>CM068832.1:45020019-46507519 GCA_028554795.2 Sinohyriopsis cumingii
GAGTCCAGTTTAATATATAAAAAATCAGATTTAGTAATAATATTAATTGTGATCTTAAAAAAAAATTGTAAACTTTCAATTTTCGGTGCTGAATGATGAAATGTATGCAAGTCTCTGATTTGACCAGGGTTATTAGAAATCAGAATGCACTCATCAGATCTACGATTTAAGATTAAATGGGTATGTAACAAAAGGGAATTTGGAATAATAGTATATAAAGTTTAAAATAGCCAGAGCCATCTGTTTTTGAGAACTTCAATCACATTTTAAATTTTATTTGAGCAATGTAAATATCATTCTTTTAATGAGCATTGCATAATAATTTTTTATTCTCTTTCTTCATGCTTGCCATGTTTTTATCTCAAATATTTGTTTCAGCTGGCACAAGCTATAGCGAGACAGAGTTACGGGAGATGAGGTAAATCTTACACATTTAACATCACATTTTGGAATAAAATCCAAGCCATTACACACTGGGAATGTGTTTTCTTGTGAAGTTAAATGGTTTTTAATGAGATGCTATTTTCAACAAAAAGTAAGTTTGCCATTTTAGGAAGATATCTGAAACATTTTCTTTAAACATTTTTTTTATACTCCTTTGATCATTCTCTTAGTATGCATGCAAGCTGTTATAAAAAAAGAAATAAAGACTAAATAAAAAAGATAAACTTGGATATCATATTAAATATTACTACATTTTAAAAAGAAATTACGATCAGCATTTTCCTTTGCTTACTTTGCTCATCAGCTTTTGCCATACAGTACACTTTCATTATAATGTTGTCATTTGCAGCCATTAAAGTGACATTACCATACAATGAAATACATGCTAAATAAAATATTTAGTGCTGAATAATGAGATGGGGTCTATGACCATACTCACCTTGTTGTTGTTGTTGTTGTTGTAGAGTTTAACGCCATTTTTCAGCACAAGATAGGTTATACATTGCGGCCAGTATAAATGGTGGAGGAAGAACCAGGGAAAACCCCAGGAAGAACCACCGACCCACGAGAAGCTACTGGCAAGCTTTTTCACATACCCACATTGGCCGAGCCCGAGACTAGAACCCACGCAGACAGAGGTGAGATGGCAATGATCCATAACAGTGAGCGCTTTAGACCACTTGGCCACTTGGGGCCCCCTACTCGCCTTGTAACAGGAAAATTGTTCAATAATGGCCAGTACAAATTTGGTTCTGCTGTTGTATTGTGCTCCGGCAGATCAGGTTATATGCAGTTTTCTCCACTTATCGTTTGAAAAGAAACAGCATTGGAAGAGTTACTGTTTGAATTTGCTTTGGTTTCAGTTCAGTTTAGTTTTGTTTTATAGCACAGCAGCACAAGCAGGTTATTTAGTGCTGTTGCAGTTTGAAGTAGAATGCTTTGCCCAAGGACACAAAATGGTAGCCATTGATCCAATGGTAGGATTCAAACCAAACCTTGTAGGTCATTATCCCAGTGCACTTGAACACTGATACATCATGGGCTCCTGCCTCCATTAGTCACCTCTTGTGAACTGCAGGAGGGTGAATCAGCTCTATTCTACTTCCCCAGGCCAGCAGAGGGGTAGGGGTGGGGACTGTTTGAAAATGGAAGGTGACACAGTGTATAGTGGTAAAAATGCTGCATTGTTATCTGTTGAAGTCAGATTAATGATGTTTAAATTAATCTATTTTTATGCCTTACAACAGCAGTGTAGTGTTATGCTTCAAATTCATAATCATTAATATTTGCATTTAAGTTCTTTCAGGCACTGGACTGTTGCATCTGTTTTTTCAGTTACAAGTTTAAGTGTATTTATCTTCATTGCATCTTTGCTAGCTGAGGTTCCAATATCTCAGCAGATCTACAGCTTGATGGATTTATTAGATATTTCAGTGCTTTGGGTCTGAGAGTTTGATTGGATGTGGCAGAGAGCCACTGATTCAATCAAAATCAAGTTGTTCATATTTGAAAATTGTTCCCACATGATTGAGGCAAGAGGAGCACACAACTAAAATGGACTCATAAACAAGCAATTTCCCATTGCCAATCTTTGTTTGCACAGATATATTCTTTCCCTCAAATACACCTGTAACATCTTTTGTCTGGTACAAAGTCATACTTTCGATGTTAAACTTGCAAGATATCCTTTCAATGTCAGTTGCCTCCACCATTTTTGGCCGATGTACAATGCACCGCTGTTACACGCTATTAGTTAGTTGCATTACATACTAAGGGAGGCAAATCTAGATAGCCAGTAGATGTCACCAAGACAAATCACTGAAATATCTGATTGGTCCACCAAGGTGTACATAGGTTAACATATCATAAAATTGGCTAGCGAAGATGTCTTCATTGATGCACAATGTAATCTTTAAAATGCATGTTTACATTTTCATCAATGTATTTTTTGTATGTGTCTTTCCAGTAAGATTTTCAGGGAGAATAATATTTTGGTGCTGAGTGATGAAATTTATGCAAGACTCCGATTTGACCAGGGTCACTCCACGATTGCCAAGGTAACTGTTCTATAATGAATGTAAACGATAATGATTTCATGCTGATTTTAATAGACATCAATATTTCTTGTATGAAAAAATATTTTAATTTGCCTTCTATTAATTTTAATGCAGTCTAATTGTAGCCTCTATTTATAAATTAGTCATACTGTGTAATCTTGCCCTGCATCTTATAAATGTATGTGCTATATTTGATATTATCAAATCTCAGTAAAGATTTACAGTCTGATTAAAGTTTTACTTCCTTATGATCTGGTCTGAGTAAAGTTACATTCCATATGATTCAGTCCCAGTAAAGATATATTCCATATAATCCAGTCTCAGTAAAGATATATTCCATATGATCCTGTCTCAGTAAAGTTATATTCCATATGATCCAGTCTGAGTAAAGATATATTCCATATGATCCAGTCTGAGTAAAGTTATATTCCATATCTCAGCAAAGATATACTGAGTAAAGCTATATTCCATATGATCCAGTCTGAGTAAAGTTATATTCCATATGATCCAGTCTGAGTCAACTATATTCCATATGATCCAGTCTGAGTAAAGATAAATTCCATATGATCCAGTCTGAGTAAAGTTATATTCCATATGATCCAATCTCAGTAAAGCTATATTCCATATGATCCAGTCTGAGTAAAGATATATTCCATATGATCCAGTTTGAGTCAAGTTATATTCCATATGATCCAGTCTGAGTAAAGTTATATTCCATATGATCCGGCCTGAGTAAAGATATATTCCCTATGATCCAGTCTCAGTAAAGTTATATTCCATATGATCCAGTCTCAGTAAAGATATATTACATAAGATCCAGTCTGATTAAAGTTATATTCCATATGATCCAGTCTGAGTAAAGATAAATTCCATATAATCCAGTCTGAGTAAAGATATATTCCATATGATCCAGTCACAGTAAAGATATATTCCATATGATCCAGTCTCAGTAAAGTTATATTCCATATGAAACAGTCTCAGTAAAGTTATATTCCATATGATCCAGTCTGAGTAAAGTTATATTCCATATGATCCAGTCTCAGTAAAGCTATATTCCATATGATCCAGTCTGAGTAAAGTTATATTCCATATGATCCAGTCTCAGTAAAGCTATATTCCATATGATCCAGTCTGAGTAAAGATATATTCCATATGATCCAGTTTGAGTCAAGTTATATTCCATATGATTCAGTCTCAGTAAAGTTATATTCCATATGATCCAGTCTGAGTAAAGATATATTCCATATGATCCAGTCTCAGTAAAGTTATATTCCATATGATCCAGTCTCAGTAAAGATATATTCCATATGATCCAGTCTGAGTAAAGTTATATTCCATATGATCCAGTCTGAGTAAAGATAAATTCCATATGATATATTCTGAGTAAAGATATATTCCATATGATCCAGTCACAGTAAAGATATATTCCATATGATCCAGTCTCAGTGAAGTTATATTCCATATGATACAGTCTCAGTAAAGTTATATTCCATATGATCCAGTCTGAGTAAAGTTATATTCCATATGATCCAGACTCAGTACAGATATATTCCATATGATCCAGTCTGAGTAAAGATATATTCCATATGATCCAGTCTGAGTCAAGCTATATTCCATATGATCCAGTCTGAGTAAAGATATATTCCATATGATCCAGTCTGAGTAAAGTTATATTCCATATGATCCAGTCTGAGTAAAGATATATTCCATATGATCCTGTCTCAGTAATGTTATATTCCATATGATCCAGTCTGATTAAAGATATATTCCATATGATCCAGTCTCAGTAAAGTTATATTCCATATGACCCAGTCTGAGTAAAGATATATTCCATATGATCCAGTTTGAGTCAAGTTATATTCCATATGATCCAGTCTCAGTAAAGATATATTCCATATGATCCAGTCTCAGTAAAGTTATATTCCATATGATCCAGTCTGAGTAAAGATATATTCCATATGATCCAGTCTCAGTAAAGTTATATTCCATATGATCCAGTCTGAGTAAAGCTATATTCCATATGATATAGTCTGAGTAAAGATATATTCCATATGATCCAGTCTGAGTAAAGATATATTCCATATGATCCAGTCTGTATAAAGTTTTATTCCTTATGATCCAATCTGAGTAGAAGTTATATTCCATATGATCCAGTCCGAGTAAAGTTTTATTTCCTTATGATCCAGTCTGAGTAAAGATATATTCCATATGATCCAGTCTGATTAAAATTGTATTTCCTTATGATCTGGTCTAAGTAAAGCTATATTCCATATATATCATCAAGTCTGAGTAAAGATACAGTCAGAGTAAAATTTATTCCAATATGATCCAATCCAATCTAAGTAAAGATACATTCCTCATGATCAAACCTGTGTAAAGTTGTTAATTATGTTACCATACTTGTTTAACATCATGTTATTTTTCCATATTATCCAATATGGGGTTTTAATTACTTTGTATCTTGTTACAGTATTTTTCCAATGATAAGGCCATGGGGTGGATGGGGATGGGGGTGGGGGTGGATCGTCATTAAATAAAAAATTTCAGCAACATTGTGTAAAATTATTCAGGGATGGACTTATAACCAAGCATTGGTTTACAATAGAAGAACCGTGGTATTTTAATCTGACATCTCTTCCGTAGGTGTACCCAGAGGGGACAATATTGTCATCTGGTCTCTCAAAGTGGGCAAGTGCAGGAGGCTGGAGGGTATGTGACTAACTATTCAAACATTTGAAATTTACTTGCTTCATTTTGATTTCAAACAATTTCTGTCAACTTTTCAACAGTTATTGGTTGATATTAGATGCTTTTTAATGACGCTTTTTAGACAATATCATGCAGAGAAAATGTGAGCTAAGTGCCTTTTCCATGGTCGTACCAAGGAAATTGACCTTGACTGGTTTGGGTGAGTAGAATCTGTTTTGAGAGACAATAGTGTACAAAACGCTGTCACAATCAGTATTATCATTCAGTGGCTGCAATTGGTTTAAGCAACAAGGATTTCCATTAATCAGAACATATGTGATCAGGTCAAATGTGATCATTTTTGCTTTTAAATGAAAATGCCCACTTCAGGGGTATTTGCTGTGTGATTGGGAAATTGGCTGTTTATACTGATAAATGCACTAAAAAAACTATTAAACTTTTCATAAGGTATTCAGAGGTCATGCAGATATTTAACAAAATTGATATCTGCATTTAGAATCTGTTCATAAATGACAGATCTCCTGAACCAGCTGTCTTTTGAGTTTATTAAAATTGTACTTTATTCAGACCTCTTAACAGTTCTGATAGTGATAAGAAAAATGGGGAACCTGGCGAAGAGCCATAGAGATACAAAGCACACATGGTACCAATGGCTCACCCAGATCCCATGCAGATTATTGTTGATTGTATCTTTCCACACTTTTCTTAGATGTTGATAGGTAGATAAGTAGATCATAGATGTTTTTCTTAGATAAGTAGCATAAGATAAAGTAAAGTATATTGATTTTTATCTAAGAAAAACATGTTCAGAAGAACATGCCTGGAGTGTTGAATGTATGACACTGTCTTTGATTGGATGTATGACACTGTCTTTGATTGGACGTATGACACTGTCTTTGATTGAATGTATGACACCGTCTTTGATTGAATGTATGACACTGTCTTTGATTGAATGTATGACACTGTCTTTGATTGAATGTATGACACTGTCTTTGATTGGATGTATGACACTGTCTTTGATTGGATGTATGACACTGTCTTTGATTGGATGTATGACACTGTCTTTGATTGGATGTATGACACTGTCTTTGATTGGATGTATGACACTGTCTTTGATTGGATGTATGACACTGTCTTTGTTTGGATGTATGACACTGTCTTTGATTGGATGTATGACACTGTCTTTGTTTGGATGTATGACACTGTCTTTGATTGGATGTATGACACTGTCTTTGATTGGATGTGTATTTCTTTGATTGGATGTGTATTTCTTCGATTGAATGTGTATGTCTTTGACATGCCTGGAGTGCTTGATGCATATGTCTTTGATTGGATGGATATTTCTTTGATTGAATGTGTATATCTTTGACTGGATGTGTATGTTTTTCATTAGATGGTTATATCTTTGATTGGAGGTGTATGTCTTTGATTGGATGTATACATCATCGATTGGATGTGTATGTATCTGATAGGATGGTTATATCTTTGATTGGATGTGTATGTATTTGATTGGATTTATATATCTTCAATTGGATGGGCATGTCTTTGTCTTTGATTGGATATGTATGTCTATGTCTTTAATTGAATGTCTTTGACTGGATGTGTATGTACATGTATTTGATTGGATGGTTATGTATTTGATTGGATGGTTATATCTTTGATTGGATGTGTATGTATTTGTTTGGATGTGTATGTGTTTGATTGGATATGTATTTGATTGGATGGGTATGTCTTTGATTGGATGGGTGTCTATGATTGGATCTCTTTGATTTGATGGGTGTGTCTTTGATTGGATGGGTATGTCTTTGATTAGATGGGTATGTCTTTGATTGAATGTTTATGACTTAGATTTTGTTTGTGTTTAATTGTGTGTGTTTATCTTTGATTGGATGGGTATGTCTTTGATTGCATGTGTATATCTTTTTTTTTATGCATATGTCTCTGCATGTATATATTGTTCTTCTTTGAACTATTTACTTATTGGTTACCTTAGTAAATACAAACATATTTGCATCCTAACGTTTGATCATAGTACAGCAGAGATCGGGCAGTCTCTTTTATATTTTAAGAACCTTATACTGTACATGTATTTAAAAAGAGTATTAAATAGAAATATCTTTAAGAAATTTCAGCAAGAAAAGAACACTGGGGTTGCTGAAAAGATCCATACGTGGTATAGTATTTTATTCTCCAGTTCTTTGTTCAGAAATCCAAATAATAAAAAAACAAAATTCATACTGCTATTAAAGCCCCTTTATCCAAATTCCAATCTAGGAAGCTCGGACAGTGCAATATTGTCTGATGGTAATTTGTTGCATATATATACATACATGTGTGTATCTATATATATATATATATATATATATATATATATATATATATATATATATATATATATATATATATATATATATATAAAATCTGACAACAAACAGTGCAAAACTAGTATCTAAATAGCCTGAGCACTTTCGACTCTTAATGAGTCTTTTTCAAAGGCAAATATGAAACATAAGAGCAAGATAAACAAATAAAACAAAAAAACCATTGTGTTTGCAAAACTTTACATAACTGTTTCGACAGGAATTAAATTTAAGTTAGTTAGATTAGTTAGATACTAGTTTCGCACTGTTCGTTGTCAGTTTATTGCATTTATTTTAATCAATCCCTGACACACGTGATCCCTTGCTGGATCCAGTGCTCTTGAAAGGACTCTTATTCGCCATATGATTTGTATTCTTTATATATATATATATATGCAGCATACATGCCAGTCTGATTTTAATGTAGAGATCTAGTTATAATAATTATGTTATTCATTACACTAGGTCTGAAATTTTGATTCTAGTCCAAATATGATACTGTATGAATGTAACTCAATCTTTTTTCACAGCTTGGGTACCACATTTACCCTCCTGGCCTATCAGAGCTAAGGGAGGCTGTTCGTAGCGGGGCTAGTCATACCTATACATGTGCAGCTGCTCCTATACAGTATGCATCAGTTAAGGTAATACTGTACATTTAATTCTTGTCCACTTTTATATTTTATTTCTTGGAATCTTGAGAGCTTATATTTGTAACAAATCAACATGCCAGATTGACCATATAGAACTTTGCAAAACACACTTTTTTATAGAGTATTCAGAATCTCATTTAAAACCAGTAAGGAGTTCAGTTGTATAGCACTGAGAATACCTTATAAGTTTGTGTTTTTTCCTGAAATATTGCCTCATATTTTTGACTAATAAAGAAATATTTTGAAGAAAGTTCAACCATAAATGCAAAATTTTGAAAGAAATCTTAACTGTATAATTTTGGACATTTACTAAATGCAGCAATGACTGATGGTTTAACTTCTCTACCTTGCAAACATGATGGACAATCTGCACACTGTAATATGGAAAGATAGTTCATGTGGTCAGCTGTCATGCTACATTAATTGATACTAAATTAAGAATTAGCTTCCAATTATTTTGAATAGGCTATCTGCTATAGATAAAAAACCTCTAGGGATGATCTCTCAATATAACAATCGTATCTGATTTTGGATAACTTTAATGCAGAACTTTAACACTTTTGACGACAGTGACACTGGCAGAAAAGTGACTTATGTATCTTGCAATGCTCTAGTGAGATGCAAAAAAAATCTTCAAAACTAAGTGCATAAATATTAAACAAACGGTGTCTTCCCACCACAGTTTGAAGGGACATTATTCAGTGTAAGGGTTTATTCTTGGAAATGACAGGAACTTAGCTTACTTTGGAACGCTTCTTCTCACTCATTATAAAATTTGATGTCTCAGGTCACCCAGAATTGATAAGAACATCATTTTTATAACTGAATGGAATGGCATTTTCTTTAAGATTGTTAAGAATCTTTTTTCAGCAGGAGGGAAGTAACTTTATTGTGACTGCTTTGGCATTGGTAGGGCACTTACATCAAGATGCAGGAATCATTGTTGTTGTTGTTGTGGGGTTTAACGCCATTTTGCAGCACACAATAGGCTATATATGGCAACCAGTATTATTGGTGGAGGAAGAACCCGAGAAAACCCCGGAAAGAACCGCCGACCCACGAGAAGCTACTGGCAAGCTTTCTCACATACCCACATTGGCTGAATCTTAGACTCGAACTGACGCAGACAGAGGTGAGATGGCAGTGATCAGTAACGAAGAGCGCTTTAGACCACTCGGCCACTTGGGGCTCCTGCAGGAATCATACAGTAATTAATTTGTCCATCCATCTGTGCAGCACAGTCCATCTGACCATCTAATGCCACGACAAAATTGGCAACTCTAGTTCACTAGAAGTGATCGTTACTAGCTCTAATTCACTGCAAGCTCTAGTTTACCAGAAGTAATTGTAAATAGCTCCGGTATATTGCATCAGTACTAGCTCTAGTTCACTGCTAGCTTTAGTTTACCAGAAGTAATTGCTGTAGTTAACTGAAAGCTCTAGTTCAATGAATTATTTGTTACTGTCTCTAGTTCATCACACATAAATACATTTGTTGGAGCACTCTGGGCTAAAAATATAAATACTTTGAGGCATATTGTATTTTAGTGGATATCACTTTTCATGTTTAAAAAAAGGATATTTTCCTTGGTGCATAAAGTAAATAGTATGCTTTCTCTTGGGGAGGAGGTCCTATTTTCATCACAGGTGGATGATTCTAAAAATTCATAGTCATTTACAACTTGGAAGTCTGCTAAAATTGATACCAATTGATCAAATAAAGTTGGATCTACTAAACTGAATTCTTTCAAGGCACTTCATTATAACAATGTTGCGGTAGTGAATATATGTATAAGTTGCTATATATATATATATATATATATATATATATATATATATATATATATATATATATATATATGCAAAACATTTCTGTTTCAGATGTTGAAGGATGTGGCTGGTTGTCATGACTACATACTCCATACAACAAGAATTATGGAAGTAGTATCAGATTTTTGTTATAGGTAGACAGACTGGGGCATTTTCCCCAACTTTGTTTCTACTACAGTACTAATGGTACTTTGCATAAAGACAATGTTAACAACTGGAACTGCACAATCCATCCATCCATCCATACACACACACACACACACACACACACACACACTTGACATGTATAGAGGATAGTGTTTTGTACCATAATATATTGTGAGTGAAACCAAAGTTTAATAGGGAAAGCATGCAAACCCCATGTACTTTTGTCTAAGACAACAATTTCCAGCCTTACAACAACTATCATTAACATTTTGTATTGTATAAATGACGTTAAAATAATAATTTTTGTTGCTTCCTGATGGAGTTGCTATAACAACATTTTAAAAAGCTACACATTTTTTGCATCCTTATCTGTGCTTAACATAGCTGTTAAATTTTAGATAATATTCATCAAGTGGAAAAATCACAGGATTTTCCCAAGCAATGCATTACCATAGCAAGACACAAGCTAGGAATCCACCATATGTACTTGCTTATAAGTCAAATACAACTGTAAAACACATTAGACCCTAATCAGCCATCACATAATGTGCTAGAAGATCAGGGAATATTTTGCTTGTTTTACTGATTACTTCCAAATTAATGCCCATGCTATAAAGTGTAGTGATATGCTGAGACCTTTTAAACTGAAGCACAAATGTATTAAAATATTTCTAATACAGATGGTATGTCTTATACACAGGACACCATGACATGTGCTTTATAATAACTGATTTATTTATTGTTCCATGCTACATGGTTATAAATGGATATTACTTCATTTCTTGCTTTATTATTGAAATGTCAAATATTTTTAATTTTGCCCCAAAATGTTGAAATTTCAAGATACAACAGCAAATTAACTATAACATTTAATATCCATCCCATTTTCATTCATTAATACCTGGTATTTTATTTTCAGAGAGCTGACATCGATTGGTGTAAAAGCTCTAAAACCCACAGCTGGTTACTACATTTTCCCTGATTTTGCCATACTGCATAAGAAACTAAAACAGTATGGGATTGACACGTGTGAACAGATGTGTGAAGCCATGCTTGAAGAATGCTCAGTATCGGTCAGTAAATAATTCAGAAATGGAATTTTAAAAGAAAAATTTAAATTTAAACAAGCAGGGAGTAGCCTGGAAAAAGTATGTTGTACCTGCAAATAGTATTATGATGTACAAATGTTTTAACAGAAACATTTTGTAACGAATATGTAATTTGAAGATTTATAATAGTCAGAACTGTCAAAATGGTCACCTTTATATTGCAGTCACCTGATCACTATCATGTATATAATGGTCACCTGTTTTCTTCTGTCAGCTGCCTGGTCTTTGTTAGTTATTCCTCCTAATCTACTTGGAGGATTGCCATGAAACTTTAGGCACATGTATCCATCCTTAAATATCATTGGTCCTAGATGAAAATAGTGCTGCTTATACAGCCAGTATAGTCATTGTGGCAGCCATCTTGAAAAGTTTGTTATCACTACTCCTTCTAAATGAATAGTCGTATCAACACGGGGTTTTCACTAAAAGACCTCCTACAATGTCTTGTTCCTAAATGAAAATGGTGCTGATCTGATGTTCAGTATGGCCACCATCTTGAAAATCTTGTTATTAATACTCCTAATGAATGATTTTATCGTGGTTTTTTTCTCACTAAAAGTCTTCTTATGATGTCCAGTCTGTTCTAAATGAAAATAGTGCTGATCTGATGTCAGTATGACCACCAGTGCAACCATTTTCAAAAATTTTTTTTTTTTGTTATTTATTCTTACTCCTCCCGAAGTGATGGTCCTATTAATTTGGAGTATTCACTAAAATAAACTTCTTATGATGTCTGGTTAGTCCTAATCAAAATGGTGCTGATCTTGGGTCCAGTATGACAATCGCAGTGGCCATCTTGAAAATCTTATCATTGCTTCTCCCACATGGTCAAATCAACATGGACTTTTCTTTATAAGACTTGTTATGATGTTGGTGGTAAATAAAAATGGTGCTAATCTTACGTCCAATATAGACACCACATCAGCCATCTTGAAATTTTATTGTAATTCCTTATGAACAGAAAGTTGTATTGACATGACGTTTTCACCATATATTTCTTATGAAGTCCATTTGGTCTTAAATGAACATGCTGGTGATCTGACATCCAATATGGCCACCACACACCTTGAATTATGATTACTCCTCCTGAATAGATGGACATATCAGTGTGAGATATTCACTAAAAGACTTCTGATGATGTCTACTTGGTCCTAAATGAAAATTATGCCAATCTGACATACGATATGGCCACCACAGCAGCCATCTTGAAAATCTTCATATTGCTACTCCTCCTGAACAGAGTCATACTGACTTGAGGTTTCACCAAAAGATGTCTTATCATGTCTGCTTTGGTCCCAATTAAAAATAACTAACCCTCAATATGGCCATCATTGTGACTTATCTTTAAAATACTTTTAGATAAACTCAAAAATGGATGGTTATGTCAACATTGGCTTTTCACCAATAGACTTCTCATATCTAGTTGGTCCTCAATCAAAATGGTGCCAGTCATACATCCACTATAGTTGCACTGATGGCTGTCATGACAATTTTCTTGCCACTATTTTCCCTGAATGGATCTTTATAAATTGAGTTTTTCCAAAAAACTTGTAATAATGTCTATTTTGTCCTAAATGAAAATAGTACCCATCTAACATCCAACAAGTCCACCACAGCAGCTAATATGAAAATCTTATCACTAAAGAATATCAGAGATGGTTTCAACACCCAGCAGCTAAAAAGAAGAAAAAGTCTTGAATTCCTGGAAATACATTTAGCCCAGTAGAGCATCAGTCTCCTCAAAGGACTCTCGTTACTGCTTTTTTGGCTTGTCAAGATTTTTCAGTTTTATTCTAAATTAGTCATACATTCTAGGTACTGAATTTGAAATTTTAGCCAAAATTCATGGCAAGTAATTTTAAATATAAGCAAGTTCAATAAATAAATCGTTGGACTGCATGAGCTACATCACGTGTACTGCTTCTGATATTTACTGTCAGTTCTCTATAACTAGTAATATCTAATTCTCAAGTTGTTTTTTTGTCCTGAAGGCACAAATTATTATCATTATTTTTATCTTTTTTTAGGTAATGGCAGGTGGTCCTGCATTTCTGCGTCCCCTCGATGAACTTACGGTACGACTCTGCTTTGTAAATTTTGATGGAACCAAAGCCTTGCATGAGAGTCGTAAGAAAGGGCTACATACCAAACTTCAAGATAACTTTATACTGGAACATTGCAGACCAGTCTATGAGGGAATACAGGTATGTAGTCTGATCCCCAGCCCATCTCAAGCAAAAAGAAAAAGAAACCAGACTATACAGGTATGACTATCTGAATCCTTTACAGGAGTCCAATTTTTTGTAGGACTCCCAGCTTCTGGATCTTCAGTTCCAGCTCCTAAACTCTGTGTTTTCAAACTTTGGTCTTCAGTTTTCCATTTATTGGTCTCTGAATTTTTGAGTAAAATCATTGGCTTCCACTTAATAAAATCCTACAGAACATTATGCAAGTACACTAGTAATGAAACCTGAAGAAAAAGTTGTTTAGAAACAATGAACTTCTTGATCAACAGTAAAATCCATTTATAAAGGACGGTAACTCTAAGAATTTATTCTTTATGGGTTGATGTCCTTTATATGAAGGTGTCTTCTAAGACATGCATTACCTGAATTGCTTTTTGTATCCCTATATTTAAGCAAAGAGTGAGTATATTATCATTGCCAACATGCATCAGTCTGTTCATCCAAGACCAAGGCATTTCACTGCCCCCATGCATCAGTCTGTCCATCCATGACCAAGGCATGTCATTGCCCCCATGCATCAGTCTGTCCATCCATGACCAAGGCATGCCATTGCCCCCATGCATCAGTCTGTCCAACCAAGACCAAGGCATGCCATTGTCCCCATACATCAGTCTGTCCAACCAAGACCAAGGCATGTCATTGCCCCCATGCATCAGTCTGTCCATCCATGACCAAGGCATGTCATTGCCCCCATGCATCAGTCTGTCCATCCATGACCAATGCATGTCATTGCCCCCATGAATCAGTCTGTCCATCCAAGACCAACACATGCCATTGACCCCATGCATCTGTCTGTCCATCCAAGACCAAGGCATGTTATTGCCTCCATGCATCAGTCTGTCCATCCATGACCAAGGCATGTCATTGCCTCTCCTCCCACAACACTTTGGGATTTTAATGAACCTTTGTATGCTAGATATGTTGATGTAGATGTGCAGTAAGGTTTTACTTTTTCCACCCCAGAGGCCTAAGTGGTTAGGGCTTCCACCTCAGATGCAGGAGACTGCTGATTTGAACCCTAGCCTGAGTCATACCAAAGACTTATAAAAATGGTACTACTAGCTGCCTTGCTTGGCATTCAGCACTAAGAAGTTAGTGTTAGGACTGGTCAGCATGGTGTTAGGATAGTGTGACTGGGTGGGACATGATGCTAAATGTCTGCACCATGATGCCCCAGTGCTAGACATTACTATAAACTGCCACACTGCATACATCATAGCAATATAACTGAAAAATTGTTAAAGCTATGTTAATAATCTAAATCAGACATGCATCACGTACACTTTTTGCGAATGGTCAATTTTGGAGAAAAGTTCTTGCAAATTTGTGAAAAAGGGGTGATTTTGAGATTTAGCTAGTCATTATTTCTTCTTGAACACTGCTTCAAGGATTTAATTAAAACATTTGTGGGTTTAGTATCTGGTTGGTGTAGAGGCACAATATTTGGTACATTTATTTAAAAAATTGTGCCCCAACTAACAGCATTTTTGGACTGTTGAAATTACCTGTCTGGCTTGTTCTTATTAATCAGTAGTATCAATTATCCCATAGAGGACACCTGTCTAGCAATTATTAAACAATACTGAATTTCTTGCTTAAATCCATCTGCTAAATGAAGACTTTGTAAATTCCATCTTGTTAACATAATAAGGTGTTTTAGGTTAAATGAAAAAGATAAAACGAAAAAGTACATTTAAGTGGAAAGTTAGTTACCTACTTTGGATTGCTTAAGTGCAAACTACAAAGATGTGTGCAAGGCCAGATTTAGGCAAAAGCTAAACAAGCTATAGCTTAGGGCAGGGGTGTCCAAAGTCCGGCCCGCGAGCCAATTATGGCCCACGGTAAGATTTCATACGGCCCGCAGCTTCAGTCATATAATGTATTATTTATGGCCCAGATATGAATGAAAGGCAGAATTGTGTTTTTAGAGTTGTTCATGTCTGCCTGAGTGGCTTATATTTCGTTACATTGCCATTTGAAAAATAAAGATAATTGTGACAATGAAAATTGTTTTATTTATTTATTATTTGTTTTTTTTAAATTTATTTATTGTTCTATAACAGTGTATATTTGCATGTAACTTCTGTGGTTAAAAACCATCTGAAGGAACTATTGGCCCCCGGGCATTTTCACTTTATCAAATCTGGCCCTCTTTACAAAAAGTTTGGACACCCCTGGATTAGGGCCTCAGAGTCTTAAGGGGCCACTCAAATTTTCAGATTTTTTTCTCGATTTGTTACAGTTTTATTATAAGGGCTGTTCCATTAAAAAATACATGGGACCCATGGAAGGCACTTTTAAGTTGGAGTACTCAGTCAGAGATGTGAAATCAAAGTATACTTTTGAAAAACTGCCTTCCCTGGGTACCATGTTTGTTTAAATGGAACATCCCTAACTTATATTTAAGTAATAATTTAACCCATCTTTTCTTGCATTATATGTTCGCTGTTACCTATGCAATACATTTTATATAAATTAAGGTGCAATAATTAACAAAAAATTGCCAAGTTACACGGCCTTATTCTGTTAACACTTACCAATAGGGCCTCTACAGTTTCCCATAGCTTAGGGCCTCACCGTGTCAAAACCAAGCCCTGGATGTGTGCATATCTCACGTTTGATAAATATAAATCTGATCGTATAATATGCAGATTTACAAATCGTGTCTCAACAAAGACTATAAACTGAATACCAACATCATTTTACATACACTGTAATTTGTATATTTCAGGCTCTTAAGGGTTGGGTGCTGAAGAAATTAGAGAGTTAGAAAATCTTTGAAGAACGTGACAAGCAGTAACAAATGGAACTGTTTTCATATTTCACTATTACATGTATATTGTAATGAAAAGAAGAAAATGATTCATCTGGATGGAGACTGTATGCAGACCTACACAGTAAAGCCTCCTTGCTAAGACCATGTGAGATAAGCAGAAAAAGTTTGATTTGGTCTGATGTCCAAAACAGATGTTTGCTCTTACACAAAGAAAACAGAAATGACCAAAGACAGACATTTTTGGTAGCGCTGTACAGTTTCGTATTTTGCATATTGTTAGAATTTTAAAGAAAAAGATTTTCCCTGGCTTTCCTCACTGGTTATACTAGCTATTTAAAAAAGATCTTGTATATCATAGGTATAGTTCAAAGAACCTTTAATTCCCTTTATTTTGGTGTAAGATTGATGGGATATAGAGTATACAGCTTGGCCTTACTCCAGATGTGCACCTTTCAAAAAAGTCCTAGCTCCACATGGTCATTTTCACTTTCTGAACTTCACAGGTAAATTGTATAAAAAAGAGCTGATATATTTTTTTACATTTTATATATTGGGTAATTCATTCATTGCACTTTCAGAAGCTGGTATTGTCTAGTCTGGCAAAATTCATTTTCCCTATTTAAATAAGTGCTACGGATAGTGTACTTTAGACTAATTCAGGCTGATTTTATTAGCACAAGGGAGCAGTCATTTTAGCTAGCAGTGTTCTTAGATCATGTACAGTTTCCAAAAGTACAATATTTAAAGAAATGTCAGCCACATTACATTAATGTAGCATAGAGGTATGCCAACATTCTCTCCAGTGCATATTTTAAATGCAAACAACTTCACCTGACATGTCACTCTCTCAAAAGTACATAATAACTGGTGAGCGCCCCCTTTGAGGAATGGTCTCATTAGGATGTTCACAAAGAGATTTTATTTTGTAGGTGCGAATGACAGATCTTGGTTTATATCTAACTGAGAACAAGAGGTCTAAGTGAGCCTGATATTGCTCACATGTCTTGCATAACAATCATCCATTTCCCTATCCAGGCTTATTTAGCATTGTAAGGACACAACCCTATGTATGGTAAACCATCTTTCAACCTTCATAACTTGAAAATCTTACAGATTTTACTATAGTCTGAAATTAATTCTTTCCAAAGAAAAAGACAATTGTATCTGATCATAATCAGATTCTTCAAAGATCTTCATGACATAAACATGTTTGCCTGAACTCAGAGTGCCATATTTATGCTGTAGTGATTATTATTTTGTATGCATGATGGGTATTTAAAAAGATCTGAACATCATCGAGCTGTACACCAAAGTTCTTTGTTAGTGAACAGTATATCATTGTATCCCCTCAAAGTATTCACCATGCACCTCGGGGCCCCGAGTGGTCTAAAGCACTCTCCATTACGGTTCACTGCCATCTCACCTCTGTCTGCATGGGTTTGAGTCTCGGATTCAGCTAATGTAGGCATGTAGGAAAGCTTGCCAGTAGTTTCTCGTTGGTCAGTGGTTCTTTCTGGGGTTTTCCCGGGTTCTTCCTCCGCCATTAATACTGGCCGCCATGTATAGCCTATCGTGTGCTGAAAAATGGCATTAAACCCTACAACAGCAACAACAACAACAACAACCATGCACCTCTACACACACTTTTCAGTCTGGCTATTCAATCATTTTGCTCTCAGTTTTTGGTATGATATTCATGAACTGGAGGTGTGTGTGTGATTTGGGTTTAAAGATAACTTCAAAAACAAATTCAATTATCGCTACAATGTCAGCAGTGTGAGAGTTTTGTAGTAATGTCTAGCACTGGGGCATCATGCCGTAGACATGTAGCATCATGTCCCACCCAATCACATGATCCTGACAAGGCAACTGCTAGTGCCATTTTTATAAGTCTTTAATATGACTTGGCTGGGGTCTGAACATGTGACCTTCCATATCTGAGGCATATGCTCTAACCACTAGGCCACCAGAGTGGTCTTCATGACTGGAAACTGGAGACTGGAAACTGCACTTCCAGCTGAATGGTGGCTTCAAAAGCTGTCCACTCCTCTGCAAATCTTTGACAATGGAATTCAGCCAGAAATCAGTATAAAGCAAAGTTCAGATGTTGTGCTCCTTCAAGAAGCATGTAATGACGGCAGTGCATTGCCATGGAGTAGATGGATACTGCAGGTACTGGTGCACATACAGGTGGTTCTGTATTGTTTGTTAACGTCTGGTAACACTTTGGAGGTACAAAGATATCCAACTAATTACAGTATCAGTCAGGCACAGGTACCTGGATAACCAAATATAATGCATATAAAATTCTCGAGACAGTCTAAATACATCAAGCTATTTGTGATCTCTACTTGTTTTCTCCAGTCCAAACTAGTTTTATTTTTCTCTCTAGTTAAAAACACTAAATCCACATTTCATCATTGATGATAATCTCACTCAAAAATCTCTTGGTCACTCTTTCGTATTTGATGAGTAGTTATTTGTAACTTCAATCAGTCTGGTTTTGATTAGCTACTGACAAATGATGGAACCAGTCTTGCACAAACCTTTTTGGGCTTCATATGATTCTTCAGTATATTTAATTACCATATTATAAATATTTCCACTGTGTATCAAGCAAATTTAGATATCTTAATGTCCATGATAATATAAATATTTCCACTGTGTATCAAGCAAATTTAGACATCTTAATTTCCATAATAATATAAATATTTCCACTTTGTATCAAGCAAATTTAGACATCTTAATGCCCATGATAATATATTTCCACTGTGTATCAAGCAAATTTAGACATCTTAATTTCCATAATAATATAAATATTTCCACTGTGTATCAAGCAAATTTAGACATCTTAATGTGCATGATAATATAAATATTTCCACTGTGAATCAAGCAAATTTAGACATCTTAATTTCCATAATAATATAAATTTTCCACTGTGTATCAAGTAAATTCAGACATCTTAATGTGCATGATAATATAAATATTTCCACTGTGTATCAAGTAAATTTAGACATCTTAATTTCCATAATAATATAAATATTTCCTCTGTGTATCAAGCACATTTAGACATCTTAATGCCCATGATAATATAAATATTTCCACTGTGTATCAAGCAAATTTATCAACTGGCTCCTTCACAACAGCAACTCCCTGCTCATCAGTTTCTGATGAGTCTTTCAGAATTAAATTGATCTACCATGTATTCACATCTATTCATAATCCAATGAAACTACCTCAAAACTCTTGAATGTGACAGAATTATATCCTTCAATTTTATTCAAGTCAGTCTGGAACTCGGAGATTTCCCTAAGAAAGCCAGAATAATACAGTATGCTCTTTGTTCAGAGAAATTATTCTCCTTATCCAACATTTTTAGGCCAATGTCATTTAACATACTATCACACACATCTCTGCAGCTGTCTGGCATGCTGTAGATAAGCTGCATTTAATTTTATCAAACATCATTTTTTCTATCGATTAGTGTCAAAATTACTGATAAGTTCAAAAGAAACAAAAGTTATGCCAAACATTCCGAACTTATTAGATACCCACCCATATCTCTTATAAAAATTTCTTTTTTTGGAGAACTGGAATCCTCTTCTTTTTTCTCAAAACTGGCATCATACTTCTTGTGTATAGGAATTGCACTCAGTACTTTATTCTATATCAGGCCACAGAATGATTTTGTTAAATATAGGTATTAAATGTTTCTCATATTGCAAGAATTTAATGCTATTCCTTTACAATCTAACAATTTATTTTCATGTAGCTACTATATTTATTTGATTTAGCCTGAGATCTGGGAGCTGCAGTAGTTCAGATCTTGAGTATTTGACTCATAAGCCATGGGTTGCGGGTTCAAAAGGTCAGCCTCATACCCTGTTCCTTTCGCTACCAACTTCTACATAGGGGCATATAAAATTTCCTAAGCCACAAAGATTTTAGTTAAAATCATCATAGGAAATATCTGTAGATATTTTATAAAGCCAGTATGTACATGTCTGTGCAATTGATATAATTCTAAGTCATGCTTTCTGTTGTTTAAATTACTTCATTCTTTGCAATAAATTTCCAAACAGGTGTATTTTGGTTTTCAGTTTTGTTCTTGTGGACATTGTTAAAATCCACTTGCACGGGTTACTAGTATTCCAAAGTGTGATTTAAATAAGTTTTGAAATCTGTAAGAAAAACGTGTGAAACTTCTCCAAGGCTTGGGTCAGACAGCAATTTTTAAATGTACCCCTATGATGTATATCAGATTTCAGGCTATATGCAACCTGTAGGTTGACTCAGTACGATACAATTTTCAGATTTTGAATTAATATGTCCTCTTCATCTTTAGCATAACCTAATTTACATGTAATCTTTTCCTTGTCTTGTATCTTAAACTTTTCATAGTTTTTAATTTTTATTATTTTATTCATTTTCCAAACTGATAACTACAACTGTATTTAATGCATCGCAATCCGGTACATGGAGAATCCATAACCGTTACTAATTTTATACTTGAGAATCGAAAATTCACCTGTCTAATATATTACTTTAATTTTAAATTGACCAAGCCCGAGACTTGAACCAACATGGACAGAGGTGATATGGCAGTGATAAGGCAAGCGCTTTTGACCACTCGCCCACCCTAGGCTGAGTGGTCTAAATTACTCACCTTTACCAATCACTGCCATCTACTGTGTAATCGGTATAACACAGACCCTGACAGGCTGGCATGTCAGGGTCAATGATGTTTGCAGTTGGGCTTGATTTATAAGTGAATAATGGCATAGTAAAACTGAATTATTTTCATAAAATAAAATAAAATAAAAGTTGTTCATTATTATTATTATTATTGTTATTACAAGATTAAAATGGGGGCCCGGAGTGGCCGAGTGGTCTAAAGCGCTCACAGTTACGGATCACTGCCATCTCACCTCTGTCTGCATCAGTTCGAGTCTTGGATTCTGCTAATGTGGTTATGTGAGAAAGCTTGCCAGTAGCTTCTCATGGGTTGGTGGTTCTTCCGGGTTCTTCCTCCACCATTAATACTGGCCGCCATGTATAGCCTATCTTGTGCTGAAAAATGGCGTTAAACCCTACAACAACAACAACAAGATTAAATGATCATGGTTGGTTCACAAAGTTACAAAGCCTCAAAGACTTAGTATGGATTAGGCAAAATATAAATACCAATCTATTACTACTATCATATAATCCTTCTAATTATAATTTTCCTAGGGGGCCCCCGAGTGGCCGAGTGGTCAAAAGCGCTCTCCTTTACGCATCACTGCCATCTCACCTCTGTCTGTGTGGGTTCGAGTCTCGGATTCAGCCAACATGGGTATGTGAGAAAGCTTGCCAGTAGCTTCTCGTGGGTCCGGGGGTTTTCCGGGTTCTTCCTCCACCATTAATACTGGCCGCCATGTATAACCTATCATGTGCTGAAAAATGGCGTTAAACCCTACAACAACAACAACAACAAATCTAATTTTCCTCTTTTCTTTTGTTAGTGGTTAACAAATCTGATTTTAGGCAGCACACAATTTACAATCAATATCCTCTTCACATGGTGCCTTCACTAACCAATAGTTGTGTATTTCATGGTATATATAGTCTCTGAGAACTGTTTTTCAAGTGTTCAAAAAATTCCAAAATTTTCTAAGAGTATTTTGCCTCATGTAAACTGAACATCCTCCAAATGTCATTTTATGTCAACTCCATAATAAATACAATAGTTGAAGAAAATCCTCACAATTAATTAGCATGCCACTAAGCAATACTAATTTGTCTGGTAACTGTCGTTGAATTCGCCCATTTTTATCTGATTTTATGTTTTTATATATTAACTTTCTTTAAGTATGTGAAAAACTAATATCGTTCCAAATTTAAAAAGTGAGACCTTTGATTCAATCTAAATGTTTTGAATTCCCTAAAATAAATTCTGGGCATTTTGTGAAAGGTTCACGAGTTTTGCAAGAAAATGAAGGATTTTTCAAGGTTGTATGAGCAATGGATCCTCTTTATTCACTGGAACTAACAGTGACTCTTTGCTACCTGTGATAACCTGTACAGAATCACAACACAAGAGATGATACAGGTCAGTAATTTTTATTTAGCTAATGTACTTAAATTTCAAGTATTCATTGTGCTCACTTTCCATACATTTTGATCTTTGTGTCCATTTTAAGTGAGATTTGCTGCTCTTGTACCAAGTGACCCTGACTCTGACACATTGTCAAAGCAAATACACAGCAATTTATACAAGCAAATTTGCTTCTAAATCCTGCTTTGTTTGACTAAAAGAGGCAAATGTTGGAGTGCTGGAAGGACTGTGTGACTGCAGTGTTTAAACTTCAGATTTGAAATGTGATCAGGGTTGCAAACTTTGATCAGAAGAGGGGAACCATGCTTCTTGTTGCTATTTTCATAAGAGCCAATACAAAATCTGATGTACGGTACACTGGAAACTGACCAAGAACCAAAAGTAGTCCCCAGATCGGTAACATGACAGTTTACAGCCAATTACACAGTAGAAAATGCAGCTAATTCATGAGCTGGTATTATTATTAATATAAAACACTGGTTAGGTTCATTACAATATCTTCAATGGTTCAAAATTACATTCAAACAATATGAGTCAGAGTTAATCTTCGCTTTATGTGACCTTCACCTTGAGGTTTGGGGCATGGCTATGTAATGGGATTCAGCATCTATACGCAACATAAATTTGGCACAAGTTTCATGTACACTTCTTCAGTGGTTGAAAAGTTGTCACAGAATTACATTTTCCCTTTAATAACCTTGATCTGAAGACATAGGGCATGGCTATGATACATGACACTGCCATGCCGTGATATATGCTTGGACCTAGCCATAGACTTTGGCAATGTTTCATGAAAACCTCCCCAACTTTTACAAAGTTGTGGTCTGGACAAGCAAATTTTAATGACAGATGAACAGTATCATAAAATAAAACACCAGGATGGCAAAAAATATCCCAAAAATGTCATAAACTGAAAAAATTCTCCCAATTCAATCATATATGCAATATATGGACAACTAAAAAGGATTTTGATTTCTTGAACAATACCACTATGTTCTAAGAAACCAAATCTTGATAGAATAGTCTACGTTACAATATTTAGCCCCATCCTTCAGCAATGCATATAGAAAATCCTTTAGCAATCCAAGGTTGTGTAACTCATGCAGTACTTTACGTGGTTCAGTTACAACACACTTTTTACCCCCTCCCACCAGCACTGCAGACAGAAAATCCTTTGTCAATCCAAGGGGACATAATTCATTATTTTTGTTCGGTTCAGTAACAACACAATCTTTACATCCCTATATCAATGTATATAGAATATCCATTTGGCAATTCATGAAGGAGTAATTCTTACACACACACATACAGATATATATATATATGGTACAGTAACAACACAATCTTTACTCCCCTATATCAATGTATATAGAATATCCATTTGGCAATTCATGAAGGAGTAATTCTTACACACACACACACACACACACACACATATATATATATATATATATATATATATATATATATATATATATATATATATATATATATATATATATATATATATATATATATATATATATATATATATATATATATATATATATATATAGTACAGTTACAATACAATCTAGACTATAAATCCAGCATTCCAAAATAATTCTGAAATTTCCATTGCTGCTATACTCAATCCACAAAGTCCTTGTAGCTGCTATACTCGGTTCTGAATTCTCTCATAGCTGCTTTACACAATCAAGAATTTTCCATAGCAACTGTGCTCAATTTAAACATTTCCCATAGCCGCTATAGTCATCTAGAAAATTTTCAAAACTGCTATACTCTGTTCAAAAAATTTAATAGCAATACTTAATCAATAAAATTATCCTAGCTGCTTTACTCTGGAAAAGTCTTGGCGACTGTACACAATCTGGAAAATTGACATGGCTGCTGTACTTTGGAAACGTTTTGGCTACTGTACACAATCCGGAAAATTTACATGGCTGCTATACACCTGCTCATCAGTTCTCCTCCTCATCACTGTCAATTACATTCTTCCGCTGTAAAACTTTCCTGAGTGGTACATGGTCATCGAGATCGGAGTCCGATTCTGGTTGAGTATATAGTGTTGCTGGGAATGATTCTGTAAATATTAGCATTATAGTTAACAGATAGGGGATTGATGAATACTGGAAATTATTTGATTGTTTCAATCAAATTATTATCTGACTTTGCTAAAATATGACTGGCTCAATGGTCCAAGGTTGCTAAAACATTATACTGTGCTTTCACAATTATTCATGGGTTACCAATTTTCGTAGATTTTGTGATTGCTCTGAATCATGAATTTAAAGATGTGATGAAAAATTAGCCACATGTAATGCAGACACCCATCCACACTCTATTTTCTAAATTTGTATGACAAACTCGCTTAATTCTCTGCTGTTCTCTGTGATTTAAGATTTGACAACAGTTATGATCTATACTGACAAATACATTTCACAAACTTTCCTATTAAAAAAAAAAACATTTTATCCATGCATTTTTAATCCAAAGGAACAAGAAAACTATTTCTTGTAGCACAAGTGCTAATTAAATGCAATGTTCACCAATTACCCAAGTCCAGTTTTTCAAAGCCACTGATAATTAGGATTGATCTCTCAAAACATTTTACCATGTGCTGCTTTCCTACAATACAAATGAAAGGTTGCCACAGCCGCTGACAGCACTGAGAAGAGGGCATTTGGTTACATGTTTTATTTGCATTTGCAATGATGACATTATCCACATAACATAATCAGTCCAAATAATAAAAATAAAAGTGGTTCTGGTTACTTGGAAGAAAAAAAACATCAGGGTAGGTAGATAAGAACTATTTTAAATGGGTCTGGATGAATTGAAATGAAGCAGAAACTTGAAAATAAACATCATTCATACCTTAAATTTAACTTTGATTATAGTTATATCCGTTTGTTAATTTTTTTTCTTCTTCTTTTAGTGATGGTGCAGTTTTATGGACAGTAGTTTTTGTGAAAGATATATTTCAATAACTGCTTCATTTGGTCTTATTGGTTGTGTAAGCTCCATCTCATGCTGTGCAATTGGATGAAAACAGTCTAAAGCACTGATCTTGATGTCTTTGATTTGTGTTCATACTAGTGGTAATATTGTTTTAACCATTCAGGCGACCACCATTTGCTGTCCTCATATTTTGGTTCTTTTGTATTCTTTATTTACGTGGGTATTTGTTGAGTATCCATGAATTTAAGTACCCGCGAAATTTTTGCTATAAAACTATGTGTAGGATGTGTGCGTGTGTGATTTGGATTTTTAACTTTGCTTTAAAACATTTTCAGCTATGATGTCTGCAGTGTGGCAGTTTATAGTGATGTCTAGTACTGGGGCATCATGCCGCAGACATATAGCATGATGTCCCATCCAATCACATTATCCTCACACCAGCTTGACCAGTCCTAACACTAACCTCTTAATGCTGAACGCATAGCAAGGCAGCTGTTAGTACCATTTTATAGGTCTTTGGTATGACTCGGCTGGGATTTGAACCCATAACCTCCTGCATCCGAGGTGCACTCTCTAACTGCTAGGCCACCAGAACGGTGTTAATAAAACTATAACAGTTCATGCCCAAGACATAACTCGAACCACAGTATCACGTTCAGATGGGCACACAATGCTGATCTAAGATTCCTGAAGCTTGCCTGATTCCCGATATCTATTCACCAGCATTCTATATTCAAAGGCATCACTAACAAGTTACCAAATGTCTTTTCATCTGTCCATCCATCTGTCCATATTTCTGCATCTGTATATTTTTGTTTTAAATACAAGGGTTTAAAAATGTTCTTTAGCTTTTATCATGTTAATTTCAGTTCATATCAGTATTTAACATAATGTTGTTCATTTCAATTTATATCAATATTTGATATTTAGAATGAGAGAGCAAAGTTTTCTTTGAACTTCCAATGAAATTATTTAATACACTTGTGACTTCAATGAGTATTGTCTCCGTATCAAAAGAACATCAGAAAATTAAGTCAGGTAATGAACTGATTAATGACTTTTGACCCTGGTCAATACAAAGATTTATCGAACAGAGAAAAATATACACCTTGCCTTGGCCTGAGGCCTTGGGGAATACTGAAAATAGTTTTTCTGGGACTGATACCTTGCATTAACCTTGTCAGAAGTCAATACTAATCAAGACCTTTATTTTATAACCGTGTTAATTATTTGATAAAAAGAAAGTAATAAATGTAGCTTTCTATCTCCACTGGTTTTGATTCACATTTATGGTTTATACAGCTAGATAGTTTTGATGAAGGACTGAAATAAAAGAACTATTCTTACTTTAATGTGAATATTTGCAAAACATGAATTGCTTAATGTGAAAAAGAAAAGCAGAACATCTGTATACTACTTGTCGGCCAGACTGGTATGGTGGATGTGGTTCCCCAATAATTACTCATTTGTTTCCCTTGACAAATGTATCTTAAATACATACTAACCTGAGAACAAAATAAAGGACCTAAAGATGCCAAAGGGTACCCACCCATTAATAATAATCTGGGTAATAAAGTGAGCCACCGGGTACCCATTAAAAAAAAAAAGGTTCAAAGTACAGATCAAGACACAGAATAATGATACAGTTCAAGGCTCATGTAGTGTGCACATTTATTCATCCTCACTGGAGCTCATATGGTTGCTGACAATTTACTTGTCATACATGTACTTTATATAATAATACAAGGGAGGACACTTGCCTCCTTTCTTGCCTGACCTATTTAAGAATCGATGCTGATATTTAAAGCTAGACCATCCCAACTTCGTGCCTGTTCATGGTTTGTGCACTATTTTTCTTGCAACTTACGTGCGCTTGTTTTGAGATTCTGATGACATTAACTAGGTCAGTACCTTTCATCGACAGCAACTGTAAGTACTCATCAATAAATATTCAATGAAATAAAATTTAAATACATAATACAATTTTTAAAAAAGGCTGCTGTTCACTTGTTTGTTTACTGGCCTCTTATATTAGCTAGAAACCCAAGGCAGGCATTTTTGTCATGGCAAAGCCAACACAAAAACTTGGTTACCGTTGCACGCACTTCTTATACCATGTTAGGAAAAGTGAATGAAATGGACAGCTATTCAGAATTAAACTTTTCACTGAAATATTTAATACAAGGGAAATCTTTGTTATTTAATAACACAGAAAAAAATCTAATAAAAATTGATCATGTGTGTAAAAATGGTAATTTCTGCATTAATTTTACCTGAAAAAGAAGGGATTCTTGAATATGAAAACACGTGTCATATTTTAATACTTCGTACGTAGCGGACCAGTCTAAATTAAAAATAAATGGTGCCAGATATAAAAATTTTGGCTGAATCAATGTGAATGTTGGATGTTACATGACTGAAAAAATGTCAGAGGACAGGGATTTTATTAAACTTAAAAACATGTTGCAACGGACAGTCATTTAAGGATGAACCATGGCAAGTCAAGGATACTACAACAGTAATCAATTGTGGACTTTACGACTATTCACGAAAATTACTGTAGACTAGTGAAAATGAGTGTTATGCATAATTAATTTATCCATTTCTTTTATGTCTATATTCTTGTATGAACTACTAATCCAGAGGGACATAGCCGATTTGTAAAAAAAACTGAACTGCAGACCAGGTAAGCAGCAAAAATAAATGTACGTTAAATAAAAAAAACGTTTTTCATAGTTTTCTGTAATTATGGCATGTATACAGATTGCTCTTTTTATGCTCAGATTACGCATTTTTGCCACTTATATTAGTAATAAATTATGTTTATACCTCTCTTGGGGGTTGCCAAGTCAGAACCTACAACAAAGCAGTTCAGGTTCATATTTAATACAATTTCCCTTTCATTGGGTAGCCAGGTAACTGATCGTTTTAATTGATGGGTATCCGGTATAAAATTCTGAAAATTTTGACATCTCTAAAAGGGACATAATTGGAACTCAAATGAGATGAAACATACAAGATATTTCTATGTCTGTGAAACAGTGCTGTCATCAAATTACACCATAATATGTTCAATGGTTCTTTTGCTATATCCCACGTAGATGTATGAACTTGATTGAAGTGAGCCATAACTCTGTCGAAAACAGAGTAGATGAAACAAAATCAAAAGGCACTTTACATCCATAAGTAATGTCAAGTAAAACTGCACCAGAACACGATAAATGGTTCTTGAGCTATGACAGTTACAATTAATTTCCCATGTGAAGATATGAAACTGTCAAGGGCCACAACTCTATCAAAGACAAGACAACTCATAAAGGGCATACCTAGGTTTACAAGATGATGTATACACCAAATTGCATCAGAATATGTTGAAACTTTCCTCAACCATCTGCTGTAATGGCCACTAAAAACTTCAAACTGGTTGAAAATGTCAATAATTCCATCAAAAACGATTAAACTCTCAAAAGGTACATCTACATGAAATATACAAATCATGTACCAAAGGCAATTGATTATGTGTAAGTCTGGCAGAGCTTTACTGGTTGCCAGTTGTGTCAATGGAGGGACAGACACCTGGATAGATAGATGAATGGAAGTAGTGTCAGTGGATGGACAGACACCTGGACAGACAGATGAACAGAAAAGGCAATTACAACTTGGATCCTGCATCTTGATGAAGGGTTCAAATGACCTGGAAATACTGCTCCTCTGAAACATAGCATACTAAATTGAGCAACAAATTGGACTGAGATTGATTAAACTTGGCTTGTGAGTCAGGATGAATACACGTGCATATGCAGGATTGTGTAAATACCTGGAGCAGCTTTCTTCCCTACTACTGCAGAGAGAGGCATATCATCTTCACTATCACTGTCACTGTCCCCAAATGTCAGTGGCTCAGTGTTCCCTTGGCTAGCAATATTTTCCTTCTCCTCATCACTGTCATCTGATAATATTATCCTTGACCTTTTGGTGGGAGGACTGGCCTTGACTTGATCATCACCATCATCTTTATTTAATGACCTTGACCTTTTGGTAGCACCACTCCCTGAGATCTTGACCTGGTCATCACCATCATCATCATCACTGTCATCTGACTTTAACATTCTTGATTTTTTACTAGTGCTTTTTGCAGTAAGTATATCATGCTCATCAAGTTCATTGGATAAATCTTGTCTTGATTTCTTTTTTGAAGACTTGACTATGGCTAGGCTGTTTTCATCGGAGTCAGAGTCTGAACTCAACTGAAGTGGTTTAATTGGAAGAGTAGACTGGTTCTCTATTTCTTCACTGTCAGAACGGACTGGGTCTGGCCTCTCCTGTTGACTGAAAGTTGATTTTAAAAAACTGCACAATACATGGAAAAAAGTTTAATATTAGAATTGTACAATGTGATTTTCTGTAAGCCGAATTAAGTGTAACACTATGTCACAAAAATCTCTGAAGAATATAATTTTGACAAAAACAGCAACAAGTTATTAAAGTTATAAAACTAAAAAAAGTAAGACTGATTACTATTATTTAACAGTTTTATAAAGTTGAGAATTGGTTGGTTAAGAGATCAACACATGAAAGTTTTCAATTTACTATTACGGTTTAAACAAACTGTCTTCACAGAAATACACCAATGTGGCCTGGCTTGGGCAGGATATAAAATTGAACCTTTAAAATATTTCAAAGGTAAGCTACTCTTTATAAAAGTGAGGATGAATTTAGAGACAGGTATATGGACAGACGGAACAAAATGCAAATCAATATAATTAGTGTTCCAAATTATGGGGATGAATTTTTTTTCATCAGTTGGGTGATCAGTCAAATTTCCGTCACTAATGTCCATAATATCAATGCAATAAACGCGTAAATGCCTATCACTTTTTATTTATATATAAAAAAAGAATTTCAACAGGATTCTGATTTCAGACTGGAAAAACATCACACATTTTACAAGTTAAACTTACAGTTTGTGAATGTATTTCACTGATCTATAACATATTTCTCATGTACTTTATCTCACTACAATCAATAAATGTATTTAATTCATTCCCATAACATTTTCCTCATGTACCTTTCCTCGCTTTCAGAATCCATCATCTTTTTGACCCTCTTCTTCTTGGACTTGACAAGAGATTTTTCTCTTACAGGAGTGGGTAGTGCCACATTAACCAGTGTGGAATCATTCACATCCCTGGGCTGATCAACATCAGGGATCTTTGGGGGGGAGGGTTTCTTGTATCTGGCGGAGTGAAATCAACATGACATCAACACATGTTTATAGAGTCACTATACACATACATAGTAGAGTACAACCGTAATCGTATTCAGGATAAAATGGGATATTACGAACACAGGCGTATTCAGGATAGAATAAGGTATTACGACCGTAGTCGTATTCAGGATAAAATGGGTTGGTGCTCATCTTATTTTATAAAGAAAAGTTTCAAAAAATGTTCTTTTAATGCGCATGTCATGGTGCAATACACTTTAACATCACATTTTGTAGACAGCAGAAAGAAGTCCTTCAAAACCACCTGGGGTAGAAAATTCTCTGAAAATCCACTCACCCACTCTGACAAGTAAAACAAGAGTACCTGGACAGGACTGATGCTCTACTGGCTGAAAAGAATATCCTAGAGTTCAAAATAAGATCATTTCTTCCTTTTAACTGCTGAAGGTTGAAACTATCTCTGATATTATTCAGCAATAAGATTTTCAAATTAGCTGCTGTGGTGGCCATATTGGACGTCATATTGGCACCATTTTCAATCAGTACCAGCAAAACATCAAGAAGTCTTCTGTTGAAACCCCATGTTCATACAACTTTCTATTTTGGAAGAGTAATGACAAAAAGATTTTCAATATGGTTGCCATTGTGGCCATACATTATATCACACTGGGACCATTCCCATATTTTACAAAACAAGACATCATAAAAATGTCTATAGGACCAGCCATTCAGGAGGAGGCATAACATGATTTTCATATTAGACATCAGATCAGCATCATTTTCATTTAGGAACCAATCAGACGTCTTAAGAAGTGATAAAAATCTATGTCAATCTGAATTTCAGGTAAGGACTAGTGGTAAGATTTTCAAGATGATAATTGAGGTGGCCATATTATAGACATCAGATAAGGACTAGTGGCAAGATTTTCGAGATGATAACTGGTGGCCATGTTAGACATCAGATAAAGACTAGTGGTAAGATTTTCAAGATGATAACTGTGGTGGCCATGTTAGACATCAGATAAGGACTAGTGGCAAGATTTTCAAGATGATAACTGGTGGCCATGTTAGACATCAGATAAGGACTAGTGGTAAGATTTTCAAGATGATAACTGTGGTGGCCATGTTAGACATCAGATAAGGACTAGTGGCAAGATTTTCAAGATGATAACTGGTGGCCATGTTAGACATCAGATAAGGACTAGTGGTAAGATTTTCAAGATGATAACTGTGGTGGCCATGTTTGACATCAGATAAGGACTAGTGGCAAGATTTTCAAGATGATAACTGGTGGCCATGTTAGACATCAGATATGGACTAGTGGCAAGATTTTCAAGAGGATAACTGGTGGCCACGTTAGACATCAGATAAGGACTAGTGGTAAGATTTTCAAGACGATAATTGTGGTGGCCATATTAGACATCAGATAAGGACTAGTGGTAAGATTTTCAAGATGATAACTGTGGTGGCCATATTAGACATCAGATGAGGACCAACCAGACATCATAAGAAGTCATTTAGTGAAAACCCTAAATCAACATGAATTTTCACTCTGGAGGAGCAGCAATAAGACACTCAAGATGGCCAGTGTTGGGCGTGTCTGAGCTGCACCCTTTTCATTTAGCACCAACTAGACCATGGGATGAATGTGCATGTAAAGTTTCATGGCAATCCTCCAAATAGTTTTGGAGTAGCAAAAACAAACTTGTACTGATGGACGGACAACAGACCATCCAATAAGCTCTTCAGGTATATGACCATTAGATCTAAAAATTGCTACTTACCCAGAATACACTCTAACTCAACCAGCTATAAATAGAAATATGAAGTCGTGTTGTGACTGCCAAATTCACTAGATCACCAGAAATCTTCAGTTGCCATTTCAAGCTGGGCGAGTGAATTTTCAAATGCTGGACACCATTTGACAAACTGATTAATAACTCACTTAACAGAAAAAAGACCTATATTTATTTAGTTCTAACAATGTCTGTTGTCAACAACATATTGTACATCTGTTCAATTTTGCCTCCATTTATTGTACAACTTAACTGTCTTTGTCCCCTGTAGATGATACTCAAATAGAATGCAAGAATAAACAATTACCTCGACCTTCTTTTCCCTTGAGTTTCATCTTCCTTCTTCTTTTTTGCCATCTCCTGTAAAGCCACAAACCTTTTGGAAACATCCTGGTCCTTTTTGTTCTTATGTTTATCAGTTTTTCTTTCCTTTTTCTTTTCCTTCCTCTTTTTCTGGGTATTCTGTTTAGGTTTCTGAACAATGTTTATCTTGTCTGCTGCTACAGGTTCACCATTTTCATTCAATTCCAGGCCATCAGCAATGTTTCTCAATTCAGAAGCTGTCAGGTTGGCTGGTATTCGCCAAAATGCCTCCTGTAAATTTTGTGTAGATAGCTTAGTCTCATTAATCTGTTATTAAAACCTTAAAACTCCAGTGGCTCTAAGATTTTCAGACACTTTGAAAATTGTTTCAAATACGTAACGCTAAGGAAACGATCCAATAGACATCAGATAGTGAGACTGAACATGATGTTATCTTCAATGAAGACAATAATTTAGTGATGTCTATATCTTACCACTTTTAACTGGTGTAAAAAGAATCAACACCTTACCTGTTCACTGGCAGGAGCAGCAATTCCAATCTTTGAGAGGAATGAAAGGAAGATTTCATCCTCCATTGCTGTCTCATTTTCCTCTGTCAATGGGACGATTGGGACAGCAACAGGTTCTGTTTGTAGAAAAGACTGACTGGTTGGCTGGTATTTAAGCACACTTCAGCACAGGCAAGTGAATTTAGTACAATGGAAAAAGGAATTAAATGCCTTGCCCAGAACAATATTTACCATGATTTTTCAATTTCTAAACATAACTACCCTTTTAGAACACAGGGAAAAATAATAAAAATATGTATTTGTAGTATTTGCATGCCCCCATATTATCTGGAGGTGCAGTGAGATAGTAAAATTAATTCTGCCACATATTTTCCATTAAATTTCAACCCTCTCACACAATTTTTCCTGGGATACCTATAAAGAGCAGAAAGCACTCATTACCAAAAAAGGGTCTTGAATACGAACTGTATGCATTAACTTCTTATCACTATCTACCAAATATATGCATAATGAGATGGTATGTTAGCTCCAAGCTCTATAATGTCAACTTCATTTATAATACACCAAAGTGAGTGGTATTACAGAAAAGGAGAATAGTCATGTTGGTGAAATAATTATTAACAGGATTGAAAATATTTCAGTCTAAATCACGCTTGTGTGATAAACTCTACCTTCAGACTCCCTGTCCACAGCTGTTCTTCTGAGAGCCCTTTCAATCCAGTGGACTTGGTCTCTGTAACCTGACATTGTCCACAAAGGAAATGAAAATGTAGAGGAGGCTAACAAAACATGTTATTTGTTGCTTGTTATTCAGTGTAGTGTTCATTTTACTTCAAATATATTATGGAACTGCATGGACAATGTATTGATGTTCTAGCATTAATACTTTAAATCACAAAATTTTTAGCATGCATAAAACCTCATGTAATTTGGCATGACAACAATATATGCTTGATTTAATTTAATTCTGTGGTTGCTTTCCATTGTGAACTGGAATATAATATATATGTATTTGGGTTTAAAGGCACCATCAGCACCACACTGGCTAGATGGTACCAATCTAATTATGTAAAAATAAAGAATTACAAAAAAACTTTAGAAAGATAAACTCTTCCAAATAAATGTGAACATCAAGTACTAAAAGATAATAGATAAAAAGAAAAGATGTTAAAATTATGTAAAATGTATATAAAATAACAGGTAAAGGTAACAAATATAACATGCTAAAATACTGTGTCAAATTTGCATATAACAACATTCACTTAAAATTCAAAGATTTTCTTTTGTGGTACATAATAATAAATAGTCCACATCAAAAAAAATGTGTGGAAGTAAAAAAAAAATGTGTGGAAGTCAACACACACTGCCAGAATGTATTCTGGTGTCAGTGGACACTGACAAGGTCTGCACTCTGGTCGAAGTTCACACTCAGGAGGTTTGCCCTCTGAGTGAGGTTCACCCTTCAAGAGGCTTCAGGTCTGCACTCTGATCGAGGTTCATCCTTAACTCAGTCGGTCCCAATCCCGTCTGCACGTATGATCCGGTTTCTGCATTCAGTGGCCGATCCCGTCTCCAGTTGTGGTAAATGTATGTTAGATAGAACGTCTCTGATTGGTTACAAATGTTTTTTTCTTCTAAGAATCAGACCAATATTAAACCAATCAGAAATGATTTTACTTTCCTTGTGCAAATTTGAACTGTTCAGAAGCCAAGGTTTACTAATTGAGAGAACCGTTCTGGTGACCTAGTGGTTAGAGCGGAAGGTTGTGGGTTTGATACCTGGCCAAGTCATACCAAAGACTTACAAAAATGGTACTAACAGCTGCCTCACTTGGCACTCAGCATTAAGAGGTTAGTGTTAGAACTGGTTGGCCTAGTGTCAGGATAATGTGAAAGGGTGGGACATCATGCTACATGTCTGAGGCATGATGCCCCAGTACTAGACACCAATATATAAACTGCCACACTGATGTGTATGCAGACATCATAGCAATATGACTGAAAAATTGTTAAAGCTACATTAAAAATCCAAATTACACACATACACACACTAATTGACAGCAGTTTCACTACACGTGTTCTGTGCATGAAAAATTGTAAATGATGGCGTACGGAAGCGTGATTTTTGATGACGCTGAGAGCGAAAATGAGGAGTTTCTCAGGTTTGATTTCGAAAATATTGAGCAAGCAGAGGAAATATATGTTCGGCAGTTGGATATTTTGCAAGATTTAGATTCGGACATAGAAGTTTCTGAGACTGAATTGTCAGAAGAAGAGGATGTTGATAGCGATTATGATAGGGCTGATGAAATATTTCTAAAAATGTTGCACATAATTTTGTAAATAGTGTATAAATAAGTTGTGAAAGACTTGGACAAATAGGAAGAAAAAATACAGCACTGTGTAGACAAATTCATCTGGAATAATTGGTGAAAATTTTGTGGATTTTAATTGGATATAAGAAGAGATATTAAGGTAAGAGTGAATGCATGTGCATGATGTTTACAAAATTTTCCAAACAGGTAAAAACTCTGGGACACAAGCAGCTAGACACAGCTTAGTGCTGCTGGGGCATAGCAGCGGTGATACTGATAACAGTGCTGGGGCTGAATGAGTTATGGAGGTACGCCGAGTCAATACAAGTCTTATACATAATCGGCTTAAAACAATGTAATCTCAAGGGATACCACCGATGTATCTGATGTTATGAAGCTTGTTCGCATGGATTTTTATTGGATATTAAAAGAGAGATATTAAGGTAAGAGTGAATGCATGTGCATGATGTTTAAAAAATTTTCCAAACAGGTAAAAACTCTGGGACAAAATCTTATACAAAATCAGATTAAAACAATGTAATCTCAAGGGATACCACTGATGTATCTGATGTTATGAAGCTTGTTCGCAATCTTTATTCCACATACTTTACCCCATGTCTAGAACATGCCAATTTATATTTAAATCATTTGGATTGTAGTTATCCTGCTGTTCAAATGGCAAGGGACTAAAATTTAGCTGGTTGATCCACAGATTTGTTTTATGATTTTGTCAAAACCAATTTATTCAATTGTTTTTATTTCATTCTGAAGGCTTACAGTGTGTCCAACTTTCTCTTTCAATGCTTACACTGGTTACTTTGTTGGTAAGTCTAATTATCAAAAGATATAAAGAAGTTTCTCCATACAGTTTATTTGGAAAGAAACACAGTTTAACCAATCACTTGGTTACTTTCTATCCAATGGAAATCTTTGTTACATTTAATGCAGCTGCAATTATTGTATGTATAAATACATTTATGCAGTAGCATTTTATGACATCTCAGTGTTATAGATATTTAATGATTCCAACTGAATGTTGTTGTTGTTGTAGGGTTTAATGCCATTTTTCAGCACATGATAGGCTATACATGGCAGCCAGTATTAATGGTGGAGGAAGAACCCTGGAAAACTACCGGAAAGAACCACCAACCCACGAGAAGCTACTGACAAGCTTTCTCACATACCCACGTTGTCTGAATCCAACACTCGAACCCACACAGACAGAGGTGAGATGGCAATGATCCATAACGGAGAGTGCTTTAGACCACTCGGCCACCCAACTGAATGTAAATTTAGACAAATGTAAAATGAACTGTGCAATAAGTTAGGAAGATGCATCCTTGCCAAAAAATGTAAACACTAACACTGAGAAGATAAAATTTAAATTGTCAAGATGCTAAAATTCTGTAAAATATATAGATAAAATAAAAAAGTAACATGTAAGATCCTGAAAGCATAGAGTAAACAAAATATATACATTTTAGTCATATAAACTGAAATCCTTCAAGATTTTCTCATGTGGTAGATCAAACAAGATGACAGTGTTTGAGACCCCCTGTGGATGATCATGTTAGAAATTATGTATTGATGAATGAAATAACTAAGTTTTGTGTGCATTTGTTTAACATCTTTAATGAATTCTTAAAATCAGTAGGGGAGGGGGTACAAACTGCCCAGGAATGGTGTGTGTGTGTGTGTGAATACCATACTACAAACCTTTCTCCACCAAGCTTCGTATAATGGAAGACATATTTCCTTCGCTTATCACACCCAAATTTTCTGCAAAAGATTCTGCCTCTTTCTCCACATCAGAATCTGATTCATCAGTGGAACTACCTGCAGAACCGTTATCATCAGAGGATTCTGGCAACTCGGGTTCTTCAAAGTCTGATGGCAGCTCTTGAAACTCTGAGAGAAAAAATTAAACAGCTGTTCAATCAAGAAATAAATATGTGAACATGGTTTGATTGTTGTTTGCAGGGTTCCCATGCTACCAAAAAGTTGGGAGAAATTATAATTTTTTCTGACCGAAAAGTCCTTGAATGTTGCAAATATTAAAGAAAGTCGAGAATTTTCCACCACCATTTCACAATAGAAACGATTATGTAACTCAAGTCATACCTGAAGCTGAATTTATCAAGTTCAGACCAGAATATTTAGAGGTTGCCATATGGATGATTTAGATGCTTGCCATAAACATATTTGTTTAATCAATTCAAAAGCTCAGTCGATTAGATTTGTTTAGTAGACTGGTCATTTCACAGACAGCTTGATATCTGTATCTTTTCTTACATGGAAAGTATGAAAACCAGTCTAGCATCACAAGAAGCCAATATGTTGGTATCAAAGTGACGCTTACTAGATGACCTAGTAAACTTAAATACTTTTGCATCAACTAAAAACTGCATGAAATCAACATGAAAATTATCTTAGAATCTTACAGTCATTATGCATTTAATCTAGTGAAATTTCACTTGATTCTCGCCATTTGCATTGCTAAATCACACAAGTACACAAGTCTTGCAACCCACATGTTCATGAAATCATAGGTCTAGTAGTCACGTGATATCAATAATAACTGGTTTCAAATGTTATAGAAAAAATTAAAATATTAAAACGAAAGTCATATACTGTTTGTAATAAAAAACAACTATCTGGGTTTTGTTTTATCATGTGACTACCACTCTTTGCTTGATGAATCTAACAGTCCAGATTGCTGCAACAGCAACAGGTTTCTAGTTCATCAAATCAATGTGTTGAGAATTATATGTTCTTTCTGGTTTTGACAAAAAGAATCTGACTTTCATTTAATATATTTGAATTTCTGTACAACAACATTAGAAAGGGGTTTCTTTGTTGTTAATATCACATGACTATTGGCCTATTGATGTCATAGTTTCAGATTTGTGTAGTCATGTGACTAGTAATGCCAATGGTGAGTACCAGGTCTGGTCTATCGGGAGATTAAAGACATCAAGATTATAATACGTGCCATTTCTGAGAAAATGAATCATTTTCATATTGATTTAATGCAGGTATGACTTGATGCAACATATTTAAGTTTGCTTGGCACACTAGTAAGTGATTATCGTATGCGCTACAGCATGGTGGCAGCAAACAAATTCCCAATAGGCAATTGGTCCAACCCAACACCCCAAACCAAATGTCCCAAGGTGTAAAACAAATGGGAATATTCGGAGGAAATCCAGATTAGAAAATAGACTGCCCTTTGTTTTAAGTCCAATCTGTAGTATAAAATGTAGAATCTCTAAGCTAACTTTGGTGCTAAAGTGTTACACTGTCACATCTAGCTTTAAGTCTTGGTTTCAAATCTTAAATGGGTCACAGAAAAATAAAACATTGTTGTCCCTTGTATTATATGTTAAGAAGCGATATGAGCCCATGTGAGTAGCAATACAGATTTGAAGACTGGTTTATCACATTATAAGCAAACATATGTTGATTATACAGAAGTTTCAATCCTTGTTTATATAGCAGTATATAATTTTAACGGTCTTTTTGACAAAATTTAGATCAACTCTTATAAGTAGCTCTTTTTTAGATGATGGGTTTTTGACCAAATTGTCTTAAGGAGTTTAGGTTGTTTGAAAAATCTTGTTTGGGGTTTTATTGGCACAGATTAATTCATGGTTTAAACTTTTAACATCAGGTTCCAAGGAACGTTTGGTGTTTTCTTCTGCTCTATTTCTTGTAGCTGAATGAAACTGTTGTACTTGTTTCAACGTACACAACTGATGCATGTACTGTAAACAGGCAAATACAGAATTTTCTCCCTTAGATGTGAGACCAGATGGTGTATGCATTATCTGATAGGGCAGCTAATGTAATATTAGTTTTTATGTATATGTATTCCGGCAATATAAACAAGAAATGGGCAATTGTGAACCAAATATCAGTTACTGTGGTCATTCAAAATCATGTTTTATTTAACAAATCCAATACTAGTGGCCAAGATATCTCCAAGTATTGAACCCGCTAACCTATATTTATGACCCCAATTCTCGATGAACTAAGCTACTGCTTCTACAAATTAAAAAAGCCAGGTCAGATTCTGTGGAGCCAATTTAAGAAATCATTCAAGGTTTTGCTATTTTTAGTAATGGTGGCCATTTATGATGGTAAATTGTCAGCCTCTATAAAAAAAAAAGTGAAAGCTCTTCATGGCAGGATGCACCTTATCAATTCTATTCTGCTGAGTGGACATTAAGAAAATGCTGACTCAGAAACAATGGTCATGACTGATTGCTGTTGCTCTTCATTTGTATCAATTCTATTCTGCTGAGTGGACATTAAGAAAATGCTGACACAGAAACAATGGTCATGATTGATTACTCTTGTTCTTCGTTTGTATTTACTTTAAAGCTGTTCACGTCAGGATGCTCAGTGAAAATTTTGGTGTAAATTAGTTGATTTAGCAAGTGTTAACAAGTGATGGACATACCATGCATACTATACTCAGGGTGAAGCCAGAAAGAAAACACTATTTTATTATAAACTGAACGAGTTATTTATGCAAGCAAAAGATATAATACATCAACAAAATGAGTATTGCAAACATCATTTCAAACAGTTTATATCAATATCTACAATGCCTGACTATGTGTAGTCATGAAGTGTAAAAGCTGCTGTGTTGTACGCACCTGAATGCACACGCTGTGTTGTACGCACCTGAATGCACACAGTGTATCTGCTTACATTCTAAACTGGACTTGTCGTTTCTGTTATTTTTTTACATTATGTTACCTGTGTAGACCTACAATTCTTAAGATGTTTTGTTCAAGTTGAAAGAGATGCTCAGAAAAATTAATAACCTAGTTAACTAATAATTAATAATAACAATAATAGTCCTAGGCTTGTATTTCACATCCAGAACCTTATTTATTTCTGCTGTGCATTACCCTGCTCGTTGTTTCCTCTGTCATTTAAATCATCATTATCATCATCCTCGTAACTGCTACCACCCTTGCGGGACTTGTGTGATCGTTTCTTGTACAGTTGCTTCCGATCCTCCACCAGTCCAAGCTGCAAGACTTTCTCTATCACCTTTGCCTTGCTTCTCTTGATGCTCAAGTTACTGACGATATTCCCAACAGGGTCTTAAAGGTTGTAAACAAATGTTAATATAAAGAACACTTTTATGCTAATTCTTGGCACTTAAAGATTTTCCTGGAAGTTATCTCTCTGACTGAAGAAATATACATAACTCACAGCCTAAATAAGAATTTAGGTTTGGAACTAATTGTGTTTTTAAAAAAATAAAAATTAATGGCAGATTTTGTGAATGTGGCAAAACAGACAAATTTGCACTCAAACATCCAAGAAAACACTTGGAACTTGAACAAGCAGCATAGCTGATTTTAATCTAAATTGTCATCATACAACATGGACTGGACTTATGCCAGAATCAATACAATAAAAACTTCAGATGAAATGAAGATGAATTGTTTCGCACAATTTGAACATAATGAAAATTTCATTATGCATTTTTCATCAACTGCACAAAATACACAAACATGCTGCTTGTCTAGATCTCGTCCAATAGGTTAAGATCTCTAATACATTTAGATCCCTAATATGTCTAGATCTCTAATACATTTAGATCTCTAATACGTTTAGATCCCTAATACAGTTAAGAAATTTCTGAAATTCAAAATCTTACCATAGTGGAGATATTAAGACAGAATAGGTTTAAGCTGCCTGATATTTAAATCTTCATTTAAGCCCAAAAAATAACCACCGAATTCAATACGTGGAAGACTTTACTAAGTCTCTTTGTAGAATTATTAACAAATTCCAAGATTATAAAACACCAAGAAAGTGACTGATGATGTATAATAAATCAACTAGGAAAAGCAAGTTAGCTAACATGACGAAATTGAAGTGTATTTCACGTATGTAAACACCAGGATTCTTTCCACTTTAACCTACATCAATATTAAAGACTTTTTGCTCAAGTAAATCAGAAAATCTTATAGCATTTGATACTACCTTAAAAATTCTAAAATCATGAAATCCAATGTCAAAAAAATAATCATAATGCTCCTTTGTTTTTGTTGGTTTTTTTCCCAGTTTGTTCTCAACATTTCAAGAGATATAAACTAGTCATTTGAAGAAAGTAGTATTTTAAACAATTATTGAGTCCTTACCACTTGAAGTTTTAAATCTGTCAAACAGTTCTCGGAGTTCCACTTCATGATCCTCCTTCCATGGTCCCGCTCTCATACTTCTGTGGGTAATAATTTTCAAGTCGTGATTAAACGGTTTTTCATCTTTTTGTTTTTGCTATTGAACAGCTTAGTCTCTGTTTGGAAAACTCGAGTTGTTCAAGAAAAAAATTCATAATCTACCCATTTTCTGTGGCACCAGTCAGAATTTATAAATATTGTTAAATTAACTCTGAAAAATAGGCAATGCGACCTACTTTGGATGCAAGGCTCATGCCATCAAACAGTTTTACCCCATTTTGAAAAAAAAAATGACACAGGCACTGCTGGTATTTGGTGCCACATACAGAAGAGAATCACTCTGTCGTCTATTTGGGCCTAAAACTTTTAGCTTTTAAAGCAAAAAATATTAGACTGGAAGGGATGGATTTGCAAGGCAGTGGTCATATTACTAAGGTATTATGATCGGGTCACATATCTGAAGATGAATGTGAAGACTGGAGTTCAAGAGAAGAAACAAAATTAAGGACAAAAAAGAAGACTTTGAGAATTATGAGAATTATTACTTATTTAAAATTCAATATGCAATATATAGTTCAACCAATTTTACCAAATCAAGCAGAATATTACACAAACATTGTAAAAATACAGACTGTTATTGCATTAAAACATTTTTTAAAAATACTCTCTTTTTAAATCAGCCATTCTGGCGGCCCAAGTGGTTTGAATGTCCACTTCATATGCAGGAGGTTGTGGGTTCGAACCCGGCTAAGTCATACCAAAGATTTTATAAAAATGGTACTAGCAGCTGCTTTGCTTGGTGCTCAGCATTAAGAGGTAAGCGTTAGGATTGGTCAGCCTGGTGTCAGGATAATGTGACTGGATGGAACATGATGACACATGTCTGTGGCATCATGCCCCAGTGCTAGATATCACTATAATCTGCCACATTTCAGACATTGTAGCAATATGACTCGGATTGTTAAAGCTACCTTAAAAATAAAAAAAGACAAATACACTCATACCATAAATGCTTAACTTCTAGCAAACTTTCATGACATCTTCACTAATATTTTTTAAAATATGCATTTATTTGATAAAATGAATAAAAAATTATGTTCATTTGATGTGAAATTAATAAAGCTTAGACAATAAAACAAGAAGCAATCCAGGGTATTATTCAACTGCCGCATATACTTGCTTGTAAGTCGGATCCGTCTCCAAACTATATCACACTCAGATCTGCCGTAGTATATACACTGGCAGATCTGGGTATATGCAGTTTGTTATTAATAATCAGGAGAACAAATGAACCATGATATGCTGGCACATTATGCAACAGCAGATCAGGCTCCATGTTGTTTGCATTCGGATTTGTGAGTATATAGGGAACTTTTAAGGATTCTGTATGAAAAGGTCATTCATACAAGGTTCTCAGATTACCCTTTTGGTTTCCTCAAGTCCTTGGCACTAGTAATAAGTGACTGTCGTTTAAGTTCTCGAATAATCTGTCCACGGCTCTTGGTGGGATCTGTAATCCTTTCTGCAATGCAGTCTACAACATCCTTCCCCTCTGTCACAGAAAAAATACTGATTTTAATATATTTATGACTATACCTTAAAGGAAACTAGAAATATGCCAACAGAAGACCAAAGCCCCTGCCAACATGCATGGTAAAGTTATTTTTTTTAAAAAGCTAATTAAATATGCAAAGAAAAACTTCCATGTCAATCAGAAGCCTTAACTGTAAACGTCTGATGGAAAAAGATGAAATTTTAGCATGAACTATGTTTTGTTGACATCAAGCTTCATACCAAATTTGGTTTTATTCCAAAAAGTCCTTAGTCTGTGATGGACGGAATGAATGGACTCAAGCACTAGGTGGAAGCATTAATAAAAATATTTGTTTGAATCTTACTTTCAAATCTGGTGATTCACTGAACTGTTCTGATTAACCACTCTGAACTAACTAAACTGAAATACAAGTTTCATATCACAACTATTTATTTAAGAAGGTTCAAATCTAATTTAGTAAATGAAACATCCAAACCAAAGGCCCAAGTGGGCCTAAGGTCACTCACATGACTTACACCTGCTTAATAGCAAATGCAAAAGCAGTTGTCCAAGAAATTCAGAGTCAGAAGGATGCTCCTGTAGAAATTTCTTCCAATGTTTTGATTTATTTCAAGGTTTCTCTTTTATAAAAAATTTTTTTTTCTGTATTTGACGACACATGCACATATCCAATATCAAAAGGTTTTTCATGCCTAATAAATTTCCGAAAGCCATCATGCCAGTGTACTTTCTGTCGAAAAAGGTTCTAAAAGAGGTATAAAGCTTTTCTTATTGTATATTAACATTTATATTTGATGGTAGAGTGTAATCATTTGTACAATAACTTGAAAGTTATTCATGTCATGATGCTGTGTCAAATTTTGCTTCCATGTCTATTTTGTAGGAAGACGTCATTTCAAATATTTTCTAGTGTACTGACTGTGGTCATTGCTGATGCTGGACTGGAATTATACATAACATTTTTAAAGGACTTCATACCAGGATCTTTTCTGTCAAATTTGGTCAAATTCTATTTCTCACTTTTTTGGATGAAGCCCTTTAAAGGTTTTTCTGTTTTTGCTGATGGCAATCATATCTGAGGGCTGATTGACATCATTTGCATAATTCTGAAAGGCCTTCAAGCCAGGATGCATTTTAACAAATTTAGTAAACCTCTTTTGAGGTTTTTGTTCAATTGTTTAAAGCTTTACAATTTTTAGTAACAGTTGCCTTTCCTTTTAATCACACTATCAACACAGTATTGGCTATATCATCCAGAGAATGCAAGCTAAGTGTCTTTCTAATGCAACCATCATGGTGGCTGACCCAGTCTGGTATCAAACCCATGACACTTAGATTATGAGTCTGACACTCTACCAAGATAATAAAACCTGGGAAAATGGGAGAAAAAAATCTGCAAAATAAATTACTAAAACTTTTCACTGAACTGTAAGATCTAACCATGCACTCAGTTGTTATAATTTTACTATACTGATTTATTTTATGGTAATAAATCTTTTGAAATTATGTGCAAAATATAAATCATGATGAAAACAAAAGTGCATTTTCAAAATTAATATATGAGATAACTTTTTACCATTGTCCTGTTCAACATATTCCTCGTACAATCGTCTAACTTCTTGTTCCAAATCTTCTGTCCAAAGCACTTTTGCTTTTATCCTGAAAGATAAATATTTGAAAAATAATAGCATTTTAATGTGTACAAATATTTATGAAAATCAATGTTATGTCAGCTCTAGATACCGACAAGAAAACCATCAATGGCAGCATGAGCAGATTGCAAGCAATCATTGCATTAAATTCTTGCTTATTATTCAAGGCGTACAACTCTACAAAGATTGACATCTTTTAATTGTGGATTAACATATCTAAATACTAACTTATGTAATTCGATGAACACCTGTTTGAGAAAATGACCTGAACTAAATGCAAAGGTAAGCAAAATTAAATGAACCATGAAATATGTCACAAAGACCTAGGTTTTATGGATGACTCTTGCCACAACTACAAAGTTTTTTTTACTCAATTGACAACAGAACTGAAGAAAATGAGCTCAATGCAAAGGCTAAAACAAATCAATGGACCATGAAATACAGGTCACATTGACCTAATTTTCACTGAGAAGTGTAAAAATCCAGAAGAGACATCTAACCACAAACCATAACCTTGAGAAACTGAGCTCAACACAGAGATATGTACAAACCACTAAACCAGAAAATGTATGTCATGCTGACTTAGCATTCACTGATGGCTACAATACTTCCCATGATGCAGATACATCACAATAGGCTGAGATGAGTTAAATGCAAAGGTTAATACAAGTCACTGTTTTGTAAAGTATAGGTCACAGTGTCATAATTTTTCACTGACAGGTACAGTACTTCACATGACACATCTAACAACCAACTTCTGTGACAACCAGCAATGTCTCTAAAAAATGACCTAAGGACAAACCCTAACATCAATTTTGCAGCCAGAGATAGACTGACAGATATTATCAATCCTGAATTGCTTTGTAATCTATCTTATAAAAATAAATTACAACCTCAATAACTAAAGCAAATAGACATTTTAGAACAAAAGCAACACAATCCCAGTTTAATGCCTTAGTTACTTCCATAATTCAGACTGCTGTCTTTATTTGACTTGGACCAAAATTGAATAGACGTCAGAGCAGGTAGGGATGAGCGAAATTTAATAATAGAAGGTAGAATTAATTTTACCCAAAAGAACTAAAAAAATTAATAGCAGTAATACATTACCTATCATTACTCTGTCGACTTTTTCCAGGTTGTTTCTTTTTTCTTCTTTTTCTTGGGAGGCTGAGTACCCCAAGATAATACAAGTACTACTGCAAGCTGGAGAATTTCTCAACAACTTACTGACCTGACACTGAATGAAGGCATAACAAAGACGGTGAAGTTAGACCACCAGAATGTGGCTGTCATGACATCATCCGAAGAAGAATGATTATGAAAGGCCCAACAAGCAGAAATAGCATTAACCAAGTGGGCTTTGATTCTCACAAAAGAAATATCTCTCTCAGTGACAGATTGATAAACCCTTTTGATAGAACTATCCATGCACTAAAGGTGGCTTCTGAAATAGCAGAGGTACCTCTGAGAGGGAGAATAAAAGTTTTTACCCCTTATTTTCCCTTCTGACCAAACAGAAATGTAAATCCAAAACTGAACAAAGGACTCTATCTAGATCACCCCCAGCACAGAGTAACTAAATATTACATCTGGAGCTGGAATTACAGTAGCTGATTTTTGGCCAGAGACCCATGGTGGCAAAGAAAAGAAATTAAATCACAGTTGCCACTGAACCATACATAATCTTTTTCCACTGAAAAAGCATGAATTTCACTCCTGCCCTTCACCAAAGATAGAGAGAGAAGGAAGACTGTTTTAAGGGTAAGATTCTCAAAGGAAGCTTCCCTCAAAGGTTCATAAGGTTTAGATAATGACCAAAGAACACTAAGCTGCCTTTATCAAAGAATATAAAATGAAAAATATCTGCAACTCAAGTTAAAAGAGGGCTGATAGGATCAATGTATTTCATACTGCACTAATCACTGATCACTTGTCATTATAAATCTTGTAAGTCAACTGCCTTCTCGCCTGGACAATATCTGAGTTATCTTGAAAACTGATTTTGGCAGACAGATTATTTGATTGTGTGTTTTGGATTTTTAATGAAGCTTTAACAATTTTTCAGCCATATCACTACAATGTCTTTAGTGTGGCAACTAATGACTTGGCTGGGATTCGAACCCACGACCTCCTGCATTGGAGGCAGACGTTTTAACCAACCAAGGCCACTAGAGCAGAGAGACAAATTATTTGATATAAGCCAGGTGCTAAGTGAAGAATCTATGGATTTCTGTGCAAGAGGTAGCATCTGTGCTGCTCAGTGGGGGGAAGAGGGCTTCTGTCAACATGTTGTAGAGATTGTTGAATTGCTGAGGCCAAATGGGAGCAATCAGGATGAGCCATGATGTGGAAGCCCTCACTGTATGAAGAACCTGAGGGATTATTCTGAAATGTGGGAAGGTAATCAATCCCACTTCAGGCTGAATGCATCCACTGACAATGCACTCTGGTCAAGCATTGGAGACATAAAGAGGAAGCTTATTGTAGCACTGACTTTCTCCACAGCCAAAAACATGCTTCTGCTACTTTCTTGTGCAGAGATCATTCAGTCTTGACTGCTCATCCCTGTTTACCAGAATATTTCTCTTTCCTGAAATGTGGCAGACTCTGAGATTGATTACCTACAAAGCTGTCAGTTACAGGAGGTTCCAGGCTCCTTACAAAATATATCGGGTATGCCATCTTAGGTACATGAAAACCACTATTTGTCCATAGCAACTCTGCTGTATCGTGTAGTGCCAGAAAATCTGTCTACATTTCTAAGTTGTTGATTTGAATGAAAGATTCTTCACAAATCCTGCAGGAATACCTCCTCTGGCTCTAGGTGCACACCCATGACTAAACATATAGGTTAGTGTACAAGGAGTGTGTGTGTGTGATTTGGATTTTTAACGTAGCTTGAAAAAAAAATCCGTCATATTCCTACCGATTGTCTGCAGTGTGGCAGTTTATAGTGATGTCTAGCACTGGGGAATCATGCCGCAGACATGTAGCATCATGTCCATCCCAATCACATTATCCTGACACCAGGCCAACCAGTCTATCTAGTGAGACAGCTGTTAGTACCAGTTTTATGTCTGTGGTATGACTCTGCTGACGTTCAAACCCACAACCTCCCACATCTGAGGCAGATGCTCTAACCACTAGGCCATGGGAGTGGTTGTACAAGGAGGTTCCATGACATAAATTAAAACTAAAGAAATAAACCTATTCTGATTGAACTACCCAATTCAGAAAACTGGAATCCTAAGGGGATCCTGGCACATTAGTGGTCCTTATGAGGTCTCTAGCTCACTAAAAGCAAGAACTGGAGAGGCCACATATGAAAAATCTTATGGAGAGTAAATTCACTGTCAAAAGAGGCAGAGGTGAGCAGACAACAAAGTTTTCATGAACAGTCCTGCCATGAAAGAATATACGTCTGAGTGGAAACATGAACTGTCCCTTGACAGGTAAGAAAATCTGTTTCCATGAAAATGAAATTCTAAGACAACAGGATCAATCTGGCTTCTCCTGGCTGGGGATTAGGTCTGGATAGTGTGTCTCCCCACAGACTGAAGAACCCTCTGAAGACATTTATCAGCCAGTTATCAAAGTATCAGATGATGGGGACCCTTAATAACCTTAAGAGACTCACTATTCTACTCATCACCATGGTGAAGGATCCAGGTTGATGGGAAAAGTCTGATTTCCTGTGGGCTGCTTCGATGGAGATTTAAAGGCATGCATTATGGAGGTCTATGGAGACCATAAAGTTACCCAACCTTATGGCATTCCTGGCTGAGACAGACGCAGAGATGGTGATAGGGTTTTATCATAAATGGGAGCTCCAACTTGTCACAAAAATAAGGGGGGGAGGGGGGGGGGAGAATAGAGGAAGAAAAAAAAGAGGGAGAAGAGGACACAGCCACATTTCAATATTTACCAAACATTCTATAAATATAACTTTTTTCTTCCTGATCCACTCATTATGAGATCTTATGAAATCAAAAACTTTAAAAGATATTGGCTCTAGTTGTATAAGCGTTACTATTCTGATTGTTTCTGTGCCTTAATCTGTATATGAGTACTGTTTTGTGCTGATATTCCCTTTTCACAGCATGCTGTCGGAAGGGCATATACACAGCTATCTTAGCCACCCTGAACAAGTTGGGAAACTGTCATTTATGATTTTGTTATGAAATATTTTACACAGCTCATAGGTACTATCTTTGGGATACATCGGTTCAAACAGGATTTTTCAAAAACATTCAGTTCTGTTGTACTTTCTTTAATCAGTGCTGATTATTATGCAAGATTTTGTATCGGCTCCATAATGCTATATTAGAGGTTTATGTCCAACAATGGCATAGCGTCCTTTTTAAGACAGATATTTTAATCAAATTACTTTTTCTTAAAACATATAGGCTATATAGTTTCATAGCATAAGATTCTGCAATTCTCTGAAAACTGCACTATCTTTTCAAATTGTCTGTATTTGAATTAGGCTAGATATTTTGCCTTTTCTACATTTAATTTTGAAATACCATTGAAGGAGGGGTTGGCCTGCATGCCGTCTGTGTTTGTCCATCCAGCATTTACATCACTCATATTCAAGATCATTTTCAGGTTCAGAATCATTCAGGAGTATCTTCATTAACACTTTCCCAGCTCCAATAATCTGATATAGTTCATAGCATTAAAATCTACTGTCATCATCCTTCTCGTCAACAAAACCATCATCTGAAGATGAAGAATGTTGCAAATCAACCATTTTGGTCTTGTATGTAGCCCCGTATTTGATACACATTTGAAAAACTTCCCTGATTCAAGGATCAAACTATGACAGAATGCTTGTTCATGGGCCCAACAATGAATCAAATTTAGTTCCACAACCACTCAAGTGAGGTCAAAGAAACCAGATGTGTACACAGTTGCCTACCTGAAAAGAGACAGATGACACTTCAACCAGCAGCATGACTTATGTTGTGAAAAGTATTTCAAAGGTTAACAGTCCAATAAAAATTGAATACTGTGCAGATTACACAACTTTAAACTAATTTGCAGGAGTTCTTGCACATCACTGTTTTCCAAGTGTGTGAATTCATACAAAGTTGTCAAGATTCCTACATTATGTGTCCTTGCAGCATCTCTGCAGATGTATCCATCTTGAAATGTTTGTCTGAAGAAACTTGTTTAATGGGAAAAGATCAATAATTGAGTTGAAACCAGAAAAATCTGGTAATAAAATCCCCGACTTTGGTCTTAGAAAGCTATATACCTCTTCACTTGGGAATTCCAAACTGATTGGATAAAACGAATTGGGAGTCCTTGAAAGAGCTACACGATCTTAAAAGTGAAGGCAGTAATCATCTTTAACTCTGAAAACTATTCAAGCATCATGTTAGGCCCATCCATGCCTTTTAAAAAAGACAGACACCTACTGGGGTGTCAGGAAAGGAGGGACTGGCAAGAGAGTGTACGACTCACAGAGTTAATTGCCACCTTCTTTAGGAAAGACAAGTATTATTAGGATTTTTTCACGTAGCTTTAACAATTTTTCAGTCATGTCGCTACGATGTCTTCAGTGTGGTAGTTTACAGTGATGTCTAGCACTGGGGCATCATGCCGCAGATGTGTAGCATGATGTCCCACCCAGTCAGGTTATCCTGACACCAGGCTGACCAGTCCTAACACTAACCTCTTAATGCTGAGCACCTAGTGAGGCAGCTATTAGTACCATTTTTGTATGTCTTTGGTATGACTCGACCAGGGCTCAAACCCACGACCTCCTGCTTCTGAGGCTTAAGCTCTAACCACTAGGCCACCGGAACAGTCCGAAAGATGAGTGAAAGGGAGTTTTAATTTAGGACTAACTGGTCTGTTTAGGTTGCTATATAAAACACTTAAGTAGAAAAGCTACAGACCTCATGGAATGGGGTCTCTTCTTTGCCAGTTTGGACAGGCCCAAGACTACAGCCAAAGACTGATGTTGCCGTTTCCTCAGATCCTAGGGGGCTACCATAGGGATAAAGTCGCTAAGTAATACCTCATGAAAAGGAGGAAAGAAAATAACAAAAACAACAAATAACTGGAACTAATTTAGGGTGGGTAACATAAATTCTAACACTGGTTACTAGAAAGGGGACAGATTATAAAGAAGCACTGCAAGTGAACTAAAACTGTAGACAAAAGGATACATATACAGGAAATTACTTAAAAGACTCGTGATCAGAGATCAAATACAGTACAAAATATACAACTGAAGGTAATTATGCCAGAAGATTGTTACAGATGAAATTTGTCAACATGTGATAACTACAGGAAGTATAAAAAAAATAGAATGACATATGGATGACTATGAGCATCAGACTGAGATCATATTGTTTTTAAGACCTCAAATTACTGAATGAGGAGAGAGAATTCTCCTTGGACTGGGAATGAACACCAGGAAAAGAATATTAACAACAGGTACTGTATTATCATTTTCCATATTGAGAATATAAAACCAAAATGTCTTACTTAGCTAGATTTATACTGTTGATATTTGCAGTTCAGAGTTTAACTTTTATGCTCCAAAAGTTTATTTCTTATAGGACCAGACTGAGAAGCTTTACAAAAGAAATAAGGGCAGCATCCTATTTCTTCATTTCTTAAATACTTATAACCAGTATAGTAGCAAGTTATTGATTTCCATCGAGTCAAAACAGTAGTCGAAATGATCAAAGCTTATTTCAACAAAATTATTCAATATGGCAATCATTCTGCAATTGTTGAGAAACATGACCCAAAATTTAACAATTTCTTCCTTCTCTCATCATTAAAAATCTTACAGACTTTCATTTAATTAGACATATTTCTTACATTAATCACAAACATATGGACACAAGTGATTCTGTCAAGTGGGTGGAGTTATGATGTGGTGTTTGAAAAACTCACTGACTATATGTGCCATATCCTTCCAAAATCTCGTATCCCTCTTTACAGGATTTCCAAAACAACAACTCCATGTATACCTTGGGATTCTTCTGTGCTGTTTCCACGAAATGTCGCACCACAAAGGTGGCAAATTTGGCAATTTCCTGGCAAAGGGATCCAGAGAAAATATAAACAACATTTTCATTTCAGTTAGCCATTTAGGAAAGCGAACTGCATCTGCAAAATTAATATTCAGCTCCGTGTGTGCTTCATTATAAGTTATTAAATCAAATTTCAACAACCAAAAATTTCAACTTGCAAATTGCTGTTTTCTAATTATAGAAAATCTAATCAGAGTAAAATATTATTCATAAAGTATGTTGTGAGACGTTTAGCAGTTAAAAAAAAAAACAAAACGCTGAAATTAAACACTTCATGATATGACATATTGCAGAAATCCTAAACAAAATTATGGCACAGCAATAAATGTAAGTTATATTGTGCCAAGGATATCTGAATAGAGTGCCTTGCACGAGAAAACAGCATTGTCTGACACAGGCTAATTTGATGGCAGGATTCATACCTGCACAATTTTGATTGCAAGTCCACAATTCCTCTCATCCATGATAAACTACCATCTATATTTGCTCATAAGTTGAGTACATCTGCAAATTGTACAGATCCAGATCTGCAATCGTATCATGCATCTGATCTGGGTCTATGCAGATAGCTATGTTATGACTAGATCTTGAAATATGCCACAGAAAGTGAAACGAACAATCTATGTAAAATCAACAAATAATTTATTTCCCAAAAATACAAAGGGAAAATTTTAAAGACACAGTATTGTGAATTAAATTCCAAATAATCCTAGATGTCCTTGCACAGGTCCACAAATATAGAATTCTCCCCAATCAATTCATACAGTGGGCCCCAGCAGGTGGCCAAGTGGTTTAAGCACTATTATTTACTGTTCTCTGCCCTCTCACCTCTGTACAGGTGGGTTTGAGTCTCAGGCTTGGCAAACATGGGTATGTGAGAAAGCTGCCAGTAGCTTTCCATGTGGCAGTGGTTCTTACTGGGGTTTCCTGGGTTCTTTCTCAACCATTTATACTGGCCAACATGTATAGCCCATCTTACGTTGAGAAATGGCATTAAACCAAAAAAAAACAATTCTAATTGTCCTAGATGTGCCGATATAACACAATAATGCAATCCAAAATGCCTCTGAATGAGTTAGCAAAAATCCAAAGCAATATGTTAATCCAAAAGTCTGTGAGCATTTTAGTCATTCCAATAAAAATTTTACATAAATAATTCCTCCTAAATTATATCTTATTTCAACAACACAATTGCAAAGCCTGATCCTATCTTGATTCCCACAGACTAATATAGAATATAAATTAATTATTTATCAAATCCCCATTTATACACATGTTCACTTCACCTAGATGTGAAACATTTCAAAGGAAAAACCAGGTCTAACTGTAAATAAGACTGGCCATAAACTCAAATGCTGTGTAAATGTTCTACAATCACTGACAAAAGTCAAGCACAATATATAAATGAAATATATTTAACAGTTTGTAGTCATGAGTAGAACAAAGGCAGGCCTTCTGACAGCTGATTGGCTTCTTTATTGTCTGCAATTGAACTTATCTATGGTAATAATCAAATGTCACATGAATATATATATTCCTTAAGGGCTATTCCATTTAAATCAGAATGCCACTAACATAATATAACTAAAATCACACAGGATTAAAAACAAGGGAAAAGTGAACAGACCCTACCTTTACAGAAAAAAGTGCAACATCTTCCTTCAGAAAGATTTCTATTGAACCGATCTGTCCATTCTGATACAAGATTGATTACATTTTGTTCATAAGTGCTGGGATTCCAACTTAATGAGTATTTGCCACAATACCAATCTTAAGTCGGATGTAAATTAAATTATGAGATATTCTGTGTCTAATCAATTTACAGTAAAGTGTTGCTAACCTGACTATCAAAGATCTGTCTCTTTTTGGAGTTGCAGGGTTTAAGACCATTTTTCAGCACATGGCAGCCAATGTATTTTGGTGGATTAAGAACCCAGGAAGACCCACCAACCCACAAGCTACTGGCAAGCTATCTCACATACCCACAGCTGGTTAAGCTGAGACTCGAATTCACGCAGACGGAGATGAGATGTGCAAGTCATATGTAATGGTGGGCATTTTAGACCACTCTGCCACCCGCAGCCCCCTCTCAAGCATCTGATGATATGATTTCTGCAATGGTGGGGACAACTTACTGTAAATCTTGTCATATTTGTGTACTTTCTCAAGACAAACCTTAAATCTGTCATGTTTGTGTACTTTCTCAAGACAAACCTTAAATCTGTCACATTTGTGTACTTTCTCAAGACAAACCTTAAATCTGTCATGTTTGTGTACTTTCTCAAGACAAACCTTAAATCTGTCATATTTGTGTACTTTCTCAAGACGAACCTTAAATCTGTCATATTTGTGTACTTTCTCAAGACAAACTTTAAATCTGTCATATTTGTGTACTTTCTCAAAACAAACCTTAAATCTGTCAGTTTTGGCAAGTGGACTAAGAAGAATCTGTTGAAAGATTCGGAAAAGTGATGCCTGAAACATCATCCCCAAACATTTTAGGTCCACGGCAATACGATGCATCATCTTTACAATACAATGGTTGGTGTGGGTGGAGTTCTTCTTAACATCACCGAGCAGGATAACATAGGGCTTTAGAATCTCTGGCCTTGTAAATCTATCAACAGAATTATCATTATTTTGCTTAAGTTATCAAATAAAATATTTTACATTCACTACAATTATGACATTATATTACAGAATGTGCATCTAACCATTACATCACAAAATTTATAAACAACATTGTGACAAACAATTAGCGATGTCACTCAACATCTAGATTCAACTTTAAATTAACTAACCGTAAATGACCTTAAAGTGTTTGTAGTATACAATAATCAGATATCTAAAAATGTGCTTCTTACAGATGAAATTTATGAAAAATAATATTGTTACTCATTGCAGAGAGTAATATTACGATTCACTTTCCCAATTCCAGGTGAGAAATACACATATGCCAACCCCTGGTGAGAAAAAAGTGTAATCCGAGCAGAAAGAGTAATCCACATATAACATAATAAAATTCACTGAGCATATGTACAAAATTATTTATTTACCCCTCTGATCTTTTAACATCAATTACTGCTTCAAGTTTTCATATACAGCACTTTGAGCTTTAACAAGCAACAGACTATCATACTGCATTTCAAAACACTTTGTACCAGCTGAGACTATGAATGTTTTGCACACCAGTAGTGCACTATTTGATGGGTTACAGAGCCTGGATCTGAATTCAGTTTTATTTTTGTTAACAATACTGAACAATCTCTCAAAGTCAGCATTAGAATGGTAAAGAACCAATATTCCTTTCATAACATGACAAGGAAGAGGAAATTTATATCTTCCAGTTATTGGGTCTTTTAGGTGGGAAAAATGGTGTCATTGTATATCAACTCTGTCCGCATGAAGTACATTGTCAGATAGAACGCCATCTCGATACTTCAGGAGTTCTCCTTCTAAATTATCGGCAGCCTTTCCTGCAGCAAGGTGCATCATATGACAGGGACAACCTGATATGTACACTGATGGAGACATGTTTCCAAATGTAGAATGTAACTCCTTTATTAATTTTCATAGCTTCTGCAATTTTAAGTGAATTATCTTCTGCTAAACACCTAATACTATTAGATGATTTTGTTCTTGCACATGCATATTTTCTGCAATCAGAATTTTGGAATCAGAAAACATCCGCTTTAACAAAGGACCAACGTATTCTTCTACTGCTAGGGGTAGGCCGTGTTCTATTAAGAACTCGGTAAATAATGCCTCTGCTTTTATAAAATTTGTGTCCACAGTTTATTTCTGCTGTGAAAAAGAAGTTATCTTAGTATTGGAGTTAGTAAAATGAGCTAATTCAAGGTTTCTGATTTACCACAATGACCAATATCAAAATCCTTTTCACAAAGCCTGCAAGGGACATGAAGCTGCCCTAGAATGGAACATTGTATTGTGTAATTCATGTATTCATCTTTGAATCTGTTTTTTGTCTTTATCTAATCCATCTGTAAAATTATTTGAAAAACATTTTTGCTCAAACACGCGCATCATTTAGAATAAATCATACTTGACATTTAGTGCCAAATATCTACAGATTTGTTCTATCAAAGATATGAGTTAGAACAATGATTGATTGATTGATTTTATTTTTAACAGCGCATCAGCACTGTTAGACTATTTAGCGCCAAACAAAATGTTATTTGTATAATCTTTTTTTTAAAAAATTATAAAAGGTCCTATATCGACCCTAGTTTTACAGAGTGTTTCAAATTTAGTCCAGTCGGCCTTCTTTATATTCCATTGTGGAATTACGTCATCAATTGTAGAATTAATATTTTCAAGGAATATTGGAAAGTGATCACTGCTGTGAAGGTCATCAGCGACCTTCCATTCGTAGTCCAAAAGCAGCGAAGGAGAACAAATTGTCATATCGATGCATGTATAAGTACCCGTTCCTGGGTGTAAATATGTTGGTGTTTTGATGTTATATAGACACAGATCATGTCTAGAAATAAAGTCTTCAACTTTGTGACCTCTGTCACTTATGATTTGATCCCCATAACATGTTATGGGCATTAAAGTCCCCGAGTAAAACAAATGGCGCGGGAAGCTGTTGAACAAGGTCGTCTAATTCGTTTGGTACTAGGTTAGTGTTTGGTGGTAAGTAAATAGAGCAAAATGTAATCACTCGATGAAGAGTGACGCTTATAGCAATGGCTTGTAAATTTGTGATTAAAGGGAAGACGCTATGAGGGGCTCTGTTGTTCACAATAACAGAGACTCCTCCTGAGGCCTTGTCAACATTTTGAGAGTAGTTGTCAAACAGGGAGTAGTTTTTAAGTGTGATGTTATCTGTATTTTTCAAAAATGTTTCCTGAAGACATAGTACTGCAGGATCATGTTCGTTTAAAAGCAGAAGAATATCATGGTAGTTGGCTTTAAGTCCTCTACAGTTCCATTGTAAAATGGTGTTCTTCACTACAAGTTTATATTGAAGATTCTGGAGCTAGGTTAGACCTTTCGCGGAGGCAATCTGTTTGGTTATTTATCTGGAGGAAGTACGGGGGTGTATTTTTTGTTGTTAGGTCTGGAGCTACCTTGAGGACATGGAGTAGATTCTTCTGCATCCATGTCCTCTAAGTCTCCAAACCTATTGTGCAGCTTTATGGGGTCATCAGACCCCTTTTGCTGCCTATTTGTTTGTGACTTTTTCTTGCTATTTGGTGATCTTGGTGGTGGAGTATTGTTGAGTGTTGTTTGCGTCGATGTTGAGTTTTTCTGGGGTTTAGAGTGCGGGATGTTCGAGTCGGAATGGGATTCAGGTGGGTTCGTTTGAGTTTGGGCGTCTTTCGTTGCTTTTTAGCTGCTCTTCACTACAGTTGAGAAGGATGGGCCGGGGAGTGATCTAGCTTGAACAAGCTTCCTGGCCTCTGGAATGGGGATGTTGGACGTGTATTTAACCCTCTGGATTTCCTTCTCCTGTTTCCATGTGTCGCATTCCTTTGAACTAGCATGGTGTTCTTTGCCGCAGTTGACGCAATGCGGATGAGTTAGAACAAAGAAACTGTGAGCAAAAATTACAAATTAGAAAACCAGTCTGTTCTCTCCTAAGCCATACAGCTTCTATAAATAAAAACTGAGGTCAAAAGTTTAAGTAGAAACCAGCATGTTTCTTGCAAATAGGGCAGCTACTATAGAATATAATACTGTTAGGAAAGTGCATGCAAGTCTACGGACATGCGTACTCTTATGTCGTAGTTACATAGAAGCCATCTTTTCTAAAATACGGTCTGAAAAATTAATCTGATGTTAATAAAAATGAGAAAATAAATGATTAAATTTTTTGGGTGGGGATATACTGAAAACTTTTAATCTGAATACATTTACATGTAAGGCATAATTTAGTGGAAAAAAAGGTAATGATTATGCCAAAACCGTGATGGTTGGTATGTATGGAAATATATACCTGGCAGGAAAAAAATTGAGGAAAAAAATTTAAATATGGGATTTAGGGGATCCTGTTTGACAGGATGACATGTTTCCATGAAACTAAGTGATAGATGGTGAATGACATTCTTTGGTCATAACGCTATCAATGTTTATTTAACAAAAAGTTATTTAGAGAAGGAAAAAAAAATCAATATTTCATTTCAGTGAATTATTGAAATTTTATTATTGAAAAATCCAAAAATTCACTGAATAGCAAAAATGTTTTATTCCACAAGTCTTAAATAAATTTCATGTCAAAGTTGGAAATTCTATTGATCACACTTTGTAAGGTCTTTGTATGTCATATATACTCACTTATAAGTCAAGTCAAACTGCAAACAACAAAGATCCTGATCTGCTGTAGCATAATGCACCTGCAGACTAGGGTTATTTTGTTTGTTCTAATGATTACTCACAATAAACTGCACAGACCCAGATCTGAACCCATCATTATGCAACAGCAGATCTGGGTCTGTGCAGTTTGCAGTCAGACTGGACTTATAAGCGAGTACTCATGGTAACTCAAATGATGTTACCATGTCACATTGTGAAGATTTATGCCACTGTGTTTAGAACAATTCATAACATATGATATCATTATAATGGTAAAAGTTAATAAAATTATATTCACTGATTTACCATTACAAGGAAAAGTCCATCCCAAAATCTAATAAACAACTGTTGAAATCCAATTAGGATGCAATTATTTCATATTTCACTATTTCACAAAGACTTTCTCATTCACATCCTTTACCTCAAAAATAAATATCAGCAACCCAACAATAAATTCACACAATCAGTACGAAACCTAGGTGTTACTCTGGACAGTACTCTCACATTGCACCAACATGTCATGAACATATGCAAGGCTGCATATCTTGAGCTGAGACGTATCAGCTCAATTCGCAAATATCTTTCAGTTGATGCCACTAAAACACTTGTGTGTTCATTAGTACTTTCAAGACTGGACTATTGTAACTCAGTTCTGTCTGGTTCATCTCAATATCTACTCCAGAAACTTCAAAAAGTTCAAAACACAGCTGCTTGGATCATACTCAGAGTACCACGATCAGAGCACACCTCCCCACTGCTCTGTACCCTACACTGGCTATCCATTCGATCTAGAATCAAACACAAAATTTGTTCTCTGTGCTACGTTTCACTGTTGGACTCTAGTCCAACATACCCATCTGACCTCACCCATGTGTATACACCAGCAAGATACTTACGCTCCTCTTCTGACAATCGTATACTCATTATTCCCACTATGAAAACAAAGTCATATGGACAGTGTTCTTTTGCATACCAGGGCCCAGCAACGTGGAATGAATTGCCCACTGAACTTAGACACAAAGAAACAGTGATCACATTCAAGAGGGCTCTCAAAACTCACTTATTTCGACTGCAAGAACAAACTTAAAGACCTAATAATGTTTCCTACCTGAAATATTCTCAGCGTTTTCTATTTATTCATGTTTTTCTAATTTCATGGTGTTTGTTTTTGTAATAATATTATTATATGTTTTTTTATCTTATAGGTGTTGTCTAATGTTGTAAAGTGCTTAGAGCTTCTAAGGATTAGGCGCTATACAAAATCCTCATTATTATTATTATACTTGCTTTGACTTTTAAACAAAAATTAATATAATACTGAGGCAGAGATATTCATCTTGAAATTTTTTATGCAAGAGGAAAATGGCTTTGGTCAACATTCAATGTAGGATAAAAAGACAAATCCAACTATCTTGCAGATGATGTATAATTTGCCGACAGAATACGATATTGCAAATCTAAAGTTTAATCCCACAAAAATACAATGGCTGATTGATGTTTAGTGACTAAATAACAAAACATCCAATTATATGTCACATTCATATAATATGAGTGGTAACACAATTAAATAGATGTCAACAAGAAACAGAAGCTATCATACAGGTTTTATCCCATTTTATCAACAGTGACACTGTAAGTACTGATCCTCACTCCACCTGTAATGTGAGCCTGTATTCAGGATCTGAATTATTCAGTGTAAACTAACAATCCTTGTGAAATATCATAGCAAGTGTGATAACTACTTGTGAAATATCATAGCAAGTGTGATAACTACTTGTGAAATGTCATAGCAAGTGTGATAACTACTTGTGAAATATCATAGCAAGTGTGATAACTACTTGTGAAATGTCATAGCAAGTGTAGCAAGTGTGATAACTACTTGTGAAATGTCATAGCAAGTGTGATAAATACTTGTGAAATGTCATAACAAGTGTGATAACTACTCGTGAAATGTCAGCAAGTGTGATAACTACTCCTTGTGAAATGTCATAACAAGTGTGATAACTACTTGTGAAATGTCATAGCAAGTGTGATAACTAGATAACTACTCCTTGTGAAATGCCATAGCAACTACTCCTCAATCAATATAGATGGAATTCATTTATAAGAAAACAGAGGAAAACAATGATGGACACAATCAATTATAAAATATCTGCAAATGGTAGAAATAATTTGATTCAAATAACTTTTACAATGACCTAATAAACACGGACTTACTTCATGACAAAATCTTTGAAGTCAAATTCCTGTTCTGCCTTCTCCACTTCTGCAACCTCCTCTTGCTCATCTGAAATAAACATCAACCAAATCATTGTTGTCATCAGTCAACATAACTGCTGACACCACATACCATCACAACTACTACCAAAATCATCATCATCACACTGATACAGGTTACTAGTGATGTTATTGTGTTCCTGAAGTTGTACCCCAATAGTGACACTATGATATCACAATAATATGATTATTCCATTTCTATAACAAATTCACCTAAGACAAGTGTCTGGCCAAGGTCAGAGCTCCCCATAAATTCTAATTTTTTTTTCCTTGCTGACCACTGACTGCAGATCGTTACTACTTATACCTGACAAAAATGAACTGATTGAAATGTAGCGACGCTGATGATGCAATAACAATGGTATACATACCACTCTTTACTAGCATTTGGTACTAATAATGGAGGCATGACGAAGGAGGTCCGGGATATCTCAAAGCTACAGACTATACTGACAATCTTTCTTTTTCAATATAAGGTTGGTGACCTGTATCTGACAATGCATTATGATGATACTGAATGTAAAGATGCCAATGGGTACCTGGGTACTTGTCCATTAATAATAACCCAGGTAATAAAAGGAACAGCTGGGTACCCGTTTAAAAAAAGTATTCCAAGCACAGATCAAGACAGAATAAAACGATTACAGTTCGAGGCTCGTGTCATGTGCGCATTTATTCAGAATTAAAAGGGGCTCGTATGGTTGCTTACAATTTACTTGTCATACATGTACTATAAAATAATACCAGGGAGGACACTTCATTCCTTTCTCGCATGACCTATTTAAGAATCAAGACTGACATTTAAAGCTAGACTGTCTTAACTTCGCGCCTGTCCATGGCTCGTGTGACATATTTCAAGCAACTTAAGCGTGCTTGTTTTGAGAACCTGATGACACTAATTAGGTCAATACCTTTTGCCAACTGCGACAATAAGTGTTGATTAAGAAAAAGTTGACAAATTAAAATTTAAATTCGTACTACAATTCAAATAAAAGAAAGCACAATATGAATGTCCGGTTTAACAAAAGTCTGTTAGTGGCCTTGGAACGAGTATTAGCTGTTCAAGTCAGAGCCACTGTTGACATGTTTGTTTACTGGGCTCTTTTTTTTATTAGTGAGAAACCCAAGACAGATATTTTTGTCACTGCAAAGGCAAAAAAAAAACAGTTTACCGTAACATGCACTTCTTATACCATGTTAGGAAAGAATGAATGAAATGGACAACTATACTGAATTAAATTTTTAACTGAAATATTTACATATAATGAAAATATGTTATTTAATAACATTGAGAGAAAAAAAACCTATCTAAAATTTACGAGTGTAAATATGGTAATTTATGCATTAATTTTACATGAAACAGTTCCAAGAAAATAGACGAGATTCTTGAATATGAAACCACTTGTCATAGATTCATTCTATTTTGGTACTATATATGTAAACTGAAAATAAATGGTGCCCGATATCATTAAAAAACAGTCTGTATCGATGTGACTAATGAATGTTATATGACTGAAAAATGTTAGAGGGGAGGGATTTTGTTAAACTTAAAAATACATTGCACCAAAGTTTACTGTAGACTAGTTAAAGTATTATGGATAAAAAATGTATCAATTTCTTTTGTGTCTATGCTCTTGTACTTACTGATCCACAGATTTAGCTGATTTGTGACAAAATATGTCACTGCAGAGCCATGTAAATAACACCAAAAAAAGTACTTTAAATAAAATAAATATGTACGTTTTTCAGTTTTCTGTAGCCCATGGCATGTAATATATAGACTGCTCTTTTTATGGTCAGATTATACTTTTTTGTCGCTTATATTGGTAATAAATTACACTTATACCTCTCTTTGGGGTTGGAATGTGTGAACCTACAACAAAGCAGTTCAGATTCACAGTTAATACAATTTCCCTTTGATTGGATACCGGAGTAACCATTAGTCCTAACCATTTAATACAATTTCCCAAACTTTTGATATCTCTAACTAAATTATAGCGCTGCCACTTTATGCAAGAATAAAAATGGCAGAAAAACAATATCAGAAAATTAAATGGACTTGCCGTCTTCTTGCTCTATTTCCTCCTGTTCAGTGACTTCTGGAATCTCAGTCGCTGGACCTACAATTAAACATTCATTTGTTGCAGAATAATTCATAATTGCATAAATCGTGAAAGTCACCAGTTAGCGTAACGAGTTCCTTGATATCAGACATATGTGAATTTATGATAATCGCTTATGCCTACACTTACCATTTATTATGTCAAGAGAAACATTATTGTTGCTTCACAAATGAGAAGATAACAAATGTAGATTTCATGAATGAGTGCACTATAAACTGTAACAATAAATGACTTAACATTCGCCATAATGAATATAAACACATGCATGTGACATCATAGGACAATGCCTTACCAGTCATAATGATGATGTGCATATATAAGCACATAAGAACATTTGTAGCTATGACAGCAAAAATATGACTGATAATTCTTAAGTGATTCTTTTTCAAGCAATTCAGCAAGTAAAATTATGAGAAAATAAAGGTAGGAATTTTTCCAAAAAATCAACTTCACATATGTAATTTTTAACAAAGTACCATGAAAAAGCATGTTAGACTACTGTACTGATGTTAAATAGTACCCTTTGTAAACACTGGTAGGGTACGACTGTCTGATGCTAAATAGTACCCTTTGTAAACACTGGTGGGCTACAGCTGTCTGATGTTAAATAGTACCTTTGTACACACTGGTGGGGTACAGCTGTCTCATGTTAAACAGTACCCTGTGTAAACACTTGTGGGGTACAGGTGTCTCAAGTTAAATAGTGCCACGTGTAAACACTGGTAAGGTAAAGCTGTCTCAATAAATAGTACCTGTTTAAACACTGGCAAGGTACAGCTGCCACATGTTAATTAGCAAATTATGGAAATATTGGCAAGATATAGGTGTCTGATGTTAAATAGTGCCCTGTTTAAACACTTTAAAGTACAGCTGTCTCAGGCTAAATAGCCCTCTGTAAACTCTGGTAGAGTACAGCTGTCTGATGTTAAATAGTACAATGTGTAAACACTGGTAGAGAGCTGTCTCATGTCAAATAGTACAATGGGTACACACTAGTAAGGTAAATCATGTTCAATAGTACCCATGTAAACACTGTAGAGTACAGCTGTCTGATGTTAAATAGTATGCTGTGTAAACACTGGTAGAGCACAGCTGTCTCATGTTAAATAGTACAATGTGTAAACACTAGTAAGGTAAATCTCTCATGTTCATTAGTACCCATGTAAACACTGGTAAGGTACAGCTGTCTCATGTTAAATGTATGTTGTTTAAGCTGACTGATGTTAAATAGCACCATTTGTAAAACACTGTTACATAATACACATAAACAGTATGTTCCACAAATGAATATTCTGGATGTGCAATCTCAATTGATTACTTCCCAAAGATCATAAATATTTATATATTTGTTCATGCAAAATACCTGTATTAGGTAGGGAAGACCAAAATGGTGAGGCTGCATATCCTATGATTGGATTGGCCTGAGTTAAGTACCATGGTTTTTCCTTGGGCAAGCCACTTTATTCCAATTATCTTAGCATTAAATTAAACAACATATTTGCTGTGCTAAAAATGACCAAACAAATACCAAACTAGAACGACACCAGTCTAGAACAGACAAGTCTGCCCAAGTCCTTGACTGTCCTTCATCAATCGATTTTGCTATTTGGTAGTATTATCGTTGTTTACATAACACAAAGGAAAGTTACAAAGTCTGCTTAAATATCCAGCTACTTGCCAAGGTCATCAGTGACAATTTATTACTACCGTATATGCTTGTTTATAAGACTAATCCAACTGCAAACTGCAGCACAGACCTGGATCTGCTGTTGCATAATGTAATGGTAGATCTGGGTCTGTGCATTGTTGTTAGAAGTAAACAGTAGAACATAGAACCTGATCTGCAGGCTCATTATGATATGGCAGATCAGGATCTCTGTTGTTTGCCATTTGATTGGATTATTAAGTATATGAGGTATGAAAACTTGTTCAACAGTTAGCATTAAGTTACAATTCAATCCTAGCCATTTCATTTTTTCTGTGACTAAAATGTAAGGCTGTCTTCTACTAGTATTGTACATTTTGTCTACCCTATACACTACCATGACCACCATCTGCATGCATTGTGAATCGAACTGAAAACAGCATAGACTTAAAGCTATCACAGAACAATGTGTTGGCATATTAAGGTCCATATTGTTCATTGGAAATCCTAAGTAAAACCAAATGCACAGACTCAAACCAATCACTACACAATGTGTTGGCATATCAAGGTCTATATTGCTCATTGGAAATCCTAAGTAAAACCAAATGCACAGACTCAAACCAATCACTGCACAATGTGTTGGCATATCAAGGTCTATATTGTTCATTGGAAATCCTAAGTAAAACCAAATGCACAGACTCAAACCAATCACTGCACAATGTGTTGGCATATCAAGGTCTATATTGCTCATTGGAAATCCTAAGTAAAACCAAATGCACAGACTCAAACCAATCACTGCACAATGTGTTGGCATATCAAGTTCTATATTGTTCATTGGAAATCCTATGTAAAACCAAATGCACAGACTCAAACCAATCACTGCACAATGTGTTGGCATATCAAGGTCTATATTGTTCATTGGAAATCCTAAGTAAAACCAAATGCACAGACCCAAACCAATCACAGGACAATGTGGCAACATATCATGGTCTATGTTGTTCATTGGAAATTATAAACAAAACTATCACCACAGAGGTAGATCTGTCATCGTACAATATGTAGGCAGTACCAACTGTTGCTTAACGGAACATAAGCAAAACCACAACACAGACCCTGATCTGTCTGATAAAATGTGCTCACAGATAAGGTCTCCACTGTTCACTGGAAATTGTACTTAAAACCAAAAGCACAGATCTAAGAATGTCATGGCACTATCAAGGTCAATGGAAATCATAATTGAAACTAACAAAATAAATACAAATCTGCCATGGCAAAATGACTTCAAATATCAAGGTATATGATGTTCAATAGAAAATATAATTATAACTAATAATTACAGATCCACCATGTCACAATGTGTTGAAGATCTGCCATGTCAATGTGTTGAAGATCTGTCACATCACAATGTGTTGAATATCTGTCATATCACAATGTCTTGACATATCAAGGTCTATGCTGTTCAGTGGAAATAATTAGAAGTAACATAATAATTACAGATCTGCCATGTCACAATGTGTTGAAGATCTGTCATGTCACAATGTATTGAAGATCTGTCATGTCACAATGTGTTGACATATCAAGGTCTATATTGCTTGCAGTTGGGTACATAGATAAATACAAAATAACATTGTGTGTGTGTGTGTGTGTGTGTGTGTGTGTGTGTATTGTCAAACCTAGATCCCAATGGCCTTTGTCTTCAGGTTCTCACCAGAAATTTGAGCTGCCATTTTTTTTGCAATTGTAATGCAGGAAGTCTCCACCATCTTAAGGACCAGATTCCTGCCCTTAACGAGTTTTATTTTTTTTTAATGATTCCTCGCCCCTAACAAGCCTTTCCCAGTTTTCCCATTAATTAGTACCACATCTTAAAGCTAAAGTGCAATACTGGAAGGCAGGTTTCCTGAGGCTCAAGCGGGACTGTAGAGGGAGTGTACTTTAAGAAAATACTGTAAAATATTGATAATAAGCATATATATGCATTTTTTGAAATAGTAAAGGCCATGTGCATTTATTTTGTGATTATCAGCAGTCAAACTGGAACAACTGCACATTATATCATACTAGGATATATTGCTTTCTTACTATATTTTTTTCATTAGATATCAAAGTAGAAAATGAGCTTTTGCTAATTGCAGTTAGCATGAAATTATAAACACCATATTAAAGAGCTGAAATTAGAAGAATAGTTTTTAGAGAAAGACAAACTCAGGAGTGTGTGTGTGTGTGTGTGTGTGTGTGTGATTTGGATTTTAAAAATAGCTTTACCAATTTTTTAGTCATATCATTACAATGTCTGCAGTGTGGCAGTTTATAGTGATGTCTAGCACTGGGGCATCATGCCGCAGAGATCCCACCCAGTCACATTATTCTGACGCCAGGCCAACCAGTCCTAACCCTGACCTCTTAAAGCTGAGCGCTTAGCAAGGCAGCTGTTAGTACCATTTTTATTAGTCTTTGGTATGTGGCTGAGGTTCAAACCCGCTACCTCCCGCATCAGAAGCAAATGCACAAACCACAAGGCCGCCGGAGCAGTCGACAAACTCAAGAGAATAATGTTCTTGCTATTATTGTATTTAATTTTTATATGTGCACTTATTTTAGCTACAAGAAAATGGAGTGGCTAATGTCCTTGTATATGATACTCATTCTCACTGATCTGCTTATTATCCATATTTTGTTTGTTTTGACGGCATGGCTATATCATGCTGAAAGATTGGAGCCACGTGCCTTTCTCAATCACATATTTAGGCAGTTATCTCTGGCTGGCATTGATGACTACTGAACCCACAACCCATGAATTAGAAGTATGACACTATATCAACTGAGCTACTGCAATTCCTAGCCATACTTTATAGTATCCGATGGTGCTACACCAAATAAATTCTTTCATGTGGTACCAATTTGAAGGATTTCAAGGTTGCTACAGATCATAAATTTAACCATCCAATTAATAATGATTAATCTTCAAAATAAACAGACTCCACAAATTTAAGTTACAATAAAAATGTCACTTTCTGCACAAACATAAAAATGTATACCCACACAAAAAAATGATTGCATGCTTGATAAGTGAAACTCACCTAACACTGGACTGAAACAAAGAACAGCCAATCCTATAGGAAGATCTGTTATGGTCATGGGATCAGTGAAAAGTACAATCAATTTCAATCAAGATCTGATGGAAACCAATACATACAAAGTTATGATCAGCTGACCTCTGATTCACCAATCAAACTGCTGCTTTCTGATTACCTTTTTTAACCAACAACCTGGGAAAAGCAACAAATCTGGATGTATAAGAAAGGTGGCTGCTTACAGGAGGCAATATGCAAAACCCTTTGAATTTAATTGAACAGAACACAAAAACAGACTATATATGAAATTAATGGGTAGAAAAACTAAAAACTCGAGCAACACAAAAAGGATATACAGTATTAGGCAAAATAAAACTTTTAAAAAATGACAGCAATAAATGTAAATGTCATTGAGTGTCCTGACATTCATGTACTTGCATGAGTCCAAGAAAAAATGTGGAAGGAATACTCATGTACTTGTGTGAGAGTCCAAGGAAAATGAGAGTATACTCATGTACTTGCATGATGCATGAGAGTTCAAGGAAAATGAGGAAAGTCTAATCATGTACTTGCATGAATCCAAGGAAAATGAGTATACTCATGTACTTGCATGATGCATGAGAGTTCAAGGAAAATGAGGAAAGTCTAATCATGTACTTGCATGAGAGTCCAAGGAAAATGAGAGTATACTCATGTACCTGCATGAGAGTTCACGGAAAATGAGGAAAGTCTAATGTACTTGCATGAGAGTCCAAGGAAAATTAGAGTATACTCATGTACTTGCATGAGAGTCAAAGGAAAATGAGGAAAGCATTACTCCTGTACTTGCCGAGAGTCCAAGGAAAATGAGGAAAGTATACTCATGTACTTGCATGAGAGTCCAACGAAAATGAGAGCATACTCATGTACTTGCATGAGTCCAAGGAAAATGAGGAAAGTATACTCATGTACTTGCATGAGCGGCCAAGGAAAATAAGGAAGGTTTACTATATGTTGGCTATGACTAAGGAATCTGATTGGGATCATGTTATTTTCAAAATCTGTGACTCTAGTTACTAACTGGATGAGAGACTATTCAGCTTGGACTCAGGACTTGGTGTCCTGGAAATAAAACAAACAATGCAATAGTAATAGTTATTTTATTACTATAAAATAATATTTCAGGATCATTCAATTTTGCCAATCTTTAATTACAGCATACTTAAAGTGAATTTACAAATGGGGTGTCAAAGAGTGAGTTTAGTCTTCTAAGCTTCAATTCTGGAGAGAGACTGGTACATAATATAATGAAAATTTTTCTTCTCCTGCATAAATACTGGATATATTTCATCTTTTGTTACCAAAAATGATATATTTTAACTTAAGGCATCTCCACTCATTAAAATATCACATTTTTTTTGTACTACACAATGATATTTATCCTGTAATTAACATTCTCTATTTATCAAATAGTTCACCTGAAGACATAATGGAATGTGATGTTATGCCTCCAAGAAATATTAGTCACCTATTTTCAGGAAACATTACCTATTTCTGACTTTACCATCTAACCCTGCTAGCAAAATGAAATGGAACAGTTACCTATTTCTGATGTTACCCATCTAACCCTGCTAACAAAATGAAATGGAACAGTGACCTATTTTTGAGGTTACCATCTAACCTTGCTAACAAAATAAAATGGAACAGTTACCTATTTCTGAGGTTACCATCGAGCACTGTTAACAAATTCATGCACCAGCCACAATCAGATTCAAGACAGAAATTGTAAAAACACTTTAAAAAAATTACATGAAATATTTTGAACATTTCAATACTATCTGATTTGCAGTGCCAGGAAGAAAAAAGTTAACAAACTTATTCTGCTTTTACAAAACTGCATCTCAAATTCAATTCCCACAATATTCCCATCACATAGCCCTATTTAGGCAGGAGGGAAATGTCACCTGGTCTGAAATTTTGGGTCAGTGTGATGATGTATAAAATGTCTTCAGGAAGTGATGGAGAAATAACATGTTTGTGTGATATTTATGGAGCAGCCATCATGGAGATTTGTTCTTCATTCCTGGGAATCTCCCAAAATGTAGACAAAATATAAAGATATTATTGATTAGCATCTGGGAAACCTGTTCTGGATTGCTGAGAGATTTTCCCAAAATACAGACAAAATATAAGGACATTATTGAAACCGGTGTTTTCATAGCAGCAAGATTTTCCCAAATGTAAAGAAAACATTATGACATTATTGATTCTTTTATATATTTAAGGATCTGAATCAGAGTTGCAATGATGAACGAGGAAATATTACATGAATATATTGGTATGCTTGAATGAAGACTGAATAATTCCCCCTCCCCATTAAGACCCTCATTCTGGTTAACCAACTTTTGTGGACAAAAATCTTCAGTTATTTCTCAGTTGCAAATACATGTGTCACAAAATATTACGTTAATCACAAATGCATGATCAAGCATGAGAATTTTTGTAACAGTCTGATTTGATTGGTCATGAGCGGGTGCTGACTTCAAGAGCCTCAATTGTTGCTATGTACAAGATGAGACATACAGTTACAACACTGTGATCCCAAAATATGCAATTATGCTGCCTAGAAAGAATGTAAATCTCTAACAAAGGAGACATTTCTTACAGATTCTGTATTTTTGATAAGGACAAGAGACACACAGTAAAATATAAAATCACTACTACAATAAGTTGTCAGTCGTGGCATTTAGTGTTATTGGAAATGATTCTAGTGTGGATTTTATTGACTTTTTTTGCTCTGCAGCCAACAACGTGCTGTCCACAAAACTGTCTCTGTGTTGATTCTCAAGTTGACTGCACGGGAGTGAATCTTAGACATGTACCATTAGACATTCCGTTAACAGTACTGCAGTTGATCTTACAAAACAACAATATCCTTGTGATATTAAATAATTCCCTGACTGGACTGGTTCAATTACAAGAGCTAAAACTCAGTTATAATTTTATTGAAACCATAGAACCAGGCACTTTTGATTCTTTGCTGACTTTGGAACATCTAGATTTGTCGGATAACAGAATCAGCACTCTACCACCTGGAATTTTTAGCAAACTCAGAAAACTGGAACAACTGTTCTTATCTAAGAATTTTTTGAAGGATACAGACGGAATACTGAACGGTCTTGGCAATCTGATACGGCTGGAAATGGATAAAAATTCAATTGTTGAGTTAACAGAAAAGACATTTGAAGACCTTGAAAAAATTCAACACATTCAGCTGAAAGAAAACAGTATTTCTGAAATCAATCAAAATGCTTTCATGAGCAATAAAAAACTTATGTTTTTGGCACTAAGTAATAATCTCTTGGAAAATGTTGATGGAATTTTTGTGACAAATCTTATGCTGACTTACCTGGATCTTTCAGACTGCAAAATAACATCATTCCCAAAACATTTACCGCTGTCACTACGGTATCTTCAGTTAAGCAAAAATATGATAACCAATGTAACAAAAGCTGATACCAGGGATTTTCGATTTCTCGAACATTTAGTATTGGATGAGAACAAAATATCTTACATAGAGCCAGGCACTTTTTCTCACATGCGCTTACTAAGTGACCTCTTTCTCATTGTGAATGAATTGGATGTGATCCCTGGACCTTTCCCCCAGAGCATTAAAAGTGTACATCTCGATAGGAACAAAATTAGCCATCTTCCTAAAGGTTCCTTTCAGAATGGTACAGATCTCACTATTCTTTCATTGAGATCAAATAATATTTCAACAATTGAAAAGGAATTTTTCAAAAGTCTCACATCAATTGTTGAACTCCATCTTGAAAGCAACTCTATAAGGATCCTTAAAAATGGGACTTTTTCATATGTGAAAGGAATTGTCTATCTCACACTGAATCGACTAAATCTCCAAAGGATTGAGGCTGACTGTCTCCTTGGTCTAGAAAATGTCATACAGCTTGAGATGTCATTTATTTCAGTACCAGACGATGGCACAGAGGGGAATATTTTTCACAACACACCTGATCTCATGGAACTGGAACTTCAAGACAGCCCAAACTTGGCCAAAATCTTGTTGAGACCAGAAAGTCTAAAACATCTCTCACAGCTGAGAACTCTTAATCTCATGGACAACAGACTAAGGACAATAGAACCGTCACTCAACAAGTTACCAAATCTACAAACCCTCAAACTTCTTGGAAATGAATTTATCTGCAATAAACATTTATTATGGTTACGTGAATGGATGAGAACTGAGCGAGAAAAATTTTACCTTCCTGGGCAAGTAAGATGCGCAGAGCCAAGAGAAATAATGGGTCATCCCATTACAGATGTGGATCAGCACTATTTTACAGATAATAAAACTAAGGACACTGATAATGTGTATGAATATTACTATGAATACGAGGATCGTAATGAAAAAGTAGAAAAAGTGGATACACATGTAACTAGTACTGATTATATTGAAAGAACTAATGAAACCATACATGATCTAGAACATGTTACAGAAGACATCTCAGACGATACTATCATCACAAATTTCTCAAGTACTTACGAAGTTTCTTCCCCAAGTACAACAGATACAATTACAGGAACAACGTATCCAAATGATTCAAGTCACAAATTGTCAAGCATCTCAGTGACTAAGATCATATTTCGTCACATCCCTTATTCAGGTGATCTATCATTAACCAACGAAAATGGAGAAGGTGAGTCTGACCAATCTGAAATTAGTGGAGAACACATTGGCACAGCGATTGGTATGGCATTAGGCAGTATGTTGCTCATTTTTATAATTGCTGGTGTTATTTACTTTCTCTACCAAAGGAACCATGAAAGAGTATCTCTGAAATCAGCGGAACAATTTAAAGAGAGAGAGGATTATGTTTTTATTTCAAAAATTGAGAAAAATAAAGAAACTCCACAACGCCATCTCACTCGTGAGGAACGTGGGTCGACAACTTCCCGAGCTAGTGAGGACATAACTAATGAGGCTGAGCCCTCCATGAAAGTCTTCATTTGGGATGATAAGTAATAATCAAAGGATTTTCTTTTCATGTTTTTCCCACTGTATTTTAAGCCATATGCTAATTTCTCATTTTTGTTTATAAATTCAAGCAAGTTTTAACTGTATATATTCATTTTTAACGATGATTCTACACAAGAAATACTCTTAACTGCTTTTTCTCAAAAAGTGCTTTACAAAACATGGTGTCTCATCTATGAGTGACATTAATAGCCTTTCACTAACACAGGCAAGAACAGAACTCAAATACACTGATTATTATTTTACAAATGTTTAACTTGAAGACAGCAACTGATGTAGAAGATGTGACTCTCACAAAGTATAACACTGTATCTCAACAGTCAACTCCCCCCCACAAAAAAATGATAAATCTCTAGCCATTCACAGGCAATACAAATATTTAATGAAAATCATAGATTCATCAACACTAAATGACCAAAATATGCAACACATCACGTGAGAAAAAACTAGGAAACAGTGGTTATGTCACAGGTAAAACAAAACCCGATATTGTATCTGGATTTTCTTTTGTTCTCTTGACAAGGTGATTTACTTTCAAGCCATCCTAACAGCATGAAAGTACTATCTGGAATTTTCTTTTGTTCTCTTGACAAGGTGATTTACTTTGAAGCCATCCTAATAGCGTGAAAGTACTATCTGGAATTTTCTTTTGTTCTCTTGACAAGGTGATTTACTTGAAAGCCCGTCCTAATAGTTTCCCTTCCAAGAATTGTGGATAAATCCTTAAACGTGGCAGACTTGGTGCAAGAATAAACTTCTCAAATAGAAAGAGCAACAAACTTGATTAATTTCCTGAAACTTGTTTTAAAATTTATTTTAATATGTTGAAGATCTAAGCTTTCTACACATCATAGTGAAATATGGAGTTGATTTTGATAAAAGCCTGAAATATTCTCAATCAAACAATCTGATTGAAATCAGATCTCCGCTGTTATACATGAAGACCTGACAGCGACCACATAGATGTCATCTTCTGGTAACCTATGTTTTTACCATAATCGCTAATTTTATCAGCCAGCCAGATGAAGTCTTAAATCTTTGCATTTTGTAGACTGAACAGTGTGGATGAGCAACATGAATGTGTAACAAACAATCTGGTTCACTTTCAGATTTGTGAAAGCTGCATTTCCAATGGCTAATTCAGAGGTCACCAGAACATGACCCCTAAGCTTCCATTGTCTTCACGTAGGACAGCTGAGATCTTATTTGAATCAGTTTGCTTAATCGGACAAAACATATATTTTTTGCTTACGTTGACCAATTTTAAAGGTTATTTTTATTCCAATAAAAACAATTATCTGCAGCAGTGATTAAGTAATGTGACAACAGCATTTATCAGTAATTATAAATATTAGAACTACAAGTAACAGCATAAGGCAGAAGACAAAAAGCTGCATAAGGTCAGCAAATCAAGCTTTGATAACCTGTGCATGTAAAAACAAAATTAACCTTGAGGTTAATCATGGGTAAGGACACATGTATGGATAGACTCACAGACAGACAAAAATATGATTATTATGTTCAGGTTTTAGAACTAGATTTCAGCCATTTCAACCCCACAAAGTTCAGTCAGTGAAATGCTTTTGAAAACTATATATATCAACTAAAGCATCTTATTGCTAAGATGTACAAGGTCATTTAAGTAAGCACTTAATTTTCTTAATTTTGGCAACATGCCAAGTTATCATGCCATTCAATTGTATGAACTTATATTTTTAGGATTCTATGGTTTGTTAGTTTCATATGTAAGGCTGCAATGTTCACATGTGGCTTTGTTTAGCATAAATGCTTACAAAACTGGTGAGCATGACATGGTACATGCAGGAGGCTTTCTGTGTTGTAGGAATCCCCCATTCCAATTAAATGAGATACTTCCATGTCACTTTTAAAGAAGACTGTTTGTGTCCATTCTAATAGTATAGGTGATTTTCGCATCTGATGAGGTAATGGTTTGGAAATTTTACGTTAATGAGAACTGGTTATATAACACATGCAACATTTGAGAACAAGTTGATTTACTAATAATGCTTATATATATTTCTTTAATCTAAATCTTTTAACTCTGAAACAAGTTTGTCAACTAAACCTTTGATTAGTAACATTTTCTTGTATTTAAAAACCATTTCAAGCTTGTAAGCTACTGCATATATTTTCTTAGTCACTGTACATATCCAAGCAGTTTGCCTATCGATTTTTTTTCATCATGCACTGATCCAACAATCATACGATGCAGAAGTCCACATAAGCCAAGCAAAAATTTAGCAAGTAAGTTTGACTTAGGAATATTTACCACAGTACAGAGAACATATATAAAACACAGAAAAAATTAACTGAATTGATGTGAACTAAAAATTCAGAGATCTACATGCTTTATTGTTCATCAAATCATGATTTTTTTAATACATTTTCTTTTAAATTATATACTTGCCATATATACTCACGTACAAGTCCAAGTGCAAACAACACAGACCCTGATCTGCTGTTGCATAATGTACTTGCAGATCAGGGTTTATGTTGTTTGTTGCACTAATTACTCCAAACTGGTTGCATAAAACCAGATCTACTGGCACAGTATTTGACATCTCTGGGTGTAAGCAAATTGAACTGGACTTACACATGAGTGAATATGGCATTACTTAATCAGTTACCATAAATATCAGAAAATTACGAGCTGACGCTTATCATGATTTCTGATTTTCCATCCAAATTTTTTAAAAATATTTTACAATGAAAATCTGAACATTTGCAGAAAAATGTTTCACTTACAGTATGTATGCATGTGTGTATGTATGAATGTATGTATGTATGTATGTATTAAAATATATATATATCTTAGTTAATGTAACAGAAGATCAGAAATATATCCATGTATCAACTATCAGTATTAAAAAAAGTCTGAAGTCTTGTTCTGTTAATAGAAATAACAAGTATGAAATGGGATCAGCACCATCTCACTTCTCTTCACAGAAAGAAAAAGCAGTACTCAGTTTATTTTTTGTGTAGTTGGCACCTTTTTCGGAACTGGAATTTATGCCATCCTACAGTGTAACAAGTACTGCACAAGATATTGCTGATGAATTCCCTGTGCTTGATTGTAGCCCACCGATAAATCAAAACTCATCCAGAAAATTCATTAAGCCCATTAAACAGATAAAGATGGATTTTTGATAAAGACTGTATCAGACTTTCTAGATATTGGTTGCCAAATCCACTATTTCTGCTAATGTTATAGTACCAGTCTCTCACTATCGAACTAATGACTTCCACTTCAGTGCACCTTTCTGGCTTATTTCAGATGTGTTAAGGGTTAAACTGCACAAATGTACTCAATTTACATGAACAATTAGGAAATATTAGATTTGATGGGATGGTGCTCGTAATATATGACAGGTGCACGGCCAAATATGATCGGTCGTGAACCTTGGACTACTGTTAATATCACGCCATTAGGTTGTAAAGGAAAGATGTACATTTTAACGTATTACACAAGAGATGTGAATTTATTTATTCTTGCTGAATGTGGAACCACTTATAAGCCTACTGTATATACTGTCTTATAAGTTGAGTCCAACTGCAAGCTGAACAGAACAAGATCTGCCTTCACATAATGCACTGTCTATCAGAGTCTATGCAGTTTGTTAGGAATAATCAGTAAGGCAAACAACATAGACCCTGAATTGCTGGCACATTATGCGATGGCAAATAAGGGTCTAAGGGTTGTTTGCAGTTGGACTGTACTAACAAGTGAATACACAGAGCAAGTATTCAGCTCCAAACATTCTTTTTTTCCCCATGTATCGATCAACTAGATTTGTTTTGTAACTAAGACAGTAAAATTAATTGTTCTACATCATTTTACATGTAGAAAATTCATCTGATTAATTAGATGTACATGTTGGACAAATATCACAAAAAGGAACAATTATGTTGTGTGGTACATTGATATTTGAAATTAAAGCATACAAACTTGTCACCAATGAATTGTTTGTCTTTTCTGGAAAAATGTTAGGACATGTATTTCATGTACATTTCTGTCTAGCTAAATGTATATTACTGTCTGTCTCTCCGCATACTTGTAACCCAATACAAATCTACCTTCACTTTACAGTTACACCTGTCTTGGTAGACACTACCATATTAAGTACAACTGCTAATATTGGACATTTATTATCTCCATTCCTAATTAAGCTTACAAATTCACATGCTATATAAAAGACACCTGTAAAAAAGGATGACTATTTTTGCTCCTTGAGTGTCCTTTGAAGAGAGGTTTCAGGGCAATTCATACAAATGCGAGCCCTCTCCCCCTCTCTCTACACATTGTACATCTTACTGTCCGTAAAATCTGTCATAATATCAGCGGATCAGATTTAATCTGCATAAATCTTCATATCTCAACTTACAAGCTGTAATTAGTTCTTCAGAAATAATTGCTATGATGCAATCTGGTTTCTTAAATATTCCAACTTTTCAAAAACGCACCAAGAGGAAATAAAATGTAATTTGCTTCAAACCTGCTAAACAAAAAACTTCTCATGACTTGTGCCAAGTAAAATAAATTGGAATTTTTTTTTCCACCTTGTAATCTGACAATCTCCTGGGGAAATAAATTATCCATTAAAATTGCATAAAGCCTCACTTAAAATGCAGGAAACAAGATCTAAATGATAGTGCAATCGAAAAGGAAAAAGCAAAAATGTAAAAACAAAATTTTGGCACTAGCAAAATAGGTAACCTGTACTTTGAGAACGAGAATAAAATGAGAATTTTGGATAATACAAAGACCACAATACACCAATCATTGCACCTGTCAGGACTGGGGGGATTAAACTTGGGACTATAAAGTGGCAAAGCAAGTATGTTACCATGGTGCTATTCAGTTTTTGCTGCAATCTTTATTAGCATTCAGCTACATTTACCTTCATCAGCATCCAATCTTGCATAATATGAACAGAAAGATTTACCTTCATTATTACCATTCTTTCTCTTTATTTCAATCTTTTCAATTATTGCCTGCATTCCAATTACAGCTCAAAAATATTTTGGACCAAACATTCAAGGACTATACTGCTGTTTGTGTTGGTGTTCAATACGGTAATTAGGTCAAGGCCAGGCTGTTCCTGAGAGTAACAGGTGTAACAAGGCAGAGCAGAGTAATTGACACCACTAATTACGAGGTCAAACAAATTTTATACCATGAGGAGCAGGTGCATCTTGATAAGACAAGGAGACCAATCAAACAGAACAGAAGAAAAAGTGTTGGTTTAGACTAATGCAAGACAAGGCATGGTTTGAAAATGTACACTACTTTGCACAGCTAAAAAAAAAAACCAGTATATTTGTCAAACTGTCCTCAAATGATTAAGATCAATACTGCTGAAAAAAAAATCATCTGGAGTTCAGTTCATTTCAAGGTTTTTTAGATGATAAGTGATAGTTGAAACTTAACCATTAGAGCTGCTGCCAGGAATTTTCATGATAGGGGAAGGTCACCCACACCTACCTGCAGAGGGAGTGGGGAATTGGGGGGGGGGGGGACAATGCCGAATGGTAACTGATGAATGAAGACATTGCAGTGTACATGCATACCTAATTTAAGATGAGAATTTAATGACTTTCTTTTACTTCTTTAGTAATAAATATACAGTTACTGAATTTAGCTGGCTCCACTGGTAAATACTTTCTTCTGCTTATCGTTCTACTTCTTCAAAGCCTCTGAAAACAGGAAGTGGTCTAATTAACCCCCCTTATATCAGAATACTCATCAGGTTATTCACTGTTTCTGATGTTAAAAGCAGTGTAAAATCAGTTTGCGAACTAAATCCCCTCTCAAAATCTGTTTGTAATGAGAAAATTTCTACAATTCCGGTCAATTTAAACAAATTAGGGAACTGGTATATTTGAACATATTTTTCCAACTCAGTTACGTTGTTCTTAGGATATTTCTTTTGTAGGATCACATTTATTGCAAGGCTATATGTCAATGAGGCAACCATTTTTATTAGTGAATGGATTATCTTTCTTATACTTTCAGACAGAAAATGCATAGCATCACTCCATTTTGGTTCTTTCCTGATCCAGTTGTAGGCAATCAACCATGTGTCTTACAATTTTGATTCCTTTCTTCTCTTTTTCTCAGCCTTCAGTTCGACATGCTGTGGATGAGGTACCAACTATTTTCATTTTATCAGCTTGTACATCTTCAGTTCGCATTGGAACAAGAGAGCATTCTTTTTGTTCTATAGTATCAACTGTATCCAACCATAAAGAAATCGGATATTTTCCATCTCAATATTCATAAAACTCACTGATTGTTACGTTCTGTAAAATTCTGTTATGGCTCATCAATGGATCAGTTTGTTATACCCCTCTAGGAGACAATTTAATCAGAACCCCTCGATAGTTTCTGCAAAAACCACAGCAGATCTCAGATCATACAGATGCTTGTATTCAACTACTAAATCTACCTTAGCATAACTTTTCTGAGATCACGGACAAAATAAACGACTAAAATTTAATTTCAAAAAACATTATTTTAAACTTTTGTCTTTAATAAATGAAACCAAAAAGACAGCATGCACTGGGTACACCAATCTGGTCTGCCATTTTGAAAAACTGCCAATTGCTTTCCTTCTATGCACAGGAGCCAATGAATAAGCACTTACTTGACAATGATCAAAATATTTTTTTAACAAAAGAACACTGAAGTGGAAAGAAACTCTAAGACATGTAACTGTTTGCCAATTCAGCTTTTCTCTACAGTCTTGTATTAATGATCAGTATTTTTCAGGCTACATCCATACAAAATACACCACTCCCTCAATAACTCGTGCCCGGATAATTCGTGATCCCGCTTATAATGCGGTGTCCGGTGTGACTCCCTATTTTTTTTCTAAGGAAAATATATTTTAAATATCTTTAAAATATGCTGAAACTGAAAAAATTACAATAAGAATTGGTAAGTTAAACCTTGATACATCGCTCGTTTTATCATTGAAAATGGTGATTAATGCCCGTAAAGATGGAATCCATACTGTGAAATTTGCAAGTTCTAAATAAGATATATATTAGGTAAGTTTTTTTTAATGATAAATAGTTGTCCTTACACTGTAAATAAACAGTCTGGTGAAATAGCGATCAATGAAAACTTCTGGTAAATGCTAACAGGTGACAACAGAGAATGAAATAAACACCAATTAAATGTCTTGCTATGTGAAAATTACATTCTAATCCGTAATAGCAACATATTCTGTTCTACGAAAACAGGAAATGAGTCAATTGACTGTCACATAAAACCGGTGAGTACTTCTGTGAGAACCTAATTATATGCCGGCTTTGTTTTGATCAACAACTTGGGGAAGTGTTTGTTGAAATTAAAAATCAATAAGAGACATGTGTTTGTCTTATGACTTTGAGAGTCTTTTAAAGCAAAATCAAGCAACAGAATAACAAATCAAGCAAGGAAGGCACAAAGAAAAAAATTCAAAGGCATGCAAATCTAAGCACAAGTTCTTGTGGTCACTACCACTATCAAATTCCATTTTATTTGACCAATCAAAAATGGTTTCACATTTTTATACGGTGGCTGGAGACCTAAAATGTTGACTATGCAAAGATCATACAGTTGAGAAATCTGCAGGATTTTTCTCGGCAGAGAAATCAAGGAGTAACACAAAAAAATTAACTGATTTTTTCTTCAAAATGTGAAGTTATATTTGTCAAGCGTGTCACAAACGGCAAGTATTATCGTGTTAAAATTTACGTTGTTTTAAATTTGTAGACCCATTAAACTCCTGTTGGTCATGTGGGGCCTTTTTTTTTATTTTACTTCTACCACAATCAAACCTGTCTATCTATCTATCTATATATCGTTCGTTTGTTCGATCGACAATGTTTCTCGAAAAGAGTGTTGATCTTTTGTATTAAAAAAAATCTAATTTGGATCAAACAATAAAACTGGAAGGTATCCAATTCAACACACAAATTAGTGACATAGTGCACAATATGTGAAGTGTTACACGTGTTAAGCGAATGGAAACCATGTGGAATATGTTTTTGATGATCTCCTCATTATACTGTAATTTATGAGGAAAAATAAACATGAAGAGATATTTATTCACAGTTAATCTCAGCACGATTATAAATTGAGTATTCAACACTATAACCTGCCAAACACCCCCCCCATTAAGTCGATCCCTTTATTGGTTTGGGCTTTTTTTATATAGGTTCCTTGATAACTCGCGCCTCACTTATAGTGCGGTCAATGTTTTTGGACCCCAATGAATGCAAGTTATCGAGGGAGAGGTGTAGGAAAAATTCAAAGGGGTATATTGGTATGAGGGTACTTCAATGAACTGGGTTACAAAACACATGCTTATTTCATACCTACCTATGAAAATGCAAACGTCACTGAAAGATGCATACATACACATGCAACATCAAATCTATGAAAATTTATGGCCAGAAGTGCACTCTTATTTTAGCCTGTGGGGTGGGGGGGTGATAGTATGGGTAGGCTACAGTGGTGCGGCATCCTTAACTAAATGTATGAAGATGTTGTTTTGCTGTTTTTGCAGTGATGACTTGCATATGAATGGAATCATTCTGCTGTAGCTTTCTCGCTTCCACAGGTATCACAGGAACTCTGAGTGTATCAGGCTATAAGCTAGTCATTTATTACGTAGAAGATATAGGTATAAGCACACATTTTATTGATGTCAATAATATTCATCGAAACAACACCTCTGTCACTGCCATTAAAGTGAAACTGAGGGGATATATCATTCATGAGTACTAAGTAGGTTGTTGCGACCCTTATTATCCCCACCATCACCACTACCACCTATGTCCAACCATTTATAGGTGAGACAAAAATAAAATTCAATATACGTTCATTACATACGTGGTAGACTGGTCATAAAAATTTCTCTCAGACACATGAACTCATCTTCTGGGGAAATGTCGGGTGTACCAAACTCGTTTCTCTCTGGCCATACTTCTCTGAAAATATAAATGCAAGTCCACTGACACCGTAAGTCTAAATGCATAAAACATTTGGACAATAAGCAAGGGAACTGCATGGCAGTGATCCGTAACAGAGAGCGCTTTAGACCACTCAGCCACTCGGTATTTCAGTATTTGTGAAAGGCGACTGCCATGAAATCTGAGACAAATAATTAGATGTTTGCTCAGAAAACACCTGGAAATCTTTGTTTAGAACAATAAGATGAGGGAGAAATTTAAGGAGTGTGACAGCACACACTCCTTATAACTCAAGCCCTGAATGATATTATTTATGGTTAATACTGTACCAAAACAGCAGATACATACAGTCCACAATTTTACCCCAAAATACGTATGCCGTAACTTTTACTAGATTTATGAAAATTAAACTATATCAACTTGTTGTAATTTCAGTTCCTAAAAGCTTTGTGATTCATCTGCATAGAAAAATTTCACAGCAGGCTATTCTGGCTATAATGAGTCAATATCTAATTATGAAAAAAGAAATATTAAAAAGAGACTGCCTTATGGGCAGGACCATATCAACCCAAGTCCTGACCCTGGCATGAGGGCAGTCCTTATAATTTTGCCCTCTTCATACATATCACTGCTACTGCACTGAATGATGTTTTCCCATTCATTCTGTACGTTCTGCATGATGGGACATTATCTGCTGATAAGGAAAAGTCCAAATCTGTTATGCATCCCAGACTAAATTCCTTCATTCAAACTATGCCATGTGATGTGAGTGATGTGACCCCATCCAATGATATAGAAATGTCCATACCTAATCAGGACCAGTGATTATCATAAATCAGACTAACTGTATGGAGGGGGGGGGCTATCTATGTTTCTTTAGTAAATATGAGTAAATATCTCATGAATGAAGTGAAAACATTTTCAATCGACCATACAAAATGCATCAATAAAAAAGGAAGTTCTAAAATTTTACGATAATGTTGGACAGTTACATTTAACAAATTTATCTCCTACATTATTGATTGAAATTGTTCTTTTGTCAAATAACTGGTTTACATATGAAAAATGTAATGGCCTTAGCAAGCTTGCACTCTAGTTCGGTAACAGGTCCTCAATCCAAATTCTGAATGTCATATAATTTTGGTTAGCAAACAACACTCATCTATCCCCAGTTTCTCAAATTCCAAAGATAATTACAATTGTGATGAGGAGGTCCCGAGTGTTCAAGTGGTCTAAAGCGCTCTCCATCACAGATCACTGCCATCTCACCTCTGTCTGCGCCGGTTCGATTCTCAGATTCAGCCAGTGTGGGTATGTGAGAAAGCTTGCCAGTAGCTTCTCGTGGGTCGGTGGTTCTTTCCAGGGTTATCTCGGGTTCTTCCTCCACCATTAATACTGGCCGCCATGTATAGCCTATCGTGTGCTGAAAAATGGCGTTAAACCCCACAACAACAACAATTGTGATGAGAGTTAAAATTACTATTTAACCAACTATATTACTATATCTCTCATTGTGTGTTCCCCATAAAACTTGTATTCTTTGTCATAAAGTGTAATATATGACAATGACTTTCAAACAGAAACTGGTCATGCATGTTCAGTCACTGACAATATTCACAATTTATATGGAAAACTATTTATAAAAACGTTCATATATATACCTACTTTGTAGTTCATGTCTTGGCAATTTCTGATGTCACCTCCTCAGTGATTACACAAATATATACTTGACATTTTAAGATCTGTTCATTGCACTGGGGAGTGAGGATTGGAAGAGAATTGAGTAGTAGAAAGAAAAGGAAATAGGTCTAAATATGGAAATACAAGATTGAATAACACAGACAAGGTCAGATATATTTCCTAAACAGGGAAAAAATGTAGTTCCAAAAAGTGATATTGCCAGTGGCAACCAGTGGTATCCCATTGTTGCAATTTTCTCCTGCTGATATCTTTAAATATCTCTTTATGATGATACCTCTAAATCTCATTATGATGATACCTATAAATATCTCATTATGATACCTATAAATATCTCATTATGATGATACCTATAAATATCTCATTATGATGATATCTATAAATATCTCATTATGATACCTCTAAATATCTCATTATGATACCTATAAATATCTCATTATGATACTGTAACGGCCAAACTAGGTCCTGATAATACTATCTTGGAGTATCGCACCAGGGATGAGTATGCTTCTTATCCACTGACTAAGGAGGGGGAGAATGGAGTAAACTCGAACTCTTGATTTCTTTTCAACCATAACACAAGATGATTCATTTATTAAGAAACAGCGAATAAAGCCAGTTCATAACCATGACAATCTTGTTGTTTTTGTCCTAAGCCAAAATATTATCATCGTTTGAAGGTACTGTATGGTATATGATAATTTCATGCAAAGTCAGGATACACATTAGCACTATGCTATTAGTTCATGATATTATTTCTTCTGATTAGTGAACATTATATTAGAGTTACCATATGTGGATTTAGTTGCAATAAAGTTTACTACAGAAGAGAAACTTTGACTTGATTGTAATTGTGAAATGTAAAAAATCTGCAAGGAAAACACTTGCTTCACTTTACACTTCAACTATAGCATACTACTTATTTGAAGTGAATTGGTATAATGGAAGTAAATTGGATATCAAGCCAGTGAGGAAAACACTCACAATGACTTAGACAACTAATACATTATAAAACAGAAATATAACTTACATTGTTTAGATTGCTAGCATAATCAAGTATTGTTGAATTGAATTTAGAATGTCAAGTCTGTGAGGAAAACACTCACAATGACTTAGACAACTAGTAAATTATAAAATAGATAAATAACTTATGTTTTATAGATTGCTAGAATAATCAAGTATTGTTGAATTGAAGTTAGAATGTCAAGTCGGTGAGGAAAACACTCACAATGACTTAGACAACTAGTAAATTATAAAATAGACAAATAACTTATGTTTTATAGATTGCTAGAATAATCAAGTATTGTTGAATTGAAGTTAGAATGTCAAGTCGGTGAGGAAAACACTCACAATGACTTAGACATTTTATTTCCCTAAGAACTTTGTTGGACCTATAATTTAAGAAAAAAAGGAATTATATATTTGTAGTGTAGCAGAACTTTTCTGTATGTCTTTAGCTTCACAAAACTAATTAAATAAAGAAAAAAAATAAAGAAATGAATAAAAGTACTGGTCTGTGAGGACAACACTCACTTGACCATATAACTGAATTTCAAATAACAAATGATAAAACAATATCTATGTTGCTTGTAAAATAAATTAGAAATGACTAGAATGAGTATAAGTTGGAAGAGAGAAAGGAATTAAAAATAATAAAAAAATAACTTAAATAAAAATTGATTAGCACTTAAATAAACTTTATAAAAAATATTTACTGTCCAAAATATTGCCTAAAGTTACATAATTCTCTAATAAACTAAACAAAACAAAATAAAAAAATATATATAAAAAAATAAAACTCACAATAACTGTGATGTACCTAGTTTGATGGCTGCTAGCTGACTGACCCCTCTCAAGCAGCCCACAAAGCCTTATATACTCCTGACAAAACCCACAATACCCACAACGCCCACAAAACCCACAAAGCCCACAATCCTTGTTGGAATGTTCAAACCATCATGCACTAGTATTGCATGTGTATATTTAGTTAATTTTCACAGTGATTATTTATGGAAATTACCAGCTGGATATTTTACACATTGCTACATTGCGAATGAATTGCCATAAGTAAAAATAGAAGAAAAAAAAAATCAGTTTTGTATTTCACGGCACATACCGTGTTAGTCTGTCGCTATAGCAATGGTTTGGAAACCGGGTTATGCACTCTTACAATATTACCGAGGTAGACAGCATGAAAGGGTAGTCAACAGTTATATGTACCAAAGAAACAAAGAAGAGGAAAAACAAACTTAAATGCGATGACATATACAAATGAAACCCCAGGGTCTATAAACACATTGAGTATGTAGTGTACAGTCTTAAACTGTTAACTAGAAATAGCCATTAATCAAATTATCAAGGATGCCAGCCGCCAGCATGATACTCCCTATTTTCGCTATCACAAAAACACGTAGACTATACCAGCTAACTATTAATCGACAAGTAAACAAAACATAGGATCCTAGAAAATAGTAATGTCAACTCATTTGAGCAATTCACTGCTAATGCACAGATTTATAATTTTTAAAAAAAAACTATACCAAATTGGACGGCTTGTATGAATAATGTTTACCGTATATATGCATGCATACCTCACTCCCTAAATGCAGGTTATTACAATACCTATAAATATCTCATCATGATTATACCTTTAAATATCTCATTATGATGACACCGATAAATGTCTCATTATGATATATATAAATAAATAAAAATTCCCACCCACCCCCAATTTTCTCTTACCTTGCAGCTCGAAACAATGCAACAGCCTCTCCTGGCTTTTTCTCTCGTAGCATATCTTGAATATGAATCATGGCATCAACCCTGAAATAAAATTGACCAATGATTAGCATGAACAAGAAGGCCTGACATTGCACATTATGCCGATATTAATCAAATAACTAAATGCCGATGCTTTCTGTTAAATATGAATCTTTTGGGAAACTTTTTAAGTCATTCAATTTTTGTTTGTTGCTTTATGTAACAGTGCCCATACTTGAGGGAAGACTGTCAGCATTTGTGCACAAACATGAAAAGCCTTTAAATAACAATACATCCTGTGAAATGTGGTTAGTTTGGAAGTGAACCATATTAAATGTTGATGATTTACACCTGACAAGAAGTCTGAACTGGACCAAGACTGCCTGCCTGGCTGATATCTACCTCAAAGCCAAATGCCAAGGCATGAGGGTTAATAGAAAGCATTGTAACATTTAAAGGTTTTTCTATTTTGCAACAATGACTGACATGCTGGATAGCTGATCTGTATCACCTGAAGGTCTTATGTTTCTGTGACATTTGGTTGTCTTCACAAAGTCAGAAAGCAGCTTGGCATCATTTGTAAAACTTTAACAGCATTCAAGCAAGAATGCTGTCCAAACTTTGGTTAAAATCTGCTGCTTTTTCTATTTGGATGCCAATCATATTTGCTGGTGGATTGGCATTATTTGTACAAACTTTAAAACCTTTATGTCATAATCATTTCTGTCAAATAGGATCTTGTCCTGATCTGCTGTTTTTCAGAAGTCTTTAAAAGGTTTTTAATTTTAGTAATGGTGTAGTGTTTTATGTTGGTTCAGCATCATTTGTACAAGCTTGAAAGGACTTTGTGCCAGCATGTTTGCCAAATTCTGTTCAATCGGTTATTTTCAGAAGATGTTTTAAAGCTTTTTGTTTTAAGTAATGGTGGCCTAATGTGATGATGAATCAGCTTAATTTTTACAAAATAAAAAGGGGCCCTGAGTGGCCGAGTGGTCTAAAGCACACAACGTTCCGGATCGCTGTCATTTCACCACTGTCCATGTGGGTTAGAGTCTCAGTCTCGGCAAACGTGGGTATGTGAGAAAGCTTGCCAGTAGCTTCTCATGGGTCGGTGGTTCTTCCCGGGGTTTTCCAGGGTTCTTCTTCCACCAGTTATACTGGCCACCATGTATAGCCTATCTTGTGCCGAAAAATGGTGTTAAACTGTACAACAACAACAAAATAAACAGGCCACTGAGCTAAGATTTTGTTAAATTATGTTTGTGATGCAAAGCTTTATTTAAAGATTTGCTTTTTTTAGTAACAGTGGTCAAATTTGACAGCAGAATGTCATTACGAGTCTAAACAAAGGAAACCATTTATCACCCTAATAAAAACTATGGCCAGAGGTGAGGCTAAAGAGAAGAACTTGAAACTGAAATAACTCCAGGCCATGACAAAACCTAAGTGTTCTGTATGAGGCAGGAATAGGGGCACCTTAACATATGCATCATGCGAATCTATCAAGGCAGTCATAGAGCCTTCAAACATTCCAGACAGAGGTGGTAGTCTCCATCATAAAGCATTCTTCCCAAAGAATTTTGTTTACATGGGAAGGTCGATGATGAATCAAAATTTTCTGCCTTTTCGCATCATCAGAAAGATCCAGGAATAGAAACCTGTCATCTGGTTGTTTTCCACCTTCTCGAGCACCCTTCTGCAGATGAGTGTATACCTCTTCCATTAGGTGAACCAGTTTGGACTGGTAAAGAAAGTGGGATCCAAGATAGTAGAAGATGTTCCCAGAATCCTTGAAGTGGAACAGACTTGAACATTGTTTTAAATTTTTCCTAGCTGTATTTTAGCAGTTAGGGTTATAAATTAAAATGCAATATTCAAATTGCATGGGAGTATTTTTCCTTATGTCAGAGGCAATTAAATTAATTAGCTCCTCCTCCACTGCATTATGATACTATCAACGTTAATTAGCTTAAACGAAGAATATCCAGCTAAGTATAAAAACAACACAGCCTGTAAATAAAAGAAAAAAAATGAAACAAAAACTACAAATATTAACAATAACATTATGCAATGGCAGATCTGTGTCTGTGCAGTTTGCATTTGGACTCAAGTTATAAGCGAATATAGACTTTACTGCTAAAATGCCTAATGCATTGGATTTATGGGTAGCACGGTAATTCAACATTTGAAACTGGCAAAATACTAATACTGCATGTCATCTGCTTTTTTAAAATTATTTTGTTTTGAATCCTTACCAATAAGATACAAAAAAACTTGGAAATCATAAAGAACTTGGTTCAAGCTTTTAACAGACCTGCCAACCCTGATGAGTCCGTCTCAGTAAGGCAGTTGATTGTATTCCATAAGATTGACCAGTTTTCAGTAAAGTGTAAGAAAATATCAATAACTGCTATTGATAAACTGAAAAACATAATTAAAAGTTTGACTCATCAATGATAAACATTATGTTAAACTGAAAAGATTGTAAAGTATGTGTAGACTTCATTTACCACTAATACAGTTACACAAACTCTAGTTCCAAACCCTATGCAGCTCAATGGCTTGTTGCTATCTCTCAACTTGACAATTCTTGGAAATTTTTTCCATTTCACATGATGATGGCAATCATATCTCCCGCCACGAGACATACTCCAATTGGCATGTGATGTCCAATAAACGTAATTGTGTCCTTTCCAGCTTTTATTCACAAGAATCTGAATACTCCCTTTTATTCTTCTGTGTTGATTTCCAGAAGCTTATTTTCCCTTTCATATTAAACATGCATCGCTTTCTGGATGCCATGTTTACAAATTTTCTAAAATTAACAGTTTGATCATGCAGACGCTTTGTATGAACAAAAAAGTGCAGTTTAAAGCATCTGGAGTGCTGCTGTAAAGTTAGTCTGGTTCCCTGACTAATTTCACTAATTCTAAGATGAAACCCGGATCCAAATAAAACACAGAAGAACCAATTATCCGGATTTTTCGGCAACAATCATTTTTCTGTAGTTTTTACTAGTATGCCATAAGTCTGTATTTTAAGGGTAATTTTTGTAAAATCGTAAGAGTTGGCAGGCCTGTTTTCAAGGTAAAATAATGTTTAACTCCAGGACCGAAAAATCAATTAAAATGACAAAGAGTACTTGATGATTGAGTTAATGAAATTTTACTTAAGTTCTGAGAAACACAGAAACTTAAAAAAATACCTTTGTTCGTTGATGTCAACTTCTGAAGCTGCATCAAATGGACTGACATTTTGTGGTATTTCAGTTCGACCCTGGAAAATGGCTGATAGTTCACTTGACACCTCATCCCAAAGGTCTTCTATTTCTTGTGCTGTTGGTTCACTCGGCTGATTGGAACCTGTTGAAAGACTTGTTCTCAAGTATCACAAACTAAATATTTCCCTTTTCTCAGATTTTAAGCTGAATCTGGTAAATTAATTAAAAAATTCAGTTAAACAAGCAAATTCTGTGAATTGTTGTTCCTGCCTACTATGGTGAGGTCATCAAATATACACAATGATGGGACCATTGCAACCGAGTTGTAGAGTTACTTGGCACTTACTGTTTCATGTCTTTTGTCTTAAAACACAACAGGGTAAAATTTCAAAAAGGAGAAAAACACCTTGACCTTGAAGATCATATATGAGATGCTTACAACAGAAACAATTGCATCCTGTTTGATCCTTGAACCTCAATATTTAGGATTTATGACAGAAACAAAAGTAACCGTGAAATATATACCTGCAACCTTGACCTTGAAGACAGGGCCTAAAATGTGAATTGCAACACATCTTTAGGTGACAATATACCGAAATACCAAATTTCGTTCATTTATCTAAATCAGCTTGTACAGAGATGCATCTAAGATTTAGTCAATTTTGCCAATGTCTGACCTCGAGTCATGAAATGAATGCCAAAATTGTGAGGGTTGGCAGGTCTGAACAGGTGGTTATTTGATCTTGCTGAACAAGTGACGTGTTAAGTTGCCACCTTGAATAGATTTTACAAATTGTGCAGTCAAAGTGTTAAAACAATTTACTAGATGACAATGGAGGATTTGAGACCTTTATCAAACAATGAGGATGAATTCTTGGACTTTGTACCAGATGACATTAGATAGTGGTATTTATAGGATACTGTGAATGGAGAAAAAACGTGGACTTAATTTTTATACATATTTAATACAATTTCACCTTAACTGGGCAGCCATGATTAGGATTGACAGGTACCCAGTAGAAGTTTTCTAAAATCTTGACAGCTTTTCTGGGTACTGACAAAAATGGTACAATTCAGGAAATTATTTTTTTAAAAACCTTTTTGTGAAACATGCAGAAATTGGAGTCCAGAAACCAAAATCTGACAAAAGACCATCAGCTAAAAATCTGACAAAAGACCATCAGCTAAATGAGATTTTTGCATAAAAATATCAAAATGCAATCATGACAAGACCAAATAAGTTTTGCATGCCACAAACCACCACCCATTCAACATGAAAATGCTGACATTTCACCTGGACTTTAAAATCTCAGATGGCATAAACAGTTAAGAGTAATACATTTGTATGAACACATCTTTTGTCATATGCATGGTAAGAAATGCAAATATTATGACCATGCTTTTGTGAAAATGCAGTGATACAAAAATAAAGCGAAAGCAGAAATATCACATCATAAAAATTAACTGGTAACAAACTGGTGTCTTAGACATACCTTTGGATTCTGGCTTCTTTTTTCTACCTCCCTTTTTCCTTTTTTTCTTCTCCACAACTAGATGCTTTGTTTTCTTGGAGAAATGTTCCAGCATCTTCAGGAAAAGATGAGTAGTTTCAATCAGGTCTTTCAGGTAGGACCTTCAGAAAAACAAGAGGCCTAAGTTGGATTGAAATTGTTCAACCAAGCAATAGAAGCTAGCCATAAAATCTGGATCAGAAGGCAGCTGTAAGAATTTTTTTCAATACTGCTGAATGCAAAAGTTATCAAAGTAATTGTTCTAACGTTTCTCATTTTCTGTATCTTAATCCATATTTGATGGCACATCACCATTATTAATCCAGTATTAAAAGACCTTTATGCTTTCTGTCAAACTCTGTTCAGCACTTTGTAAAGTTTAATGTAAAATAATTAGATATTTATTTTTAGTACCAGTGGGCATAAATGAAGGCAGATTGTAATCATTTATTTATAAATTTAAAGGCCTTCATGCCTTCTTTCTTTTAATGGAGAAAATAGCTCTCAAGCTTAAGGAATTCTGAGCCTCTGTTCTAGCACCTATCTTTATAATTGCACCTGGATCAAGCCTATTTACCTGGATCAAGTCTATTTACCTGGATCAAGCCTCTTTACCTGGATCAAACCTATTTACCTGGATCAAGTCTATTTACATGGATCAAGTATATTTATTTGGATCATGCCTATTTACCTGGATCAAGTCAATTTACCTGGATCAAACCTATTTACCTGGATCAAGTATATTTACTTGGATCATGCTTATTTACCGAGATCAAGTCAATTTACCCAGATCAAGCCTATTTACCTGAATCAAGCATATTTACCTGGATGAAGCCTATTTACCTGGATTAAAACCTATTTACCTGGATCAAGCTTATTTACCTGGACTGTCTGTTCTCATCAAATCTTCGTAACATGGTCAGGAATATGTCTCGGAATTCCATCATGTAAAATATGTTGCCTGAAATCATGAAGAATTTTTTTTATAAGATTTCATTTTTGAGTATGAAACTTCAACATTGCATAGCTTGCCTTGAGCACAGTTAATTAGGAACAATCTCAGCAGCCTGTTTTTTTTCCACATTAGCTTGAAATATCAGTCCCTCTCAATCTGTTAAAAATATCGGCTTATGTGTTGACAAATTCAGAACGGCTCAAACAACAAAACCAGCTAAGATAAATAGCTACCAATTGAGTGTCTTTCATGCTCTACATTGTCTTTTTACGATAAAGACAAATTAGAGGCACAAACATATCTCAACCAAGTTTTTCAAGATGACAGTGTCCAATTGTAAGAAGTTTTTGCCCGTAATGTTACTACAAGCAATGTTTTGCAAGGCACTTAAGTAGTAATATTTACCTTCACTGGTTTTCTTGTCTGAGCCACTCTGCTTTCTTCAAATACTTGAACCAACTATTGCAATTTGCCATCATCACTGGGAACAAACCAGAAGCAGCCTGTATGCTTATAGTGTATGATGTTGAAATTGTTGGCATTCTGTATAGGAATTTCAGTAAACTGTGGTAGCAGTTGAATTAAGTAACGTTGCTGTAGGGTTTAATGCCATTTTTCATCACAAGATAGGCTACACATGGCAGCCAGCATAATGGTGGAGGAAGAACCCGGAAAAACCCCAGAAAGAAACACCGACTAACGAGAAGTTACTGGCAAGCTTTCACATAGCAAATATTTCCGAATCCAAGACTCGAACCCACACAGACAGAGGTGAGATGGCAGTGATCCATAATGATGAGCGCTTTAAACCATTCGGCCACTCGGGGCCCCGAATTAAGTAATGTAAACACTGTACTCTATAAATGGGAACTTCACTGATTATTACTCACTGTGATCAATAAACAGACCTATATATCTACCTCTACAATCAATATATAACACAAAACACCAATTCCAAACAACCAACTTAGAAAAGGTCAATGAAGCATGAACTACAAGTCACAGTGACCTATTTTTGGAAATATGTCATTGTACATATCACAAAATTACATAACCCTAAAAGTCAAGACTGGCTGAAAAACTGACAAAATCTTAGTTCAAAGTCATGGATGCTAGAAATGTAGGTCATAGGGACCTATTTTTGATGTCATGATCAAGTATAATGAATCCACAGACAAAGCCATATGACAGTAATCATCTGCCAAAGGTTAAACAGATGCTGAAGTGTGAAATATAGGTCATGTTGACCATTTTTGCATGCCAGTTTAGTTCTCTCCAAGTTGAACCCAAGCTTAACTACAAGACCCTGTAAGTGAGTGCCTAAGAAATTCAGCGCAGGTAATATAAAACAAAACTAAGGTATGATGAGAAATGGACAGATGAGTATGCAGATGAAGTTAAACCAAACATCCGTACTGTATTTACAGTGGATCATACAAAAGTAGTTTTTGTGATCTGCAAGGCTTAAGATAATGAAAAAGAGAATTTCACAACTGACCTGATAGAGCAACCATAAACAAAAACTTCAATAAAAGTTAACAGAATTAAAAGTTGCAATTTTTATGATGTTGGTTTCAAATTTCTGGGCACTAACTGCCCTTTTCTATGATAAAACGAGTGTTATATCATGATTTTATTTACCTGGGTTGATTGTGGTTTTGATTGTGGTTTTATGTCATTCAGCAAATGGGGTCCTATTTTGGGGGTGTATTTCTATAGAAGTAAATGGGATCCACATCTGCCCATATCTTGAAAGCTGACTTGCAAGTTATCTAGGCAAGCTAAAACTAGGGAGTGGCATCGAGTGCATTATATGTTTATAAACAAAACTTGTGTTATAAAATGTCTCAAAAAATGCATTCAATTATTGTGTCAGCTGTTTAAAAAGTTGCCCTGTACTTCATAAGCTACAATGTTTGCATAACGAAACTTGTCTTTATTGACAACTTGATATCAAGTGTACCCATTTATTTAGAACAGTATTTATTAATCCCTTTGTTTAAGAATAAACACTTGTGAAATGTTGAATTAACTTTTAAAAAAGTATATACATATTTATGTCATGGGTGGAAGCAATCTAAAACCACTTCAAAGTGTATAGATTTTGTTTGCCTTTTCTTGCCAAATATATAGTTGAATATCTATTCCAAGAGAAGAGTCTTTACATAGAAAAATATATTGCCCTTCACTAATTGCACATAAATAATAGCAGAATGCCAACTTAAAAATTCATCCAATACACAAAGAAAAAGGTATCTTGGTAGCTGAATTTTTAGGGTAACACGATTATTGAGGTCTTTGTGATTTTCTGAAACAAAAAGCCTAAGGCCGATTTACGCCATTTCATAAATTGCTGACAATTTCCCAACGCCTTGTAAACTTTTCACTGACTTTATCAGTTTCTTTCACTTGACTGTTATTGAGATTATAAAACTGTACAAGTATTTTCTTTTTTATCCAATCTCTCCAAGAATATGTAGCGCTACAATACAAAGAACAGTGCCATCCTAATATAAGGATCATGTCATTTTGAGCAGCAAGCATTCATTTTACAAAACCTAACAACCTCAAAGGAAAGTGAACTCTGTTTTCATGCACCTTGAATAAATGTACAAAGTTAACGGAAATATATACGAAAATTGTATTTAAATCCAGTGAAAGGTGAAGACCAACCAGAGAGCATTTCTTGCAATGAACCCTTCTTTGTTAAGCACTTACTGATAGATTGTTTTGATCTCCAAACTGCATGCGATCATCACTACAATGTTCAGCACATGAAGGAACTTTCTGATACGACAAATGGGTCTTGTATTTTACATTTTTTTTAAGGAAGTTAGCATGAAAATGTTTAGCTGGTGTGCAGTCCTATTTATTTTGAGTATCTTTTAAACAACATTTAATTACCCATGTCATCTTGTTGTAATTTACAAAGAACATTAACACACACACCCACTGATCGGAACACTCATATATTTCCAACATATTGTTATTGTATTTTTGTAATTTATCCCTCTTTTATAACGGGCCATTTTGACTATTCTTTTTTTTCATGAAATTTTGTGGTGCGATATATAGCCTTGCAGTACTGGTGCACCATAAAGTCCACAGTCAATCAATCAATCAAATCCACTGAGTGTGGGGTGGAAGGGATGTTAATAGTATTTTTTAGATAATAACAATCACAATAATAGCTGAGTTTCAAAAGTTGCCATGATTAAAATAACCCATGTCCTTGAATTTCAAAAGTTGCTATGATTAAAATAACCCATGTCCTTGAGTTTTAAAAGTTGCCATAATTAAAATAACCCATGTCCTTGAATTTCAAAAGTTGCTATGATTAAAATAACCCATGTCCTTGAGTTTTAAAAGTTGCCATAATTAAAATAACCCATGTCCTTGAGTTTCAAAAGTTGCCATGATTAAAATAACCCATGTCCTTGAGTTTCAAAAGTTGCCATGATTAAAATAACCCATGTCCTTGAGTTTCAAAAGTTGCCATGATTAAAATAACCCATGTCCTTGAGTTTCAAAAGTTGCCATGATTAAAATAACCCATGTCCTTGAGTTTCAAAAGTTGCCATGATTAAAATAACCCATGTCCTTGAGTTTCAAAAGTTGCCATGATTAAAATAACCAATGTCCTTGAGTTTCAAAAGTTGCCATGATTAAAAATAACCCATGTCCTTGAGTTTCAAAAGTTGCCATGATTAAAAATAACCCATGTCCTTGAGTTTCAAAAGTTGCCATGATTAAAATAAACCATGTCCTTGAGTTTCAAAAGTTGCCATGATTAAAAATAACCCATGTCCTTAAGTCACAATCAGTCTATCTCATATGAACTCCACCAATTTTCTGCTGCCATAAAGTTCGTCGGGAAAAATCACAAAGAATAATGATGGTAAACCATATAGTAAATAATAAAGATAAATTCAGATTAGGAAGTTCATAGTACCGTCAGATCTTCCCAACCTACACTGAAAACCAACCACTTGTCACATCAGCATGATATTTCTAAATCACTTGTCAAATAAACACAATTTTTTTTTCCTCAAAAGACTCTAACATACTGCTAAAACAGATACTTGCTTCAAATGAATTTATATTCAATTAAATTGAAACTTTCTAGTAACAACCAGAATTTCGAAACACTTCTAGCCTACTGTCATCTTGCCTAATGACTGGAATGAACCAACCATTACAGCTAGGGACAACTACTGCTTTCACAGGTCAAGAACTTACAAATATGCCACCATCCTATACACTGGGAAATTCTTCAACTGCAGAGAAGAAATTGATACATGATCCCTTTGAAATGTGACAAAAAAAGGCAAAGCTTCAGTAAATACAAAATGTTCTACACATTTTTCATTTAACAAAATCCATTCATCACATATTCATTTTCCTTTAATATTTTTCAAACTCAAACTTAACATAAATGATACCTGCACAAAAAGGGCAAACTAGTTGTTCTGAGTGTCCTTTATACACAGGTTTCACTGAACTTTGATTCTGAATTAAGTCCACCATCTTGAAATGTATTTATTGGAGGGGGTAGGGTGATGGGAAACTAATTTAACAACTACTGGACAACTGTCTCATGAAGCCTTCTTATCCCCCCACCTTGTAAGACTATACTCTGAAATATAAAAATTTAAGCAACCACAACAACAAAAATATGAAGAAAAAAATACAGTACATGAGATAATTACTTGAGGGGGATACAGTTAACTAAACTTCCACTGACAAATTAAGGCACAAAAAAACAAACTTTAACAATAAAGGTAAAGATACACTCAATTTTTAGCAAGGACTGACAAGACTAACACTTGATCGAAACAAAAAGATAGGTGAAATACCAAAAATAAGTTTAAACCAAGAATGAAACCGCTTTTCAATGAACAAAACTGCCTATGTCTAACTTGCATATCATCCAAGTGAAGGAGAAGACTATTCCACATTTAGGCTCTGATGTAGAAGTCCAATATTGATTCCAGGTCTTTTCCAGGTTTTTTCCCCGATGAAATTTTTTCAAGGTTAACATATGACCAATACTGAATGGAATTAAAGAACATTTTGGGATTATAAAACATGCATTTTCCAAATCTAAAGATGTTTCTCTTTCAAGACTCTCAAAAACATGTGTCAGAAAAGATGATCATGTACAAAACCACAAAATGAGTCACACAAAACAAATCTGACTATATTCCTATAAATTGGCATTTAAAGCCATTTCAATGTACAGAATTCAAAACCTGACTTTACTTTGTTGACCTGCATTATGTTGCTATGTAAAATAAACACAATCAGCATACATTTTTTTGTTTCCTTTTAAACCTTTAATTCTAAAGAATTCTAGAGCAATATATGTGCTTGTTATACAAAGTAAACATTTCTTATCACAGTATGAAAAAAAACAAATAAATGCAAAGTATTAGAATCTTATCTTGTAACGAAAAAAATTTAACCCTGAATTTATGTGCCAATAAAATCTCAAACAAAATTTTTCAACCAACCTAAACTCCTTAAGATGACTGGATTAAATATTCAATCATTTAAAGACATTTCCAAAAATGGCAAATATTATAACCGTTAGGTCTTTAATCTGCTGACAGACTAGATGAAATATGGCATAGATGAAACCTGACCTGGTATTCACCATTTGTGTTAATAGTCACATGACATTCACAAATCTCAAACAATGACATCGGAAGTCCAATAGTCACGCGATATCAACAACAAACTCCTTTATAATGTCGTTGTACAAAATTCAATTATATTAAATGAAAGTCTAATACCTTTTGTAAAAACTAGAAAGAACATATAATTCTCACCATATTTATTTCTAGAACAACTACAAGAAACTTTGCCAGTCTTATTCATCAAGCAGAGTAGTCTGGTTCCCCGCTTTGTATGCTCCCTGCATGAGAGAACACATGTCAACATGGTAGTCACGTGACACAACAAAACTCCAGACCAGAAGCAGGTCTCGGAATAAATATAGAGAATTTTGTGCTCTTTCGTTTTTGTTTTTTTTATTATAACCAGTACATAACTTTCATTTAATAATTTTGTTCTTCTACAATATTTCAAAATGACGGTTGTGAGATTCTGTGTGCTTGTGCAACTAGTAATTGAAATTGCTAGTACCAGCTTAAATTTCATCAATGCATTAGTTTTATCATCTTTCAGCAGATTAAAGATATAACGATTTGAATACTCACAATTTCTGAGAAAATAAATAATTTTCATATCGATTTTATGCAGGTATAACTCAATTTAACAACGTTCAAGTTTGCTAACCCATCCGCTAAGCAGTTATGCTTCAATGCCACCATGTTCTCCTCTTGTGATGCTAGACTGGTTTTCATACCTTCCATACAAAAAGATACGGATATCAAACTGTCTGTGAAACAAAAGTCTACTAGATGAATCTAATCCACTGAGCATTTGGATTGTCTCAATAAATATATTTATGGCAAGCACCCAAATGATCCATACTGCAACCTCCTAATATTCTGCTTAGAAATGGATAAATGTAACTCACTATCAGTTCAGTTACAACTCAATTACGTAATTGTTTCAGGTGACAAGTTGTGGAGGAAAGTTCCTGAATTTTGTCAATATTGGCACAATTCAAGGACATTTCATGGTATGAAAAATATTTATAATTTCTCTCAACTTTTTCCCGATTAGAGCGGGAACCCCGTTAGTTCCAAAACAGAAAGCAGTGCAATAGTAGCAGCAGGTATTACATAATTAAAATTAGTTCCATACATACACACACAAAAAAAAAAACATTTCAAAATGGTGGACTGAATCCAGAATCGAAGTAACTGTGAAACCTTTGTATAAAGGACAATCAGAGAACCTCAAACATTTGTCCACTTCTATGCAGGTGTCATTAAAACAAGGGTCAAGTTTGAAAAAATTAAAAGTAAATGTACATCTTATGACAAACCAATTGTATTAAAGTCAAAATTTGTCAAAAATTATTTACTGACATTTAGGTTTTTCTGGTCAAATTTGTAAAGGATAATTTATCAATTTCTTTACTGCAATTGATGAATTTCCCAATGCAAGCTTTTTACCGGTGAAGGCAGTAATTGTAAATAGCTGTGATGTTTGGTGCATTCCAATATGTAGCAAAACAACAGCTGACCTGAAGTTTTAGTAAGACTGAAATTCAACATAAAGGGCACTAACTCTTGATGATCCTGGAACTCTCCATTAGTTGTGGGTTACCCGACCGGTCCATGGAATCCAATGTCATTAGCAACTCCTGGTAGGCCTTCAGTGCCAAATGAGCTCTGAAATTTTTATTGAAAACCAAGAATCTTTAAAACTGAAATATGCAACATTTTTTACATTGTGAAATATCTCTAAAACATGAGGCAATGGATTTCAAGTTAAATGATTTTTGCTCTCATAAGCTGACAAGTTTCTTTCAGTCAGGTATCAAAAAATATTACAACACGGTGACATTAAATAAAAGGGTCAACATGGATGCAGCATCTATACTAGTAAATCTTCAAAGTTCATTCTATTACTAGTTGTCAGAAAAATTAGTGATGGTGAGTGAAATATTTCAGTTGGTCACCAAGCAACCTTAAGAATCATAATGCAGCCAATAAAAAATGAACACTATTCAATGACAATTGTATATCATATTTTATGCCAAAAACAATTAGTGCAGATTCTATTTAATTCATAGCATGATCCCTTTTCAAGTTGAAAGACTACCATATTAAATCACCATCTTAACTAGTGATAACTCTGGATCACAGCCTGAAATATAACAGCCCATTACATGACCTGTGTGATCAGCATCACCTGATTATATGGACACTGAAAAATGCAGACATGAAAACAAATACTGAAAAATTTGTTGGCAGTCAAATGACCATCAGCTGAACTATCATAAATGCAGATACAGCAAAGACTTGATTAAAATCATTATTAATATAATAAATAAATATTTATAAAAACTAAAAAATGAAAATAAAGGTCAAGGTACTTTATTAATGAACTTGAGGCCTGGTATTATGTAAAGAGTTGGTTTTGAGACACAATTAGAACTAAAAATTAGGCAGCAGATAACACACTTGCTGTTGTTGTTTTGTTGTATAACACCAATTCTCAGATCGGCTATACATGATAGCCAGTATAACTGGTTGTTGAAGAACATGGGAAAACCCCACCTTTCCTATATAAAAACGTCAAGTCATTGTCCTCCAGATTTCTTCCTGCTGGATCTCTGTTGAAAGTCATACACTTAAAGTATAAACATTTACCTCATTACACTTCAAATGGATTTCCGTTCACAATACCACCCGTAAAGCATATATTTAATTGGCATTACGAGATACCGGCTTTGGTCAAATCCTCTTGAGCACATTTTGAGAAAACGTTGTTAGAAGGTTTCTCTATTTTGGTAAGTGTGGCTATATTTGGTGGCAGACTGGCATTATTTGAACAAATTTTAAAGACGGTCACTCCAGAAAGCTTTCGGTCAAATGTGGTGAAATTCTTTTTAGCGATATTCGAGAAAAAGTTGTTTAAAGTGGGTGGGGGTCAAAATGGCATCAACACTTGAAGGTGGAATGGAATCATTTCTTGAACAATTTAGAAGACCTTCATGCCAGGATACAGTTCATCAAACTTGGTCAAATTCTGTTAAGCATTTTTTAAAGAAATTGTTTGACAGTATTTGATTTTAGTAATAGTAGCCATATTTGATGGTGGATCTGAATAATTTTAACAAGTTTGAAATACCTTTGGTCCATGATGCATCCCTCTCAAATTCTGATTTTAATGCATCCCTCACAAATTCTGATTTTAATGCATCCCTCTCAAATTCTGATTTTAATGCATCCCTCTCAAATTCTGATTTTAATGCATCCCTCTCAAATTCTGATTTTAATGCATCCCTCACAAATTCTGAATTTAATGCATCCCTCACAAATTCTGATTTTAATTCATCCCTCAGAAATTCTGATTTTAATGCATCCCTCTCAGATTCTGATTTTAATGCATCTCTCACAAATTCTGATTTTAATGCATCCCTCTCAAATTCTGATTTTAATGCATCCCTCTCAAATTCTGATTTTAATGCATCCCTCACAAATTCTGATTTTAATGCATCCCTCTCAAATTCTGATTTTAATGCATCCCTCTCAAATTCTGATTTTAATGCATCCCTCTCAAATTCTGATTTTAATGCATCCTTCTCAAATTCTGATTTTAATAATGTTGGACATATCTGAAGACAGATCGACATTTTTTAACAAATCTGAAATACCTTCAGGATGTGATGCATCCCTCTCAAATTCTGATTTTAATAATGTTAGGGGGCCCCAAATGGCCGAGTGGTCTAAAGCGCTCTCTGTTAAGGATCACTGCCATCTCACCTCTGTCTGCGTGGGTTCGAGTCTCGGATTCAACCAATGTGGGTATGTGAGAAAGCTTGCCAGTAGCAATCTCGTGGGTTGGTGGTTCTTTCCGGGGGCTTTCCCGGGTTCTTCCTCCACCATTAATATTGGCCGCCATGTATAGCCTATTGTGTGCTGAAAAATGGCGTTAAACCCTACAACAACAACAACAACAATTACAATGTTGGACATATCAAATGACAGATCAGCAATTGTTTTAACAAATTTGAAATACCTTCAGGATGTGATGCATCGCTCTCAAATTCTATTTATAGTAATGTTGGCCATAACTGATGACAGATCAGCAATTGTTTTAAACAAATTTGAAATACCTTGAGGATGTGATGCATCTCTCTCAAATTCTGATTTTAATAATGTTGACCACATCTGATGACAGCACAGAATGTTTTAACAAATTTGAAATACCTACAAGATGTGATGCATCCTCTCAAATTATATTTATAGTAATCTTGGAAATATCTTATGACAGAACAGCAGCATTTTTTAACAAGATGCTTTCTTTCAAATTTAAATAAATTCTGTTCAGAGGTTTTAAGGAGTTGTAAATAGCAACTATGAATGGGTGATGAATGAAAGATGCTCCACTATGCACAATGGATGATGTACAATGAACTAATAATAATAATAACAATAATAAAAAGAATAATAATAAGAATAGGAAGAAGAATAAATAAGGGCTGTTCCAGTAAAATATACTTGAGACCCAGGGATTTTTAATGTGGATCAGTCACTGACACATGCGATTTAAATTTTGTATTGCTTTAATATAAAGTCTGTAATCTGAGTACACTGGCACGTATTTGTTAAAACAGGCCTTCTCAGGGTACTGTGTATGTTTAAATGGAACAGCAGTAATAATAATAATAATAATAACAAGGGCTTCCTCTGTGTGGGTCACAAGAGCTGCATCATCTGCAAAAAGCATCTCCCTGATGAGCACAGCTCTCACTTCGGTTTTTGAGTGCAGTCGTGCCAGGTTGAACAGCCTCCCATCGGACCTGGTGTGTAGATATATGCCATCAGTGGACGAGTCGAAGGTGTAGGACAGGAGCAGGGAGAAGAAGATCCCGAAAAGGGTTGGCACCAGCATGCAGCCCTGCTTCACGCCGCTGTTAATTGGGAAGGAGGTTGATGAGGATACATCATACAGGACTGTTCCCTTCATATCTGCATGGAAAAAGATTATCATGCAGTTTGGTCTCATTATCAGCCTGGAAAAGACAAATGTCAGCGTGCAAGATACCACCATTGCCCCTTCCATCAAACTCAACGGTGTCACCCTGGAAGCAGTCAACAACTTTACCTACCTGGGGTCAACCATCGGCAACACTCTCTTGCTTGATTTGGAGCTGGACAGAAGGCTTGCAAAGGCAAACACCATCATGGCAAGACTATTGAAGAGGGTATGGGAAAACAACGCACTGACATAGCACACCAAGGTCCAAGTCTACCAGGCCTGCATTCTGAGCACCATTCTATATGGAAGTGAGACCTGGAGTACCTACATGAGGCAAGAGCACCAGCTCAACTCCTTCCATATACGGTGCCTAAAATGCATCCTGAAAATCAGCTGGCAAGACCGTGTTCCACACAGCGAGATCCAGCAGTGTGCAAGTACCCCCAGCATGTACTCCATGCTAAGCAAACGCCGCCTTCGGTGGCTGGGACACGTCCGATGCATGGAGGATGGAAGGCTGCCAAAGGACATCCTATATGGACAGCTGGCCACTGGCATGAGAAGAGTCGGCTGCCCCTCACTCCATTTCAAGGATGTGTACAAGAGGGACATGAAGGCATGTGACATTTCACCCGATGGCTGGGAAGTGCTGGCCGAAGACCGAGGCACCTGGAGACTGACGGTAAACAAGGGCCAGTTCGCGGCAGAGAAATGTGAGAGAAAGAAGAACGCGGCAACAACCACAGTAACTCAGACTTCCCAGTATGTCTGCACCAACTGCAACAGGGACTGTCACTCGTGTATAGGCCTGCACAGCTACAGCAGACGATGCCAACACCCCAAGAGCGCTATTCGCATGGTCTCTCGAGACTGAATCGCCAATGATGAATAATAACAATAATAATAATAACAAAAGTTATAAAAACAAAAAATAATACCTAAAGTGTTATAAATAAAAAAAACGTTGATAAGACTGCCAGTTTCTTTCCAAATATTTAGTCTATGTTGTAGTTAAAAATACCTGTTTCCCCAAATGATGGCCTCCTTTTTCTCCATCATGATCATCTCATAGTAGGTAAATAACTGTACTTGGATGTAATGAAAAGTTGGCACAGACATGGTTTCACTGGAATATAAACATAGAAAATAAACAAAGGTTCCTGTGAATCTTGCCATGATTTAGCTCCCCCCCCCATATATATATATATATATATATATATATATATATATATATATATATATATATATATATATATATATATATATATATGAATGATATATTTGTATACATACATACACCATTAATGTTGACAAATAATGATAATGCAAGTGAGCTAGCAAAATAATAAAGTGCTCCCTTATTACAATGCATTATAAAACCAGTCACAAGTAAAGCCACCTTCTACTGAGGTGTACTTCAAGAAACCTGTTCCACAGTAATGTGTCTTGTACATAAAAACACCAAATAATGACCTGAAAATAATATTAAAATTGGTTTTTATCAGCCAAGATGGAAATTGAGTCAATTTAAAAAAAAAAAGTAGCAAATGGTAGAACAATATGTACATTGGATTCATGATCTTATTAACATTGTGAGTGTCTTTGTGAGGTACCACCCAAGTTCATTGCAGTCAGTTATATGCATACCAAAAAAAGAGGGACAATGTAAAAGATGGAGTATCTAATAAATACACTACTGCAATTGGTTTCTTCTGAGTTGGGCAAAGAATCTGTGTGTCAGTCTAATGCAGATCAAGTGGTCACTAACACAGACACTGATCTGATGCTGAGTTGGACAAAGAACCTGTGTGTCAATCTAATGCACATCAAGTGGTCAATAACACAAGACACTGATCTGATGCTGAGTTGGGCAAAGAACCTGTGTGTCAATCTAATGCACATCAAGTGGTCAATAACACAAGACACTGATCTGATGCTGCACTGTCCTCCAGATCATAAATATAACAATCCAGATACCATCTTGTCTTTAGATGATATCATAAACAAAGCCACTGCCTGTACAAACTATTTTAAGCCGGGGTTAACCTATTTTTCATTTATCATTTAGGTTAACATAGTGATGAATTTCGATGAAAAGATCCAGAAATTTACTATTTCAGCAATGGATAGGCTAGCTTAGTTACTTAATGTTAAATTTTATCCATTACTTTTGGCAAGCAAAGTTATATCAAGAAATAGCCTTTCTGGCAGTTTCTAACAGTGGTGGCAGCAGTGATATCCAAGCTCTAAGGGGAAGTAATCCTCTGAAAAATTATGACCCAGACCCTGATCTGCTGGCACATTATGTGACGGTAGATCTGAGTCTGACAGCATACATTAAACACGAGTAACTACCAACTTCTGTATTAACCTACCTGACAAGGTCGACTTGTTTGCTGTGCAGACGGCAAAACTCCATGAAGAACCTCATTGCCCACAAGTAGTATGTCTCATCATGATCCTGGGTCTTTTCGTGGTTTAGCAAATTCTGAAAATACACCATGATTGAATGAATCTGATGAAATAAATACCATGTCTAGCCACCTATAAGTCATGTCCATCTGCAAGCTGCAGAACTAGATCTGCCATTGCATAATGCACCAGTAGATCTGGGTCTGTGCAGTTTGTTAGGCATAATCAGTATAACAAACAACACAGACCCTGATCTGCCAATACATTATGCAACAGCAGATCTGGGTCTAATTTGTTTGCAATTGGACTCTACTAACAAGTGAGTATATACAGTAATCATCAAATAAGTCTTTATTAAGTCAAATACTGATGAGTTAAAAATCGCCTGAATGCTTTAGTAAAAACAAGTTTAGTGGCCGAGTGGTCTAAAGCGCTCACCGTTATGGATCACTGCCATCTCACCTCTGTCTGCGTCGGTTCGCGTCTCGGATTCGGCTAATGTGGTTATGTGAGAAAGCTTGCCAGTAGCTTCTCGTGGGTCGGTGGTTCTTTCCGGGGTTTTTCCTGGTTCTTCCTCCACCATTAATACTGGCCGCCATGTATAGCCTATCTTGTGCTGAAAAATGGCGTTAAACCCTACAACAACAACAACCTACCGTATTTAAGAAACAAAATAAATTTGTACTGCAGTTGTGCTCCCCCTCCCACTGCATGTTGCAATAATATAGATAAATAAAACGCTTAATTGATAAAAAAAGAAAGAAACTAACCTTGTGTTGTTATCATTCACTCCTTTTTTCAACATGAGCATTAAAGAATAAAATATTTCCATGAAATCCGTATAAGTGGCGTAGACTTCCATACTGTAGCGTGTATCAATTTTTATGTCTGATAACACATACCACGTTGTTCACTGATATGAACATTGAGAAACAATTGTGTGTGGTTGTGCTCAAAGGTTTGAACATGTTATCCGACTGAAACTGGAGCCAACAAAATCGCAAACAAGAGGGAAATAATCAACCGATATCTTGAAGATGGCATACACGCATGACACGGTGTTGGGTGGAAAATAATCAAGACTGAATTATATCCAGGTCTACTATATGACAGTATGTCGCAAATAAAAATCGTCATTTGAAAACACATTAACTTGAATGCATGTGACAATCTTTTCACCAACTCGGGTTACAAAATTATCCTTACTATTTTACCGCAGATATCAATGCTCCTTTGTATTAATTGTAACTACATATGCCAAGCACATAGAAGCCCTGGTGGTGAATAAACACGACTGGCAGCAAGATGTTAACTCCTTCTCTGAACCTACCAACAGCAACAGGACATCAAAGACAAAAGGATATTTTTATTACAAAGCAAGCCGATCTCAGAAGCCGACTCTGATTACTTTATTTTGTAAAGGATATCAATACAACGGTTATTTTATTGCAAAGCAAGCCGACACCAGAAGCTGACTATGGATTCTGTGAAGTGAGCTGATCTTTTTTTTTTTTTGAATATACAAAGATGGCCAAGATATGGAAGTAAACTTGGGTTCATTTTCATTCACAGGAATTTTGAAAATAGATTGAAACAATGAAACAAATTTTAAAGGGACACAATATAGTGCTTTGTGCACAGATGTCTATGAGCCAGCAATATTTGGAGAAAATAAAATCATGTTTTGAATTCGTGAAGGCCAGAAGAGAAGCAAATGATTTCACAAATGAGAGGGAAATAATCAACCGATATATTGAAGACAACTGCCATTCACGTATGGCAGGGTGTTATGTGCAAAATAGCTAAGATTAATTTATATCCAGGTCTACTGTATGACAGTATCTCGCAAATAAATAACATTATTTGAAAACACATTCACTTGAGTGCAAGTGACAATCTTTTCGTCGGCGCGGGTTACAAAAGTATCATTACTATTTACCCGCAGACATCAGTGCACCTTTGTATTAATTACTACAGATACCAAGCACACAGAAGCCCTGGTGGTAAATAAACACAACTGGCAGCCAGCAGTAAACTTCGTCTTTGAACTTACCGACAGGACAAACAAAAAAAGGATAATTTTATTACAAAGCATGCCGACATTGGAAGCCGACTTTGGACATGGAAGCCGATTTTATTTAAAGGATATCAATACAAAGGTTATTTTATTGCAAAGCAAGCTGACCTCGGAAGCAGACTATGAATTCTTTTAAGTGTGCCAATTTTTATTTTTTTAGCTTTGAATATACGACGACAGCCGAGACATGGGAGCTAACTTTGGTTCCATTTCACCACTATTCACGAAAATTGTGAAAATAAAGTGAAACAATGGAACAGTTTTTAAAGTTACACAATATAGTGCTTCGTGCGCAAACATTGATGACCCAGCATCATCCAGAAGATTTGGAGAAAATAAAATCATGTGATGAATTCGTGAAGGCCATAAGAGAAACAGATCATTTCGCTGACAATATGATCATTAACATGGATGAAACTCTAGTGCACTTTGATCGCATTCCTGGATGGACTGACGATAAGATGGGCATCAAAAGTGTGAGAATTATCGAGTCTAGTGCAGATTTGAAAAAATCTTTTGTCCTTGCAGTTTCCTCTTCAGGTGGTGTGTTGCCTCTAACAATTTTTCACTGTATGAGACAGCTAAAAAAAATATTCATGTACCAAAATAATAGATCGTACGTGTGCAGGAGAAGGGTTGTGTTGATGAGATGCTGCTGCTGTGGATTAAAGAGTTTTATCTCAAGTATACAGTTTTATATTTTTTAAATAAAATTTCAGCTAGAGGTTAATTTCCGACATGTAATTTTCGAATGATTTAAAAGGTGTCCCACAACTTACGACTCAAAAAAAAACAGTGTCCTAGAACATACAGTGCACAAAAAAATTACTTTTAAAATTAATTTATGGTGTCCCAATAAATACGGTCTCCCAGCATATACGGTAAATACGGTACTTTTGCACCTTGCAATGATGTGATCATTACATTATGACATCAGTCATATGATGTCACTTCTTACCCAAGTGCATCATAGTGATTGGAATTTTGGGTATAACAGGTTAAGACTCCTGTTGAAATTATTAAAAAGAAAAACGGTTATACAATTTTAATGGGGAAAAAATTATATTGACAGTAAAAAAGATAAACAACCTTGGGAAATCATTAGCAATTTATGACATGCCAGGGTTCATACACCTTTGGTGTGACAAAATTCAAGGACTTTTCAAGGACTTTATCCAATTTTTTCAAGGACCCCGATGCCCAGTGCACTTTAGGTATATTTATCAATGGCCATTTAAAGGATTCGTGAGAATGTTGTAATTTCCTGACAATGGGCTTCCTAATATTTATGTAATAGGCTTGAGACTTTATAATAGAGACATAAAAAAATCTTAGAAGAATAACAACATTTCATTTCAAAGAAAAATTAATTCAGATCTTTATATGAAGAACAAAAAAAACCCTATAGACTACATAGCAAATAAGGTACACTAGGTTCAACAATTCTTTAAATTCTTAACTCAAACTACACTACAACTACTGGAGATCAGAGTCTGCTTTTATGACAGTCACAAATCATCGTATGAAGAACATAATACAATGGAAGGATAAAAAGTAGACAAAGTAGAATAGTCACAATCTTTTCTTTGAATTCTACACTCAAATATATAATTTGCACACATGACTTTTTAAGTACCAAGTTCTTTAACATGGTCAGCAATTTCCATTTTGACAGTTTCCATTTCTGACTGCTTGTGCTGTTTCTCTTTCTTTAATGCATTGGCTTGTGTAACAAAGGAGATTTTTCCAGTAGCTTCTGCTTTTTCATATAATCTGTCAGATGTTTTCTTGAGATGCTGAATATTCGGTAGTGATCCAAGTTTACGGAGATTGCCAAAGCCAACCTTCTCTCTCCGACACACTTCACGACTTAGCATATAGCGATTTGCATAATTTATAAATACCTGAAGTTGTCTGTTGCAGACAAAATCGATTTCTGGAATAACTTTGACACATGATATGATGCATTCACAAGGCATATTAAAATCGTCTGCCGCAAAAGTATGCCATGTGTCAATGCATCTAAAAAAAATATCTGCTGTCGTGTGATCGCCCATAGGTGCATTTACACGTAGTTGTAATGACATTGTTTAGCAAGCAGCTTTTCTGTTAACAGGCATGTGGCTGTAATTTACGCCCAAAGATTGGTCACGACACCAAAAAAGTCAATAAAAGACTTCCAGCATACTTCCAAATTTTAGATTATACGCTGAAAATCAAAAGCTTGGATGTAAATAAAGAACAAATTGTGACCATTTTTGTGTATATTCTTCATTATGTTTTGTTTCAAGAGTTTGAAAAGCTGATTCACCAGGATTTAAACTATGAAGATGTACCGCTGCTGCAGAAAATCAATTGATAAAGAAGAATGATCATCGGAAAAGATTCATGCACTTTTTAATGCTCTATAATCAGGTCTGTACGCAATTATAAACATCTGATTGGTCACATGTTCGAAACCACCAAACAGCAAGCAGTTGTATTTCCATCACATAACGTAATGGTATGAAAAGAAACTTTTATGCATTTGTTTGATTAATTTTATATTTTTCAAGAAGCAAGGCTTATTTTCCAGTACTTTTCAAGGTAAAAATGATTGTCATGTACTTTTCAAGGTAAAAATGATTGTCAAGTACTTTTCAAGGTAAAAATGATTGTCAAGTACTTTTCAAGGTAAAAATGATTGTCATGTACTTTTCAAGGTAAAAATGATTGTCATGTACTTTTCAAGGTAAAAATGATTGTCAAGTACTTTTCAAGGTAAAAATGATTGTCAAGTACTTTTCAAGGTAAAAATGATTGTCATGTACTTTTCAAGGTAAAAATGATTGTCATGTACTTTTCAAGGTAAAAATGATTGTCATGTACTTTTCAAGGTAAAAATGATTGTCATGTACTTTTCAAGGATGAATAGAAATTGAAGTACTTTTCAAGGTACCGTGTCATCCCTGTGTGCTGTATATCAGATAAGTGAGGTTTCTGCAGTAGAAACTGATTTGATCTCAATATATGTGCGAAGCGTGAAAGATTTCACTCAATCACATACACTTTCCCAGTATAAAGCCTTTTCTATCTTGATCTCAAACAAGAAACTGCAAATGCACATTTTTAGCCCTCAGAGCTTTATTTTACTGCAAGAAGTGTTTGTTTTGATACATAATTCAAGCAATAACAATTCCACAATATGGTGAATCGCATCTGCTCTCTTGCTGCGAGATCCCCAAATCAAACACTAACCTTCACCCCATTAAGAGGACATTGAGACATATTTTTACCTGCTTAGAGTAGTACTTTTAAACATAAATACATCTATCAAATCTCATGACTAGATGTAACAGATTTGGAAATGGTCAAAATGCCAAAACATTACTGCCTTGGTTACAGTGGAATCATGATTTGTTTTCAGTAACTGCTAAGTCTGGTCACCCCACCCCCAAATACTTGGTTCAATAAGTATGCCAGAATAGGACTTCATTCTGGAATATTCTATGCTGGATCCTAATTTCATTCACATTTAATTTTACAGCTGCATTTGTTTTCTTATTAACTCAGAATTTTCTTTTGATTCTAATGACTATAGCAATATACACTAGTCTGTACATGTCTGTCAGATTTGTTTTTTTTTAATTAAAAAAATGATTATTGCAACATTTGCTTGACTGTACATGTCTGCCAAATTTGGTTTTAAAACCAACAATTGAATATTGCAAAACATGATAAACTATACATGTCTGCCAAATCTGGTTCAGAACCAACAAATCTAGGTAAAGTTATGCTGCAGATACCAAAGTCAGGAGGACAAACCCCTGTAAATAATATCATGAAAATTGAATTTGTTCAAGGTCTCATTAATATACAACTGTAAGCCAAAATATGGCTAAAATTTAAAACACCCTGATAAGTATCATTGCAGAAACAAAAGTCAGAAGGACAGGCAAAGCAATCAAGGGGTGTAAGTTGTCTAAATGATGTCATGAAATGGGAAATGAAATTCTTTGAAAGTCTCATCTAAAGCTGCATGGCACACTTAAGTGAAACCTAAAAATCCCCAGTAAGGAAATGCCACACTGAAACCTAAACATCCCCAGTAAGGAAATGCCACACTGAAATTAAACCTATCAATCCCCAATGACAAAATGCAACAGTGAACTTACACCTAACAATCCTCAGTAAGGAAATGCCACACTGAAAAGAAACCTAAAAATCCCCAGTAAGGAAATGCCACACTGAAATGAAACCTATCAATCCCCAGTAAGAAAATGTCATAGTGAACTTACACCTAACAATCCCCAGTAAGGAAATGCCACATTGAACTTACACATAACAATCCCCAGTAAGAAAATGCCACACTGATCTTACACCTAACAATCCTTGATGATGAAATACCACCCAGAATATACACCTAGCAATTACTGATAAAGAAGTGCCACAGTGAAATGAAACCTAACAATCCTTGGTAAGGATATGCCACCAGAACTGAAACCTAACAATCACTGATAAGGAAGCAACAACACAATAGTTTGAAAGTTTGGTAATCACGGATTCTAAGTCCCCTACTGATGACACAGATGGCTGAAAATTGAATTCTTCTATAATTGATTACTATAATTGATTACCACTCTTGGTTAAATTCTCTAAGATAATAAATCTTAGACATAACAAGTCTTATAGAGATAAGTCTTTGAGATAACAAGTCTTACAGAGATAACAAGTCTTCTAGACTGAACAAGTCTCACTGATATAGATGTCAACGGGTACCCGGTACATGCCCAAAGATATCAACCTGGGTAATAACATGGGCAACTGGGGACTCATAAAAAAGAAAAATGTTTCCAAGTTCAGATCAAAGTCAAGACATAGAATAATAATTACAGTTTGAAGCTCATGTCATGTGACTATTGGCTGCTGCACATTTATTTATTGTCACAGGGGCTCATATCATTGCTTACAATTTACTTGTCATACATATAATATCCACTGTTTTCATGTGACGTCACAAAATGTGTACTTCCATGTCCACCATTTTGAATCCCAAGCCAAATACACCGGCACCTAACAACATGGTGTGTGACGTGTGACTTTGATTTTCAATATAGCTTTAACAATTTTTCAGTCATACTGCTACAATGTCTGCAGTGTGGCAGTTTATAGTGATGTCTAGCACTGGGCATCATGCTGCAGACATGTAGCATGATGTCCCACCCAATCACATTATCCTGAAACCGGGCCGACCAGTCATAACACTAACCTCTTAATGTTGAGCACCTAGCGAGGCAGCTGTTAGTACCATTTTTTAAAAAGTCTTTGGTATGACTCAGCCGGGGTTCAAACCCACGACCTCCCGCTTCCGAGTCAGACGCTTTAACCACTAGGCTACCAGAGCGGTTCCTATAGAAATAATAAGTCCTGTAAAGATAATAAGGCCTATAGAGACAATAAGTCCTATAGAGATAATAAGTCCTACAGAGATATTAAGTCCTATAGAGATAATAAGTCCTATAGAGATATTAAGTCCTATAGAGATAATAAGTCCTATAGAGATAATAAGTGTTATAGAGATATAAGTCCTATAGAAATAACAAGTCCTATAGAGATAATAAGTCCTATAGAGATAATAAGTCCTATAGAGACAATAAGTCCTATAGAGATATTAAGTCCTATAGAGAAAATAAATCTTATAGAGATCTGTCTTACAGGAATAAGTCTAAAAGAGATAAATGCACTATATGACAGTTAAAGATGCCAACACATATCCATATACTTGTCCGCTGATAATAATCTCAGTAATAAAATCAGCCAGAGGGTACCTGTTTACCTTATACAAGTTTACTGCCAGTGCTAGTAAAGACAGAACTTCAGATTTCAACTGACAATTCCTTTTGATTTAGCCATGAACACACATTGTTTTCTAGTCCCAAGCCGAGGTCTGCCTCATTTAATAAATAATTGACCTTAATCCCGTAACTTGTTTTCTCATGTGACAACTCTTTGATTGAGCCATGAGAGTGGTACAGCGGCAAGTAAAAGAGGTTGGTTATTTGATCATGATACACAAGTGACATGTTTTCAATTTGCAACCTTGAATAGATTTCACAAACTGTACGATCAAAGTGTTAAAACGATTTACTAGATGACAATGGAGGATATCAGAACTTTATCAAACAATGAGGATGAATTCTTGGACTTTGTACCAGATGACATTAGATAGTGGTATTTATAGGATACTGTGAATGGAAAAAATGTGGACTTACCTTGAGGTTTGTACATATGTAATATAATTTCCCTAATATTGACAGCAGGCATGGGTCTATGATTTTCATAATGGGAAATGAGGTACACAATATACATGAGTATTCATATTGGGATACACATCACACATGAGTGTTCATATTGGGATACACATCACACATGAGTGTTCTTATTGGGATACCCATCACACATGAGTATTCATACTGGGATACCCATCACACATGAGTATTCATACTGGGATACCCATCACACATGAGTATTCATATTGGGATACCCATCACACATGAGTATTCATACCGGGATACCCATCACACATGAGTATTCATACTGGGATACCCATCACACATAAGTGTTCATAACTGGATACCCATTGTGGCTGACTGATTACAATGGGTACAAATTACTAACACAATTCTACTGCTGATAATGGAGTACACATGCCCAAGTGTGAGAATTCATAATACGCAAGTAAAATGTGGCACTCACCTTGACGGTGTACATGAGCGGATTGTAACAGTTCTCAAGAAACTGAATGCAGAATTCCTTAAGGCTAAGTCGTATGCTGAGTGTAGAACGTCGAATCATCTCTTGCTCCTTGAGAGGCTTTCGATTTTTGGGCTTCTTTTTGGGTTTTTTGTTCATATCCAGGTTGATATTTGTAACATCTCCTTGTGATTTGTGGTATATCAACTCCCGTTCACTTATTGACATCATGTTCTTCACTACATACGTCCCACCAAATCGAGAATGCCTGCAAAATCACCACAATAATAATGTTAATTACAGACAAATCTGTAAAAGGTCACCAATAAGTGTGGAAGAATCAGACACTTGCCATTATATACACAGGTAAATAAAAACTAATTATGTCTTTATTGGACTCTTTGCATGTAAATATGCACTGATTATTTTCTAAGGGAATTACTGTACATGTTTTTTAAGGTAGATGTGCTGAAAGTATTTTAAATGGGATATACAGTACTTTACCTTTACATACAGGTAAATGGTTTTATTGGTTCCATTCCTCATAATTTTTGTACAAATATACACAAAACACACCTGTCATTTATCACACAGGATACCATAAGAAATCTGCTATTTCAATCTGTTATACAAGTTAGCAAACCAATACATTTGTATTTATTACATTATATACGACAGTTAATTTTGTTCTGAGTGAATAATGATTAATGACATAATATAATATAATAATGATATAAATTACCTCATGAGTAAAAGACTCAAGCATTTTCATCCCTTTGATAAAGTATGTACATTGTATACTCAGTACAAGCAAATATCACACACACACACACACACACACACACACACACATATATATATATATGAAATAAACAACAACACAAAGTTCAATAAATTTATGCAACTAGTTTCTTATTTATTATATGCTTCATCAGGAACAAAATATTTTGAAAGAAATGGATGACAACTTTATATGTTAAAAACAATTATGCCATTGTGAAACATTCATAAACAATAAGCATTACCATAATAATATCATATATATATAACAAGATTAAAAAGATGCAAGAGTCTCTAATGAAAAATGAATCTGTGAAAACATAACGCAGAGACAAAAATACATTTATTATTTATAAAGGATATACATGTGTATAGAACATATTGTAAATATGATCATAATACAAACAAGTCATAAATCTTCCACCAGCCTGCTAAATCGTCTCTTAGGAGACTGAAGGATTAGTCAAAGATTTGTATTTACTATGAAAGACATTTTGAGCTTTGCTCTGAAAATATAAGTTTCCATAGTGTGTGGAAATCCATATTTGTTCATGCTTGTGTTAAAAAGGACAACAAATTGTTAGTTTTCCTATTTTTCCTTTTAGAATTCTAAAGTATGGGGCTAGTCCAAAACAGATGGGATACAAAGTTTTCCTATCTTTACATGAAAAGTTTTTAGTGATGTTGCTATCAGGGAACATGCAAGCAAAGACTTTGTTTATTCCCATGTTAGACAAATAACTGTTATGCTTTGAAACCGCGTGTGGAGTCCAAATAACTTCAGACAACAAAATGTCTTCTTTCGATACAAACGATGTCATCAATAGACAAGAAGACTGCTTAGGAGTCATAAAGTTAATAGAGCTTACAATGCTGATAGGCCTTTTAGGATCCAGGATGGCCTTGGAATGTGGGACCAATACAACGAAATGCAACATCCACAGCAGAACATCTCTGACTGCTGTTTGATGTTTAGCACCTTTGACTGCCACTTGATCTTTAGCACCTTTGACTGCCGCTTGATGTTTAGCACCTTTGACTGCCACTTGACGTTTAGCTACTTTGACTGCCACTTGATGTTTAGCACCTTTGACTGCCACTTGACGTTTAGCTACTTTGACTGCCACTTGATGTCTGGCACCTTTGACTGCCACTTGATGTCTGGCACCTCTTGTGCGACATTACATTAAATGTCCTGAGACATAATTTGAAACAAGGCTAGTAAATGTCTGCACCTTTCTGTAGCAAATCTTTATATTCTTGATTTCAGAGCCACGTTGCTTGGAATTTTGTCTTGCTCACCATCTTTGCATCCAAGCATGTGTACAGGTGAAAAATCGCAGCAAGGATAGACCGACAGTTACTGAATAACACAACAGTCTTATTTGAGATCATCAATTTTTTTGTGCATTAGGCTTCATTGTCAAGGGTTTCCTGATAAAATTCCAGGATTATATTAAAGTTTAAGCCTTTTGCAAGGTTTTCCAGGATGTCATGGAATTCAAAATTTTCATGGGTTGCTGCGGACCCTGATACCAGGTTTCAAGAAAATATCTTCAATAGTTTTGGAGCTGTGTTCCAAAAACAAAAGTGGGAATGATGGTTGGATGGGTGGATAAACAAAAAGATAAACATGTTAAGAATACTGAAAATGACTTCTGAATAGCAGAAGGCACATCTTTGTTGCTAGGCTAATACATGTACTATGTTTAGCAAAGGTGTCATGAAATGTTTCAGAGTTATGATCCAGAAATGAAAGTGTGAATGAATGCTGGACAAGCAATGAAAAAATTAAAAATATCTAAGAATTATGAGTAGAAAGAAAGTTCTATACACTAGTCAAACATGCATAGCACATGGCAGAGATACTTTAATTGGTTTTGGAGTTTTGCCCAAGACAAAAAAGTGCAGATATTGGATTGGTGCATATGCAAACGAATGAAAACACTATAAATATTAAAACTGAAGCATTCAGAATAGCAGACAGTACACCAGGACAACTAGTGTCAGGTATACTAAGTATCACTGACACATTCTGCAGTTTTCAAGATGTGCTCTGCAAATGAAAGAGTGACAGGCCCATGGGTGGACAAATGAATGGAATCCATTTCTACATCTCTACCCAACAAAATTAAGGAATCCATACACATTTTTCTTTATAGGCATGTGTCCTTTTTATGAAAGTACCTGGTATGGCTGAATTGTAATTATAATGATTATTATCAACATTTCCATAAATTATATCAGAAAGAGAGTAAACCGAAAGGATAATATATCAAAGAGTAAAACAGAAAGAGACACACAGAAGACACACTTTGTACAATATTCATTCTATCTTTGTCTGTTATGAAAAGATCAACAATCCTAAACGCATCACCTGGTATTAAACTTCAGCAAGTTTGACCTCTTCTGAGCAAGTTCTTCTTGTCTAATAATCTCCAACTCTCTGAAACGAAAAGTCTAGGTTACAGTATTTACAAATTCTGATGAATTTCAGCAGACCTAATAAAATACTCTAACAAGGTAAATAAAACATTTCACAACATTTTGAAGCATGCTGTTTCAATTTTTTATGTGATAGAAATTTTTATCCTTGTCTTGAATTTGATACTGCATACTCAAATGCATAATAATAATCATACCAAGATGCTCATTTTTTTCTCCGTTAACATTGCATTGTCAGAATCATTCAGTATTTTATGATACTAAACTTGCACACAACTTCATATTGCACTCATAAAGGAATTACTTTCTACTGTAAACAAACAATGGACGCAGAGCACTTTTTGTAAACAAATCATGTACGCTCACATAGTAGGCAGTTTACATTTTGGTTGATTACATTTGTTTCTGAATGAACTAAAGCAGATGTTTCGTGGACTTCCACATACCAGCTGCTTTGCTACATATTGCGTTAATGTTTTTGATACAATGTTTCGGATTTAGGCAGGTTATGCCAGATTTCATAAAAGTACTGGGTACCTACAAATAACACACAAGTGACAAGGCATAAACTGTCTTCTTTAGCTGGTAATAAGAATGGCAAAAAATATACTTTCAGTTTTACATCCAGAATTTCCTTTCTTAGTCCGAATTACATAAGCCACGTCATGTTGTTCTCAAGCTTGATTACACATTTCGAAATTGTACTTTAATTTCAACTATATTTCAAGTGCAATTACATCCTCCTTACTGCACTCAAAACGAAATAAACATTTAATTCGATAATTGCAATTGAAAGACTTCATATTTTCCCCACATTATGAATTCAAATATTCCATGACAGAACAGAAACACACATGCATATGTTAACATGCTTCTCCCTCACTATTTCAATCTGATGTATTTCATGTAGAATTTCCAGATGAATCCAACTCCTTAATCACAAAATTTCGTAGAATCAACAACAAAATAAACCTATTCATTCCAGATCAAATGGAAAAGTTGTTGCAATGCACATTCATTCACAATACGAATCTAAATTTCAATTTTAAGTAGACCAAAACGCCATTTTCATTCAAAAGTTATGTCTAGCATGTGACTAAGTTCAAATTTATCTGGGTGGAGTTATGTGCTCATTAATAATGTTGTTGTTGTGTAATGATGAACCTGCACTTGTGTATTTAGTGTGGAATATGGCATACATTCAGTTACTTTGTTTCTTTTAGTGTATTTTGTTTATTTAATTAAGCCTTAGGTAGAATAAGAAAAATGAGCATATAATAAAAAGGTTACTGCATTTGTATGAGAAAATACGAACTCATTTTGTCCAATTGATATACTGCACTCTCAAGATCGTGCATTATTCCATCCAAAAAACTTGTTCATATTTTCCCATACAAATGCAGCAACCTATAAATACATATCCAAAGCATTTTGAAATGCGTATTACATATTCAAAGCATACTGAAATGTATATTACATATTCAAAGCATTTTGAAATGCGTATTACATATTCAAAGCATTTTGAAATGCATACTACATATTCAAAGCATACTGAAATGCATATTACATATTCAAAGCATACTGAAATGCATATTATATATTCAAAGCATACTGAAATACATACTACATATTCAAATCATACTGAAATGCATACTACATATTCAAATCATACTGAAATACATACTACATATTCAAATCACACTTAAATGCATACTACATATTCAAAGCATATTAAAATGCATATTAAACTATTCAAAGCATATTAAAATGCATATTACATATTCAAATCATACTGAAATGCATACTACATATTCAAATCATACTGAAATGCATACTACATATTCAAAGTATACTGAAATGAGTATTACATATTCAAAGCATATTAAAATGCATACATATTCAAATCATACTGAAATGCATACTACATATTCAAAGAATACTGAAATGCATATTACATATTCAAAGCATATTAAAATGCATACTACATATTCAAATCATACTGAAATGCATACTACATATTCAAATCAAACTGAAATGCATACTACATATTCAAATCACACTGAAATGCATATTACATATTCAAATCATACTGAAATCCATACTACATATTCAAAGCATATTAAAATGCATACTACATATTCAAATCATACTGAAATGTATACTACATATTCAAATCATACTGAAATGCATGATACATATTCAAAGCATTCCTGACAAGAAATGTTCTGTGAAAATCATGATCTATTAAACTTTCTGTATAATATATGGTTATTATCACTTAGAGCAAACGTAGACAGACACTTGCATCGAAGGACAATAGGTATGGCATATTAAAAAGCCTCCCCAATTTTCATTAAATTTCTCAATTTTTTTCTAAATCTGAAATCTTCAATTATCTCACCACGATACAGGTAATGTTTGAAATTTCATCCGAAATAGAGGTAGCACAAAGGATTTAAAAAATAAAGTCGTAAAACTTCACACATGGGAAGATTTTTGTTTTTTAACAGAGTACTGCAAATGACATATAAATACAATCACCGTGTATTTAATAGCCCATTATGACCCGGACCTAAACTTGCCCCATGTTTAACCGTCCACTACGTAGGAAGCAGCAGAATATGGCTGACTGGAGATCACTGACCAGTGAGTCTCAATGACTTGGACATTTGGCTAGTGTATGCTGTCATGAATTAAACTTATGAAAATATTTTCTTACATTTCTAAGTTAACATGTCAGATGGACACTATGCTGCAAAAATGTATGTCAAATGGCCGCTATAGTACAATACAGGATGTCAGATTACCACCACTCTGCAAAAATGTATGTCAGCTGGCCTCTATAGTACAATACAGGATGTCAGATTACCACCACTCTGCAAAAATGTATGTCAGCTGGCCTCTATAGTACAATACAGGATGTCAGATTACCACCACTCTGCAAAAATGTATGTCAGCTGGCCTCTATAGTACAATACAGGATGTCAGATTACCACCACTCCGCAAAAAATGTATGTCAGCTGGCCTCTATAGTACAATACAGGATGTCAGATTACCACCACTCCGCAAAAATGTATGTCAGCTGGCCTCTATAGTACAATACAGGATGTCAGATTACCACCACTCTGCAAAAATGTATGTCAGCTGGCCTCTATAGTACAATACAGGATGTCAGATTACCACCACTCTGCAAAAATGTATGTCAGCTGGCCTCTATAGTACAATACAGGATGTCAGATTACCACCACTCTGCAAAAATGTATGTCAGCTGGCCTCTATAGTACAATACAGGATGTCAGATTACCACCACTCTGCAAAAATGTATGTCAGCTGGCCTTTATGGTACAATACTGCATGTCAGATTGCCAATATGGTGCAAAAGTGGGTGTCCAATGGCCAATATTGTGCAATAATGTGTCACATTGTCACATGGCCACTATGGTACAATAATGTATGTCGCATGGCCACTATGGTACAATACTGGGTATCAGATGGCCACTATGGCATAATACTGAGTTTCAGAAGGCCTCTAAAATACAATAATGTTTGTCACAAGACCACTATGGTACAACGCAGAATGTCAAATGGCCACTATGGTACAATACTGGATGTCAGATGGCAACCAAGGTACAATATTGGATGTCAGATGGTAACTATGGTACAAAATTGGACATAAAATAGCCAATATGGTTCAATACTGGATATCAGATAGTCATGATGGTACAATACTCTGTCAAATAGTCCATGGTACAATAGTGGATGTCAGATGGACATAATGGTACAATAATGTATGTCAAATGGCCTCTATGGTACAATACTGTGTGTCAGATGCAGACCTGCCAACCCTGACGAGACCATCTCAGTAAGACAGTTGATTTTTTTTCCTAAGTTTAACCAGTTTTCAGTGAGCTGCAACAAAATATCATAAACTGCTGCAGTAAAGCTGGAAAACGTATTTAAAAGTTCAGTATTTGAAACAAACAGCAACGGTAAACATTATGTTTAACTGAATAGTACATGTAGATGTTATCTACCACTAGTACAGTTGCACAAACTTCAGTTCCAAACCCTATGCAGCAACCTCAATAGCTTGTTACTATCTCTCAACTTTACATAATTCTTCAAATTTTTTTGGGTCAATTCACATGATGACAATCATATCTCCTGCCAAATAAAATAATTGTGTCCCTTCCTGCTTTTATTCACAAGAATCTGAATATTTCTTTCATTCTTCTGTGTTGAGTATTAACATTTTTGAGAGGCTTATTTTCCCTTTCAGCATCAACATGCAGCACTCGCTTTACGCCTTTTAAAAATCTATAATCAACAGTTAAATCATGCAGTCCCTTTGCATGACAAAATATGTGCAGTTTAAAGCGTCTGAGGTACTGCTGTAAAGTTAGTCTGGTTCCCAGACTAATTTCACTAATTCTAATAAGAAACCCACATCCAAATCAAACAGACAAACAAATTATCTGGATTTTTTAAGCAACAATCATTTTTTCGTAGTTTCTGCTTTTATTCCGTAAGTCTGTATTTTAAGGGTCATTTTCGTAAGACTTATGGCAAAATCGTAAGGGTTGGCAGGTCTGCAGATGGCCACTATGGAACAATAATGTATGAAAAATGTGTAATAACTTATAATATAGGACGTGAAATTTCAACTATGGTACAAAAGTGTATGTTAAATGGTCACTATACTGGATGTCAGATGCCCACTGTGGTACAATACTGAATATGAAATGTCAACTACAGTACAATACTGTATGTCAAATGGCCACTGTGTAAAACAGGATGTGAGATGGCAAGTATGGTACAATAGTGTATTGTCAAACGGACACTATGATACAATACATGATGTCAGATGGCCATTATGGTACAACAGTGTATGTTAAATAGCCAGTATGGTACAATACTGGATGTCAAATGGCAACTATGGTACAATATGGAAAATCTAAAGGACCATCAATTCAGAAGAAGATATAACAAGATTTTAAAAGATCACAAACAAGGCCATAACAACGATGGTCTGATTAAAGTTTAGGACCAACTGGACATAAGCAGTCTTTCTGGATGTCCAAGTGGCAAAATTTTCTTTTAGGGTTAATTAGATACCATAAGAAGTCTTTTATGGAAAATTTGTGTCAGTATGATGAGAGTAGCATTGATAAACTTTTCAAGATGGCTGCAACGATAACCAAACTGGATATCACGTCAGTATCAATTTCAATTAGGACCAGCCAGACCTTATGCTGACATGACCATCTGCTCAGGAAGGTTGCCATAACAAGATTTTCAAGATGACCACAATGACAGTCAATAAGGATATCCCAAGGGTACCATTTTCATTCTGACCCAACCGAACACCATATCAAATACTGAAGTGAAAGCCCCCATGTCATTAAGGCCATTTGTTAAAGAATAGCATAACAAGATTTTAAAGATGACCACCACAATGACCAATGACCAAATCAGATGTCCAAGATGCACAATTTTCATTTACGACCAACTACTATACATAAAAAGATGTATTTGATTGAAAACCCTATGCCAATGTGTGCATCCACTATGAATTACCAAAATTTTAAGATAATCATGACAACCATATTGGAAGTCATGTGACCTTCACTGCAGGAGTAAACATAACAAGATTTTCAAGTTGGCTAGCAACCATAAATAATTTAGCAACTAAGAATGCAAAGTTGATTAACTTGTCAAATTTATCAAAGTAATTCAAAATGTCAAATCCATCAAGTGAAAACACAAAGTTGTTGTTGTTGTTGTTGGGTTTAACGCCATTTTCCAACACAAGATAGGCTATACATGGTGGCCAGTATTAATGGTGGAGGAAGAACCTAGGAAAGAACCACCGACCCACAAGAACTACTGGCAAGCTTTCTCACATAGGCCGAATCCGGGACTCAAACCCGAAAGCACAAAGTATAGAACAACTTTGAAAAGTGGTTACAATTTTGGTTTATGTATAGTCATTTTAGGTTTTCCAGAACCACAGGCAAAACAAATTCATTAAAACAGTAATGAACAGGTCTTTCAAATTATACTGTGTATTCGTGCAATTAATCTTTCAAAACAAAAAGTTTTACTGTAATTACATTTAATGTGTGCCACTTCATTGTTTCACAATTATTTTTCATAATTGATGAATGCAGAAAAAAGGAATATTGGATCAATCTGTTTATTGTATTACAGGAACATTCACATTACCTTTCATCTTTTTCCTTTTCTGTCATTGATCTTCCCACACCAGCACTAGCCAGGATCTCTGGATTCTAACAAGAAAAATATAGTTAACTTAAATCCAATTATTTCTTTCCATCTTCTAATAAAATGTCAATCAATTGTAAATAATGATACAGCAAGCTACATTTCTTTTCTTACTTAGAACTGCATCTTACTCTGGCTACACCTGTATGAGTGCTGTGAATGGTACATCGTACATCTGTATGAGTGCTGTGAATGGTACATCGTACATCTGTATGAGTGCTGTGAATGGTAGGTACATCATACATCTGTATGAGTGCTGTGAATGGTACATCATACATCTGTATGAGTGCTGTGAATGGTAGGTACATCATACATCTGTATGAGTGCTGTGAATGGTACATTATAGATCTGTATAAGTGCTGTGAATGGTACATCATACATCTGTATAAGTGCTGTGAATGGTACATCATACACCTGCCCCATGTTTAATAGTCTTGCATGTAGGCAGTTATAGCTCACAGTTTGCTCTGAAGATCACTATAAACATGCATGAAAGCAGGCACAAACAAAAGTGAATTTTTTTTAATGTTTACCTGTACTAACATGCATGGAAGCATAAATATACACAAACACAAGTGGAATATTTTTACACATTTTACCTGTACTAACACGAAGACCTGCCAGCCATAACAAGATCTTCTCAGTAAGGCAGTGAATATTTTTCATTAGGACAGGCACATCTTTTTAGTAAAGTGTAACAAAATATCATGACCTGTCAACTTGGAAACATGCATCCAAAAAGTGTGATTTGATGCTAAGGTGGCAGCTTTTTTTCCAACCAAAAAGTGTGATTTGATGTTATGGTGGCAACTTTTTTTCCAACCAAAAAGTGTGATTTGATGTTATGGTGGCAACTTTTTTTCCAACCAAAAAGTGTGATTTGATGTTATGGTGGCAACTTTTTTTCCAACCAAAAAGTGTGATTTGATGTTATGGTGGCAACTTTTTTTCCAACCAAAAAGTGTGATTTGATGCTATGGTGGCAACTTTTTTTCCAACCAAAAAGTGTGATTTGATGTTATGGTGGCAACTTTTTTTCCAACCAAAAAGTGTGATTTGATGTTATGGTGGCAACTTTTTTTCCAACCAAAAAGTGTGATTTGATGTTATGGTGGCAACTTTTTTTCCAACCAAAAAGTGTGATTTGATGCTATGGTGGCAACTTTTTTTCCAACCAAAAAGTGTGATTTGATGTTATGGTGGCAACTTTTTTTCCAACCAAAAAGTGTGATTTGATGTTATGGTGGCAACCTTTTTTCCAACCAAAAAGTGTGATTTGATGCTATGGTGGCAACTTTTTTTCCAACCAAAAAGTGTGATTTGATGTTATGGTGGCAACTTTTTTTCCAACCAAAAAGTGTGATTTGATGCTATGGTGGCAACTTTTTTTCCAACCAAAAAGTGTGATTTGATGTTATGGTGGCAACTTTTTTTCCAACCAAAAAGTGTGATTTGATGTTATGGTGGCAACTTTTTTTCCAACCAAAAAGTGTGATTTGATGTTATGGTGGCAACTTTTTTTCCAACCAAAAAGTGTGATTTGATGTTATGGTGGCAACTTTTTTTCCAACCAAAAAGTGTGATTTGATGCTATGGTGGCAACTTTTTTTCCAACCAAAAAGTGTGATTTGATGCTATGGTGGCAACTTTTTTTCCAACCAAAAAGTGTGATTTGATGTTATGGTGGCAACTTTTTTCCAACCAAAAAGTGTGATTTGATGCTATGGTGGCAACTTTTTTTCCAACCAAAAAGTGTGATTTGATGTTATGGTGGCAACTTTTTTTCCAACCAAAAAGTGTGATTTGATGTTATGGTGGCAACTTTTTTTCCAACCAAAAAGTGTGATTTGATGTTATGGTGGCAACTTTTTTTCCAACCAAAAAGTGTGATTTGATGCTATGGTGGCAACTTTTTTTCCAACCAAAAAGTGTGATTTTTGATGCTATGGTGGCAACTTTTTTTCCAACCAAAAAGTGTGATTTGATGTTATGGTGGCAACTTTTTTTCCAACCAAAAAGTGTGATTTGATGTTATGGTGGCAACTTTTTTTCCAACCAAAAAGTGTGATTTGATGTTATGGTGGCAACTTTTTTTCCAACCAAAAAGTGTGATTTGATGCTATGGTGGCAACTTTTTTTCCAACCAAAAAGTGTGATTTGATGTTATGGTGGCAACTTTTTTTCCAACCAAAAAGTGTGATTTGATGTTATGGTGGCAACCTTTTTTCCAACCAAAAAGTGTGATTTGATGCTATGGTGGCAACTTTTTTTCCAACCAAAAAGTGTGATTTGATGTTATGGTGGCAACTTTTTTTCCAACCAAAAAGTGTGATTTGATGCTATGGTGGCAACTTTTTTTCCAACCAAAAAGTGTGATTTGATGTTATGGTGGCAACTTTTTTTCCAACCAAAAAGTGTGATTTGATGTTATGGTGGCAACTTTTTTTCCAACCAAAAAGTGTGATTTGATGCTATGGTGGCAACTTTTTTTCCAACCAAAAAGTGTGATTTGATGCTATGGTGGCAACTTTTTTTCCAACCAAAAAGTGTGATTTGATGTTATGGTGGCAACTTTTTTTCCAACCAAAAAGTGTGATTTGATGCTATGGTGGCAACTTTTTTTCCAACCAAAAAGTGTGATTTGATGCTATGGTGGCAACTTTTTTTCCAACCAAAAAGTGTGATTTGATGTTATGGTGGCAACTTTTTTTCCAACCAAAAAGTGTGATTTGATGCTATGGTGGCAACTTTTTTTCCAACCAAAAAGTGTGATTTGATGTTATGGTGGCAACTTTTTTTCCAACCAAAAAGTGTAATTTGATGCTATGGTGGCAACTTTTTTTCCAACCAAAAAGTGTGATTTGATGTTATGGTGGCAACTTTTTTTCCAACCAAAAAGTGTGATTTGATGTTATGGTGGCAACTTTTTTCCAACCAAAAAGTGGTTCAAGTACACTTAATGACCTCTGTTTCAGAAACTGCAGTTCTAAATCCAATGGAGGTCAATGACTTCTTCCTAAATCTCTGAACTTGATTTAATCTTTCTTGCTTGTTTATTTTTTAATTTTACATGTTGGCAGCTATCATCTTTCCCAGCATAAACGATACTCAAATTGACATGACATACATTATGCCCAATAAATTTCATCCTGTCTTTTCATGCTTTTCTGTGTAAACATTTTTATATGCAACTGTCCCTTTTACCTTCAACACATTATCATTTGATGGACGACATTTCTAGGTAATGCTTTAATGTAAAAGCAGAAACCTGATCATGCAAACTTTCTTTTAAAAAAAAACATCAGCAGACTGAAGTATACCTGTAAAGAAAATATGGTACCATAGCCAAGTCCACTGTATCTAATATGAAAATCAGGATCCAGACCAAAAACCCAGCCAAGCTAATATCCTGATATGACTGCAATGATCACATCTTCTAATTTTTTAAAACTATTATTGTAAGGGTCATTTCTGTAAGACATGCAATCAAATCATTATGATTAGCAGGTACGTCTATGCATGAGATAGATGACAAAAAATGACAAAGAAATTCAACGCACCTGTTCCCTGAACATAAGGGAGACAATTTCCAGGATATGCATAGCATACTGTCTCTCGTCTTCCGAACTAGCAATGTAAAGAAGTAGATCCTCTAGACCGCTGACGTGCATTGCCCTGAAATGAAGAATGGAAAAACCACGATCAGTACCATGCATCATGTCATCCTATCTATTGTTTGATTCTGAACTGGTCTCTCTATATCTATATCTCCTCAAAAACCACTCAAAGGAAATTCAGGAGAACCAGCACACAAGTTATTGTGGGTTTAATGCCGTTTTTCAGCACATGACAGGCCACACATTATAAATGGTGGAGGAATAATCCATGAAAACCCTGGGAAGAACTACCAACCTATGGGCAGCTAATGGCAAACTTTTGCACTTATTCAAACAGGCCGAGTCCAAGACCTATATAAGCAGAGATGAGATGTCAGTGATCTGCAAAGGAGAGTGAATTAGACCACTCGGCTGTCTGTCGCTCCCACACAAGTTGTAGAAATGGTTACTGTTTAAGAAAGGATTATAATTCATTGCTTTCTCTATCTCAGATTCATTGGAAAGAAGTGAAAAGTCTTGATGTACAAAATTCTTTGACTGCAAATACTTTTGAGAGAAACTTTGTAACAGTCTGGTATGAGTAAAAAAAAGCATAAATTGGCCGGCTTCATTCGAAAAAGTGGGCCAGTGGTGTGATTATAACATGCTGACTGATAGTAAAACAACATATCATTACACAGCCTATTTTACATAGTATCTACATAAAGAACCAAATAAATAAAATTCCCCTCTTTCATGTCTCTGACCATACCTTATCAGTACAGGAGAAGTCAAAGTTTACAATTTCAAGTTCATCCAAAATTAGTCTTTGCAAAGTTTCTGGTGATTTCTTGACAGTCTGATGTGTTTTTATTCTTGGGCGCCACCATTTTATGAATCTAAATCTTCATCGGAAGTTAAGCTTCTGATTAACTTTCATCTTGGCTTTTGTGAGGTTTACCCACTTGTTTGTTAGAGTAATCTTAACTGCGGCTATTTCACAACCTAAGGCTGATACTGGGGGTTAAAGGTAATCTGTTATCAGTCATTACATATCTGTGTCTTTTTAGCAAACCTTTGTCACCGTAACAAATCAAAAATGGTGCCAAATCAAAGTCGTATCCTGCTTACAAAAGCCCAAAATTAAAAAATTTCTTTCATTAAATATTTTTCATAAATCAATAGTGGAAGTTTGAATTTGTTTGTTATTGTCATCAAGGTCATTAGAATTCAGTAGCATGCCAAGAGTATTAATAACCTCACAATGAATATTATGGAATATACTGAGTACTTGAAATTTCTGGACAAACCAAATTTTTGCCAAATATGGGATTAAGAGACTGGGGTGTGGATAGATAGTTCAAGCACAAATGCCAGTGCAATAAGGAAAAAAGAAAAAAAAATTGCTTGATGAATTTTGTTCATTTTCAAAAAAACAATTATCCAGTAATTCAGATATGTGATGATTGGCTGGTGCATATGAACCCATTTAATCCTGAATATGCACGTGGTTGTAGAATCCCATTTTATCCTGAATACGACTACAGTCATACTCTACTACGTATATGTGTAGTGTCTCTAGAAACATGTGTTATACATCAAAAATATTTGTGTACTTCTTCACCAACACAGGAAATGGTTAAAGGACGCATGTGCAGTAAAAGTTAAAAACAAAACATGGTTGGAAAAGAAACTTAGCTTGAAAATCGATTGATAAAATGATGGACAACAACTCAGATGTAAACATGGTAGTTGATAGCAAGGGTAGTGACAATAAAGTTGACGATTTTGGATGATTCTGATGATAATATTGACTTAAATGATGGGTTAGAATTGAATTTTAAATCGTGGCTGCAACTGAGGTGAAAAATCATCCTGGACCCATTCCTCTTGAAATCCTTCAAAGTCAGCTTCATTCTCTGAATCACTGTCAAAAAAGTGCATGAAGCCAAGTATCATCTCTTTCATCAATGAAGTGAGTTTTGCAATGTGATGTGGACATCTTTATTCACCATTAAAGTAATATTGTTATGGTGAAGATCATCACAATTTCTGCTGCTGCTGCTGTATGATGCTCCGTTTTACCACAATGTATTTAGAATTGCTTTTCAGGAATCAGGTACTGCAGGTGAAATTGGTAAACAGGATAAAATGGGTTAATCAGATTAAAGGTTTAAAATAACATGCCTTGCTCACTGTTTTGTGATACATTTGGCACGTGCCTTGCTCACTGTTTTGTGATACATTTGGCACATGTGAATTGCTCACTGTTTTGTGATACAATTGGTACAATTGGCACATGTGCCTTGCTCACTGTCTTGTGATACATTTGGCACATGTGCCTTGCTCACTGTTTTGTGATACATTTGGCACATTAAATCTACTTGTGGGACTTGCTGTCAATGTTGCAAAAAATCCCACAAAAGGAACATTGTTGCTTAAGCAGTATGTTTATAATCACAACAGAAAGACACAACATACAATCCTTGAGTCACTATCTGGTAGGGGGAGGACTGTTCAAAGAATTGAGGGCATGCATACAATTATCAATCAACTACATCACAAAATGTAATATAATTAATATATTACTCATAGCTGCCAACCCCAGAGGACAAAAATACCAACTTTATGACAAAAATACAAATTTTCTGGGCCAATTACTGATTTTTACAACTTTCATGCATATTTATTTACAACATCTGCAACCATCAGTAAAGGACAGTAACTTAATTATTTAACATCAAAGAAGCACATGTTGCACTCTTGCAGCTTCTGAATGGGCACCCTGTTCAATTCAGGTGTCTATGAGAAGGTGCAAGAGTGCAACACACTCCGACACAGGCTGTTTATAGGAGCCTTTTACACACCTTGGTTTTTTTTAATAATTATCGATTACAATGTACCATCTTTCACTGATGAGCTGAATTATGTATGTGTGTGGGTTTTTTTTACTGAACTGTTTTCATTCTAGCACACAAGTAATCCTTTGTAATTTTACTGTCTGGAAAACATGTGTGACATAAATCACCAGCAACACTAGTAGCTCAAAGAGAAAGATTCATTTCTAAAAGAAATTTTGTTTATCAAGGTTCTCTCTGAGTTGTTGATGATGAAGCAGCAAGCTGATGTTTATTAGCTTTTTCATGGTGTTTTACGTCATGGGCACCTCCATGCCCAAAAGAGAAATCACAATCACACAATCTGCAAAGCACAAAGCTTTCTCTTTTACTAGAAGGTTTCACAAATCTAAACATGACAGTATAAGTGTCCTTTAAGTTCTGTTTTCTTTTCCTTGCTGGAGAAAATTCTGAATAGTCTGCCTTCTTTTTCAATGTGACTGGAAGTTAAATATTACAAAAATTAGATACAGTGATAGCTGCAACTGCTTTGCACAATCCAATATGGTGGTTAAAGACTGGCACAGCAGCCCCGATTTCAAACAAAGCAATCATATTGTAGAATTCTATACCCCTACATACATGCAATACATTTACTCTCAGAATGGAAACAGGTGCCCATTCTAAACAGAAAATTGAAAGAAAATTTTTAATTAAATTTTTTAAGAAACAGATTTTTAACAAGAAAAACATACACCCTTATTCAGGTCCAAAATATGGGAAAAACGGGACACTTGGTAGCTATGATTACTAAATCAGCAATACGTGTAATGATATAAATATATAATTATTTACAGTGTATTGTAAACTGGAAATGAACCACATTCATACAACTGGTAACAGGTTGTTAAAAAAACAGACTTACCACAAGACTTGGTCATGGATACTGGCATCATCATCTGTTCTCTAAAAGAACATGTAACAATTCATCAATTCCTTCAATTATCAATTAATAAAATGAGAACCATTGAGTCATCATTTAGATTGAAGATCATTAAACAAGCAACCACAATTATTTTACAAATTTCAGATATTTAATTAGATTCCATGCATCATATGATGAATATCTGCACACTTATTCGATACAATTTGCGAATTATTGTCCAGCAATGACATGACTTTGAAGTATATTCAGAGAACTCAGAAATTACAAGTCTGCATGATATGATATTAGAACAGTATCAGTGATGTCATGAAAGATATGTTTACACAATATAAATTCTCCCAATTTTAGCACAGTACTCAGGTTCCATAACTGCCAGCAGTGTTATGTACCAAACCACGTTATAGTGTGAACTGCATTATATCCTAAACAGTGAAATAATGAAAATATCATTGCATGCTGAACCACATTGTAGCAGGAATGATTAATTTTGTTCAAATAATAGTTTTAAAAAGGAAATTTGATATTTATATGATGAATGTTTACACTGATTGCTCTGAACCCATATTGTTATACAATGGTGTGATTTTGCTTATGGGATCCATAGTAGTTATCATGTTATATCTGGAACAGTGTTATAACAAAGCATGTTATAATGAGATAGAGCTGAATATATTAAATATCCGACTTAGGCATAAGTAATGTCATGCCAATAACAACATGTAATAAATGACTCTACTTAGGAAATTAGAAACCGAAATTCTAACTGAAGCTGCATATGTCATTACAACTGGATTAAATATAAAGTCCATTTACACTTGTAGAAAATGAAACTTAAATTACCCTGAAAGGATGTTAGTCTTTCATGCTGACAACATTTACAAATCCTTTAGTGATGGAGTCAAGGTTTCATTAAAAACTGAAATGGCCTTTGGCCCAAGAAACCAACTGAAGGTTCTGGATGATTAAAACTTGACCTTTTCTTGTCTTACCTGTTCAGCTGCAAGGTTGGGTGGAACGTGTAGCACATTTCGTATTAAAATCAACAACCTCTCTATGAGCAACCGGTCTTCTTCCTGACGATTTTCCCAATCCTGAACACAAAAAAGCAAGACATACTGAAAATTCATTATAATGCATTGTGCACCAGTCTTGTGTGGTTTACCCTCTTGAGTGGGGTACCAGTCTTGTAGTCAGTTATATCCCGAAATTAGAGTTTTAAACAAAAAATGAGTCATCCCTACATTCAAACATGCCGACCCACCTACCAACAACCTTTTTAAATAATTACAGCAATAGGATTAAATCCAAAATTCTAATTTTTTTTAAATATATGGAACTGGGAATCAGTCTTGTTTTTGTTTAGAAAGTATATAGTCATCCCAGTTGTTTCTTCATATTTTTGTTCTTCTTAACGAGAAATCCAGAAAATTAGGTACCAATGAATACCACAGACTTCATATGCAAATATTATAAGGGATTGATAGTTATATTTCATGTTTTACAAGAGCAAGTGACCTATTTTTGGCTTTATAGGTTGCAATCCAAAGATGACAACCACTGACACATTTATCAGGAAATCTAGCATTGATTCTGCAGAAACTAGATATCACATCAGGAATAGACAAGATTTGTTGAAAATAACAAACTTACACATACCCAGTGATGCTACCAAAAATTTTCTCAATGGGGGGGGGATATACTGCAAAAATGACAGCTGCTGATGGATGACAAAATTGTCATAAGGTACATGCATACCTAATTTAAAACAAGCATATAATGACTTTTCAAACTACCTGTTTCTATCTATCTAGTGACTAGTTTATTTAACTTTTCCAATGTCTTGTAAATTATTGGTTGCTCAGCAGTCAGCATGCTCAACTCACAACCACTGATATCTGACTCCGATTGTCTGCGACCTCAAGTCTTTTTTATGTGCTCATATGCCAGTAACATTAGGCAACCAAGCAATCATTTTTGTTCACTTCCAAAAAAAATTACTTTATAGGAAAGATTTTGGAAGGCACATCATTGCTATGAATAAAATATTAATTAAAAAAATGTTTTGCCAGGCATTTTTTTTAAAATTTCCATTTCGTGTATTGTAACTCACTTTTCGTGATACCCTCACCATAACTGGTACTTTATTTTATTTTACATCAGAGGTTCTCAAACTTTGGTATGCACAGACCACTCATGATCCATGAGCTCCACTCAGATGGTCCATGAAAAGTTTTTCCAATAGTTAGCTCATGGTTGTTGTTGTTGTTGTTCTAGGGTTTAACACCATTTTTCAGCACAAGATAGGCTATACATGGCGGCCAATATAACTGGTGGAGGAAGAACCCTGGAAAACCCAGGGAAGAACCACCGACCCACGAGAAGCTACTCAGGCTTTCCACATACACACACTAGCCGAGCCTTGGACTTGAACCCACGCAGACAGAGGTGAGATGGCAGTGATCCGGAACGGTGAGCGCTTTAGACCACCCGGCCACTTGGGGCCCCTAGTTAGCTTATGGTACAATCAACATTAGGAAAGATCATTAAGTGGTCCATCAAGACCCTCGGCAATGTTCAAGTGGTCTGCGAAGTTTGAAATTTACCGTTATACATTATGAAAAGTGTTTAAATTAAAAATAATTTAAAGACATGTAAATCAATTGATATAAAATTGTGTATTTATATAAAATAAACAAAACTCTGAAGTTTTTGTGCACCATAACTAATTTTATCTTATAGTTTGGACAATTTTTACCTTTGCATGTTAGCAAGGATTGTGCTGCTGTGTCATTAGTTCATATGATATTGCTGTTGATGTGTCACATACACAGAAAACAAACTATCAACAGAAACAGCAGCTACCAACTCTTGAAACTAAACATTAAAATACAAGATAACTGAAAAACATTCTAATAACGGCTTTCAGAACTCAATAATCCGCATGCTTAATTTTCAAATGATCACATAGGTTCTGCTCAATATATTTAACCATCATTACCTAGTCAGCTTTGAGCAAAGGATACCACGATGAAATTCACACACAACAAATGAGTGTTAACAAATAAGCATCAGTTATAGGTAACCAATGAAATACAGTAAACAGAAATAGTACTCTTTCCCAGTTATCAGTTACACGCATCTCTCTGTACACAAAGTTATCTCTTTTGATACAACAGACAATTTTTATAAGCGTGGCGGGACAAACAAATGACCCATCAGGGATTCTCAACATTTTTAATTTATAAGCGTCTTCTAAGGCAAATAACCGTTTTCTTTATAAGCCCTACAGGCAACTAAAATAGAATACTGAAGGAAACTAATAATAGAAACAGTGTATATCTATATTTAGAGGAGCAACAAGCATCAGGCATTCTGATTCCTTAAGCTTTGCATATTCTCTTTCATGTGTGATGCGCCAACAGGAATGATTCTGTTACATTAATTAGGGTTACCTGGCAGACCTAGAATTTGTATTTCAAAATGCCCCATCAGAAAGTTAGTAAAACGTGCCTGCCAAAACTTATCCCTCATTCCATTCAAATTCATCACATTTTCACTGGATTGGAACTGTAATGTTCACTTTTTCCTTACCAGGGTTTCATCAGGTCATACAAAAGATCGGCATTGCTGTTTTGTGTGCATTTAAACATAACAAATGTTCAGATTGTCCAAAGTACAGTGTGACCACGCTATATCATGCTCCATTATAACACGAATTTGGATATAACATGTGTATCATTGAAAAGTTGACAAGTCAGATGACAGCATCCAGTTTAGTGGCAACAAATCTGTATTGCTTCCCTAATTGGTTCCATGTTTGAACAATCTGTTGGAATAGTTGACAATACGTCACGGTAAAGATGTGTTGTGCTTTGAACTACTTAAAATGAACACGAGGCCTGAAATTCATATGTCAGTGTTTAATTGGAGTCACGTTATCTAGTATGACAAACTAATCGACTTTTTATGCAACTTTACATCTAATGTAAGAAATCAAATTTCTCATGACATAATGGGCTTTTTTAATCGAAAAGGAATTAAGCTTTTAATAATGTTCAATATTCTAATTTGCTGACATGTGTTTGCTTCATAAATGTCCTGCAGAAGGGATCAGAATTTATTCAATGTGAAATGGACTAAAGGTGCCATTCAATCATAGAAGACCTGTAAGAACAGATTTTAATGCAGCCTACATTATATTAGGTCAGTTGGCTGCTGATACTTAGTTTCCTATCAAGGACTGTTTTAAGATTTCCATTTTTATACAAAACAAAGCATCAACTCTATTACTATTACAGTAAAAACTGCTATGAGCGACCTCTGCTTTGAGGGACCACCTGTCATTTCCAACCACAATTGTAATGCACAGATCGATTTTATTATATAAACGCTTTTATTTCATAACCATTTTATTATATAAACTATTTTATTATATAAGCACCTGCTGAATATGACCAGTGACTGCGATGCCTAGGTAAAATATGCATTTCGATACTGGTATGAATGACCACATCACAAAAATGAGGATAAACTCCACCGACCTATATTTAATCCCAGTAAAAATGACTACTCTGCTCATACCGTTCTAAATTTTAAAATAAGAAAAAACAGGCTGGCTACCGATGTCTGAATTTGTTTAGCTATGCCTAGTGTTTTCTAGTTTCTGTTGTAAACCAGACTTAAAGTATATGTAGATTATTTCATAGTCTGGTTCCATTTTGCATGCTCCTTGCATTTTCGTATAAGGGTGAGCAACGCAGGAAGCATAAAAAGCAGGGAACCAGACTAATTATTCCTGTACTTAGCCTGCTTCCCTGCCTTATCGTAGGACCCAGCATTCCAATCAATGACTGTATTGTGAGAATAGAGCAACACCACTGACCTATATGTAATCAATTGTTACAACAACCGCTTGATTAGTAATGACTGTTCTGATAAAAAAACAAACATAAAAGGAATATTTTAAAAAAAGGATTGTTGCTACCAATGATAGATGCTAAGGTCTGTAGATCAGGCAAATGTACATGTCACAAATTGCCAAAGTTGATGTAGTGGTCACGTACATTGTTTTTCTTTAGTCTAGAGTTAATTTGTATAGCCAGGGGTGAATAAGGTCATTGTCTATTAAACCAGCAAGATAGAATCGTTTGCGGGATTTGATTGATAGTGTTCAAGACTTGTGATGTTTGTTGCATTGCCCCCCCCACCCCATGTTGAGTGATTACATCCCAATCACAAAGCTGTTGTCTATTCAAGTTGGTGTGACCGGGTTACACGCTTTGCTTATAGAGTTAATCCCTGTATGTCATCTTTGAATGAAACTGTTGACTTTTGTCTCTGAGTAAATGGTTCTGTTTCTGGATGAGATAATTGTTTCTTTTTATTTCATTAATTGTTAGATATGCAATGCACATGTATAGATTTTTCATATTTTCCGACAGCCCAGTCAAAACCGTCTTTACGTTCGATATTACAACTGAGCACTAATAAATAACACCTAGAACCTTAATAACAATGGATGAACTAAATAGAGATAAATTTTACAACTGGAGAAAATAATTATAACTGAAAGAAGTGAAATAGAGCAGACAAATCGCCAAAAAAATGGTTTAAACATCAGTAAAACATTTAGGTTGTTATAAAGGAAAACGAGTAATTCAGAAATGATTTCATATGCTAAAATATGTGATTTTCAAATATAAATGTGATTTCATGTTTAATGATTGAAATATACCTTTATTGCTATATAACTTTGTTTTTAGATGAATGCATACAATATTTTAGCAAGAATGATTAATAAAGAATAGAATATATGTATAATGATTGTGGTTATTTGTCTTGAAATTGTTCTGAAACAGGACCTGCTATGAGAGACCACCTGTCTTGAGAGGCCGCTTTTTGTTGTCAGAAGGGGTGGTCTCTCATACAGGTTTTACTGTACTACTACAAAAAAAGCAACGTCTCTACAAGACAAGCATAAAATTATACAGCTATTGTTGGTTTACATGATATACAGACTGTATAATATTTATTTTTCAATCTGCTAAAAAGATAAATAGCAGTAAGAATTACATAAGTGATCAATGACTGGGGATTAGAAATCGAAGCCTGTGTGCTAAAAACTTCCAAAAATAATCTGTTCCACAACGAAAAACATTCCCAATTCAAGGGATGGGGGCTGCAATTGCTTGTTGTTGGAATCATCCCTGATTGGCAATACCATCATTAGTGTTGACCACGATCATTCAAATTAATCAAAAGAATAAACATGTGAATCAAGATCGGCTGGTGCATTATATTGTGTCAGTCCTACAATGTAAAATGGTGACAAATGATATTTGTGATGGGGAGTTGACGTCTTACTGCCATAACAGAAAGTGCTGTGAAGCTGTGTTCCAACATAAAGACAAGGGAAAAAGAAAGTTGGCAGTCCATATTGGCTCTGTTGTACAGCTTAAAGTCAACCTACTCTATTTATACAATACCATCTTAGAAAATTTCACTTTCATTAAGATTTTCAAAACCACACGTCTAAATGCAACCCTGAGCATATGACCATGACTCAAGGTCAAAAACATTCATCTGAAGTATAAAGAAAATCCATCTTGGCATTTAGGAAATATAAGTAAATTCAAATCTCAAAACGAAAATGTTCTACAAATAACCTTAACCAGAATGTAAAAAGAGCAAGTGAGTTTGTCACAGAGTAAACTGTTCTAGCTTCATAATGATTCATCCAAGAATGAAGAAAATCCATTAAAGGGTTTAGAAATTACGGAGAAACTCCTCAAAACTGAGAACTAAGTGTCCCAAAATCCCCGGAAGACCCAAAAATAATTTTTAGTCCTGAATTTTTCCTTCTTCACCTCATTCTTTTCCCAGTAAACCGAAACTTAGCTCTGATTATTGAAACAAATATTGATCCCAAATTTAAGTTTACATTTTTTTATAAACACATAAAACTGAAGATAGAAATGTATTTTAGCTACCGAATTCGTGACACACACTGAAACAAATTAATTACAGTTTGCAAGTACTGAAGTACTAGACATACAGAGATGGTGCCAAAATTTATCTAAATAGCGGCGGGGGGGGGGGGGGGGGGGGGGCAATTTCCCAATTACATTGACAGGTGGTGTGTAGAAACAAGAAAGTAAACAATCATAGTTCAATATTTACCTAACACTTAAAGATCCATCTTTCTTCCCATTCCATTCTGTTAAACTTCTAATGAAATCAAAATCCTTGTAAGACGCTGCTTTGAGTTGTATAAGTACTAATCTGTTCAATGTTTCTGAGCTTAATCTGTTCTTTATTTGTTTATAAATACTGAAAACCCCTTTGGGAAACTATTCTTTATGGTCATTATGAACAATTTTCGACAGCTTACAGGTATGGACTCTTGGATATCTCTGCTCAAAGAGGACTATAACACCAGATTTTGTATCTGCTCCATAATCCTGTATTAGGGTTTGAAGTCCATAATGCCATAGTCTGCTTCTTCAGACAAGTATTTTGAATAAGTAAATATTCTTACCTTTTCATTTCATTTTAGATTCTTATTTATTCTATTTATCTTAACCCTTGAAGTGCTATATAGTTTATATGCACAAGATGACACAGAGCTAAATTGTTTGAGAAAAGAAATGAAAATTGCACTCCACTTTTAAATTGCACATATTTTAAATAAGCTTTACATTCTAACTTTTCAACATTTAATTTCAAAATAATGCCAAATAGGGGTTGACTGGCATGCCATCCATTTTAAATAAGCTTTACATTCTAACTTTTCAACATTTAATTTCAAAATAATGTCAAATAGGGGTTGACTGGCACGCCATCCATTTTTGTCTATCCAGCATATACATCGGACTCATTCAACGTCATTTTCGGGTTCAAAACCATCAATCACTGGTAACACATTCCCAGCGCCAATAAAATGACAACTTCAGAACTATAAAAATCACCATCACTACTTTCATGTGAGAGTCAGCCATATTTGATTTTGTTGCCCTATTTTAAACAAGCATTTGTAAACCTACCTTGATGCATGGTTCAAACTATGACAGAATGCATGTTCCTGGTGTTACGTGTTTAGGCTCTTACAAAATATAACAAGAAAAAAGTGAAGAAAACAAGCTTTGTAAAATTTAACAAATAATTTATTTCCCTAGAAAAACAAGGTAAATTTTAGAAAAAGAACTTTATGAATCAAATCCAAAAATAATCCTTGAATAATCCAAGAATTCAAAAATTAGAATTCCGTGTGTGTGTGTGTGATTTGGATTTTTAGCGTAGTTTTAATGATTTTTCAGTCATTTCGCTACAATGTTAGCAGTGTGGCAGTTTATAGTGATGCATATCACTGGGGCATTATGTCGCAGACATGTAGCATGATGTCCCACTCACATTATCCTGACATCAAGCCGACCAGTCCTAACACTAACCACTTGATGCAGAGCGCCAAGCGAGGCAGCTGTTAGTACCATTTTTGTAAGTCTTTGGTATGCCTCAGCTGGGGATTGAACCTACGACCTCCTGCATCCGAGGTGGATGCTCTAACCAATAGGCCACCGGAGCAGTCCTAGTAATAAAAAGCCCTAATGAAACTGAGTTCGAATCCCAATGAAATACAAAATGGAAGGTGATGACATATGCTGTGGTCAGCATCGTACTGAGGTGTCAACAGTTCTTTGTTGAATCACAGAAAATTATACTCCAGCATTTGAATTCTATGTAAATTTTGATAACTGTCCTTGTCCAAGAATTAATTTAGAGCACTAGTATTTCCAGGGAAAACAAACTTGAAATCCAAATAAATTCAAGAACATAACATTAGCCCAAAAACTGGTCACAACATAAAACACTTTAATTTCTCAAGTGTTAAGGCACTAATGACTAATCTTTCTCAAAACACCAATAATAAATCTAGCCACAATGCAAAACAGATACCCTGATGTAAGTCAATCCTCTGGAAAAAACTAATTGATACATGTTATTTGTCACGTACTCCAAGTATGGCCATGATTTCTCTTTATGAATTTTACTCTGAGAAAGATTTTTTTTATAAATTTTTGAGAAGTTGCTTACTCCATCTCTCACTGATTTCTGAATCAAGGTCAGGAACTAGGTCAGCATTTGATACAATGTTTCTATTAATAGTTGTTTACTAATGAATTAAATTTCTGAACAATGTCAAATGTTACAATAACATGTAATGGAATAAACAAAATTTAAAACTAACAAACAATAAAATTAAATAAAATATAAACAAAATCAATTTATATATAACACTGGGCACAATATTCCAATCAAATTATGTTTAATAAGCATTTGTATCAAGCCAACATATCCAGGCAGATGTGTCAACAGTTGCCTATATGAAAAAAAAGATGTAGCGATAAGTGCTATAGAACCTCTAGTGGCAATGCAAACTATGTGGTGACAGAAACTTCAAGGATTAACAATTAAATAAAATTTGTATGCTGTGCATAGATATCTCTGTGTGTTATAGAATGATATTTGGGAATAAGTGTGTGTAATTTGGATTTGTTATGTAGCTTTAAAAAAATTTCAGCCGTATTGGATGTCTGCAGTGTGGCAGTTTATAGTCATGTCTAGCAATGAGGCATCATGCAGCAAACATGTAGCATCATGCCCCACCCAGTCACATTATCCTGACACCAGGCAGATCAGTCCTAGCACTAACCTCTTAATGCTGAGCTCCTAGCGAGCCAGATGCTAGTACCATTTTTGTAAGTCTTTGGTATGACTCGGCTGGGAATCGAACCCACGACCTCCTGCATCCAGGCAGAACCCAAGCATTGCTGGACATTCCAGCAAATGTATGGATTTTGGAAAGTGTATGTGTGTGTATATATATATATATATATATATATATATATATATATATATATATATATATATATATATATATATATATATATATATTTATACACATATATATATTTATACACATATATATATACATATATATACACACACACACACACATACATATATATATATGTGTGTGCGTGTGTATTTATATATATAGTTATAAGTACAAGCTATAGTTATATAACTATTGGGTGGGGACCTTGGTAGTTTGTACTTTGTAACTTAGGAGAGATAAATGTATGCTTCTGTGAGGCATCACATAGAAGTCTATATCATACTCCCATCTGTCATGTGTGGACACATGAATCTGTAATCACATACCCCAATTCAAAGACAGGTTAGTCTCTTAACTGGAATTTATTACTGTTTAAGTTAAACAACTCCAACCATCTCTAGTAAGAACTTTAAAATAAAAATCAACGTCCACTTCTACCAACCACCCATAATCGTATCCCAGTCTTATGTCTCTATCTTGAATGAGGAGGATCACACACACACACACGCATACACACACATGCATACAAATATAAACAACTCAAATCTGAATAGAATATATATTATTATTAAGTGGGCTTTATCATTCTCACCAATTTCAGGAGATCTCCCAACTTCTTTGTAATCACAGCAAACACATCCTCTGATGCAAAAGCCTGAAATGGAAATTAAAATAAACGTATTTTGTTTTCACTTTCATATTATATTTTTAAGATAATTCATGCAGCAATTATGTCAGTATCAGAAATGATTTATGCCACAAACTGCCTAAATTTTTTTCTCACAATTTACTATCATATATTTTAAGAACTACTGAAAGATACAGGTTAAGAAATTTTTTTGTTTCCATGAAACCAATACACAAATTCGAAGACTCAACAAATACTTAAAAACAAGTAAAACCAGTTCTCCAATCCAAGAATGTAAGTGCCAAACCAAAAAGACATTTTCTGCAAATCACAAAATTGTATGGCCTAAAAAATAAATATATTCCCAATAAACATTCAATGCAGGATAAAAACCATGTCACTTTTTTTAAATCAATTAATGGAAATAGGATTCTATCCCTTACCTACACATCTAGGATAGTGAGACAGCAGAAAGAAATATCCCATGAAACACTTTCAATAAAGAAACCAAGTTTTTGAATAAAATTGGGTTTTAATACTTGTACCATCCTACTTACCAGCACAAACAAAACATTGTTTATCTACTTTTTTAGCTTTGGTGCACACACCAATAGACTGAATGGATAGATGAGGTCACTTACCAGCATTACTGGTGTGGACTTTTTTGTAATGGTCCATGCACACAACTGCAAAACGGTCAAATTCCGTGTGCATGCCATCCAATTACAATGACGGTGTCATTTGAGTCTCTATAGCTGTGCATCACTCAGGCTTCATTAAAACAACTCGGACAGTATAACATGGCTGATATTTAAAAATGAATATCATGGGTGTGTGTGCAACAACTGCTGTGTGCTACATATGCATTATTCAGTGCAACTATACTGGGAGAAACAAAGTTAGCTAACTCTTCTAGCACCAAGGAAATGTATATCATATTACACATGAATGGGAACTTCGTTTATGACTCCACTGATTGCAACATTCACCTGTAACCTAGAAAAATTTACACTAATAATAATTTTAAAGGACACAGTGCACAGAAAATGTCAAATAAAGAACATAAAATGTCAAGAATTGTATCCTAATTCACTTGTCTTAACCTCTTTGTAAGTCTGCAGATGTGTTTCCACTTCCATGTAATAATTCCTCATTGTCTTCTCCTCAGGGATTTGGTTGTTAAAGCACAGGATGGCTGGCTGAGTCAAATTCACCAACAGCCTAAAAATCAAAATCCAATAAAATACTTATTTCAAAGTTATAAAAACTGACTTCATAGTTTATGTTAGAAACTCAAGAATGCTGAGAAAGCGTGAAAATCAAAGCAGAAACCCACATTTGGTGTGTGTGTTTATGTACACACACACACACACACACACACACCACACCATATATATATATATATATATATATATATATATATATATATATATATATATATATATATAGTGAGAGAGAGATTTAATAAACTTCAATAACTCAAAAAACTTGAATACTGGCATCATTCAAATGACCTTTACTGTAAAGCTTTCTTGTATGTGACCCCTGTAATATGACAAAACTATCACTAAACCCATTGCACTTCAAATTTGTCTAAGTTTTATTGTATATGACTGAAACAGATAAACTCTTTATCAAAATTTTTTAACAAGAATAATAGAAAGCAGGCCTATCAAGAAGAACACCTATTCATAAAAAAAGAATCAATAAATATAGCAACTTACTGCAGAACTTTAAACAGAACTCCAATGCAACACTTAAAAGTTCTTCCTATTATTTCAAAAGCCACACTATTAAATGCATTCCAAAAGACCCATTTTAATAAGCTCCTAGTTCTACGGGTAGATAAGATGTAATAAAGTTGCAATCTGATCGAGACACTGGTGTAGAAAATGCTGTTATTACTTTCAAAATCTCACCTGACTGTAGTTTCCCAAAGGGCAGCCTCGTGGTCATACTGCTTCAATATTGGAAGTAGATCATTCTGCACAATTTGCGCATCACCCAGTTGTCGACGGATGTCACAATCATCCTCGCGTTTCAAAAATCGTATCAGATCCTTAACAGTCTCTGAAAAAGTTATGAGAACACATGCTTTAAATCAGCACGGTCACTAATCCTATACATCCTCTACCTTCACAAATAAAGTTATGAGAACACAAAAAAAGGAATGCCTGGACTTTATGATCACCCTTGTATTGTATGAAGAAACTACTAAATGTTTTTATTTTCAGAACTTTTTGCAGTTAAGTCAAACATAGCAACAGGAGGCTCAAGTGGACTCTCATATACTAGCTTGGCATATCAGCTGTGAATACATAAAATTTTTTAACACATTGCTGCTACATTCTCTATTAATGCTTCCAAACCTCCTTGTACAACTCTACTGGGATATAATTTCTGGGACCGATCTCTCACCATGCTTTGTCTTGTCCTAAGTTCTTAACTTAGAATTAGGTCAAAATATACTGCCTGGTTTGTTGTTATAGACACAAGAACTCACTTGCCTATTATTCCAGCACAACTTTGTATTGCTATATCTCTTGTTGTAAATTGTCCATAGCGAGTCAAGAATTCTAAGTAGATATTGTGTTGATTGTTTTGTATATAATCTTCTCCCTTGATGAAGAACTTGCTTGGAAAACATTTGGATCTGAACAGTTACCAATTTGTGTATGTGTGTAATATATAAAAATTATAAAATAAACAACAACAACACATAGAATGTGTGACCGGTTTCGCTTTATTGCTTCATCAGACTGAATTCAATATTACTGCTTATGTCATTAAATATAATGTTTCTAAATGATCAACGATATAAACAATATGACATAAACAGGATGACATCATAGCTTAAGATTTTAACCTAATCGTCTTATATTTTAGCGAATATTTGACAAGGAGATATGCATATACAGCACAAATTAATGATATTTTAATACATAAAACTAGATCTTAAAGATACACATAACTCTGTCGACAACTATCTCTAAAATGTATGAATAAATAGAGATAAACGGTTTTAATAATTTTATATTATGTATAATGCACATTTAAATAAAAAATTTACTATATATTGATATATTATTGTTCAATATTTTATCAGAACTCATTTTATATAATAAAAATTATGGTGTGCATAATACTTATAATCAAATACTTTATAAATAATTAATCACAATGTACTGAGAATTAATTTAAAAATGCACTTTCATTTTTAAAGAATTAGTAAACTTGATTTTGATATATATATATATATATATATATATATATATATATATATATATATATATATATATAGTGTAACACTTTCTAAGCACGAAAAGAACAAAGTATCCTATGTATCTGTCCAGTCCTTGACCCCTATGAATAGCCTCATCACCTTGGTGGCCTCAGCTAGCCTTTATAGTTTTCTCATGCAGCCCAAAATCTAGGTCAATTTAAGTATATGTACATGTAAACAACAATTATATATATACATGCTGCTGGTGACAATGAATATCACAGTGTTCTTTTGATGTACTCTTATAATGACAAAAAGCACATATGAGGGTCATTAAGCAACTGAATTATCTCATTGTAAGTATCAGCACAGCTAAAGTGATTAATTGATCAACACATTTTCCCTCTCAGCAGGAAGTTGAAACAGGACCGGCAAATCTTTGAATTTGCTGCCCAACTATTGCTTGTGTACGGAGGACTACTTCTTAACTGATTTTCTGTGTCCAAGATAAAATAAACTTGCATCAAAATATGTGTGATTAAGCATTTCTGAGACCTCTGAGAGATCCTGCAAATGTTAAGACTTTAAGAGATATGCAAATGTTAAGACTTTCTGAGATCTAGGTTAGATCCTGCAAACATTAAGACTTTCTGAGATCTAGGTTAGATCCTGCAAACATTAAGACTTTCTGAGACATAATGCAAGTACCGATGTGGCTGATAGTGAAGAGACAAGTATGTTATAAATGACACACATAAAAGCATACCTAAACAATCTGGTTCTCTAACATACTTGTCCCCTTCCTGGTAACCAAGAGCACTGCATGTTGCCTGCAACTCCACAAGCATTACCATGGTGACTGTTGTCTAGGTAACTCTGGATATGTTTGTAGCTTCTACAAAAAAAGAATGTAATCTGAAATGGTTAGTGTGTACTTCAACAATGTGTGCTATTGAATGAAGAAAGCACCGATATACCTTGAATAAAAAGTTTCTAGGTTTTCTTGATGTGGTCAATTTTGATGCACTAAAATTTATAGTTTATATTGTGAAGGGTCCTAATGATGCGAAATCAAAAAGAATTTATAGGTCTGTGTGTGTGTGCACTAATCGTAGCTGCACATTCAATCATTAGGGCAACTTCACTACACTAAAAGTACAACAGTAAGTACCCTATCATTGCTAATAACCATTTTAAATCAGGGGGCATAAAAGTTTGTTGTTCACAAAACAAAAATAAAAAACAAACATTGATAGGTACTTTATTTCTTTGATCTAAAATTAAAAACTAAAACAATTTCGTCGAAGGGACTGACACTCTACTAACTGAAAAGCATTTCCTCATATTCCAGCTAAAACCATTTCTTCCTTTTATCAGCTGAATGTTGAAACCAGGGACAGCGCTGGGCTTCGCCAATGTCGCAAATTGTGATTTTTCCCCCCTTATTGGCGACAAAATATACCATTTGGTGATCTTTTTGACTGTTAAAAATTGTATATACATGGTTCCGTCACTTTTCTAAAGATAGATTTCCAGGGTTTTTCCAGGATGAAATTAATTTTTTCAAGGTTCACATATGAGCATTACTGAATGGAATTAAAGTACATTTTAGATTATAAAACATGCATTTTCTAAATCTGAAGATGGTTCTACTTCAACTCTCCAAACATCTAAGCCAGAAAAGATGCTCATGTACAAAACCACAAAATGTATCCCAAGAAACAAGTTTGATTATATTCTTTTAAATTGGCATGTAAAGTCATTTCAATGTACAAGATAAAAAAAATCTAACTTTATTTTGATGACCTGCATTATGTTGCTAAGTGGAACCAACATAATGAACATGCATTAGTTTTGTTTCCTTTCAAACCTTTAATTTGAAAGAATTTTATAACAATATATATATATATATATATATATATATATATATATATATATATATATATATATATATATATATATATATATATATATATATATATATTTTATAACAATATATATATATACATATACATATATACATATATATATATATATATATATGTATATGCATCTTATAGAAAGTAAACATTTCCTATTACAGAATAAAAAAACAATAAACGCAAATAATTAGAATCCTGTCTTGTAACAAAGAGTTTAACCCTGAATTTATCTGTGCCAATAAACTCCCAAGCAAGATTTATCAAACACCCTAATCTCCTTAACAAGATCTACTTAAAAATCCATCATTTAAAAAACATTTTCAAAAGGGTTTATTTAAATTTTGACATGAGACCTTCAAATTATACTGTTGTACAAGGACTGAATTTTCTCTAAAATCAACTTGTCTTCTTGCAATTTGTTAAACCAGTCCCCAAACCTGTATCGATACAGGGGATCGAATAGTTTTTTAATATATAATACAAGGGACGATAATTTCTCATTTCAGTTCCAATTGTCAACAATTTGGACTGTAAATTTGGATTAAAACGAATAGCAGTCCATCTTCTAATCTGGGTTTCCTCCGAATATTCCCACCCCATTTTGCTCATATTTGGACATTTAGGTTGGGGTTTCAGGTTGTTGCAATTGCACATCTAAAATTTGGAATTTGCCACCACAGTGCAGTAGCGACAGATGGTAGTCGCTTACCAGCAGGCCTAGAAAATTTAAACTTGTGTTATATCAACTTATACCTGCAAGAAATCAATAAAAAAATTATTTATTTTCTCGTTATGTCTTTACTCCTTTGACAGACTAGACCAAACTATGGCATTGATGAAACCTGACCTGGTACTCACCATTTGCATTACTAGTCACTTCACAAATCTCAGACAACAACATCGGAAGTCCATTAGTCATGTCATATCAACAACAAACTCCATTTTAATGCTGTTGTAGAGAAATTTAATTATATTAAATGAAAGTCATACTTTCTGTAAAAACCAGCAATCTGGCCAGTCTGATTTATCAAGCAGACAGCACATGTCAATGTGGTAGTCCTGTAATACAACAAAACTCCAGAAGTTGTTCTCGGAATATATAAATATGGAAAACTTTGTGTACTTTCATTTTTGCATTTTGATTACAACCAGTGTACAACTTTCATTTAATATTTGTTTAATTTTTCTCTAAAACATTTGAAAACGTGGGTTGCTAGATTTGTGTACTCATGCGACTAGCAATGCAAGTCACGAGTACCATCAACTCCGATTTCAATACTCACAATTTCTGAGAAAATAAGTAATTTTCATATCAGTTTCATGCACATATCACTCGATCTAACAACATTTAAAGTTTGCTAGGCCATCCAGTAAGCAGCTACGCTTTGCTACCACCATGTTGGCCTCTTGTGATGCTAGAGTGGTTTTCATAGCTTCCACGTAAGGAAAGATATGGATATCAAGCTGACTTTGAAAATTAAAGTCTACTTGACGAATATAATCCACTGAGGGTTTGGATTGACTCAGCATATATGTTTATTGCAAGCAACCAAATGATACATACAGCAACCTCTGAATATCTGGTTAGAACTCTATAAATTTAACTCAAGATCAGTTTAGTTACGACTCAGTTATGCGATTGTTTCTGGTGTCAAGTGGAGGCAGAAAATTCCTGGGGTTTGCCCCGACTTTTATCAATATTTGCAAAATTCCAGGACTTTTCACAGTCGGGAAAAAAATTATCCCAATATAGTCTTGGGTTTGGAGTTGATAAATTCAAAGGCACCATGACAGGAAGCCGCAAACTTCGATATAAAATTGCACTGGAATCGATTGTTACATAAACAAATCCTTTGTTCATATTGACAAACCACCCTAACATGGCATTGTTATATCATAATCCCTTTATGCTCATGTAGGGATCGTCCTGGGCTTCGCCAATGTCGCAAATTGCGATTTTTTCCCCTTACTGGCGACAAAAATATCCCATCTGGCGATTTTTTTGGCGACAGACTTTTTGGTTTTTTAATTTGTACATACAATCATGGATTTGAACTGAATAAATTAAAAGGGAGAACAAAAGGAAGCCACAAACTTGACTAAGCAATGCATTGGAATCAATCTGTTACACAAACGATCCTTTGTTCGTATTGACAACCCCATCTTTACAGTGCATTGTTACATCATAATCTGCTTATGTTGACATCTGGGCCGAGTACTGTATGCTCTGATACAGTCAATCATGCTACCGAACTAACCTACAACTGACCGACTTCTGAAGACGCGAATAGAACAGATACAAATAATTGAACGGCTAATCCTTCTGTTGTTTTTTTTACATATACCAATACAATAGTTTTGCTGAACCTTCATAGAAAACTGATAACCTTTGAAGTACCGACTACTGTGCATAAATACAAAGCAAATGGAAAAAATCTCAATCACAATTATATCTATCGCCAGTGCAACATTATCATGAGCAAACGGAAGTTAGACTTTCCGTGTTCATCATCTCATCCTAAGTTACAAAAATTAACAGCGTTTGGATTTAGTGCAAATTCATTAGACAATACAGTCACTGAACCCGATGATAAACCTTGCAGTCCAACATTATCTACATGTAGTGCTTCAAGTGCAACACCACATTATGATGAACGGGCAAAACTTCCCGAAAATTTCTAGACAGTTGGAAACTTGGGCGTCCGTGGCTGAGATATGATAAATAGTTAAAACAGATGTTCTGTGATGTATGTATCAAGGCAAAGTTCGTCAATTCATTTACAACTGGCTGTGATATTTTGAAGAAGGACTGTGTCACCAAATATGAATCCAGGCGGGGTAAATAATATTTGTGCATTTTACTCATTGATCTTTTCCTTTTACCATCAATCCCGTGTTACGGCTGCAGAGACTTAAACTCCGCAACAAGAAATAGCAAAAAAAAACAAGTTTTGCATAATTAAAAATAATTATTTATTTCTCAAAATACAGGAGTGAAAGAATCCCTAAATTGGGTGTGAATTTATGCTTATATATACGGTCCAATATTGCCATGTGTTGACTCGTGTAAGTTTCATTCGTGAGAATGGAGATCCTATTTTGCTTGTCGAGAAAATTTATACAGCATTCAGTGATCATTCTTGGGATTTAGGAAGCAATTCACTACAAGCTTTGTGAAGCTAGCCATGGGGGGGGGGGGTCATTTAATTACCGAATGCATGCAATCGACGGTCGCAATATACGCCACTTATCTTACATTGCCATGTATGATCATAGGGTTTTATTATTATTAAAATGTCAACTAAAGTTGATAATGCATTTTTTTCAGGTAACAAGAGTCATACATGTGCACAAACGGTGAAACTTTTAAACTTTATTCAACAAGTGGGCAGCCCTAAAATCGCGACGGATCTTCATGTAACACTTTCTAACATTTTGTTAATGCTTGTTGTAACTAAAGTATTAACTAACCCATCTTTTGTAATTTTCATTGCCTGTTACATTAATAAACTAAATTAACACTTGAAAAAATGTACACTACTTTTTCTGGTGACACTTTTTGAAAATTGGCGACAAAATATTGAGGTTGGAGATTTTTTGGCGACAGCTTTTTAAAAGCCAGGACCAATACTGCTCATGTCTGCCTTAGTATTCTGTGCTGTAATGTAACCCAAACAGTCATGCTATCCAACTAACAGCAATTGACCACCTCTGAAGGCGGGAACTGAAAGACTACAATTTTACAAGATGATGGCAACTTTTTACTTTTTGAAAAATGTACCAGAAAAAAGTTTTGCTAAAACTTCAAAGCAAACTGATTACCTTTCAAGCATCGATCATTCTGTATATTTACTAGATAAATGAAGAAAAAAATTCTGTCTCCGTCGATGTTTTACAATTATTTGATGTTGACGCAGCAATAACAAATGGGCATTTTGATCATTCAAAGAACAACTTTAGCGGTGCCTTCAATAACCCATGAACCTTCATCAAAGCAAGCCGAAGACCTTTGATCATAAAAGTTGACAACAAACTTATATAAAAGCATTGTTTCATTTTTCATAGTGATTGGAACATGTTTATTGTGCCGTGAAAGTTTCCTGTTTGCAACAAAAAGGTTCATGGTTACGATCGCTACCAACAGCGATTGAAACAATAGATATCTGGCCATTGAGTTAAATGAAGGTGGGACATCTCGCAAGAATATGAAACTTTTTCACATGTTTTCATGTCTCTATGATTAGCCTCATCCCCTTGGTAGCCTTGGCATTAAGGTAGTTGTCTCCGACTGACCAAAACCTCGGCCAATTTAAATACATGTACATGTAGCATATAAACAACTATACAGCCACATGCTACTAGGTTAATAACATGGTTCCCATGCTTTTCTAAATATAAATTTCCAGGTCTTATCCAAGATGAAATTAATTTTTTCAAGGTTAACATATGACCATTACTGAATGGAACTGTGTGTGTATGATTTGCATTTTTAATGTAGCTTTAACAATTTTTCAGTCATATCACTACAATGTCTGCAGTGTGACAGTTTACAGTGATGTCTAGCACTGGGGCATCATCCCGCAGACATGTAGCATGATGTACCCCTCAGTCACATTATGCTGACACCAGGCCGACCAGTCCTAACACTCTCTTAATGCTGAGCGCCAAGGGTGGCAGCTGTTAGTAACATTTTTGTAAGTCATTGGCATGACTCTGCCAGGGATCGAACCCACAACCTTCTGCATCCGAGGCAGATGCTCTGACCACTAGGCCACCGGAGTGTTATATTGAATGGTATTAAAGAACATTTTGGATTTTAAAACATGCATTTTCCAAATCTGAAGATGTTTCTCTTTCAAAACTCTCCAAAACATGTTGGAAAATATCATGTACTAAACCATAAAATGAGTCTCATGAAACAAATCTGAATATTCCTATAAATTGGCATTTAAAGCCATTTCAATGCACAGAATACAAATCCTAACTTTACTTTGCTGACCTGCATTGTGTTGCTACGTGGAAACAATATAATGAGCATAAATTATTTTGTTTCCTTTCAAACCTTTAATTGTAAAGAGAGCAATAAATGTGCTTGTTATACAAAGTAAACATTTCCTATCACAGTATGAAAAAACCCCAATAAATGCAAAGTATTAGAATCTTATCTTCTAACGAAAAAGGTTTAACCATGAATGTATGTGTGCCAATAAAATCTCAAACAAGATGTTTCAACCAAAATAAACTCCTTAAGATGATTTGGTTAAAAATTCCATCATTTAAAGACATTTACAAAAGGATTGATTCAAATTTTGACAAAAGACCTTCAAAATTATACACTTTTGTATAAACAAGGAAAGAATTTTCTGTAAAATCAACTTGTCTTCTTGTAGTTCAATAAACCAGTCCCAAAACCTCTGCTGATACATGGGCTCTTATCGTTTGTTGATATATAAAAGGGAAGACAATTTCCAATTTTTCCTGCATTCTATTTAAGATCTGAAACCAATGCTTCAAGCTACATGTCACTGTGTAATAGTTTCGCACCAAAGTTCAGCTCAGAGATTCGAAATTTTCTAATCTGGGTTTCCTCCGAATATTCCAACACCATTTTTCACATTTGGACATTTAGGATGGAGTGTGAGTTCAGAGCAATTACATATAAAAAAATTTGGAATCTGCCGCCACCTTAAGATAGCTTACCAGCTGGCCTAGCAAATTTAAATTATGTTATATTGACTTATAGCTGTGCTTAATTGATAGGAAAATTATTTATTTTCTCAAAAATAGCAAGTATTATAATCATTATGTCTTTAATCTGATGACAGACTAGACGAAACTCGGCATAGATGAAACCTGACCCGGTAGTCGCCATTTGCTTTAATAGTCACATGACTTCACAACTCTCACACAATGAAATCAGAAATCCAATAGTCACATGATATCAACAAAAAAATCCTTTGTAATATTGTTGTGCATAATTTCAATTATACTAATTGAAAGTCTGAGATCAGAAAGAACATATAATTATCAACATATTTATTTCAAGAACAACTACTAGAAACTTGGCCAGTCTGATTCATCAAGCAGAGTGGTCTGGCTCTCAGCTTCATATGCTCCCTGCATGAGAGAGCACATGATACATCAAAACTCAGGAAGTTGGTCTCGGAATAAATATAGAAGTTTGTGCTCTTTCGTTTTTGTATTTTTATTACAACCAGTATACAACTTTCATTTAATTTTTCTACAATATTTGAAAATGACAGTTGTGAGATTATGTGTGCTTGTGTAACTAGCAATCGAAATCGCTAGTACCAACTCGAATTTCTTCAACGCATTAGTTTTATCGTCTTTCAGCAGATAAAGGCATAACGATTTTAATGCAAGCAATTTCTGAGAAAATAAACAAATTTTATATTGATTTCACGTAGGCAATACTCAATTTAACAATGTGTAAGTTTGCTAGCATATCCGCAAAGTGGCTATGCCTTAAGGCCACCATATTGGCCTCTTGTGATTCTAGACTGGTTTTCATACTTTCCATATACTAAAAAAATACGGATATCGAACTCTCTGTGAAACAAAAGGTCCACCACACATATCTAATCCACTGCAGGGATCGTCCTGGGCTTCGCCAATGTCGCAAATTGCGATTTTTTTTCCTTATTGGCGACAAAAATATCCCATCCGGTGATTTTTTTGGCGACATACTTTTTAGTTATTTAATTTGTACATACAATCACGGATTTGGACTGGATAAATTAAAAGGCAGAACGAAAGGAAGCCACAAACTTGACTAAGCAATGCATTGGTATCAATCTGTTACACAAACAATCCTTTGTTCTTATTGACAACCCCATCTTTACAGTGCATTGTTACATCATAATCTGCTTATGCTGACATCTGGGCTGAGTACTGTATGCTGCGATACAGTCAATCATGCTACCGCACTATACCTACAACTGACCGACTTCTGAAGACGCGAATAGAACAGATACAATTAATTGAATGGCTAATCTTTCTGTTTTTTTATACATATACGAATACAATAGTTTTGCTGAACCTTCACAGAAAACTGATAAGCTTTGAAGTACCGACAACTGTGTATAACTACAAAGCAAATGGAAACAATCTAAATCACAATTACATCTGTCGCCAGTGCAGCATTTTACTCATTGATCTTTTCCTTTTGCCATCAGTCCTGTGTTACGGCTGCAGAGACTTAAACTCCGCAACAAGAAATAGCAAAAAAAAGAGAACAGTTTTGCATAATTAATAATAATTATTTATTTCTCAAAATACAGGAGTGAAAGAATCCCTAAGTTGGGTGTGAATTTATGCTTATATATACGGTCCAATATTGCCAGGTGTTGACTCGTGTAAGTTTCATTCGTGGGAATGGAGATCCTATTTTTCTTGTCGAGAAAATTTATACAGCATTCAGTGATCATTCTTGGGATTTAGGAAGCAATTCGCTACAAGCTTTGTGAAGCTAGCCATAAAGGGGGGGGGGGGGGGCTGCTGAGAGACTACTGGTGTCACCTGTCAGCACTGTACACTGTGAACGTGGATTCAGTAAGATGAACTTCATAAAAACTGACATCAGAAATAAGCTCTGCATCTCATCTCTCGAGAATTTAATGAGAATCAACATGTACAGATGTGAAAAATTAGACTTTGAAACTGCATTCAACAAGTGGGCAGCCCTAAAATCGTGACGGATCTTCATGTAAGACTTTGTAACATTTTGTTAATGCTTCTTGTAATTAAAGTATTAACTAATCCATCTTTTGTAATTTTCATTGCCTGTTACATTAATAGACTAAATTAACACTTGGAAAAATGTACACTACTTTTTTTGGCGACACTTTTTGAAAATTGGCGACAAAATATTGAGGTTGGCGATTTTTTTGGCGACAGCTTTTTAAAAGCCAGGACCATCCCTGACTGAACATTTGGATTGTCTCAACAAAGATATTTATGGCAAGCACCCAAATGATCCATACTACTACCTCCTAATAATCTCGTAAGAACTCAATAAATTTAACTCACGATCAGTTCAGTTATGCCTCAATTGCATAATTGTTTCGGACATCAAAGTTGTGAAGGAAAATTACCAGGGTTTTCCCTGACTTTCATCAGTATTTGCTAAATTCAAGGACTTTTCAGTCTGGAAAATAATTATTATTTCTCCCGACTTTTTCCCAATAGCGTGGGTGAATTGGTTTGGGAAACATTTATTGACAATGGGATATAGATCAAACAAGGACTACCAATTTATATATGTTTTAGTTGTGTTTTCAAACGGGATTTGACAGACAAAAAATTTCTAACATATGATCGAATACTCTAGTTCATGGATTTTTCATATGCATGTATATTATTTAACACATTGTGGAGTGTACTTGTCAATATACATGTGTATTTCAGACATACTGTCTTCATTTAATCAAATTTCCATTTGTTTTTTTCTCTGCGCAAATCCAAGTCATTGACAACAGGTCATCTCTTAATTTTTTTTTACTGGTACACGAAATTTGAATTTATTATCAGCTTCCTCCTCCACTTATCTAAACATCCATTTATGTCCACAATATTACCTTGGTTCCGAGGATGTCGCGATGAATGGGTAGTACTTTATTAAGAAAATGGTAACATGTTTTGAAAACTGGCAACAAAATACTGAGGTTGGCAATATTTTGGGTGACAACTTTTTTAAAGCCAGCACCATCCCTGTGAAACCATTTCTAATATTCGTTAATGATAACAAAACTTTCAAAATTTAGCTGCAGAAGTGGGTATACTGAATATCGGATTGGCAGTGTGTTTGTTTAGAACCAAAAGACCTTCCAACTCAGAAAAGTCAATGATGGCTTGATGAATAGAAAAATATCTCAGGAGTAAAACAAGCCATATAGTATACGTGTGCCTTTAAAGACGGAAATACCAGAAGGAAATCGAGGGTCATGGGTGGAACGAAGTCTTTGGAAGTTACGTACCTTCTCTCTTATATATATTATGACTGAGAGGGTCCTATGTCAAGGGGTAATCTAACGTATTTTTGTCACCCTGTATGATTTATTTTCCTTCAGATTATTTTTTTCTTCTCAACATCACTTGTGGTTACACTGTTACAAGTTAGACCCACCACCCCCCATCTAGTGATTCATGGACGGATACTCCTAATTTTCTTTGTAACGAACCCTTGTGACATGTACAGTATAGAGGAAGCTACTTTAATGTTTAGGGCAAGCATTATACTCCTATAAATAAACATAATATCAGTTTGCTGATTTCAGTCAAATTGCTTGTCTTTTACATCCTTCATTTAAACTTTATTCTGCATTTAAAAGACTTACTCTATAATTTGTTTCTTTTACCTCCCAATAAAATCTCTATTCACAGCACTTATTTCTGTTTCCCGCTAAAGTTTCCAAAACAGATATTTCCGGGCTTATTTTTCGATCCTACTAAACACCGCATCGACGCTCAAAGTCAGGGCAAGATATGCACAGACCTGATAAAGACGGCACAAAGACATTTTTAACTGACAATAGTGGAAAATACTGAATGCTGATTCTAATTAAATAAAAATAGAAATGTTTTTTATTGTCCATATGTTGCTCTTTTTCTTAGTGTTCATTTGCTCTCACGTTGTAATGAATTATTGTAAACATTCAAAAATGTTGTTTTTTCTTTTTGTTTTTTTTTTTTTTTAAATGGAATCACCTCATCATTATTTGTAATATATTTTATCTCATTTAATAATGATGCAGTAAATTCCGGGGTGGGGAGGGGCACACATATAACATAAATGTGGTAAGTGCGGGGAAAAGAGAAGCGCACAAAGACGTTTTAATACTTTACTTAACTGAAAATTTGCTGTTATTTTATGTTTCATCTAAAGAAATATAAGAAATATGTATATCATATATGTCTTGATAGTTTTTATAATTAGTATACTCAACAAAGGCACACAAGGACATGGAAAAATGGCATATAAACGGTTCAAAACAACAATACTGGTAAATACTGAATGTTGATTATAATTTTATACCAATAGAACGGTTTCTATTGTCCATATCTTTTTTTTTTAATGTTTATTTGTGCACTCAAGAGTTGTATTGAATTATGGCAAATATTCAGTAATGTCTTATCATTATTTGTATCATGCTTATTTCATATTTAATAATGATGCAGAAAATTATGTGGGGGTATATATTTTTAATATATATATATGGTAAGTATTGGGAAAAAGAGAAGTAGGCAGACATTTTACAACTTGACATAACTACAACAAAATTCCTCTTATTGGTACATGTCTCACATAAATAAATATAAGATATATGTCTATAATATGTGTTGATAGATGTAGATACACCGGAAAGACGCGCAAAGACGAGCAAAGACAGGACAGAGAGGCTTTCCGTCGATTTTTTATATACATTTCTCTTTTTTTTAAAAAAATACTAAGTACATCACATTCCTCTTGTATAACGTGGAATATTAATTAAAAGCTATCTTGTGTTCAAATATACAGTAAATTTGATAACTGGGAAAGCTTAGAAATAAAGGAGGATAAATCGTAATCACAGATTTCATAAATAATAAACGTATATATTTGCATAATCAACATTTAAAATTGTCCTTGTACTGCCGTTACGATAACTATGTTAAAGGTATCGAGTGTCCACTCTGCTACTAGTGATTGTAACGTGTTAATCGGACTGCAGTTCCATTTACTATAAAATCTATATCAACAGTAAATATTTTCCAGTTTAAAAATGGTTCTGTACTTATAAGGCCGCTATGTTAATTGAGTTAAATTTATATAACAAGAATAAAGGATTCAAACATAGACAAAGCAAACATTTCTAATTCTTATATATTTATTTATATAAATTTTGTATCAATAGTAATTTTTTTCCAAGATTGTAAATATATGCCATGTCTTTGCCTGGCTTTGCATGTCGTTTCCATGTCTTTGCGTGTTATATTCCTTCTCTCAACACTTACCGTAATTAAATAATTTTATAAATATACACGAGGACATGACGTGGTCAAGAGAGAGAGAGAGAGAGAGAGAGAGATAGAGGGGGAGGGAGGGGGGTAACAATTAAAGTTGAGAAAAACATTAAAATTCACCATGTCAAAATATATAATATTATAAAGAAAGAACGTTCAACATATAGATCAGGGGTGCACAACCCTTTTCGGCCAAGGGCCAGATTGCATTTTCTAAGACCACTCGAGGGCCGCAAACACTATTTTTGTAAAAATATAATTACTGTTCACGGGACAGATTTCTGTGTTGTTTTAATTTCCCCTGAGGGCTGGACAGAACATGTTCGTGGGGATCCCACCCGGGGGCCACGGGTTGTGCACCCCTGATATAGATAAAGCAACAATATTTCTGATTCTTATATATTTATTTATATAAACTGTGTTTCAGCAGCCAATATTAATACATCTACTTCATAGGTCCGCTAAGTAGCTAGGTGGGATAAAATAATGTGTACTTAGAACAACATTTCAATGTAAACTCTAATTTACTTTTTACCAACATGACAACAAACCAATAAAGACACTATTTAAAACATGACTTGCAACACATAATAATATTGCATAATAGATACAATGGGACAGAATGTGACATAGCGCAAATAAGCAAGCAAAGTATTTAAAAAGGCTGTAACTAAAATAAATTTAGTATTTACGTAACTAAAAAACGACGCGAGGGCCTAAATGATGCAAGAGACGAAAGAATTTGAATAGGACACACAATACTAATGATCTTGAAAAGTGTGAACCAGCCTGAAAATGGGTGAACCTAAAATAGATTATATATGGGTTTTGGCATACCAGGACTGGTTAATAATGTAATTTATGTTTCAGGAGAAAGAATCTTTTGAGAGCTTATCCTAGTTGAAAGGAAAAAAAAATTAGAGACATTATTTTATTGATGGAATTTCAGTCCTTTAACAGGCTTGAGTTTGAATACTCATAACTAAAATTACCACCTGACTCTTTGGTGCGGAATTGAAATTCATGTTTCAAACACATGCAGGTCCAGAAAATGCCGCGGCTCATATCCTTTCCTCTACACAGAAGCTGACATCCAGATTTCTTCTATACTGATAAATAAAGGTTTGATCATGAGCAATCAGAAATTTTAAGTTATGGAACTTTTAATAGCATGGTGTTTGCATATGTTTACTATGGGAACTGAATTAGTACCGTGAGTCCTTTACATTCCATGACTGCATTAAAATGCATGTTCTTATATTTGTTTTGTCACTAAATGAACAACTTTTGTGCATCTCGAATGTTATTTATTTTAATGATTGTTTATTTTTTCCTTTTCAAATTTTTCTTTGATTGTACTTTGTGTATGAATAAAGATTTGACCTGAACCCAGAAATACGTAAATGGCAATGCCATTCATCTCAGCCTTGAAATATGGGAATGCCATTCATCTCAGCCTTGAAATATGGGAATGCCATTCATCTGAGCCTTGAAATATGGGAATGCCATTCATCTCAGCCTTGAAAAGTCCAACAACATTTTTATTCACTTGTGCGATATAGAGAATGTAACCCTTTAAATAGTCACAATTAAACTTTCCTCAAGTTAACTGCACTTTATCAGCTTCATGGATTAATTATATTTGATTTGTTCGGTGACGGACACAAAGTCCACGTTCTGGTGATTCCCAGTTTGTTTAGTGACCTATCATAAAACGCGGTGCATTTTGTATTTATTTGTGTGTGTGTGTGTGTGTGTGTGTGTGAGAGAGAGAGAGAGAGAGAGAGAGAGTAGTAGTAGTAGTAGTAGTAGTAGCAAATTTTTCGGTAAGTCAAATGGTTAACAGAACATAACCTCGGATTGATGTCCATCAGATCAACTTATTATTCTTTAATCTCAGAGTTAATCAGAATATACTACATGCCATACCTAACGCTACATGCCATACCTAACAATACATGCCATGCCTAACACTACATTCCATACCTAACACTACATGCCATGCCTAACACAACATGCCATGCCTAAAAGGATCGCATTTTCTTATAGCAGATCTTTGTCTACGATCATACTTTGTGTTCCTTAATTAAAAAAGGTCAAGCCAGTTCCAGCTAATATGTAAAGTCCGTAAGGGATTCTTTTGTTCTTTTTTGTGGCTTACAAACCTGCGTACACTTTAGATACACCAGTAACTGGTAACAGCCATATCTAACGCGAAATTCAACATGGAAACAAGACAAAGGGTTGTGTTATTCCACGTGGATTTACAAGTCACCAAACAAAAAATTTGCTCCGGAAATATAATGAGCATGTCACCAAAAGAACACTTCAGCCGACGGTAGCTCCACAGCAGCGAGAAGTACTGGTAAGTTTATAAAATGTACACCGATGTGTGCAGCCAAAAAGGTCTGCAGACTTTTGCATGTTTTAATGAATAGGTGATATCAGCCCCTAACCGAAATCAATATCCTCACTAGGGAGGGGATGATTTATCGGTCTACCCATGATGCAATGTGTGTGTGTGTGTGTGTGTGTGTGTGTGTGTGTGTGTGTGTGTGAGAGAGAGAGAGAGAGAGAACATTTCCAGACTTTAAAAAAAAACACCAAGACACAGCGAAACTGTTTATTCTATGGTATATTCTCTTTCAATCATAATCTCAATGAATATTCATAATATAATACAAATTTGCATTTTTTTTTCTTCTCTCACCATCTTTCTCTTTTGAATTTCTTAATTGGCATGGGTTCTTCTATTTTAGTTTCCTTACTTATTTTTTTAAATTTCTTTATTGGTATAGATTCTGCTTAGATTTTCTTCAACTTCTGAAGAATACTGCTTCTCCTTGTTTACTTTATAATTCGGACACGCTAAGGACTAATGCCTTTTATCTTGGGACATTCTGATGACCGACGCCTTTTTTCTTGCATAATTAACATGTGTCTAACTTTTGTCTTTCTTCACTCCTGTGTCAGTAGTTCCTTTTCTTTGACGTTCTAGACATATTCTGAAGCCCAGTGTCCTTTTCCTTGACAGAGAGAGTGGGTATCTTGACTTTCATCTGGAGTGGAGTGTCCGACATCTTGCTGGAAGTATAATTTCCAATGAGTCTCGTAAACCTCTAACCGGAAGTGTAATCTTCAGTGACACTTCCATCTTCACAGATTAAAAATTGAATTAGTGTATGATCTTATGACGAGGGGGTATCTATATACATATGTAGAGAGTGTGTATCCTAGTCAAATCAAATTTTGAATCAAGATGAAATAATCAAACCCTTCCGAGGGGACACCAGAAAAAGTGACGACCGTTTTCAGTGTCTCCTCAATACGCTAAGTGAATTAGCACAAGTGCATGGTAGTAATTTTGAAGACGATATCAATGAGCCTGAGCTAATACCGTCTGCCTCTACCACAAGGCCGAGTGATCAGCAAAATCGTTCGGTAGCTCGTGATCATTTTTATATTCGACCTACCCCAAAAAGTGACTTCTAGAATATTTCGAAAAATGGCTTGCATGTACACTGTGAAATGTAACGAGTGTGTGTGAGAGAGAGAGATTTGGAAGTTTAACGTAGCTTTAAACATTTTCCAGTCATATCGCTACGATGCCCACAGTGTGGCAGTTTATAGTGATGTCTAGCACTGAGACATTATGTTGCAGACATGAAGCATCATGTACCACTCAGTCCATCTTTGCTAGCCATCTACACCTTGGCGGATCGAACAGATATTTTAGTATTTTTCCTTGCGACATCTATTGGAATTCATGAGCTGCCCCCCTTAGAATGTAATGCCAACTACCCAATAGCGTGTAACAGCGGAGCATCAGACATCATCCAAAAATGGTGGAGGCAACTGACTTCAGAAGGATACTTTGTAAGTTGAAGATCGAAAGTATGACTATGTACCAGAGAGGTTTATTTGAGTGAAAGGTATTTGTACAAACACGGACCAGCAGTGGAAAATTGCTTATTTATGAGTCAATTCAAGTTGTGTGCTTCCCTTGTCTCGATTATGTAGGAACAGTGTTCACAATTGAAGAACTTAATTTTGATTCGATGCGGTGGCTTGCCGCCGCATCCAATGAAATTCACAGACTAGAACCACAGACATATCTGCTCGATAAGCCTAGGTTCCACACCATACATATATATATATATATATATATATATATATATATATATATATATATATATATATATATATATATATATATATATATATATATATATATATATATATATATATATATTGATTTGTTTGTTTGTTACTTTTTATTTATTTTATTTCATTACATGCTATCGTTATGTAACATTGTATGTTGAACTTGACCTTGTTCAAAATTGAGATCATTTCTGCTTGATCCAAATTGATTTGTTTTATTTAATTCATTGAAAACAATTAATATATAGCTAAATTATTTTCTATATGTATGGGTTTAAAATCAGTATTATTATTACTAGTAGAAGTAAATGTGTTTATTTGGGTCAAAGTTTTGGAAATCCTAAGTGAATTATACATCATCCAGGTTATTGCTTTGTAAACACCAGGATCATTCTAGAAGGTTATTTTCCATTAGTTAATTTTTTTAAAAATAGAAAATGCTAATTGTGACCCGAGGTCAAGTAGAAAACTATAAAATCTTGCGACTGTGAGGACTTGGTCATTAAATTCACGTTTGAGCAGAATCAAGTTGCATGTTGTGTCCAGAATTTGTATTTATTTCGGGCTAGAATATTTTCTTCAAATTATTGAATTCAAGTGATTAATTACTCTGGACATACAAAAGTACTCTGATAAATACATTCACTGAAATTTATAGTGAATTCATTAGATTACTGTGATTCAACAAAAGAAAGTTGACACATCAACACTCTATAAGGTGTAATAGACACGTCATTGCCTTCAGTTTTTTGGATTTCTTCAGGACTTGTACGAGTTCTATTCAGGACTTTACATTATTAGGAAATTATAATTCTTAGATTATTCTGGAATTTAATTCGCAATACACTAAGTTTTTTTTTTCTTCTCATTTTCACTTTGTATTCTAGAAAAATAAATTAGATTTAATAGATTTTACAAAACTTGTCTTTCACTCTTTTCTGTTACTTACTTTAAGAACATAGACTCGTAACACTATGACACGCGTTTCACCTCCAAGAGGAGCCGGACAACGCAAAAAAGTGTTATCAGTAGATAAACATCGCAGTACCAAAGGAATTAACGTCCAAATTAACAATTACCAATATCAAACAATTACCAGTATCAAATGTGTTTAGCTTATGCCATCGTAGTATCTCTAACTTATGCAGAAAAGAACGATACAGCTAAATGGACAAGATTATCGGAGAGCTTTTTACAATCGGGTAGGCAAACAAAGAAGAGCAGTAGAAATTCTTCTACAGAAAGCAGGAGTTCCTAAAGTTACTATGTGTGGCATTCCTGAAATGCAAAAACGTCAAGACGTGTTAGCACCTCGTTATACGTTGAACGTATACCCTCAATCCGTTCTTGGAGCTCTCGTGGAAATGATCTCCCACTGAAAATGCAGTTACGTTTATCATCATTAAGATCATTTCGATGGTACTATAAGTATCACTTTTCTTTTTTGTTACCTTTGTATTCCTCGAAGAGACACGGAGGAAATGTACCAACAAACTTATCAGTGACACTTGTTTAGAAAGTCAACGTTACCAAGTGATATAAATGTAAGAAAACGATTTTGATGGACATTTCAAAACAGACCCAGAATTTAAACGCATCACTGATGATTGCGACGTGGTGACCATCGATCCTTGAAATCTGCTCAATATTTTTTTTAGGAAGAACCAACGCGACACGTCTTTTGCACGAAATTAGAGATTGTCAAGGAGACCAAATTAAATACATCGATGCATGTTCCTTGTTTGTGCAGATGTGTTTCATGCCCCGACGGCCATCCTTAAACGTTGACAGAACGCATCGACATGCAACACATTCGCCAATACTATGGTTTGAACAGATGCAAAGTGTTTCCACCGACAAACAGGCACCATCCTGTTTTGCCACATCATAAACGCAAACAACTGATGCTTCCTTTATGTCCTAAGTGTGCTGAAATGTGTAATCAAGACTAACCTTTTCTCCAGACCAATCAAAAATGACCCCTGACAAGAACGCAGGAGAGTACCGACGTGTTCCATGCTCCCGATTGTTGATATCAACTTCACTTTCACGTTACAGAACAATACCAATAAGATGCTTACGATGACTCCAGTGAAGGGATTTTCTCATCTACGTGAACGAATTTTTTAAATTGAAACTATCTTTCCTGGTGTCAGACTCTGGCTCAAAGTCCGATATTGGCAACGTCAGAGTACTTGGCCGATCCAAGTCGATACTCTGTACTCATCGACGACACTGATGGTTGCATGTACATTGATCACCCTGTAAGCTATCTGCGAATGGAAGACTACTTTTTATGAGCTTGTGCCAATGAACATCACCATATAGTCAGTCGACCCCTGAATAAAAAATATAAGATTGTCTATAAGAAACGAGTGTAACTTACAGGCCACAACACATTAACTTACGGACATGCCGATCTCTGGTATAAAATGGAGAGAGTTCCAAGATAAAATTCGTTGAGAATACAAACGTCAGTCTTGAAAGAGGAAAGAGGAATCTACTGCAGACTCCATGTTCAATGAAGTCGAGTATAATGCTGCACTTTGTGACCCATGTGATGCCGTGCTCCACGACACAGCACGACCTTGGGGCTCTATTAGCACGACCTTTCTGCTTAACTAGCAAAGCGATGCCCTTCTTGTGTCTATCTTTGGATGTTATCTGTGGACTCGCCAACCACTTTGGATACCATTTGCTCACGAAGATTTATAAATCAAAGAAGAATATGCGCTTCCTGAGCCCACAACACAGAAGAGTTTCCATGCCACGACTTCCTGCGCCCACAACACAGAAGAGTCTATATCCCACGACTTCTACCTCCATTATTGGAAATATAAAACACCATTTAGTTATTTTCTTTCTAACAGTATTCAGCATGTCACATTTTCAATCACATTCTCTTGCCAAACTGATTCGTTCATTGTATGCCATCAGTCGAGAAAGAAAACTCACAAGTGTGTTCACTTTTATTAGAAGCAGCCACAACGAGTTAAGATGGTTCACTTTGACAGTACGACGGCTACTACAATGCAGCATTATCATAACATATTAAGCAAAACGTCTTGTTTAATAAACAAAATAGCTTTCTGCCAGCTAGCTGATCTAAAATTCGATACTCATACCAAAAACAGCTAATTTTGAAACCAGATGTAAGTGGATTTTAGAAGTCATTATTCTTTCACTTTTAAAGTAGGACCATAATGCTGAACTTAAAAAGCAAAATTACATTTTTTTTTAAAATCAGTAGACCAAAAAGAATAGAAGTGGTGAAGCACTTCACTTTCTAAGTAGATGAAAAGTCCTAAGGAAAAATAATCCCCTACAAGAAAAAGGGGTACTCATTGACGGTCTCTCCTGGCACTTATTTTTCTACTTCCTCTCCGCTCATGATGATGCCTGCACAACCTAATTTTGGATCAGTGTTTCCCAGTTTGAAGAAAAATGGAAACCATTTCTAAAGGAACTTGTAACTCTCCTTCGATGATGTCTACAGCTCTAGCTGCTGCTGCAGCCCACAAAAGTGGCCGCTCCTAAGACAAAAGTACGAGACAGAATAGGCATTATTACAAAGTATTCTAGATTTTTGCAACGTCTTAAACTGTTTCACCTGAAAGCTTTGGAAGAAATAGTTAAACCCAGTGGATAGATTCCACGAATGTCATGAAATGAGAAGAACAAAGAAAGGCAATAAATACGATGACAGAACCAGCAACATGGATAATAGAGATAGTGTTACTGGGTTCTTTTAGCCACACAGTGAAAGAACCTGTATAGCTTTAACATTTTGTGAGGTATTAGTTGTTTTTGGTTAATGTGTTATTATATTAGTTTTTTTATATTAAAAAAACAACAAAAAACCTCACAATAGCACACACAAAAAACTTTTACAAAAAAGAGTAATAAAGTACCTTTAATCCTTTTCTTGAGGATCTCTAATATCTTCCCTATTTATATATCACATAATTTTGTCTTTGTGGTAAAACAAAAGAGATACAATAAAATAGAAGAGAATAATTTTTTAAAAATATTAAAACTTAAAACATATCTTGCCATTTGTTTTCATATTTGTGTTAATATATGTGAGTAAATCTGTATATGTTTCTTATCAATAATATCATGTGTGTATAATACATTTCTAGCTACAACCCCTTCGTTTTCTCCACGTATTCTGTTTGTTAGTCTAAATCTTTCTTCAGCGGTTTTCGAGCATCTTAACATAATATGGATTTTAGAGTCAGTATGGATCCCGCAAAAGCGGCATGGTAGGATTATTCTTATAATGGGCATTCTAAAGGCGATCTCCCCTGTCACCCATACATCATTTAAATTGTGATACATTTTACTTTGTATAGCTGTATATTTAAGTCCGCCCATTTTGTTCCATATGGCTTCCCAGTTTAACTCTGGGTTACATAATTCAGCTTTCAGTTTTTCATTATATGTGATATTAATTAGGATATTATATAATTTATTTTTATCATTCTTCCATATTTCTTCTTTGTCTCTGTATTTGTATATGAGATCTCTAATTCTCCTGCAACACAGTGGCGATTGAAGCATTTTAATTATAGAAGTATTTTTAAAAATTGTTTCATTAAAACGGCATAAATAACCGCAGAAGTTAATATAAATCCCTTCCCATGGGTATTGCGGGCAGTTATCGATAAGTTTAATTCTATTCAAGATAATTGATTTTTGCTTGGCGCTTAGGATATGAACACCCAGGCCGCCTTTCTCTTTAGGTCTGTAGGTATATTTCTTATGCATATAGTGAATTCCATTGTTCCATATGTAGTTTGAAATCGTCCCTTCTATTTTGTTTAGCATTGCTTCAGTGAAATCTGTAGTATTTATGAAGTAATTTAGTTAACTGTACATATAGGTTTTAGGTTCAATACAGTATTCGACCAAGTTTCAATTTGTTCTTCTACCTTTTTCAATACTGTACGGTAGTTTAGTTGGATTGCATTGTTCCCACATATTATTTCTAGCGCTTTAACCTGGTTCTTAATTAAATTGGGTAACCCGGGGTGGTTATCCCTCCAATTACCTATTAGTAGTATTTCGGTTTTGTCGTGATTTATAGCTGACCCAGAGGCTTTCCGAAATTGCACGAATTCATCTTGCAGATGTTTGAATGATGAACCGTCTCTGGTGAAGTTTGAATAGTCATCAGCGTGAAGAAGAGTTTTAAATTCGCCTTTTAGATTTGGCAGTTTGATCCATTGAATATTGGTGTCCGTTTTTATATTAATATTTAGTGCTTCTATAGGAATAACATACAGTATCACAGACAGGAGACAACCTTGTCTAACTGATCTTTTAATCTCGATTTCTTCAGAAAGTGCCCCATTTATAGTTAATTTTCAAGTTATAGTTTTATACATTGCCTTTCACCAGTTTATGATATTTTTACCAAAGCCACAGGATTCTAACACTATAGTGATTAAGTCATGCTCTATCCGATCAAAAGTTTTCTCTTGATCGAATAGAAGCATGACTCCTTTTTCACCTCTGCTTACTAGATATTCAATCACAGCCCCTATGGATAATGTATTATTTAATATATTGCGACTTCCTCCCCCCACCCCTGCAGCTTTGATTAATGTCTATAATAGTTTCAATGCAGTTTTTTTTTTTGCTCTCTTAGTAATTATCTTAGTATCTTGTAATCCTTATTTAGTAACGAAATTGGTCTCCAGCTCTTTATATCACTTCAGTCACCCTTCCTCTTATATATTATTGTAATTATCCCTTTCTGCATTGTCTTTGGCATTTCCCCTTTTAGTAGTATGTTGTTAAATAGGAGTTCGAGTGCATCTATTAATTCTTTTTGAAATTTAATATAAAAGTCGGTAGTAATACCATCCGATACAGGGGATTCTCCTTTTCTAAACTATTTATAGATTTGTAAATATCATCCGCAGTAATCAATTTATCAACCATTTCTTTATCATATTCTGACAGTTTCTTGCACTTTGTGTTTTTAATATTGTTATTGATTGTATGTAAGTCTATATTTTGTGATGCGTATATGTCAACATAATACGCATTTAAATTTTGTAGTATTTCTTTCTTTCCCGAATATAAAATATTGTTTTTTTTTTTTTTTTGCTTCAATTTTCTTTTTATCTCCTTTTTTTAAATTCCAATCGTCTATGCAACCCTCTTCCCTTATCGTAGACTCCACTTAATTTCCCAGCTCTTATTTGTATTCCTTGGTTGATGTTCTTTTCAGATTCCTTTAACATTTTGTGATGTTCACCCAAGTTATGGCTTAAGACGACTGCCCGTACACAGAACGGATTGGTATTTTTATACCAGGGCGATAGTTTATCAAAACTACAAAATAGAGACAAAGTCGGGGTTCATTAACAATGTAACTTCTTGCCTATATAGTGATGACAAACACAGACCCATGTCCTATGGGTTAGCCTGTTAATCAGGATCAGATGTGTAGACTATGTAGAATTTGTTTCTAGCATTACCATACGTGACTGCTTAAAGTCATTTAAGCTAAAACTAATGTGCCTCCATGCTTCTTGTCTTAATGATAATCACTATTTATACAGTAACTTGGAGGGAAAGGTTAGGCATTAATATGACGACAACAGATAGGCATTATTAATTTTGTTATTATAGATCTTTGGAACGTTTTCAACTGTTTCAATATAAAACTTTTAACGAAACAGTTAAACCTACTCCATAGATTCCACGAACGCCATGAAATAAAAAGGGAAAAAAACAACCCACAAAAAACGATAACAGAACCAGTCACATGGATAAAAGTAATAGAAAAAGAAATAAGAAACGTATTTCAAAACTTGTCTGCTCCTTTTCCTCCTCCTGCTAGTGTGCCAATTTTGTTGAGACATCCTACTCTCAACCGAAGAAAGCATTAGTCGAATAGATAATCAGAGCCCCTTATTTACTATAAGGAGAAAGAAAGAATAGAAGACAGAAATAAACCAATAAATCAAGAAAAAAGCGACCAAAGACCCAATGAATACCTACAAACCTATTGCTCGTCAAACATGTCAAGCATCGTCCCAAACCCCACTACCACCTCCACTCCCCCACCACCCCAAAAAGGAAATGTTACCACATAAACAACATAAAAGCAGTGTTACATAGTGGGTTACTTATTTAGCAGCATAAATAACAGCAAACAACTGGATGCACTTTTAACCAGCATGTATTACAATCCTGCTCATGCTTCTGATTATAGAGGAATTGCTGAAAGATGTCTGGATATGGTTACAAGAACAACCAACGTCCACGTTCCACGAACCCATTCGACGAAACATTTTTCCAGAGGTCAAACGAAAATGGCGGACTTCGATCTTCAAGGTGATCATATTTGACATGTATCTCTCATTTGGCGTTGTACAACCGAGGTAACAAATTCTGGGGTTTAATTTGTTTTTGTTTTTTGTTGTTGTTTTTTTATTGGTTCGGGGATGGGGTGGCTTTTTTGTTGTTGTTCTTTTTTTATAGCATTTATATGTTTACAAGATCATCTTAGGTAGTTCCGTTGATTTCTCAAATAAGTTCAAAGTTAGTGCGAGTCTTAAAACTGAACATGAAATAAAAGTATTTCACATCCTCTGTGATGGCAAACGGATTAAGGCAGCAAAGTTCTGAACCAATCTTTTAAGATAAAAATTGAAAATGACATTCCTTTTTTCACCACTTAATATGCTGGAACGAACGCTGGTGTCATGGAAAATTTTCGAATTTTGAAAAGACGTAGGTGGAATATTTCACATAACAAAATAATCTCGATTACATTGACGTGTTACCATGTCTAGTCCAACCTCACAATGAATTGTAGGATCGTATCACTGAATATGCACCAGGAGACGTGAGACCTGAAAACGAATTTACAGTGCTTGACCTATTGTTTTGAACATCAAAAACCAGAAAATGGAAACAAGCGTTACATCCCAGAGATTGAGTTCGCACTGGGAAAACAAAACGCACTTTCGACAAAGTTGATTTACCTAACTGGATGGCAGAATTGTCTCGTGTCGCAGAACAAGTGTACGGATGTGATCCTGCTGTCTGTAAATGTCAAACTTTTTACTTGCTATGGGCGACCAAACAAGAAGATCTACAAATGGGAGTAGCGTGCAGAACGTGTCCCTAAAAACCAAACCGTCCTTTTTAGCCAAATCTTTGTGGTGTATTGTGTCATCGGAGCAACCGTTGTCAATTTGAGTTTGCAAAAAGGAGACAAACAACTGTGGACATTGTTACTCGCTAGTTGTATTGGTAATCTTCTTCCGATTTTCTTCCCAGTCGGGGCCCCGAGTGGCCGAGTGGTTTAACGCGCTCTCCGTTACGGATCACTGCCATCTCACATCTGTCTGCGTGGGTTCGAGTCTCTGATTCAGCCAATGTGGGTATGTGAGAAATCTTGCCAGTAGCTTCTCGTGGGTCGGTGGTTCTTTCCGGGGTTTTCTCGGGTTCTTCCTCCACCATTAATACTGGCCGCCATATATAGCCTATCGTGTGCTGAAAATGGCGTTAAACCCTACAACAACAACAACATCTTCCCAGTCCGTCGCAACTCTTCCCAATCTGATTAAAATCAGATCTCTGTCCTTCATGTATAACAGCGGAGATATGATTTTAATCTGATTGCAACTCTTCCAGTCACAGTAGATGCTCACATCTGGAACATTTGGAAAATCGTTCTTTACTGGCAACGATTTACTCCTTGGAAATCAGAACCATCGAACTATGAATATCAATTTTATTTAACGTTACCTAGTGATACATGCCGAAGTCACAAAAAGGGAGACAACTACAACAGGAAAAATCAACCCAGACCAAAATAAAACCCCATAAAACAGGTAAATAACATTTTGAAACATCGGTGCGCTTAGATGCAAGGCAGGCAGGTAGCTGGACTCTCCATAGCAACACAGATTAATCCAGTTAAAATAAACAAAACCGCACCAATTAAGGCACTCCAAAATCCCAAACTAATCACAGCCACAATAGGTAATGGAAAACAACCGATTTATGGACCAGCAAATAAACCTCCTTATAAAAAAAAACGAAAACTTGATCGCAAATGCGGGAAACAATAACTACGAGCTACAAATCAGACAAAACAGCAAATCAGAGCAGGGCAATAAAATCATAAGTAAATAAAAAAGTTAAAAGAAGGAAACTTAATCCCAAATGCAAGAAACAATAACTACAAGCTACATATCAGACAAAACAGCAACTTGGAGCAGGTCAATACAATCATAAATAATAAAAACAGTGCATAAAAAACAACAACCAAACAAACATTGCTCACTCAATCAGAAACAAATAATAATGTCATTCCAGGGGCCTAATATTCGTCATCTCAGAGTCTTGAAGTAAATATAAATACGATCAGCGATAGAAGCATCAAATATGAGAACCTAGAAACATCGGGGGTGGAGGGAGGTGGCTTAAAAATCATCCACGCCAAGAAAAATTGTACTGTTTTCATATGTGCCACCACTAATAAGGTAGCTAAGTACGTTGAAATAGCCATAATCGGCCGTACCTATTGACTATCACTCGCCACAACACAATTAGGCCTCCAAGCGAAAACACGCAATTCAGATCCCTATTTTTTTATATGTGGGCCCTTTGTGGCAGCCTTTGACGAGTCCTCCTCCCCAAAAGTGTCCGAAAAGATAAAGGCTTTTATACGTTGGTGTGTCCCCCTAAGGTCTGTAGTGTTCTATTTTCGTTAAAAATCAAACAGAATTTAGAAATACAAATGTATTTAAATATCATTGTAGAATTTGGTGTTGATCTTTCTAATATCGGTACTAGTCGGAGTACACGGTCTGATTCCCAAACGTTCCCAACTTTTAAATGAGATTAAGGGGTACGTACTCCATAGCAACTACAGGTGTATAAGGCTGACTTCCCTCCCCTGTCTCTGTTAACTTTTGCCCGTAGGTCGCCCTCTGTCCTGTGTTACGTGCTATATTGTGTGTACGCATTAAGTTTGTAATAGGTCAAAATTATACCTAATTGGTCGATTTATTTGGTTGTCTATCGGTTTATATATATATATATATATATATATATATATATATATATATATATATATATATATATATATATATATATATATATATATATATATATATCACTATCATACAGGTTAGAGAACTTTTATTTCGTACTCTACGGAGATTCGAACCCAGGTCCGCGGGTAAACGGCACCCATCACCTTGCCAGCACACACGAGCCCATATTCCGTCACGACTAAGCTCACATCACCAAAACATGATGTGACTCAATCGGTGTTTTATGCACTCGTGTGTAGCGGACACACTCGCATGACGACCTAGTAGTTAATTCTCATGTATCTACACAGTCATTCCAGACTCGTATGAAAGAAATCAAGGTATATATCATTAATTATATATATATATATATATATATATATATATATATATATATATATATATATATATATATATATATATATATATATATATATATATATATATATATATATATATATATAAGACGTTAAAGAAAAGGGGAAGGTTTCTCTCTTATGTTAGTTTTGTTTCCGACAAAAATTTGCATGACACCTTCAACAGACATTTATTGTGTACTAACTCCCAAAAAATAAAACAAACACATGAAAATAAATAGTCTTCCATGTGTTTCCTCTGATGTCGTGTGTGTGCTACTTGTATGTTTCTGTCTCTCCTATTTTCAGGTCTCGTCTCTCAAAGGCCTGGATTATTCATTTTATTTGCCTTTTTCAAGACTTACCCTGTTTGTTCTTATTACTGTTGAAATTGACATTAAAGAGGCTTAAAGATATATATATATATATATATATATATATATATATATATATATATATATATATATATATATATATATATATATATATATATATATATATATATATATATATATATGGGTGTGTGTGTGGGTGTGTGTGTGGGTGTGTTGTACCCGTGTTAGCTTGGTTAGTATGATGGGAAAATTTGTTAGTAGAGAGTGTTCTTGTTTCCCCATGTCCGTATGTTTCTATGCCTATATTCTGCTTGCTCGATTTGCCCAGGCTCCCTAATAGTCTTGTCCACTTCGCGTAGCGCCACGTGGCGTAGCTCTATAATATCCACACAGAGTACTTCTCAAGGATCGCAGATCCCTGTCTCCACTGTACTTCTTTTCTGCACCTAAGGTGTTAAGTTATTTCTATATTAGGTGAGTCAGTTTTCCCATTTTTATAAAGTGTTGCTAAGGTGATAATTGTTTTAAATTAAGTTAGTTAAGTTATAAGGGGGATATCACGTGTTTTTTTATATATACAAACATTCTCTCTCCAAGGCCCATACAGGGACTCGGACATCTGAGAGAGGAACATCCAGCCTGCGCACAGGCTTGTACAGCCCCTATATAGGGCGGTATACTGGAGCCCATCTCCCTCATTGGTTATGTCCTCAAGATATCTGGGAGGTGATTTTGAGGGGTTTTCCTATATGTGAACATGCCTGTTAGTTTTCTCTACTATGATCACTTGGCCACATTGTGTCAAAGCTTTGATAATGAAATCAATTGTCCTATTTAGAATTTCCTTGTTTCTCCAGGTATCATAAACAATAGTCGTGATATCCCCATTGTTGCGCGTGGTAATTTCTTTATATCGGTACTTTCCTTTTCATTTGCCTGGCATTGTACTATGACATGCTTTTTGGGTAAAATTCATGTTTCGTACCGGAGGGGGGGACACTTCGGGCTAAGTTTCATCATGTGTCTACTTAAAGCTACGCCCCCCCCCCCATAAGCCACAAGCCATGTAGATATTTGAACAACATACTCTATATTTTCAATGATTTTATTTTAGCCCTTGTGTTTCGTACCACGACCATTTAATCTGACTATTCGGCCATTGTACATTAACAATAATATTCTTGGTATGTTTTTTCCCGTATAATGTTGTAAAAGCTTTGGTCCTGATTCTCCGCCCACATATTTTTCTTTCCCTATATTTTTATTAAAATTTGTTGCCTAATACACGTACATTTTTAATGTGCTTCTATTGATCTTCTTAACCTATTATTCCTGCATATATCTGTTTATATATATATATATATATATATATATATATATATATATATATATATATATATATATATATATATATATATATATATATATATATATATATATATATATATATATAAATATTAACCTAAACCAATACGTGTATAAGCGCTTCCCGCGTATATTCAGGTTGACCTGTCAGTTTCCGGATTCTATTAATTATGTTAGCTGTCCAGATATAATTAATTATTAACATATAAATATGTGGTTACATATGTAGGTTTTTGCAATTTATGTGTTTAAAGATTTCAATTCCGTCCATAAAGAAATCACCACAGTAAACACGGCGACGGACACTCGATCAATCGTTAAGGAAATTATAAAACAGGGGCAACCGCTCCGGTGGCCTAGTGGTTAGAGCGTCCGCCTCGGATGCGGAGGTCGTGGGTTCGATCCCCGGCCGAGTCATACCAAAGACTTACAAAAATGGTACTAACAGCTGCCTCGCTTGGCGCTCAGCATTAAGAGGTTAGTGTTAGGACTGGTCGGCCCGGTGTCAGGATAATGTGACTGGGTGGGACATCATGCTACATGTCTGCGGCATGATGCCCCAGTGCTAGACATCACTATAAAAAACTGCCACATTGCAGACATCGTAGCGATATGACTGAAAAATTGTTAAAGTTACGTTAAAAATCCAAATCACAATAAAACAGGGGCACTAAATAGCGAGTGCAAGCCGTCTCAAAAACAAACAAAAAGAGGAAAATTACACGACCGTACTACTGCAGTGTAAACAAACTCCACACACAATAGTCAGACTTGGACAATACGGCGTCCGTTACAAGGTCCAAGAAATAAAAAACAAACCAGTTTTGAGAAGAATGCAAAGGATCTTCATCCAAACGTAATTTCATACATAGATATGATAAATGCATGGTCAATATGAAGAGAAATGCAACTTTGAAGGACAAAAATGCATGGAACTGCCCTTGTGCGATTCGGGGACAAAAAAAAATTCATCATAAACTTCATCGTACACACAATGTATCATACTCAATCCCTTAATAAAAAAGGGGGAAAAAAAGGAAAGAAACAAACTATCAAAAGCAAAACAATACAAACCAGGGTTACCCCCACATCTGGTGAAGACAAAAACCATACAGATCCGCCGCCAACCCCCCCCCCCAAAAAAAACGAAAACATAACCAAGGCCTCAAAGTGGAAACCACATTCCTCTTCCAAACCTCAAAAGGGCCCGATGTTAATAAAACAAACACAGCGCACAAAAAATATATATAAAAAAAAAACAACAAAAAAAACTAAAAACAATTCCCTAAAAAAGAAACAAGAACCACCCACGCTAAAAACGTTCAAACTCCCTCAGAGCTGAAAAACATGAACAACAACAACCAAAAAAGCCCCCAAAACAAACCAAAACCAAAACCAAAACCAAACCAAAACAAAACAAAACAAGTAAATATGTTCCAATCATTCAATTGCTGAGTTCATCCGGGATATAAATATAATAGACGAGTTTATTGAGTTCAATATCGAAAACCGTATGTTTTCTAATAAGATTACTCACTGAAATAAAATTTATGCACATTTAGCTCAGTACATCTGAAAAATTATTAAAACCAAACAGTATATATAAATACCCTCCCCCCCCCAAAAAAAAAAAAAAAAAAAAAGACTCGAAAAACATAATTTGTATATTGCAATGGAACTTTGGTAAATTAATCAAAATATCGCGAACTCATTCCAGGAACAATAAAATTAAGCCAGATTTCATATGCCTTCAGCAGACCCACTTGAGCGAAAAATCAAACCATATTCTAAAATTCACGTGATATTCAAAGTGCTATATAAAACGAAGATCACATGTAACAAAAGGAGACGGACATGCGTCGTTCATCAGCGACGCTCTCTTCAGTGAGCCGTTTTAGGCATGGGCGTTCGCGCACATCGGGGAAAGGAGAGGAGTACTTCGCCCCTCTCCCTTCCCCGATTTCACCTCGAAACATGTTTTGGCCTACATCTATGAAATTTAACAGCTGACCACTATATGTTTACCCACCCCAGGTCACCCCCACCCAAAGACAAAATTGTTTTGTGGGTGCCCCGGGCCTGCCACCTCTGCACACCATAGACCCACTTCCCAAATTTCAATGTACGAAAATAAACACGGAAAATATACAATTCATAATATTAAATATGTTCGACGGGGATAAAATCACACAGACATAAATATACTACAATATGGTAGATACCATAGGAGAAAACATAATTATTATTATTATACCCGGAGATTTCAACGCCCACAGTGACAGTGGGTATAGACTGACATCGCCGCCAAAATCACATCGTTGAAATAATAAACGTAAATTTAAAATAAACCAAGAAAAGCTACAATAAAACAAACATGCTTGTAAAATAATACTAACAAAACCTCAGACAAATAAGATCAATACTCAGATAAAACAAACGATCCACAAACGAAACAGACAAATGTCATCGGAAACAAGCAAAATGCCAATCAAACAAATAAACGCCAAAGGGAAATAAACGGTATTGAATCAATAAGATCAAAACTCAAATTAAACAAGCGAGGCACAATCAAAACAGACAAATATCTACAGAAACAAACAACATACCAATGAAATAAGCAAAACCCCAAACGAAATGAACAGTATTTAAACAATAAGTTAATACTGAAATAAAATAAACCAGACAAACAAAATAGACAAATGTCAACAGAAACAAACAACATACCAACGAAACAAACAAACGTGAAACGAAGCACATGGTATTTACATGAAAGAAACAAACACAGGGTGGTTAAGCAAAATGATACAAGGCATTCACAGAAATGTCAGTTAAAAAACAATACCCATAAATATACCACACCCATGCGCAAACACTACTGAGAAATGAAAGAAACACGATAGTCAATTAATCAAGTTTGTCGAAAGAACGGAGGGCGACCCTCCGATCAACTTTGTCAAAAGAACAGAGTCCACCCCTGTATTTTAAGGGGGAGGGGGAGCCAAGAATGCAAAATATTTCAAAATAGTACATGATGAAGATCGGGAGTTGACTAACGCTTTAAGTCTTCTCAATGAAGCGGCATTATTTGTTATCACGAGGGAGGCTACCATCGACCATTGCGATGTCCCGAGTGCCACCGTCAAGATCGCTCCGGGCCGACGACTGTAATATCCCCCGTGCCCCTGTCAGAATTGCCACTCCTCTCTCTTTCTCTTTCTCTCTCTCTCTCTCTCTCTCCTTTGAATGCATGAAAATTTTAAACAGTACACACATTTTATCCTCGTGTGCGGAGGAATCTGGTTACAATACAAATGAAAACAAATATGTTTGTATTCGTAGAACCGTGTAACCTATTTGACAGGGTGACGATAAAGGATATTTGGCCTAGCACATACTTATCATCATCTGAGACTTTCTTTGTACCACAGAGTAGAAATGTACAATATATTCAGGTCGAAGAGATGGAAAACTTTAAAACTTTAGTGACACAGGTGTTTATGTATTCATCCACTATTGTGCGATTGGAATTTGTTGTAAAATAATCATCGTTAAGGATATTAAGTGGAGCAAAAACCAGAATCCAAGGATAATCCATAAACTGACTGATCGTTTTGCGAATGGGATATGTTTTAAAATATTGGCGGCGAGGGCATTCCACCTAATGCTTGGTTGACCATTCTTGACTATGTTGAAATTTGTTGCTACAATTTTTTTAAATCACAGATCTTCTACATTTGTTGCCGCATTAAATTCAAATTTTGCTTTAGATTTACAGAATGTATGGTGCACATAATATAAGGACGAAGGTACCGCATATAAAGAAGTTTGCACATCAAATAATTTACGAAAGCACCACATCTAAAGAAGTTTGCACATCATATAAGGACGAAAGCACCGCATATAAAGAAGTTTGCATATCGTAAGACGAAAGCACCGCATATAAAGCAGTTCGCACATCATATAAGGACAAAAGTACAACATGTAAAGAAGTTTGCACATCATATAAGGACGAAAGCACCGCATATAAAGAAGTTTTCACATCATATGGCGAACGCACCGCAAATAAAGCAGTTAGCACATCATATAAGGACAAAAGTACATTATATAAAGAAGTTTGCATATCATATAAAGACGAAGGCACCGCATATAAAGAAGTTTGCTCATCAGATAAGGACGAAAGCACCGCATATAAAGAAGTTTGCACATCGTAAGACGAAAGCACCGCAAATAAAGCAGTTCGCACATCATATAAGGACAAAAGTACATTATATAAAGAAGTTTGTACATTATATAAAGACGAAAGCACCGCATATAAAGAAGTTTGCACATCATATAATAAAGATTATCCTCTTAAGACAGCTCTGGCGTTCCATATGTATGAAGTTTAAATGCAGATATGATTGTCTTGCCTATCTATTTTGCATAAGCAGAAAATATATTTTATCGTTGTAAAAACAACGTTGAATCTTGGTATTAAAATGTTTGAAAGTTTCATATCTTGTACATCAGTTCTTGTTTTCAACTAAAAATAAATATGAATGAAACCCAATAAATTTGACACGAACAGTGCAAATTAAAACATATTGTATAAACTAAAAACAAAAATAAACAAGATAATGAAGCAGCACTATTTGACATCGACAAAAAATAGGGTACGTGTATAAAGACGGCCAATGTATGCACGAGGGAGGATGGGTAGTGAGGGCAGTTTATGCATAACCGACTTGGCCTGCTTTGGTTGCAGCGAAAATTCATTACACATCATGAAGAAAGGGTATATATTTTTTCAAATACGTTAACGCTAAAAATTCGTTAATTTGTTCGTAAAACGAGGGTTCAGTGCATGACACTCTTTCCTCATTCTCCCCCCCCCCATCTCCCCCCTCCCCCCCCCCCATCACTCTCTCTCTGAAAAGGGGTTCAGGATTTAATAAAACCACATCTAAAATAATTTCAAGCCCCTCTACTTACTCCTTGGTAATTTTATGGTTTCTAATGAATTGAAATGAATTAATTAAAAATTTAAAATAAATATTTCAACCAGTTAAGCCTACTTACATTGGACACTGATTAAAACAAGTGTATGTGTTCACTGATGATGCTGTTTGTGGTTGGGGTAGCTATTGCACCGGTCGATTGGAGTGGCGATCCTGACAGGGGCAGGGCGGATATTACAGTCGTCGGCCAGGGTCGATCTTGACGGTGGCACTGGGGACATCGCAATGGTCAGTGACAGCATCCCTCGTGATAACAAATCTGCCGCTTCACTGAAAAGCCTTATAGCGTTTGTTAACTCCTATATAATATGCCATTTTTAAATATTTTGCGTTCTTGGCTGTATTACCCCTCCACTTTACAACGCATGGGCGCCCTCTGCTGTTTTGACAAAGTTCATCATTTGACTATCGTATTTCTTTAATTTCTCAGTAGTGTTTGCGCATGGGTGTTGTGTGTGTGTGTGTGTGTGTGTGTGTGTGTGTGTGTGTGTGTGTGTTAGTGGTTGTGAGTGCGCATGGGTGTTGTGTGTGTGTGTGTGTGTGTTAGTGGTTGTGAGTATATATATATATACATATACATATACATATATATATATATATATATATATATATATATATATATATATATATATATATATATATATATATATATAAGAATTTTTTAAATTGACATTTCTATTGTTACATTGTATCATTTTACGTTAGCTTAACAAGCTCGTGTTTGCTTCTTTCATGTAAATACCATTTACTTCGTTAGACGCTTACTTGTGTTACGTGTTTAGGTTCTTCCCAACAGTATTAAGAAAAGAGTGAAGAAAACAAGCTTTGTAAAATTTAACAAATAATTTATTTCCCTAGAAAAACAGTGTAAAAATGAGAAGAAAAAGACTTACGGTTTTACGACTCAAAGCCAAAAATAATCAAAGAATAATCCAAGAATTAAAAAATAGAAATCCTAGTAATAAAAAGTCCTAATGACACTGAATTGGAATGCCATTGAAATCCAAAACGGAAGGTGGTGACGCATGCTGTGGTCAGCGTCGTACTGATTTGTCAACAATTCTTTGTTGAATCACAGAAAATAATATTCCAGTGTTTGAACTCTGTGTAAATTTCGAGAACTGTACTTGTCCAAGAATTGATTTAGAGCACAAGTATTTCCAGGAAAAAAAAAACAATCTCTTGGAATCCAAATAATTTGAAGAACACAACAGCAATAAAATTAGCCCAAAAACTGGTCACAACATAAAACACTTTAACTTCTCAAGTGTTAAGGCAAGTAATGACTATTATTTCTCAAAACATCAACAATAAATCTAGCTACATTGCAAAACAGATGCCCGGATGTGGGTCAATCCTCTGGAAAAACCTAACTGATACATGTTATTTATCACGTACTCCAATAATGGCCTCGATTTCACTTTATGAATCTTACTCTGAGAAGGAATACAATTTTCTTTTAAGTTGCTTACTTCAGCACTTACTGGTTCTAAATCAAGGTCGGGAACTAGAATCAGCATTATATACAATGTCTCTATAAAGTTGTTTACGGCAAAGAAACAACAACAATGTAAAAAAAAAAACAAGAAAAAAAAAACATTCAGAACTGAACAATACCAAATCCAGTAAATAAAGTTACATCACAATAGTATGTAGTGGAAAATTTTAAAACTTACAAACAAACAATTAAATTAAATCAGATATAGATTAAATCAAATATACATAACACTTCTTTCATTGGTGTGTAGTTTGTTTCTGTAGATATTTGTCTCTTTTGTCTGTGCCTTGTTTTTTTTCTTTCTTTCGAGTATTGATCTTGTTATTTAAATACAATTTATTTAATTTGAAGTTTGCTTGTTTTATTCATATTTTCTTTGTTTCAACTGAAATTTGTCTGTTTCGTTTGTGCGTCCCTTGTTTTATTTTGAATATTGGTCTTATCGTCTTATCGTCTGAACTTAAAAATTATTATTTGATAACCATGTTTGTTTCATTGTAGTTTTTCTTGGTTTATTTTAAAGTTATTATAATATGATATATTTTTGGCGGCGTTTGACTTTCCATAAGTGGGGAAGGAACCCACTTGGATAGGAGAGGGAGAAAAGTTGAAAGGTGGATCACGTTATCTAACTTTGTGGTACTAAATAACGGTTCACTTTCCAGAGCAAATCCCGAAAACGGGGGCTGGGGTGGGGTTGGGGCATTAACAGCAATTGATCTAACTATATGCTCTCCCAAAGTGCAGAAATTGCTGACTGAGGAAGTTGATCAATCAAATATCCTAGGAAAAGGCCACTTTCCAATATTTACCATTTGCGCATGAAAGTGCATAAGAACAAAATTACTATAGCAAGATGGAGATTTGACAAAGCGGACTAGGAGACATTTCTCTCAACTAAAAATTAAACGATTTAATCGTACTATAGTCAAAGTATTCTCCACGGTTGATAAACGCTGCATACCCAAAATATGAGGGTGGGGTGTGTGTCAAACAGTCCATGCTTTAGTGGAATAACGATTGTAGACAAGCCATAATGGAGGGTGAGGCCCTAAATAGATTTTGGCAAACATAACAAGCCCAAATACTCCTTCTTTTAAAAAGTAAATAAAAGATAGCCAAAACGGTCATATTCACCATTAAACAAAGCGCAAGAAAGGATTACTGCTGGTAACTAAAACACAAGCCAAACTGTAAACAAATGCGGAGCAAACATTACGCCATTAAGGGTGGGGTGGGGGAACCATCTTCTCAACCACCCACCTCCACGAATTAACAAACAAATAAAGAGAATCCGACAAAACAGCATCACACTTTGCCGGTATGAGCAGAAATTCCAACCATTTCACTATATTCCAAAATCACCGGAACAAGGTGGAACAAGAATACCCTCTTTTATTCACAGATAGGGGTAACCATTCAAGCCCTCTAAAAAACGACTTTACTATTTACGAATGTAGAAAGACATCACTCCCTCCCCAAACCTGTCCCAGAAAAACATGATGGGCTACGAAACCTATTTTTTAAAACAAATCTCCAGTTCTTATATATGATTAATTTGTATTATTTGTTGGCTTTTCTTAACGCTTATATGTTATGTGCATCTGTATTTTGTATCTGGCCATGTCCAAAATCAAAATTAATGGTGTACCTGACCAGTTACATTTATTTTGTAAACAACACTTTTTGATTCCTTTTCAACATATACTTTCAGATATCCTATCTACCTTACCACTTTTACCACTATTGATTTCATTACTTGACCTAAGACACACATGAATGCCTAGGATGTGGGTCATTTAAACGGAAACCTGTTCGTTTACAGAACATTCTAAGTTTGTGCGACTGAAACCTATTCGCATTTTTCCTTGATCTTGAAAAAGCCTATTATCTAATCTGGATAAAAGGACTAACTGCAAAGTTTAATCACTACGGGTTAACAGGTAGCATACGAAAATCGATAACACATTTTCTATTCGGTCGGAAAATCCAAACCAGAGTGGGTGACCAACTCTCAGAACAGAAGTACACAAGCTCGAAAATGGAACTCCACATTGCATGGTACTATGCCCCACTGTGTTAAAACATCATGATTAACGAGCTGGAACATTCAAGAGATCAATCCTGTCTGGACCTATCGTAGTTTGCCGACAACAATGGAATCTGGAAAGCTGATAACCCATCCAGTGAAGCTGTGGTGGGCAAACGGCAGAATAGACTAAACAAGAAACTAGGCATTTATGTGAAAGTGGCAAACGACATCGTCGAAGTGCCTCCATCCGAATAGGAAAACCGTGTGCCGTAGTCAAACCCATCGCGAGACGTACTTGTTACCAAGTCAACGGTCAAGGCAAAGACAGTCCATTTTTAGGCCATGCACGTCACTTAGAAGAAAGAGATCTTAATCAATCCGTGCAAATTTTGATATGTATGTATGTATGTATCTATCTGTCTGTCTGTTTCTCTGTCTCTCTGTTTGTCTATCTGTTTATTAGGGATTTACAAACCCACTTGCACGACTGTGGTAGGGATGAGCTCCAATTCGGTTCGGGTAAGCTTAAATTTGCAAGGCATTTGCCAAATACTTGTTTAAATATACATAATTTTAACGTAGGGACCTTTAATCTGACCCCAAAAACAAGTATGAATATAAGGTGGTATAAAGTTCAACGAGTAGAATACCTCCTGTATCTAATGGAGGAGATGCAGTCTTATCCCAACCTCAGACACGTGAAGAGGGAAACAATGTCCTTACACAGCGAAGGCCCTCGTGATAGAGATCATCAGAGAAGAGGTGGAGAATATCAAGAGGTCGTGGAAGGAGAAGATGGCAAAATAGCGTGAAGGGGATTCGAGTGCCTAAATGCAATAAACAATGAGGCACATGTGATAGAGAAGATGATAAAGACTGGATCCCGGAAGAGGAAGGGAAAGAAGATTCTGAAAAGGAAACCAAATAGCCTGTTGTTACGCTCAATATTTTCATCCGCCGTAAGAGTGAATAATTCAAAAAGATGTATCCTTCTTATGTAGCCTGGCTTGGGAGATGCAGTTATCGATAACATCAGCGATCCAGAACAAATCCAACGGCCCTTTACAGGGTCGTCCAGAGCTAGAAAAGAGAGATACTAATTATTGTCGATTTTTGTCCGTATCTTGGTGTATGTATATGTTTATGGTCTCAACCCAACTTAAACTTAAAACACCTTACCACTCTTGTGCGTGATAGTATGTTTGTGGGTATAATTTGTCTTTAAACAATATTGACCATTCGCTGCCTGTGTGTGATAATATGTTTGTGCGCATGTAAGTATAGCGCGTGTAACATTATTACTCTTTTCGTTGGATAGTCGGTCTGACGTTTACAGAAACTTCATGCGACGTTTAGGATAGTGACCAAAAAGTGGTTTGGTGGATAGTATATCTGAAAGTATGTGTTGGATCGTACGTTTGACCCTATGTATCTTGACCCCCATATATTTTCCCCATGTGGTGCCGATATGGGGTCACACACGAAATCCTATCTTAAAATTGTCCAAAGTTTTAACAAGCTGGGGACGGGATGGGGTCATACGGGAAATGTCATTTTAGTTTGGGCACTATTATTAATGCTGAAAAATGTATTGGATCAGACATGAATGAACATGGGATGTATGGGGGTCAAGATGTATAGGGTAAAATGTACTATCCAACACACCACTTTTTGATCCCTTTTCAACATATTTTTTCAGATATACCATACCACTTTTACCACTACTGATTTCACTTCTTGACCTTAGACACATGAATGCCTAGAATGTGGGTCATTTAAATGGAAACCTGTTAGCTTACAGAGCTTTCTAAATTTATAATAAGGGTAGGTCTTGAACTTATATCAAAGTAAACGTCTTTATAAAAAGAAAAAAGATAAAGTGAGCCACAAGTCTACCCTCATTCACGGACAAAGGTCAAACACACACTATAAATACTAGTAGTCAGGATACTTCGTCCATTTTGCAGACCCATTTTGACTGGAACGTCTGCATATAAAATTATAAGCAGCTGTAGAATATATATGTCAGCATCTGTATGTAAATTCTTCTTCAAGGTCATTAATAAACACGGATATTAAGAAAGATGACGTGCATTCCGCTTGACGCACGCCAGTTACAAATACAGGTTCTTTCTACAGGATATTATTCTATCTTTTTCTTATTTTGAGATTTTCATACATTATATGCAAAGTATTCAATATTTTACCTTTTATTTCTGTCTTATGTAACTTTGCCATAAAATATCCCTTATTACAGAGGCAAACGAATTAGCAAAGTCAACAATGCACAAAACAACTTTAAAAAAACAAACCTGAATTGATATAAAACGTTATCGATCCATCTAATGTATAAAAAATTTTTGTTATCAGTTGTGGACACATTCCCCCCCCCCCCCAAGAAAACCAGCCCGAGTTTCGTCAACTATTTGGTTATCCTCTGTCCAGTTAACAAATATATTATTTAAAATCCCAGTAACCATTTTGTCTATGGCATAAAATGGGCGATCCCTCTGTATTATGGTCGCTAATTACAGAACTTTTCTCATGAAGTGATACACCAATTAATTCATAGCAAATGTCTGTGAAGCAAGCAGTATTGAAAACAACATTAAAAATGTAGAGAAAATATGGTCGGAGGACATCCGTGCCATATTCCAAGCAAAGTTAAATGAAGTATCAGGACATCAACTTTTACCATTCATTAACTCTCTAATTACCCTTTTCAATTATCTGATCGAAATAGCAGCATTTAATTAATCTAAAAAATGTGAAAGGTATTTAATCAAAATTGCATAGTGATTTTAATTTAATTTGTTTTGTTATCTGGCGCTTTGATTTCCTGAATGCCCGGCAAATTGTGTATAGTTTTGAAACAGGCTATAGGGCCACAATTTTCGCCTAGATTTTAGCCAATCAGAAAAGTTGTCTCTCAGAAGTGTACATGAATGGATTTCACACAAAATGGCAGATTCACATACATCGAAGGGTGGAGTTTTCTCTAAAAAGCTGCGAAGAACGAAAACAAAGGTGAGAAAAAATAAGTATACGTGCGTGTGTATTTAAAATGATATGTTTTCTCATGTGTAATTTTAATGCAGGTTGCTATTCGCCATTTTACGAGTAAACTGACGTTTAAAAGCAGGTGGTCACATAGGGCCTACCGCTCTCATGATGATACTTGATATGTCACAGAAAGAAACTTAAACATGCTTAAAACTGTTTTTTACACTCACTTCTGTATTAATTGCATTTTACTTTAGTTTATTTGTATGAAATATATCAAACTTGATTTTTGTACTGTAAAACTAAAATGTAATTATAGAATGTCACTGTGTCATGCGTGTATGATGTGAAAAGGGGGTGTTTATTCTAGTTTACCGTCGCAATCTGCGGAAGTAAACTTCTGTTTACATTTAATGACTGGTTATCCACACTTATTAATAGAAGTATTACATACTTGGAAACATTAAAATCAAAGCTAGGTTGTCAAGAAGTGAACTCAGTTTTTTGTAAGTAAACAAGATGCGGGGCTCCCATGGGGCACCTGTCAAATTATGGTCAACTACTGCACCTGTGTCGGATTTTATAGATGTAGACACTTACCAGTAGTCTAGTCCATGACAAATAGTTATGATATTTTACACATGTGGGAAACAAATCATCTTTGTGTAAGGGAAAAGCTGTTTCATAAAGTATTTAGACCGTAGACTTAACATGCCATATATTGAATGGGATACCACTTATCAAACATAATCAAACAAAATATTTAGTTTGACATGTATACATATCCATATTTTTTATGAATCAGAATGTGATTTAGAATGTAAGAACAACATCTTTGCTACCTTTGGAGTATAAATTGGGAAGGGTGTTTATGTTTGGTTTTGAGTCAGTGTTAGAAGAAGCACAGCCAAAATCCACAGAACCAGTCACTGAATGACACTTAAATATTATTTCCCAATCATTTCCATGAAAATCATTGTACCCTTCTTGAATAAGAACTGAATTTATGTTACTTTCAGAAAGATACTAAATGGTGTGTAATGTAAACGTTAAAATAGCACGCATCTATTTATGTCTATGTAATTGGCCTGCAGTTACAGTTTCCCTTAGAACTTGAAACTGAAGGGCCATTGACTCCTGGGCAGAAATTTCCAAGAGTAAAAATTTTAAGACTTTGAGTCAAAATCTGAAACTTAAGGACGTGAGAGAGGCATTGAGAAAGAAAACTGTTTTGAACTTATTTACATACATGGTGATACACATCAAGTATAAAGGAACCTTGTTTAATTCACAAACAACACAATTATATAATAACATATTAAGCGCAAACCAGAAGGAACACATTGCATTAAAGTGCATTCATTTTTAAACAGCCTTAGAAATATATTTGGCATTACTGTTATTGGGTTCATACAAGTTCTGCCTGATGCAGCATGATCTTTATGTGATAATTCATTGCACCAATATCACTCAACAATTGTCACCCACACATCCTTACATTTGTATATGCATTTTGAAGCATTTTGTTTCTTGTTTTCACTCCAAGTCAGTATTATGTTGATGTTTCCATGAGAAATAAGGCAAAATATTTCTCTCTGCTTGGTATTTCTATGCAGCACATACCAGAAGCATGACCAGGAAATCAGGCAAAATCATTAATTAAAATATATGAGGATTGTATAACATCATCAGAACAACGATGTGTGGTACTTGCCAAAATCAATTCTCTTTGTTTTCTGTCTGGCATTTTTAATTTCTAGTCATTGCAGCCAATTTGCTGTCTTAATTTAGAAATATGCATTCAATTCTAATTATTAGCTGGTGTCACTTGAACAATTTGTGCTCAAATGAAAAGATCAAGAATGACATATGTGTTACTTATCAGACAATCCCAATTGACTTACAACTTCTCATGAGAACAACACTAATTATATCAAACTTGGATAGAGTCTGACTCTTCAGCAACTGATTCAAAGTATATAATGCTGGAAAGTGAATATTTCTTGCAGAAATTAACAAATCCTTGATGTTAGTGCCTATGATCATTACCAACCTTTGTTGTTGCAAGACTTTCATACCAGAATTTGAATTCCTCATCTTTGAGTAATTTTTGCCCCCCCCCCCATTTGTTATTATTTTCTTTCTGCCTGCTCTTTTGTAACTAAATGTATCAGTATTTTTGCACAGTATTTCATTGCCTTCTCTTTACATTTTCTATCAAGTATCATCATCCATGTGCTCATGATTGGTGCCTAAGCTAATCAAAGTCAGTAAGACATTTCTGCCAGCTGATTAAATCAACAAATTTACTGTCTTCTGCAGTGAACACACAGTGTCACTTGACTATGTTTGTCTTAATCAGTCTAAAATCATTTGGAGCAGTCTTTATCATGTGCCCTACTGGTAGATGAGGGAATTTTCTTGTGTCCAATACTAGGGTGCATCTGAAAATGAATCCTTGTTCAGGGATTTACAAATCCACTTGCCCAACTCCTGGGACAAGCTCATATTTGGTATAGGCAAACTCAAGTTAGCAAATCATTTGCCTGTGGGCAAGTCCAAAAATTGAAAGAGGGATACAATAAATTTTGTAACATTGGTAGTATGTGTAAAATATTAAGAACACTAGTTCTGTGAAAACTTTTAAAGACAAAGTGTCAGCACTTATGTTCATTACCATAATCATTAAAAACAGTCTAGCTTTCCTTTTCTATCTCTCCCTATCTCTCAAACATCTAGCTATTTCTGACCCCTTTTTTACCTATCCATGTATCTGTATATGCATGTCCACGTCTGCTTTTGCTCTTCTGACTACATCTGTATTCTAATTCATTGCAATCTACATATGTATGTACATGTATTATTTACATCTGTAGTTTTTGATAACTTATCAACATATGTCTTTTTTGTGTTGATAATAAAGATAAAAATAAAACAAAAGTTGAAATAAATATAATACAAAGTCCTTAAAATATAGCATATTTTATCTTGTTGTTTTACCCATGATGGGGTACTGTTTGGGGGAAGTTCACATTTTCCATGGGCAAATTAATTTTTACAGTTAGCTTTCGCTAGCAAGCTGTATTCTATAAAATTTGTGAATCCCTGTTTCTGATTTTTGTTACTAATGTTAATGTTGACCTGTTTTGCTTTTTTGCTTTTGTTTTTTCTGCTTTAAAATCTTGACTTCTTTGGACTAGAATAAGACTCCTATTTTTATCTCCATACATGTATTGTTGATTGTTGTTTTGTGGACACTCAGGAATGACCATATCTCATAACCTTGGTGTTAAAATATTGAAGTTACCACACAAGTTGACACAAAATCTATGTTGGCATTGTTTACAGCCTGGCCTATCTATAGCATTTAAGAATGTGTGTTGAATGCTTGATGAATGGCAAGGAAGTAGATACAGTTACTATATGTGGTATATCCTTGCCTGTAAGAGGGTCTATCATTTCATACTCTGATCAGGAATTTACATAGACAATGATCTATGCCTGCAGACTAATATATTATTCGGACAGCCGATAACTAAAATATTATCTCTTATAACGGTTCCATTATCTTGCTTAGCTGGAACTGCATTAAGTCAGTTTGTAGGCTATCTGATTCATAATCGAAGCATAATTTGTTTTGTATCTACCCAAGCCAGCATGGTTGACAGTGTCTGTGTCTCCAGGGAAAGCACTTAGTTCCCATTTTCTGAATACAACATAGCAAATAAGATGTTAAAAATGTCATTAAAAGCAACCAAGTAGCATCTCATGTGCTCTCTCATTACTTGTACATAGGAATAGTATTTTTCATTCTAGTCCCAGTTTGTAATAATTGTTCATCGCTTTGGTGGCCTGTTAGAACATCCATCTTGGATGCAGGAGGTCACTGGTTCAAACTCCCTTTGAGTCAAACCAAAGACTTATAAAATGGTACTAACAGTGGCCTTGATTGTTGCACAGCTTATTTGTTCACATTTATTCTGTGTATGCATAAATGAAAACAGCTTATATATGATCATGTGATGTTAGGAGTAGGTATCTATATGGTTTTTAACCTTCTTCCATGATCTTTTTGGCAGAAATACCTTCATTTAATCTTTTGAAATGCACCTAATGTGTATTTCACTTTGTTGCCAATAAAATATTTTATTATTATTAATATTATTACTTACAGGTCAGGCATAGATGCTTTTTATTTCAAGCAGGTATTTCCATGTTACAAAAAAAATGAGAAACAGTTTGATCTGTTCGGCAACTTCAGTAATTAAAACAACAATTATTTGTAACATTATCTCAGTTATGATAAAAAATTGCTGTTTAATTTCTAACTTGAAAAGTCTGAAGTGACATAACCGAAATTGATGTATAGCAGGAAATTATGTGTAGGAAATAAGTTGTTAGTAAATGCAGTACGTTATTTTGATTGTATACAGAAGGAAGATTTAAGACAGTTTTGTAGATCACTTAATAAATTAGGAAATTTTATGGATAGAGGTGCATACTATTTATATTTGCTTCTAAGTGAAGTCAGAATACCAACAACAATGATTCTGATCTGTGGCAGTGTAATCTGCCTGCAGATTAGGGTTTCTGTTGTTTGTTCTTTTGATTACTCCTAACAGACTGTACAGGCCCAGATCTACTAGTGCATTAGATCTGGGTCTGTGCAGTTTGCAGCTGGGCTTGACTTACAGGCAAATATATACAGTATATAACCATGACCCTAGAGGCTTGAGCAAGGCTGTGCTGTTACCACTGTTGTAGGGTGTTGATTCTTACATAAATTTCCCATGTCAGCAAAAGCTTGAAACTGGCATACCCTGTCAATCAAGCTTGTAGATTGACTTGAGCACCACTGCCCCCTTTGTTCCACTAACCATGACTTTGCAGTTGATGTCACATAAACATTGTAGGTAGCATGTTTCCCAGTACAGTGTATATGTTTTATGTAAATTGTTATTTTAAACTGACCTGGTTATAAGACCAAGCAAGTCTATGGGCATGGCCCTGCATCAGGCGTGTGTCATTTATTCATCAACAGTTACTTGTTTTATGAAAATTGTGATTTTTTTTAGCTCACTTGGTCCAAAGGCCTAGTGAGTTTATGGCATCAAATGTGCATAATCTGTTTGTCAACAAATGCTTGTTACTATTTTAGAGGCCATATTTCAGATCCAGGTTTATATCACCCAAGATCTTGGATGGGTTTGATAATGATTGAGAACACTTGTCACAAATAATGAGACAGTGTTGCATCAAATTGGCAGATGATGTTGCCACTTTTAAAGCCATATTTCTAATCCAATTTTAATCAAATTTGGAACATATGCTGGTACCATATGATCAATATCTTGGACATTTTTAGTACTGAGCAAGATTCTTTCTTATTAATGAGGTACTCTTGCATCGGTAATTGTTAATTGCTAATTACATCATCAATTGTTACCACCATGGAAGCCATAATTCTGATCGGACTTGGATCAAATTTAATGTGGGCTTATATCTTTAGGGTCTTGGTTGAGTTCAGTAATGGGCAACATCTGCACATGAGGTGATTTTACATTTGATTAGCTTAGCTCGTTAGCACTCTGGATATCATACCTGTTATACGATGAATGATCAGAATTTGAATATAAGATTTATATGCTCAGAATCACATATGAGTTAGGTAATGCATGGGATCAATACATATTAATGAAATCTTGCATGGGATTCAGATGGTTGAGCTTGTTATCAATATAAGACTGTAGTTTTGGTCCAGTTTTTATAAAATTGTTAAATTGGCATATTTCATCAGGATATGTAATATGCTTTATGTGCAGAATCAGCAGATATTAATGAAGTGATCTTTTATATACTTGACTCTGCCTCTTACCAGTGGAGAGACTTTTTCTGACCTAATTTCAGTAAAACTTGGTAAATAGGCTAGTATCTTCATAATGTTAGCTGATTCTTATCACATGTGAGAAATGCATATTGTGGAGGTGATCTTGCATGATGGTAATAAGATGTTTACGGTTAGGTTATGGTCATTTGGCAATACTGTGGTTACCTCCCTTTACACTTGGTCTGTAATGAGGTTATGCAATGCAGGGCTTTTAAACAGCCTGTATGTGTTATAAGGGACCAAAGTTAAGCACCTCAGCCATATAGATACAAAAATAATCAAAACTTGTTTTGATAGACTGGCTCATTAGAAAGTAACCAGATGTGTTAACATGTTAATGATGTCTGAAATAAATTAAAAGAAGTCTGAAGTTTGAATATACCGACAGTTTTCAGAGAAATGACAATCGACAAACAAGGAATCCAGTACATGTAGTGAGATAGTTTATTGTTTCAATTCAAATCTTGAGTATATTTTGTGGAATATTTCAAATAGGATATGTAATTGGATTTGTGCTTTTGTATATGGAAAAACATGCTAAAAGCAATAACATGATTAAATAAATAGCTCAAGCTGACTTAATAAATAAATTGATTTTTCTGTTTAGGAAAAATGAACAAAACTTATAAAAAATTAAAACCTTTTTATGTGTATCCATGCCATGTGAGCCATTTCAGTCCCACTTGGGTCTCGTGTTGAAGTATGTGTTTGGCATTTTAAAAAACAAAGAATTTTGGACCAAAAATTCATTGGCATTTAAACTGAAAATACATGGATACATTTTAATTTTACATTGCCCAACCCAAACACTCTCAAAGTATATCATTTAAAGCAAATTACATAGTCTGTTTATTTGCAAGTAATATCATTTATATTTATACTGAATACATATAGTTACAAAGCATTTTGATGCTGTAAATCAGGTAAAAAGTTTAAGGTGCAGTATCTGATTTCAAAGATGAATGCAATCAAAAATAAAATTAGCATATACATTATGTGTGTGTGTGTGTGTATACATATATATATATATATATATATATATATATATATATATATATATATATATATATATATATATGTCTGAATCTTCAAACTGCTTTATACATTTGCATCAGCTTTCACAAGCATGCAGGTACTTTGCAGGTTAACAATTTTAATGTTATTAGTCCCTTTTTCTCTTACTCTTGTTCTCTAATGCAGTTGAGATGTTTATGCTAATGTATAAAAAAGGTCAAACTTTTTTATTTATTTATTTTTGTTTCTTCAGTAATTGTTGTTGTTTTGGGTTGAATGCCTTTATTCAGCACTTGATAGGCTATACATAGCAGCCAAGACACCTTGTGAAGGAAAAACCCGGGAAAACCTGAGCAAGAAGTGCTGACCCACCAGAAACTACTGGCTAGCCTTCTCACATACACACATTAGACTGCTCCGGTGGTCTAGTGGTTAGATTGCATGCCTTCGATGTGGTAGGTCGTGGGTTCAATCCCTGGCCGATTCATACCAAAGACTTAACAAATATGGTACTAACAGCTGCTTCGCTAGGTGCTCAGCATTAAGAGGTTAGTGTTAGGACTGATCGGCCTGGTGTCAGGATAATGTGACTGGGTGGGACATCATGCCAAATATCTGCAACATGATGCCCTAGTGCTAGACATCACTATAAACTGTCACACTATGGACATCATAACAATATGACTGAAAAATTGTTAAAGCTACGTTAAAAATCCAAATCACATTTTCAGTAGATTAAATATTAGAGAATTGGTGTCATAAAATATTCTGATTCCTCTAAGAAAAGCTAAGTGACTTGTATTCATAGCTAAAATAACCAGTCTAATTGTTGTGCCCTGCTACATGTATAACTATCTGTGGACAGTTTCTTATCATTATTACAGTGTTGATGTTTTATAGGTATTTCTGCATGAAAGCAAACTACAAGGAACATGTTTCTAATTATGACATATAATCTAATAAATAAAGTTAACACAGTATAGAAATGCCTGAAGTATGTAATTTGTATATCCAATAAAGTTCTCTGTCTTTCTGACTAATGTTGCTAATGGCTTGTAATAATAGAATAAAAGAATACCTCAGGATATTGGTAATAAAGGATACCCCGATGTCTAATCACTTGAAACAATCTGACCACAACATAAAGAGTGATCAGTGTCAGATAACAGAAATCATCTAATCTGATGCCAATCTCTCCAGTAGCAAGATAGAACATTTGATTGAATACACCAATTACGTAATCAACAGCCACTGTTTAAATGGGATTCTGTATGTTTCTAGCCTAACTTTTTATATTCCTTCACATGAGAAATTAGATGTTCAGGCCAGTGTCTTTTGCTGGAAGTAAAATGAACACTTTTTTGAGGAAGTACTTTCCTCCAATTACCGCCCTTTCATTTGAATGACTAATATTTGTTGTCAGTTGTGACTTCCTCCTTTTGCATCATCACTGCTACACATTAGAATGAATCATTGACGAGACTTATGCTGGGCAGATTTAAATGTTACTAATCGCTGGAGGGAAACAAATATTACACATATAGATTTAAGAGTGTCTTGCCAGCAATGTAATAAGATCTTCCAAAGGAAGGAAGATATTAAGAAACATGATGAGAAATACCACAGTTCAGTGGATGCTTCTTCATTTGGACCCAGAAAATGGAGTAATTAGGGATTATGGATACAGGTTGTGATCCAGTCGAATTACATCTGACTGTGATATTCCCCAACAGTATGGAAAGCATATCTAATGAAGGATATTCTTTCACGGACATAATAAACTCTACAATGTACTGGACTTAACCCCAGCATCAGGAAACAGATATCCTGTTCAGTGATCCATTTGACAACATTAGTTTGTTTGTTTATTAAATCTTTGGACAATCTCGTAGCCCCACCAGGATTGTTATTATATAAACAATACGATGCCATGAAGACAGAAAAATAACCGCAGACTTAATAAAATACCATGGCAGTTTTGTTTAGCATTTACTGTGTTTATCTACACAATACAGGATACACAGTACTTGTATTTATAAATAAATATTTTAAAAGCGTTTTCTAGCCACTTCATATTTACCCCAGTTTTTACATAGATATTTTTATGCTTTTACCACTACTCAAGCCGAATCCCTGCTGCGTAACAATTATGTCGTTTAAAAAACCCAGCAGCATCAACACAGTCCAAATATAGGTACACTTGTTACAACAATAATATCAATAATTGTCACACGATCAAAGTTGCAGCTGTACCAGCGGCATAGTCAGCTATGGGTATATAAGCCTCTCTCTGACAAGGTACGGTGATCAGTTAAAACAATGAGTAAACAAGACCATTTTCCTCAGATGAGTTAAAAAGATAATGAAACCTGTCATGGACTGGAGGTGAGTAGACCACCACTGCTGAAGGGAGGAATGCCTCCCCATTCTGTCAACCTTCTTTGACACAGGACACATAGGAAATTAATTAAAGATGAAATAATATTTATAACATAGAACAATGTGGGATAAAGTCCACTTTTGCAAGATGCCCTTTAGTAGCTCAATGAATATTTAAAACTTTATATATAAAGAAAGTATAAGTTGAAAATCATGGACTTGGAATCAAATGCACAAGAAAAAGATGTTATTTTGAGTGAATTATGGCAGGTCCTAATTCATGAAGGTTCTCCAGATGTTCTATACTTTTTATGGTTTATAATTTTATTTCTCAAGACTCTTATTAGGATTATCAAGTTATGTAAGAATTTGTTTTCATTATTTAATTAAAAAAAGTCTCAGTCATGTCATTTTACATCCAGTGTCTCATATAATGATCAAGTTAATTTGAATGTCACAGTAAGCGTTGACTTTAAAAAATGCATGCACATGGTAGTCTACCCATACTATGATGCTACATGGAATGGTATACCTGGTCTGTTATTATATTGCATGACTGCTCCGGTGGCCTAGTGGTTAGAGCGTCCACCTCGGAAGCAGGAGGTCGTGGGTTCGAACCCAGGCCGAGTCATACCAAAGACTTACAAAAATGGTACTAACAGCTGCCTCGCTAGATGCTCAGCATTAAGAGTTTAGTGTTAGGGCTGGTCAGTCTGGTGTCAGAATAATGTGACTGGGTGGGACATCATGCTACATGTCTGCTGCATGATGCCCCAGTGCTAGACATGACTATAAACTGTCACACTGCAGAGATATGACTGAAAAATTGTAAAAGCTATGTTAAAAATCCAAACCACACACACACAACTTTTACGATCTTGTTTATTTGAATCTTGCCAACATAAAATCTTTCGAAAAGTGAACTCTCCCCATTGTCGTCAAGTTGAATAACTTTTACTTTTCCTTCTAAAGTATTATTTCTTCATTTACATGATGACATATTAAAGTTTTGTAATGATTTATTTCTGTGTTGCTAAATGCACAGTACTGCAGTTTAATTTTGCAGACATCACTTTTGTAAACAAAAAACCTTGTTATAAAGGAAAAGATACATGTACTGTCACATGATTTTTCAGTCTTTGGGTTAGTTGTTTCTCTGTGCGTGTGTATGTGTGTTAATTCACAAAATCTATTATTAGTCTATTGGACCATATTATAATCTTGACAATTACTTAGGTTGTAATTGTAAATTTAAAAAAAAATATCCGCTGTGTCAAACCCAAAGCTCTATCAAAACAATGCTGGCCCCTTTTCTATCTGACCATGTTATGATCTTGACAATTATATCTGGTTGTAATCGGCAATTTAAAAAAACTGTGTGAAGGCCAAAGCTCTTATCAAAACATTGTCGACCCCATTTCTATCTTTCTATCTGACCATGTTATGATCTTGACAATTACGTCCAGTCATAATCGGCAATTAAACGCACAAAAAAACTCTGTGTGAAGGCGAAAGCTCTGTCAAAACATTGCTGACCCTATTTCCTGCAAATGTCAGCATTATTGTTATAATAATAACCTTAGTAGTACATATACTCTAGCCAACACTTCTTTCAGTTACGAAAACCTGACATCCGGAAACAGACGTCAAGAAAGATAATCAGATTACTTACCTTACTGTATTTAAATATTGTTTCTGGACACGTATTAGTTATAAAATGTGGCCACTTGTGAGGGGTAAATCTTACATTTGTGCTCTAATATGTTGGCTGCTGGTTGCGTTAGAGGGATGGCCTTTCTTGAGGGGTACTTTTGAACACAAATACATCGGTGACAAGGGATTCTGGCCGCCAATTGTTAGTGGCCACTGGTCGGGGTGGGCCATTCATGGGTGGGGCAACATACCCAGATTTGCTGGCACCTTATACAGTGACAGATTTGGGTTTGCACATTTTGCATTTGGAGACATCTTATAAGTTGGTATATATGGTTAGTACCAAGGGTGTCTGGTAGCTTCATTACAATCTCATCTTTTATGACAGTCAGTGATCTTCAGCATTCTAGTGCCCTTGAAAGTAAATGCAAACAAGAAAATAATAATAATAATAGTAATAATAGCAATAACAACTCATCAATACATATTTACAAACATGCTATGTAAGAAATTTACACTGAACATTACCTTTAGAAACACAAAACTCCAATTTAAGACCTTGAAACATAAAATTTGGTCATGGTGGCCTACCTTTTGCATGGAAAATTTGGCACCAACAAATTTCAGTTAAGACTGTACTACAGATTTATGTATAAATAATAGTGTTATGTCATCCTTGGGAGCTTTGATTTTCTTTGGTATCAAAAGTTTTGCAGTAATTATTTTGGCTTCTTTCTTTTCAGTAATAGAGTATAACCCAGTAGTAATTCACCAGGATGAAGGCTCTTCCTTTTCTTTCATCATGACAGTTTTATAACCATCTGGGTAGATACTAATATCTGTTAGAGGTTACTCCGTTATAGTGGAGTGGTCAACTTAACTCCAACCAAAGGGTCCTTAATTTCATTGAAAGTCCTTGTGCCACTTTGTACAGTACAGTCATATTAAATGTCCATAATGAAATTAGAATGTCATAAATTTAGCAAGAGCATTATCAAGAGGCCATGTGTTATAGTGGACCTACCTGGTGTTTCATCCGTTGGTTGCTTTTAATGGCACTTTTAACACATTAATGACTTTACCTACATGGATGATGGGTCTTGGTGTAATTCAGTGGGTGGGTAGAAATGAGTAATTGGAATACTAAATTTATGTGTGAAAGTATCTGTAGTGAGTGTCTTTAATTTATAGCTGTGTATGTATAGGGTTTAATGGCACATCATTACCATCATGGTTACTGCTGGCAATTAAAAGACAAAAAGAAAGTAGACAAGCAATCTTGGGATTAGAACAAGAACAAACTTAAGGACCTAATAATGTTTCCTACCTGAAATATTCTTATCATGTCTTTTTAATTTTTTTAAAATGTTTTTTTTCTTCTAATTTCATGGTGTTTGTTTTTGTAATAATATTATTATTTTTTTTTATATCTTATAGGTGTTGTCTAATGTTGTAAAGTGCTTAGAGCTTCTGAAGATTAGGCGCTATACAAAGTCATTATTATTATTATTATTATTATTATTATTATTATTATTATAAAGTATCAAAATCAGTAACTCCCATTAAGGCATAAGGGTTATAAGCCAGATTATTTGAAGCCAGCAGGGTCTTGGGAATTCTCTAGGATCCTGGGATTCTAATGAAACTCATTGTATCTGTGGCATACATTGAGATTCTGTATTGATGAGATGAATGAATGCAGGATTTGAAAAATTACAGATGTTCAGGTGAGATTTTGATAAACATTGTGAGAATAATGTTGTATTTTTTGCACATTCCAAATAAACCATCTTGCCTTATGACAGTGTCTGGAAAAGTGTAGGAAAATGTTCTCCTTGTCACAGGCAGCCTGTCTTTTTGTAATGGATGTATTGATGAATGAAGCCTACCAGGACAGAAAATTTATTGTTATGCTGGTGTATATGTATTTATTTTTGTTGTTGAAAATACCACTTTTGGGGGAGTAGGTATGATGTATAAAAATTCTCCAGTTTATTGATGACTTTTGTGAGAATATTTCCTTTAAAGTGTTTGATGTATCATGGGGGTGGTCAAGTTTATGACCTTGTTATGGTTGTCCTATCAATCATTGATGTCAATCATTGATCATGTGTCTAAATAATACACCAAAAAGAAGGCAATTTGATAAAGGTTTCCAGTTCGAGAAAAATCTGCAGAAAACATGGTGTTTAGTAAGAGATATCATGAGCATGTACATGTTAGCAATAGATTAATGAAGTTAGTATTTATAAAGATAGATTTTACATTTAAGTAGTAGTTGCATGTACTGTTAACTCCTGTATGATGTACATTGTTATACTTTTTTCTCAAGAGGATCCTGTATGATGTACATTTTTATACTTTTTTCTCAAGAGGATCATGTATGATGTACATTGTTCAACATTTTTCTCAAGAGGTTCATGATGATGTACATTGTTCAACTTTTTTCTCAAGAGGACCCCAAGGGATAATACTCTTTGACCAAATGAGTCACTTTCTATAATAATAATAATAATAATTATGTAATACCTCTACTGGGAATAATTGGGAGAAATAACAAAATTACATCTTATGGGTTCTTGTAATTTATTAATCAAACATGATGATGACTAAATGAAACACCAGAAGAAGAAGACCTACTATATATACACAAGAAATATGTAAATAATTAAAACTAAATGAATCTGTCACACACAGATAATTCACAAAATGATAAGGTGCAGAATTATTATAAAACTATCACAATGTAATTATTAAACACTTACCAGGGCAATGTAGTATTCTGATGTACAATAGTTATCTTCTTCGATACCATTTACAAAATATTGAGTAACTTTTTGCACCCCAGAAATCATGAAGTTGACTCCTGGAGAGTCAGTGGAGGATTGAAGAATGGAACAGTGAACTTGTATATGTAATCGGCGGTTGCATGTTAGGCACGTGCAGTGCAGGCAACTTACTACTCACCGTACATACAACATGTATGAGGACATTGGACATCACTGTACTGAGATTTTGTATAAAAATCTCACCATTTAAAAAAATTATAGACCCGTTACAGCTAAAACTCTTGAGCCACAGGGCAAAAACCTACTTTCATTAGTTGCCTCTTATGACACACAGAAGAGTGCATTGGGTCTATAATGTCTACATCCCGGAACCTGCAGTAGGGAGGAGAAAAGGACAGTGTATTAGAAGTCTACTCTTGGTCTACAAGTACATACGGAAAAAAAAAACCTGATCAGCTACATTCTTTTTCTTTATCTAAATTAAGTGGATCATAGAGGCTCCAGACTTTCTGTTATGATTGGGGATAGTGTTTAGATGCACACACCAGTGTAAAATTTTGATCCACAGACTAGAAGGCAAAGCAGGGCTTGGGCGTTGGGTGTGTGGTAATGTAGCAGAGAACTGCAAATTCATCAGTGTACAGGAGGTGGCTCACTTAGGAAGCATCGGGATAATTCTGCTTTGCTGCAGAATTCTAGTTCACTTTTCAGCATAAACTATTTTTTGCAGTTGGTATTGTCCTTTGTCTCATGTTCACTGCATGATGCGTGTAAGATTTTTTCTATAAAATACAGTAGATCATGTATTATAGGGGAGGGGTTTCGGCATGATGCTGTTAGGGTTGTACTATCAGTCATTGACCTCGGTCATCGATCATATATGTGTACTGGAAGGGAATGTTATCTAGCATGTTTTTTTTTTTGGCAGACAGTACAAAAGCAGCCAATCTGGTCAGGCCTGGGTGGGTATTGAACCTGTGACTCATTGATTATGAGACCAATGCTTTTCCAGCTGACTACTGTGGCTCCCTCGGCATGATATTTTAAAATAAAGAGCTGAATGTGCTGTTAAGTACCAACCAACCAACAACATCTTGGCATATATACACACATTCATTGTTTCCCTTTTGTGCCAGCAGCTTCCTGTGACCCTGAAGTTCGGATTCTTCTGCCATCAAATATATTGGCTGCCATTTTCTGCATAACACTTTTCAATTATATCATGTATTTATCGAATTACTAAATATTTTTCGTTAGTTTAGCTTCTGTAATTCAGACCACATTGCTTGGTGTAATTATGTCCATTTTTGTTAAACTAGGGAGTTCCATATGCACACAAGCGTCTTATATACATTTTACAATTATTTATTAATTGTTAATCTAGAAGCTGATATACCTTGATTTATTTCATTGCAAAATGCTGAACACTCCCCTAGTAAAGTAGAACATGTATTTAATGCTACATTTTATGAAAGGTGTGCCTTGCGATGAAAGCATAATTATGCGTAATGTCAAACTTTAAATCTGAAGTTACTCTGCTGCATGATGGGGAAATAAGCTTCATTCTTGTGTTAATCCTCAATTCAATCTCTCCGATGTTTCTATTCATTATTTCAAATGTGTTTTTGTACATTCTCTCTTCACTTGTCATGTTCTAAGATCCTCAATTGAGTTTGAAGTCCAGCCACTTGTTCTGTACTTGTTATGCTGGAATGGGTGCTGAGATAGTCTCAACCTTTGATCTCATTTCATTCTCAAGACCAGGTCAAGCCATCTTGCCTTCATGCATTGAAATGACATGTACCTCAGTATGCTTTGCTAATGATGTTGAATGGGCATGTATAAGGTGTTTGTTACATTTTTAATGTCAGTGAACATTGATATTTCATATCCACATACACCTATCTACCATGTTCCTATTGTGACAAAGTCAGGGTTCTTTGAAAATGTTGATAAGTATTCATGCAAAGCTTTTATATTCTAGCAAGCAGGGTGTACATTGTTGCACATTGAGTTGGTTTCCTGCAATTTTTATCCAGTAACCCCTAAATCTTGAAGATCTCAAGTTTGCCACTCAAGCATCTCGTGTGTCAGTTGTTATTTTAGGGGTTTTCCTGGGTTCTTCTTCCACCATTTATACTGGCGGCCATGTGTAGCCTATCTTGTGCTGAAAATGGCTTTAAACCCAACAACAACAACAACAACAACCTTTACATCCATTAATCAGCTTCAGTAACATTTCTATTTCGTTTCCTGAGCATTTGCAGCATCGATAGTTGGAAGTTACATGTCTGTGAATCTTCATCCTTTTGAAGCTTTAACTTCTCATTGTCAACAAATAAGCACCTTGCTGACATTGATGACTGACATTGACCTTGAGCTACAAGTATTTCAAGCATCGGTGAGTGCAAAATTCAAAAGCAGGGTGTGCCATATGGACTCATTTTGCATTAAGAAAGAGTAAATGGGATGGGAAAATTGATGAGGCAATTGCTGTGTTCCGACTATTTGATGCTCATGTTAAGTTTTCTGGCGGAACTACTAATCTAGCGCACCACATGAACAAGCACCATCCCAGGAAATGTGGTAATTGCAAGATGACAGACAATAGATCATTGATCCCTGCTACTGCAAGTTCGTCATCTGCAGATACTTCTGATCTTTCTAAAGCTAAAACATCGCAGCCAATCCAGAGAACCTTACCAGGGTTCATTAGTGCGAAATACCCCTCGCATTCTTCTCGTGCTTTACATATAACTGACAAGGTGTGCAGATTGATAATAAAGGACATGTGTCCATACCGAATAGTGGATTGACCAGAGTTTAGAGACCTTTTACTTATACTTGACCCCTGATAAAATGTTCCAGATAGAAAGCAGTTTGCAGGGGTGATCATTCCTCAAACATATGCTCAAGTCAAGGCACTGGTAACATAAGACCTATGAAATGCTGAGACGGTTGTATTGACAACAGATAGTTGGACGTCAAGGTCAACTGAATCATATCTGACAATCACGTCAACTCACATTGATAAAAATTGGAAGCTGATAAACTTTGTTAATCAAACTCTGCCCACGTATGAAGGGCACACAGGTAAGAATATAGCTGCTGTGATTCATGAGGCCCTTAATGAATGGGAAATAACAGTCTATCCCCATACCACCTATTGTATCAGATAATGCATCTAACATGGACAGGACAGGGGCTCTTTTAGGATGCAGCTTTCACATCAAGTGTTATGCACATACAATTAATTTAGCTGCACAAAAGTGTCTCAAGATCAGATGCATTGAAATTCTCCTCAGCAGGATTTGTCAAATAGTTGGGTTCTTCCACCAAAGTACAGCTGCAGCAGCTAAACTGAGATGCCAGATCATAAGCTTATAGCTGATGTGCCCACTAGCTGAGATGCCAGATCATAAGCTTATAGCTGATGTGCCCACTAGATGGAACAATACTTTTGACATGATTTCAAGGTTTCTTGAAATGCAGTGTGCAGTATTTGTCATTTTGAGATCCAAAGATCTTGCTAAAATAAAAGAGAAAGTTTTGAACACATTGTCTGATGATGACATTTGTCTGGCAGGTTAAGTAGTGGTTTGTATTAAACCTCTTAAAGTGGTGATGACCACACTTTGTGTTGAGTCAGTTCCGACCATTCCTGTTATCATGCCTCTTCATCGCAAATTTATTGACAGCATTTAATTTCCAACAAAGTGATGATGTCTCTCTCCTAATAGCTCAGATAAAAAGGGCTGTGGTTGAAGATCTTCAGGATAGATGCTCATCAAGAAGAAACTCACTTTTTAAAGCCTTACCTTTCCTCAGTGATGCATGAAGGAATGAAATCTTTACCAAAATTTTGCAGAATACATCAGAAATCATTGTTAGAGTGAAGGCTGAACATGACACTGATCATTCACCTGAACTGCCACCATTACCACAGCTAACTGAGCAGTTATGTGTGTCTGCCAATTCTGCTGCTAAGGATACTCAACCAGTTTGCAAGAAGCTCAAGTCAGACACTGGTCAGAGTGTTGTTGTAATGTTGTCATTGCATTAAAAATATGGTCTGTTAAGACAAGTGGTCTCTCATGACAGGACATAATGCTATGTAATAAATTGATTGACTTTTCTAAATGATTTAAGAAAAGAATTTGCTCAAATTCTGCAGTTGCATACCCGAGAATAGGTTATGTGTATAACATATACCTGGAATAGAAAAATTTACAAGTGAATTAATTTATTAGAGTTTTCACATGGAAAAGAAAATTTATGTGTGAATTAATTTATCATAAAGTATTTACCTGCTGGCTGTTAGTGTATACATACCAGTTCACCAAAGCATGTCTTGCATCTTAAGGCTGTTTACACTGTATGGTGCATTAATGGTAGACATTAGTATAGATCTATTATCATTTGACCTATATCTTTTTAAGCTTGGTTTTGTTGGTTTAATGCTTTTTTTCTGCACTTGATAGACTGTACATGGCAAACAGTATAACAGTACATTTGGTGCAGCCAGTGTAATTTGATTAAGAAGAACCACTTGCCCATGGGAATCTACTGGCAAGCTTTCATACATGCTTGTGTTGGCCAAGTAGAAACTTGACCCTGTGTGAACTGAGGTGAGATATCAGTGGTCAGTAAAGGAATATGCATAAGACCACTCATCCTCCCAGGCCCACTATATATATGTTTAAAATGCCAATGTTGTTGTTGTAGGGTTTAACGCCATTTTCAGCACAAGATAGGCTATACATGGCGGCCAGTATAATTGGTGGAGGAAGAACCCTGGAAAACCCAGGGAAGAACCACCGACCCACGAGAAGCTACTGGCAGGCTTTCTCACGTACCAACGTTAGCCGAGGCTGGACTCGAACTCACGCAGACAGAGGTGAGATGGCAGTGATCCGTAACGGCGAGCGCTTTAGACCACTCGGCCACTCGGGGCCCCTAAAATGCCAATAAGGGACTGTATGTGGTTAGGGTACACTCAATGAATGCAGTAAGACTTAGAGATCACCCCAATTCTACCAACAAAAAAATTAATGAATAACAATATTGTCTCAGTACAGAGTGTTAGATTTGGTATGAGGGTTGGTGAAATCTGCCCCTTTTTTCAGTTAAATACTATGCAGTAAAGACAAATTTTGTTATTTTTTATTATTTTTTAACCTAACAAACCACTCATGCTAAAAATTGTCTTCCAGATGTTAAATTTGATTGACTTGATTTGAGGGAAAGCCTTCAACTTCAGGATGGCTTATAGGAATATATGACCTAGTCATCCATAAACGTAAAGCAGCAAAATCCAAACCAAGCTGGTCCCTCAACAAACGAATATATGGTTATTAGTTTGTTTTGAACAAAATGAAATAAAAGCTTGGATTAACATTCTACAAAGCAGAAATATGGGTGCTTTACTTTCTATTGCGGGGCCCCGAGTGGCTGAATGGTTTAAAGCACTCTCCATTACAGATCACTGCCATCTCACCTCTGTCTGCATGGGTTTGAGTCTCAGATTCAGCTGATGTTTGTATGTGGAAAAGCTTGCCAGTAGCTTCTCGTGAGTCAGTGGTTCTTTTGGGGGATTTCCCGGGTTCTTCCTCCACCATTAATACTGGCCGCCATGTATAGCCTATCATATGCTGAAAAATGGCGTTAAACTCCACAACAACAACAACTTTCTATTGCTTGGAACACTAGCAATTAGTTGCACATAATAGTACTGGAATTAGACTAGGCTTGTCTCTTTCATGGCTTCAGGCATTGTTTTGATAGCAACTACACATGATGGAAGTAGCTTATATGCTCCCTGGTTAAAACATTAACCCCTGGAGCTTTTTACCATTTTCGCCAGAAAATCGAGTAGGAAACACATTTTGAAAGCTATTTCTGAATAGACTGGAAAACACCAAATCCCCGGTCATCTTTCAATAACATACTGCCTAGTTGTGTTAGAAACATCATTTTTCGTTGGCTTTTTGATTCACGCATGAGCAGAAGGGTAAAAGTTGGATTTTTTTGTTTGTTTGTTTGTTTTTTTTTGCTAAATGGAGCCATTATTTTTGTATGGAGACCACTGTTTATTCCAAATGCCCGTCTAATCCTACTTTTTGCAAAGGCTCATCTGTCTGTTTGCAGTTCATACCAGTTTGCCTTAGATCTGAGACCAAAAAGTCTAAAATTCAGACACAAAATCGGATTCCGACCACGGGCGAATTTTGGGTTAAAAAAAGTCGGGTCCAAAAAATTAGCTTTTTCCATCTGTATTTTATAGTGCAACTAGATATTCCAGATTATTTGGTATTATTGTAGAGCTACATCTGTCTACCTTTCTATAATACCACCCACTTTAGCACATCATGCATGACCATGACGCTACAGAGCTCAGCAGTAGGCTACTACCTCCTGCCCCGTAAAGTCGTCGCTAGGGGTTAATGTGTTAACAAGGATTTTTAAAACTTTTTTTTTTACAAATCGTCAAGGAATTGCTAAATTTGTAATTTATGTGCAATGTCAATGCACAAGTGATTAAATACGCAAGGAATATTCAAATTTTGTGACGTCATCAAAATGGACTGCTTAACACATTAACCCCTGGAGCTTTTTGTCACTTTTGTCTGAAAATCGAGTAGGAAACACATTTTGAAAGCTGTTTCTGAATAGACTGGAAAACACCAAATCCCCAGTCATCTTTCAATAACGTACTGCCTAGCTGTGTTAGAAACATCTATTTTCTTTGGCTATTTGAATCGTGCATAAGCAGAAGGGTAAAAGTTGGAGTTCTTTTTTTGTTTTTTCTTTTTTGCTAAATGGAGCCATTATTTTTGTATGGAGACCACTCTTTATTCCAGATGCCCATCTTTTCCTACTTTGTGCAAAGGCTCATCTGTCTGTTTGCTGTTCATACCAGTTTGCCTTACATCTGAGACCAAAAAGTCTAAAATCCGGACAGAAAATCGGATTCCAACCATGGGCGAATTTTTCTGGCATGATTCTTATCTTGGTTTTTGTTGGGTTTAGCTCCATTTTTCAACAGATGGCATCCTGTACATTTGGTGGGGGGTAGAACCAAGGAAGAAATATTCATGACTGTGTTCCTTTGAATTTGAGCTGGCTTGTTCAAAAGATAATGCGAAGGCTGGATAATGGGTTGATGCCATTTTGGCATGCTTTGGTTGTGAACAGTTGTATTTAAAGTGACCAATTGTAATTAGAGTTGGCTACCAACTTGAATACCATTGTATTACTAAGATTGTTTCCAAAAAGTTTCAACTTGTTTCGTTTTATTGGACAGAAACTTGTGCAATATACTGTCATTGATTGATTGATCACTTGGATTTATGTCACATGCGCGCAAAAGGGCATGTGCGACGGTATATACTGTCATTATTATAATATATTGTTCTCACTCTTTAAAACAATGTTGGTATCATGTAATCCTTTTCTTCTTTGGGTACTTTGTGTGTGTGTATGTGTCTATGTGTATGTGTCTGTGTGTGTGTGATGTAACTCCATCGATACTTTTTAAAATAAGGACATATAATTTTGTATTTGCTACTTTTGTATTTGCCTAATTTTCACCATTCAGTTTGAAATATTGTAAACCCCAAACATCTGCAGATGTATCTCCACATTTTGTCTCAGTTCTTTTTATCTCTTCCCTCAGCAAGTGACAGTGCTTGGCTCCTTAGGGGGATAGATTAAAATTTCAGTGTATTTGTGCATGTCAACAGACCACCTGCTTGAAGTTTTTTGAGGAGTTGTAATGCAATAAGCACACATGCACAAACATATGGGAAGTGTCGCATTGTCCATACCATTTTGTTTATAAAAAAAGCACAGGGATAATTTCCCTTTTTTTATTGTGATTTATTATGAAGAGTGTGTCATAGAATTAATAACAACAGCAAATACATGTAAACATCACTGTATGTATATTTTAATGGCATCTTAATGTGACAGGTTATTGATGTAGCCTGTGTGATTTACGTGCATTCTTTGCATAGGGTCATAAATGTCATAAAGAGATATTCATTTAGTCCATGGAAACACTGAAGTGAAGACAATTATCAAACGTTTGTTATGTGGAATGTATCAATGATGCGTACACATTCATTACAGTTGATGCGTACACATTCATTATAGTTGATGCTTACTCGTTCATTACAGTTGATACACGTTCATTACAGTTGATGCATACACGTTCATTACAGTTGATACATACACGTTCATTACAGTTGATGCGTACACGTTCATTACAGTTGATGCTTACATGTTCATTACAGTTGATGCATACACATTCATTACAGTTGATGCTTACACGTTCATTACAATTGATGCATACACATTCATTACAGTTGATGCTTACACGTTCATTACAGTTGATGCGTACACATTCATTACAGTTGATGCTTACACGTTCATTACAGTTGATGCGTACACATTCATTACAGTTGATACATACACGTTCATTACAGTTGATGCATACACATTCATTACAGTTGATACATACACATTTATTACAGTTAATGCATACACGTTCACTACATTGTCATCATGCTTTTTCAGACAGTGCACAGTTGAGATATTTCTTGTTAGCCACAGATACTTGTCTTTGAGCTAGGAATTGCTAGCAAGCCCCTTGTGAAAATTGGGGCAAAAATAGCAATTTCATTGGTTAAATCAGCATCATTCATTTGCAGAAGGCATGATGCATCATACATATTACAGTAGTAGGTTATTTAATATCAGCCAAGGTCAATTGGTGTAAAGTGTTACCTTTTTACTGTATGCTAGTAGCACAGCTGTGGTGTACAGCTGTGCAGACAGATATAATTAGGTTTACATGCATATGTATGTCTTATTGATAGAATATATATCAGTTAGGATGTGTTACAAGGCAATGACTGTCAGGTCAATTACAGAGATAGGTAACCATGTGTGACAGGGCCTGGTTACTCCTGAATCTATAACCAGGGGAGAACAAATTTTCCTTTTTTCCTTCTAGTCTATCAAGAATGCTGCAAATATAGTCTTTAAGTTCAAAATTTTGCACTTTTTTTACTGTAAAACATGGGCTACTTAAATGAAATTTCACTGCCTAGCAACTTCTGGTTGGTTGTCATGGATAGTTAAGTTGGGCGATTTTATTTCTTTGCATGATTACTTGAACACTTGTGGTACATAGATAATAACCCTCTTATGGGTCGAATAAAGTGAGTTTACTTCACACTGCTCTCAAGTCTAAACTGTGTTTTTGTGATTTGTCATGAATTGGTGTTAATGTTTAACCACTGCCCATTTGAATTTTATGTTTAAAACAGATTTCAGGCAATGTGATGAGGCATTTATATCCCATGAATCCACTTAGTGCTCAGAGAAACGTTTGTTAGATGCAGGTCCAGGGCAAGTGGTTTCAAAAATATCACATGCCCTGACAGGGTCATCAACATTTTTTTAAAATAGTATTTTGACAGTGCTAAAACTGCTTTAGTTTAGATTAAAAAGATCATAATAAAAGTCTGTGTGCTTTGTTTCTCTCATTAAAAACTATTTTCTCATGGTCTTGATGTAAACCAGTATGCACTAGTTTCATTTTCTGAATGCTGCAGAAATCTCCACATTTTGCAGTCAAAGTTGAACTCAGAAGTGAATTATGATTGGCATTAATTATTTGTTTAAATTTCAGTCAGTAAAGACAGCAACTTCAAGTTTTGTAATTAGTTCATGTCTTTAAGCCCAGGAGATGTGTCATAGAAAACACTCCATATATCAACAGAACCAGTGGCTACAAAGTCTTCAATGAAATAGAATATAATTTCATGATTTATATTCCTTTAGGGTAAAGAAACATTGTATTATAGGCTATGGTGCTGTGAATCCCCTAGCTTAATTATCAAACATACATGTACTGCTTGATAGATTGAAGAACGAGGCATTGAGCAAAGGGCATCTTATTGTTATTCATGCAATACAAATGAATAATAATTGTATAGATAATCAGTGACATACAGAAATAGTACAGTTCATCATTCGTGTGATTCGCTTTGTACACAAAGTTGTTAACGTTTGAGACAATTAAGCAGACATTTGCATAAATTTGGAGGGAGCCAAAGATTGAGCCCAAGCAAGGTGCTGAATATGAATAATTTACCGGTATCTTTCATGAACTTTAAAATATGAATGTAGGATTTTGTAAGTGCACTGGAAATTCTTTCAGGCAAATTAGATAACACTTTTTTGGATAAACCTGACAGGCAACTCAGTCTGAAGAGACACATGTAGGTTTAGAATGGCTCTAGGCATCAGGTTATCTGAGATTTTGATCGCACATTGAGTTTCACTAATCTGTTCATCTGCCTGGTGGTATGTATTATGGGGTATACTATGATCAGATATATGTATTAATCACTTTTTAAAATATTAGCCATAGAAACAAGTCTGCATTCAATTGTCTGTTATTTGTATGTTGCCCGTATTATTGTGAAAAAAATAATGAACATTCTAAGGCAATGTTGTTTTGATGAATTTAAAGAAGAGCCACAAGAACTTTGAATTTGCAGCAAAACAGCATTATCCTAGTGCTTTTCTTAGCTATCATTCCATTACAGACATTTCTTGAAAAACTGTCAAGAAAGGAATATTTTGAGAAATCTGTTTCTCATCACTTCTCCTCCCAAACAGCACGGAAGATTTAGTAGAAAATTTTGGCTAGATACTTGGCTGGTATAGATGTGCAACAAGATTTTACTTGTTTCCTTGGGCCAGTTTTGGCGAAAATTTCATGAAATATTGTCATTGAAAGGAGTTGTTTTGGGAGTTATTTTGTAATTGCTACTCCTGCCATACAACTTTGAGAATTTTTGTGAAACTGTGTAGATTAGATACTTATTTAGTGTATATCAGCAGTACGTTCTTATTTCCTCTGGCCCATATTTCAGAGAAGTGTTTGAAAAATTGCCCCCATGGCTCATCTTCTACAATATTTGAAAATCAGACCACTCCGGTAGCCTCAGATGCAGGAGGTCGCAGGTTTGAACTCCGGCAGAGTCATTCCAAAGACTTTTATAAATGGTACTGGACATCACTATGAACTACCACACTGACTGAACTTTTTTAAAAGCTACATTCAAAATCCAAACCACACACACAATGTTTGAAGAATTGTAATAGTTATGCACATTAGCTAAGAGCAGTTATATTTGTTTCTGCCCCCATTTGTAAGTCTTTTCATCTGTCCATACATCTGTGTGTCTGTGGCAAAGTTTATCTTTGCTTTTCCTCTCACACAGCTAGGATGATTTTACTGAGAACGTGTAGGATAGATAAAGATGTGTGGTTACCGCAGATGTGCATTAAGGTTTTTGTTTTTTCACTGTCCATTTTTGGGGACATTTCTTGAAACATCGTCCAAAAATGTAGGTGTTTTGGGAGTCAGTTTTGGCATTATTTCTCCCACATTGCTTGGAAAATTTTATTTTCAAGCCTCAAAGGCGAGATATATGATTGATATAGATAAAAATATACATTTTGTCTTTAATGTATTTTTGAACATTTTGGATAAAAAGCGAATATTATGTAAATTCATCTGTTTATCCCTTGGTCTCCAACACCAGAGGAATTTATTGAAACTTTGAAGGATTAATGCAGGTGTCACTGTGGGTTTCAGGCTTTTTTTCTCTTCAGGCTCAAGGTTTGAAACAAAATAGAAAAACTGCAAGTAAAGTGAGTTGCTAGGCATTTTGGGTTTAGTTTGTTATTCCTTCTCCCACCACTCAGCTTGGGTTGTTTTACAAAAGTTTGTGGTCTCATTATGCAGTTAGTTTTGCAGAACTGTTTTTGGGAGAGGCTCCCTTACCCAAATATGTGTTTTCGATTGCACTGGTTTTAAAATTAGGGTAGGATATATATATATATATATATATATATATATATATATATATATATATATATATATATATATATATATATATATATATATATAATGTGATTTTTTTTTTTCGATGGAGGAAAAAGTGCTTGGGTCAGCAATGAGAAACACAGCCAAACTGAAATGCTTATTATTTTCTGTGGCCGAATTGTGCAAATTGTGGGCTAAGATGGCCTCCAACCTCTCAAACTGGAATAATAGAATCATCTATCTAATCTTTGATCAGTTGTTAGACGAGTGCCTGGTTATTTACAGCTCGGAGTCTGAATTCCTCTTTCTGAGTTCAAATCAAGAATTCCTCTTTCTGAGTTCAAATCAAGAATTCCTCTTTCTGAGTTCAAATCAAGCTAATAAAATACACCTAGTTCTCTTTCCTTCAGTCTTGAAGATGGTAGATCGATACAGGTGGCCGTTGAACATGCCCAAATGTATTCATCTGATTACTTCTCAGAATCATGGAGGTACATATACATATTGAGTCCTTAACGCTCTTAAATGTTTTTATCTGATTACTTCCCTGAATCATGGAGGAGAATGTATATATGTATTCAATATCAGATAAGATTACCGTATATACTCACTTATAAGTCGAGTCAAACAACAAATATCCATGCAGATCTGCCATCGCATAATGTGCATGCAGATCAGGGTAATGTTTATTCTACTGATTACTCGTAACAAACTACACATACATAGATCTGCCGGTGCATTATGCAATAGCGGGTCTGGGTCCATGCAATTTGACTCGTTTTTTTAGGCAAGTATATACAATATATAATTGGCAATGCATCTGCCATGTTGAGTACGATGAGAGTGCTCATAAAATTGGTGAAATTTATTATTCAGATTTGTAAATTAGTTGTGCACAGAGTGGATAAATGCTGCTTGGTGTGCATATTTTGAGGTCGTTTGTATGGAAATATAAATTTGTAATATCAGTAAGTTGTAATTATGACAGAAATTTCTGTTTTGAGATAGATTTACACCAAAATAATTATGGGTTTATTTGGCCTACATCGGTCATCCTTAAAACAATTCTTGGTTAACTCTCCTAACTTAACATTTAACTTGAGTGTAGACATGTAGCCCATTTTATTTATCCGCAAACTTAGTGAGGGGATATTGTGATACCCTCTGTCCCTCCTTCCATCATTTTGACCATCCATCAGTCCATCTTTACATATCTTCCTTTTGCAAAACATGATGATTTTGGGGTCTTTCATTAGGAGTCCTTTGGAACTGGCCAGAGGTCAAATAAAAAGAAAATGCTATTTCATTTTAAAAATATTTGTAACCAGACTTTGTAGATGGACATATAATATATTTTAAAAAAATTGGGTTATGATGCCTAAGTTCTAAGTAATTCTTATGGGGCAGGGGTTGGTGTCAGCATCAGTGGGGAGGGGAGTAGTTTACATCTCAAAAACCACATGATTTTTCTGGCATCAAAATGTCATTTAGAGTTGTTCATTGGGTACCAGTCCATTATTCCTTATGCCTACCATTAGTAAAAAATAAAATACCACTTTAGCATTTTCCATAATTTGACCAAATTTAACAGAAATCTTACTGTCATGAAGGTCTTTAAAATTTTTAATAATGATGAGAATCCACTATCAGATATGGCCATAATTGTTACTAAAAGTATAAACAACTTTAATTGACTTCTCAAAAACAGTTTTACTGAATTTGACAAGATTTGACAGAAACTATTCTGTCATTGAACGCTGTCCTGTCAGGTGTTTTTTTGGGAACAAATTATGCTACTCTTCAGACAAAAATAGCTGCCATTACTAAACATAGTCTCGGATTCGGCCAGTGTGGGTATGTGAGAAATCTTGCCAGTAGCTTCTCATGGGTTGGTGGTTCTTTCTGGGGTTTTCCCAGGTTCTTCCTCCACCATTAATATACTGGCCGCCATGTGTAGCCTATCTTGTGCTGAAAAATGGTGTTAAACCCCACAACAACAACTAAAGTTTAAACATTGAAAAATCTTCAGGTAGCTTCCGTAAATCATTCAATAAAATTTGACCAAGTTTGACAGAAATCATCCTGTAATAAATATCTTTCAATTCTTTATGAATAATACTAACCTGCTGTCAGATTATGCTCATTATTATTAAAAATAGGGAAAAAATATCCAACTCATTCTCACCTTAGCAGAGTTTGTCCAAAATTGACAGCAAACATTCTAGCCTTAAGGTCTTTCAGATCTATGCAGATAATGGTTATTCTGTATTATAGATGTATCCACCATTACTATAAACAAAAGACTTTAAAAGCACAGAACACGTTGAAACCAAAGCTTTCAGAAAGCATCTTCGCATGATGAGCTTTTAGTTTTCCACAGACGGTGGTTATCTGCCATTCAGTATAGCTGCTGATACTAAAGAAAGAAAAAACATCTAATAATTGTTATAAACACAGAATTGGACCAAATTTGACAGCCTCCTAGGTTGAAGACCTTTCACACTTTTAGAAGTGATGCTGATCCATCATTAAATTTGGCTGCATTCAATAAAAATAGAACAATATTTTGGTAACTCTAAACAGTATCCTTCCAAACTTTTTTTAACCAATTCGGACAGAAAGTATTGTGACATAGAAGATCCAGTCTGGGACTTTTAGTCCACTTCTGACAACAGGAATGTCAGCCTTCTTTTCCTTGGATGTTGTGCATTTATACACCTGTCTACGGGACACATTGGCCGCTCTGGTGGCCTAGTGGTTAGAGTGTCTGCCTCAGATGTTGGATGTTGTGGGTTTGATCCCTGGCCGAGTCATACCAAAGACTTTTAAAAATGGTACTAACAGCTGCCTCGCTTGGCATTCAGCTTTAAGAGGTTAGTTTTAGAACTGGTTGGCCTGGTGTCAGGATAATGTGACTGGGTGGGACATCATGCTACATGTCTGCGGCATGATGCCCCAGTGCTAGACATCACTATAAACTGCCACACTGCAGACATTGTAGGGATTTGACTGACAAATTGGTAAAGCTACATTAAAAATCTAAATCACACACACACACACTAGAACATGTTACACTTCATGAATTATGTCTTTTGCCAAGTCCACTGTCTGTCAGTTTTATCCCTTTTTGTGTTTGTTATTTTTATGACAAATTGTAACTGGGTAGGATTGGATGTAGCTTAAAAAATTTTAACGTGATCACATAACATAACACAAATTAATAATCAGTGAATCAGACACTATACTCATGAACAGATTTCAGCAACAGATATAACAAAATTGGCTTGTTCTTTAGTGAATAACAACAAAGCATGGACTTTCAACAAATAATCACAAATGATCTTTTATGTCAATGGATATGGTGGACAGATATGATTAATATGGATCTATATTTGTTGATAATTCCATACACTGATTTCCAGTATATCTATTGATACATGGTATCAACTGATATAATCAGTGTATGGAATTATCAACAAATATAATCAATGAATTGTTCATTAGCAAGGATGATGATGTGTTAGATTTATACTAAATATGTGGATTCATATCCTACCTCCAATCAATCCAGGTTGGCTACCATGGTGTGTCCTTGGGCAAGGCGTTTTACTCCACTTGCCTGGCATTAAATAATTTAGTTGAATTGCTGTGCCCTAAAGCAACAAGCCAAACCAAACTGTTGGAGCCATCAGTGACTTTGCAATGATGTTTGGGAAGCAACGTAACAAGTCTTGAATATCTTGGCTGCCAAATTGTTATATTTAAATAAAATGAACTGGCATGTGAACATTTTAATTTCTTTTGGCATTTTGGCAATAGTATTGGCAAAGTTAGATGTGGAGGTTGATGTGTATATGTTCTTTGATACATTGGCATGATGTATTTACAGAATAGACATATAAAAAAAATTTTTTAAAATGTGTGGGCACACATTTGTCAAGAATAAGGGGACATGATAATAAAAATGGATGGAAATTTGCACTAACATGGTCAGGGTGCATTAAGTCATGGGTGCTATGTATAGCAGAGTCACTTGTGTGCCATTTTGCTGTGCAACTGCAGGTCTCAGTGACCTGGTTTGCATTTTAGCAGCCAGATGCCTTTGTTAAGGAGCCAGTATGGTGGCTTTGATAAGGTCATTCCAGGTGTGAACGTGTTTAGTGTACATGTACCATCAACTGTTAATTTGAACTGCAATAAACTGGCTTTTCAGCTAGGGAATTAAGTTTCTTTAATGCCATAGAAAATATATTAAAATGTGGACTTGGAGCAACCAATGTTTTTTTAAAACATGTAACCTTAAAATAGTTATTCCAGTGTAAGACAACCAAACCAAAGAATTAGAGAACTTGAACTCTTTGACATCATACCTGCACCATCTTAATACACTGTTACCATCACAATGGTAAGTGATTTTGTTGTTGTTGTAGGGTTTAACGCCATTTTTCAGCACACAATGGCGGCCAGTATTAATGGTGGAGGAAGAACCCGGGAAAACCCCGGAAAGAACCACCGACCCACGAGAAGCTTTTAGCAAGCTTTCTCACATACCCACGTTGGCTGAATCTGAGACTCGAACCCACGCAGACAGATGTGAGATGGTAGTGATCCGTAACGTACAGCGCTTTAGACCACTCGGCCACTTGGGGCCCCACAATGGTAAGTGAAAGTAGATAACTAAATTTAGGCATCATGTTTGTAAATATTTACATTTTTCTAATTTTTTTCAGCTTTTACAGAACTTGGGAAAGACACAGAAGACAAAAGATGAGGCTCTTCAAGAATACGTTGTCAGGTTGGATAGACAACACGTAAGATTTTTTTTATCTTCATATTTGTTTACAAAACGTTTTATGTTCCTGCCATCTGTATCGTCTCTGAAGGAGCATATAATATTTCTCACGTCCTTTACATCCTTTACATTTGATCACTTCACATGCTGTACATATTTAGTTTCTGCTTCATAACATTTAAAGGAATTAATAGATTGAAAACTAATTTGGTATAAGGTTTTGAATTAGGAAGCATATGTTAAGTTCGATTTTCACAGTTAACTGATACTTCCTTGGTGGCCTAAGTGGTTAGAGCATCGGATGTGGGAGGTGGCTGGTTTGAATCCTGGCTGAGTATTGCCAAAGACTGATAAAAATTGTACTATTAGAGCTGCCTTGCTTGGCACTCGGCATTAAGAAGTTAGTGTTAGAACTGGTTGGTCTGGTGTCATGATAACGAACACTGGTGGGCCTGGTGTCAGGATAATGTGACTGGGTGGAACATGATGCTGCATGTCTGTGGCATGATGCCCCAGTGCTAGACATCGCTATAAACTGCCACACTGCAGACATCGTAGCGATATGACTAAAATTGGCAAAGCTGCGTCAAAACTCCAAAAATCACTTACACCATTAATTGACGAAACTTGACCTGTTTGACTTTGCACTTATCCTTCAAATACTTCATATTAGGAGGGTCATCTTGCTCATTTCTAGTTTTATTGGTAAAAGTTTCAGATGACTTTGCATGTTTTTCTGCAGCTGCAAGAAGTGTGCATTATATATAAATAGAACCAAATTTATGCATCAGTGTCCATACATCTAACTAGCAATGTTTCCTGTTTGACCCACAATAAATGGGTCAGTGTAACCCATTCTTCAGGGTTTAATCAACTTAATGTTTTGCTTAAAAACATGGACTTTCTTTCCAAGGAAGCCTACATATCGTTTCTTTGTATTTGCTTATAACTCAGCCGCTTCATGTCATTTGCATTACTTTTTATAGCCCCGCACATTTGGGTAGTGGTCAACTGGAATCAGCATGTCCATCCATCACAGTTTTGTTTACTTAATGTTATGAACTCTTTGAAATTTCTTCATGAAACTTGGTGTGCTTGTGTCCTGTAAATAATGGAGTCTGTCTGATCAGCATTTGGAGTGTTAGCTCCATTTGTTTTTAAAGCTGTTTTCATCCATTTTTCTGTCTATCACACTCTTCTCTGGTTAATATCCAAACGAAAAAAAACTTACATCATGACAAGAGTGTATGGCCTATATAAAGACTGACATTTATTTCTATCTCCCCATGTATAAAAATTTTAAGTTCCTTTTTATATCCCTTACCACTTGAAATTTGTATGAACCATCTCCATTTATAATGGCTGGATGGTGTATCTTGTGGAAGAATGGGCTCCGTCTGGTTAGTATTTTAATTTTTGAAAATATAAAATTCGTTTTCCTTTCAACTCACTGTCATACTCTTGATAGTTTATATCTTCCAAACCATCTGAGATGTCTTGATGAGTTTAGATATGCATTTCTGTCATAGAAAGAGTTTTTGTTACATAAAAGAATGAGCTTTGTCAAGGTCATTTTTTTTAGAGCTCTCTGTTTTTACATTCATTTACTGAGAGCTGTTTTTTTTCCTTCCTGGATTCACCTCCCACTGGGTATTTTAAATCTATATCAAAAGGGTAAAGAGGGCCCTTGGTGGCTTATTGCTCTCAGGCACTCAACAGATCACTCACATCTCAACTCAATCAAAATGGGGCGGTGGTTCTTTCTTCACCAGATATACTGGCCTCCATCTTTAGCTTACCATGTGCTAAAAATTGCTTTAAACCCCAAAATCTAAAATTAAAATTCAGAAAAGTATTATATTATGGTCTTACTTTCTTGAATATCTCCACCCTACCCCCCCCCCCTTCTCATTGCCATTTAGGCACTATAGTAGGGCATTTTGACTGATTGAAAGGAAAATGCTTTTTTTATAACAAGTCAGGTTCTAATGTACAGTGCCAAAGTGCGTATATGAGAAATATTGCCAGTAGCTGACCATGAGTCAATGGTTTTTATCAAGGTGCTCTTGTTAAATTGTATTCAGGATGGTGGAGAGACTCTGTATGGGTGCAGTTTAGGGCAGACATGTTTTGCAATACAACATATCTTTCTGTGAAGATAGTAGTGATCAAGATTTGAGAACATTTGTTTTTACTTTTCAGGAAGTTGCTCAGAGATTTCAGAAGGATCTGAAGAACTTTACACATTGTGCAAAGAGTAAGTACAGGTTACTTTATGTCCTGGTATGCTGCTTTTGTCAGTGAAATCAAATTACCACCAGTTGGAAGATTTTATATATATGTATATATATTAAAAAAAATTCAAAAACATTTTTATGAATTGGTGAAAATGCTTTTTGAAATAACCACAAAACATTTCTTTATTTCACAAAGAATGTTTACATTATAAAAAAAGATTCTCTTAATATTTTGAAAATCACTCTTGGTAATAAGAAGAATCATTTTGTTATTTGAAAAACATACTTTTCTCAGTTTAAAAATAACAAAAATGTATTTTTTGAAATTAAAGATTTTTGTTATAAAAAAATTATTTCAGAATTTTTTCTTCAGATTTTTGAGAAAGAGAAATTCTTCAGAAAATAATGAAAAAAGAGTTTAATTATTTCATAAAGATCTTTTTAAGCAGCAGTTTTGTTAATGGATCTTTTTGAAATAGCATTTTTTTTTTCTTGTAATCAAAAATACTAATTTTTTATTTTGATTTTGGTATTTAAAGTTTTTTGTTTGAAAAGATTTTTAAGAACAGGATTTTTCAGTACTCTTAAAATTAAAAGGAAAAAATATTCTATGAAATTTAAACGAAAAGAGAAAACATTTGGAAATGTTGCAAGCTTGCCCATTGTAATGTCGCCCTCTTAGTAAGAGGAGTTGTTAATTTGATTTGGCTGGCATTATCTAGGGAATGACCTCCCTTGATTTTATAGCCCAGTGGGAGTGAATAGATAGATTATCTACTGAGCAAGACTATTGGGAAGAAATAATGCAATATGATCCCCCTTAGACAAGAAAAATAAATAAATTTGCTCAATAATGATTAATAGCAGCAACTTTAATTCTCTTTTAAGTTTTGTCAACAGAATTTAATAGCAGTGTCTAATTTGGATTTATTTCATCATAATAACAAGTGGTGAAAAGAGCGCAATGTCCATGACTGATTGGATCACCTTCTTCCCTCAGCTGTGTGTCAATGTCTTCCTATTGCCTCGAGTCTTCCTTTTCCGAATACTTCATCCCTTTCTGGACTTCCTAGTCCTTTATTCTGAACTCGTCACTTCTTTTTTCGGACTTCCGTCTTTGGACTCTCCTGTCTCTCCCCAAAAAGCTGTTTCTTAATGCTGCTCTTGTTCAAAAATTGTGCATCCTAGCACAAAACCCTATCTTTTCTTACAAGACAGCCACCTGGTCCCCTTTTCTTGTTTGAGGAAAGCAATATTCTTTTTAGGCTTCCTCGGAGCCAATTTTCTCCTCTCTCAGGAAATTTAAGACTAAAGAATTTGGACCTTGGTCGTCACTTTAAATTCACATTACTTCCTTATGCCTTAATTTGCTCTGATCAATTGTATGCAGCAGTTCCTAAATTTTCCCAAGATAATCATTTCTTTTGTCAGATTTTGGATAGCCTAGAATCTCTGAACTACGTTGCATATTAATTTCCCTTTTGAAAATGATAATTTGACATGGGTTCCTATCAAGTGGTTATGGTTGGTAGCTCAGATGTGTATTTTCTCAGGACAGTGTTGCAATGCCTTGGTCAAATTTCAATGAGTCATAGAAGTTAGCTTTTCAGGTTTAACTGATGTGGGGGGGGGGAGGAAAGAAGAAAGGTCGAAATGACCCATCGCAAAGACTTTTCTGGCTTAAATGTGATAAAATTTTAATGCTCAATGCATTCAACTTTAAGGTTCAATACTGTTCAAAATTTGACACTTTACATATATATATATATATATATATATATATATATATATATATATATATATATATAACCACATTAGGACATATATTGAAATCCATTTTGTCTGAGGAAAATCTTTGAGTCTGAAGGAACAAAATAACTAAAAGTGATACATTAAGGAACCATTTCTTGAGGGATTTTTTTAGCTTTACTCGAAAAAAAAGACGGTGTCCTTCATCCTCAGAAAGCATCTGTCCAGAGGCTGGCTACACTCTGTTTGATAATTAGATGGCCTGGTCCAACATTAAAGAAGTAAATTTATATACTTGTATGCTTTACTGGTCTTAGAAAATTTGTTATTGCTTTTCCTTCTGAAAGGGTGCTGCGGTGTCTCTGTGGTTTTTGTGCCAGACTAACAACCAAGGGTGCTGGTTCCAATCCTACAGTTAGTCATGAATTGAATGTCATAAGCTCAGAGGTTACAGTGAAAACTATGCATGTTGATAAACAAATCTGTACTAACCTATATTTGTGATGATCAGACTTAATATGCTCTTTTCTTGACCCAGTTAGTACCTGGCCACCATTGTAAAAATTCATAACGATAGATAATTTTTGTCTGGATTCAAGTTTCCTGATGACTGTTTTAAGGTGCAGTGCATTCAGTAATCAGGATGAAATAGACTAAAGTTAAAGAAAATTATTATTATATTTTTCAACAAGAATTCATATTTAATTTAAGATGAGTAAATGCACATATATAACCTGTATGATTTTATTATTGGTTGATCTGTAGCTGCCTATATATGTCAGGCACTGTAGCTGCCTATATGTGTCACAATCTCTTTGTGAAATATTAAATATGTTGCAACTGGTAACTTGTTGTTCCAAAGCTGTACCCAATACTGCATTGCAGTAGACCAGATGTCGTAATTTCCGTACCTGTACCATAAATATTCAGTATTTCTTAAAAGTAGATCTTAGAAATTGTATCTTCGTTTTTTTTATTCTTGGTTAAATTAAAGTATAATATTTAGAATTCAAACAGTATTACTTTTCTCATGAGAGGCACTTTTGCAGGACATATTTTTTGCAACTATGGTTAGTTTGTTATGGTAACTCTAACACAATATGAAACAACATATCAATTTAATGTATGAAGTCAGAAAACATTTTCTTTTCTGGATAGTATTATTATGTATATTTAAGGTTGACATCTAGCCAGTAGTCTGTCTTAAAAATGTCACTAGGTTGTGAATAAATGTGTTTTTTTTCTCACAGATCAGATTTATTATTTTCTTTGTTATCTGAAAAATTCATTTCCTTATTTTGTTAAGTATATTTTATTCACAGGAAATTAAATTTTGATTTCCTCAGTTTGGTCAGTTATTTTGAAAAAATGCAGACATTGGGGGAAAAAAAGAGTCTATTTCAAGAAACTTGGCATAGATTGCCCTATTATGGAGTTGTTTTCACATGAAAGACACAGTCCCCCCCATCAGAGGAAATTACTAGATGTAAGAAATGGAAGGTTCATGTTTTAATTTAAATTTTTATTTAATGTTGATAACACAAGAATGTACTTTTTTTTAAAATCACATATCATACTTTATTGACATTATAATACTGAGAAATAAAAATCATTTATCATTGGTGGAACTTTTAGAAATACCTTGAGCTACAGCAGTAAGCCCAACCTCAATGTCAGCTTCCACACCAGCACTAGATATGGTTGCAGTGGTTTTTCTATAAGAGGGAAAATTTATTGACTCCAGTGTCTAATTTAATTTTTTAAAGAAGAACAGATCCACAAGCACGTATAATTTAAATACCATAATGGAAGGTTCATGAGGGGGAGGCTGATCAAGGAGACAGATGCTTAGATCATGGATTTATTGCAGTAAATATTAGCTTTTCTTGCACCATATACTTTGAATCAGTCATTGTTAAGTGAGACTAAAGCTACAGGTTGTTGTAAAAACTGCTTTAGTCTGATTCTACATAGACTGTTTCTAAGCTTAACACTGCTGGATAATTGAATATTTATTGCAGAAATGAATAAATCCATGATGTGATTGCTTGTGATTATCATATGTGTTTAAATTTTGTCAATGAACAAGAAACAGTATAGCTATTTGATAAACTTTATTTTCTTTAAATCATCACACTTTTCAAGCTGGTAACAGCCGTTTGGCCCCATTTTTTCCATATCTGGAATAAGAAATGTAGTTTTGAACTTTTAAAATTGCAATACTGTAACTTTATTTCGATTTTTATGTTCAACAATTACATGTACTCCACCATTTAACATTTGACTTCTGTTTTGTGGTGGGAAAGCAAGCTTCATTGCATGTATTACGCTGTCCTCTCTAAGAACATAAACCACTCATGTCTTGTAGCTCAAAATAGACACTTGATGGCAGTTGAATTCATAAGGAGATATATTTACCTGAGAATTTACCTGGAATTTTTCCCAAGTGTCAGTTGTGTATCCTTTACAGGTATTATCTTTTGTCTTTTGTCAACTTGAGCTTGTTAAGTGGTTTTCATCTTGTCAGAACCATATATGTGTGATGCGCACCTGGGAACAACCACTGTATTTGTTTTATTATTTGTGGACTTGGAAGCTCATTACAGGAGACATGTTGCATTTCCAGTTTTTGTCAGAGTCTCTTGCATTTTTCCATCTTAAGAGGAAGCTTAGGTCCTGTCTTTGAGGAAGACAAGAACACATTATTAGTATTGTAGCAATGTGTGTGTGTGTGTGTTTTGAATTTTTAACATAGCTTGAATAATTTAGTCATTTCACTACAATGTCTACATTCCACTTTGCCCACTGGAGCATTCATTGTAGCAATGAAAATTGGGTTACCATTTATGTATAGATACATGCCATCTCAGACCTGTGATAGAGAAAGTGGTGACGAATAAATTTTGTATATTCCTGCCTAAGGTGAAACATATCATGCTATGATGTCTGTATGTCTGTACATCTATTTATGCATCAGTCCCTTGATTTTTGGTTTCATATGCATGACATCAATAAAATTTGAGTAAATAACTTATGACCTTGACTATTTAGCTTGACCAAATTTGTTGAGGTCATGCATATGTGGAACCTTTTGTAAAAGGTCAAAGTCATGGTCACTGACTCAGAGAAGGAAATGTTTTTGCACAATAACTGTAGTTATAAAACATATAGCATCACCAAATCTTGGACTTTGGTAAAGCAAATGCCTATCAGTTGTATCATCAGAAGGTCTTCAGTCAAGGTCACAGTGACACAGGAAAAGCTTTTTAAAAACAATCTTAATTGTGCACCATCTTAGGACACTAAACTTGAGAATGACTTACTGAATTGCAAAGGAAATAAGCTACAATTTTGGGAATGACAACTAAGGGTTAAAGTCATAATTAACCAAAGTAAAACTCAGTTATTTCTACATAATAATTCATGTTCTGCACAACCTTCTTGTAGGAAAATGTAAAAAATTATTTGCTGTGTTATTGAGGAAGGAACTTGTTTCTGATATGGTTGATGGGTCTTGGTGAAAGTTGCTGTGTCCCATCAGTCGCTGTTGTATTTACTTGTACTATAACATGCTGGAGAGCTCTCTACTGGAGGGGTTGAGTGTGCTTTTTTATGTACATGTCTATTTTCTTGTAAGCACTTGTTTTCACACCTACTCTAATAAGTACCCTGTCATGCTCCTCTGCCATCCCCACCCCCAGAACCTTGACAAGAGGTTGTGACTCAAAATTTAAGAGATATGTAGTATTCATTCCAGAAATGGAAAAAGTAATGTGGCCCAGCGATTCCATCTAGGTCAAAAATTAGGTCATTTAATAAAAATGGGGGTCTAAAATATACTTGCCTGTTCCTTATTTATTCAAAACTTGAAGACTGCTATGATTGCCTTAGCGGTTAGAGAGTCTGCCTCATATGAGGAAGGTTGCAGGATCGAAACCCTGGCCAAGTCATACCAAGGATTTCTAAAAATGCTATCTCCAGCTACCTCACTCACACTGTTAGGACTGGTCAGCTTGGTGTCAGGATAATGTGACTGCGTGGGACATGATGGTACAATGATGATGCCCCATTGCTAGACTTGACTATAAACTGCCACAATGACTAAAATTGTTAAAGCTATGTTAAAAATCCAAATCTCAAACACACTCATGCACACACAAGAAACTGAAACACTTATTATTTCAGGCATTCACTTCATGAATTTTATTTATTTCTGCAATAAATATTAGCTTTGCCTTGAATGAGTGATAGATTGAACAATGAATCAAAGTATACAGTAATGGAAATGGGAATATTGGAGAAGTTACTAAATCCACAAAACAGTGCTAGTGATAATTAATAGTCTGCCCATTTGTGAGCCTTCCATACTGGGATTTGCATTCATTCCTCTTTGCAGAAGTAACCAATTTTGAATTTATCTTATGTTTTACTCCTTATACATGACTTGGCAGATAAATGCAGAAATGCTTTTGCAGAAAATGTAATCTTGAATTTTCTCTTAATGATCATCAACCATGTGCAGAAGCTCATCGTTGTCAGTAAGATGTTTCTGTCAGCCAATTAAATTGATTGTCTTATGATTAATTGGCAGTGAGCACACTATAGTAATCTACGGATGCACTTGATTCACTCTGTATTTGAATGCACTCTATGGATGTCATGGAGGGAACATTTTTTGTATCAAAGATGAAAAATAAGGGTCACTGACACAAGGAATGAACCCAACATATATATTACGACTGCATATATACAGTTCTATAGTTTTGTCAAGAATATTTTAAAACAACACAGTAATTGAAATTTAAAGGCATTTGACCTTTTGACCTTAGATAGGGAGCCAAAAATGATATCCTAGTTTAATTGCCTCATGGAAAAATGAACCACCAGAATAATTTAATTCCTTTCATCTGTCTTGTAGGACATTGAGTAATGAGGATGAGGAAGACTGTCATATGGAGACTAACATAGGGTCTCCAATGCTAAGTGTGGAGATCAAATTGAATACCAATACTCTTTAGGAATGCATAAATGCCAACCTTATGCCTTTGGCATAAACATTATGCTTTTTTAGTAATAGTAATAGCCTCAACATTGTAGGGGGTACTAATGTTAGTAATAGTAACAGCCTCAACATTGTAGGGTACTAATGTTAGTAATAGTAATAGCCTCAACATTGTAGGGGGTACTAATGTTAGTAATAGTAATAGCCTCAACATTGTAGGGGGTACTAATGTTAGTAATAGTAACAGCCTCAACATTGTAGGGTACTAATGTTAGTAATAGTAATAGCCTCAACATTGTAGGGGGTACTAATGTTAGTAATAGTAATAGCCTCAACATTGTAGGGGGTACTAATGTTAGTAATAGTAACAGCCTCAACATTGTAGGGTACTAATGTTAGTAATAGTAATAGCCTCAACATTGTAGGGGGTACTAATGTTAGTAATAGTAATAGCCTCAGCATTGTAGGGGGTACTAATGTTAGTAATAGTAACAGCCTCAACATTGTAGGGTACTAATGTTAGTAATAGTAATAGCCTCAACATTGTAGGGGGTACTAATGTTAGTAATAGTAATAGCCTCAACATTGTAGGGGGTACTAATGTTAGTAATAGTAATAGCCTCAACATTGTAGGGGGTACTAATGTTATTAATAATAATATTATGCTCAGAATATACTCTTTTGCCACTTACATTAGCAAAAATTATGCTTATACCTCTATTGGGGTTGGCATGTATGGTTTTGTCTGGTGTAAAGGGCAACAACCCAGACATGTAAAATTTCATTCTAAATACTTTCATTGTGTAGTGGTTTGTTATTTTATCCATCCCCACTATTTTATTCTTTGCATCTGTTGTTATGTTATAAATATTGGTTCATAAAATAGTGCCAGTATTCTGGGATCAAATGGAAAGCATCTGCACTGAATTTTTTTAAAATCTCCATTCCACACAAACAGGCTGTGACATCATTTGAGATGACTAGGGAGAAAAAAAGGTGTTTCCTGTCGGCTGACCATCCGTGTTTCTCATTGCTGACCCTAGCACTTGTTTCCACCCATCATAAAAAAGCACCCCCCAAAAAACACATTGAATATATATCTAACAATTTTAAAAAATTTAAAAAAAATTGAAAATTTAAAAAAATTGATCTGCCTACTCTAATTTTAAAACCATTTCAACAGTAAACACATTTCTTATTGGCTATACCTTGCCAACAACAGTTATGTTCAGTTTTTTGCAATGAGGTGGTGAGAAGAAACAAGATGGTTTATATGTGGCTGTAAATAGTAGTTCTGGATAGAATTTTTTCACATTTTCAAAGGACTCTAAACTATGCATGAAATGGGTGGTCAGAATTAAGACTGAAGGCTTTACCACAACTTGACTCACAAGGTTTTGCCAGAGACATTAACTAGTATTTACAGGTCAACCTTTTGCTTGTCATGCGAACTAAATATCCATGAAATAAAGTAATTTTTCTCTTTTCATTGAGCTACACCATAAACTTAATGAGCCTTCTTTTGATATACTAGTTTCATGGTTCCACAGAGACAGGTAGTCATTTTTCATTGAAGACTTAATTGACCCATAAGGTCATAGTGTAATATAAAACTAAAAGCTTAACTGACCTTGTGAATCACACCTGATACTTCAGAGCCACTTTTATGGCCCAAGTGGCCCCCAATCAGGTACTTCTATAGGTTATTTATTATTCAGTCATAGTTTCTTGTATATGATGCAGCCATCCAGCAGCAAAATGCATCGATCCAGATCCTTAGTGGCATAATGGGCCAGCAGGTCAGGGTCTGTGCTATTCCATTGCAGTTATCAGTGCTCCCTCATAATCTAACATCAAGACAACTGACCCATGCTAGTCTAGGCATGTCACAGCCTGAAATTATGTTTTGAGTCTTATGCTCCAACAACTGAGTTACCAGATGGCTGAGTTGTTGAAAGCACTCACCTTTACCAGTCACTATGTGGGCTCAAGTCTTGGGCTCAGCCAATGTGGGTATGTGAGAAAGCCTCCCAGTAGCTGAGTCCCATGGGGCAGTGGTTCTTACCAGGGCTGTCCCAGGTACTTCCTTCACCAGTTTTACTGGCTGCCTTGTATAGCCCAATGTTGCTCCGAGAAATGGCATTAAACCCCAAAGCAAGAACAGCAAAACAACCATAGCTCTCCAGCAGTTGACTGAACACATTGTTTTGACAACTGAGATAATTTCTTGATTTGAAGTTTATGGTTCACTTGTTTGTTTTTCATGTAAGGATGAGTAATCCTTTCTTCATGAAGAAAGGTCTTACTTTATGGATTTTTAGCGTTTTTCTATTATATGCTCATATTCTTCCAGGAGGAAAATCGGGTCACATTTTATATCCTCACAAATGTGGTGGAAGGGATTGGATTCTTTTTCATTTTTGTCCTATTGTTTGTGTTTGCTTATTGGGTTTAAAAAAATAATTTATTGATTTGTTTCTTGATTAGTTGCCTTATTTATCTTGAGCTCTTTTTTCAATGATGGGAAATGGCACATGTATTTGAATGCATTGCAAGGAGATGAAGTCAGCCACTCTAAACTTCCATGTCACTGTTACTTCTGTATTTTCAGCTGATTACTTGTTACATGCTTGATACAGTGCTTGAAACAAGAATTTAATAAACTGAGTATGTTACTTCCCAATATGGTATCAATTGCATTTCTTAAAATTTGATGGGGTATTTTGTGAGCACTGAAAAATACAAACATCATGATATGGGACTGAGTCTTACTGGTAATTATTTAGATGTTAAGTATGCATTTTTTAATGTTACTGAGTGACTGAGACTAGTCCAGGTTGTATTTGTTTCTACAGTAAAGATTATTTATTAAATTCTTGGATGAAACATTTTCTTTGTTAGAACTTTCGGGTTTACTTTCCCAGACTAAATTCCTAATTACTGGTACTGTGCATTACAAAGGCTTTGTTTATAGCCTTCCTTTGTCACAAAGTTTAATTGTTTGTATCATTTAATTTGTGTCGTCTTCTTGTCTCTCAGAAAATTAGCTCAGTTGTATGTTTTTGTCACTGGATGTGCCATAGTTGGGTAAACAGTGGCAGTCGTTAAGTAAAAAAGGCGTAACAGAAGTAGATCTCATTCATGACCTCATAACAACAAAGATGTAACAAATGCATCATAATCACACTTCATTCCTAATTGGCAATTTAGAATGGTGGGTTCCTATTGGATGCTATTAACACATGGGAATGTTTTGTTTTGTACTTTTGTAACCATAGCCCCAGGTGGCTGAGTGTTCTAAAGTGTTTGCCTTTACCAGTCATTGCTATCTCACCTCTGTCCACGTGGGTTTGAGTCTTAGGCTTTGCCAGTGTGGGTATATGAGAAAGCTTGCCAGTAGCTTCCTGGGGCTGGTGGTGGTTTCAGGTTTTTCCTGCAACAGTTATGCAGGCTACCATGTATATTATTATAAATGCTAGGCAATGTATATACCAAGGTCTGAATAATATTTTTGAATGGTTTTGGAATACGCATGCCAACAATACTCCACTCATATCTTGCGCTTAAGAATTAGAATTTTAATTTATGTTATCTTCAAATAAGAATGTTCTTAAGACAAGAAGAACTTTTTAAATATTAATGCTATATTTAAATGAAGATATTAAACGTTCTAAGTTAAATGTAACTTTCTTACTACATACACATATTTCTCACAAATATAACCTCCCTCTGAAAAGGCCACCCCTCTTATATATGGCCACTTTCCTCATGCAGAAGGTGTGGCTGTATAAGAGGGAGGCCATGGTACACATTTTCCAAATTTACAATAGCAGTATATGCTATTTTGTTACACCTTACTGAAAACCAGTCAGATTTGTGGATAAAAATAAAGTGCCTTACTGAGATGGTCATTGTTAGGGTTGGCACGTCTGGCTTCATATGTACAAACCACAAGATATTATGATAAATGTATCTCACTGACATTGTTTTGTACAGTCTTAGGATAGTACTTGCTAAACAGCTCAATGACATCATTTTGTACAGTCTTCGGGTAGTAATTAAACATATCAGTGACATCATTTTGTAAAGACTTTGTCAGGTAATTGTGAAACCTCATTTAGGTGTCTTTGGTATTAGCACTGGTATTTGTTAAACCTTTCAGGTTCCTTTTGGTACCATGTCAGGTAATTGTTAAACCTTTCTGGCTTCTTCATTACCATGTCAGGTAATTGTAAAACCTCTTTCAGGCTTCTTTGGCACAATGTCATGTAATTACTAAACCTTTCAGGCTTTTTTGTTACCATGTCAGGTAATTGTTAAACCTTTTTGGCTTCTTTGGTACTATGTCAGGTAATTGTTAAATCTTTTTGGCTTCTTTGGTACCATGTTGGGTAATTAAACCAATTTCAGGCTTCTTTGGTACTATGATCAGTAATTATTAAACCTTGTTTACTCTTCTTAGTACCATGTCAGGTAATTATTAAACATTTCAGGCTTTGGCACAATATCAGGTAATTGTAAATTTTGGCTTCTTTGGTACCATGTCAGGTAATTGTGAAGCCTTTCAGGCTTCTTTGACATCTTTTCAGGTTATTTTTAAACTACACTTGCAGTGAATTTGCATATCTCAGGAAAACTCGGGTGAATTTAGACTGATCTCACCAAAACAGTTCCATTGTAGGTTTTATCACACCACTATGGTCTCATTAACATGATCGTGCAATTGTTGTTAAACTACACTGTTAATCAAGTTAATACACTGGCTGTATTTGAACGGTCTTGGGTTACAGTGCATGACCTTACATTTAAAAAAAACTCAAACAGAAACCCAGATAAACATGAATGTACACTGTAATTATACTCTGGCAGGAAATGGCATTGTCATCAAAATATATAGAAGTGACCGTTCTTGATATCTCATATTTCACTTTGACAAAAGGGTAAATTTCATTAAGCCAGATAATCTGGAATTCTCAAACATACCTGTAAAATTAGTTACACTAATAGTTTTGTACAAAAGAGGTTAGTTTTCAGTGGTGTAGGGTGAACTTTTTATCAGCTTCACTTGTGAACAAGTTTGTTCTCTAAAGAGTAAACATTGAAGTTAGCGTGTTGAATTACAGGTATTGATATACAGGTAGATGCTTGTATTGGTTGCTGTACAGCAAAGCAGCACATTTTTAAAGGTCACATATAATAACCACTCATCTTTATTAAACAGGCCCCTTTTAAAGGTCCTGTGAACTAAATTATTTTTTTAACTAGAACTGCTGGGTTATGGCAGGTCTGAATACCTATCTATCTATCTATCTATATATATATATATATATATATATATATATATATATATATATATATATATATATATATATATATATATATATATATATATATATATATATATATATATATATATATATATATATATATATATATATATGTTTGTTCCTGTACTTTTTATTGTTTAATCATAGCTTTGCTGTTAGGTAACATGTGAGATGCTAAAGTATTTGGCATTAAATGCATTTATCTCTAATTGTTTCATAGATTTCGTTTTTTTTTTTGCTAAAAAATAAAATCAAACCAAGTTTTAGTGTAATCAACCCTGCTACAGCAACCATGTCCATATAACTTACGCCTGTGTATAAATGACGCAGAGTTCCAGAGGTTCCATGGATACATAAAGCAGCATACAATATAATGATCATTTCTAGATGGTTCTCACACACAGAGGGAGTCATGGTAACTTGGAAGAATGAGATACTCATAATCCAAGGGTTGTAGGTTTGAAACCCACACATGCCACTGAGTTTCTGCTGTCTTAGTGTGTCCTTGGGAAAGGCACCTAGCTCCCATTTCCTTGTCAAGAGGAAGCCGTATAAAATGCAGAGAGTACCATTAAGAAACAACTAGCCACCCAGCTACTAATTGTTTTATAACAAGCTATTGTCAGTGTTTGTGGGTTTAATGCCAGGCAGCTAGTGCTGTATATTTATGGAGGAAGAACCTGTGTAAACTATGGGAAAATTCACTGACTCATGGAAAACTACTGGCAACCTTTCTTACATACCCACATTGGCTGAACCCAAGACTCAAAATTACATGGACAGAGTTGAGATGTAAGTGATCTGTAAGGACAAACACCATTGACCACTCGGCCACTCTGAGCCCCAGCCTGTTGTTACCATGCAAGATAGATACTCTTTCTTTATAACTTCCATTTTTTTTATAACTTCCATCAGGAACTTTGTTCTTGCCAAATATAAACTTTGCTGAACTTTTTGGTTTGAAAGCAGACTTGGTATCAAGCTATGTCAAGTTCAGTTTTCAAGATGATCCGACAAAATTTGAATATGTTATGGAAGCTGTTTGAATCGGAACATTAATTTTGCTTATTATACCAAGATTTATAAATATAGACCATTTTGGCAGAGATGTCCTTTTTTTGTATGGGCATATTTTTATTTTCTTCATGAATCTATCAATAAATGTTTATTAGGGAACTTTCAAATACAGATGTTTCAAGTGCACTTTTATCATAAAGAACTGTTTACAGTTTCTTGTAAATTTTTATACCATAATGTAATTGAAATCAGAGAATTGCTCTCATTTTTGTAATAACCTATCATATTTTGAGCAGATAATGTTCTAAATAGTGTAGATCTTTATCAGTAGATATTGAATTATTTCCCCTTCTCTCCAATTTTGGACAGCCATTCGGATGTATAACTTTGTAACACGTGATTTATTACACTTTAAGCTTTCATAGATATAATCGTGAAAGAGAGGTAAATATGTTGTCTTATCATCATAGTGGAGTAAATAAAAATTTTAAGATTGGGCTGGACAAAATTGCCCAACAGGACTTAAAAACTTAACGTGACTGCACTTGAAGTATCTAAAAAAATCTTTTTGAGGAAATGACACTCATAGCTGAAGTATGCAAATCTAGAATTAAATCTAGACGCATGTTGAAGGAGCACTGTCATCTGTCATTTAATATGCTTATAATAAGGTTGATATGAAAAACTGGTGAAATCTTTTTTTACCACCATGATTCTATATATTTAAGGGGAATGATGCAAGCATTATGGTGATGTTGCCATGGTTATTTCAAATTCGTTGGTCAATAAACACATTAGAAAACATGGAGAAAGAATGATCAATCAGGCAAGGAATAAGTACTGACAGTCACCTTTAGAAAATATTTGCAATTAGAATTCCATGTGGAAAGTGTTTAACAGACCAGGAGCAGGTAAGCTTTCTACAAGGTCATCTAAATCCAACAACATTGTAAGTCAGGAAGGCCAGATTATTGATGAGGCTCTTGAAGTAGAAAATACATTGAACAAATTGTTTTGTCAGTATAGCCTCCAGAATTAAGGAACCCATTTTAAGCTCTACTTACAATGAACTAAGAAATTTCTCCACCCAACACAAAATGTTCTATCTCTGCAGTACCAAAAGAAATGGTTTTGAAATTTTTGCTAACTATTGCAACAAGGAAATCAACAGTTCAAGGAAATACTGGACCATGTCTCCTGAGGGTTGCTGTAGATATAATATCGAATAGCCAAGCTTGCATATGTAATCAAAGCATATCCACCCCAGTGTTTTACCATACATGGAAATTGGCAATTTCCCCCCATTCACAAGACTGGCAGCAAAGATGTCAGTAAGTACAGACCCATGTCTATCGACCAACTCTGTCCAAACTACTTGAAAAACATGTTCATGACAATCTTTTGATACACTTATTGCACTATAACTTAACTCATAAAAACCAATCAGGTTTCAGAGAAAACCACTCCATTGAGACAGCCTTGGTCTTCATGATAGCAGGATCCATACAAGTTGAGTTGGAAAAGCTTTTGATCTTCTTGATCATATATTCTTATCAACAAATTGAGCACTTATCAGTGTGACAGTTCAATGATTGATTGGTTTAGATCATATCTTACAATGAGAAAACAGTGTGTCAAAATAAATGTGGCTGGTTTTTCTAAAGAAGAACTAATTACATGTGGAGTACCACAGGGATCAATCCTAGGCCCTCTCCTTTTTCTCATTTTCATAAATGATCTGCCACTGAAAATAGGCAACTGTATTTCATCTACTGACTTATATTCATGTTCTGCATTAGCCAATGCAGATACAGCTTTCAGAAATCTGAACGTAAATCAAATTTGGTATTCAGCCACACTGCTGCCTCCTATACGTGAAGATATAAGATTTTAGTTGATTGGCAGATAAAATGGTAATTATGGTAATAACAGGTCAGCAAAACATGACCCAAAGTGGATGCAGTTAGATCTTCGCCTAGGACAGTTGAGATCTGATTTTAATCAAATTGTATGCCAGCAAAACATTGCTATGTAGACAACACATTAATTGGAGAACCTATTAATTTTGTTTTTAAAATACTTAAAAGATAACATATAGTAATGGTACTAGAAAGATACCATTAGCAATAGTAATTATAAATTTATACACATGTTCTTAACAATTAGTGAGCCATACTGAAAGCATTCACACAAATATCACCTTGTTGTTTACATGTTGACTTGTTAAAAAAAAAAAAGCACACCCTGACATTTATCACCCTTTAGCCATCCTTGTTTTAAGAGGGCTTTTCTTTGCCTTGAGGCATCTCAGTGTTTCATAGCTACTATCTGTCATAGCTAGGTGTGTATACAGTGGCATCCCCATCCTCTATCTTGTCAGTGTGGACAAATTACTCTCTGATAAATATTGACCGTGTGCAAGCATAAACACATACAGAGTCAGCCTAAGGGATTACTGGATACCTGTATACCTTCACATAAAAGCTATGATGTGAAGGTGAAGGACCTGGTACCATATGTACTGTTTTGTAAGTCCAGTCAAACGCCAACAACACAGGTACTGATCAGCTTTCGCAAAACACACCATTTGATCAGGGTCTGTGTATGTGTCTTCTACTGATTTACTCCTAACAAACTAAATAGACCCAGATGTACCACCTTATTATGCAGCAGAGGATCTGGGTCAATGCAGATGGATATGACTCAAGAGTATATATGGTACTTAATAAAGGTTTAGGTTGACATTAGCATAATGTACAAATTGGTAAAAGATCTTGTGTATTTTTTTCTTTTCCCCAGACATATTATCTTGCATAATTTTAATCCCTCTGTATGCCTTTGTATGGTAGATATGTTTTTGTATCTTACGAAAATATGCAAGGACATCTGTCTGTCTGTGTAGTAGCTAGAGCATCTACCTTGGATGTGGGAGGTCGTGGGTATGATCCCCGTCCGAGTCATGCCAAAGACTTACAAAAATGGTACTAACAGCTGCCTCGCTTGGCGCTCAGCATTAAGAGGTTAGTGTTAGGACTGATCGACTTGGTGTCAGGATAATGTGACTGGGTGGGACATCATGCAACATGTCTGCGGCATGATGCCCCAGTGCAAGACAACACTGTAAACTGCCACACTGCAGACATCGTAGCAATATGACTGAAATTTTTTTAAAGCTACATTAAAAATCCAAGTCATACATGCACACTCACTTACTGTCTTTTTGCAGCCTTTTTATTCCCAAGTAATTTTGCCAATATTAGCTTGTACATCTGTATCATTGTCTTCACATATTAAGTTCTATACACCCATTGATCTGTCTGTCGATATGTTCACCTATCTAGTTATTCTGGCTGTAGATTTTTCATGGTATTCCAGGAAGAACTATGGAAAATTCTTGCATGGAAAATCATGGAGTATTTGGGATAATATATTGCAGACTCCTTTTAGAGTAGGCTGGAAAACCCAGGGAAAAAGACAAGGAAAAGGATGTAATAATAATAATAATAATAATGAGGACTTTGTATAGTGCCTAATCTTTAGAAGCTCTAAGCGTTTTACAACATTAGACAACACCTATAAGATAAAAAACATATAATGATATGATTACAAAAACAAACACCATGAAATTAGGAAACATTAAAAAAACATGCTGAGAATATTTAAGGTAGGAAACATTGTTAGGTCTTTAAGTTTGTTCTTGCAGTCGAAATAAGTGAGTTTTGAGAGCCCTCTTAAATGTGATCACTGTGTCTTTGTCTAATATGGGTATAGAAAACCTGCGACAATTCTTGCATAGAAAACCTTGGAGTATTTGAACTAATATTCCAGGCTCTATCCAGGGTAGTTTGGAAAACCATAGAAAACCTTGGAATATTGGCATGTAAAACCCTGCAAAATTCTAGCATGGAGTATTTGGACCAATATATTGCAGGCTCTTTCCAGGGTAGGCTGGAAAACCCTGATAAAAAAGAAAAGGAAAAGCATGTAATATTGCTTTGGAAAACCTGGTTTCAATTTTAGCACGGAAAACCCTAGAGTATTTGGACTAATATTCCAGGCTTTGTCCAGGGTAGGCTGGAAAACCATGGAAAACTCTGGAATATTGTCATGGAAGCCCTAGAAAATTCTAGCATGGAAAATCATGGAGTATTTGGACTAATATATTCCAGGCTCCATTCAGGGTAGGCTGGAAAACCACAGAAAACCTTGGAATATTGGCACTAAAATTCCTGGAATATTGGTCTGGACAAACAAAAATATTTGGTTGGAAAACCCAGAAAATGTTTCATGCAAATGAGATTTCCATAGAAAATATTTTTCATGAAAAATTTTCATGACAAGAGAATTCCCAATAAAATAATTTTTATCTGGCTGACATCCTGACAGGCTCCCCATCTCATCCGTTAAAATCATACACTATTAGGTGAAAAACAAGAATATTAGCCATTTGAATTACACTGAACGACTTCTTCTAAAGAAAGCGTCTCAATAAAATCCTGCATCCTGCCCTGCTTTTTGTATGATTTTGGTACCATCCACTGAAATAGATTACAGCAGCATGTACTATGCATCCTGAACCAAATATATGACTATTTAGTTGTTCGACAAAAACATTTAATTATTTAGTTCAGACTTGAAAATCACAAGTCTTAGAAACATCTCTGAGTGTTATTCATGACCATCCTTTAAAGAGATCCAAAATTTTAGTTTTACCATCCATTTTGAAAAGGCTATGACAAATGTCAAATGATTATTACCTAATAATCTTTAAACACAAAAAAAATCCTAATGAAATTACTTATTTAATAATTTGAGACCTTTGAAATAGAAAGACTGCCATCTTCTTTAAAAATTAAAAAATTGATTCAGTGACCTCTGAACAGTTATTGAATTTGATACGTGAGAAGAAAAAAGTCCCAAAGAAAAATGGAAATTAGATTAACAAGCTTGTTTGCAATTTGTTAATTTTGTCAACCTGTTGTTGATAACTGGCAGGCACAGCAATAAAGAATGATCTGCAAACTTATTGTCACAATGATTATATGAAGCATTGGATTATATATCATTACATCTCATTTGACATATTAAATCATAAAGGAAAGATGTGCAGCACCAGTACAACATGCAGCAAATGCAGTAGTCTTTATTGTATTCACCAACTTGATTATAAATTATTTCTGAGATTCTGTGATCATTTGCTGCACATGTATTGGTATTGATTGCAATAACATTTGGCGAATTAATGAACAAAGTTTTGATGCCCCAGTTCTCTTAAAAATGGAGCCTGTTTGAAAATGAGGCCCTACATCAGCCCCCTAACTACAGTTGCATAAACCATTAAAATGCAGCACAGTCTTGAATTTCCTCACCAGCATAATTACTCTGTAATTTTAAATTATTTCTTGGGTTCTAGGATCTGTTGCTACACATGTATTGGTACTGCTTGCAATAAAATTTCCCAAATTAATAAGCGAAATTGTGATGGTCAACATTAAAAATGGAGCTGTTTTCAAAACAAGGCTCTTGTGGTAGTTTTGCCTTTGAATACTGTGTGCATATTTGGAGGTTTGTAAACCTGTCTCCAGAACTGTCAACAAGGGAAATAAGAGCAATTAAGGTTTCGATACAAAACTAGACCTCTGACATGGCAAACCACATTTCATCTTGTATTATTTTATTTCTTTTCTTAAAAGGCAAAATTCGCACAGCTTAATTCTTTATAGAATGCTGGCAGAATGTATAAAATAAAACAAACATTTTAACATTTTAAAATTTATATTTAGTGTGAATATAATTATTTTTTCATTTGGCAGCAGATAATAATAATAATAATAATAATAATAATAATAATAATAATAATAATAATAATGACAATAATAATAACAATAATGACAATAATAATCACCATAATCATAATGATACTATTTCACATTATTCACAACAACACTTACAGTAATAATAATAAGGACAGGTATAACATACCCTGATGCTAAGAGCAAAAGATTTAAAAGAATGGATGTTTTAAAAATAATTATTGATCTCCCCCCCCCAGCTTTTTTTTGGGGGGGGGGTTAAAAATACTTATTATTTATGCATTGATAATGTAAGGAAATTTTTGATACAAGAAATAAAATCAGATTTATTGACAAATCTATAAATAAAGGAGTTCTTTATTATTATTATTATTATTATTATTATTATTATTATTATTATTATTATTATCATCAAACATTTTACTATTTACCACATTCAAAAATGTATAAATCTTTTAATATTAAATATAGCAAAATGAATAAGTGAAAATAAAAATCATTAATTGAATTGATGTCACTGTTAAAATTATGTTTTGCACATTTGCTACTTTAAATTGTTTAAAATTGAATGTTTTTGATACATTTGTTTAAGATACATTGAATACTGTACAGATGGTGGACTTGACAATAGAATCTTGTCTTTGAGTAATATTGTGTTCCAGCCAAATGTCTGTTTGACATTAAAGTCTGTGTAACATCGCCCACTTAGAAAGAGGGGTGGTTAATTGGGTTTTTTCTGTGTTATCCAGAGGATGACCTCCCTTGATATTATAGCCTGGCAGGAGTGGAAGAAGAATAGAATTTCAACAGAGAACTGAGTGAGAATACTGAGAAGAAATAAAGCGATACGAGCCCCCTTTGACAAGAAAATAAATTTGAGCAGAACAAATTAATAATGGCAATTCCAATTCAAGTTAGATTATGTCATTAGAATGTAACAGGAGTGTCCAATTTGGATTTATTTTATCATCATAATGAGAGGTGAAAAGAGCACAATGCCCATGATTGATCTGCATCACCTTCCTTCCTTTTGACCGTATATCAATGCCTCCTAGTTCATCCTTCATGAGCTCTATGATTTGCCACATCATGGACTTCCTGGTCCTTTTATTCTGACCTTGTCCTTTCCTCGGACTTCTGTCTTTAGACTGTCCCATCTCTCTTTCAGAAAGCTGTTCCTTATTGCTGTTCTCTTTCAGAACTTGTGCATCCTAGCACTAAACCCTGTCTTTCTTTTTCCAAGATGGCCATCTGGTCCCTTTCTTATTTAATGAGGAAAGCACTATTCTCTTTAGGCTTTCCATGGAGTTGACTACATTTCCTCTTCCAGGAAATTTTCAGGCTGAAGAATTTGACTAAGGTCGTCACTTTAAAGTCTGATTGCACTAAAGTGTACGCCTTAATTCATTCTGCTCAATCATAGGCAGTAGTCCCTAATTTTTCCCAAATAAATAATTCCTTTCATCAGGTTTAGACAGCTCACAATCTGTGAACGACAGTGCGTATCAAGTTCCCTTTGAAAAATGATGGGTGGACATAGGTTCCTACGAAGCAGCTAGGGTTGGTAGCTCAAATGTTTACTTTCTAAGGACTGTGTTAAGATACCCTAGTTAATTTCACTCATTTGGAATGCTGCCCGATTGAAGTTTACACTGACATGGGGGGGAGGTGAATGAAGAAAGGTCAAAGTGACCCGTCACAAAGACTTTTCTGGCTTAAATGCGATAAAATTTTAATGCTCAATGCGATCTACTTTAAAGTTCACTGCAATTTAAAATTTGACACTTCACAGTCTGGATGTCATGCCAGATATCCAACATTCACAGAGAATATACAAGTCCAAATTGCCCATGTGAAACACACACTTGAGAAGATCCAGTTTTGAAAAATTAACGTGTTAAATTCAAATCATAGTCCAAAATCTGCACATGTGAAAATTTGGTTAGTTTTTCCTTGTCTCACAAGATTTGCAAACGGCTCATATGAACTTACACCATCTACGCTGTTTCATATGTTGTTAACAAGGTCCTCCCTCATCTGCAGCTTAGGAATTTATAAGAATTGGTGAGATTTTTCTACTATGGTAACTAATCAATTAAGTGGAAGAAATGAATAATAATATGAAGTGCCAATCTTGAAAATTGACAATTCTTTTTGAGGGTTTTCCATGTCAAAATAATTCCAGATCCAAACTGTCCATACTTTTCCAGGGAAAATTTCTAGGGTTTCCAGGATAAATTCTGGAGAAAAAAAATCATTTTTGCACTATTTTCCAGGGTTTCCATTTTTTCCCAAGGTATTCCCTCCATTTCCAGAGTATACTATGGACTGTACACCATAATAGGTGGTTGGTCTTGTCTTTAATTGTGGTGTATGTCTGTTGTCTTGTATGCAGTTACTTGCTGAGAATATCACGCTTCTGATAATATCACACAGCCAATCATGGAATATTCTGAAGAGACATACATTGGTGGACAACAGAGTCATGGATGACAAAAAGTGATTTTTGATATTGCATTGTGGAACATGTTTGATTGAGCATTAATGCAGTTGAGGGCTGGCATAGTTATAGGCTGTTGCCATTTCAGTATATGATACATTTTTGTCCATTGTACAGAAAGAACTGTCATTCACTGAACGCAGATGGTTGCTGGGCATCAACCGGACCCTCCAAGAAAGTCCAATGTTGATTGCATTACAAGCAGTGTTAATTTGACTTGTGACTTTGTCAGCGTAGATACTTCAGTATTTGATATGCATTGCACACAACATTTCTTATTAAATTTGTTGTGTTATAGCACTGTTGTGACAATAGCTTTGTCTTATTTGTATGGAATATCAATAATAGCTTATATATAAAGGTATTTACATTTTTGAACGTTTCAGATTAAACATAGTGCTCCACTGTTCTGAAGAATTATCCATTAGTATTAAGGTGGTGTGAAATTTTATTTAACCATCGCTGTTTAAATGTATTTGAAATATAACAGGCTGCTTGTAGATCAGATGCTATAACTTATGGTGTATTATCGTTTGGGGGTTAGTGTGTGGTTTTTAAAAAATGTGTAACTGTGTTTGTCCTGGAACCATTGTTAAGACATTCATCATGCTTCAGCTTGACTGTGCATCGCTCCATCTATTACCTTTTTCATTTTCATGACAGTTTTGCTTCATCAAATTTAATTAAAATTTGCCTATACTTTGTTTTCTTATTTATAATTATTCTGTTGATTGCAGTTGACTTTCACTTTACTGTTTATATGAAAAAATGCTCATGAATAACAACTTCACACTTGGATCAGCAGCCTTAATGTTTCGATGGGAAACGTACTTAGATTCCATTTCATCAGCAAGGTATGGCTGATAAACCATTCAGAGTAAAGCAAGCATCCTCCACCACTACCACCATCAATGACCATTGTCACCACCACTACTGCTTTGCTGAGTGGAACAATGTCAGTACAAAGCATGATATACCTTACATACATGCTTGTAAGTTGAGTCCAGCTGCAAACCGCTGTCACATTATGTGATGACAGATCTGGGTCTGTGCAGTTTGATAAGAGTAATCAGAACAAGCAGCATAGACCCTGATCTGCAGAATAATTATGTTATGGCAGATCAGGATCTTTGTTTGCAGTTTGATTTGACTATATAAGTATGTATATGTGATTGTTGTTATAGAGTTTAACGCCCACTTTCAGCACAAGATAGGCTGTACATGATGGCCAGTATAAATGGTGGAGGAAGAACCTGGGAAAACCCCCAAAAGAACCACCGACCCACGACAAGCTTTTAGCAGACTTTCTCACATGCCATATTGGCAGAGACCAAGATTCGAACCTACGCAGACAAAGGTGAGATGGCAGTGATCCGGTATGGTGGGGGCTTTAGACCACTTGGCCACTCATGGGCCCCTGTACAAATGTAATTCAATTATTTCATGACAAATCACAGAAATCTCCAAAATGTGACAGAAAATGAAATATTTCAGTTTGAGAAAAAAAATCCACAATTTTGGTGTAGGTATGAATGAGATCAACCTTTGTGGTATTACAAATATCCTACACTGGTTTTTTTAATGAAAAGTGGAAAATTTGGATTGTTGTAATGATCAGACAGAACCCAAAATCCTTCATCTTGTACAGCCTTATATTCCCTTCATTGTAGAGGCCATAAGTCAGTCCCACATTTTCAATTATTGATTGTCTCCAATGCCAGGGTGCTTTCCGAATTTTAAAGAGGAAGAAACAAAAGTGGGTTCACGCACATTTTATGTTAGGGTTGGATTCATTCATGTGAAGAGAAGTGATTGAAAAGATAATTGGGTGTACTATTGGGTTAACTTCTATGTGGGTAACCAATAATGTAGTTTCTTTTTAAGCATCATTAACAGTACTGAGGAGTGTGCTGAAAAATTGTTGAGGCCATTGTAATTGAATCGAGACAGACTTTGAATATTTTGGCTAGTTCATGTACATGCATCAGTTGGTACAAGTCAGTCAACTTGTCAGGAATTTGAATGACTGAAAATAACCGAGAAATGCATTTATCAAGTTGGAAAATACTTTAACTTAATAACTTAGAACAATATACCATGATTGTAGAGTCAAATTTTATTTAAATATTATGCAGTAAAAGTGAGCTGGATGTTATTGACTTAATTTGTGGATATTTTATAAGTATATACATGTAGAGGTATACATGTATACCATTTGGTATTAGCGATGGAGATGAGTACATTTATGAAAGATGCCATCTTGAGACAGTTGATTTTGTTGAAAAATCTTGGACTTCTGAAGAACTTCATAAATATGTACTTATTCATTTACAACAGTTAAAAATTATTATCTTGAAAGTTATTGCATACTTAGTTTTTGAGAAGACAACAAATTGTTAGACATTTTGTAGTTGGGTGGATACTTTCATATGTGGGTTTGGTGGTTGAAGGGCAGAGGGAATCATTGTACATACTTATTTTTATGAATTTTAAATGTAAAGGATAGTAATAGCTAACTGTTTCATGATTAGGAAACAATAACAGGTACTTACTGATGCATACCGGATAAAATAATTTTTCCCTTTATAGCCTGTAGTATTGACCGAGTTGTGGACAGGTTTTTAGGAATTTCATTCCTAGGCTATAAAGAATAGAATAGAACTTAGTAGAATAATTCTTCACTTTTCTTTTCTTGCTCTGAGGACAGTATGCATCAGAATTGGTAATCCTTGCAGCTTATGTACACCAGGTACCACATAACCTTTCAGATTACCTGACGAGCCTGTTCATAACTGGACCATTTCTATCTTAATGCAGGGATGCTTATCAAAATGGCAAACTTATAATGCAGAGGGAAAAAAATCATTACAATATTAACATGCCGAGTTTTGTTTTGACTGTTGTTGCCAGTCTTCTTCCTCTTCCATTGTTATTTGGAGCTTATTTTGTTTCATTTTTTTTAACACATTGTCAAAAATCTTTTCCAAAATTTAATTCACAAGATAATATTTAAAGTTTTATCAATGGTTTTAGTTTTCTGCCATGGTCTTTCAAACTGCTTTTTGCTGTCATCTTCATTTACTTGACCTGCATACTTCTTTCCTGGTTTGCCAACAGGATATCACCTACAGTGCATTCTGCTCAACAAATTATACAGTAAAAAACATCTATATTGCTTGTTTATACCTTGCTGGAGCTATTAATTAAGAAGAACAATTTTCCCGAATGAGGATATTCTTTTAAATGAGACGACTATCATAATGTATGAGAAAGAGCGTTCTCAATTTTTAATTTTTTTTTTTTTTTACGAATGGCCATTTTTAGGAATTCAGGTTTTTCCCAACATGATTATATCAAGGTTTAGGTTAATAATTCAGAATTGTGTTCCTTATGTGACATGCTGTGACTTGAAATGTATACGTTACTACAAACACAATGTGATGGGACTGATTTATGTGCTGCATATGATACGAAGATATAAAAAAAACCTGGTCATGTGTGGTGGTGGGAATTAATCAAGAGAAGAATAACAAGGCAAGCTCACTGAACTGAATCGGAATTTGTGTCATCCTTACTTGTTGAATAAAGCACTACATGTTCTCGTATATTTATAAACAAGGTCAGAGTACATGCACATCTTTCAAGATTTGGAAATGAGTATATTGCAGGCATAGATATAAAGTTGTTATGTTGACGTTAACAGTAATGAACTTGTGAAATTTATGTTTATTGAGTTTGTTCTGTATATTTATATAAATTGGCTTCGTTCTAGCTTTGTAATATCTCACAGCTTGTCAGTAAATGAATAAACGAACTATGGCAGGCTGTGGGAGGTTTGTAAAAATCGGTCACATGATTCACCTTAGCATTTATTGATTAACCTGAAATTTTATATTGTTGTATAATTACTGGGGCTTTGCTTGTTGGAACCAATATTAATCACCATTTCCATCCATCCATCTGCATGTCAGTCTGTTCAGTAACCATCATATTTCTGCAAATCTTATGATGACTGGATTCCATTTGGCAGATGAATTTTTTATTACATGCCTGTATGGTATGTTGAGATGGGTGACATTTTATGTACTTTAGTCCTAAAATGATCAAGAGACTGGGATTTATTACATGTATGGGACACTGCCAGTTTGGTGTAGAAGAGTTGGACACTGCCAGTTTGGTGTGGGAGAGTGGGATGCTGCCAGTTTGGTATGGGAGAGTGGGATACTGCCAGTTTGGTATGGGAGAGTGGGACACTGCCAGTTTGGTGTGGAAGTGTGTTCTCTGGGTTCACTCAAGGTGCAGTACCAGTGGCAAAGCAACTGCCATTGCCAGGGCCAGAGCCAGGCTCAGTGCAAGACCAAAATTCCTATTTAAGGCCTTTTCTTTTTATTGGGAGGAGGCCCTGGAATTAGGTTTTACAAATGGAGCGGGGACGGGGCTGAATCCCATGTTATTGCCCCTTTCCCATCAGTATTACATTGCCACTACAGCATATCATTGTAACTAGCATCGCTCAGGAACCATTCAACATACGCTGACGTATTCTGGCACAAACATTGACCCATATGACTAAATGTCTTCATTTGTTTTTGTTGTTGTTGTTATTGTTGTTGTTGTGGGTTTAACGCCATTTTTCAGCACACGATAGGCTATGCATGGTGGCCAGTATTAATGGTGGAGGAAGAACCCGGGGAAACCACGGGAAGAACTACCGACCCACGAGAAGCTACTGGCAAGCTTTCTCCTAGACTCGAACCCATGCAGACAGAGGTGAGATGGCAGTGATCTGTAATGAAGAGCACTTTAGGCCACTCGGGGTCCCCATTTGTTTTTGTCTTGTCAACTCTATTTTGGATTGAGTTGTGGCCCAGTGGAGTTAACTTCATAGCTGTATATACATCGGATGCTGCTTATGACCAGCATAGTCCAGGAACAATTGAACATACTTTTAGGCAATTTGGTGTGAACATAGTCTCACAGACTTTTATATGCTTTTTAATGGTTTCATCTCATTTATTATAATTATCTCCCCCTGATGGCTTATCCTCTTGACTTTAGTGTCTACTAGTTAACTACACCAAAATGTGTTCAATTCTGTCAAATCTGGCATTTGGCTATAGGTTGATCACTCCACATCATAATTTACAGCAGTTATCTCTTGTGATTGCACACCCTCATGTCTTTTGTTTCCTCAGCATAATTTTACATATCTCATTTCATCTAGATTTGGCATGCAACTTTATATAGATGAGGTCGTGAATCAGTTTCACTTCAAGTGGTCTGCATTATCATTTGGAAGAGTTATGACCCCTGATTGTCTATCCTCCTAACATTGCTTTACACAGCATAAATTTACTTTGGAATATTGCACTGCAGCAAGAAATATGATGCATCTTTATATTGATGCAACTTTGTATGTGTGTGTGTGTGTGTGTGTGTTTGTGCTTTTTTAGCGTAGCTTTAACAGTTTTTCAGTCATATTGCTACAATGTCTGTAGTGTGAAAGATTTGAAATTCCAACATTCCTTATCTTTTGGAAGATTTACTGCTCCTGAATGCTGATCTTCTCCAAACTTTGGTTTTCCGACAGTTTCTTCTGTTTAAGGTCTTACTGTACAAATTTTAGAGTGCACTCAGTTCTGTTAGCTCTACACGGAGTTGGGTCTTTATAAGCTGGGCTTTGGGTTGGATGTCTGCAGATGTACCAGCTAAATAAAGTCTGATTGATGGAACATTGTTAATGTCATATCTATTGTATATCATCTGTAAAGGATTCCGAATGGAAAACTAGAATGTGAATTGACTGTAAATTCAGGTGCATAATTACTGTGTGTCATAACACTTTGGCATTATTATATTTCAGTGAATTTATATTTCAATTACTGTGTGCCGAATGTTAATGTATCAGTATCATCTCTATGAAAAGCGGATTCAGGAATTTGGTTTCCTTGTCAAGTTTGCAAAATATTTATGATTGTGAATTTTTTTGTTATGGACAGTGTTGGCTATGTTTGTGGAGGCATATTTTTTCCACATAAAATGCTTTAGACAAAAAATGTGTAAAAGGGAAAATTATGGTATAATTTTGAAAAGCTATACTGCCATTTTCTTTCAGCTAAAGTTGGCCAACAGAAGCAACCTGGAATGATTCAAACAATAAAATTGTGGGGCCTCAATCCCAGGGATTGGGAATTATTTCATTGTGAAGCGATTATTTTTTTGGTGGGGGGGGACGGAGGAGAGAATTTTTAACAAATACAGTCTTATGGGTTATATTTGTATTCATGTTTTATGGAGAATTTGATTTTGATAATAGTAGCAGTGGTAGAATTTGTTGTGTTCTTGGTGTACAAACATTGTTTTTATAACAAGTCCTTAATATGAAACAAGTCAACTGGTTTATTCGTCTAACACAGGGGTACACAAACCCTGGCCAACAAACATGCTCTGTCCGGCCCATAGGGCAAATTAAAACAACACAGAAATCTGGCCCGTGAACAGTAATTATATTAAAGAAATTAGTGTTTGCAGCCCTTGAGTGGTCTTAGAAAATGCAATCTGTCCTTTGGCCAAAAAAGGTTGTGCACCCCGAACTAACATGATACAAATGTAGATTGCAATATAATTGAAAAAATGGAATAAAGACACCCAGTGTTCATATGGCACCATTTGTTTCTCATCAAATTAAAATTCCATGTTTTAAAGGATAGGAATCATTGCTGCATATTTACTACCAAGGAGACACAAGTCTACAAACTTGAATGTTGAAAATAACATAAAACTATTATCCCAGTTTCAATTTAAGAAAAGCATGACAAAGAATGTCATTAAAAAACATGAGTTGGTTCATCAGAAGTTAAGTTGTTATTAAGTCATTTTAAAACCAGGCCAGGCATACCTTGACATATGACTGTTAGGTAATGTTTTGAATACAAGTAATTCAGAGCACAAAATGTGTCTATCAGCCATTATTAATATGTATTGTCAACTATCCAAACAGTCAGCAAAAATGTTCTAATTATGGAAGTAATACATACCCACCATTGTGACAATGGATGGACTGTCTGCTTGCTTGTCAGCATTTCGACAGTGCACATATGTCCAACTATTGCAGTACGTACAGGGTCCATATGCTTGGGGCTGATTCAGGTGAAAGAGTCACCCAAAGTCTGCCATTTTACTGTGTCAGGCCCAACAGGCAAAATTCACTTTGACTTGCATTGAAATTCATGACATTACCCCCACCCCTTTTATTTCAGTAGAGTGACTTTTGTGTCAATTTTACCTTCAAAGAGGAAGATGGAGAGATAGATAGAACATGGAGTTCTGTTTCTGTAGTCAGATTTTGTGCTCGTTTGATGATCATCATAAATGCCAGAAATTACATTGCTGTTTATGGAATATCCGCCAAAAATTCTCAACTTGAAAACTTGAAAAGCAAATGAAAAACTGAATTTGTGTAGTAGCCCAGTCAGAAACAAATTATGACTAAGTTGATGTATCCTTATCCATTACTAATAAAATAAATAATGTTGCCCCATATTTTGTCACAGAAACATATAAAAAACTTATGTGGCCAAGATTTGACAAATTTCCTTACTGTAACCTATCTTCAAGATTGCCATTTTATGCTATACAACAGCGGTGATGAAGTAAAATAATAAAAGTTTTAATATTTTTTGTAAACCTTTAATCATATTTGATCATTTTAATAATCAGACACAAAAAGAGGCAAAAACATTAGTCAAAAGTGACTATTAAAAAAAGTAACTGAAACAGCTACTCCATATTTTCGCCAACTTCAGCTAGTCTGGCAGGCGAGGTAATTTTTCCAAATATAACTGTCCAGCTTGGACCTTGACTTATTATGCTTAATTACTCTTACAAACAAGGTCGGGGGCCCCGAGTGGCCGAGTGGTCTAAAGCGCTCTTCGTTACGGATCACTGCCATCTCACCTCTGTCTGCGGCGGTTCGAGTCTAAGATTCAGCCAATGTGGGTATGTGAGAAAGCTTGCCAGTAGCTTCTCGTGGGTCGGTGGTTCTTCCTGGGGTTTTCCCGGGTTCTTCCTCCACCATTAATACTGGCCGCCATGTATAGCCTATCGTGTGCTGAAAAATGGCGTTAAACCCCACATCAACCACAACAACAACCACAACCACAAACAAGGTCGAGTTCTTTATGATTTAGCAGACATCTGGTGTGGAGAAAAAGGGTAAAATTATAATTCCAAGCTAGTAACATGTGTAAGAAATATGAATGGAATGGAGGAAAAGTTTGGGTATGCACAATTGACTAAATTTTGATTGGGATATTTCAAAATAAAAATTCCAGAGCTGTAGATGGAAGTTAGGGCCTCCAGGCAGCCGTAACTAATATAGCAGAATTATCCATGGTAGCTGTCACAATGCTCTGCAGTTAGTGCTCATTTGTTGAACAGACCATTGAGAAAGCTTTATACATGTGTTAGGTCATAGACATTCATCATGCTGGATATTAATGAAACTGCTTTTATTTGTTGGTGTGTTGATAAAAGACAAATATTCATGTGTCTTGTATCAGTGATCAAATGTTTCTTGCTGAAAAATATATTTCATTATACTTTTCAACACCATCATTTTTAATAATATTTTTGGCTTGTTTGATGTTAAATGTCCATCAGACTTTAATATCTACATTACATCACTTATCTAAAGTCACTCTGATATATACCACTGATTTTGTATTCATAATAATAATAATAAAGTTCTCTGATAATACTGCTGAAGTTTTTTCCAGAGTTATAATTTAAGTTTTTAACCATATGGGCTATGTATTTTAGAATCAATTCTGACATTCATTATTATATATTTCAAAGCAAGGCTCATACATAGAGATTGTTTGTTAAAAAACACAAAATTCTGTTTTTTATTTTCATTAAAACTGCTGTTAAGTTATGCCAGTTAGCTCGCTTGGTAGAACTTGCTCAAATTTACACAGTTGATTATAATTTGCTTTCTGTCAAGAATAACAACATTTAAGAATAGTGAATCATTTTCTTACTCAGTTATTTTCCTTATTAGTTTTCAAAATCAGTTTCAGTTGATTTGATTGATGAGTAAGCAGATCTTGTCAGTCATTGCTTGACAACAGTGATTTTTATTTAGCATTTTAGGCCATCTAAGGCCTCTTGATTTGATCAGATACAGGACTCACTTTAGCCACCAGACAGAAGTATTTTAATCAAGTGAATATATTTACATCTTAATTTCACTTTTTTCATTCTTATTTATTCACGTTATCTTAACCCTGATCGGGATATATCATTTTGTAACATATAATCCTGCAAGGCTAAAATTGCATTCTTCATTTTAATTTGGCGTGGCATTCTGCCTTTTCTGTATTTACTGAAAAGTTGCTATGATATCATAACCTCAATGTGGCTAAGGCAGTTTATCTCTGATCCTGTATCTGAAAATGGAGCAAATAAAACTGTTGCCAAAGACAATGTAAACAGTACCTTGTCTACCATGACAGATGCAAATGGTACCTTGTCCACCATGACAGATGCAAACGGTACCTTGTCCACCATGACAGATGCAAACATTACCTTGTCCACCATGACAGATGCAAACTGTACCTTGTCCACCATGACAGATGCAAACTGCACCTTGTCCACTATGACAGATGTAAACGAGATTCTCATGGTAACTTGTTTTACAAATAATGCTTGCTATCTCATATTCGGATATTCGACGGTACTTTATTCAGTGCATGCCATATAAGTACAATCTGTTTACATTTCCAAATAAGGCAGCAATGTCCTTATTTGGCACACAAAAACGAGGCTGAAAACAAAGTAGTTATATATCAGTCAAGCTAATATGGCGGATGATTCAAAAGAAAAAAATCATAACGAAGGTGAACAGTATTTCACATGTATTTCTGCAATGATATGCAGCAATTCTGGTATTAAAAAGGAGGAATATTTAATTTCTTCCAGTATCTGTAACAAACAAATTCAGAATATTATATAGTAGGTTCGTAAAAGCACCAGGTGAAAAGTACACCCAACTTATCCATTGATACACATAGGCTCATGTTAGTACCCTGTCCAATAAGTAGGGGTATTAATATATTAGTACTAGCTGAAATGGGGGGGCCCCGAGTGGTCTGAAGTGCTCTCCATTACAGATCACTGCCATCTCACCTCTGCCTGCATGGGTTCGAGTCTCGGATTCAGCCAATGTTGGTATGTGAGAAAGCTTGCCAGTAGCTTCTCGTGGATCGGTGGTTCTTTCCGGGGTTTTCCCGGGTTCTTCCTACACCATTAATACTGGCAGCCATGTATAGCCTATCGTGTGCTGAAAAATGGCGTTAAACACTACAACAACAACAACAACAACTAGCTTAAATGGTGATTGACTGGCATGCTGTCTATTTTTGCCCATTCAGCATGTACATCAGACTTGAATTTAACACCATTTTCGGGCTCAAAAATCACCAACTGCATGGTATCTCAATTAAAACTTTCCCAGCTCCACTAATCTTTTATATTTCATAACTTTAAAAGCTAATATAATCATAACTAGCACCAGCCAGTGTTTGCCAGTCAAAATCATCAGCTAAAGATGAATTTATGCTGGGAATTAGCCATTTTGGGTTTACATTGTAGCCCATGTTTTAAACATGCATTTGTAAAACTTCATTGAAGCGAGGTTCAAGTTATAACATAATGCTTGTTCTAGGGCACAATGTGCCAATCAAAGTTTAGTTTAACAACCATTCATATCCAACTGAAAACCGAGATGTGTAAATAGTTGCCTATAAAAAAAAACATGTCATGACAAGCTCTATGATACATCTACTGGCGTGACTAATGTCACATGGGGGCCCCGAGTGGCCGAGTGGTCTAAAGCGCTCTCCATTACGGATCACTGCCATCTCACCTCTGTCTGCATAGGTTCGAGTCTCGGATTCGGCCAATGTGGGTATGTGAGAAAGCTTGCCAGTAGCTTCTCGAGGGTCTTTGGTTCTTTCCGGGGATTTCCTGGTTTCTTCCTCCACCATTAATACTGGCCGCCATGTATAGCCTATCTTGTGCTGAAAAATGGCGTTAAACCCTACAACAACAACAACAACTAATGTCACAAAAAGCACATTAAAGTGAATATTTAAATAAAAATTGTATGCTGTACCAAATACATTTTCATTTGTTTGACTTTCACATGATTTGTGGGAGTTCTTGCGCATCACTATGGTCTAGATGCACAAATTTGTCCAAATTTTGCGCCATTCATGCACCCTTGCAGCATATCCATTTAAGCACTTTACAGAAAACTTACGATCTCTTTTGCAGCAAGTTTCTCTCGTTTTCCAATACTTCCTGCTTGTCATATAGCGAATAAGCTACATTAAGTTCTGATTGGAGGTTATTATTTACCCAGGATTTGAATAAACAATAAACACCAATGAGAATTCAAGGTAACATATTGCACTACATAACACCAGTTCGTGTAGCTTTCAAATTCAACTAAAGTAGACAAAATACATCAAAATACTTCGCGTAAAAGTGGTTAATAAATGATGAGTAAAGTACTTGATTATAAACATGGAGCGCATTTGGAATGTCTTCTTTGTGCTGATCAAGCTGTTGGGATGAAATAATTAGTAAGGAATTGGTGATGGAACGGGTAATTTTGCAAACCACATCACTTTGTGTTGATTTGTAGAAGGCAAGTGAGTGTTGTCAACTTTTTCATTTTTACTATTAAAAATGAGTGCTTGTGCCTGCAGCAACTGTCTCAGATGAATTATCAATTTAAAGAATAATAATCCAAATGACTAATTATTAATGACTAATTATTAATGACGGCTGAAGATTAATATAACTTGTATACGGTAAGTATTGTTTTGTATTGATTTTGCATTTCTTATGTCCATATGTATATTGGCACAGCAAAAGTATCAATGTATCAAAATATTAATGAATCGTTTAACCTCTAATAACTTTGGTAGGACGTACAGTGTTACCCTTGTCTGTCTCTTAGTCCATCATATGTGAGAAAGCTTGGCAGTAGCTTCTCGTGGGTCGGTGGTTCTTTCCGGGGTTTTCCCGGGTTCTTACTCCACCTTTAATACTGGCCGCCATTTATAGCCTATCATGTTCTGAAAAATGGCGTTAAACCCCACAACACCTAGTCCATCATATTTTATGTCTGACCATGACATTGGTAGGGTATAATAGTATTATCTTTCTGTGTATCACACTTTATTTCCGATCATGCATTGGTAGGGCATATAGTGTTAACGTTGTACATCTGTTAGCCCATCACATTTTACACCCCACCATGACATCGGTAGTGTATAATAGTGTTATCTTTCTTTGTATCACACTTTATTTCCCATCATGCATTGGTAGGCCATATAGTGTTAACCTTGTACATCTGTTAGCCCATCACACTTTACACCCCACCATGACATCGGTAGGGTATAATAATGTTATCTTTGTCTGTTATCCCATCACACTTTATTTCCCAGCATGACATTGGTAGGGCATATAGTGTTTATCAGTCTGTTCCCCATACTTTGCATTTAGACAGGTTTCAGGTAACTGGGGGGAGTGGATCATCCATAATATGTAAACACATTTCTAGTCAAAAGAAAAAATGGATGTCTAAGCTATACCACTCATTTGTATATCAGCAAGTATCAGCACAGTTACATGGTTTTGTAATTCTGTGAAGCATTTGGATATGAATAAGCATTAGAAATTGCTACCAGCACAATGGTCTGAAACCAGCAGCTTCAAGAATTTTACTGTTTGTTTTAATAGTTGCTCTCCCAGAGACCAGCTTTTGAATGTTAGTTTCGAACCGCTGTATTTTATTCAGTGATTTTGGAATTTGTTTCATAACCTATGAAGTTTTGGTCATCTGCTCAGAACATTAATTCATTTTCCATAAACGTCAGTGCTTAACATCTGAGAAAAGCCCCCACTGTTTTGTGCCTGGTACAACACACAGTATTTCTTGTTTGAAGTTAACGTAAACCGTCAAAACAGCATTTTTTCTCCAAATAATTGTTCCTAGTTTAGGATACTGGTGAAAAGCTCCCTTAACTCATTCAGCCCCAATCCCACCTATAAGCAAAACAAACCCAAACAAACAAAAACACATGCCATGTTTTGGTTATTTACTAGCATCGTTGAATGTGTTAAGTATATGTATTCCTTTGTAAGACTCCAGATCATCCTATGATTTGTTGTCTGTCTGAACTATAGAGTATTTCTTTAGTCCACTTAATATATTCTCATTTGTTGATCAAGCATGTTTGATGTTTACTGGTTCTCTCTTATAAATTATTTGGCCAGGTGTTGGTATCCCATTCGAAGTTTCCGTACCTATTATATCAATAGTGCAACTCTCAAATCGCAGGTTTCATTATCAACACTTCAAATTTGTATCAATAGAATCTTTAATATCATCATAATGTCTTTCACAGAATCAGCTATAGTGCAAGTTTAAGCAGTTCACTTTAGTTACATCTGGTTTGGTTGCAACTTATACAACAATTAACATACACATAACAAATTCATTTAATGTAAGATACTGTTCTTGGGTGGGGGGGGAGGGGCTTTCATTTTCTTTTGAGCAGAAACATCTTTTATTTTATTTCAAGATAATATTTTTTCGTAATAATATCATGAATAGAATGTGGTATTATTTTGCTTTAAATCAAAGCCAGATATTTTTTTTTTGGTTATTGACAAACTGAATTAAGAAAAAAATTAATAGGCTCCTGCAACAGAACATTGAGGGGCCCCAATTGGCCGAGTGGTCTAAAGCGCTCTTTGTTACGGATCACAGCCATCTCACCTCTGTCTGTGGCGGTTTGAGTCTAAGATTCAGCCAATGTGGGTATGTGAGAAAGCTTGCCAGTAGCTTCTCGTGGGTCGGTGGTTCTTTCCGGGGTTTTCTCTGGTTCTTCCTCCACCATTAATACTGGCTGCGATGTATAGCATATCATGTGCTGCAAAATGGCGTTAAACCCCACAACAACAACAACAACAACAACAGAACATTGAATTGTTGTTGCTTAATATAATTGTGGTATACCACCATATGTGTTGCAGTATATTGATGAATACCATGGTATACATTGATACAGAATTTTTTGTGATACCCATCTCTGTTAATCAACATCATTGCACTGGGTAGAGACTGGTTAAAAGCCACCTGATTGATAATTAATCCACTAGTTAGGATACTTATACATGCTACCTTAATCTACAAGTCTTACAGTATGGAGGAGCTGGTAAAAAAAAAAAAACTACCTTAATCACCAGTCTTACACTGGGTAGAATAATTGTTAAAAGCTACCCTAATCAACAGTATTGTGCTGGGCAGGCACAGGTTAATTTTGTCCTGAAGTAACATTGTTGTAACTGAACATGCAAAATTTTGGTAGAAGTTAAAATTACATAGACAAATTTTTGAATATTAACAAAAGAAAAATTTGGTGCTGATATTCATATTTTGGTCCAGTCTCAAAAAGTATGAGGCACGAAAAATAAAATGTTAATACATGTAATTAGTGGTCTGAGTTCATCACAGGAAGGGAAGGGTTAGTGGGACTGAGGAAAGGTAGATAAGATAATTGTACGTTTGAAGCACCTGAGGGTAGAAGCAGATTTGATAGCAGGGACCCTGATATGTTCTGATATGGGCAGTGTACTTAATGAGTAATGAGTCTGAATCATGTTTACTTGTGGTAAGTATGTATTTATAAAATATTTGAAGGATGATCATCCTTTTAAAATATGTGCTAGTGACCTTAGGTCAGTTTTTCCTCAGAAATAAATACTATACAGGACTACAAAGTTCCACATGCATACTTGTATTAATTTTATGGATTTTTTGAGGATCTCAACACATGCACGCACGCATGCTTCACACACACACACACACACACACCCCCAGAGGGAATGTTAGCTTGAGAGCTTATTTAATTTTGCCCCATCTTTTTTTTTAGTGTAAAATAATTGCTTATCTGCTTTTCAAATAATAATTACCTTCCCTTATGCTGACTTTATTTGCAATCCTAGTATGCAATTCAAAATTTGATGGACCTGTTTAAAAGAAGGTAATATATTCATGGTCTGTTTCTTACTTGTATAGTAAACATCTATGACAGAAATTCGGTATTTGAAAAATGTAAGGAGTGGAGTAACCTGATCGGCAATCATCTGTAGGAAGATACCTACACAATACAAGTGTGGAGTATCATGAGATTAGCAAATAAAAATGTGAATTTATTTGGATGTGATGATGAATGTATATATTTATTTAGACATTTTGATATACGTACATATATATTAGGGTTTAATGGCATGCCAGCACAATAACCAATACATGGTACTAATTGAAAGTAAGGTTTTGAAAATATGAATATAAAGAATATACAAATAAACTGTAGGAAAGTACACTCTCTGAAAAAGTAAAGATGAAGTTCTACAATGTAAAAATTGAAATGCAAAGATCATAAAATTTTGTATAAAAAAATGTATACACAATAAAAAAAAAGTTTAGAAATCTAAAATCTTTAAAATATGGCCTTTGAATGTTTTATAAACTTCATTCCTTCAAAATTTGAAGATGAGATGTGTTGATTTTAATAGGTAAAGTACATAAACATTACCATGGTTAAACCTGTTTCTAAGCTACGATTTAGGTGCTATGATATTGAAAGATGGACAGACTAATTATGATACATAGCATAGTGAAGAAATCTATGTAAAGTAAAACCTGTCTATAAAGGACAATCTGAAAGCAAAGAATTCGTCTTGTGTATATCCTTTATGTAGAAGTTGGTTATGTCAGCAAAATGAAGAAAAGTGTTTTGTAAGCATTGTTCTCATTGAACAGGTGCCCGTTATAACACGTTTTTGTTGTAGATAATGCACTTGTTTTTGCCTTATATACATGTACATAATATACCTGTGATACTTTCGTAGTGCCAGACTGAAATATTCTTGTGTTTGAGTAAATTCTGTCAGACCTTATTTTTCTCCCATGCAGATATTTTATTCTTTTGGCTTGATTTTTTCATGAATTAATCAATTGTAGTTTGTGGTAATATGTGTACTGTAAAATCACTTGCCAGACTCAAAATGGCCAGTGGAAATTTATGGCAGCAGAGTGAATTTTCCAATCACTCCTTAATCTGGCTGGTACTGATTCAGAGTTTGACTAGTATTTTTTCTTTAATGAAATGGAAGTTCTGTCAGGAATATTGCTGATTTTGTTCATGGAAAGTCCATAATTTTTACCAGAAGTTTATTTTCTATTTGAATTACCTAATCAAGTTCCTACAAGTTCATCACCCTTCTCATCAATACTAATAAAAATTTCCCATAGGATGAGCAGAGACATACAGCTGGTTTAAGAAAAGCCACAGAATAAGTTTCAGATTTTTTTCCACACAGTTGAATTTAGGTCAAAACAGTTTGAACTTCAATCTTTCTATATCAGCTCAGACCATTGAGCCACCATGGCTACTGACCCCATTTGTCATTTTGTAAATGAAGGAGGGCTCCCAGGGGTTTAGTCAGTGGGAGGGGGGATCATTTGAGTTTCCTAGTGAGCTGAAGCTATGGTTAACACATTTAATTTATATTCATTAACATAAACATATTATATTATCACAGCTACTCTATATCATAAGACAAGTGGTAATATATATAGCCTTGCAGATTTAGGTTTGTGGTAACATTACTATTAGAAATTTATCACAGCTACTGTATATTATAAAACAAGTGGTACTATATATAGCCATGCAGATTTAGGTTTGTGGTAACATTACTATTAGAAATGTATTCTTTGAGAAACTTCTTGAGTATTACTTGGATGGCCTTTCCTCACAGTGAGATATCACATGAGTGGTAATTTCTTTCATGTATTTATAAATGAAACCATTGTACTTGAATTGTAATCATTGAGAATATGGGCTGAAAGAAAACAGCATAATGCTTAGTATTCTGCTAATGTTTCTTTTTCAGACATTATTTTACAAAACTATTGCCCTGAAGAGCAAAAAAATATTTAATTTACATAATGAAAATTATTATTATATGTTTCATTTGTTCATCAAATTTTCTGCCCTTCTTGCTCAACTGTGGTTCAGTACAGTAGCTAAGGACCCAAACTGCTGTGTTATAATGAGGGAGAGATGTACAAACTGTTGTGTTATCATGAGAAGGAGATGTACAAACTGCTGTGTTATAATGAAGGAGAGATGTGCAAACTGCTGTTATAATGAGGGAGAGATGTACAGCCTGAGTTACATTCTCCATGTCATCATTTGTCAACATTTAGATTATACGCTTAATAAGTAGACCATGAGTATAGTGCATGCGAACTGCGTCGTTTCTCAGAACTCCCATTTTCAAACTTTTCTTTATTATGGCTTTCATGTTTTCTATTTGTATTTGTAGATTTGTCGGCTGCATCCAAGTCATTCTTTACCACACTGGCGGATACCTATGAACAAGAATGGACAGATCGCAGTCAGATACAACAGCTGTTAGAGGTCATTAATTTATTTATCCACTCATAACTCCAGTTGACCAGCTTCATCGCTTAGTGTGCTATCAGAAGTGTTAAACTCTTTTACAGGAAAATTTATTATGTAAAATTTTTGGGAAAAAATAGGCTTCTTATCAGGCAAAAAGTTCTTACATGATAATGTACATTAAAAAATTTGTAAAAATTTTTTATTGTAAAAGCTGTGGATTGACATAATGAAATATTAATGGTACAGCGCTCCATTTTTATAATACTATTAAAGGGAGATTAATGGTACAGTACTCCATCTTTAAAATATTGTTACAGGACTCACAGTACTAATTCAATTCCCATAGTAAACCTATGCAAACACCATGACATTAAAAATTCAATAACTAATAAATTTTGAGTGCTCATGATCAAACCTAGATTTATCAGTATAGATGAAACCAGGATGTCAGCTTCTGTACAGAGGAAAGGATATGAGCCGTGGCATTTTCTGGACCTACATGTGTTTGAAACATGTGCTTTCAATTCCGCACCAAAGAGTCAGGTGCTAATTTAGTAACAAGTGTTCCAAACTCAAGACTGTTAAAGGACTGAAATTCCATCAATAAAACAATGTCTCTATTTTTTTCACTTACAACTAGGATAAGATCTGAAAAGATTATTTTTCCTAAAATATAACTTACATTATTATCCAATCCTGGTCAGGCAAACCCATATATACTCTATTTTATGTACACCCATTTCCAGGCTGGATACCATTTTTCCATATTATTAGTACCGTGTGTTCTACAGGGAGATTAATGATACAGCACTCCATCTTTATAATAGTTACAGGGAGATTAATGGTACATTACTCCATCTTTATAATACTATTAAAGGGAGATTAATGGTACAGTACATCATCTTTATAATACTATTAAAGGGAGATTAATGGTATAGCACTCAATCTTTATAATACTGTTACAGGGAGATTAATGATACAGTACTCCATCTTTATAATAGTTACAGGGAGATTAATGGTATATTACTCCATCTTTATAATACTATTAAAGGGAGATCAATGGTACAGTACTCCATCTGTATAATACTATTAAAGGGAGATTAATGGTACAGCACTCCATCTTTATAATACTGTTACAGGGAGATTAATGATACAGTACTCCATCTTTATAATGCTATTAAAGGGAGATCAGTGTTACAGTACATCATCTTTATAATACTATTAAAGGGAGATTAATGGTATAGCACTCAATCTTTATAATACTGTTACAGGGAGATTATTGATACAGTACTCCATCTTTATAATACTATTAAAGGGAGATTAATGTTACAGTACATCATCTTTATAATACTATTAAAGGGAGATTAATGGTACAGTACTCCATCTTTATAATACTGTTACAGGGAGATTAATGATACAGTACTCCATCTTTATAATACTATTAAAGGGAGATTAATGATACAATACTCCATCTTGTCAATACTATTAAAGGGAGATTAATGGCAGAATGCTTCATCTTTCATTTTTATAATACTATTAAAGGGAGATTAATGGTACAGTACTCCATCTTTATAATACTATTTATAAGTGTTTATGGGAGATTAATTGTACAGTATACCCTCTTTATAATGTTCACGTTATATTATATTGAGGTATCTTCCAAAAAAGCTGTGTCATTATAGTAAATAATTATTTAGAAATAGGATATATGACTGATGTGAAATCACATTATGATTGGTTCCCATTTGCAGGGAACTAAAACAAGTGAAGCAGATAAAGTAGCATTGATTAAAGCAAATTTGACCATTTTAGCTGTTGTTGTTGTAGGGTTTAATGCCATTTTTCAGCACATGATAGGCTATACATGGCGGCCAGTATTAATGGTGGAGGAAGAACCCGTGCAAAACCAGGGAAGAACCACTGACCCACGAGAAGCTGCTGGCAAGCTTTCTCATATACCCACATTGTCTGAATCCGAGACTCTAATCCACGCAGACAGAGGTGAGATGGCAGTGATCCATAACGAAGAACGTTTTAGACCACTCGGCCACTCAGGGCCCCGACCATTTTATTGGGATCCATGATCATACCCATGCTATAAGAGAGGGGAACAGACCACATAGGAACTTTATAATGAGAGACAACTATTACCGTAGAGTCATATGTTGAGATGTATCCCGTATCTGTTGTATCCCATATAATCTGTATCCCATATAATTTGTATCTCATGTAATTTGAGATACTCTGATTCAGACTTTACAACTTTTGCTAAAAAGTGAGAAAACTGGAAATTTACCTGAAGCTAACATGTAGAAGGTGTTGTAAAGCGCTTAGAGCTTCTAAAGATTAGGCGCTATACAAAGTCCTCATTAATATTATTATTATTATTATTATAGTTGTTTAAAGGGACAGAATTCAAATTGTCAACCTTTGCAGAATTGGAATGGTTACCTCCCTTGATAGTTTTGTCAGCTTCTGTTTATTTTAATACAAAATGCTCACAAAGTTACTTAGTTAAAAAATATTTTAAGTCATGAATTTGCACAAATTCAGTATCAGTTAAGAGATAAAGAAAAGAAAACCTTTATAAATAAATATGAACTTCATTATCATTATTTAACAGATTATGTTGATCGCATTGAGCCTGTTTTTTGTTCCATATTATTTCTTCAACCCTCCGTTAATAGCTAGACTGTAGAAGTCAGTAACTTTTAAACTGACGGATTTTTGAAAAAAATCATTAGTTACTGTACTGGTTGCATAGGTGAGTGTCATAGATGATCTTTTTATTAAAGTAGTTTTGCCAAATATTGCGGGAGGAACCTCAGTATCTTAGCAGTTAGTGTGCCAGACTAATCACTAAAACACTTTTAGCATATTACTTTTCATGTAGGGTTTTGAAACCTAGACCTTATTGACCTTGGAGTCAAGTTAAAGGTCATTGCTTGCATTTCTGTATTTCACTGAATATGGTATATTTTAATCAGATTTTGTGTTTAGTTTCATTCCAGTAAACAAGTTAATAGTCAGCATTCTGATGTTGAATTGAAGTCAAAGGTATTGACTGTGATTTTTAGTTGTACTGGCATGTTATCATGTTAACACAAACAAGCATGAAAAAAGTTTTATTTTCTAAACTTTTCTTGCAGATATAACTAAAAAATGCCCTGAATTATATAACCTTAATAACTATTTTGTCCAGAATTACTTTATTTACAGATCTAACCAAAGTAGCACGTGTTTATATTTTGGCATTGTTGAGTCAAGTACAAAAATGTTCTAGCCATGATATTAGGTTTAGGGTCAAAGATCATGACAAAGAATTTTATATGTTTGTTAACATTGGCATAAGAAAGTTGTTTCTTACCCAATTTGGTGTTTGAGTTTCTAAAGACTGTTAAAGATGGTTTCAATTCTCAAGGGTTGAAAAGAAGCAAGGGACTTTAGGACTTGTCTTGGATTCTTGTAAATTCTAACAGGTGAGCATCATACCCATATAGGGACTCTTGTTTAATAAATATTGCAGTGTTTTCCTTTATCCTCATTTGCACTTTAGAGACCCTCACATTTTTAATTCAGCAACCAGTTTTGTTACCAAAGATTGGTTTTACTCAGTTTGACCCACAGTTTTGATACCATTTAGATTTTTGTCTTGCACCCTTAAGGGATACACTGTATTGTAAGTATTAATATATATGTAATTAGGAAAATTTATTTAAAACTTTTTCATTGAATTTAGTAACCAGTTCAAACTTCCGATATATTGTACTCCTGATAGCACAGATCTTCGCTTGAAGTAGTCATTTAAGTATTATAAACTTGGACCCAATGTAAAAGTTTTACTTACTGTTTTGAGTTTAGAAAAACATACCTTAGACAGATGTATCCCTTACATTTATTGGCATACTTTGGAGTAAAACTTGGAATGAGCAGTTTTGAAGTAGATTTCAGCTGACTCAGCAATTGATCATAGAATTCCGGACAGCTAAGGTTCCAAATGAACTTTATTGATCATAGAATTCCGGACAGCTAAGGTTCCAAATGAACTTTATTTTGGGTATCAGTGACTGTTGCACATAGAGTATCAAGATAACTATATCATGTGATACAATTATATTCTAGGGATACAATGTAATAGCGGTTCCAAGCAAAATAGCTTGAATTTTCTTGTACTAATTTTGTGTGCGATATAAGAAAATGGTGCTCCCCAAACAGTCTTGTTGCACCATGATGGATGGAAGTATCAGCTTGGGGTTTTTACAAAAAGATTCTTGTGATGTCTGGTTGCTCTTAAATGAAAAAAGTGCCAGTTTGATAACCACAGTTGCAGCTATCTTGATAATCATATCGCTACTTGTGGAAAGAAATCCATGCTAACATTTTCACCAGACGACTTCTTATGAACTATGGCCAGCAAGAGCCATCTTGAAAATCTTGTTGCTCCTTCTCCTAAATAGAAAGTCACATTGGCATGGCGTGTTCACCAAAAGACTTATTATGATACGAAGTTGTTCCTGAATAAAAACGAAAATGGTGCCAATTTGATCTCAGATATGGTTGCCACAATAAACAAATTTAGTTGCTAATTCATCTGAATGGATGGTCATGTCATCATGGACTTTCACCAAATGTCTTCTAATTATTTTTTGTCGGGAATGAGGAAGATACCCATCTAACATCCAGTATGGCTGCCACAGTGGCAAGTTTGAAAATCTTATTGCTCAAGAATATCAAAGCTGGTTCCTGCATGGAGTAATTCAGAAGAAATGGTTTATACAAATAATTCATTTACGATGAAGAAATTATATTATTCCTAGGATATTCTTTTTGGCCTGTAGAGCATCACTTCATTTGAATTAGTATCATCATGGATTTTGGCAGTTGCAAAGTCCGAATTTAAAGATGCAGTAGTGAAGACAATGTGACCCTCTTCCCATATCATCAAATTTAATTATTGATCAAAAGAAGGCCGCATGTCAGAAATTTAACAAAAATTTATGCACATGAAAATAAATGATTTCCATGTAGGTTATTACATCATTGTCCCAAAAACAGTTGTTAATCTTTTCATCGGTTTATTTCAGAGCTGGGAAAATTTATGGTCAGACTACTTACTGAAACTTCAAGACCAGATTCAAGAGCCTCTGACTAAATACATTAGCCATGTACAGCCATTAAAGGTAAGGCAACAAAGTGAATTGATAACAAATTCCTGGTGAAATGTTGATGTATTTAGCTTTTTCAATACCTTTATATAAAAATAATTACTACGAATTAATTTATCATTATTTTATACTCTTTCTTGAATATGCAAATATCACATCATTGATGCTTAAATTTGTTGATTTGATTTGGACAGAAATGGCAAATATTAAAGGGTCATTGTGCTTTGAGTGTTGTAATTTGATTTGTAGCCTTATAAAGTTATAGATGAGGTTCGATATCTCACAGAGATAACAGCTCCCTCTTATTTTTAAAATTAATTCTGAATGAGCATGTACATATTTACTAAATTTACACTAGTTGAAGATAATGGATTCCTCACAAAATGCTTGAAGAATTGTCTTGTTTTTCAACAGATATTTGTTGTAGTGACTGATGTTGTTTTGTACAAGCCTTGCAGCAATATAGCTACTGTTGGTGTCTCCGTTCTTCAATTGTTAAAGCTACGTTAAAAATCAAAAACTCACAAACAAAAACAAATCTTTAAAATTAAGATATACATTGACTGGGTGATTTTTCATTCGAATATTTATAAGGTTCTGATCCACTTGAAAAATAGTTGCTTTACTCCATGCATTTTGTGTGTGCCCATGATTTGAATGAATTATCTCCTTTATATTAGCGTGCACAGTTTATGCACGTCATGTTACCTGTTTCTTCTTCAGATTCATTGTCTGATCATAATAGGTTAGGAGCACTTTCACTGCCTCTCTAATCTTTGAGTACATTCATTACCTCTCAAGCTAAAACAGATGTTTACCACACCTTTTAGCTTGTCTTGTCAACAAATGTGTGAAATTGTCATCTGTTTGCATTGGCATGATAAGGAAAAAAAGGCATAAAAAAGTAAATATATTATAAATAAAACAAATAGACTCTAAGCTGTGTGACAGTGTCAGTATGGGCTGCCAACTGTATGAGATATTCTTGAAAATTTGGCCTCCAGTTTTCCTGTAAATACTGTCAGAACAGAGCTCTGCAATACTTATTGTTCTGGCAGTAAGACCCCCCCCACCTTACAAGTCCTGTGTATCTGGGCCAGAGTTTTATATTGTCAGACTACCATCATAATGTGCCAGCAGATTATTATCTATACCATTGTGTTCTTTTGATGAATTAAAATGATTGACATAAACACTAATGCTGACATGCCGTACCTAATGTTCAGCTGCATGTTGAATCACAGCTCTTCGTTATGCTCAACAAACAAGTTTGTACTGAATGTATTGGAAAGTCTTCATGTGACAGCAAAGTTCACATATTCAGTGCTGTTTCAAAACATGAGGAGTGATTGACTGTATGGTAGAAATGCAGACTGGTTATGGTTTTTTTTACTGGCAAGTGTTTTAAAATAAACAACAACTATAAAACATTACTCCCCCCCCCCCAAAAAAAAGAGGGTATGGTTTTTAACATCATTTATGAAAGGGATACCCTCCCCCTTGTTCTGCTTTCATTTTAGTCTTGTTTTATACTATTTAGAGGCCCATATTGTGTCCAGATTGACCCCTTATTTTTCCAGATTGTCCTCCCTTTTTTAACATTGAGGGAGTACACTGCTGAAATGACTAAATCCTAGATGCAACCTTACATTCTACAGGGGAAGCTCTACCTTCTGTGCATAAATCAAAGAAGTCTATCAGCTTCTTCCTCCAGAGTTTTCTTTGCCCCCCTCTGTTCCATCAGTTACCTCTTGTAGAATTCCACTAATATTTTAATTAAAAAAAGATCATCCTTTCAAACTGTTACCATAGTATGGTTAAGCGGCAGACATTATACAGTGCCAAGAAACCTCATTGCCCAAGTGTCAAAATGGCTTTCGTTTTCATTTGGACTCCCAACAAGATCAAACTTCAATATGACACACACACTGGTCTTCTCTGCTGAAGACCTAGCTGTCAGTGGGGACATTGGGCATATAAATCAGCCAACGCTGCTCTGCAGCCGCCTGTTTCTGAGTGAAAGATCCCATATACTGACTTGAAATTATATCTAAATCAGCTTGTTCTGACAACTTGATAAAACTCATGATTGGAAAGTGACATCCCCAGTACAGAATAAATCACAGAGATGAGGTAGTATTGTGATGACCGCATGTGTCACATTTCACTTGTGCATATCTAGTGAATGGTGAACCTAGACCAGAGTGAATGCTTTGACCAGAGTCTGAGTCCACTGACAGTGGAACACATTCTTGTTAAGTGTATCTGCAGTCTTCCTGTGAGATAGAATTTTCTTTGATGTGAACTCAGTCACGAAGCTTTAAGATGATGTAACACCAGAGAAAATCTTGGAATTAAATAGGGAATGTGGTTTACATAGCAAATTTTTACTACAGTATTTTGAGGATTTTCTATTTTAAAAAATTTGTGTCTTCTGTTTTCAGAATCTGGTATGTTTTTTATATATATAAAAAACAATATTTTTTACTCTTAAAATTTGTTTCTCATGTGCATTTGACCCTAATAACTTTGCTTATGAAAGGTCAAACAGAACAATTGCTAGTTTGTTCTATGATTATTGTCTAATTATTTATATGCTTTAGTTGGGGAATATTTGTGAGATCCTCCCTTTATTTTTCAGTCATTTTGTCCATCTCTGTAACTCTTTCACCTCCTAAATAGCTGGTCAGAAATTCACAAAATATTTGGTACATGTGTTACCCATCTAGTAACAATCTGCAGTAGGGAAATAATTGTATGGTCTTTACCCAAGGTACTATGGGGGTGGGGGTGATCAGAAATCAAGTATGTAAAAGTTTCAGTTAAAATGGCATTTGCTTTTTATTTCTTTTCTTTGTTCCTTGCTTTCTTTGCCAGACTTTAAACATGCAGGCATAGTTGGAGGACACATAATATATGTGGTGGGTTTTGAGTTATGACTAAAGGGTCATTCATGGTCCAGAGTGGGCAAGGTTTGGGATTGGGAGATGTTTAAAAAGTAAGGAGATTTGTTATGATGTGCCATCATTGTCGAACTTGTCAATAGCATCAACCCATGGGAAAGGCCAAATTAGCCTTTGTATACAGGTGACCAGTATGCAGGTTTACCTTTCAGATAGCATGTGACTGAAGTATAGTGAGTACAAGCAAGATAATAAATGCTGACACATTGATTCTCATTATATTCATGAACCTAAACAATGCCATCCGCATGAAACAAAAGTTTAGTTTGCATAAACAGAGCAGTCGCTATTAATATGCTCCAGTGATCGCTTGAGTCAATTAGTTGGTTTGGTGATCACCGGGCTGTTGGCTGCAAAAAGCAGGGACAGCCATCATAGACATGACCTTTATATAAAAAATTAGCTGGGGAAAAATCAGAATGGTCATTGAGACCAGGTGACCACTGTACAAAGGTGACCTTTTGAATAGTTTGATTAGATTCAGTTAGTGCATATTTTGCAATATTTTGAATCATATGGTCAAACATGTGCATTGCCGATCATGTTCATTTTCATTTTACAGTCAAGGATATCCAAGCGCGGCAGGAAATTGATTGATTATGACAATGCCAAACACAATCTAGAAGTACAAAATGGTGCCAAGAAAAAAGATGAAACAAAAATTGCTAAGGTAGGTTAATGCTACGAAATACAGTCCCTATCATTGCTATGAACAAAAGGATTTTATTGTGTTGAAATGTAGCTTTATTGTTGTTATTTAGCTGATGAGAAAGTGTATACGATCACTTTTTCAGTCTCATAATTTTTGCCTTTTGCAGGGTTTTAAGTCCAGGCTGTAATCGGTAACATAAACCAGAATGAACAATCGGCCCATTAGTTTTGTTGACTTATTAGTGGACATATTGTATTATTTGGATAAAAGTGTGAATAGACAAATGGAACTGAAAGATCTTCAAACTCTTTGTGGGTGAGAACAGAGAAAAATATTGAAGCATTGTGTAACAAGATGGTTGTCTCTTGGTGAAGGTATAAAGAGACTTTTGGAACAGTGGGAACCCTTACAAATATATTTTGGTAAAGAAACCAAGAAGCAAGAGGTTAAAGGCAAAAGAGCTAAAGCCAAAAGTAGGATGTCGGAGAAGGAGTCTAGTTCCAAGGATAAAGTTCCACATGTATCTAGCAATAAAGAAGGAAATAACGACAGTGCCAGCACGTGCAGTAAAGCTTTGAGCTGTGATAAATCTACAAATCAGGCTAGTTCTACTTGCAAGTCTGCCTCAGCCGGAAAGACTGAAAAAATGAAACCAAGATAGGGTCCTTAGAGAAAGCTAAATCAAAGAAATTGGATAAAAAGGCTCTGTCTAGACATCAGACACCATTGGTTAGAAATGATTGGAAAGGCAGTAAAAGAATCAGTTACAGAGAGTAAAAGGCTATGAGTGTGTGTAAGGCTTTGCAGTCTCGGAGGGCGAAGATTTATTGCTTATTTCTAGACCACATAATTCCATTATTTAACAAGTACAACTTAATCATGCAACAGGAGGAGCCTGTGATCCATAAACTTAGAGAAAAGGTGCTTGAATTATTAAAGCAATTGCTTATCAGATTTGTAAAGGCTACAGAAATTTCACAAGCCAAGGATCTTACTGATATCGATTATCATGACTGTAAGACACAAATGTCAGATGAAAAACTTATAGTAGGTTCAGAAACTTGAAAATACTTGGCTGAAAGTAAGTTGAATGAAAGTAGCCTTTGTTGATTCTGTAAAGATGTAAGGGACTATTAAACAACTGTTTTTGAGTAGATTGTTAAGAGGTTTCCATTGAATAATGAACTTCTGAAACACAGGCAGTTGTTGATGTGTCAAAAAGGATGATGAGTGATTTTAGTAGTGTGATGTATTTCCCATCAAGGTTTATGTGTATGGAACCCAAAGAAACTAACTGGCAAGACAACTTGGAAGCAGAGATTTTGAATTACCAAGTAGATGAATTGAATCCTGAGATCTTAAACACTACATGAGTTGACAAGCAATGGGATCTTATTAGTAAACTCAAGGATGCTAATGGCCAGTTCAAATACAAATTGTTGTCCAGCATCATGAAGAATGTAGTTATTGTTCCTCATTCAAATGCAGGTTGTGAGAGAGTGTTCTCATTTGTTGCAAAAAAACACTCAATATCCAGATCGGAAGCAATACTAGTCATAAAAGTGAAGGGGGTGAATGCTTCAAAATGGAATTTGACCAGAAGTTTCTTAGAAAGTGCAAAAGTACCATGTACCAGTCACATCAGTAGCTATATATTTAAGTTACAACATGGATATAAACTGTAATGGTTATTAAAATTTTACTTTTTGCCAGTACATAATAGTTTTTACAAATGACAGAGATTTGGTCCAACTTACTGAAAATGTTTGACTGACTTAATGAGAATATCTCTTTAGGGTTGGCAGGTCTGCATTGTTTAATGGCAGCCATCTTGAAAATGTTGTTATTGCTACTTGTCCTGGATGGCAGATCATATCAACATGCAGTTTCCACTAAAAGACTTTTTATGATGTCTAGTTAGTCCTAAATGAAAATTGTGCCGATGTGAGATCCATATTGTCAATTTTGAAAATCCTGTTATCGCTACTCCTATATGGATGGTTATATGAAGATGCTTTTTCATTAAAAGACTTCTTATGATGTCTAGTTGCTCCTGAATAAAAATGGTGCTTATCTGAAGTCCAACACGGCTGCCACAGGAGCCATATATAAAATCTTTTATCACTACTCCTTCTGAACAGAAAGTCATTATTGACATGGGGTTTTCACCTTAAGTGTTCTTATGATGTCTACTTGGTCTTAAATGGTGAGGACTAACTTTCCTAATGCCCACTATAGTTGGCATCTCATAAGTATTGTTATCTCTCCTCCCAGTTGGATGGATATATCAACATTCACCAATAGATTTTTTATGATACCCAATTAATCCTAAATGAAAATGGTGCCATTCATACATTCAGTATGGATGCCATGATGGTCATTGTGAAATCTTGTAGCCTCATCTCCTCCTGAATGGGATGATCGTTACAGCATGGAGTCTGGACCAGTGATGTCTACTTTGTCCTAAATGCAAATGATGTCCAACTTGTCCACCACAGCTGTTATAAGAAAATATGATTATTGCTGAAGAATATCAGAGATGATTTCAACACTTAGCAATTAAACAGAAGAAATGTTCTTACCTTGAATTCCATGAAATTCTTTTTGCCCAGTAGAGCATTCCTTAAAGGGATTCTTGTTCGAAATCCAAGCTGAAAGTCTGCAGCCAGGGTATTTTTTTTCTTCTGTTATCACAATATATATTTTCCTCAACTAAAATGCTTGATAGAATAAGGTTCTTTCTACAAAATAGATCAGGGCAGGATAATGTTTTTTTTAGAACTGTTTTGGGGCTGGGAATTAGGTTTCCATACACTCACCCTCTTCACCCTTTTAACAGAAAATTAAATGATCTTCATAACTTTGTTGATAAGATCTCCCTGTTATACTTATATGTTTGATATCTTTTAAAGTAACCAGGCTGATGGTTATGGATTCCTGGCTTTTTTTTTCAGTGTGTAGAGTGGCAGTTGTTTTGAAGAATGATTACTTGACTACGTTTGTCGCTGGGGCCCCGAGTGGCAGAGTGGTCTAAAGCGCTCTCCATTACGGATCACTGCCATATCACCTCTGTCTGCGTGGGTTCGAGTCTCGGATTCAGACACTGTGGGTATGTGAGAAAGCTTGCCAGTAGCTTCTCGTGGGTCGGTGGTTCTTTCCAGGGTTTTCCTGGGTTCTTCCTCCACCATTAATACTGGCCGCCATGTATGGCCTATCATGTGCTGAAAAATGGCGTTAAACCACACAACAGCAACAACAACATTTGTCACTGTTTATGCAGTGCATATGGAGAAATGTCAGCTTCTTAAGAACTGTCTGGGAAGTCCTTCAAAACTACCTGCAGAAAACCTTGCTCACATCATATAAACCATGTTTTCACTTCACTGAATTTATTTAAATTTGTGTTTTATGCTTATTTCTCGAGCTGTATTCATGCTTGAATCATCAAACTTTATTATTATTTGCATCCATCTCAGTATCACACACTTAAAACAAAAGAAGGCCAAAGTGACTACAATAGACATTCTAGATGCTTTGGTAAAGTTTTTGCACTTTTACGTCATGACCAGATGTTTCTGTACATACTGTTATACCTGGAATAATTAAACTTGGTGATGGGATGCATATTGATGAGTACTACTCCAGTATCACAAAAGTAGGCCACTGATTTATAGTTTGTGTTTCACTGAGTTTGGTTAAATATTTGGTACAAGTTGATTTCATTGTTTATGCTAGAATCATCAGACTGAATGAATGTTGGCATCTCTATAAGCACAGCAACCTTACAAAAAAAAAACAATGTCTCTGTGACCTTCATTTCACAGTTTACTGGCTTTTACCGCTTTCAAACACAAAACCTTTTATGGATGTAATCTCTCCCCACTTAAGTCTCTGGAAAGTTGGCAGATATGCCCTCTTTGGAGATCAGAAATCATGATATTTGATTTTTTCTTCTTCCAATTTCTGTAGACAAAGTTGGTTATACTTGAATATATTATCTTGTGCATTTTTTTTAGGCACAAGAAGAACTGAATGAGGCCAAAAAAATCTATGAAGAAATGAACAACGATTTACACATGGAACTGCAAGACTATTACAATAGGTGAGTATTAGGGCAGGCAGTGGAATATCATCTGGATCAGTTTTGTATATGGCTTCACAGGTTTGGTTATTGCCTTGAAGCAGAAATTGATGCCTGCTAAATCTCTTGATTAGCCAGAGGACTGCTTTCAATTCAAAAATTGCTAGTTCCTGGGAGACTTCCTGCACTTTTGATGCAGTTACTTCTTCATTGCAGTTACGGTACAAAAAACATGTTGTCTCTTGTGAGAATGGATGTTTGGGATAGTCAACAGCCAATCAGATAATTTGTAATCTTGTCCAGGTCATGAAGATACTTGTATAATCTTGTCCAGGTTATTAAGATGCTTGTGTCATTTTGTTTAGGTTATTGAGATGCTTGTGTAATCATTTCCAGGTTATTAAGATGCTTGACAGCTTTTATTTGTTACAGGCTTTTAAAGTCAGATGTTTTTATGACCAGGAATATAGTTGGCTACATCCTTTGGCTTGAGATGGAATTTTGTTAAGAATTTTGTTAGTTTTACAGTTTCATGCCATGTCTGGATCTACCAATTTACATTTCATTGTAATGGTTTTCTTTTGGAAGGGTTGTGGAGGTTGTGTTTCATTTTTTTCCCCACTAGTTCAACTGACAAGATACAAGCAAATTTCCTTTATTCCCCCAGCGTTTTAACCTGCCAGAGAGAGAATGAACTAGTTTAAATGTTGAACCCTGGTTAATGCCACCAGCAGTAATATTTTTATACTGTTTACTTCTCTTCGGGTCTATCATAGTAGATTCTTACATTTATGACTGGCAGCAGTATTTATTAGCACAAAAAGAATGCTGTGGAATTACGATTCTCGAACATTTGTGACGTTGAAAAGTCTTCGACATATGGATTTTTCTGGCTCTTTGAAAGGGATCATATGCTTTCACCAGGACATTTACTATCTTCATAATAGGTAACAAACTTTTCCATGTTAATTACTGAAATTTTTTTGCCAGTAGGAGATATTTTACTAATTGACTTTTGCTCATTAAACAGTTAACCATGGAAATTGCTCATTTAATACTGGGAAAATAGAAAATGTGTTTGATTTAAATGCTGCCTTTCATCCTTTATTACAGTCGAGTGACATGTTATGCCTCAAGCCTACGACATATGTTTGCTGCTGAACAAATATTCCACAATGAAGTAGCAAAGGTGAGTTCAGATTTTACACGTGTAGATAAAGGTTGATAAAATACCTCAAATCTGACATGCTTGTATAAATTACAGCCTGATTTTTGTCCACGATGAGTTTTATCTCATGTTTTTCTTTGTACCCATGAATGATACATAGCTCCAACAAAATATTTTCTGACATTATGATACAAAGAATTGTATCGTATACTTGCAGTTTCTGAAAACTTGAATTACCTTACCACCCTGCCTGATTGTTAAGAAGTTAACAGTAGCTATAAAATCAGCACAAACATAGTATGAAAATAATTGTTTTGAAATTCCTATAGCAGCAAATGTACAACTCTCATTTTGGCAATGTTTAAAAGTATTCTGAACTATTCACTGGTTGGCATGTGGAGATCGCAGACCATCTTTGAGTTTCACATCAGTCAACCACGACTGTCAACTAAATTCTCCAGAATGAAGGACGAATAAATTTAGAAACACTGACACCAGGTTAATCCAACAAGAATAGAGCAATGTTCTGTTGCTAGAAAATAAAAATGGTTTGCTAGCCATTGTGGCTTCTGCCTTTTAGATTACCAAATGTACTTGAAAGAGTACCAGACTAGAACTAGTTGATCACATGACAGCTCATTTCCTTTTGTAAACACTGAGTATCTTATATATTAACTGCAAGCCCTAGAAGGATTAAGTTATTGCAAAAATGTAAATGTGGTCAGGCATGCTCAGTTAGAACAAAACATAGAAGCAGTTTGACTAAGAGAGTGTGAGTCCTTTGTTCACTAAAAGAATTAGAGTCCTTTGATTACTAAAAAAGGGAGAGTCCTTTGATCACTAAAGAGGGGGAATCCTTTGATCATTAAAAGAGGGAGAGTCCTTTGTTCACTAAAAGAATTAGAGTCCTTTGATTACTAAAAAGGGGAGAGTCCTTTGATCACTAAAGAGGGAGAGTCCTTTGATCATTAAAAGAGGGAGAGTCTTTTGATCACTAAAAGAGGGAGAGTCCTTTGATCATTACCAAGAAATTTGATGACCAACAAATTGAGATAAACATTGTCGGTATAATAGTGGGAAAATGGACTGGGATAGTTTGCCTGATATGACATCTTATCAATAGTTATGTTAATATAAGATTTTTGCCATAATGGATGATTATCCATAATAATTTTTAACAACATTGATATGTTTTATCACATTGATTACATAACATTCTTGTGTTATTTTGTTATTACTCACATCTGTGATGCCCCCTCAAGTTGTCCCCACTCTTGCAAGGCCACTTCACTGCTGCGGAAGGAGTGGCCTTGTAAGAGGAGACTGCTGTACATAATGTGTATTTTGAACAGGACAGCATATCCTCACATATTATGTGGTACCTTATCACCTATTAAAAAACCACTTATGCTTTAAAAATTCGTTTCAATAATTAATAAAGTAAACGTCAATTTTTGGAAGAAAATAGTGTTTGGATAAAAGCAAGATAATATGCAATCGATATGGAAATAGCCTTTCAAATAGAGAACAATTTCTAAACATTTTAACAGCAATAGAAAGAACATGTACAGTTTTATTTACAGTGAAGCTTATTTGTCAGCAAACCTTGTCTTTTGAATCATAAAACCACAAGAAAAATTGCAGATATTTGTGATGTCAGCTGCAGGGTTCGTGTGCTCATTCATATCATGTAGGTTTATCCCAAATGGTTTTACATGGGCAAGCTGTGTCACACATGTAGGAATGAGAGTGGGTATCTCTAAGGGAACATGGGCCTGCCTCCCAGTTTAAACACGGGAAACTTTTGGACAAAGGGCTAGTTCGCCAATAATTTTAGCCTAATATGCTGACCATTTTTCAGTGAAGTATCACTGTTCAGCCTCCTGAAAGTGCATTCATTGTTGTCATTTGCCCTTCAGTGTTTGATGGAAGCATGGCAGAAATATACTGGCATGTGGAATTAGTGTCGCAGTGATGAAGGAGCGAGCTTCAGGGCCTCTTCATAGAGCAAGGCTGTATGAAGTTCAGTGGAATTGAGTTTGTTTCTCTCTTTTGCCAAGCAGGATTTTGGCAAACATTGGCTTTCAATGGTTGGTCCACTCCTGATTGAAATCCCCCGTCTCAGTCATATCTGTGCCGGGGGATTATCCAGTTAGAGTTATGTCCAGTTAGAGCTGTTTGCATTTATTTGGCCACTTCTAGGAAGAAGAAAGCATTTTGTCCGGCTGAAATTTCAGCTTTCACCAATTCAAGGTGGATGGCAGATCATATAAGGACAGCTTGGGTTTTGTATTGCTGATATTAAAATGTGATTTTTTTGGGTGGGAGGGAACTAATTAAATGACACACCACTTAGGAGGGAACTAATTAAATGACACACCACTTACCTGTTGCTATTGTCAGATTTCCTCCAGCCCCACACTGATGTCTCACTAGTTTAGGCTGTGTTTTAAAAAGAATGAAGGACACTGCGGATGGGAAAGATATCTGTGTGGTGTACCAGGTGCAGTATTCTGCTCTGGAACCTTCTGCTTCACCTTAATGGGAGGTCATATTCTTCTCATACTTTCTCACATGGACAAACTGTATAACACTTATATAGAAATGTTCTGTAAAAAAATGTAGCCCAAACTCCAAAATCATAAATGGAACAAGTGCTTGTATTTTTCCAGCAGTATGCTTCAGTTTTCAAGGTATTTATATAATTTTAAATACTCTACAATCACTATTTTGGTGGCTATCATTTTTTGTGGTTTTGCATCAGTATTGGGTATGGGAGGGTCATCACATTGTTTTCACAGATAAGATTATTGTTTGTTGGTCTTTAAATGTGTGGTTTGTGGCATCCACAAAATCAGTGAAAATTTGTATCCCACAGATAATAGTGAATTCACATTTTAATCTAATATTGTTTGTGATACATGTTGCATCCCTTGGTAAGTTGGAAATAGAGTGATTTCCCTTGGACAGTTTCCACTTTGTTTAACATTACGAGTTATGAATTCCCAGACATTGTTTGAATCTCTCTTAAAACTGAATGATCAATGAAGCGGAATAAAAAAAAATAGAAAAAGAATATTTAGCAGAAACACGTAATTTTTGTTTTCATTTTGTTTCTAGATTAGTGAGAGAATCAGTGAAATCTCAGAGAAACTGTATCAAGACAATGAACAGCTAACATACACACCAAAGCGACCTCTACGGGATACCATGTCCCATGGGTAAGTTTTATTGAATTATAAGTTAGCTAGAAATGCACAAGGATTTCAGAATTTCCATCCAGTAGTTCTGGAGCAGTTTTGGATGTTATTAGAGAACACTTCGATGGGCATTCTTCGCTCCACTGGAATAACAGGTGTTTGGGAACTGGTTTTTGTAAATGTTGTGAAAACAAATCATAAAAGTTGTTTTGCTGAGTGGTTGTGCTACCATTTAGCTAAATGAGATTAAAAATTTTGTTCACATTTTATTTTCTAAAATTATTAGGTCCCTGATTGATGAAGTCATTGGAGCCCTACAGTAATAATGTCAGTCCATTCGTCTGTCTAGTCTATCCAGCACTGTCAGTACTCCTTGGTTTCTGCGGGATGACTTTACTGTCAATTATTGGATTTAACCAGATTTAATTGTAGTCAGCTTTATATTACTATAACCTTGAAAGAATTTTATTTGCAGCTTTCAGTGTAAATTTTTACAGGAGTTATCACTAATGATTGCCAAACCTTTCATATCTGCAGGTTAATGTGGTTGAGAACATTTTTGAATTGTAAGCATATTTTTTACACACTGATGAGAACTTGAATGAGTTTTTTTCTCAGCATTTCTTGACCCCATTTACAGGAATTATCCCTTTCTTGCCCTGCTACATAACTTTGGTATCACAATATTACTTTAAAAAGGATGTATTTCAGCCAGATTTGGCATGCAGCCTTGCACTGATGAGACATTGAACTAATTATTTACCAGCATTCCCACCCAAAAAAGATGTTGAGCCTTCAGATTTCCTGACCTCCTGACTCGTTTCAACACCATAACTTTACCACATTTTTGTTGGATTTCAGTCACATTAGGCATGTGTCTTTGAATTGAAGAGACTTTAAATGAGTTTGAATTCCAATATTCCATGGCCCCTAATAAAAATTCTCCTAACTTTGTTTCCCAACATAAGTTTCTCTGTCTGCGTGTGTTCGAGTCTCGGATTCAGCCAATGTGGGTATGTGAGAAAACTTGCCAGTAGCTTCTCGAGAATTGATGGTTATATCCGGGGATATACCCAGGTTCTTCCTCCACCATTAATACTGGCTGCCATGTATAGCCTATCATGTGCTGAAAAATGGCATTAAACCCTACAACAACAACAAGAAGTTTCTCTGTTTTAGTCCTTGCCAAAGAAATTGTAGCAAGTGGGGCCTTTTGCTATGCATCCGTCACTGATAGATTTTGTTCATTGTTTTTAGCAGTAGAAGATAATTTATGTTTATGAAGGTAAAAAATCTTTATACTTGGTCAAGCTGTGTAATGTAATTTCTTGTTAATGCACTTATGTTTCAGGTTATACAATAGAAGTACAATGGATATAAGTACCTTCCCTGTAAATATGCGGTGAGAGTCTGATTCACAGATATTTGCGTTTTGTCCTCGTTCTTAACCTTCTTTGTCAATAACAACATTAATAAGTAAAAATATTAATGCAGTCATCTTTTGGTCACATTCCTTTACTCTTGTCCATTTTAAGCTCACCTGGATGTCAGTTAAAGTGAGCTTATGGTGTGGCTCTGCATTAGAGCTTTTGCTTGTAGCATAATCTGAAAATGTCCAAGCAAAAACACAATAAAGGTGATAGGGACAATCAGCCTTGTAGAAAGTAAAAACAATGAGCACAGAGGTAAAATAGGAATATTCTGATTATTGGGGAAAACCCCTGCATGAAAAGCAATTGATCATTGTGTCAATTCAAGTATTACTTATGGTGGATTGATCGTTGTGTCGATCTGAGTATTACTTATGACAGATTGATCAGTGCGTCAATCTGTGTATTACTTCTGGTAGATTGATCATTGTGTTGATTTGAGTATTACATATGACAGACTGATCATTGTGTCAATCTGAGTATTACTTATGACATATTGACCATTGTGTCAATCTGAGTATTACTTATGGTTGATTGATCATTGTGTTGATCTGAGTATTACTTATGGTGGATTGACCATTGTGTTGATCTGAGTATTACTTATGGTGGATTGATCATTGTGTTGATCTGAGTATTACTTATGGTGGATTGATCATTGTGTTGATCTGAGTATTACTTATGGTGGATTGATTATTGTGTTGATCTGAGTATTACTTATGGTGGATTGATCATTTTGTCAATCTGAGTATTACTTAGTGTTGATTGATCAGTGAGTTGGTCTGTGTATTACTTATGGTGGATTGATCATTGTGTCAATCCGAGTATTACTTATGGTGGATTGATCATTGTGTCAGTCTAAGTATTACTTATTGTAGATTGATCATTGTGTTGATCTGAGTATTACTTTGGTGGGAGAGATGAATGCTGCCACTTGACTCAGCTTTCATGGGCATGGTTAAATTAAATAGAAGGTATTAGTGTTTTCAAATTGATGGCAACCTGTGATATAGTTACAAGTTAAGAAGCTTCATTTAAGCACAATCAGGTATGTAAGCATAACAAAATTTGATAAAAGGTTTTATACTAAGAAGTCTCTTTGATTTTCACTTTTTTCCATCACAATTTGACTGGGATAATTATGGTTCATGTTTGAGTGAGAAAATTTCGCTAGCATTATGAATTGCATTTCTACTCAGTTTCATTTTTAGGATTTTGTTGATCATGTTTTTGTGTTGGGCCTGATATTACAAAGAATCATGGTCAGGATTGATTACCTTGCTTTTTCTGTCTTAATTTTACTGAGTTGGACCTCTTGACTTCGATCCTTGCCATTGCATATGGAACAAAGGTTTTTCCGCCTGCATCATTTGAGCTTGTTCATGCATGTTGTCTTGACACATCAATATTTTTAACATTCTTTTAACTTACAATCCCAGTTACACCCCTGTTCAGCCGGGGTTTTATCTGTTGTATAGATATTTCTCTAAGATCAAAATATGAAATCAATATTATTGAATTGCCTATTATTTTTCTGGAATCTTTTGCCTTTTGGCTGCTGTATGGCAGCTTTGGTTTCAGTGAACATCTCATTCACTGATAGCATTTGTAAACACTTAAAAAGGGTAAACACTTGACTTCTGAAGGAAAAGTAAGAAACAAGGATCCTATCTAACATTGTTTTTTCCACCTTCAGCTTCAGGCTCCCATCTTCATATTGGTTATCACAAAGCAAGTTAGGGACTTGCGTAGAACTTTTAGAAATTGCTTGCACAAAACTTTAACATGGAGTCAATGTCAGTGAAGCCAATGACAAACATCCCCATCACTATTTCTCATTTATTTAGGAAATGGCAAGACAGAAAATATAATTTTTAACATTCTTGTCCTTTATGCTTGTGCAGTTGTTGTTACCTTGTTGAATAGGTATATTCATAATCATTCTGGTGAATATCTATTCGTGCTTTATTATTTACTAGTCAGAGGCTCTTGGAGTAAAATAACTTTCCACAGTAGCTGATCTCATAGGACTTGAACCCATACACTTTCAGTTGCGAGTCCAGAAAGCTTACCACTAAGCCACTGTGGCTCCCTTACTAGTCAGAAGCACTGACTGGTTTCTATATACATTCCTTTTCTGGATACCGCCATAAAATAAACACCTGCTCATAAAGCAAAACATTTATTAACCCCTTGAGTTGATACAGTGTATGCATATTTCAAATGTAGATAAAATACACATTTCGATAAGGGATCTAATTTTGGGGTTGGAAGGATTTCAATCATTCGATGGCTATGGCATAGTGTGCATTTTCTTTTTACTAAATACAGTTCTATTACTAATGATAGTAACCAGTCTTGTTCAAATTAGTAACAATGTTTTGATCCACTAACCTTTGAGATCATTTTTTAATGTAAATTTTGTGTAAAGGGAAGCAACTCAAATTGAAGTAACTGATGGTAACACTTGAACCTATATAACAAAATGCGTTTAAAAGGAAATCACCACAATAATTCCTCCAGTAATGTTTCAAAATGTTAATATACATTCTCTAGTGACATGTAAGAAAAAACTTTTAAAAATATTGTAACGATAATTTTGAGTAGTATGTTTACATCAATAACTTTAACCATGACTTACAGTATCTCTGGAATTAAGTTCTTTCATTGTATGCAAATTAGTACCACTTAACCCCATCCCTGCCATCAGTAATTCCAGTACTATGATTTTGTTCTACTGCTTACTCTTTATCGATGAGCGTTACTGTTCTTTAACACTGAGAAAAAACAGTTCATCCTATTAAGACTTGTACAGTTTAAGCATTAAAACGTTTTGTGAGGATTTCCTTTGTTGGTGATAAGTTTTTATTTGTGACTGTTTACTTAAGTGCTTAGAGTTTTACATGTCGTACATCAAATTTTAATACAATAATTTATCCTGTGTTGAGAAATATTTGAAGAAAGAAGACAACACAGCACTTCCACACTGTACTCATTATAATGCCATTCAATATAATGCCATCATTCCTGTTTATTAGGCAGCTATGGTCATGGATCCCATTTTATTAGGCAGTAGTATAATTATATATACTATATACTTCATTATTGGGCAAACTCATTACAAGGTGATATACACTATGGCTCCCATGGACAGCTTTATAATGAGGGAGAACTGTATCATGTACTTGAATAAACTAATTCTTCCTTGAAGTAGTTTTGAATGTCTGGTCTCCTTATTTCTTTTGAAACACCATTCTGTCAATTTATAACAAGCTCTTAAAAAAATTTCCTTCTTTCCATGACTATAAATGAGATGAAAGATAGAATGATCTATAAACGACTTCTTCTAAACTAAAAATGGTTTGACCCAATTTGATGAACATCATCCTGGCATGAAGGCCGTACATATTTGAACAAATGAACATTGCTATGACTATCATAGGGAATACATGAATATTGCTATGTCTACCATAGAGAATACATAAACTTGGCTATGTTGCCATAGGGAATACATGAACATTGCTATATTGTCATAGGGAATACATGAACATTGATATGTTGTCATAGAGAATACATGAACATTGATATGTTGTCATAGAGAATACATGAACATTGCTATGTTATCATAGGGAATACATGAACATTGCTATATTGTCATAGGGAATACATGAACATTGATATGTTTTCATAGAGAATACATGAACATTGCTATGTTGTCATAGGGAATACATGAACATTGCTATGTTGTCATAGGGAATACATGAACATTGCTATGACTACCATAGATAATATATGAACATTGCTATGTTTACCATAGGGAAAACATGAACATTGCTATGTTTGCCATAGGGAATACATGAACATTGCTATGTTGTCATAGGGAATACATGAACGTTAATATGACTACCATAGAGAATATATGAACATTGCTGTTTTTACCATAGGAAATATATGGAATTTTCTATGTTTGCCATACGGAATACATGAACATTGCTTTGACAACCACATGAGATAAATAAACATTGCTGTAATCACCATAGAGAATATATGATTATTGCTGTTATTACCATAGGTAGTGCTTGAACAATTGTTGCAATTCATACATGCCAACCATTACGCTTTTGGTGTAATTATTACACTTTTTTTGACCTAATTAGATCATATGCTTGCCTTAAATGGATTATGGATTATGCTTTTTCACAACATTAACAAGTTTTTTTTGTCATTGATGGCACTCATCATGTAAGCTGAGAATATTCTGTAATGAAAGACTGCTGCATAAGAATAGTATAAGAGTTAATTTGTCCAGTGTAGACTTGCATATATTTTCCTTATTTTCTATTTATAGCAACTGTATTTGACTCTTTTCGGGGCCCCGAGTGGCCGAGTGGTCTAAAGCGCTCTCCGTTATGGATCACTGCCATTTCACCTCTGTCTGCGTGGGTTCGAGTCTAGGATTCGACCAATGTGGGTATGTGAGAAAGCTTGCCAGTAGCTTCTCGTGGGTCGGTGGTTCTTCCCGTGGTTTTCCCGGGTTCTTCCTCCACCATTAATACTGGCTGCCATGCATAGCCTATCATGTGCTGAAAAATGGTGTTAAACCCTACAACAACAACAACAACAACATTTGACTCTTTTCCAAGAAAACAGAATGGTTTCTTTAATATGAAAAATTGTCTTGAAGGTTATATTGATAATCAAATTAGGTAGCAGACCAGTCTGTTCTTTTAAAGAAAATAGCACCAGATGTTGAGCAAAACAGGATTTTATAGTGTGTCTTGTGGATGAAACATTTTAGAGCAAATAGATCTTTTTAAACTTAAAAATATGTTTGTAAAAAGGACAAATCAGTGCTACTTTACAAGGATATTTGTAATACAAAACTTAGATTGAGCACTAAATAATTTGTGGACTTTTCAATCATTCTGTGAAACATGTTGAGCAGTTGAGTGTTGAATATAAATAATTTGTCAGTATGAGTATGTTTTGTTTTTGTGTTCTGGTTCTAATCCACATTGATTTTGCCCTTTTCTGTCAATAATTTGACCTGATGCAGATCTAGAGTAGTAGCAAAACTAAATGTACATTTTTCAACAGACAACTGTAATTAAGGCATGTAATATATAGATTACACTTTTTATGCTCAGATTATGCTTTTTGCCAATTACATTAACAAACATTATGCTTATACATGGTTGGCATGTATGCAGCTGAACATTCTTGTGATTATCACAGGGAATAAAGAATGAAATTAATACCTAAGTCTCAGACCCAAGGAAACAAAACTTTTACATGGTTTGAAATAGAGACTTTTGAAGGGGTAAGTCGATAATGTTAAATTTCATTGCATGGTCAAAAGTTCAGAAACATGTTATATAGCCTGCTTGTTTCAGATTGAGTAGCAACACAAAAAACTGACTCTGAAGCTGTTTTTTTTTAAATTGTTGCACCTCTAAACAAATAGTTTCTTTATATCAAACAGCTTGTTAAGCTTCTAATGAAATGTAAATGTGTCTACGTCTGGGATACCGTATTTGAATAGACCCCATGGGCTATCATAATGATTGGTCTGGGATAGCATAAATGTATTGAGTCAAGGGGCTACCAGAATGCTGGATCTGAGATCATTAGGCCAGGGACTACCATAATGATGGATCTGGGATGGCATAAATGTATTGAGTTAAGGGGCTACCAGAATGCTGGATCTGAGATCATTAGCCCAAGGACTACCATAATGATGGATCTGGGATAGCATGAATGTATTGAGTCAAGGGGCTACCAGAATGGTGGATCTGAGATCATTAGCCCAGGGGCTACCATAATGATGGATCTGGAATACCATATATATATTGAGTCCAGGGGTTACCAGAATGCTGGATCTGCGATCTATATGTGAACAGAGCCATGGTATGACTAACAGAAAATGGGATCTTTGATACAAATATCATGGATATAAATAGAGAATTGGGTCTACCAGAATGCAGAGTCTGAGCTGCTGTGTATTGCATTCAGATAGCCCAGAGGGATACTTTATAGGTTGACTTGGTAGGTGTGAAATCTGCTATTCAGTATTCTTATAAAAAAATATCTCAGTTATTACAATGAACTCAGAATAATCAGTAAGGAGTAGTCTTAATCCTGGCACCAGTTGTACATGAAAGTGCTAGTGAGTTAAAATATGGAACACTTGTTTCATTTTCTTTTAGCCCATTGAACTGAACTTCCAATTTTATTTGAATATTTGTTGAACCCATTTAAGGAAATCTATCTGAATATTCTATCTATCTTCACAGAAATGATGTAGATCAGGGGTCTCAAACTAAAACCACCCTGAGGGCTGCATGAGGGCATTTTCAATGGCCCGAGGGCTGCACCACCTTTATTATCTCTCATGACACCTTGTGATGCCAATCATGTTGCGGCCCACAGGATATGGCTTGCGACCCACCAGCCAGGTGTTTGTAGATGGTGTTACATTTATCAACACATTCTATATTTACAGAAGTTATGAATTTGCGGTTCCCAATGGACATGAGCACAGTGAAAACAGTAACAGTGGTTATGACAGCCAGCCTTCACAGCCCGGGAGCCCACGAGACAATGAAGTATCAGAAACTTCCAGACCTTCTAAAGTTAACGACAACCCACATAGCAGAGATAGGTTGGATGGAGAGAAAGAAATGGCAGAGAAACATGTTGAGGAGGGTAGGTTGAAACTCTAATTGTTTTATGACAATTGTACAACCTATTATAATATTTATATTACAACCCATTCTGGTATTTTAATCCATTTCTGCCAAGTTGTGTGATGTACTTTATCTAGATGGCATAACTTTTTTTGTATTATGGACTTCAAAGTATAGGAAACCATAAAAACACCAGTTGTGAATGGGAGATCACTTACTCTTAGTAACCTTTATTATGATAATTATTTATAATAAAGTAATAAGGTATGATAAGGTAATTATAATAATATATTAGATGAATTATTTTACATCAGTCCTGCTTGTTTTAGTCTATTATTGTACATAGAGAGATAAACAGTTTTGTTCATTTTTCGAGGAGGGTTGTTTTCAGGATGTAGTGGAAATTAATTCGTAATGTTGGTATGATCAGATAAGTATTCTTGGTAAGACAAATTAAGAAGAACGTAAACGATCTGCTGAATGCTTGTATTATCAATCTGTGTGCATTTGTTGCAGTGGAATATGAGAATGCACATTTTGCTGCGCAAGTCAGTGTTCCATTTTCTCCTTCACAAGAAAAGGAGGAAGAAACAGAGACTTTAAAAGCAGACCATCGTGAGAAGGAAACAGAATCAAAGGAAAATTATGATGAGGAAGAACATCTTGATCAGGAGAACGCTACTGAGGCCAGACAGGAGAAAGTTACTGAGGCCAGACAGGAGAAAGTTACTGAGGCCAAACAGGAGGAGACTATTGAGGCCAAACAGGAGGAGACTATTGAGAATGAAAAGGGTCAAAAAGAAGAGGAGGTTGAGGAGAAAGAGAAATTTCCACAAGATAGTGAAGACAAAAATGAGGTAATTGAATTATTTGAACAACTTCAAAAGATCAAAATTTTGACAGCATTGAAAAGTAGGCAGGTGATCAAAATTCACTTTTCCTCAAGTCCAGGGTTTGTAAATTTGACATTAAACTTGTGCAGTAGTCAACCTGGCTATTAATATTTCTGCACCTTTTTCTAGATCCCAGTTGTTTTGGGAGATTATTTGTCAGTGTATATAAAACTAATTATGTGAAAATCATACCAGTATGAACTAATTTTCATGATTTGAACACAAAAAACTTTGACAGATTGTCAGTACTATTTAAAAATCATCAAACTGGATGATTGTTTGCATTTTTGTGAGTGCAACACCCATATAACAAAGAAAAATCATTGTGGTCTACATTTCACAATTTAGTGGCGTTGATTACATTTTTGTGTTTAGCTCATGTGTGAATATATACTGTTATACCTAGAATCATTAAAATTAGCAGTGGTGGACGAGTCTTGATGACCACTGTAGTAACATCACAAAAGTAGGTCACTGATACATAATTCTTGCTTCACCGACTTGAGCACTGTTCATGCCAGAATTATGAATCTAGATCAGCGGTTCACAAACTTTTTTTGTATGGACCACTTCAGCATTGCCGAGGGTCATGGCAGGCCACTTAATGATCTTTCCTAATGTTGACTCTACTTTAGGTAACTATTATAACCTTTCTGCAGACCACCTGAATGGAGCTCACAGACCACCAGTGGTCTGCTAGCCACAGTTTGAGAACCTCTGATCTAGAGGATTATACACCTCCGTTAGTACCCCATCCATACAGCAAAAGAAGGTCACAGTGTCCCATGTTTCACATTTTACTCAAGTTTTTGCATTGAAAGTATGATCACTTAGGTATTTTACCTCCTGTTTAATACTGTCATACATGGAATCGTGAAACTGGTGAGAAGATACATTTGACCCGTTATTTAGCATTTTGATTTTAATTTCTCAGGCACGTTTCATGCTTGAGTTGTGAAATTAATGATGATATTCATCTCTTTTACTACCACACCTATACAACAAAAGAAGTTCATTGTGACCTATATTTTGTCTTTTACTGTCTTTGGTTGAGTTTTTGCATTTAGCTCATGACCACAAGTTTTTGCATTGAATCATGAAACTTTGTGAATGGAGGCATCTTAATAAAATCTATATGCATATTACTAAAAGAAGCCTCTGTGATCTGTATTTTATGTTTCTCTGTTAGTACCACACCCTTATAAACCACTCCGGTGGTCTAGTGGTTAGAGTGTCCACCTCGGAAGCAGGAGGTCGTGGGTTCGATCCCTGGCCGAGTCATACCAAAGACTTTAAAAAATGGTACTAACAGCTACCTCGCTTGTCGCTCAGCATTAAGAGATTAGTGTTAGGACTGGTCAGCCTGATGCCAGGATAATGTGACTGGGTGGGACATCATGCTACGTGTCTGCAGCATGATGCCCCAGTGCTAGACATCATTATAAACTGCCACACTGCAGACATCGTAGCGATATGACTGAAAGATTGTTAAAGCTACGTTAAAAATCCTAATCACGCACACACACACCACACCCTTATAACCAAAAAAGGTTCCTGTGACCTACATTGTATGATACACTGACCACATTGTTTCCTATCCTGCACTGAAAGCCCTTCTTATTTTTCCAGTGCAGTTTGAAGTTAGAATAAATATGTTTATTAAGTGGTAAACATTACATATTGATGATTATATAGTGTATATTGTGATATATTATTCTCAGCAGATTGTCTGTGTTGTACATGTGAATGTATTTAGGGATCACTAGTGGATATGTTTCATCTGAGGTCCCAGCTGTAGTGGCAAATCAAGGTAATTATTGAGGCATGAACTTTGCATGTGTTCCTGGTAGTAACTCCAAGGTTACTCAAAGTCCACCACATTTCATCCAGTAAAATCTGGCTTCTGGAGGTCAACAATAAAGCAGCTTTTAAATAATTTTAAGAACAATGATTTCGTTTTAAAAAATACAAAATCGTAATCTTAGATTTTATTATTGATTCTAATACATGATCTTTGATATAATTCAAATGAATGCTAATTTCTTAAAATATTATTTTAGTTCCTGTAATCATTATAGATAGATAAGTACTGGCATATTCAAAGTTAACATTAAAATTTTTGGAAAAAGATAATAAAAATGTAAAGAGAAAAACTTGAGAATTTTTTTTAATATAAATGTGCTAGTATGATCACTTTAATCACATTAATCAAAACTTTTCTGCATTATCATGTTTGCAATGGAAACTGGAGACTACTAAAATCTTCTGAGGTGAGCTTTTTGTTTTGTTACGGCGCAAAAGCATGCAGCCTTATTTTGAAGAAAAAAATGATATTCAAACAAGATATCATAAGTTTATTTACCAAGTCCCTCACATCTTTTTAGGTTGATTGGTTTATTAAATAATTATTGCTACATTGAGTAATGTCTTTATAACAAGAATGAGTCACAAGTGCAAAGGAAAAGGCTTCAGAAGATCTGCTTTACATAAGGCAGAAATGAAGCACTTTGTTATTTTCTAATTTATGGGTAGAAAAACCAACATAAATTTCCATTCATTCTGCTACACATAAAATTGTGACAGATGCTTGTCCAGTTATCAATCATTGAGACATCTCGACTCTTCAACCCATTAGATAGATTTTGGATTTGTTTTGGCCTACTTTAATAATTTACATTTTAGAGCCACAATTCGTATGCAGACCTGCCAACCCTTACAAAAGGACCTATGGAACAAAAGCAAACTTTAGAAAATATGATTGCTGCTGTAAAATCCGGATGCTTTGATTTCCAGTTTTGATTTGGATCTGGGTTTCATATTAGATATAGTGGAGATGGTCTGGGAACCAGACTAGATTTACAGGAGTACCTCAGACGATTTAAATTGCTCATATTTTGTCATGCAAACATCTGCATTTTCAAGGTTTTGCATCTAGAATTTTCAGAAAATGACATCCAACAAACGATACATGTACAGGATGGAAGGGAACATAAGTCTTTTGAAAGTGTTAATAGTCAGCAGAGAATAATAAAAAGGAATTTTCAGATTCTTGAGAGAGAGAGAGAGAGAGAGTATGAAGGACAACAGTTATATTTATTGGACATGTGTTGATTGAGTATGTCTTGTGGTGGGAGATATGATTGCCATCATTATGAGAAATGGAGAAAAAAGATCCAAGAATTATATAAATTTGAGAGATAACAAGAAGCCTTTCAGATTTTGGAACTGCACTTTGTGAAACTGTACTGGAGGTAATTAATGTCTAAGTGTACTTTACAATCCCCTTAGTTAAAAATAATGTTTATCTTCGCTGCATCTGTCTTGAAGATAACATTTTAAATGCATGTTTTCCATCTTTACAATAACAGTACATTATATGTTGTTACACCTTATGGTAAAGTGGTTTAGCTTATAGAGAAAAAAAATCAGCTGCCTTACTAAGGTCTAGTTAGGGTTGGCAGGCCTCATTAGGGTTGGCAGGCCTCATTAGGGTTGGCAGGTCTGCCTATGCAAAATCTTTAGAAATAGAGTTATAGTAGTTTTTCAATATGGCCCTGTTGGTGGAGGAAGCAGACTGGTAAAGGTTCATGGTGCTACACAGAGTGGTGGATAACCAATAAACCCCATCTAATCTGTACTTCATTTGCATGTCATGTACAGCCATGTGTTGTCCAAATGTATAATTTATGACTGTCCAGTTTTACTTGCATTATAAATAATCATTGCCTATTTGTTTTTTTAAATAATGGCATGAAGAAATTTCATATTTCACTACTGATCTCTCTCCTTTTTCTGATACTTCCAATCCAGTGTTTACTATGATCATGCAAACATTATTTTATACATTTGTCCGAAATTTTATATCAGATGAACACCTGTGTAAGATCACATATTTCACTGGTGACATTTATTCTCCATTGTAGCAGAGTGATGATTCCTCATCGGATTCCACATCAGATTCCTCATCTGATGAAGAACTAGGTATCGCTCCTCCTGTACCCCCAACTGAGCCCCCAGGGGACCTTGTTAATGTCATGGCAGCAGATGAGGTAGCTGTGGAGGAAAGTGTAGATACGTTATATGAGGTTCCAATGAACAATAAGCCAGTACCTACAGAAAATCTGCCGGACAATTACCTGTACTCGGTATGCCACAAGAAATCCATTTTAAACTTTGTCATTACATAATTATCATTTATTACACTACATTACTGGTCTGGTGTTTGATATGGATGTCCAGTTTGTTTTTCACATCACACACTGGAAGTATTTAGGTTTTGTGACGAATCTTCTTGAATCAGTACTCATTGATGAAAAGAATTAAACATTTACAAATCCTTATTCATTTTGAATTTATTTCATACAGATATTGAGAAAGCACAATAGAGGGGTTATGTAATAAATACAAACATACATTCATGTTTGTTCTTGTGTTGGAGTGAAGGAACCAGTTGATTCGGTATATAGTGAGTTCTGATTGCCTTGACTTATCCCAACTCTTTATTGCTAATTTGTGTTCTTTCTTCCAGCATAAAACGAAACATTACCAAGGATAACTTGGAACATGTATGTGTATTGTCTGTATATTCTAGATTAAACGTTTGCATATACTTTAGGTTTGTAGACCTGCAGGTCGCAGACCAGAAGGGCTTATATAATAGTCTCTCCTTTGTCTTCCATTGTTAACCATTGTCCGTGCATCCCCGTTTGCATAAAAGTCGTATTAGTAATAATCATAAACTACATGGACATTTGTCATGAAACTTTATACACATATTCATTTCATAATCTAGTTAATTCTAAATATTTTACAACTGAGACATCATTATCGGAAATCACATTGTCACTACTCCTCAAGAATGGATGATCTTATCATCCTATGATTTTCACTGAAAAACTTCTTTTGATATTTCATTAGTCCTAAATAAAAATAGTATTCTGATGTCCAGTCTTGAGAATCTTGATATTGCTATTGTAATGGTGGTGATGTCAGACATTGAAAGTCTACATCCCCCAAACAGAAAGTCGAATAAACATCATGGTTTTAACCAGAACGTCTAGTTGGTCCTAAATTAAAGGGTGCCACTTGAATAATGGCCAATACACTGTCCATTTTGAATACCCAGTTACTACTCCTTCCAAATTGTTGGGCATATCCCCCCTCCCTGCCCAGAAAACCCATAGTTTTGCATATTCCATGTTCGGTGAGTAATTTTCAATCATTTTCTTTTTTTCGATTGAATATGATATACTTCATTTCTGATATCAACAGTTGCCATTGTTAGGTTGATTTGAAATGTATTTCGTTTGCTCTGTGTACAGTTTAATTTTATGGATATTTTATTCTTTAACAAAAAATATGATTTGGACAAAGAACATTTTGCATAAGAAAGAGTTTAAACATAATGTCTATTACAGAAAGGTACACATTATGGGATTTCAATTCATTTGGTTCAGTTCGAAAGACAATACTTACAATGTCATTCTCCACCTCAAATCTGCCCTGTGAAACCCTGTGCCTGATTCAGTTTTCATTTAGTTGGCAGGTCTGTAAATGACTTCTTATAATAATCTAGTTTGTCCTTAAATGAAAATGCTGCTGTCCAGTGTGGTCAGGAGTCCAGTGTGGTCAGGAGTCCAGTGTGGTCAGGAGAGTGTTGTCACTACTTCTACTCCTGATTGAATGGTTGTTGTTGTAGGGTTTTACACCATTTTTCAGCACATGATAGGCTATACATGGTGGCCAGTATTAATGGTTAACCCATGCAGACAGAGGTGAGATGGCAGTGATCCATAACGGAGAGCGCTTTAGACTACTCAGCCACTGACTGAATGGTAAAATCAGCATGAGGTTGTCACCAAATGACTTTATATGTTGATCATAAATGAAAATTATGCTGAGTTGATTTCCAATATGGTCACCACAATGACCATCTTAAAAATGATGTTATGGCTACTTCTTCAAGATATCCGGTCATATCAATATTATGCTTGCTCCAAATGACTTTTGTGTGATGGTTAGTTGGTCCTAAATGGAAATTATGCCAGTCTGATATCTGATATAGCCACCATAGTAGCCATCTTGTATATCTTGTTACTTTTCCAAAATGGGAAGTCACATCAACACTGGGTTTCCACCACAAGACTTTTTATAATTTCTTGTTCGTCCAAAATAAAAATGGTGTCAAGGTGACATCCACAGCAGCTAATTTGAAAATCCATGTATTGCTGGAAAATGTCAGAGATGTGTTTTCATTACTCGACAGTTAAAAGGAAGAAATGTTCTTATTTTGAATTCCTGGAAATTCTTTTTTGTTATGTAGAATCATTCTCACGAAGGAACTCATTTCACCCTTTATACATACAGTTATACCTGGAATGATGAAACATGGTGAGGAGATGCATATTAATGAGTTGTACACCCTCATTACAAAAGTAGATCACTATGACCCATATTTCAAATCTCATTGACTTTGGTTAAGTTTGTTTTCATGCTTGAATCTTCATACTAGATGAATGTATGCCTATCTGTGTGTAACCATGTCCTTACAATAAAAGAAGTCATTATGATCAACATTTCATCTAACTGGCTCAAGTTAAATTGTTGTGTTTATCTCATGACAGTTTTTTTTTCTTCATCCTGTTATAAATGAAAGCATGAAACTTGGCAAAGGGATGTATCTTGATAGCTACTGCAATCTTATCACAAAAGTAGGTCACTGTTCCCCATATTGGATGCTTTACCAACTATGCTTAAATAACTATGCTTAAATTGTTTATTTAACTATTAAACTTGATGGTATTATCCATCTTAGTAATTCATTCAAGACAAAAGTAGGTCAATGCAACCAATGTTTCACATTCTGCTGGCTTTCGTTAAATATGTGGATTTAGATTGATGAAACTTGGTGTGTTGATGCATCTTGCTGAGGACTACTCCCTCAATAGGTCATTGAGGCCCATGTTTTAAAATTGACTGATTTGGGTTAAATTTTGTTCATTGATCAAACTAAAATCATGAAGTTGACAACAATATGTCCCACACTCGTTAGACAAAAAGAGCCTATTGTGAATTGTATTTCATTTTTGACTGGCCTTGTGTAAGGTTTTGCATTTTAGCTCCAGACCACATGAGGTTTGGTATGTTATATTTACAATGAATTTCGTGAAACTTGCAGAAGGGATGCATCTTGATAGATTCTACATAATGAAGAAAGATATTTAATTAGTGCAACAGTGTTCTAAAGAATTTTCAGTACTAAAAGAATGATCAGTGTTGAATAGTCAAACTTGACAAGATTTGTTGATATCCACCTCAGTAAATATTGATTTTAATAGTATTGCCCATTTACCTTTTTTTTTCAAGCAATCAGCACAATTTCTGGCACAGTAAAAAGAAAACCCCTCATTTTCTGTCACTGTAATTGTGGAAGGTCTCAGAACACATTTCCCAATGCTATTAATTGAATAGTTTCCCAATTATTTCCTGCTCTTTTAGGTGATAGCCACCCACCCCTACCACGGAGAAGATGAGGACGAGTTGACTTTTGAAAGGAATGATGTAATTTATGTGATCAGCTATGATGATCCTGATGAACAGGTGAGTAGATACACGGACAGGCAGACAGACAGGTGGACAATCCATGAAATGAAAATCAGTAAAGTTTTGAAAGGAATTAGGTAATAGAATATGGTCCTTTTGTGATGGCTCTGAGGAACAGGTTATTAAATTCTAGTAAAGAAATGAGATGAATAGACCAACAGACAGATGGGGCTGATGTCCAGAGAGAAACTGAAGGTAAATTAAAGCCAAGCAAGTTGATGGTATGGTTGTGTGTCTGTAACATGTTGTCCATTGTGAATGTCAGCATTTGCTTTTTCTACCTTCTCAAAAACCACTGTACTGGCTTCTAATCAAATTTATGATGGAACATCCTGTCATGAAGGTCTTTTCATTTTGTACTTTAGTCCGGGTTTTCTCTGACCTTTGCCTCCCCATTTTTGACGTTTTGATATTTATGCTGGTGTGTAGGGTTAGAGCCAATTGCATATTGAAAAGTTGAAATTCACCGACTCAGTGCTGTGTTGGCATAGGGTATCCACTAACAAGCCGGCCTAGCAAACTTGAATACCTGCATGAAATTTATTGGAAAATTTTTTGTTTTCCCAGATATGGTGAGTATAATATTCTTTATGTCTTGAATCTGCTGACAGATGAGACGAAACTACAGCATTGACAGAGTTTGACCTGGAACTTGCCAATTTCATTGCTAATGACATGACTACCCAAATCTCACAACCTACATGTCCATGACATCAGTGGTCCAAAGGTCACGTGATATCAACAGCAAACCAATTTTGAATGTTTTTGTATGCAAAATTTGAAAATATTAAATGAAAGTCACTTACTGTTTGTAAACAAATGAATGCACACTTAATTCTCAACATTTTTATTCTGAGAACAGCAACCAAAATCCTGTTGGTATCACAGCAACCTGGAGAAAGCCAGATTCATCAAGCATTGAGTATGTATCGGTGATGTTTTTGATGGTACTGCATGTCTAGTGCACTTTGCTTGGTGAATTTGGCTTTCTCAGCTTGTTGCAACAGTGACAGGTGTTTGGTCATTCATAAAATAAATATGTTGAGAAGTTTGTGTTCTTTCATTTTTTTAAATTTACATTATGTGCCTTTCATTTACATTTACAATTGTTTTCCTACAACAACATTTTGAAATGGGTTATTGTTGATATCATGTGACTATTGGACATCTGATGTCGTAGACATGTAGGTTGTGAGACTTGGGTAGTCATGTGACTATAAATGCAAATGGCTTGATTCAGGTCAAATTTCATCAACGCTCTTGTTTCGTCTCTTATACCATTAGATTAAAGACTGAATAAATGTTATTCTCACAAATTCTGAGAAAATAAATTGTCTTCTTATAGATGACATGAAGGTATGGCTTGATGAAAAGTCAATAAATTTGCTAGGCTGGCTAGTAAGCATCTACCCTACTGCATGGTAATGATGAATTCAAACTATTCGATAGGAAGTTTACTCTGACCCTACATCCCAACATAAATGTCCAAATATCTGAGGAAACTCCGAATATTTATACTTTTTGTGTTAATTTGTCATGAAATATAGCTGATATTACTAAAATTAGAAAGAAGAAAAAACGTTATGAGTGCCATTTGGTTTTATAAATAAGACACCAATCCACCATCATGTATCACCCGAATTTGATGGGAAGCATCACTGCAAGAAGGACTAAGTTTTATATCAATGGTGGTGATCACCCGAATTTAATGGGAAGCATCAGTACAAGAAGGCCTGTAAGTTTTATATCAATGGTGGTGATCACCCAAATTTAATGGGAAGCATCAATGCCAGAAGGCCTGTAAGTTTTATATCAATGGTGGTGATCAGCCAAATTTAATGGGAAGCATCAGTGCAAGAAGGCCTGTAAGTTTTATATCAATGGAGGTGATCACCCAAATTTAATGGGAAGCATCCCTGCAAGAAGGCCTGTTAGTTTTATTTCATTGGTGGTGATCACCCAAATTTAATGGGAAGCGTCAGTGCAAGAAGGCCTGTAAGTTTTATATCAATGGTGGTGATCACCCAAATTTAATGGGAAGCATCAGTGCAAGAAGGCCTGTAAGTTTTATATCAATGGTGGTGATCACCCGAATTTGATGGGAAGCATCCCTGCAAGAAGGACTAAGTTTTATATCAATGGTGGTGATCACCTGAATTTGATGGGAAGCATCAATGCAAAAAGGCCTGTAAGTTTTGTATCAGTGGTGGTGATCACCCAAATTTAATGGGAAGCATCAATGCAAAAAGGCCTGTAAGTTTTATATGAATGGTGGTGATCACCCAAATTTAATGGGAAGCATCAATGCAAAAAGGCCTGTAAGTTTTATATCAATGGTGGTGATGACCCATCATATATTACCACTGTTATTACATGTATAACTATAAAAACCTATCAAAGACTTCTTCCCAGAAAAATTGCTGAATGGAACATAGCCAAATTTACAGAAAGGATCCTGGCATGAAGACCTTTAAACTCAGTACAGATTATGTTGATCAGTTATAAATTTGGATAAAATAGCATGACCCATAACTGGCTTCTTCACAAAGACCAGTCACTCTAATTTGACCATATTTGGCAGTATTCTGGCATTGTGGCCTTTCAATTTTAAAAAAAAACCCAAATGTTACTAAACCACATTCAGTACTAAAATAGAAAAATATTTACTTGTTTTGGAAAATATTGAAAATGGCTCAAATCAGACCCAGTTTGACAGAAAGCATTTTGGTACACAGGCTTTGTAAATTTATACCAGTGATGCCAGAAAACCATCCTTACAGAACTATCAAACCTTTAAACAGATTCTCAAAAAGAGCTTAATATAATATTAGTTTGATGGAAGGAAAACATTCCGGCTTGCAGACTTGTAATCACATATGAAGATACAAAATGTATAGGGGGCCCCGAGTGGCCAGGTGGTCTAAAGCGCCCTTTGTTATTGATCACTGCCATCTCACCTCTGTCTGCGTGGGTTTGAGTCTCAGATTCGGCTAATGTGGGTATGTGAGAAAGCTTGCCAGTAGCTTCTCGTGGGTCGGTGGTTCTTTCTGGGGTTTGCCTGGGTTCTTCCTCCACCATTAATACTGGCCGCCATGTATAGCTTATCGTGTGCTGAAAAATGGCGTTAAACCCTACAACAACAACAACAACAAAATGTATAAAAGCTTTAATATGGTTGTTTTCATAATCATTCAACAGAATTGGAAGAAATGTTTGTAGAAAGCATTGATCTAGCCTGGTGGTGATGGTGGTGGTGATATTACGGGTTTAAAGCCATTTTTCAGCACATGATACATGGCAGTCAGTTTATATAGAAACCCTGGGATGAACCACTGACTCATGGGAAGCATTCTCAGATACCCACATTGGTCAAGCTTGAGTCTTATACCCACACTGACAAAGGTGAGATGTCTGATCTCTTAAGGTGACTGCCTTAGACCACTAAGCCACCCATCCCCCATCTAGCCTGGACTATTTGGCCAGTTGTTCTTGCATTTGGCTGTTTGGTAGATAGATGGTAAACAATAGAAACCCAATTCAAAATCACAGAAGAGATAAGTCCTTCTTTCTCTCCTAACAGTTTGTATAAACAGGGTGATAGCACAGAATTTGTGAAACAATATCTGCCTCTGTACAGCTTCTCGAAAACAACTGAAATAGAATTTGACCAAACTTGGTAGGAACCATCTTGGCATGATGTCCAGATGTTTACATCATGAAACGTGATCATTGGATGCATATCTCTTAGTACTACACATACAACCATAGAAGGTCACTGTGACCTTCATTTTGTGTTTATCATAGATTATGTATTTGTGTTGGCCTACCCTTACTACCCATCAACACACAGTCTTTTTCTCTCAAGTATTCATTATGTTTCATCATACTTCACATTCTTGTTTGGCATATAATGTTTGGTTGATAGGCCATTTTCTTCGTCATGCTTCCTTTGTCTCTTCGGATTTGCTTCTGGAAGAGAAGCAAAATAAACTCGTGACTGATTGGTTGTCTGTAATGTCCATTGGAATGGAACCAAGCATAAAGGTTTTTTCATGTTTCAGTATTGTTGTTAGTGGTTAATTCAACATTGTGCTAAATATGTCACATGATATGCACATATCTTTTGCATTGGATGTCTCAAATCTTGTTGACTTGAATTCAGGTTGAATTTTCTGTTTCCAAGTAATAAGACAAGGTCTACTTGAACAAGATTTGACTTTAGGTCTTGTTGTTTTGATATGCTTGTGGACTGGTACTCAATCTGTGGTAAAAGTTACACAGGTTTGTACACAATTTTATACAAGATGGCAGGGTCTGACTGTTATGTGCACGAAAAACATGTACACTATGAGTAACATTGATTTGACAGAATTTTGGTGATATCTTTATTGACATTTTGCATTCGTTCAAAAAACAACTTAGAGACTGCGGAGGAATACTTTGAAAGTTTCTGTTACTTGGAAAATTGTGAGGTTCAGTGGACTGAGGAATTATTTTGTTATTTGGTCCAGTGGTAAAAGTTGCAGGACCAGAACTCAGACCATTTCTGTGTTTATGCCCAGCAGAGGTGGCAACAATAAGCATCCAAAGCAGGTCTTCGAACAGTGATTTAAACAACAAAAAATTAATCTGTTTTTGTTAAATCCCTTATTGTACCTCTGCTTTGACATCATTAAAAAAATGTTCTTTGGTATGGTTTTGTGATGCCTGTCTTAATAGGTATCTGGTTTAACAGCTTGTCAGCAGAATATATATTGTACTATTAAAAAGTTCAAAGACTTTTTTTTTTAAATTGCACATAAAAGATTATAAAAGTGGATAAGATGTCATTTTCAAGGTCATTTTATTCTGAATTTGTTTTGTGCTTGATAATTAATTTTGTTGAAAACTTTGACTTTCACTCCATATTTTGGGGCTGACTACCACATAGTGCATATAGTGTTAACCGTATATGTCTGTCTGTCTGTCATCCCTTGCTAAATTGCTGCATTTAGGTCATTATTGAGGTAATTTCTACAAAATTGTATTACTGTCTCATAATAGACCTTATTTTCTGTTTTAAAATTTTTCCTCATTTTATTCTATTGAAGCAGTGTCATGGTGTTAAGAACTTTACACTCCAGTCACTTCGCTATTGGAACAAAGAAACAAAACACATGATTAAAACTCCTTTATTAGAAATATTTATGCAATATCACTGAAATTTGGCTTAAAATATAGAGATGTCAGTGTTGTCATTGGCGACCAGCAAATAAATCCTATACATTTACATATTTTAATGGGGACCTTGGTGGCTGAGTGGTTTAAGGTACTTATCGATCACTGCTATCTCACGTTTGTCTGCATGGGTTTGAGTCTCAGGCTCAGCCTAAATGGGTACGTGAGAAAGCTTGTCAGTAGCTTCCTGTTGGTCAGTGGTTCTTCCCCACCATTTTCCTGGGTTTTTTCTCCACCAGTTGTACTGATCACCATGTATAGCCTATCATGTGCTGAAAAATGGCGTTAAGCCCACAACAACAACAACAACAACAACAACAACATATTTTACCGTCAATAATTCTACTTGTAAAACACAGTAATGGGTTTTGATATGCTGTTACATTTTTCACCCTGATTACTGGGTTATACTTACAGACATGGTTCATATTCATTCTATAATTCCAATGAAAAATAAAGGATCCAATAAAAGCCATACATTTTTTAAATTGTTGCATAATTCCAATAATGTATATACTTTCAAACTTGAGTTTTGGGGCTTTGCCACCTTTATGTTCAGTTTTGTGCAACATGAAACATTTTTAATATCAGAAAATATATGAAGTTTAGTTTATCTGCATGCACATGTTGGTCTTTTAAATGCAACTCATCTAAGCCAATATATTTTTTGTACATTTGAACAGAAAGCTGAAACGTATGGTGGTGCTTGTCTGTAGTCATAATATACCATATATACTTAATTATAAAATGAGGCCATCTGCAGACTTCACGGATTCAGATCTGTCATTGCATAATGCATTGGCAGATCTGGATCTATGCAGTTTATCTGGAGTAATCTGTAGAACAAACAACATTGACTCTGATCTGCTGGCACATTATGTGATGGCAGATCAAGATCTATGTTATTTGCAGGTGTTACTCAGCTTATAAGTGAGTATATATGGCATATAGCAGGGGTCTGAAATACACACACGCGTCCCACCAACCCATATCCTGTGACCAGCAAATTGATTGGTGTCACAAGGTGTCGTGAGAGATAACAAAGGTGGTACGGCCCTTAGGCCATCAAAAATGCCCTCATGCGGCCCTCAGTGTGGTTTGAGTTTGAGACCCCTGGTACATAGCGTTTGTTCAGAATCGATTTTTGTATTGGAAAAATATTTAATTTGTGCCATTTAATTATCTGATATTTTATGGAAAATTAATCTATAATTGTCTTGTATTTCAAGTAGAAAATTCTGTTTTTTTCTATGATCCATACAGAAGATAATGAGAAGGCTGATACATGTATGAAAATAGAATACTTTTTTTATTTCTTTTTATTTTACAAGGAGCTAGGGGATCGTGTCTTTGAGACCTCTTTGATTTGCTGCATAAAAAAATGAAATACTTTCATTGTTTTGTTTTTTATATTACAGTGGTTTGACCATTGTGAAGTATGTTCAGATTGCTGATAATATTAAAGACTCACTTATATTAATGACTAATGTCATTTAGTACCAACAGTTATAATTTAGTACAAATGTTACTGTAACTGCCTGTAATTGTACATACATTTGAAATACTTATTTGCAGGATGATGGATGGTTGATGGGAATCAAGAAATCGGACAGAAAGAGGGGTGTATTTCCTGAAAACTTTACCAAAAAAGTGTGACCATTGTTCCAGTGCTGTTGGTGGAGAAAAAAACCCACATTGTATTCATATCTCAGGTGGCTACATCATATAATAGCAAGAGAAAAGAAAATGACATTTTTAAGAAGTGCAGCTAACTTGCAGTGTAATTGAATGGTTAAGTGAGCAGATTTGCATATGGCCTTGTACAAGGAATAGAGTTATCTTGAGAAGTATGTACAGAATCCTAAAGTTCCATGGGGTTATGCAGATCCAGTCACATAAAAAAACTTGTTAAAAAAAATATTTGAAAAGCTACATGTAAAATCTAGCTAAAGAGTTATTTCTTAGATTTATAGATATTTTAACAAAGCAAAAGATAAGTAAACAAGTGAGTAATATTATGTTTAAGACATTATAGATGTTAAGAAGTAATGCATGAAGCCAAAAGTAATAGATTTAAGATAACCAGAGGAAATAAGATGATAAGTTCACAATAAACACAACTGCCATATCCAGCCATAGGTAAACCATATTGGATTTACTGGGTAACATCATTATTCCATTTGAAAATCTTTGAAAATAATTCTTTTCACCTTTTGTTTGGCATATTTGGTATTAACATTGTTAAACAAGAACATTTGCTTAGACAAAATTTCTACCCCCATTTTAGAAAAAACAAAACTTACGTACTGGTAATGCCTCTTTTGATTGATTCCATAAAAAGCATGCAAATCAAGGTACACCAAGGTGTAGATGGGGTTAACATATTAGAACCTGGGCTAGCAAAGATGATGTAATATTGGCAAATTTTAGATGCTTAAGAAAAATTATTAATATTATGTATAATTATGATATTCTTAATTAAAGTGTAGCCATTTCTACATAGATTCTTTTAAAGTCAGAGTCGGAACATTTGATTATGATTTGTATATTTAGATCCACTTTGCATATTTCCAGAAGTCTTGTTGTAAAGAAAAGTTTTTGTAATTACTGCACAGTTGATAATGCATACAAATTGGTCTTTGCTTTGTAAATTTGGCTATTTTATATTTACTTTCAGTATTGACAGTTAGAAATATTGTCTTCCATTTTAGAATAATGTTATGTATGTTAAAGTCTGTTTCGACTTGGTCTGTTTTTTTACATGCTTCCAGTTTTCTGGGGGAAAAATATACTTCTTCAAATAAAAAAAATGAATGCATATCTCGACAACAGACGTTAAGTTATTTTGAGCAAGTAGATGAATGTTAATTTCATATGGAATTAAAATTTATGTCAGATGATAGTAGATGCAGAAATTCCTGTACAAGTCATTTGCAGTAATTTTCTGTCAGCCATTGTTGGTAAAACTGGTACTATGTTATACTTTTAGTAGTTCACCCCTGATAGTACACATTTTTGTAAAGAAAAAAATCACCAGTCATGAATATAATACCTTGCAGAAAATTACCCACAATGATATGCAAAAATTGCTTATTTGTACAGGAATTTCCATGTCTATATTGTCACCTGTTTTACTTCTGACTGAAAACGACATTAATTTACCTACTTCTGATGAACTCAGTTGTCATGTTTTAGCAAGGTTTATAGAAACACATTTTAATTTGTTGAAGTATTTTTTTCTCTCTGAAAAGTGGAAGTGCATATCAGACGGAGCTGCAATTGACTATAATGATTTCTGTGCTGAAGTGGCATGTATGAGGGCATTAAGGAACTGTGAAAGAAAAACTTAAAGATTTGTATAGTAGTGAATTTATTAGCTGAGTTCATGTTGCCATCATGATATACCATCACTTGTTTACACAAACAACAAAAAACTGAAGTGGCGTTGCAGGATACTTATTTTGCAATCAGTTCTTATGGAAGTATTGTTCTAGGGTGTTTTTGGACTTGAGATTTGTTTAAAATATTTTGTGTGAATTGTGGATAAGATAACTCATGGTGTAACATAATTTTATTGCTTATTGGTAGTGGGATTGGAAATGATTATGTTTAAGTTGTAAAGTCCTCTCCCTACAAAAAAAATTATGATGAATTTGAAGTAAAAATTGCTTAAATTGATTTATGTGAAATGAACCAGTTTGATTCACATTGTGTGTAAATATCATTTCTTGTGGTAGCTAGCATGCTTAATGTAAAGACATACAAAGTGCAGTTTAGTAATCCACAGAGTGTATATATTTATGTATATATATTTGTAACTAATTATAACTATCATTTTGGGATCTGCAATCGACATGTACATCATTTTTGATTCACTTATAATACTCAGAAGCAACATGAACATTTTCAGTTATCCTGGGTTGTATTTTGCTGTTGCTCTGACCAGGAACATACTTTTCTGTGGTTATGGGTCAACTGTTATGACAGAACTTTGCTTTTGGGATGCTTTCCAACCAGAGTGCAAAAGAAGTCTTTGCCTGCCCAGATTGTATCTACATAGAGAATCTGCAGATATTATTTGGAGGAATATTCACTGCCAAAACTACATTCTCTTATGGTTTCTTTACTTCAGTCAAATATGGTATGATCTCATCTCTTAAGTGAATGTTGACACCAGTGATGTTGTGACATTATAATGTAAAAGATGCTTGGCTTGTATACAACTAAAATATTCTACAAAATTCTTCCTGGCTGATATAAATTTTACTTTTCTTTGCTTTTAAGGTCTGGACTGGTATACTTTGTTTTCAGGATTCATTTTATTTAATCTCAGTGCCAGTAGCTTCGCCTGGGTTGATGGTTCTTTCTTAGGTTTCCTGGGTTCTTCCTCAACCATTTATACTGGCTGCCATGTATAGCCTATCTTGTGCTGAAAAATGGCATTAAGCCCGATAACAACAATTTAATCTCAGTCAGCATTTGTATTGTCACCTAGCACCCCAAAATATAAGATGCCTCACTTTCATTTCACTTTATTTTTTTTCCCTGCCCCTGGTTTGGCTTTCCATTATAAGGTGATGAATGCCAAAGCAGGCTGGGTGACACGGGCTAAAACATGAAGGCAAGACAGCAAAGATAAGTACTGCCATATTCACTTGTAGGACATGAATTAACATTAGGTGTCAAACAGAAGGTCACCATCCTCTGATGAACAAGTCCATCTTGCAGGTTGGCTAATTCTTGGTCCGAAGACCACACACACCCCAGCTTTGCATTCTTGGTCAGAGCACCAAAAAAAGCCCCAGCCTCTTTAGTTGCATGAAAAACACAAGTTCATAATAAGATCAGACTATGTACGTGAAAATGCAGTATTTTCAGAATTGTATAAATAGTTGTTTGTTAGAAGGAGTATAGCAAAAGGAATTGTATTGTTAAAAAATTGTTCCAAAATACTGATGGGTGCCATTTTGACTCATTTATCATTGGGAACATCCTCATCTCATTCTGATGTGCATTACTTCTACTCTCTGAAAGTGACTCGGAGGTAATTATAGTGAAATTGGTAAGTTTTGTTAGACGAAAATCCGGCTGTATGTGCAATGAACCCGAGTTTTATAGTATTATAGGTCTTGTCTAAAACTATTGCTTGCACTGCTGTTAGTGATGACACGTCATCTATTCATCATGAAGTTATTATGACATAATGACAAATATGGGCTTAAGTGCAGTTTAAAACTGTCTATATTTATATAAGAGGTGTTTTCCTAGAATGCAGTGGAAAAGGTTGATAACATTCTGGCTGACTCAGTATTTGTACCAGATTTTGAAAATGGCTGAAATTAGATTTGCATGATTTTGAAATATTTTACATTTGAATATGGGCCATTTTACATTGTGATTGGGGGTCTTCTTTCAGCCCCTGATGGTGCCTAGAGAGTACCTGGATAACATTTAAAGTAAACAAGAGAAAGAATTTTCATGGGTTTTTTTTGTCTGATATTAAAAACTTATTCTTTTTTAAGACGAGCTAATTCCAGCCTTATTTGAACTCTAGTTGAGCTTTAGTAAATGTAACAACATTTGATGTTTGTTAAAAATGGCACAGTAGTAGTTCATACAATAGTTAGTTTCATATGTCGTCATGGTAGGTATCTGGTGCTCTGTCTGAAAATATATTAAGCTAAGCACCATTCATATCCCTGTTATTGTGAGCAGTGTGCAGATGATTCACCCTTACAATTTTAAGGCTCGTGTTATATAAATTTTTGAGCACCAAAAGGGTGCCCAGAAGTTAATATAACCCTGCAGGGGTTATCCCATTTTAATAATCATGTTCTGCTTTATCTGCATCAGAATTTGCAATGATCTTTTTTCCCTGTAATTAATTAAAGATCCTTTGGGAAAAATGTGAAATTTTTATACAACGAAACAACCAGAAATAATTGGAAATTTGGAGCCACACACTCGTGCAAGGAAAATCCAATAGGCAGCATGGCAGCAGTTTTAACATCATGAGCAATCGAGTTTTAGAGGATGAATTGAATGCATGCTATTCATGTTAATGGAGGAAAGAACAGTAGAAAATTTAGTCTCCTTGGCCTGTTGTTAATGGAGGAAAGAACAGTAGCAAATTCAGTCTCCTTGGCCTGTCTTGTTAATGGAGGAAAGAACAGTAGCAAATTTAGTCTCCTTGGCCTGTCTTGTTAATGGAGGAAAGAACAGTAGCAAATTTAGTCTCCTTAGCCTGTCTTGTTAATGGAGGAAAGAACAGTAGCAAATTTAGTCTCCTTGGCCTGTGTTGTTATCTCTCACAGTTGTTTGTGTTACTTCTGCCTTTACTAAATTATGTTTGGAATCATCACATAAACTTAAGAAATTCATAAAATACACTGTAATTATCTCTGAGTATCAAATGGTGATTTTAGTGTGCATGGATGGAACTGTTGCATTGTTTTTGTTTTATTTGATGTACCTTTTCAATGAATTGTCCTGTATTTTGCAGATCAGTGCCTTACACATTCCACCCACCTTTTTTATTGAGTGTATTTACAAATGGTTTTTTTATTATAATCTTTACATTCCTTTTGTCTTCACCAGTATAGTATCATATGCATCAGTTATGTTGCTTTCTTGCTAAATTAGTTTGTGAATATAGTTTTGGTGTAATACTTGATCTTTATGCATTAGGTGAACTAGATTATGTAAAAGTTTTACAGTTACACAAGTCGGTTTTTAGTTTTTTGAGGTTGAGAAAATGAATACTTGCATTTGAGAGAGAGCTAGCTCACTGTGAACCAGTCATGCAGTGTTTTTTTTTTCTTAACAGATCTTGCTAAAGAAGACAGTTCACCAGGTTTGTGGAGACTAGCTACAGGATTTTGTTCCTTAACAATTTCTTTAGCTGTTGATATTTTGAGGTTTATTTAGAACTATTTATGCGATAATGTTGACTTGAAGTTTATTTTCTTATGGTAACTAATAAATACTTGTAAATCGGTGAAACATTTGCCAGCCATGTTAAAAATACCTTATTCACTGCACACCATTCTGTAGCATTACATAGTCTTTCACCTTTACAGGGCAAGCCATTATTGTTGAATCACCCATTGTTTAATGCAGCTCTTTCTTGTTAATATGTATTTTGGTTGATAATCATGTGGCTTACCTTGTTTCTCTGTCAGATGCATTCATAAACGTGTTCCAGTCAAAGTTATAAAACTATTTTTTTTTTATGCTTCTCTGTTCTTCACATAAAATATCATAATCACTTCTTAAATGATTAATTGTTTATGTCCTTTATAGATCTAAGTCAGCAATGATTTTTCTTACTTATAGACTTTGACAATCAATTTCACCAGCATTATATTTGCTTGCATCTTCATGATAAGCTACCATTGTTGATTGATAAGCTCATTCCATACTTGCACAGAGTTGTTGGCAGATGTTTACCATAAATGATCACTTTAAAGTTATGCTGAACTAAACTGCACAGACCCAAATCTGCCCTTATCTAATGTAAAGGCAGATATGGGTCTATACAGTTTGTTATGAGTAATCAGTCAAACAAACAACATAGTTCCTGATCTGCTAGTGCATTATGCAGTGGCAGATCAGGGTAGGTTGTTTGTAGTAGGACTTGACTTATTAGTGAGTATATAACATTGTTTAAGAAGGCTTTTTTTCCAGTGAAAAAGTGACCTTTGCTTTTCAAAAATTGTAAAAGTGGGCACAGCTGGGCTTATAAAAATAAAAACCACTGCCCTTATGGAGGGACACAGCCCACACTTGTATAAACTGGTTTGAACAATGGCGGCTTTCCTTTGGGATTTGGCAACTCCTGTTAGCGGGTCTCCCTTATATTTGATATAAACCCCAATACATGTGTTTATTCACCAGGAAATAACCAGGAAATAGTAATATATCCATAATTTATTCCTTCTAGCACTTGCACATCCTTGTCATGCTCTTTCAGTAAGCACAATGTACAGTGAAACTAATGAAAACCTGATACTCAACAGAACCGACAGAAGTATTGGGTTTTCAGAGCATTTGTTTGTCAGAAGCACTCAAAAAGGAGAGTGCATTCAGGTACATGTACTCCTTTGAATTAATGCCTGCACTGTGCAGGTATGTTATCATGAAGGAATTCATGTTGCAATTTTATATATTCCATTGGCTGGTGATTTAGTCACAATTTTCAATGAATTTGAACATATTAAATGATGCAACAGTTTTTTTTAAATGCATTTACAGGAGGTTTTTGCCAAAAATGGAATTTTCAAATAATTTTCAGTAATTGAGATTGACTTTGAATAACTTTTTTGTTATCTCTGCAACATGAAAGCAATTCAATTTAATGGTACATCTGTAATTACTTGTTTAACACACCTGCTGTGAAGGTTTCAGTTCATAAACAAACAATCATCTTCGAGATCTTTGTGCATCTCTTGACATACTGGATTAACAGGTTGACATCTCACAACATGTGATTTTACTTGTAAGAAGGTAAACTCTTCTGGTTTTTGGAAGTTGATTTACAATAAATTTGCAAGAATAATTCAAAATAAGTCTCCATTATCCATAATTAACAAGTTGCAGTTTTGTAGCGGTGTTTACAACAAAGATTTTGTAAGAAGAAAAGTAATTAATGATTGGATTATAGAAAATTATGGATTTGAGAAGGTCAGATTTTTCAGAAGTTTTCACTGTACAATACCCTTCATGAAGATGATGAGGCAAAAGCACTAGAAGAAATAAGGTATGGATATGATGCTGTTATCTGTTAAATGAAGATGATGAGGCAAAAGCATTAGAAGAAATAAGGTATGGATATGTTGCCATCAACAGCTACTTGTTCACTTTTACACATGTATGCACACACACACACACATACACACAACTGTGGTTGGGGCGTGTAGTATTACTCTTGTATGTACACAAAAGAAATACTCGACTGAGTCATATAAGATACTACTTTACAGATCACTCATGCATCTCGCCTCTGTCTGTACAAGATTGAGTCTCGGATTGACCAATGTGGGTATGTGAGAAAGCCTACCAGAAACTTCCCGTGGGTTTGTGGTTCTTCACATGCTCTCCCACCACCAAATATACTGGCTGCCATGTATAGCCTATCACAGACTTCCCCAACTGCAAGTCTTACTGAAATGACCCTTAAATTACAGATATATGGAATAATACCAAAAATTGTGAAAATATCATTGCAGTCAAATCTGTTATCTGGCTTGTCAATGTTTGAACTGGATCCGGGTTTCATATTAGCTCAGTGGAGTTGGTCAAGGAACCCATTTAACTTTTACAGATGTATCTGAGATGCTTTAAACATATTTTCCGTGCATAATGCCTGCTTATAGCATTTTACAGAAATGGTGTCCAATGAGCAATAGACAATAGGGCCAATTGCCTGTTAAAATGTTTAAACAGCATAGCGGTATAAAAAGGAATACATGTATTGAGATTCTTGGGAGAAAAAGGCAGGAAAGGCAACAATTTTGTTTATTGGACGTTATGTCATGCTGATTTGAGTTTGTATCATGTCCAGAGGGATGTTGCTGTAGCCACCTAAAGTTGAAGAAACAAAACATAAATTCAAAGAATACATAAAATTCAGAGTTCTAGCGTGAATCCAATGGGTTCCATCGGCTTTTGAACTGCAGTTTCTGAAACTGTACTGGAGGTAATTAAGGTCTAAGTGTACTTTACAAAAGTTTTATTTGAACATAATATTTGCCTTTGCAGCAGTAGTCTCAGATCCCACTTCGGAAACTTTTAAATGCATGTTTCCATGTAGAGAATAGCAGCATATGAAATTTTGCTGCACCTTACTGAAAATTAGTCTAACTTACCGAAAAGTACTCACTGCTTTACAGCGGTTTTGATAGACTTGAAAGGTCTGCTATCATATACTGAAAAATGGTATTAAAGGCCACGCAACCAAATCCAAATCCTTGTAATATCATTACGCCTTCAGAAGTCAAATTTTTCTTGCAAACCTTTTTATCAGATAAAGGAATATAGAATGATTGATCTTTATGAATGTACTCACTGCAGTAGGGAATAGAAGTACCAGTAAAGGATTATGTATGTTTAAATAAACAATATCAGTGCATTATGTTATTGACTTATTTTTCCCGTAGATTTTAATTTTTTCACCATAAATGGGGGTAGGAATCGTGGGTTTTTTGTGGTTACATCTGATATCATCCAAACACATCTGTTTCGAAGAGATTTTCATTTTGCCGGATACTTAAGTGTCTTTAAAATGTTTTCGTATTGTCTGTTTCTCCCATGCATAAGCATAAAGGGGAAAATTGAACTTCTTTTTTTTTCTTTTCGTTTTGCATGATTTTTATGTGCTGGCCCCTTTTTACTCCAGACCTCATACATACCCTACATTTTGCAAACATTCTTCTATCTATGTGACTGATAGGCTGCAGATCTAATGGCAGAAACTCCTAAATATGGATACAAAGTCTAGTTCTGAAAAATCTAGTTATTTTGGGCTTTAAAAAACATCTGGTCTAAAAAAAAAGTGGAAAGTCTACATTATTTGGTATGACTTTGGAACTACACTTTCCCGTTTTCGGTTATACCACCCGCTTATGTGTATCATGAATGAATTTGACGTTACGGAGCTCAAAACTAGGGTACTACCTCTTGATGCATAAATGTGGCACGTGGGAATAATTAGTTAATATTAGCCAATCTGTGTCTTCAAGTATTTAAAAATGTAGTATTCAGAGGGAGATATTAGCACATCAGAATTTCACTGATAAATTTTCTTCTTTCTTTTTTGTTTTAATTTGAATTCAGCTTGTGTGCTGGAATTGGCAATATTGTGATCCTACTTGTCTAGGATTTTATGCTTGTAGATGCATATTAAAAAATTAGGTCACATCAACATTAATTTTATTGAAATCGGGTCAGATTTGGATTCAGAAGTGGAAAAGTGTTCTGCCTCTTTTCTGTTCAGTTAGAGTGAAAGGAGCATTTACATGAAAATTGGTCTGCTGTGACCATTTTTGGACAAAAGTGAATTATAATATTCACTTAAATTCTGGAGGTGTAGAAAAGAACTTCAGAATTCTTAATGCTTTTCTGATTTTGAGAGATGTAATTATTGTTTTCAGATTTCATCAATTTTAAAAAAAAAAATTAAAAAAATGCTGTATTCCTCATTAATTTAATAAAGTTGTTCATATGTGTAAGTTAATTACCATTTATCATTCCCACTCACCTCCAGTCATGTGTCTGGAATTTCACGTCATCAGTATATTATAATGGTGATGGTTTTTATATTTACCTTAATATGTATTTGTTTTGTGATTGATGCAAGTATGATGTGAACAGACTACGAGATTTATTATTTCTATTATGACATATCTATATTGACCTAATTTACTGCAATATTTACAATTATTGTTGAAGTATTATGTATTATAAATTGCACAAAAGTATATGAAAATGGAATGGTTCTTTTGAAGTAGATATAATTGTATTTATGATGGTTAAAGATGTGTAAACTGTACTTTGTATACACCTATAATTGACTTTATATTTTATATATACTCATTGATGTTCTGTATTAAAGCATATGAACAAAATTACCCCTTACTCTTCCCATATTTCTTGTATAATTGCATAGGCTGCCTCCCTTTGGCACAGATTACCTCATTTTTTAATAGTTATTTAACTGACCTGGCCATAGGTCTGATCCATTGTCGATCTGGCTTCGATTATATATGCTTATTACACCAGGATCCAAGATGTGTTAAAAAATTAGCAAGATCCACTCATAGTAATCGGGTAATCATGCATCTTATTGGCTGAGCTTGTTACTACTCAAGAGACAGTACTTTGATTTGATTTTGATCAAACTTGGTAAATAGGCTTATATTATCAAGATCTTAAATGAGTACAAATTATGAGCAGAATTCACACATATTAATGAGATGTTCTTGCATGAACTTGTCAACACACTGGCAGCAATTTCTGATCTGAATTTTATTGGACTGGTAGATAGGTTTATATCATCCAGATGTCAGATGAGTAAATGTAGGAGAGTGGTTAAGCATAGTACTAAGAGTACTGAAATAATCTTGCTACTGATAGGACAAGCTTCTTGCCACTATTTCTGATCAGATTTCTGTCAGACTTGGTAAATAAGGTCTAAAGCACTCATCATTCCGGATCACTGCCATCTCACCTTTGTGCATGTGTTCGAGTCACAGACTCGGCTAATGTGGGCATGAGAGAAAGCTTGCCAGTAGCTTCCCGGGGTTTTCTACGGTTCTTGCTCCACCAGTTATACTGGCCACCATGTAAAGCCTATCTTGTGCTGAAAAATGGCGTTAAACCCTACAACAACCACCACCTCTTTAGAGACTCCATTTCAAAATAATGGATTGTCAGGTTTGTGTAAACCTATAACATAAAGTCATTGACTTGACTTTTTTGCTACAGTAAAGCCTGTCTTGAAAGACCACTGCTACGTGAGACCACCTATCTTGAAAGACCATATTCTCAATGCACAGATTTGTTGATTATATAGTAGTATGACCTGTTATAAGAGACCACCTGTCTTGAGAGACCATAATTTTTGGTAAAAGGAGGGTTATCAGGAGAGGTTCTACTGTACGTGCAAGATAAGCATATACAGCATCTTAAATTTTTTATTGAAAACCATAATTAGGATTTGGAATAAATATACAGGCCCTCAATTTTAGTATTTTTTTTCATCCTACTTAGCTTTAAATACTGGTATTGGATTCTTTACCACCAACTAGAGAATAAGCAGAATCAATTACAAACTTTACATTACTTTTATGGATTATTAGAGGTTGGTTATTGGTTGAGATGAACAGTACACAGAAATAATGTAGATATTTACAATGTGCTAGATCCAACATGCTTATCGTATCCAACATTTTTTTTATACAAGGGAGGTAACTTATGCTCAAAGGTAGGCTATACCTACCAAGTACATTTTACATATTTTAGAAAGAATTTACGAAAAGGGTTGCATTTACTCTTCCTTGACAGGAGATATTTTTTTTATATTAAAAAGGTAGAAAGTTACAAACTGTTGAAAAGTTGCAACTTATCTTACGGAGAGTTTTTTTGTTTATTTTTATAAAAGTTTACGAACATGATTTCGAAAAGAAATATTTAGAGTTTAGTGTACACTCAGGTTGAAGAAGTTCATGGTTAAAGTGCAATAGGCAGGCAACAGACTCTTGCCATTGAAATGTTTAGAAGAAAAAAACACTTAGACTATGCAGTAAAAGAACAAAATAGAGCTATTAATATATCCTGATGAAATTGCTTTGCTGTTGCCTTTGTCCAAATATAAAACTTCTTTATGATTAATTTTGTTATTGTACATGCTCACGATTCAGATTAATCTTCTGTACATTCCCATTCCAGTCTGGAAGGTCGGCCAGCTGAAATTATTTCAATAAAATCTATATACTTTATATTGTCTTTGTTTTATGTATACACAATTTCATTTATCTAATTTTGTGTGTGCGTGTGCAAACAAATTTCGGTTACTGTTAACTCAGAATTTTGGGATCAAATTTTCATGGTTGCTGCAAACCATGTTTAATGACCCAGTGAACAACGATATCTTGGAAAAAGTAGGACCATTTCCACAATCCATGAACAATATGAGAACAGATGGAAATTTGATTTAATTTCTTTAAATGAAAAATAAAACTTCATATGGATGAAAATTAACAAATTTACTGTAGTTACGGGCTCAGTTTTATTTATGATGTTATTTGTATTTGAACGAACTGAAATAAATGTGCTGGAGTTTGGGAGAACATGGTACAGGGTCAATCAAGATTGTTGTGAGCCTGTGTTGTCAAACTGTGCATGAGGGGCCCCGAGTGGCCGAGTGGTCTAAAGCGCTTACCGTTCTGGATCACTGCCATCTCACCTCTGTCTGCTTGGGTTCGAGTCCAAGGCTCGGCTAGCGTGGGTACGTGGGAAAGCCTGCCAGTAGCTTCTTGTGGATCGGTGGTTCTTCCCTGGGTTTTCCAGGGTTCTTCCTCCACCAGTTATACTGGCCGCCATGTATAGCCTATCTTGTGCTGGAAAATGGCGTTAAACCCTACAACAACAACAACAAATCAAACTGTGCATGATAATTAAAAATTTGATTTAAACATATTTGGTAATTAGGTTTACCACAAGTGGTAAATTTTTGAGCATTAACAAAGCTCAGAATTTGCAATCACAAACTCAGAATCCAGTAGTTTCTTGAAATTGTTACACAAACTGAAGACTTGACTTTGCTATAGTCCTTCATTACATACCCATATACTCATACATGGTTAACAGGTCAATATGGCATTTGATACAGATGTTCAATCAGTATTTGCTTATCACAAAGAATAACGTGTTTTTTTCTGATATCTGCTTGTACTTTTTGTTTATGCCAAATTAAAAATTGTATAAATCCGAATATGTTTTGAATTGTATTCACACAGTAAATCATTTATGTTGTGCTTACAGTAGGTGTAAGAACTTGAGATGGGTGATGGTGGTCTAGAGTGACAGGAAATTACTTCAAGTATGAGAAAAAGAAACATTACATCTGTTAAAAGTAATTTATTTCAATTTTAAGGAGAATATATTGTCTGATGATGTATGTTGACCAATAACCCTGAAGCATGACAACATTTCTCCTTTCAAAATGTTCCTCAATTACATTACGTTAGAAATATTAGCCCGCTATCTCGTGAATCCAGCCCTACTAAAAGACGAAAATCATCTTTATCTTGTCTATTTTAAAAAGACAAAGGCTTGTAAGTCTTGCCCATTACTTCCCCTTTATACCACCAGGTGTTGCCAGTTGTTATCTTCGCTGCTGTACAGAGCACACATCGTTTAGTTGTCTTCTGACAGTCCAGCTGTTTTTGTGTTTCTATGGGCCCATCCAACATTCATATTGGATTTATTGTGCAGATTTATTGATCTACTGTAGGTTGTATGCATTATTTTACCATTTTGGCCATTTTGAGCATGGCCTTCAGGCCTGTAAGTTCGGGTGCATGGGGTTCATATCAGATCCATTTTATCCAACTCTGACTGTCCAGCCATCACTGGCCATCCCAACATCACCAACTGTCCAGCCGTACCAGCATAGGGTCCTTTTCATTGAAATGGTTCAGCCAAACAGTTCATATGGGGATCTTAGTGATAGATCCGTCCAACCAGGCCTTTGTCTCATTTGGGGCTTGAACCAACAACCTCCTGCATCTGAGGTGGATGCTTTAACCATTCAGGCCACCGGAAAATGTCTCATCCCACAGTCTAGTTGCTACTAAATGAAAATGGTGCCACTTGGACATACAATGTGGCTACCACAATGGTCATTTTCAAAACATGGGATTTTCACTACAAGACATCTTATGATGTCTAGTTGGTCCTAAATACAAAATGGTGTCATTATGATATCCAATACGAGCATCATAGCAGCCATCTTGAACATCTTATTAACATTAGTCTTCCTGAATGGAAAGTCATATTGACACATAAATTTCCCCCATAAGACTTAATATAATATCTAGATGGTCACAAATAAAAATGTAGCTCATCAGCTGTCTCAATATGGCCACCACCATGGCCATCTTTAAAATCTTATTACTGATACTTTAAATCGATGATCATATCAACATGGGGATTTCACCTAAAGACCTCTTTTGATGCCTAGTTGGTAATAAATGAAAACGGTGCTGATCATGATGTCCAATATGGCCACCATAGTGGCAATCTTGAAAATATTATTTCCACTCCTCCTGACCAAAAAGTAATATTGTCATGGGGTTTTTACCAGAATTTTTTTTATGGTACCTAGTTGCTCCTGAATGAAAATGGTGCCACTTCCATAGCCACTATAGCCACCACAGTGGCCATCTTGATAATCTTATCACTACTCCTCCAAATTGTATGGTCATATCAACATGGGACTTTTACTCGACTTCTATGATGTCTAGTTGGTTTTCAGTAATCATGGTGCTCTCCAATATAGCTGTCACAGTGGCTAGCTCGAAAATCTTGTAATCACTACACTGGAATAATCATATCATTATTGGGTTTACACAGAAAGACTTGTGTCTAGTTGTTCAAAAAATGAAAATGGTGTCAATCAGGCTTTTAATATGACTGTGATAATGACCATAATGAAAATATTATCACTATTTCTTCTAGATGGCTGGTCATATCAATATTCTGCTTCTTATAATGTCTAGTTAGTCTCAAATGGAAATGATGCCAATCTGATATCAAATACAGCCACCATGGCAGTCATCTTCAAAATTTGTTATCATTACTCCTCTAAAAGTTGTATCAACATGAGGATTACACCAGAAGATGTATATCTTGTTGGTCCTGAATGAAAATGGTGCCAATTTGACATCCAATATTTCCACCACAGCAGCTAATGTAAAATTCAGGTTTTTGCTGTAGACTATATTTATCAGAGATGGTTTCAGAACTCAGCAGTTAAATGGAAGAAATGATCATATCCTGAAATCCTGGAAATTCTTATAGGAAAGGTAACCTCTTCAATGGACTCTTGTTCTTCTTTCAGTTATTGACCTTGACATTTGAGGCAGTCACAAGTTTCCTTGAGGTATATCATGTAGGACTAACATTATTGTTTAGAAATTCTTCTTTCAGTCAGAAATCTTTTGCATTTTTACCCAAAAATCAAAATGGTTACTTCTTGCCCCCAATTCCAAGCCATACACAAAATTTGGGAACCATACATGGTGTAGAACTCAAGTTTGGGGCCATTCATTTAGTATATATGCAAAATCTAGCAAACAAATGCATACTTTTTTACACCCCACCCCCACCTGCATACATATGTTTGATGCACCCCCCACCTGTATTCTATAGACTGTCCTATATTTAATCCACGCAGAAACAATTGAGGATTAATAATATTAACATGTTTAATAAAACAGTCCATGGATGTTGAATGTCTGGCTGCATTCAAGAAACAGGCTGCATAACTTTAAAAAGTTTGTCTAGTGTCTGCTAAAATTCAAACACCTTACGTATTAGACAATTATTGAGGTCCCCCCCCCCCATTTCCTACGAGTACATACATTATCCCCATACGCAAGTGTATGCATTCTGGTTAACCCCCTTGCCCCCTCTATGCATACAAATTAATTGGACGGCCCCTTATTGTGTGAAAACCACTTTCCTTCTTTCAGACTGACCTCAACTTTTGATCCTGAAATTAATGGGTTTTTCTTTATTACATGTGTAAGTCATTCATGGTTGAGAACTATAGCTTTTTTGACCTTTAATATTTTAACCCTACAAAAATCAATCTTTTGACCCTAAACTCAGTAGGACTCTCCCTTATCCCAAGTGCAAAGCTATTCACAAAGTTCTGTAACTAGAAGTGTAGCTCTCAAGTTATTGGGCAGAAGCTATTTCCCTTTTTTCATTCACAGTGACCTTGACCTTAGAGCTTTTGAATCTTAACTTAATTGGGTTCTTCCTTATATGAAGTGCAAGCTATGCACAGAATTTGGTAACTGTACATGGTGGACAACTAAAGTTATTGCGTGGAAGCAAAAATGGTAAGATCCATGGATGGACAAATGGATAACATCATAACAATGCTGGGCATATAAAAATCTGTCTGAATGATAGGAGAGTTAACACTGGAAACCCTATTTATACCCAATATACTACACTTTAATTGTAATTGCTTTTTCAATGTTTTACATTAATTTATTTTCTGGTCATAATTGCTCATCAAATTTTCTGTTATACTGCTGCTAACGAGACATGTCAATTCATCAGACTGGTTTGAGGTTTCTGTGTCAATATTCATCTTGGCTCAGTGTTATCCGTAGCCATGACGATAATGGAGAATAAATGATATAGATATGATAAAAAAATGCAATACATGCAAAATAATCCCTTGGATTTTGCTTGAAATTGGAAAATATGCATTTCTCAAAGCTCTGATTTACTGTTATACCTTTCCTGCAAGATGGCTATTAGTTGTAAAACTTAATAAAATAGTTACATATTTTGACATTGAATCAGTTATAATTTTCTTTGGTTTCTTCCTCTAAAATTAACAATGATGGTAAATTATCTTTCAGCAGTTTAGTGTATTTCTGGAAGAAAGCAATGTAGAATGTGAAGGTCTTCTTGGGGTTGTCTGAGACTAATAGCACCACTTTTGACTTTTTTTTTCTTTTTCTGACTGTATTCAAGACTTTCAGTCCTCTGATTTGAAATGTTTGGAACATTCTTTTTTTCTAAATCAAGCAAATAAAAAGATGAAACACTGGGACTGAACTGAACATGACACATGTTGAACATGTTACTTTTAATGTAATGACAGAAATTTACAACAATGTATATAGTAAGAGACTATACTCTTTTCTTTGCTAACCATTACTAATTCAATCATTATAAATGTTATTTCATGCTATACAGGCACGACTTAAAAAATTTTTATTATGACCAAGGATGTGACCTCTCACCATTGAAATCACCAGTTATGAAAATAAACCTCCATAACTATTAACAATTTCAAGATGGCTGCTATGGTGGCAATTTCAAGATGGCTGCTATGGTGGCAATTTCAAGGTGGCTGCTATGGTGGCAATTTCAAGATGGCTGCTATGGTGGCAATTTCAAGATGGCTGCTATGGTGGCAATTTCAAGATGGCTGCAATATTCAATGTCAGATAGGTACGATTTTAGTGAAATCCCCATGTTGATACGACCATCAGTTCAGAAGAAGTAGTGATGACAAGGTTTTCAAGAACGACACTGGCATATGGACATTGGCTGTCTAAGCACCACCATTTTCATTTATGACTCAATAAGCCTTGTGATGACTGTGTATGCAAAACGCCATGGCGATCCCCCATATAGTTCAGGAGAAGCAGTGATAACATATTTTGTGATGTAGGACAAAATGATGCTTAATTATGGACAACAACTGATCTTCCCATAAGCTCTTTTGGTCTGTGACAAGTAGAGCTAATAATGGGACTAAAATGAAGAAATAACACACACACATAAAAAGAATTATTTTAACCTTTTATTCAAACTTCTACTAGTTGTAAATCACCAGGCACCAGTATGTAAAAACAGACAAAACTAGCAACCTGATTGGCACATCAATCTAGTAAATCAAAAAATTGTGCACCCAGATCAAAATCTGTTTAATATTCTACATTGAACACAGTGCTATTCATACTATCAAAGTCAAACACATGGTAAAACTTGCTATTATGATACATGTGCATGTACCATGTTTTAGCAGTTTAAGAGAGTTTATAGCTGCACAATAGCAATCATATGAAGACTTATAAAATAAAGGAAATAAACAAGCTTTCCTATATGCCTGGTAACTTAGACTTTCAAGAACAAACTATGGTAAGGTTCAACGTCAAAAATGTGTCTACCAAATATCTATTTTCAGTATAATAACTTGGCCTGAAGGTTGTAAAACCAATCTTATACTATGACCGGACATACAATTGTGGGCTTGGTTGCTCTAGGTTTAACTGTTGACCAAACCAATGTCAGAATTTTTATTGGAATCTGATTTCTGGCAAGAAAAGTCTTCTGACCTTCAGGCCAGGTCAAATATACAGTATATAGAAGGTTGACTTGAGGCTTGATTTAATAAATGTATTAAACACATGAAATATTAATATACAACACAAGCTGCTTGCAATGAGGGGCAATTTGAAATTCATCACATAGTTGGTACTTTGTACACAAAGTTTATGGTTTATTATTTTTGATATGTCAAACAGGTTAACATATCACTTTCTATTAACATTACTGGCCCAAATAAGCCCATCAAATCTCTTGTGCATCATTCTCATATTGACTGGCTGTGACTGGCACCTTGTTATTTTCCTATTCTTATCAGCAATGTGGTGGCTATCTTTCAAATCAGCAGCTGAATGGGCATTAGGAAAACATGGGTCACTAACACAAAAAATGCATAGTAGTTATTACACAGAATTCTTCAAAAGCCAAACTAAAACTAGACAATGAGGAAATCTGCTGAATGTTTAGCCTACTTAAACTGAAGAAATGGAAAAACTGAAAACTGAGAAAATCCATCACAATGTCCAACATGAACACACAGAGTCTGTAGAAATATGCCCAGAAACCTACTGTAATGCAAACAGTCCCCTTTCCAATGCCACTACCATGCCATATAGATCTTGCACCCCACCACCAGGACAAACATAGCTTAAAATTCTACCTATAGAAATAAACAAACTCATTTCTCTTGCGAAGTGAATGTCGACAAATAAAGGGTCTCACAACTGACAAAATTTTATCTAATAACAGCATTTTTCCAAATCAATACAAATATCAGGTCACAAAAACATTAAAACTTGGACTAACTAGAGCTATATGAATGCAAATCAACCCTAGCATGTCTCCTGCATTCTTAGTAATACCTCCAGATTTAGTTCAATTTTGGCATCCAGTAATATCCATTCAAACAAATAACCAATAACTGGAATGCTAATTCTTCTGGTACAACAAATACTGCATCTGTGGTGAATGTCCATGGTGGACTTGACACATTTTTTTTTAATGGGAACTACTTCAGCCAACCTTACCAAGTGAGCTACATGGCAATCACACACAAACTTCCCTCGGAAATGGTGTTGAAAAATGATGCTGTCCATGTCAAATATTCAAATGATTAGAAGGATATTTGCAAACTCTGAATTTATATTAAAAAAATCTTCAAACAGTACTGTCTTTTGAATTGTGCAATATTGCTTCAACTTGCAGCTGAGACTATTTTTTCTGGAGCCAGAATCAAATGATGAAAATAATCAGAAACTCAAAATGGGCAATGATTTAATACTGAACTTTTGAAACTTCTGAATAATTTCCAGCCTTTGCTTGCCAGGGCTCATAAAAGCTAGAAATTATTTAACCAGTTTCATAAATTCAATATTAAATCATCTGAAATCCTCTACATGAAACTAATTTTATAAATTTCATGTCAAAAGGACACACATTTATGATTCCATTTACCACACAACATTTGGAACTATGACGACAAAACATTATGTTATATAAAAAAATTAAATAGGACCTTAAATTTTGCCATTATTTTCAGGTCAAATAGCACATTAAGAGGCAGCATGGTTAAACACTTTGACAGTTTTAACTATATGATGTGCACATACTCACAAAGTTACATCTTATCTTTCATCCAACTGTCCCGCAATAAATTTCCATATTAACCCAAACTTTGTCTCATTAGGCAGAGTATACTGAAGGATGTGTAATTGTGTAATTCATGATGATTTCTCAAATATCAAGCAAATAGGCAAATATTGCACATTATATTTGCAAGCCCTATCTTCATTATTCACATAACTTTAAACATATTAGAAAATTCCCAATTTTATCGAATAAAGGGGGGAGGATTTTCTCCAAAATTTTAAGTTCCAGAAGAAACCCTGATAATGTGGCAATATTTTCACAAAAAAAGTTTCACATTTAATAAAAAATGCTATGCCAATGAACACCAGCAGATATGGTAACCTTAGTTCTGGTAGTTCATCTAAAGAACCCTCTGAAAAATGGACAATGGACAGCATACTCTTTCCAGATCTATTTTTATAAAATCTGCATCTTTCATTTTAAAACATTCCCCCAGTGTCTGAAACATAACTCAAAACTACATTGTGAAAAATGGACAGAAAATGGTCAAGGTTACAAATAGACGAATCTATACATGATACTGCTATGTAGTAGTACATCAGACCAATTACTGAGTCTCAATGATCCTTGTGTGTGCCAGACTGTGAAGCTGAAGTACCAAGATAGATACCAAATGGTGGTCTTTCTCCAGCTTCATTTATATGTTATATTTTATTCACCCTACTCAGTCTTTATCCAGCTACCTGATTACGCAATGATTGACACTTAGCTGGCAACTGGTCATCAGTCCCTAAAGATCTGACAGTCAGCTGATAGATATCACCCTCAGCCAAGGTGTCAAATGGATGTTACAAGAAATGAAACCACAGGAAGTGTTTTGGTTTAGTATACAATATATACAACAGGAATTGCTTCCTCATCTGTGGATGACATCTGTTATTATATTACATTGTGAGATTGTATCTGGACTGGAGGTGTCTGGATGAGGCCCAAGGTGTCTATCTGGACTGGAGGTGTCTGGATGAGGCTCAAGGTGTCAACTATGTAGATTTCATTATAAAATATACACAGTTTTCACCATATAATTAATAATCCAGTGTCAATCAATTGGAATAAAAAAAATTAAGAATACTGATTTTAAATGAATTGTTATGACATTATTATAAGTAACTATATGGAATATCACATTTTTTCTTTGAGACTGATTCCGCACAACAACTTTATCACCCTATACATGGGTCAGACAGTAGTGGTGAACAATATGAACAACTATGTACTTCCATGAAAGTGTACTGGCCAAAAATGAAACAAAAATCACTTGCTAATCATAAGGTCCTTCACTTTATGTTTTTTATTAAAAGGTTATCTCACTATAAAGAGGTATACTCAAAGGCTCTCATCAACAGCATTATAATGGGGGAGTCTTGTATTACTATAGTTATATACTCAATGACTCATGGATGGCATTATAATGAGGGAGTCTTGTATCACTATAGTGATATACTTAATGGCTCTCATTGACAGTATTATAATGTGGGAGTATTGCATCGCTATAGTGATATGCTCATCGACTCATAACTGCATTATAATGAGGGAATCTGGTCTCACTATAGTGATATACTCAATGACTCATGGATGCCATTATAATGAGGGAGTCGCGTATCACCATAGTGATATACTCAAAGACTCATAGGCAGCCTTATAATGAGTATTATATCCTACAGTGATATATTCAATAACTAATGGACAGCATTATGAGGAAGTATTGTATTACTACAGTGATGCACTCAATGACTCATGGACAGCATTATAATGGGTACTGTATCACTATAGTGATATACTCAATGACTTATAGACAGCATTAAAATGAGGACGTATTGTATTACTACAGTGATATACTCAATGCCTCATGGATAGCACAATAATGAGGAAGTATTGTATTACTACAGTGATACACTCAATGACTCATGGACAGCACAATAATGTGAAGTATTGTATTACTATAGTGATATACTCAAATTACTCAAGGGCAGCATTATAATGAGGGAGTCTTGTATCACTATGCAGCAATATACTCAATGATTCTCATAAACAGCAATACAGTGTATAATGAGTATTGTATTACTATAGTGATATACTCAATGACAGCATTATAATGAGTAACAGTGATTTACTCAATGACTCAAGGGCAGCATAATAATGTGGAAGCATTATATCACTATACAGCAATATACTCAACGACTCTCAGAAACAGCATTATAACGAGCAATGTATTGGTGTTTAACTTTGTGCATTTCCATCCAACATGGAAAGACCATCTGAAAAAGGTTTTTCTGTCAAAGAAATGACACAGGCTAAGACTTACCAAAAGAAAAATTTGGGGCACACACATACTTACATTATTGATACTTATTTTGCAATGTCTTTAAAAGTTTAAACTGTTAAAACATAATACGCTTAAATTCTGCATGAGAAAAACAAAAGATGCTTGTGATAAACATTTCCTATACATTGGAATGCAAAATCTTAAGTTTGACATGTTTTTAAAGGTACAAAATATTCTAAATTTTCATTTCAAAACACTTAATACCTTGCATTTTCCCATTCTATAACTAAGAATATAACAAAAATGAGGTATATAATACAATGTATATTAGCATGTTTTCCAGTGCAGAACACAGAAAGGTTGTGAAAGCATGTAGCAGAATGAATTTTCTTAGTCTCATAATGGTTTGGTTTGGTTTTGTGGTGTTTAATGCTATTTTTCAACACATGACAGCCATGGCATGGCAGCCAATATATTTGGTGAAGGATGAATCCATGAAGACCCCAGAAAGAGCCACCAACCAATTGCAAGCTTTCTCAAATACCCATGCTGGCCAAGCTGAGACCTGAAACCCATACAAAGAAAGGTGAAAAGTGGGAGTGATCTGTGAAGATTACTTGGCCACCCAGGACCCCAGCATCATAATGATTCATTCCAAAATATGAAGAAAATCTGTTGTATGTTTGGGAAATATCAGCAAATGAAAACTTTTAACTGAAACCTTAAGATAAATGTTCTACAATTGTGAACTTGACCTTAGGGTAAAAAAGATGAGCAATTTATGGAATGAATTGTCGTAACTTTTTAATGATTCATCCAAAGTACTGTGTCAAGAAAATATATGAAAAATTTAGGGAAAAACCCAAAGGAAACACTTTTAACCAAAACCTTAACAAAACTGTTGCCACAGCAAGCAGCAAAGAAACATCTGACTGCAGTATCTCACTTCCCACAAATGTGGACTAAACAATAACAAAGCAGCCAAAAAATGTGAAAATAAAGCATAAAGATCGATGTTCATCAGATCTAAAGGAAACCCATTTGAATTAAAATATAAACATAAAACTTGTAACCCTTGTATTACAACTAATTATGTAATGTATAATGAGACATAAATTGATGAAAGAAACATGTACAGCACATGATAATGGAAAATTTCTCTTCTTTTTCATACATACCTCAATTAACCTAATACAATAAACAGAGCAAACTCAATTTTTTTTTTACATCGAGGTTACATGAATTCTGAGGCCACCTTTTTTTGCCAGTAAAATATGGTCTCTCAAGACACGTGGTTTCTCTTTAATGGTCATTTCCAATATAACAAACCAGTTTGTGTGCAAGTATCTGGTCCCTCACTGGATGTCATTTCTCAGTATAACATATTAACTTGTAAGTATCTGGACTCTCAGTGGATGTCATTTCCCTATCTAAAGGTCATTTTCCCTATATAACAGATTAGTTGTTGTTGTTGTAGGGTTTAACGCAATGTTTTAGCACACGATAGGCTATACATGGCGGCCAGTATTAATGGTGGAGGAAGAACCCAGGAAAACCCCGGAAAGAACCACCAACCCATGAGAAGCTACTGGCAAGCTTTCTCACATACCCACATTGGCTGAATCCGAGACTCAAACCCACACAGACAGAGGTGAGATGACAGTGATCCGTAACAGACAGCGCTTTAGACCACTCGGCCACTCTGGGCCCCCTATAACAGATTAGTCTGTGCATAGAGTATCTGGCTCAGTTTCACTAAACATATAAAAATGTCAACCTCAAGCTGAGAATGTATTTGAATATCTTGCTTACTGATTGGTTAGTACTGATGTTTGTTTTCTTTCCCCACATACATGCATCAAGAAATTAAATTAGTCCCAAATTTTGAAATGTTAAAAAAATGCCCTTCAATTTTTTCTGCATTATCTTGGATGAAATTCTGTGGATTTCATTGACACTGAGGAATTTCCCAAATCTCTTTTTTCAAGAATAGTTTCCATACGTCACATTTTAAAACTATACTGTGATTTTACATCCTTTCCATCATCTCTACCACTTGCACAAATATTTATATTGTCTTTGAAAAACATCATCAAGAAAATAATTAAAAATTTCAAATGAGGAGAAATTTTTAGAAAATTTTAGTAAACATGGGACAGGGTCTACCAAGACAGGTGGACAGTTATAGTAATCTTTCAATAATTTTTGGGGGACCCCGAGTGGCCGAGTGGTCTAAAGCACTCTCCGTCACGGATCACTGCCATCCAACCTCTGTCTGCGTGGGTTCAAGTCTTGGGCTCGGCCAATGTGGATATGTGAGAAAGCTTGCTGATAGATTCTCGTGGGTCGGTGGTTCTTTCCGGGGTTCTCCCGGGTTCTTCCTCCACCACTAATACTGGCCGCCATGTTAGCCTATCTTGTGCTGAAAAATGGCGTTAAACCCTATAACAGTAACAGCAGTAATTTTTGCACTATTAAGGCAAACAATAGTACAGTTATACTAACATGAAAACCAAATTACTTTTTTACTACCAAGAGTACAGATCACAAGCTTCTCACTGGCTGTCAGATCAAAACCATTTTCATTTAGATTCAACTAAACATCATAAATTTTTTTGTGAAAACCAAAAAGCAATATTACTTTCCATCTAGGAGTAGTGGCAGCCATACTAGATGGCAGATTGGCAGAATTTCCATCCGTGACCAACCAGAAACTAGTGAAAACCTTATGCTGATGTGATGCTGCTTTAGGTAGTAGCTGTACCAAGATTTCCAAGATGGCCATACTGGATGTCAGATCAGCACGACTTTCATTCAGGATCAACTAGGCATCATAAGAACAAATCAGTGAAAACCCCGTGCTGATATGACCACCCATCCATTCAGAAGAAGTGACAGTAACAGGATTTTCAAGATGACTATTCTGATGGCCATATTGGATGTGTGCACAGCACCCTAATCATTTAGGACCAACAAGGCCTTGAGATGAATGTGTATGTAATATTTTATCCCAATTATTCCAGTAGTTGGGGAGGAGTAATGATAATAAATATGTGCTATAATAGGAGAGATGGACAAGGGATGATGGACAACAGACTATCCAATTAATTCCTCTAGTCTTGGACAAGTGGAGCTAAAATAACTACCTATGCAAAATGTATGAAAGTTGTAATTTGAATAAAAAGGTCGACAGAATCTCACCTCATATAGGTGCCCATCCAATCTACCGATCTACTCATTACTAGATTATCTTGATTTAATTCAGGCTGCCTAATTCCTTGACCTCTTGCTATCTTATCCAATTCTCCAAAATGTTCTGATGAACTAATGTGCAAATGTTTCAAAGAGCCCACTACTTTAAATAAGGATATCAAAATAATAACCTTAAAATGGATTTTTGCTAAACGTTTCACCTTTTCCTGTAACAGGCATTACTGGCATGAAAAAGGTCAGACTGCCAAAAACTTGAAATCAATATTCCAAATTGGCAAATAAGTGACGAAATGAAACTTGTGTTCAACTTGAATAAACAATTTTGAGTCAAAATTTCTGAAAATGTAAAGCATTCAAGCAGGAACATAACTATTCTGTGCTGCCAGCTGTAATAGTTTAGCATATTTTAGTAGCAGAGGTCTAAGAAGCACATGCTTTGTTATAGAATTGTTCAAGGTGAAGAAAACATTATAATCTTTGGCAATAACATCTTTAACTGACTCAATTAACGTAACTTTTTTCCTCCAACTCAGCCGCTGAATCCAACTGATCTTCATCATTATCCAATGCCTGATTTTCTTTCTCTTTTTGATTATCTTCCTGCTCATCATTATCAACTGCCTGATTTTTATCTAAGGTTTTAATATATTGTTCCAGATAGCTAAGCTTGGGAGGCAGACTTCTTCTGTTCCAGCTGTTACGATTTACGGATGAGGATGCTTTATCTTCGTTGTTGTCATCTACACTCTGCTCATTGAACTGTAATGTAAGTAATACCAACTGGTCATCATCGAGCATTGAAGCACTTGTAATACTCTCATTGTCAGAAAATGGACCATCATCCAAGTCAGATCGTGATGGAACTTTTAATGATTTAGACTCCCACTGGTCTGTGGGTGAAAGATTACTGGCCTGATTCCTTGGTTTGAAGTTTTTTTTTACAGACACATGATGATTATTATTTTCCAAGCTCACTTCATCTGGCTGCTTTTTAAAATTTTGAACTAGTGGATATGGCACTGCTTGAAGTTCTGCTTCCACTTCTTGTTTGGATGGTACTGACTGAGTCGCTCGACCCATCTGGACCTGCAGTTGATCCAAGCCCGAGTCAACTTTTAGAATCAGCCCTTGCAATTTTGCAGCTTTTCGACTTCCACTAGGAGATCCTGTCAATTGATTTGCTTCCCCTGAATTTGTACCATCTACAACTGATGGCATGTCTACAGACTTAGCCATACCATGAGTATTTGACTGAGATGTTTGAGTACTTGGCTGAGATGTTTGAGTACTTGGCTGAGGTGTTTGAGTACTTGGCTGAGGTGGTTGAGTATCTGACAAATATGCAATATGTGGGCTCTCCTCTGATAATCTTGTACTAATTCTCTTGGTACTGAACCTTTTTGTAACACCTAGTGGATCACCAGGCAAAAACACATAATCATCATCTAAATCTATTCTGTTTTCCTCAGATATGTTATTCACATCTAAACTAAGTTCTGAACTTAGACGTGAATATGATTTTTCAATAGCATCACGGTAACTTTGACGACGAGCCTTTTCGGGCGAAGAATAAATAACAGATGGTGGATAGAATGACTGACTAGAGTTGCCATTTGATATTGTAGCTGTGACCATCATTTGACTGCCATTTGCACTACAGCTGCTAATGAATTTATCTGAAGATCCATCAATACTTGTAAGTTTGTCTTCTCTGGTGTGTGGGGGTGAGGGAGATTCAGAACCTACGCCGGCCCCTCTGACACCCAGTTCTAAGTTCCTCTTTGATTCCATTCTTTGTCTGTGAATTGCGTCACTGATGCATTCCAGATTTTGAAGGGCTTCAGAGTACATAGATTTAGTACTATTCACTTTCTGTTCAAACTGGCCAATTTTTTTCTTCTGCTCCTGAAATAATGATGATTCCAAGGTTAAAACTCTGTATTATTACACCACAACAATTGTCTAATTTATGTACACCCTACTTATACACTGGACTGGGATACCCACTATATGATGTGATAATCTGGGTCCTTAGACCAGGGTACTCACTATAACATAATATAGTTGGTGGGGTCCTTAGTGATACCACGATAATACGGTAGTAGGGTCCTGATTTAGGGATACTCACTATATTATGGTACAGCAGTTAGGGTCCTGATTTAAGGATACCCATTATTATATGGTAGGTGGGTTAGTAGACAGGTATACTAAATATAATATGGTAGTTGGCTTGTTAGACAGGGATACACACTATAATATATAAGTTAGGGTCCTTAATTAATAATGATATTATGTAATGAACTATTGTATAGTGAGAAGTAATTCAATGAATGCAGCATAGGTGTCAGAGAGGAAGAATAAAACAAATGCCAGTGTCAGTAATAGTTTTACTAGATGTCAATTTACAAAACAATCGGGATTCAAACAGACCTGCACTCAACAAAACTCATCACTGATGCAGAAGAACCTTAATTATGATATGGTGTGTGTGTGTGATTTGCATTTTTAACGTAGCTTTAACAATTTTTCAGTCATATTGCAATGATGTCTGCAGTGTGGCAGTTTATAATGATGTCTAGCACTGGGGCATCATGCCACAGTCATGTAGGATGATGTCCCACCCAGTCACATTATCCTGACACCAGGCCGACCAGTCCTAACACTAACCTCTTAATTCTGAGCGCTAAGCGAGGCAGCTGTTAGTACCATTTTTAGAAGTCTTTGGTATGACTTGGCCAGGGATTGAACCCCTGACCTCCTGCATCCGAGGCAGTTGCTCTAAGCACTAGGCCACCAAAGCGGTCAGTTATGATCTGGAAGCTATAGGTTTTGGAAACACAGCTGTATTACTTTTTCCTATAAGCAGTACTACTAGCATTAGTAGTTGTATTATTAGTAAGAGCTACTACCACTGTGTATAAACCATTTTCATTCTTGGAGTCCCCATGAACCAGACATTTGACTCTTAAAAATCAGTAAGTGCATTGTCTTGTCACAAATGCAACCCGTCTATAAAGTTTAAAAGAGGCACATGGTACATAAGTTAAGTAGAAATCATTTTTCCTTCTTTCAGTTCCGATCACCTTGACTACTGACATTAGGACCTCAAAACGGACAGGTATCTTTCCTGATTCAAACACAAGTTATAGACAATGTTTAGTCGAGGTATAAGGTACGTAAGTGAAGTTACTTTGTGGAAAATTTTCCTACTTTCTTCCTTGTCCCAAATGCAAGCTATTTACAAAGTAATGATTGACAGTGGAGATCTGGAGTTTTGTTGAAATGAAATAGGAACAAGTGGATGTACATACATGCATGCATGGATGCAAACATACACACAGATGCATACACAGATACATACATACATATACACACATCCATCCATACATCGAGTCTAAGATTCAGCCAATGTGGGTATGTGAGAAAGCTTGCCAGCAGCTTCTCGTGGGTCGGTGGTTCTTTCCGGGGTTTTCTCTGGGTCTTCCTCCACCATTAATACTGGCCGCCATGTATAGCCTATCATGTGCTGCAAAATGGCGTTAAACCCCACAACAACAACAACAACAACCATCCATACATATACATACATACAGACACAGATGCATACATACATACACATATACATACACATACACAGAAGCATACATACATACATACACACAGATGGATACACATAAACATACATACACACATACGTACACAGATGCATACACAGATAGATACATACATACATACATGCATTCACAGATATATGCATACACAGATACATACATACATACACAGATGCACACACACACATACATACATATATACACACACAGACATACATACATACATACATGCATACACAGATACATACATACATACACACGCACACACACATACATACATACACACCCACAGACATACATACATACATACATACAGATGGACATCATAACATGATATGTTCTACCCTATGGTGGCATACACTAAGTGCATACTGTTACTAAAGTCTGTAAAGTTGAACATGGTAACCAATTTTTGGTACACATGTAAAATATACCTCAAGAACCAACGGTATCCCAACTGACAACTTAAATCACTGGAACATGAAAAGAAGGTCAGGTAATAGTTTTTTGGAATCGCTGGGATGCATGCACATGATCTGGGTTTTTTTATGCTGCATTCAACAATGTCCCATAAATGTACTTACAATTTCACGTGTAAAAACCAAGTCATAATTATCCACTTTTGGTATGTAGTGTAGCACCCCTTAGGGAGTAAACACATATCAACTCTGATGACTGTAAGTAACAGTGTTCCAGAAACTGGCTTAAACATTAATGGAGTGTGAAAAGTAAGTCATTGTGATGAAGTACTTCTCAGGTGTGCATGCACATATAAATTCTGTTGAATATACAAGCAATAACCAGTAGTGTTCCTGAACCTGAGCTAAATATACAAAGTGTTTATTATCACTGGAGTGTGAAAAGTATGTCACAGAGACTTATTTTTGATACTATAGTGTGATACTCCTCAGGATGCATGCATATATTTATTTTCTAACATAACTGTAAAACCAAGTCATAGCAACCTATGTTTAGTATAGTGGTATATTTAGTTCCAAATGAAATCATCTTATATGCAAGTGCATACCACATAATGGGAGTTCAAAAGTGATGGTGTTCATTCATATTAATCTGGTAACAACTATGAAACTGGTAATTATATTGATCTGGAATTAACAATGTAACTGGTAATCATGTTAATCTAGTAATAACTATGAAATTGACAATCATATTAATCTGGTAATAACTATGTAACTGACAATCATTAATATGATAATAACTATGTAACTGATAATCATGTTAATCTGGTAATATCTATGAAACTGGTACTCATGTTAAATTGGTAATAACTATGTAACTGTTGTTGTGGGGTTTAACGCCATTTTTCAGCACACAATAGGCTATACATGGTGGCCAGTATTAATGGTGGAGGAAGAACCCGGGAAAACCCCAGAAAGAACCACCGACCCACGAGAAGCTACTGGCAAGCTTTCTCACATACTGACATTGGCTGAATCCAGGACTCGATCCCACACAGACAGGTGAGATGGCAGTGATCCGTAACGGAGAGTGCTTTAGACCACTCAGCCACTCGGGGCCCCACTATGTAACTGACAATCATGTTAATATGGTAATAACCATGTAGATGGTAATTATATCAATCTGGTAATAACTACATAACTGGTGATCATATTAATCTGGTAATAACTATGTAACTGGCATTCATATTAATCTGATAATAACCATGTAACTGGTAATTTTATTAATCTGGTAATAATCATGTAACTGGTAATCATATTAATCTGGTAATAACTATGTAACTGGTAATCATATAAATCTAATAATAACAATGTAACTGGTAATCATATTAATCTGGTAATAACTATGTAACTGGTAATCATATAACTCTGGTAATAAGTATGTAACTCTAATGTAATGAATGTTTTTAATGTATTGTGTTTGTACAACACACAGTGATCCCATTCAAGAGTGCTCTTAAAACTCACTTATTTTGACTGTAAGAACAAACTTAAAGACCTAATAATGTTCTCTACCTTAAATATTTTCAGCATGTTTTTTATGTTTCTTAATTTCATGGTGTTTGTTTTTGTAATAATATCATTATGTTTTTTGTTTTATTTTACAGGTGTTGTCTGATGTTGTAAAGCACTTAGAGCTTCTCAAGATTAGGCACTATACAAAGTTATCATTATCATTATTATCTAATCAGGTAAGCTACATACAAACAAAAACATGTCCCAAATTTCATTTGCTATCCTTGTTTGATTTTTGTGTAATTGTACTAACAATTCTCTTCTTAATAAGTTAAAAATCCCAAAAGTTCAGAAATGTGTAAAAACAAAATTAAAATACCAATTAGATCTTTTACACATCCATACAAATACTCTTACCAAATTTCATTTGTTAACTTCAACTGGTTCTTTCTTATTGATGCAAACAGGGTTTTCTTCAAAAGAATCAACATCCAAGAATTTCAGAAATGTGTAAGAAAAAAAAAAAACGTACAAGAATTGTCATAATTGCTTGAAACTCTAATTAGATGACTGACATACATATATAAATGAAAATATGCTAACCAAGTTTCATTTTTTCCGCCTCAAGGAAATTTTTCTTAACTGTGCTAAAAAGCTCAAGTCCAAAATATTAACAAATATCAGAAAATTACAAAACTATTGTAATGACCTGAAAATCAAATCATATTTTCTACATTTACATTCAAATAAACCTACAAAATTTCATCTGTCTTTGTTGAATGCTTTTGTAAAACTTACTAACAAGCTACTCAGGACAGATGGACTGTCTGAAATCAATATAAGAGAGAGAGAGAGAGACAGAGACAGAGACAGAGAGAAAGAGAGAGAGCTACCTCCATCATATGATTAAATTTTGCCTTCATCTCAAAATAAGGTCTGAAAGATAAAGATAATTGAAACAAATAATTATTAACCCATTTAAAACATAAATTTACAATATTACAAAATTTGTGTTTTTTAATAGTTATTCTTTAGTGATAATCATATTTACATTCGGTCTGTTAAGACACATGTGCTAGATGGGACAAAGACATGACAGTTTCATTGTTCTGGATCTGAGGAACATCAGTGGTGGTTTCACTGTTCAATTTATATCACGAATTTTGCTAATGGGATGATGTACATTTTGATTATAGTTGGAATTTCAAATATAAAACAACCTTCTACACATACATATTAATTGTCACACTCGTGTATGAGAAACATGCTTTCAGATTCACTGAACATTAAATTTGTGGCAGTTGTGTTGAGTTGCACTGTGTGGTTTAATGCCAAATTTTCAGCACACGATAGGCTATACATGGCGGCCAGTATTAATGGTGGAGGAAGAACCAAGGAAAACCCTGGAAAGAAAAACCGAACCACGAGAAGCTACTGGCAAGCTTTCTCACATGGCCACAATGGCCGAATCTGAGACTCGAACCCATGCAGACAGAGGTGAGATGGCAGTGATCTGTAATGGAAAGCACTTTAGACCACTCCACCACTCAAGGCCCCAATCTGTGGCAGCAAAATGTATCATATCAGGAGCTGAAATTTTATTTTCCAAACTTGAATTGTTAAGTGAAAATTTTTAGTAGTCAACAGTCAAGTGTATTTTTCAGTCACTAATATAATCATATACTGAGAATTTATATTGGTATTTGAGTGTTCAGTGTGATACCAAGATAACAAATCTATAAACATGTTTTTCATTATTTTCTCTATCTCATTTTCATGTTTGTGAATTAAGTATCTAATAAATCATTCAAGTCATGATCCATATTGATGTCTGAATTGTAGACAAGCTTCTGAAATGTATGTCCTACTGAATGTTCACATTTAACATGCACAAGCACGGTAGAAATCTATATACATAAAACTGGCTGTCTGATGTTTAATCTAAGTACTATAATAGGGGTAATTTCATTCATTAATTGAAGGATGTTTGCATGATAACAAAATAATGAGCTCTATTTATACTTGCAATTTCATTGCAAATTTCACATGCCATGTAGCTTTCAATTACGGCTATTATAATCAAACTGACCTGCATTAAGGAGTCATGGACATTGTAAATGTTTATGTACTGTGTGTCTACAAACACACCTGCACCTATGTGGAGTGAAGTAAGATCCCCTTTGTTGAACCCACTTTGTATTTAGCAAAGTACAAATTTTAACATTGTGTATTCTGTGGTTTCCAGCAGTCACATATATTTATATATGCTAGACATATATTGATTTATGCTAGACATGTAAGATGATAACAATATTCTGACTGAATTTCAAATGATCCTGTTAGACATTCATCTGAAGTGTCCAATGGTCATGATTCTCGCTTTATACTTCCACCAACAAAGCCCATTAAGGTATACACCGTCACCTCCAGTGATCCAAGCTAAACTGCTACGTGTACTAACAAGCATCAAATAGTCTCCATTAAAAATTGTTGGCATTGCAACAAAAATAAAAAGCCATTGCAGCTTTGTTTCATTAGGAACAAAATGGGCATTTTGGATCGAGCTTACTGATATAGGCCAACTCCTTCCATAACCCATGACTTTACTAACTAAATTAACTCGATTTTCACTGCCTGTAACCAGCATTTTGTTTTGGGTCACTAGTAACACTGTTCCATATCTGCATAAGGAGCTGCCAGTGGTTTCCATGGTAATGGTTTTACCTTTGGTGGCATCAAGAACAGTTTACTAATTGTACTGAGACTACACTGCACTGCAGCAAAACGTTATGAATAGAGGTGTATTTGTGAATGTAACCATAGTTAGATTAATTTACAAGCACTGCCAGTTACACTGGTTACTAATGATGCAGCTCCAACAAGAATTATGACTGCCTATAACAGCTGACACTGCCATGATTGATGCCACAACAAGACCAACAGTTGTTGGCATGTAGAGTCAACAAATCATATATATATAACCAGACACAGGCATTAATATTCTGTGAGAAAAATGGTTCTATTATTGTAGTTGATCTTGAATTTATTAACCTGCCTGCAATCACAGATTTTTCAACTGATCTGCAGTAATGATTTTAACGCAAATGGCACTGAAACTTGTTTAATGATCAGTGCAGCATGAGGTTAGAGCCTCAATGAGTTTTGGTGCACCTGTGAACCATACCTGGACAACATCACCAAGACCATTTCCATAATATGTCATACATGCAAGGTTTACAAAATTTACAACACATAAGGGGATCACACATCCATGTATGACCATCGTGCATTTATATGTCTTGTCGATCTCTAATGTATAGTTGCATTGTCATGGTCTCCCTCCAGATATCTAACATGAGCCCATCCTGGTCCATAAGGGCAAAAGAAATAGGTGCCAATCAGCCAATGTGGCACAGAAGATACATAGGCATTGTGGGAGTAATTGACAGCAGATCACCCATTTCCACAGGTGTGGAAAACCCAAACACTATGTAACTTGGGGATGCTATACCTTCTGAAGTCTGCTTTCGTGACTGCTATGGATGGCATCAGATGCTGAATTGATTAGAATCATTGAGGTAATTTTGACAATATTGGTATGATATAGTATCCAGACCCTCCAAGTCCTGCAAGCAGAATTTATTGGTTTGTGGGAATCCCATTAATATTTTCAGGCCAACTGAAAACTGTCCTCAGCAATGGCTGTGTGATGTAAACCGCATATGCGCTGATTTAACCAAAATGACAAAGCCGAATAAGCAGAGTGTGGGCATAAGAAAACTGTAAAGTCTTAGCCTGTCATTAACAAAATCATCCAATGGATCTCATCACTGATTGATTTATCACTGATTGATTCCATGTTTTCCTCTAAAAACACAAACAAGTTATTCACTGGAAGGCCCACAAATGGTGAAATTTAGATATTAAGCCAACTGTAATACATGCCTAATGACACTAGTGCAATCTAAAGTTTGCAAGATTCCCCCACAGTAGTTGATGTTAAAAAGATGACATGAAAGTTGGGTTTTGTTGATGAGATTGTGATCATCATGATAATGCTTGGGATTGTGTTGTAACAGCATGCTGCATCACAGCATTAATTTCACAAAGAATAAAAATCAGTTCAGAATTCATAATCAGTATTATATAAATCATCGATGTCTTCAATGAGTTCATGTATCGATGAGTGAAATGTCCCTGGGTCCGTGATATTGCCGATGAGCAAATAATGACAAGTTGATATACACCCAGATCTGCTATTTGAGTGTGTACTTGTATTCAGCAACAAGCCTCCCATGCTTATCATCCACACTGTCCTGAACAAGCACAAGGCAGATTCACTTTTGCAAGTTCTCCATCGTTTTTCCAAACACAGTGTTTTCACTAGTTTGAAAATGTTAATTTTTAACTCATTCATCTCATGTATACATATTCAGTGTTCATTTGGATGTATGGAGCCATAGAGTCACTCCATATTTAGTGCACCTTGTTGACATACATTCCCACATGTAAATACAGCAAGACAACATTGTTTTTTTTTTTAATTAGCTCATTTGGTACTAGTTTGGTACATTTCATACACTTCTGACTGGAATCATCGATGATTCCACCCTGATATGGTGACAACCATTTGTGGGGCACTGACACTGCTTCCTCTGTCAGCAGATAGTCATCATGGCTACTGTAAAAAAAACCACATCACTTTTATAATCAAACCACACATCTGTTTCTGTACATTCAACGTTGTGGGATCAATCCATGTAAAATCTCCAGCAGGGATAGGCTGGATCATTGCCTAGAGATTGGCTGCATCAAGATAAACAACTCTCTGGTGTATGCTGGTCATATCTGTCAACAAGCAAAATTCTAATATTTAATCGTGCTGCTCTTAAAACTGCCTCATGGTCTGATACGGTTCAAACATGAGACCTAAATGCCAATATATCAGCTTGTCTTGAGCCTCTTGCTATGTTTAGTTCTCATTCACAGTTGATCATACTGTTACAATATGGGAAAGTTTGTTTTACAACCTGCTGTGGCTCATCTTTAAGTCCTAATATGGTAAGTATATCTACATTTCTCATTCCACCTGGAATATTGGTTCCACTCTCATGCAAACTGATTGAGATTGCTCATCTCAGGCATGCTGATAGACAAGGTAAAATCATTGTTTACTGCTAACTTTTGTCAATTAATTTGTTTTTAATATTTTTTAAACAGTATCCGAAGCTGCAATTGCTTCGATCCTGTCTATTATTTCATTGACTTGTGTATCTTTTGCTTCAACATCATCATCATGTTTTTCAACAAGAAAAAGTTCTTTATTTACATTGGTACATGTAACACTCATGAGCAGATCCATATGGTTTGCAAAGGTGATTGTGCACACTTAACTTCAGTATCATATCTAAGGCACAGCTGAACACCAACGCCTACATATAATGCGATCAAATTTTATTACAAAATTCATAATGGCATGTTCAATGGCAGAGTTCACATTTTCCAAGGCATACACCATTGCAGTGATTGGGTCACAATGCCACTGAATATATATATATATATATATATATATATATATATATATATATATATATGTGTGTGTGTGTGTGTGTGTGTGTGTATGTATATATGTATGTATGTATATTATATATATATATATATATATATATATATATATATATATAAAAGCAGATTGTAATCTCTAACAGAAATAGTCCTCTACGTACTTGATTGATAGAGTGTGTAACTTCAGGTGTAACTTGTCCATTGTTTAACATCTTCACTAATCATTTCAGTATCTTCACTGGATGGCTTAATGAACATCAACAACTTGGAAGTTTTGCTACACAATATCATGTAATGACTTTTCATACTTTTCTCATAAGCTTTCACCAAATTGCTACTTATCAAGATGCTCCAAATACGTATTTGAAAAATCATATATTTTGTGAGCCTCTTTCACAAATCTGCATGACACATTTAAGCAAAATAGTGATTTCCTATTATCTGTGACATTACAAACACTCCATTGTTCAGGCAATACGATTCCTGCATTAGATACACTCAAAAATTCTTTGAAAATACTAAAAACATCAATCACTGAAGTTTACACCATTAGATATACCATGCAATTCTCTAATATATTCTCAGATAAAAGGAAACAGTCTCTGCAAAATATATAGAAATATAGCTACAATTATTATAAAATATTCAACACAAATAAAACAGTATGAGTAGAATATTGTACATACAGTATTGTCATGATCAATAATTATATTCCTGTAGTAGTGTTTTGGTCTATTGTATTCTCACACAGAAGGAATCTCCACAAAATATACTTTATGAAGTATAGTCACAATCAATAATATCTGCTGCTAGTTGTAATAGTATATTAGCCTGACTAGGGTGCCTCAAGGTAACTTCACTTGGTGGTGCCCAAAAAGAGATTTACACTAGCAGATTTTCCTATGCAAAATTGTTCATGTTTGTGAAGAGTTTCCACAAAGAAGTACATGTTGGCAGCATATACAAAGATGGAACTGTCTGTACCTGTATTGGCAGCACTTTTGTCACTGTTGATTGTGTTTTAGTTTGCATTCCATTGATTAATAATTTTATTTCCAAAGAATCAGTAATTGACTACAACATTTATATTAGCTGATTTATGCTAAATCATTCATGCTAGCATTCAAATTATATTTAAAAACACTAAGTTTTAGCTGCACATGGTGAGGGGTAAAATTAGGAAAGTCATGGAATATAGAAGGCAATGACCTACACTGGTAAGCCCAGTCCACAGCATCCACTGTGATACTACTGTTTCAAACAGAAGTAATGATGCAGAGAAGAATAGGTAAATAAAGAACAATCAAGCAAACAAGTAACCTACCCCAGTTTTGTTAGCTGGTTTTTCGAAAGTAAAAACTGCCAATTAAATAAGTTGGAAAGTATAAATCACCAATAATAATAATACATGTAATAATAATACTTTATTTATAGAGAGTGACTGATTAGTCAATGACTATTCTCCCTTGAGGCCCTCTTTAGGAGAATATAAGAATGCAATTATATAAAAGATAGCAATAATTATTCCAATAATTAGGTATTTAACAATTAAAAATACTGCAGGAAATTTACAGCTGGAGTTTTCATAGAATTAACCATCAGGAACAAACAGTAAGAAATGTGATCAAGATGAACATTTTCATCTCAAGAGCTCAAGAAGTTTCAACAACAAATTATCTAACATGGCTGAGATACGACAAAAGACCACATGTTATTTTATGTGAGTTATGTCAAAAACACCAGAAGAAGTGAACTATTCCGTCAATCCAGGTGTTTAATATGTTACAAAAGGCAGCCCTTGCATGCTGACCATGCGGAATGTAATGAACATACACTCCTCAAAAGCTGAAACTGAAGCAACACTTTTGTTACTATGTTCGAAAGTGTCAGACTAGACTTATCAAGCTATGACAATGATAATTCTAAATGCCCATAAAAAATGTACATTTCCCATGCCAAGTCCTAGTTCTTAACACCTACAGCATCTGGCACTGGAAGCTCAATAATACTAAGAAAAATTCATGTCACACAGATGCACCACAGGAGTTTAATGCTTCATGCAAAAAAAAGTACAAAAAGATGAGAAAAGAAACAAAAAAAAGTATAGAACATGTATCTATACTAAAAATACATACAAATAACTGTAAATAAAAATTTCATTTTTGTTTCCTGGCTGCTGATTCTAAGTTTAAAAGGTTGTAACCGAGAAGAAAATGTTAACATGCTCAATTATTAATGACCTGGAAACTGTCATTTTTTCTTGTTGGGATTTTGATGTTGATTCTGTTTCAATATTATTCTTCAATGCTTTACTCGTTCTCTCTAAAACTATTTACATTTATAAGATTATTTTTTTTAAACTGCTAAAAAATTTAACCCAAGAACTGAATTTTATGCCACAACTATTTCTAAAAATGACTAATTTAATAACAATCTGACTTACTACCTTAAAAATGCATACAATTTAACTGACGTGTTTTTTAGTCCAGGAGATCTGCTTTCATGCCTCTTTTGTCTTGTACTTTGAGGCCATAAAGCAGGGGTGCACAACCTTTTTTGGCCAAGGGCCAGATTGCATTTTATAAGACCACTAGAGGGCTGCAAACACTAATTTCTTTAATGTAATTACTGTAATTACTGTTCAATGGCCAGATTTCTGTGTTGTTTTAATTTGCCCTAAGGGCTGGACAGAACATGTTCGCAGCCTGGGGGTTGTGCACCCCTGCCATAAAGTGTTTAAACAAATGTCAGCATACAATGACCACGTAACAGCATGGAATAATTCTGGGAATCTTATCTACAATGTCTGATATGTCATATTAGCAAACGGTCATTTTTATAAAGTCATCTGTTACGTCCAGTAAATACAGTCATCTTGTCATCTGATATATATGACTGTAAAGTGTGCACTTCATGTTAGCACACAACTAGAAATGTTTTCATGGAACCCATTCTTCACCGCATTGCCTGGAAACTCACCTGGATTGACATACAGACGGACTAATCAACGTAAATACAAAGATAACACTATATGGCTTAGTACTGTTGTGACGAGGCATAAATTATGACAGCATACTTTTCAAACTAATGGTCCACTGGGAAAATGGATCATAGCATTCTTCCAAATAATCTACTGTTTGAAATCATTCCAACCATTCATTTCAACTTATAAGCTTTTCCATTTAAATTTATGTAGGAGAGGTGAAACACATCAGTCATCACAACCTATAGAGTAAATGTATACAGCGCTGTCTGTAGAATTTCAACAGGAACATACTGAAACAAAAGGGGGCCCTGAGTGGCCGAGTGGTCTAACGCGCTCTCCGTTACGGATCACTGCCATCTCACGTCTGTCTGCATGGGTTCGAGTCTCGGATTCAGCTAATGTGGGTATGTGAGAAAGCTTGCCAGTAGCTTCTCGTGGGTCGGTGGTTCTTTCTGGGGTTTTCCCGGGTTCTTCCTCCACCATTTATACTGGCTGCCATGTATAGCCTATCGTGTGCTGAAAAATGGCGTTAAACCCTACTACAACTGATACAAAAGACATTCCAGAAAAACTGCTGACTTCTATTGGAAGTAAGCAGTCTGCAATAGTGGTTTGGAGGGTTTAACACCATTTTTAAGGACATAATCAGATAGGCTATACATGGTAGCCAGTATGTTTGCTGTTAGTACCGTTTTTGTTAATCTTTGGTATGACTTGACCAGGGATCCAACCCACGACCTCCCGCATCCGAGGCGGACGCTCGGACCACTATGCCACCGGAGTGGTCCCCATGTTATAATGTTATAATGAGCATGTACTGTATATGCATCATGTACGTCATTATAAGGTGGTCTCATTATAAGGCAATAGACTCTATGGCTCCTAAGGGCAGCACTATAATAAGGGAGTACTGAATTACCTTAAAGCTTCAATTCAATTCAGCAAATGATGTTTTAAGGTTTGTGATGTTCAAAAGATTTAACACAAAGACTGAACATTATTGACACTGACATCATCACCACATATATTGCTAGGGATCAAGCATTACTTGAGTCTTGCCATTCAAAGAACATGGTAGCATCAACAATTCCATGGAATGGTATGTCTTGCATGCTACACTACAGCATGATCCACAAACCTAAAAGAATTACTAAAGAAAGAAAGTAGGTTACTTTGACTTAAAAAGAATTCACTATTTTTCATGTGGTTCTAATTTTTTTTTATTGGGTATCAATTTTCATGGATTTCAAAGTTATTACAAACCACAATTTTCATAACCCAATGAACAATGATCCTTCATTGGAAAGAAAAGAAATTCTTCTCTACATCCCATGTTTAAGTACCCAAAATAAACCATATTTTTTGTAAAACCAAGAAATAACTACAAAAAGAAAATAATGGATTCACAGTAATTTTTCAAGTGGATATATCAGTCATCCACTTTAATGTACTGAAAACATTGGACATGGTATTAAACACAAAAACCTATTTAAAACAGCAGAACATGAGAAGATGGTAACTGTGACCTGATTTTGCTAGAGATGAGCTGTACAGCTTAAAACAATTGTACCTATAAAGTTCCCTGGCTGTACATGCAACAGTTTCAGAGAAATAAAGCACCATGTAAGTTTGCAACAAGTACATTCCAGAAAATCAATGTCCCATGCTTTTCACTTTAATGGGAGCTGGGAGGGAGGGCATCTAGTTTTGTAAAGAAAGGGGCTAGGTGATAATGGTTATGAGTTGAAGATTCAAGAGTGAGAAACTTTGGTACAACAAAAACGACATTTTTAACTGATTGTTCACTTGCTTATAAAAAGATGTGAACTCTTATGTTTTTATATTTAAAAAGTTGGAATTTTAAGAGAAAGAAACAGTCAAAAATTCTTTAAAAACTGTTTACCTGAGTGATAAAAGTTTTCAGGTCTGTCCCTTCAACTGAACCACATGGTTACTAAACTTTGTGCAGACCCATCTAATGTGTGCCATTTGAGACAAAAGAGCGAAACAGGAAAACAGATAAAGAATTTGGCAAGTCTTATATTTAAACGATCATGTGGATTGCTGGAATTCACTAACACAGAAGATTTGGGATGAATCACTGTCATGTGATTCAACTTGTACGTTTTACCATGTGCATTTATTGCTTTACACAGTATTTTGAATACATAGTATGATAACAGCAATGAAGACTGATAATAATAACATGTCTATTATTAACTGGCTCAAAATGCACATTTGCTCAATAAGCAAGACTTCTATTGATGATTTTGATCAAATGCTCTTCAAGCATCAGGTAAATCATGCATATATAGTATTTATATATCAAACTGGCTTTGTCCAACCATAGAGGTGGTGGTGTGCACTCCATGCAATACCTATTTCTTAAATGGACCAGGCCACCAATGAGAATACCCCCTTTGGCATATATTTTCCTAACAGGGTATTTCATTTTTTGGAGTGTGGTGGGCTGACAGTATTTTCACAAGAACAGTATCTGTGAATAAACCCCTAATATTACAGTTCAGTAAATCAGTGTGTGATAAATAACTTGGAAGGAATTAAAGAGAAAATGTACAGTTTATAACTGGCACAGCTGCAGTCATTTTGTGTCATAACAGGCACTACAATTAATGCATTATAATTTCATGTGATGTAATGAGACACATTATCACCAAACTATAGATGTTTATTAATTGTACAACCTAATCAAGTACAGTTGGTAAAATGTTTTTAATAATCAGATTATAAATTAAAGCAGATCACTGCTCAATTTACAAAAGACAGTAAGTACTTTATCATGGGGGTTATCGTGAAGTTAAGCACTGTTAATATAAATTAACGTTACAGGTTTTGTTATGCTCCTGGCAAAGTGGCTGCACCATATTTGTTGTATGGTTTAACGCCATTTTTCAGCACAAGATAGGCTATACATGGCGGCCAGTATAATTGGTAGAAGAAGAACCCTGGAAAACCCCGGGAAGAACCACCGATTCACGAGAAGCTACTGGCAGGCAATCTCACGTACCCACGTTTGCCGAGCCTGAGACTCAAACTCACGCTGACAGATAGGAGACACCATATCTGTAGGTTTGCTTTAATGGTGGATTCATTAAACATTGGTGGAATTCAAGCAATCACAAATCCTAAAGAGAACGTTGTGCCACATATGAATAATGCAACAGAAGGCCAAAACTACAGACCGTTCTGGTCAACTTCTACCTTTCTGATTTTCTCCACTAAAATGTAAATTAGAAATGAATAAAAATTAATACTAATATAAAGGACAAACAAGAGTCCCTTAAAGGGACTGTCACTCTCCTGTCCAAAAGAACGTCAAGGAACTGAAGATTTGAAAAAGAGACCATTTCTTCTTTGTAACTTCTGAGTGCTGAAACCATCTCTGATATTCTTGAATGACAAGATTTTAAAATTTGCCAATGCGGCAGAAATATTGGACGCAAGATCGGCACCATTTTTCATGTAGGAAAAAGTAGATACCATTCAGATGAACTGGTGACAAGATATTTAATATGTTCATTATAATGGCTATCAGGCCGGGGACCAATTACAACTATAATCATAATCGACTGTAACTGATCACAGTGTGAGATGTAATCATAATTGTAATCAATGATTTCTGAAGCTCTATAATTGTACTTGTAATCATCCTTCATTGGCAGTGTAAATGAACAGTGTAATCATGATTACAAATGATCACAAGCAATCAAAATCGCAAATTCTATTTTTAATAATTCTAAGAATAATAAAAGTTTCCACAAACAAAAGGTTCTGAATGTCAACTATTAATATCAGGAATGGGTAATTTTAGGTGGCCAAAATACAAGCTAATTTTTCTAGAAATACACTGTGTTTTATAACATTAGGTGACCATTTGTTAATTCAAAATTTCATGTTCAATTTGCAACTCTTTCATCAGGTATAAATTAGTGGTGAAGTAGACTTCAAATAAATGTACTTCACATGATTCCTGAGCAGAAAGCCAAGTTTATACAGCTTAGTTGAGACGTTTTGAAGGCCCACATGAAAAGACGTGTTGTGTGGTGGCTTTGTCTTTCTTCCTTGCGGTCAATTATTTAATAGGCCTTCTTATGTATTCAACCACTTCAGGCTGTTCAAGTCCACAGACAAGTCAAGACTTTTTAAAGTTGCGTGCAATCATTGCTCTAAGACAGAAGTTGCCATGAAAGGCATTGCTCTAAGACAGAAGTTGCCATGAAAGGCATTGCTCTGAGACAGAAGTTGCCATGAAAGGCATTGCTCTAAGACAGAAGTTGCCATGAAAGGCAGAACAATAATGAACCTCATTACACACCTGATGGTAAGTCGTGACATTTCCATCATTTTAAAGATTGTCAATAATCAATTATGTAGGAGGCACCTGAAGAAGATTGGGCACTGGGCTGCCTAATATTTATTCATTGTAACAACAGTAACAACTAAATTTGATGATGTGAATGTGATGTAAACAGTGCTAATTAGTGCTCATTTGGGACGTTAATTTGTGTGTTAACATTTTTTGTTTTTCAGTTATACAATGTATGATATCTGCCCAGAACAAAATAAGATAACAAGCAAATACAAAACAATCCTAATTGTAATCTTCCCCCGTCATCGTAATCATAATCATGGTTTTCAAATAAAGTGTAATGGTAATCATAATCATCAGTACTGAACAATCTGTAATTGTAATCGAGCACCTGTAACTGACCCCATGCAGGGAACCATTTTAGTGAAAACTTTATGTTGATACGACCATCAATTCTGGAGGAGTAGCAATAGTAGGATTTTCAGTAAGTCTGCCACATTGTGTATCAGATCATCATCATCATTTTCATTAGTTCAAACTAGATAACATAAGAAATCTTCTGGTGAAAACCTCACATTGATAAAACATTCCATTTAGAGTAGTGACACAAAGTATTTCAAGATGACCACCATGATATTTGAGACCAGATCAGCTCTAATTTTACTCAGGACCTAATAGATATCATAATTAGCCTCCTGGTCAAAACCCCATGTCTATATGACTTTCCATTTAAAAGAAGTAGCAATAACACAATTTTCAAGATGGCTGCCATAGTGGCCACAATTTACATCAGACCTGAAGCATTTTCGTTTAGGGCCAAATGGATATCATAGTAAGCTTTTTCTGGTGAATGCACCTTGTCAACATGAATTTCCATTCAGGAGGAGTAGCAGTAAGCTTTTCAAGATGACTGCTATGGTTTCCATATTGGATGGCAGGTCTTCCTGAAGGACCAGCTAAGCACCAAATGAAGTCTTTTAATGAAAACTCCAAGTTAATATTACTATCCATTCTGGAGTAGTTACACTAAGATTACCAATACTGCCACTGCGGCAGTCAAACAGGATGTCCAATTTGTACCATTTTCAATTAGGACCAGCTAAAGCATGTGGTTAATATGTGTGTAAAGTCTCATGGCAATCCTCTAATTAGTTTAGGAGAAGTCATGATAACAAAACTTGTACTAACAGACAGATGAACAAAAGACCATCCCATAAGCTCTTCTGATCTATAAGAGCTAATAAAATGGCATACAAAATTTGCTTGAAATAAATATAAAAAACAACATATGATGGTGTACTGAAACAAAACAAAGTATGTGGGCCCAACATTCCTGCAATAAATGACACAGAAACCAGATATCGAATTCCTCCAAGGTTATAACAATATAGAGCTACATATCCATTTTTTAAAAATCATTTGAGTTATTATGTAGAAACAAGTATGCATGTATGTATCTAGTGCAATTCATATCACCCCAGACCAACAGTGGCTATACAGTGCCAGTCAAAGATAAAGTTTAAAAATGTAAAACTGAAGAACATATCAAAAAGTTTAGGCAAGGGAAATAACTCTCCTAAATGATGCGGCACAACACTGAAACCAAAACTTAGCCCAAGGATCATCAACAATAAGATGCATACCAAATCTAATTCAAATTCCATATTTAGGAGATTTTATGTGTGGTGTGGAAAGTAGCCAATTCTGACAATCAGGGTCCATAACAGTTAACGATGGCTTAGCAAGTTCAACCTTGGTAATACATTTAATGCAAACATTTATTTGTCCCTTCAGAAATTTCTATGTTAGGTGAAATCAAATAATAACTAAAGGAATTTACAGTGTGAAAATGAAAGTGGGTGGGTCTGACAAACAGGAATGGCAACTCTGCTAAACCTATGACATGGAATGATGATAGTCAAACTCGACCAAGATGTCATCAACGTCAAGCTGTATGCCAAATTTTGTTAAAATGAAAATGAAAAAATAATTAAGAAAGTTGTTATGCTGAAAGAAAAGTGGAACAATTTAATATCCTGATTTACTAGAAAAGCAAGGGACAAAATGTAAGACGCATGCTAATTAACAATCACACTGTTAGAAAAGTAGCATCTATGTCTCCCCTACAGGTAAGACAAAATGCACATGTCTGAAACAAAATTAAAACCTTGTTATCCATGAAAATACATTATACCATGCTGAAAAATGCAGTTTAACCATATAGGGACTTTGACAGGCAATGATGCAAAATTTTCTATTAGGTTCCAAAATGTAAACAACTCCCAAATGCTCATTCCAAACAATTGCTTAACAGCTGTGAATTTTATTTCTTCAAACATTGTGATTGAGTAATGTTATTCACTACAGATATGTTCTCTAATTCTGCGGCATAATCAACAGATGCCTGTTACTTTATATCATGGTGTCCTTATGCATGTTAAACCAATTATTGGATGTAAAGAAAAATTCTTTGTTTAATGGGTAAATTTATTAAACATGTTTTGGACAATAACCTAGCAGAAAATTTTGACATCAAGTTAATGTAGATGGGATAATGGGTATTCATTCTATTTACTTACAAACTTTCAAGTTCAAACTGGTAAACCAGATTTCCAAGCTGTAAAAAGCTACGTCTGATGGATAAACTGGCATAAAAACAAGGCCATAAGATTAATAAATTTGATAACACATCACATACATTCAAAACTAATTGGGATTTCAGTACCAGGTACAAGTAGGTCAGTTTCAGTAGGTCAATGTGACCAAAAAGTCTGATCTAGAAGGGAAAGAAAAAAGAGTAAGTGTATACGACTTAATGTATTCTTTGAAACAATCAATGTATTGGAAGTACTTATGGCTTAAAGTGTCAAATTGATACTGATTTACATATGAACTGATGGAGAACATACCTCCAGAGATACATGTATTGCTATTTATAGTCATTTTTATTATCACAAACATACTTCTTTAAACAATCTTTGTATTATTCTCAATTTTTTTAAACTTCTATGTCACTAGAGAATTTATATCAACATTCAAAGCATTATTTTGAGAAATTAGTGTGGCGGCTTCCTTTTAAAGAATCTGCTACTTTTGATAGTATTACCATCAGAAGAATATCCAAGGGAGATAACTATAATGAAAGCATTTACCTAAAGTTTAGCTGCCTCCCATAATGTATTACATTGACCTTGAGAGATTGTGGATTTAGTAAAAACATACTACTTCTTACAAATGTTAGTATTACAAACAATATATCTGGTAAAAGAGGGGAAACTATGCCCAAGAGATTCAGTGATTATCCCTCCAAATCCATAAACAAAACCTTGTGTGTGTGTGATTAGGATTTTAAATGTAGCTTTAACAATTTTTCAGTCATATCACCAAGATGTCTGCAGTATGGCAGTTATAGTGATGTCTAGCACTGGGGCATCATGCCACAGACATGTATCATCATGTACCACCCAGTCACATTATCCTGACACCAGGCTGACCAGTCCTAACACTAACCTCTTAATGTTGAGCACCTAGCGAGGCAGCTGTTAGTACCATTTTTGTAAGTCTTTGGTATGACTTGGCCAGGATTCGAACCCATGACCTCCCGCTTCTGAGGCAGATGCAAATAACCTAGTAGAATTTGGTGAAAGCTCTGCAGACATGCCCCTTTGTAATCTGGCCTCCTCTAGAGAAAGTCACCATATTTCGATTCCAATAAGGAATTATCTTATCAATTAACCCTCTTTATGCTGAACACCTCTATAAAAAAAAAATGCCAAAATTTTGGGCCAAGCAGCATCTACTTTAATGAATTTTTTTATATTTAAAACATTAAGAGCCCCCCCTTTTGTCAAGCCTGCCTTTAATTTATCTAGAAAGCAAAAATATACTTTTTCATTGAGTTTAATCTTAAGAAACTTGAACACCTTAATCTACAGACAAACCATATAACCATTATCTCAAGCTCCCATCAAGGTAGGCTCAACAAAAACAGTAATTTAAGAATCATTTTCAAGATTTAAATAGATATGATGGAGCTGTAGACAGCACCTAGCAGTCCAATAAACAAATCTCTATATATGGCTAGATTTTTCAGCAGAGAAATAAATGTAAAATGGACTCCAACTGCTATAATTTTGTATGTCATTTTTATTTTAACAAAATTTCATGTTTTATCAAAAAGAATTTATGTATTAGTGATCTCCAAAAATGGCAAAAGCAATAAATGGTTTCAGATAGCAACTCAATTTAATTAAACATACTTTTTCTGCTGAAAATTCAGGAGGTTGTGCCGTCTTCTGCCAATCTGTGCCCTGAAGCCACTGACATCCCTAACACAACATATTCCTGAGTCTTGAGAAGCAACATAAAAGCTAAATTTCAACAAAGGAATTTTCAGAAATGCATATTTCAACAATAAATAAAAATGTTTTTAGTCTAACAATTATAAGAACCAGAACTGTTAAAGCAAATATTAGCAAATAGATGAAATGGGTAATGACTAAAGTTTAATAGTGGTCAGAGCTGATATGGAAAATTCCATGCGATAGTCATTTTGTCAGTTGTTTTATTTTTCAAGGCAAAACTTGGTGACTACTTGGGAAATTCTAGCACTAACACAAATATATTTTGATCAAAAAAGTTCAATATTCTAGCCAAAACTTGGGGTCATAACTTTTAACTTTGGAATATCTTTAAAATCTCTTGAAAGAAAGAAAGACTGAAAGAAAGAAGGAGAGAGAGAGAGAGAGAGAGAGAGAGAGAAAGAAAAAGCCTACCATTATCTACACTGACAATTACTTGAAGATTAGTTAGTTAAAATGTTTAGTATTAACAAAATTCCAGCTAGATACATCAATATTTAAATCTATTCAATGTTCACACATAACAAATGGTCATCCCATTTCACATGATTTTATTATCATGGTTCTTTTCTTACAGCAAATATAAGAAATGAAAAGAAGATAAAAAATTTAAAAAAATAAATGATAATTTAAAAGCTGAAACATTAAAGCATGATGTTTATCTAATGCCACTGGAGATTTCAGTAAACTTATCAAACCAAGAGCTGTTTGTTCAGTTTCCTTTTTGTTGAAAATATGTCCTGCTTGGGGTATTTTCAATATTGTGCTGGATTACATAAACCGTCCCATAATAACTACACAACTTCAAAATCATGAGAAGGTTACATAATATATGAGAGAGTCATGTTTGATAAATCAAATACTTCTATTTATTTTCAGACTTGAGTGTTAATTAACATGAAAAAAGTTAATTATGTGAAGTACATGACACTTTGTATATGATCATGCATCAACATCAGGAATAAACAAAATCCATATTCACCTGAATCAACACAATGAACTAATCCATTTAAACTTTCACCTCACCATCATTTTGCGGTCCGAGGTTGTGCCAATTTAATACATAAATTAAGGCGTATAATGTAACAAAAAAAGTCCTATAGCAGTATATGAATAGTATATATTTTTATATTTCATGATAAGGGCTGTTCCAGTAAAACATAACTGGGACCCTGAGAAAGCAGTTTTAATGTGAAGTAGACACCCATAGATGCAATTTAGAATTTTGTATCTTTTTCATATGAACTCTTTGAGTAATCAGAGTACCCTGGCATTTAGTTTTAAAACACTGCTTTCCAGTATGTTAAAATGGGACAGCCCTAATATAATTAAGCATAGAAATGCTTACTTTGATTTGTTTATTGCACGTTTTAGTTCCTTCTGCAGCCTTTGTACTTTGTCATCACATTCTTTGAAATACTTCATAGTCTTCAGGTGCTCCTTTTCATTTTCCATCCTTTCCCTCTCAGCCTCATTAACCTGTGAAAACAAAATAATATGAATGATCAGACCCAGTAACAATCACACACAAATGGCTCTGAAAAAAATTGGTCTCAACGACTATATCATACTGCACTTTTTGCAAAGTCAACATTTATGATTCTTTTTATACAACTGGTGGGTTCAGTGATTTTTAAAATGCCTGATGAACTCTCCTGCATGTTGTAATAAGTCATTAGTGGAGGTGGGAGCCACAGTGGACCCATGGTTCGCATGTCAAACTTGCCAATGAAAGGTGTACATACAAATGCTACCACTGAATCAACCCTGGCTTGGCAACAGTGACATTTTCTTGGACAAGGCCCTTTTCTACAATTTCAACACTAAATAACCTACTTGTTTTGCTGTGCTGTTAAACACCAAACCAAACCAAACCAATTTTTTTCATGTACAGTCTAATCTGGCAGACCCATCACAAATTGATGCCACTAAAATCACTGAATAAACACACCAGATTAATGATACTATACTGTAGTTACTATATTGTAAGTCTTCATAACTATAAAATATCTATTTAATATCAACCCATGAAAGTTACAATTAATTTATTCTAACGTTACTATATCGAAGCACAAATCCAATCCTACCACATTAGGGTACAAAATTACAGGAAAATCATAGCATGTCAGGGCAAAAACAAAAAATCCTAGCATATCTGGGCATAATCTTCATAACACTTCATAATATTTTACAAAAGCTTCTTTTCAATCAAGTTACTGTTGTATAGCTTTCAAAAATCTTAACATAGAACCCCAACATTGTCCATGATGACAATATTGCTGCAATTGTCATTGCCAGACTAGTGACACCTATGCCTCACCAATAATAAGTGAATCAAAACGTGGAAAGTACAGTATCAACTATTCATTTCACACATTTTGCAAATATGAATCCAGGTTTTATCAGGTACCAATAGTCACAGTTGAAACATTTTTGCTTTCACGTGCTTCTGGGTGTGTGTGTGTGATTTAAATTTTTAACGTAGCTTTAACAATTTTTCAGTCATATCGCTATGGCGTCTGCAGTTTATAGTGATGTCTAGCACTGGGGCATCATGCCGCAGACATGTAGCTTATGTCCCACCCAGTCACATTATCCTGACACCAGGCTGACCAGTCCTAACACTAATCTCTTAATGCTGAGCACCAAGCGAAACAGCTGTAAGCACCATTTTTGTAAGTCTTTGGTATGACCCATGACCTCCTGCATCCGAGGCAGATGCTATATACTAGGCCACCAGAGCGGTGCTTCTGGGTGTGAGCCTGCTTTTAGTATGAATTGTCATCAATTCAAGTTCAGTGTTTCCATTGGATTCTCCTGTTTTACTCATGCCATAAACTGATTCATTGTTAGGAATATGTTATCAAAACTTTTGGAACTTGTACAATTCAGGACTGGAGAAATCCTAAAATGATATACCTGGAGAAATCCTATAATAATATACCAGCATGTAATCAAGATTTTCATCAAACTGCATAATAAATGTTTCTTGGACAAAATTATAAGCAAGTGACAAACAAATTTCTTGCCGAGCATAATTTTTAACTTGTCATTGACTGCCAGACTGAACCTAGTCTTGGGTGTGGATGGACAGATATCACATACAAACATGCATGTGGATGCCCAAACAATTGACATACCAAGCTTTTACAAAGAATCAAAAAATAAAAAAACTTAAAACAACCTTCATTGTGGCATGGTTCATCATTTCTTGCCAGGCTGGATCGGAGGGTTCTTCTCTCTGCAAGTAACCCTGTTCTGCAAGCTGTACCATCTCCTTAGCTGCCTCATGCATGCTGCATGCCCTCTCATACTTGTATGCTGCCTTTGAGGTCTCTTGTTGAGCCTGCATAAGTTAGTCAAACTTGTTTATAAAGGTTACATATGGTTATCTTTGTGTTACTGTTCATGTCCAGGAAAACAACATTTCTAAAATCACTTATGTATAATAGTGTAGATTATTACATAATGGTTTGCATTCAGCATTATGATGAAGCAATGAAATACCTAGCCACTGGACAGTTACCTCTGAGAATGTATACCAAAGCTACCTCATGTAATTGTATGAGACTGGTTTCTCCTTCCTTTGCAGTATTAGACATTTGTTAACCTGTTTTCTTCTAGACAAATACAAGAAATTTTGTTCCAAATCATGCAAATAGTTGTGCTGAATGGCTGCTAATATTTTATTTCAAAATGTATGCTTGAACTATCATGCTCCAACAATTTTAGAAACAAGTTTTACTTGGACTTCATTTAGATCTACTGATGACCTTATGATGTAAATTCAATTATGTAAATCAGATGTAATAAACAATATACAGTGGAGCCTCGTTAATCTGGACACATTTGTTCCCAGCGAATATGTCCGGATTAACGAGTTTTCCAGATAATTGAATCATGCACATTTTTTATTTTATGATATCATCACACCGTATATATGTACATGTATATGCTAGCTTTAAATGTAATGTACTGTATATTCAATAATGGTTGAAATAAATTAATGAATACATCTATTAATTTGTGTTTATTTCACATTATTATAACATGTGTTTGTACATACATATACAGTAAATAGAAGTTTAGACAATTAACACATCGAACACATCACACTATGTTCATGTACATGTATGTACTGTACATACATTTATTATGTCAATTTCCTGAAGAAGTCAGTAACCTTTGTTTGCCTGGATTCTTTGGCGGATCTATCTGATCCCAGTGTGTTTATTTAATTATTAACATCCCCGTCGGCGACTAGCTAAAACAGACATTGTTTATACAATCGCTGGTTACAATATGGTCACGCTACTTAGTTATTGATAGTGGCCACAGATTCTCAAGGGCTTCACTACTGTGTTTTATGTATTATTCTTCTGATTGTATTTTCACATACGATTTTTCAAATTTTCTTATTTTTGGACAGATTATTTCCAGATTATCAAGACAAGTTTTAATGTAATTTTACACTTTGGTCCCCGATTTTGATTTCCGGATCCGGAACGCGGATTTCTTGATTAACGGAGCAAATTAACATTTAGGAATTCCGTTCCCGTTGAATTATGTCTGGATAGAGAGGTTTCCAGATAAACGGAGTCCGGATTAACGAGGCTCCACTGTATATGACAGGCAAAACATGGTCAGCTTTTAAAGTTCTTCAGTGGTTACAAAATTTCAAATCTGTATCTGAAATGCTTAAGAATAACAAAGCTAAAGGAAATAAGTCAGTACTAAATAAAGTTTTTACTCTGATCTGTCACCTATATTTGGATGTTATATCCAACATACTTCTTATCATTCAAAAACAATTAAAAAATTGCATAAAGTTTTATCCATAAACGAAAAAGAGTAATATAGTTCAATGGCAGAAGGGATGAAATATTTTGCTGCCCTTGAATCTAGGACAGTGAAGTGGTACACAACATCCTCTCTAGTAATTACACATAATGTACACAACATCCTCTCTAGTAATTACATGTAATGTACACAACATCCTCTCTAGTAATTACACATAATGTACACAACATCCTCTCTAGTAATTACATGTAATGTACACAACATCCTCTCTAGTAATTACATGTAATGTACTCAACATCCTCTCTAGTAATTACATGCAATGTACAAAGTTTCATCCATGTATCTCAAATGACATGGAATTTATGGAACTGAAATGAATGACAGACAGGCAGATCAATGAAGAAACATGTGGACAAACAAATGAATGGGAACATGAAACCAAATAGAAGCTGGTTAATAATATGCATTAACTATTATAATCCTTTCGGTCTAGTCCTCTTTGTAACAGTTGCAATATTTATTTTAATTTATTGCTAATAAATTTCTCGAGTATAGGCACATGTTTAATAAATGATTACATGGTAAATTACAAAAAAACTTAACTATCATCAATAAGGTACTGCTAGATATTGTATTCTAATTGGACTATGTAAAAATGATTAAACAACAACAAAGGAGACAAAACAACTGTGACCTCTTTGGATTTAACTCTGGCATCATAATATGGCCTGGCCTTGTCCACACAAGTTCCCAATTTCCTTGCAAGTGCATCTAGTTTGTGTGTTGTGTCTGATAAAGTCTGTCGGAAAGCTGCTCTGGCATCCTGATCAATCAGATAAAAAAGAAACAAGAAATGCATTCATATAACATCATGGATGATGGCCATAAATGGTGTCCAATTGTACGGGCAAGTGAAACCTGAACTTTATAAGCTAAATTTGTGTTACAATACCTACTTTAGCAGTGAAAAAAACCAAATAAGAAAAATAAGCAATGTGGCTCAACTCTGGCAGTGATTCAAGTCGCATAAAAATGAAAATTATACTTACATTTTCTTCCAACAAGTTTCAAATACTCGTACTTTTCAGACACATAAATTTCATCAGTCCATTTGCCTGAATGGACAACAATTTTCAAATGCTATCATGGCTTCCAAAATATGGAAAAGTCACTTCTCCCTATCGGCAGAACTGGGAGAAGTTAGAGACCATCGGAAGATTTGATAAATTTTTATCATGATCAAAGCAATGTATTGCAATTTTTAATAATAATAATAATAGTAATGTAGCACTAGTAGTTGTAGATTAACTTGCCTATACTGAGATGCACTAGCTGTTTTTTATTTAGTCTTGTTTACTACTGGTCCATCAGCATAAATAAAAACAGAAAAAAGGAATAAGCTAATAGTAGTGTATGCAGCTGCCTCTATTGCTGTCGTCTAAAATTAATTTTCTATATTTCTTTATTTATGTGAATTAAGACCCATTTCTATTTTCATTCCTGTTAAGTTTATGATTAAAAACACAAACTGATACTGAATATTATTTGATGCTACTCTTCTTCCATAAAGACATGTGGAAGTTATCATAATATATAGACTTGCTTAAAAGTTGGGTCAAACTGTAAACAATATAGGCCCTGATCATTACATCATGCACTGGAAGATCTGGGTATATGTTGTTTGTTCTTCTGTTTATTCCTTTAAAAAAACTACATAGATGCTGATAGGGCACATTATGCAATACTAGATCTAGTTTGCAGCTGGACCCAAGTTACATAACAGTAAAAGTGGTACATTAAATTTTAACACTGTATTTTGTGAATTGATAACAGCTCATGTTGGGATTAACATCTCGCAATGATGGCAGTGACTGTACTGTGAAGTTCAATAAAAGCTTGCAATGGGATTAACATCTTGCAATGATGGCAGTGACTGTACTGTGTGGTTCAATAAAAGCTTGCAATGGGATTAACATCTTGCAATGATGGCAGTGACTATACTGTGTTGTTCAATAAAAGCTTGCATTAGGATTAACATCTTGCAATGATGGCAGTGACTGTACTGTGTGGTTCAATAAAAGCTTGCATTGGGATTAACATCTTGCAATGATGGCAGTGACTGTACTGTGTGGTTCAATAAAAGCTTGCATTGGGATTAACATCTTGCAATGATGGCAGTGACTGTACTGTGTGGTTCAATAAAAGCTTGCATTAGGATTAACATCTTGCAATGATGTCAGTGACTGTACTGTGTGGTTCAATAAAAGCTTGCATTGGGATTAACATCTTGCAATGATGTCAGTGACTGTACTGTGTGGTTCAATAAAAGCTTGCATTGGGATTAACATCTTGCAATGATGGCAGTGACTGTACTGTGTGGTTCAATAAAAGCTTGCAATGGGATTAACATCTTGCAATGATGGCAGTGACTATACTGTGTGGTTCAATAAAAGATTACATTAGCACTAATGTATTTCAATGATGGCAGTGACTATACTGTGTGGTTCAATAAAAGGTTACATTAGGACTAACGCATTGCAATGATGGCAGTGACTATACTGTGTGGTTCAATAAAAGGTTACATTAGGACTAACGTATTGCAATGATGGCAGTGACTATACTGTGTGGTTCAATAAAAGGTTACATTAGGACTAACGTATTGCAATGAGGGCAGTGACTATACTGTGTGGTTCAATAAAAGCTTGCATTAGGATTAACATCTTGCAATGACGGCAGTGACTGTACCGTATGGTTCAATAAAAGCTTGCAATGGGATTAACATCTTGCAATGATGGCAGTGGTTTAATAAAGACTTGCATTAGGATAAACATCATGCAATGGCAATGTTTGCTTTGTGGTTTGATAATGTTTCATCTTGGTATTACCTTCTTGCATTAATCGCAAGAACTGCACTGCGTGAATTGATAATACCTAATATTAGGATTAACAGCTTGCACTGACATCAATGATTATATTGCACGGCTGATAAGACCATGTATTGCAATAAAATACCAATTCTTCATTTCATCTGTGCTGAAATAGTGTTGTATGCTGCCACATAAAATAATTTATTAAGTAGATTACAACAATTTATACAGTGGGCTGCCCGAGCTTATCAATATATATATATATATATATATATATATATATATATATATATATATATATATATATATATATATATATCCCTCTCCCTCGATAACTCATGCAAATCAGGGTCCTAAAACATCAACCGCAATATAAGTGAGGTGCGAGTTATCGAGGGACCTATAAAAAAAGCCAAAACTAATAAAGAGAGTGACGTAAAGGCAAAGGGGGGGAGGAGGGGCAGGTTGTAGTGTTGAATATTCAATTGATAATCATGCTGAGATTAACTGTAGTGTGTTTACATGATCTAAATGATGGTGACAAAAATTACTAAAGAATTTACTGAGAGACAATACGCCGGTGAATTTCTTGAGAATTTATGTTCTAGCGGTAAGTTGACACGTTGGGTAGCAGACGATTTTGTATGTGTGGGACAACTTCTTGCAAAATTGGATTAAAATGCAGTACTGTTTTAAGGTATACATTTCCCTCTTGTATATAATGTATTTATTTGTATGATTCTATCAGGTCACCAGTTCAAGAAGGTCATGGAGTGGGTCTTCATGCTGACATTTAGAAATCACATTTTCATATGCATTTCGAGTCAAAATGCAGGATATTTTTGTACTCTTTATGAATATCACTTTCCTTAATTAAAGTATGATCGTTCTTTCTTGATGCAAAATGGATTTCTGAACAAAAATAACATGTGATTCAATGTTTACAGAAATGACGTATCGTTACGCAGAATTGCCCGACGTGCAGAATTAGCCGACATGGTGGTAACTTGACATTTTGAACAAAATCAGTTAATTTTTTTTTGTGTTACTCCTTCCACCGAGCAAAATTCCGCAGATTTCTCAACTGTATGATCTTTACATAGTCAACATTTTGTGTCTCCAGCCACCGTATAAAAATGTGAAACCATTTTTGATTGGTCAAATAAAATGGATTTTGATAACGGAAGTGACAACAATAACTTATGCTCAGATTTTCATGCCTCTGAATTTTTTCTTTGTACTGCCCTTACTTGATTTGATACAAAAGACATATTTAAAGTGATAAAACAACACAGGTCTCTTTTAATTCATTTTTTAAAGCAAAAGACACTTTCCCGGCATGTAATTAGATTCTCACAGAAGTACTCACAGGTTTCGATGTGATGGTCAGTTGACTCTTTTCATGTTTTCATAGAACAGAATATGTTGCGATTATAATGTTTACATTGAAACGGAATTAAATTATTAGAACGTGACTTTCACATAGCAAGACATTTAATTTGTGTTTATTTCATTCTCTGTTGTCACCTGTTAGCATTTACCAGAAGTTTTCATTGAACGCTGTTTCACCAGACTTTATTTACTGTGTATTGACAACTATTTATCATAAAAAAACTTACATAATATATGATATCTTATTTAGACCTTGCAAATTTCACAATATGGATTCTATCTTTACAGGCATTAATCAACATTTTTGATGATAAAACGAGCGATGTATCAAGGTTTAATTTACCAATTCTTATCGTAATTTTTTCATGTTCAGCATATTTTAAAGATAAAATATATTTTCTTTGGAAAAATATCGGGAGCCACGGCGGACACTGCATTATAAGCGGGATCGCGAGTTATCCAGGGAGTGGTGTATATATATATATACACACACATGTGCTCTGCATGATATATATTAGGTAATGTTTTGAAACACAACTTTTAAAAATTACTACATGTACTGCCCGAATTTAAACTGGAAATTTACAACACATGTAAGCCACATTAAGAGGCAAATATCCAAGTGTCCTCACCTAATCACTACTCTTCAGAACACATGAAGTGGATTTTTTAAGCCCTGTTCTAAAATATAAAAAAGAGAGAAAATGTGACTTTAGTGTCACTATATACAAAGCATATGAAACAAGAGCACTGTCAGCATTCACATGCCTGCCCAGGGTTAAATAATATTTTATCTATGTACAAGAAGGGCATGGTTGACTCTTAAGAGCACTGACCAATGGGTCTCAATGCCAATGATCTTTGGTCAAAGTATGCGGTCTTGAACATAACATACTGTGCAGAAATCACTACTTAATTATCAGATTTGCCATGAACATGACCCTTGACCTTCAGACCCTATAACTTAGGGGTGTTTTTGTTACTGTGTATACAAGTCATCTAAAAGCTTGGTCCATGAACAAATTCTAAATAATATTTTGCAAAACCCATTTCTATTTGAGCCTCGCTGACCAAGAGATCAAAATCAATAGGCCTCTTCCACGCATTAAGTACAAGCCCTCCATAAATTTTGGTTAAGGTACATGGTCTATTTGCATACTTTTCTGTTTGTTTATAACCCCATACCAATTTTAAAAACAAAAAGCATCAAGTAATTTCATTATCTGATTTATAATTTCAAACCTGATTGTTGCCATGCGGTCCCTAACAGTCAACTTGTTGGCATTTCAAAGCAAACAGAAGCTATCAATTTAAACAAGCAACTAGACTGCACACTATTTCTAGTTTCTAGAATAGTCTATTTCAGCAAAAAACTGTGCTGTCTGTGTATAATAATTACAATGTCTAGTTACAATATTTCTAACAAAAATAGAACAAATAAACAGGAAGAACTCTTGTAGAGATATGTTCAAAGACACATAAATCCAAAATTTAAAGAATTATTGAGATTTTCAAAAATGGTGAATTACATCACATCTGCACTTGAAAACAGACTGACTCAAGCATATATGGTTACTGTGTTGCTAAAGAATCTCCAATCTGATTTGAAATGCCAACAAGTTGACTGTGTTTGGGACCCCCTGGTGAAAATCAGGTTAGAAATTATAAACCAATAAATGAAATGACGAAGCTTTGTGAATTTTTCAAACTCCTTTAAACCTTCTGTTTTTAAAATCAGAAGGGAGTACAAACAAATGGGATGGTGTGAGAATACTATTGAACTAAAGTTATTATGAAAAAAATTATTCATCTTTGAGTGCCAGTGACCATGATTTTTGTTAAAACCCACAAATCAGTACACTTCTTTTTAGCTAACATGTAAGTCTTACAAAGTCATCGGTGATGGTACATGTTCAGGAACTGAAAGTTTGGGAAAGGAAACACTTTTCTTCATTCAGTCACAATGACCTTGACCTTTCAACCCCCAACTCATTAATATTCTTACTTACCCCAAATGTAAATGATCTACAAAATTTTGTTCTGATCTGTGCCATAGAACAAATGTTCCTGTATGGAAACCATTATTCTTTTTTGGGTCACAGTGACTTTTACCTCGGAATTCTTAGCCCCCATATCAACTGGTTTCCTTCTTATCACAGCACCAAGACATTCACAAAGTTACTGTAGATGGAGCTGCCCTCAAGTTATTATGCAGAAAACAAAAAGGGGAATGTATGGACAGATGGACATCATAACATCAAACCCCTTGCCTTTGGCAAGCATTTAAAATGAATAAATACAAACAATGTACTAACACATATACAGTTTAACCTGTGTATAACAACCACTCAGGAAACCACATAAAACCACAGAAAAGCAGTCTTTGCAGTCTGGTGGTCTTTATATACATGTAAGTTATTAAATGTACTTGAAAGAATGGATGAAGATAGAATGAAAACTAAACAGACACATAGACTGATTCGCTGCACAATTAGTAGGTCGTCAACATAATTAGCAACTGCTCAAATCCATTAACCAACTGAAAGAGAATGTCCTTTAAAAAGTAGGTGATTCATATGTGGGACACTGTAGATATTCAGCCAATACAGTGTACCAGTAAGCAAAGGCCACCATGCTACACAGCAGTAACTGATGGCCAATAGGACTGAAAGAAAAGCAGTCAGTTGTCATGTTGAGCTGGGGAATGCTACTATAATCAGCCAAATTATACATAAATTTTGAGGGGACAAAAATTGGGCATCTCTATGCAGGTAATTGACTGACTAGGTTTGACTGCATTTACATCTCACTGATTACTTACATCAAGTTCCAATTCAAGCCTGTTGATGTCCTCTGATGCCCTGTTCAGTCTTTCCAGCTCCACCTGCAGTAAAAGTCAAACTTATCAAAATTTTGATCAAGACTCAAAACATGAATTTAAAAAAATGTACTGTCCCATTTCTAGATATAAATTTTACTGCATTGGTATGGTCCCTAAGACAATGAAATGAATTGTGGTGATGCATTAGATACATAAATAATATACTGGATATAACTTATAAACTGGATCCCACTGCAGACTGCACAGACACAGATCTGCTGTCACATAATGCACTGGCAGATCTGGGTTTATGAGGCTTTTAGGACTAATTAGTAGAACAAAATGAAGACCCTAATCTCTGCCAGTGCATTACATGAGGTCATATTAGGATCCATGTTGTTTGCAATTGGACCCAACTTATAAGTGTGTGTGTGTGTGTGTGTGTGTGTGTGTGTATATATATATATATATATATATATATATATATATATATATATATATATATATATACACATATATATATACATAATATATGTATCTAGGTTCTTTGGGATGTCAAAGTCAACTAAAAAATACAGATATATTTTAAGTTCTATGTGGTCTTTGCTTACTGACACTAACAAAGTTTTCCATAAAACAAGGCCGTGTTAAAAGAATTAAAAAATGACTGTGTATATAAAAATGGAACAACTGCTGTAATGGTCTGACAATCTAATGAGGTCATCTACATATGAATACAAATATGCATACAAAATGTAATGTGTCTGTGTTGAGTAGTTTTTGCACAATCTGGTTATTAACAAGCTTTCTGGGACAGGTGCACTGGATTTACATGTAACAAGTGGGCTTCAAGCAGTTGAGGCAATGAAAAGTCATGATTATGGCTGAATGTATTTACATGTATTACAGTACCAGAGTATCACCAACTGCATAAATAGGTTTTTTGCCAGTATTTGCTATGTAATCTCCACCTTGTGAATTTAATAAGTAGATTTTTTTGCCTCACTGACTGACAATACAGTGACATCCCTCATAAGTGCCTTTTTGTCCCTTAAGAATCCTATATTTAGATTTGAAATGAAAAATATAAAAATCCCACACTATTTTGTTGACTTCCTTTGCCAAATCTTTCAATATTTACAGAGCAATTAAGTACAAAGTAAGAAATGATAGGGAAAAACCCAATCAAGATCATGTAAACATGCTTTCAATAATGTAAGTGTTTGACTAACAATCCCACTCTATGGGCACCCAGCAAATTTATCTAGGCTAGGTTGGTGTTAGAATACCAATTACTGTCATTGACCTAAATATCCAGTCATCAAAAAAAAATAATCACTTTTCTCTCTGTTGCAATTATTCATACAGTAATGAAAATTATCTATATTCTCAAATATAATGGGAGCCCCGTTTGGCCGAGTGGTCTAAAGCGCTCTCCATTACGGATCACTGCCATCTCACCTCTATATGTGTAGGTTTGAGTCTTGGATTCAGCCAATGTGGGTATGTGAGAAAGCTTGCCAGTAGCTTCTTGTGGGTCGGTGGTTCTTTCCGGGGTTTTCCCGGGTTCTTCATCCACCATTAATACTGGCCACTATGTATAGCCTATCGTATGCTGAAAAATGGCGTTAAACCCTACAACAATAACAACAAAATCAAATATAATGTCCAGAAAATGTATTTATTGTCTGTGTATTGATGTGCCAGCAACCAATAATTTCATGACAATGTTTCAGTGGGGCATTTTTTATATATGAAGAATTTGGGTTCCATGCGTGGTTTTTTTTTGCTTTAAAGCTATGTCAGTCTGTTCATACTGAACATGTACTGCTATTGATGATAATCTAAATTGGACTGTAATTTCTGTAAACTCTGGAAAAGTTCACAAACTGTGGAAGATATCATAATTGCTTAATCTGCTTGAATGAAGTAATAACAAAATTAATTCATTAAAGTAAAAACAACTCTGAACCATCACTAAAATCTTATTTATGAGCGTGACCTAGTCTATGATGTATCCAAGTTGCTGACTGGTCCACAAGTTCTAGTATCAACATGTTTTGTTCATATCATGAAGATTGCCAACAGGAGATGTCACCTAAACAACCTACATTTATTCATAATGAAAATCTGAAAAATAATCCTCATTTTCTTTGAAAAATACCTGAAATGATCTCAACAAATCCAAATATGGCCATGAAACCCCAAAATATGGAAATGAATAAAATTACTTTGATTTGTTCAGGAATTTAATTATATAACATCATTATTTGTAACAATACTCAAAATAGAAAGACTGAACCCACTAAGTAAAAAAAATTGGTTTTTCAACAGGAAATCTGCAATTAAATTAAACTAAGTTGACGAGAAATTGTGAAACTTATGTGTGGAAATGCTTAACACTTTGTCACAAATAAATTTCGATAAAGTTCAGTTTACAGGAAAAGTAAGCAAACAAAGTAAACAAAACAAAGATAATTAGCTGCAAACAACTATATAACACACAAGCTAATTCTCTTTACTATAGAACACACAAGCTAATCCTCTTTACTAAAAATGTGCATTGTCTACATCAAGTCTTTGGTACATCTCAATGAGTAATCAGGTGAGCTGACTTTTTTATTTTGGATCAGTGACAACACTTTCAATTCATCTTCAATATATAACATGGCTAATTATCTCACAGTCTCATGGTCATCTACTAAAATACATGTTTTTGCAAACAGGTAAAACATTTCTCAGTTCAATTTCTAATCTTAATAGGATTTTTTGTCAGCTTTAGAAAACAAAACTGGTGACTTTCATGTTTAATTTATTGAAAATTATTACAAATTTGAAAATTATAATGTCCAGAAAATTAAAAGAAATTAATGTTTAGCTTAATTACAGTAATTACAAAATTTTGCAATGAATACCACTAATAAAAGTATGTTTGATTATCTATTGAACCAAAAGTGGGTTCCACTATGTAATTTTCCTGTTCTGACTTGTTTATATTTGATTACCTACTGAACCAAAAGCAGGCTTCAATGTGTAATTTTTCCTTTTCAGACTGGATCCTATCTTATTATCTAATAAATCAATACTGGGTTTCACTACGTAATTTTCATTTCCAGACTGGTTTATATTTGATTACCTACTGAACCAAAGGTGGGCTGCATTATGTAATTTTTCTTTCCAGACTGGCTACTATTTGTTTACCCAAAGAACCAAAAATGGGCTGTAATATGTAACTTTTGTTTCAGACTGGCTTCTATTTGATTATCTACCATATATACTCGTGTATAAGCCCGTTCGCATATAAGCTGACCCCCCCAAACTGAATTGGTAAAACTGTTATAAAGTGCATGACCCACGTATAAGCTGACCCATAATTTCTAGACTACCGGTACATCACAAGATGCACAAAGTGAGTTCTGAATATGTTTATTTAGGCAAATCACATTATTAAATAAAATGAAAGTAAGAAAGCTAATTTATATGTTGAAATGAAAACAATTCTAAAGTGTTAAGTCTTAATGGAAATTTAATTAATCCTCATTCTAAAATCATGAATTATAAAAGTTCTATTACTTTTGGAATCCTTCAAAATCTGGCTCTGTATCAGACTCGCCAAACAGTTCACGAAACTCGGCTTCTGTTACGAGCGTGCTTTCATCATATACGTCGTCATTGTCATCATGGTCATCCGACAGTGTGATTCAATTGATCAAAATATGATTGGTTTCAGCGTGGACATTATTCAAGTATTGTGACAGTTTATAACTTTGAGCAGAAACCATGTCCACTACCATATCTCATTAAACAATACATTTGAGAGTCGGCATGTATTAGTAAAGTCATTGGCATTGTGCCACCAAACAAGCCTATTATTCCCGAGGCATTTACCACAGATTAAGCATATGGTAGCTATTGTACAACACTCTACTGCTAACAAACCACTTTGCTTTACAAACAACTAAACAACAGTAGTATATAAACTGTGGCTGCCGATTACTTCTAAAACACCTGTCAACGAAATCCCACAAATTATATTGTTTTACAATTGTTCATGCTGACTCGTATATTGCCCTTTTATTTACCCTTCCTAAGCATGCACGCAACAAACCCCTCTGGAGCCTCTCGCTATTGTTCCTTTAAGACTATCGTACATGTATTTCTACTCTCGATCAAAATGTTTGTCGTATATACCTTCAGTATCGTAATTCTTTTATTTTTTTTACGTAGATTCTTTTCATATTTACACTGAAATAAGCTAGCGTGCATTTGTACGATACTGTAGGTTTAATGATTACCGATTAGCTGAGGGTTAAATACTTGACTGGAGATTACTAATATGGCAGTTCTTTTGGAAAATACACGTACCACTGTGGCTCAAATAACACGTATGGCTGCATTTTCTGGTGGATGGACATCTGTCAAATACATGTCAAGTACGTTAAAACATGTTTTTCATTCATTATCCTACCACTTAAGTTAGAAAAAATATTTGTTTCACTTCACGACAGCAGAAATCTTATGAGCCATGTGGCATCATTAGGCATGTGATCTCATCTTTGGTGATCAACAGAAACAATAAATACTGGAAATCGAGGGAAAAAAGCGTTAAAAATTTCAGACTTGGACTTTGGCCCGCAGATAAGCCGACCCCCCCTTCTTCCAGGCCTTATTTTTTTCCTAAATTTTTGGCTTATACGCGAGTATATACGGTACTGTACCAACAGTGGGCTGCATTATGTAATTTTCCTTTCCAGACTGGCTCCTACTTGATTATTTACTGAACCAAAAGTGGGCTGCATTATGTAATGTTCCTTTCCAGACTGGGTCCTATTTGTTTACCTAGTGAACCCAAAGTGGGCCTCAATAAATTATTTTCCTTTTCATACTGGCTTTCATTTAATTATCTACTAAACCAACAGCTGGGTGAACTATGTAATTTTTCTTTTCAGACTGGTTTATACTGAATATGCTTTCTTATAAATCAACCTTTTCTTCAAAAAAAATTATTAATGCAGAATAGGGGTCATCTTATAAGCGAGATATATAAAAAATATCTTACCTTACTCACCAAGCTTGTCAAGGAAAACTTGCATTGTTTTCTCAATTCACAATATTTTGATAGAGGTGCTAATCAGATAAATACAACCTTAATCTTTTAGCATGTAAAATCAGTACTGCTTTGTTCTCCCCAGTGGACATTCCTTTGAGTATCATGAATTTGATATTTGTTCAATGCCATGTTCAGTCCCTCTGATCATACCATGCAACTGACACCTGTTCAGTTGTGGCAATCCTTTGATGAGATTTCAAAGACTGTATGATCAAAGTGTCTCTTACAGACCCCAAGCTCAACCTCTACATAAATAATGGTCAGAGTTTATGAATAGTCAGTGTTCTGTCAATTACAATGTACTATGTCACTTAGGTATCATACATTATGATTTGGTAAACTTAGGTACTTTCACCAATGTGGGCAAAAGAAAACATAATGCATAGATGGATCATTTAAGTGAAAGGTTAAAGACTCTGCAGACAAAAACAACAATAGTACTGAAGAATGTGAATTTGGTTGTGTTGGCAAAACAGGTGCATGACTGGCGCAAGAAAAAGTCAGTTTTCAATGATAATGCCAGACATCTGAAGAATTTGAATGGAAAGCCGTTATGCAAATTGGGAGTTTGGTTTGAACGAGTGGGTTCTAGAGCAGCATGTTTCAGGTGCATCTGTGAAAAAAAGTTGTGGCGATATCGAGCATACCAAGCTGTGATCCCTGGTGGCACCACGTCAGTACTGCAACTACTGGATGTTTGCTAATCAAGCCATTGAAGGCAAATATGCATAAACTGTGGCAAAAGTAGATTGCAGAAGGGTCCAAAGCTTTTACAAAAGCAGGAAATGTGAAGCATCCAGGAACTGAGTTAGTATCTCGGTGGATAATGGATGGAGTAAATTCCAAATGCAATGGATGGGACAGAAGATGATGAACTCTTCAGTAATTTCATTCAAGAGATTCAAATGAGGAATCTGAGTCAGACGATGTTTATCATGACCAGAGTACAGTGAAGGAATTCAGAATTTTATCTGTAACTCTGATTATGAAGATGAATTCTCAAGCTTTGAACCAGATATTAGACAGTGTGACTCATAAAAGTGTGGACTTTACTTTATTATAATACTAATGGAATTAATATATTATAAGATACTGTGAATTGCATCATTCCAGATTACCATATTTATACCCTTATATGACATAGTTCAATGGATGGATTTATTGTATAAACAGAGTAAAAATGTTAAGCGTTATGGATTTCAAGATAGACAAAATGTAAGTTGTTAATTTATTTGTACATATTCAACTCAGTAAAACAAATGTCTTTATTCTTAGCTGGTTTCATCTTTATTTTTCCAATTTCTATGTCTATCCATCTATCCAATTTAAAGGAGAGTCAGAGAGAAATTAACTTTTTGCAGCCCTAAAATGGGGGGGGGGGGCAAATTATAGTTGATTCAACTTATAAGTCAGTACATACAGTAGCTGAATACCTACTAAATATGAAGTGGGCTGACTATGCAATTTTCCTTTGAAGACTGGCTACTATTTGTTTACCTAATGAACCAAAAGTGGGATTCAATATATACTTAAATTTTCCTTGTCAGACTGACTCATATTTGATTAGTAAACCAAAAGTGATTACATACTGAACCAAAAGTGAGCTGCAATATGTAATGTTCATTTCCAGACTGGCTCCTATCTGATTATGCATTGTAACAAAAGTGGGATGCACTATATAATACTTTTAACTACTAAATCAAATGTGTAAAATGTTCCCTTCCAGACCAGTTCCATTACGTCATTGACATATTTACATTAAGAGTTATTTTTTTATTGCTATTAAGGAAAGACATGTTGTCCGAGGCAACCAGCTTGTAAAAATGACGGCCCCTGTGTGCTCAGAAAGAGATGCACATCAGATGTAAGGCCCAATAGTTGTATTCTCAGATGTATTAGAGACAACAGGAATATCCATTCTCAATTTGCAATTCATTTAGATCATGTGACATCAAGGAAACATTCATCTTGTTGCAAAATTCAAACAATATTTCCAATTGTTCTTTTTTAAGACTCTATATTTTAGCTTTCGTTATGCACATAAGAGTTTGTGAATGCAAGCTCTTTTCATGTTCTGGCCTTGTTGGCTTGTCAGGTAGTTTCATTGCAGGAAACAGGAGTATCAGTGATAGTGAATGCCCAATTTCATAGCAACCTCTTATGATAACATGTACGTCATATATATACGTTTCGAAGAGAATAAATAATCATCGTTTTCAATTATAAAATTGTATGCATCCTAAGTTCTCATCTGTTTCAATATATTTTAATACAAATAATCACTCTTTACGTGATTTTTTGTTCACATCAATCGATATTGTACATGGCGAGATGAACAGACTAATTAAAGAAAGTTACTGGATTCATAGGTTAGAATCTTTTTATCCCAATGGCTTTAATACCAAGGCAATGTATAAAATTGTATAACATTTTAATAAAAGTGATATGTTGTATATCCTTGTATATATCGATACATAATTGTACGTATGACTGTTTGTCTCTACTTTATTATTTCCTTGATTCAGTCTTCATTAGAGGCTCATGTATCTTTTTGATCCTGTTATACCCCTGGGAGCTATCAATAAGTAAAACAGTTCTTGAAAAACAAAAATGTATGGATATATACCATGCAACCTTGCATAATTTCCAACAGCTTCCTTTGCTAAGGCTAAGAACACTCACCAATACATGTCAATACTGTCACCTGCAATGTCAGTGACATCATAAGAAATCTTTGTCTTCAAACTATCAGTATGCAGTCAATATTCTATCATAACTCTGTACAGTTGGAATATGCAGTGTCTAATCTATCTTATGCTGTGTGTACTTGGAGCATCCACTCACTAAAATATCTTATACTGTGTGTACTTGGAGTGCAGTTATTGAAAGCAGACGTGCAACCTCCTTTTTTACCTCCCAAGACCAGGGGTGTCTCTTGTCCCATTCATCGCTCATTGAAATCTCCTGCATACTCAAAATTATTATCAGGAAAATTCAGAAACAGAATTTTATTTGTTTCAAAGCTTGTTTCTAATGTAGTATATTTATGATAAATACTTTGTGTGATCATGTGACTATGACCTGGTTTATGCAAGCAAGCATGACACAATAAGTGCTAATTCAACAGGCAATAACCTAAAAGTAATCAGTGGATTATTCTTTGTCTTATCAATAGTAATTTGGAAAGGATCACAGATGTCAATGTATTATAGTTGGACTACCAACGAGCAGAAGCAGCATAAAACAATCAACATTACTTGGATTCCTTTGGCAGGGTCAGTATGGCTTCGGTGTTTCAAGTTTTCTAGATGGATTATACTATGTGCGATCAGAAGTAATTCAGGAAAAGATACACAATGCTAATGGATAGTAGTTGGATCAGACATTATCAAAAGCTCAACTGGTATAAAACGGGTTGGTCTGAATTCTATATTTTAATTGTAATTAGATATATAAACTTGTGTTACCACACAATGCTAAAATGATATGTCTAAAAAACCAAAATATTACATGGAATTCAAAATTGGATGCAAACAGGAATTTTGGTGGTTGGAGTCAAGATTTTTTAAGTGATTTTAAGAACTTCCTAAATCTAACCCAGACCCCAACAGTACCAAGCTTTAGTAGTTTGGGCAGGCAGTCAGCGACCTGAATCTACTCAAAGACAGTAAACAATACAAAACTCTTGGCGGAATCAGCAGAGTTGCACTAACATTGCCACATTTTAATTTTAGACACTAAAATGACCTTTTTTATTCTAAGGAAAACCCATGCTCACTACAAAGGAAACCTTGATCCAGCAATGAGACATCATGTCCATTGTGCGGAGATCAATAATGATGATGATGACTGCCACAAATATAATCAGGCAATGATCTACTAAGATAGGCTAAAAATACTAAAAATACTGTGAAAAGACTCATGATCTTCATAATTTAGAAAAAGAGTAAGATTTGTTTTTAAATAGTTGTTATTTTTGTCCATTTCCATGTTAAAAACCTAGTCAGTATAAATGCTTCTGATTTGAAGTCAGACTCCTGACCTAATCCTGGGAAATCTCCTGATCTGTCCAATGTTGATCTCTCTATTCTATCACATTATCTTCAGAATTTAGAATAGTGAAAGGAAATTTTTGGGATCAACAGTTGTAGTATTTGTCCATTTCCATGCTATAAATCCTCATTCAAAGTCAGACTCCTGACCAAATCCTGGAAAATCTTTGTTCCTTTCTTGTCCTAAGCTGATCTCTCTATTGTCACATGTGAAAGTGATTTTTAAAATATCATCTATAATGCATTTAAAACTATGCACAATCATAATTGCCACTTAATACAATTTTTGTTACAAGGAAAGGCATGTTAACCTGCATCTTGTAGGCATCCACAAATGATTTTTCTAGAAGACCGTTCCATTGGGAATTGTAATAGGAAAGAAGGAATATTGTTGCTTGTTTGCCATGTTTGAAATTCATTCATGCTTACACCTGGACCTGGACTATTTGTGTTTACAAATTTCACTTGGAATTCTGCTGGTATCCAATTTTATAAATTACAACGAACCATGAACAAAGCAATCATTGTTAAGGAGTATGCCAGTTTAATGTATTTGTCATGCCTGTTACAGACTTTGTGTTGTGATAAGTTATCTGTTTAATATGTTGTGTGTTGCTCTTTTCAATTTGATTTATTTGCTGAGACTGATATGCATCCCATATGTTAAAAATGTATTCTACTTTACTCTTAAAAGAGCCTGATATCATTTTGCTTTGGTTTTTCATGAATGCACATTTATGTTTCTTTTTTTTAAAAAAATCCCAGTGATTAATTGCATTTGTTGTGATACTGTTTGGGTTTGTCCTACTGTGCACATCTTAGGCTAAGGCCATTTCAAAATTAACGGTTCCTACGTAGATTTATAATCAATAGTTAGAAACATGGATACTTATACAAATGACGCAAACACACCCAGATTTCCCTATGAACGGGAAGCTGATTCTACCATAGCTACGATGACGTAGCCTCAACTTGATTTGTTGTGGTTGTCCACGAGGTACGAGTAAGGGTACTAATATTAGTACTAATTCTACCACAAATGAGCGGACTGCCTAATTCGCATCTCTATTTCTTTCTCAATTCTTGAGATTCTTTTTTTTTAAATAAAAAAAAACGTTTGAATGAATTAAAGTCATAGCACGGTTTATTACACATTAAAAGTGAATTGTAGAATCCACTGTTTCATTTGCATAACAAATTCATACACTACACTACTGTACTGGCTTGATTACTTAAATGCAAATGAGCTCTCAGCATGAGGAACGTAACATTTTACTTGAGTATTTGAGGGACAAATTATGCAAAAATGATCTGACTCATAGTTAAACAGCTATACAATAAATTTCTTTATCTTAAAACCTGAATTCTTGGATCAAGAACTTCATCCTCGTGAAATTCCTCCTGGTGAGTACCTGACAGCCGACCCCGCGAGTCGGCCATCTTTGGCCTGCTATTTGTTTTACTCTCTAACAAGATACCAAAAGCTGTTGTTTTGTTGTGCTTTTGTTGTTTTAGATGAAAAGGTGTATATATCCAAAAGATATTCAGATTAAAACATCTTTTATGTCATCTTGTAAAATAGTTTCTAAAATAAGACAATTTCTTACTTAAATTTTGTCATTCAGATTAAAAGATCCACCATCGCAATGTTGATACGTTTTTGTAACTATGACATTTGATCCAGGATGATTCATTTACCAAAGCAGAAGGTAGACAAGGATCTAATGGTTACTTGACCTATTCACTAACGAATTCGTATTTACTTTAATAGTGAACAGTATAAACATCACAATTTTATTGAAAACCTAATAAGTAGACTAGTCAACGATTTTAGAAGCTAAAAAACGAAAACAATGAGTTTAAATTTCCGCAGTGCCACATGGAAAGTAATTCCTTTCTCGAATAATGTTAACAAACACATGCAAATAAAAGATAACATAAATCATGTCAATCGGACGTGATAAAAATTTATGGAATTACATGTTCCAGACCCTCGGATAATTAAATTTGTGTAAATTTGGGTTAAAAAAAATAAACAAAACTTATATAAAATCTTCTGACAAGATGAAGACCCTAGCGCATCGAGCCTGATGTTTTAGTCGTACACATTTTATAGAGATTGGTATATATAATGGTGTTACTACTTTATATAGTTTATGTAATTGTTCTTATCTCAGTAATTGTCCGTTCATAGAAGATGAATGGCATGCATTTTTCGCGTGTATTAAGATCAATAAGAAAAGTGTTTATACAAATCTTGATATAATAACCCATCGCACCATTTGCTGCGTCGGCAAGAAAATAATCAAATATTTAACATAAACACAATATGTATATTTGCACTTTGTGTCATTTTTTTCTTTGTGCATATTATTGCGATATGCTTTTGGCGCTTGCTAAATTCAGCCTTGTGGTATGCATCATCATCCGAAATTTGTTTGCTATGTCGTTGAAGTTGTACAACGTTTTTCTTATTTCTTATTTCCTTGGCTTGTTTTCCGTACATCAGGAGATTTTACAAGTGTGCCCCCTAAGAGCAAATGTACATGCTGCTACTGTCTAGTTTGTTATTCAAGTACAAATCTACTTTACTCTACAACGAATACACGAACTTACTGACGACAGCCACTCTGGCATCGTCCCCTGGATTAGAGTTGTTCCTTTTGAGAACTTTGACTTAACTGTTATTCAGATCGATGTTCTCTTCGGTTTAATTGTTTGATTTCAAATTCGATAGATACTGAAGCAGACAAAGTCGAAACATAATGAAATTCTATATAATAAGATTTTCGCTTCACCGCCATCGTCAGTGGCAACTATGATCTAGAACTTTCGCAAGAACCTCGTTTTTTTTTTTCTGCCATGTCAGTAGTAAATGGGGTGAGATTAGCGACAATGGGAATTAGCATTACAGAGACCCCTGGGTCAGATTAGCGACAATGGAAATTTAACATGGCGAAAAATCGTGGGTCAGATTAGCGACAAGGGAAATTAACATGGGAATAAATCGTGGGTCACTCTAGCGACAAGGGGAATTTAACATGGAACTATAGTGTGGGTCTGTCTAGCGACAAGGGGAAATTAACATGGGGAATAGAGTTTGGGCTTTTGGGATTTTTTTTTTTTTTAATTTTTTTAAATTTAAATTTAAATTTAAATTTAAAGAATGGGTAGGCAATGGAAAGGCTATCTCTTTTCGAGAAATATGGCTGGCCCTGAAAAGGGCCTTTGGGTTTATGTTAATGTATTCATTAACATAAATGGTACCGCATTGGTCTTCTTCTTGTCCTTAGGCTACGTCTCACTGTTGGTCCGTAAATCAGCACTCTTTTCAGGCATCCTTGTCTTTCAACGTAGATCCTACGTATCCACAGGCTGGTGTTTGTCCTGTGGACAATGGTCTACTTGGATCGGACATACATGAGCATGTCCGTCCTAAACATCATGGAAGACACAAGCGTAGAAGATTGCACATCGGTCCACATCTTGAAGCGACGAGAACAAGTGAATCAATGCAGTGAACTGCGCTTATTTATAGGTACAGGAAGGATTGAAACGGATTGAATTCATTCACCAATCCGAACACGCGTTACAAAATTCAGTCAGCTCGCATCCAATCCGAAGAGAGCAGTCTGTGACGTCACGTGGTCTATATAGATTCGTTAGCGCTTGTGTGCAGTCAATCTATGCGACAGTGATTCAACATGACGGAAACTCAGAAAACGATCCATTGGGGTGCACCAGCAGGGGAGACTGCCCAAGGGAACCCGGACTTACTTTCAGAAGAGGTACATTGGGATTTTGTGGATTTTCTTACCTCGCAAGAATTTGTTCCGGAACCTTCGTTACCTTCTTCATTACCGCAAGTGGAGAATTTTAGACAGAGACAGAAAGAAGAACTGGAGAAATTTATGCAACGACAAAAGGAAGCGGAACAAGCTTTTCTCCTACAGCAACAGCAACAGCAACAAGAAGAGGTAAGAAAAAAACAACAGCAACAACAGCAAGAAGAAGTAGCAGCAAAGAAACAAGAGGGTCAAAATCAAACGGCTACGGTACTGTTGGACATTTTAGCGGAGTTAAGAAGTCTGAAACAAATGTATCAGACTTCTTTATCACGACCGAAGAGAATACGACCTTCCCGAGCTAAACACGCCAACCCTGTGACTAAGCCTGTCGTACCACCCTTAGTGATTTCAACCCAATCATCAGAAGTAGGCCTTGGCCGTGGCAAAGGCTTAAGGCAGTTAAAGTTGATTGGTTAAACTCACTCCTACACCATAAAGAAAAAAGGCCCTTTTCAGGGCCACCCACATTTCTCGAAAAGAAATACAATTTCAATTTGCCAATAACTCAAAAATAAACCCCACCCATTTTACCCTTATAGTACGTGTCTGTGTATGAGTGCTTGAGTGTAGCTTCTTATTTTAAAATCAAAACTCAAAGACACTTACCTTATATCATTCATGTATTCTTTTATCCATTTTTTACAATCCAATTCACAATTCACCACAGAACACTTTAAAAAGTTCTTACACTTCTTCTTTCTCCTTATTTAGTCTCTCTGTTTTTTCAATTTCTTCACCGTTTTTTCCTCATTTTCTTCCCTTCTTCTTTTCTTCTCCTGTTTCTTTGCCTCTTTTAAATATAATTGTCTTCTTTCTTCCTCTTCTTCCTCTGAAGAATCCCTCTCTTCTTTCGAAGAATCCCTCTCTTCTTCTGAAGAATCCTTCTTTTCTTCTGACTCCTCTTGTTTCTTTTTTGGGCAATCTGGAGACCAATGTCCTTTTTCTTTACAATAATAACAGGTATCTTGACTTTTGTCTTTTTTAGCCCCTGTTTTTTTTTTGACGGTCTGGACACTCTGAAGACCAATGCCCTTTCTTCTGACAGATATAGCAAGTATCTTGACTTTTATCTCGAAAGGAAGGAGAGTAGTCCGTCGGCTGGTCTGAAGAGAATTTTCTAATGACCCCTCGCAAAGCTCTGACGAAACGTTCCATCTGGGTAGTCTCTTCCATCGTTGTGCTCGGCTTGAGAGTGAAATGAATAGTGAAAGGACAAGACACACACCCTTTTTATATACGCTGGTTTGCCAAGACTATAAATTAGTCTATGGTGTTTAAACTTGAGTCATTTGACGTTTTGCACTCAAGATGAAACGATCCCATTCATTCGAGAAGAAAGAAGAAGAAGAAGAAAGTAAGAGGCAGAAACGTGATCTATCGCCTCGTACCAGGGCTGAAATCTTGGCACAAATTCATGCCAGTGATTTTGAAGAGGACATGAGTGACCCAGAATCCGAACCCTCTAAACCAAGTTCACCACCCTTAGTCAACCCTGAAAAGTACTATTCCATTCGAGAGACGGAAAAGCGCTCCTCTAGAAAATTTAGAACCACGGCTTACACCTACACGGTGAAGTTTAAAGATTTCAAGGCCGACGTACCCTTGGAGAAAGCAGAAGGGTTTATCACCGAGATGTGGGATTCTTTGCTCACCGCACTCAAGCGACAATGTCAACCCAAAGAAGACGATCGCTTGACACTATCCATAGATCACGACGGTTTGAAATCCCCTGTTTGGATCGAGTTTAGCAGACCCGCAGAACTGACCCCTTCCAAAGTCATGGACAAGATACAACAGGTGCAACAATCTAATGACCAGTTTGACATCACCGATGGTAAAGCCACACTGAAAATGGCCCACGTCTCTCCTCCTCAAGGAACTGGATGCAAAAAGATGTTATTGGTGGACGACCTTCGCAACACCAAAAAGAGTCTCGTCCGAATTAACAACCCTCAAGACCAGATGTGTTTAGCCCGTGCCATCGTGGTGGGACGAACCTATGCCAACAAGAACGACACGGTAGAATGGAAAAGAACCTGGAAAACTATTCAACGATGCGATCGAGCCAAACAACGAAACGAAGCAGAACTCCTGTTACAACAAGCCGGACTGTCCAAAGACACACCCTGTGGCATTCCTGAGATGCAAAAATTGCAAGATGCCCTAGCTCCACGCTACACCTTGAAAGTGCACCCTCAAGAAATACGTGGAACTCTGTTGTTTCGAGGCCAAGATTTTAAGGACGGAAAATACATTCATGTCTATCATCACGATGACCATTTCGATACCATTACCAGTATCACTGGATTCCTGGGATACAGTTATTATTGTGAGAAATGTGACTATGGTTATAACAATCGAGAGCAACACAAGCATTGTGGAATGAAATGCCCAGGATGTTTGGCATCTCCACCCTGTCTGAGCGAAGGACCAGTGCCTTGTTCGACTTGTTTGCGCACGTTTGTCAGTCCTACCTGTTACCAACAACATCTGAAGACGCAAGGTTCACAGCAGAAATGTGCTTGTCAACTCTTGAGATTGTGCCCTACGTGTAGACAAGGCATACGTACCAATAGTACCAAGGCACACGTATGTTCAGGAAAAAAAAATGTCACATTTGTCACCGCATCGTGGACTTGGAACACCAATGCTACGTGCAAAAATACCAACCCCCACCAGAGAAAGAGGACGGTCACAAGAAGAAAGGCAATTTCATCATTTTCGATTTCGAATGTATGCAAGAGACCGGCATTCACATTCCTAATTTCTGCGTGGCTCATCGAGCGTGCGAGAAGTGCATTCAAGAACCTATCTTCAGTCATTGCCCTCACTGCAGCAAGATTCCCGGAGGGCGTGAAAAAATCTTTCGGGGACCAAACACGTTAGCCGATTTTGCCCAATGGGTCTTAGACCCCATCGACAAGACGTGGAGCCAAGAGGACATCGAACGTTACGGAGATTGTCATCGTCATGCCACGGTGATGGCTCACAATTTCTCCGGATACGATGGACAGTTTCTTTTGAGGTACTATGCGGAACAAGGCACCGAGCGTCCTAAAGTGACTTTGAACGGAGCCAAAATCATTTTCATGCAAGTGGGACAAGTACAGTTTAAAGATTCGATGAGTTACTTGGCCATGCACTTGAGTCGAATGCCTAAAACGTTTGGAATGACAGAAATGGCTAAAGGGTACTTTCCACACTTTTTCAATACGGAAGCCAATCAACATGCCGTTCTACCCCATTTGCCTGAGGCTCACTATTACGACCCCGACAACATGCATACCGAACAACGAGAAGCTTTCTACGCTTGGTACCAGGCTCATGCCTCCGACCCTTTCGACTTTCAGGAAGAAATGCTAAAGTATTGTCGTTCCGACGTGGACATTTTACGACGTTGCTGTGGAAAATTTCGAGAACTGTTCATGGAACACGGAGGGGTCGATCCTTTGAAAGAAGCTTGCACCATTGCCAAAGCGTGTTCCTTAGTGTACCGCCAACGATTCATGCCTGAAAACACCGTGGCTGTCATCAGTCCTCAAACGACCCACTATGTCAAGCGTCAATACTCGGTCAAAGCCCTACGTTGGTTACATTACTTGTGCGACAAGGAAGACAAATGGATTCAGCATGCCCGCAACGGAGGAGGCGAAAAGACCATCGGAACTTATTCGGTAGATGGCTGGGACTTAGAAAACCCCAAGATTGTGTACGAGTTTAACGGTTGCTTATTTCACGGATGTCCCGTCTGTTACCCTGACCGTGACACTAAAAATCAGTTTTTGCAACGAACCATGGAAGACTTGTACCAGGACACTTGTCAGCGACGCCTAAAGTTAGAACAGCAAGGATACCAAGTGGTGGAAATGTGGGAACACGAGTACGATCACCGTTTGAAAACCGATCCCGAGTTTAAACGCCTCGTGGAAAGTTACCAGTTCATGGACCCGCTGAACCCGAGGGATAGTTTGTACGGAGGAAGGACCAATGCCACCTGTTTGCTGTACCAAGCCGACGAAGAGAAAGGAGAAGAAACCAAATACTTGGACGTGTGTTCGCTGTATCCCTACGTGTGCAAATATTGTCGCTTTCCTGTAGGGCACCCGCAATTGTTGACGGAACACATTGACCTGAAAAACATTCGACAATACGAAGGCTTGATCAAGTGTAAAGTTTTGCCTCCCACGAACCTATACCATCCCGTCTTACCTCACCATTGTCAAGGCAAACTGATGTTTCCCTTGTGCCGTACTTGTGCCGAAACGTGCAACCAGGACCAACCTTGCCATCACAGCCAGGAAGAACGTGCCTTGACGGGAACCTGGGTCAGCGTGGAATTGTTCAAAGCTCTGGACATGGGATACCAACTGTTAGAAGTGTACGAAATTTGCCACTTTCCTAAGACACAACAGTACCACAAGGGTGACCCTACTCAGAAAGGCATTTTCGCCGACTACGTGGATGCCTTTTTGAAACTGAAACAAGAAGCCAGCGGCTATCCTTCCTGGTGTCACACTCCCGAAGACCAAATACAATTCAAAGAGAAATACTACGCACAAGAAGGCATCTCTTTAGACCACATCGAAAAAAACGAAGGCAGGCGATCGTTTGCCAAAGTGATGTTAAATTGCTTGTGGGGTAAAATGGCACAACGACCGTGTTTACCCAAGACGGAATATTTGACAGAACCTTCCCGCTACTTCCAGATGATTCACGACAAAACCAAATACATGAAACACGTGGACGTCGTTCGAGAGGATTTGATCTTGATCAATTACGAAGAAGACCTGGACTTTGTACAAAACGACCCTTTTGGAAATGTCATCATTGCGGCTTAAGTGACAGCTCATGCTCGCTTAAAATTGTACGAAGCTTTAGAACTGTTAGAAGAACGCGTCCTGTACTTTGACACGGACAGTTGCATTTACATCCATCACCCGATTCAACAGCACCCTGACATCGAAGGAGACCGTTTAGGAGCCTCGACAGACGAGCATCCCGACGACAAGATTCTAAGTTTCGTCAGTGGTGGTCCCAAAAATTACGGCTACGAATACCGGGACAAACAAGGAGAAGTGCACACGACGTGCAAAGTGAAAGGACTGACTCTGAATCATCGTACCAGTCGAGTGGTCAACTTTGGGGTATTGAAAGAAGCCTTGCAATCGGGAGAGGATGGAAACTTTAAAGTGACCACCTATCAACCGAACAAGATTGTACGTTTACCCACTCACCACATCGTCAGTCGACCCTTGGAAAAAGTCTATCAAATTGTATACCAGAAGCGAGTGCGACTTCCCAATCACTTCACCTTACCGTAGGGTCACGTTGGTATTGGTCTGTATATGAAAAGGAACCCTAGGCAAGATCGATAGTTCATTGTTCATTGAAGTAACTTACCATGTCGTTGACGAAGAAGAAACCAGATTGGTTAGGAGTCAAATGTTGGACATCACCGAGACCAGGGTTTTGAGGCTTGGACACAAGAGGTGGCCCAGTATGCACGAGAGTTATTCAAGGAAAAAAGTTACTTTTCAACCTGTGTTAGTGACGGTGCCAGAAGAACCCGTCACCCAGGACAGGACTGTCGTGGACAGGCCTGAAAGACCCTTTCGGGAGGACACTTGTGTGACCTTACCCCTACTATAGAACTGGTTAGAACTTTACCCAAAACATGTTGTACAGACACTTGTGTTTATTCCACGTTCATGGTTATCATGTGCCTTTTATTCTTGTACTTAAGCCTTTGGCTTTTATGCATTTTTGTCTTTCGTATTTATGTTTGAAACATTCAATAAACGTGTTCTGAAAAAGTATATAAACTCTTGTCTTGTTTGTTTTTCGTGTCACAAGTGACATTTCTCACACCATGGCTACCTCTGCTGTCTCTGCTCCCTCTTCCTCTACTGTCAAAGTCATCGACGAACACTTAGATCGTGCCAGTTGGGAGGCTTTGTATCTTCGCCATCCCTTTAACATGCTCATTGCTGGACCTAGCGGTTCAGGCAAAACCGAATTCGTCAAACGTTTGATCGAACATAAACATCATTTGATCGATCGACCCCCTCAACGAATCGTGTGGTGTTACAAAGAGTGGCAATCGGCGTACAGCCTCTTGCGAGAAAGTCAAGGCGATTCCATCGTGTTTGTGGAAGGCATTCCTAAAGAAGACGACGGCATCGTCTCTGACTCCCGTCTAACCCATTTGGTCATTTTCGACGACATGTTAGGAGAAGACGAAGAAGAAATTAAACTGTGGTTCACGCGCAAAGGGCATCACCGTAATGCCAGTGTCGTTTACATCACCCAAAATTTGTTTCAACAAAGTAAAGCCCATCGCACCATCAGTCTCAATGCGCATTACGTGGTCTTGTTTAAAAGCCCTCGAGATAAATCGCAAGTGCAAGTCTTAGCCAAACAGTTAGGAACGCCTTGGCTGACTCAGGCGTACGACGATGCCACTCAAACGCCACACGCCTATTTACTCGTCGATTTGAAACCTACGACTCCCGAGGATTTGCGATTTCGTACCCACTTGTTTCACCACTGGTGCCAAGACGGAGGGCCTGTCCTGTACACGTCTCCGTCCTCGACTTCATTTCACTCCCCATAAAAAAATCTATAAAAACCTCAGACCCTTTTTCGTCTGTCTCACACAGTGCGAACATGACGTCCCTTCAGTTGCATCTTCCCGTCAAATTGATTCGTGCCTTGTATGGCATCAGTCGAGAAAAAAATCCACAAACACGAGCTCGTGTCTTAGAAGCTAGTCTCAAAGAAGTCTTACGATGGTTCACGGTGACGGCACGTCAATTACTCCAAGGAATCATTCAGATTCCTCATCAAACCAAACGCTTTTTCGATCGAAACAAAGTCGCTTTGGTCCAACTGGCCGATCCCCGCATCGACACTCAAACCAAAAAACAAATAATTTTGAAACCTGGAGGGAGCGGTACTCTAGGAGGGGTCATCATTCGCTCACTCTTAAGATGGGATCCTAATGTCCCCAAAGTTATACCCAAGACAAAAGTCCAACGAAGCCCCAAGAAGAAAAAGACCAGGTCCCCAAGGAGAACTTCTCCAGTGGCAGGACCCTCCTCTGACCAGACACCACCACCACCCCGGAAAAAGAAAAGAAGCCCCCAGAAAAAGAAAAGTCCACAGAAAACTAGTCGCAAGAGAGGCACTTCGGCCAGGACGCAACCTTACACTCGCAAACCACGACCTGCCACAGCAGTGACTGCGTCTCCGGCAGCTTCACGTTTGTCCACTTCTCCGTTAATGACACCCAGAACTGAAGAGTACTTGGAGACGTTGATCACACCAAGAACTTCTCCGTTGATGACCCCCAAAAGAACTTCCCCAGTGGCAGGACCTTCCAATTTAGTGGCAGTGGCTGCTGCTCACAAAGTACCTTTTCCCAAAATCAAAGTTCAAGAAAGATCGGGCATGTTACAAAGTTTACTGGATTTGTCCAAGCAAGAACTGGCTCGATTTAGTCCGTTACGTACACCTGCACGACGTGTCATGCCTGTCCTCAAACTAATACGACGTAAAGACAATCAGTGGCGACGCGTTCCAGTATAAAAAAAGGCCTGTGACCAAGTCGGGTATCAGTGTTTTTTGGTGCTCCTGAAGACTCAAAGATGTCACCCTCCAGAAAACCCCAAGGAAAGAAAAGGAAAGGACTGCCACCACGTTTAGCCAAACATGGGGACATGTTATCTGTCCTGTCCAAAGCTTCTCCACCCCTACGAAAAAAACTCATTCAAACAGCCTCCAAAGAGGTCATCGATACCGTGTGCGAATGTTGTTTGAACGTCTTGAAAGGCACGATCCCTTTGTCCAAACACCAGAAACGATGCTTAGGCAAACATCGTCACGTTCTTCGCCAAATGGTTGAAAAGAAAATTCCCATTCGTCAAAAAAAGAAGATGTTAGTGCAACGTGGAGGTATTTTACCTCTCTTGTTAGGCCCCATACTGAAAGGAGTCTTGGGAACCATGTTGGGAGGACTGGTGGGAGCAAGATAAAAAGGCCTCGGAAGTTCCAAGATCTCAGAATCGACCCCTGACAACCCCATGGAAGGACGAAAACTAGCTTTAGTGCCCTGCAAACGATGGATGGAATACCATCGGTGGCAAGAACAACACACCCCGCAATTACCTCCCAATCCCCATTTGAGCGAGATGTCCCAGTTACAACACGAATTGCAGTCCTTGATGAATCGCCAAGATTTGTCCGAAACAGAAAAATCGCAAAAGTACGGTCAACTCTTGCAACGACTGCAACTCTTTCACCAGCAAGCTTTAGACGAAACAGCTCTACCCACTCTGAAAGATTTTAAGACCTTGATGAAAAGTCCAGCACCATCACCAGTACCAGTACCAGTACCACCAGTACCCGTGACCAAGACAGAAAAAGGAGAAGAAGAGGAAGGGTTTCAAACTCCACCAGAAAAAGTACGCAAGTTAACAACACCACCTACCTCCAGAATTGGATGGATTAAAAAGATGATGGCCACCCCTTCTTCCTCACAAGAGAAAAAGAAAGTGAAGACAGAAGTGAAGACAGAAGTGAAACAAGAACCGATATCCCCCGCTCAGACATCCTTCTCCTCTTCGACACCTATTGCTGGCCGCACACGCAAAGCATTGCAATCCAAGAAAATACCCCAAGAGAAAAAGAGTAGCATCCTCCAAGAGTGGGTGTCTTATTAACACACCAACCAACACAAAAAAATGGAAAAAGTCTTAGCCAGCATTTACTACGATCCCTCCCATCCTGCAGGTTACGCAGGAGTTCAAAAATTGTATCGTGCTGCCAAAACGCGACTGAAAAGTCTCCGTTTACCTCAAGTGCAACGATGGTTACAAGAACAAGCTACCTACACTTTACACAAACCCATTCGACGCAAGTTTGCCAGAAGTCGCACCCGAGTGGAAGGCATCGATCATCAATGGCAAGCCGATTTAGCCGATGTCTCTCATTTGGCCAGCTACAATCGTGGCTACAAATATTTGTTTTGTGTCATCGACGTCTTTTCCAAATTTGCCTGGGTCGTGCCCTTGACTTCCAAATCGAGCAGCGAGTTAGTGCGAGCCCTGCAACGGGTGTTGAAACAAAGCGGTCGTCACCCTCTTCGATGGCAAACGGACAAAGGCACCGAATTTCTGAACCAAGCTTTCCAAAAAGAATTAAAGAAACGTGACATTCATTTTTTTACCACCGAGAATCCCGAAACCAAAGCCAGCATCGTGGAACGTTTTCAACGCACTTTGAAAGAACGCATGTGGAAATATTTTACGCATCACCACACTCTGAAGTACATCGACATCTTACTGCACCTGGTGCAAGCGTACAACCAATCTTACCATCGAAGCATCGGACGTGCCCCGCAAGACGTGACTCCCGACAACGAAGTGTTGGTGTTTGAGCACCTGTTTGGTACGTCCCCGACGAGGGCTGTCCCCAAGAAAAGTGGAGAGTTGGTCGTAGGAGATTGGGTGCGCATTGGCAAAACCAAACGCACTTTCGACAAAGGTTACTTACCTAACTGGACGACCGAATTGTTTCGCGTCACTGGACGAGTGCATGGCCGTCATCCTGCCGTCTATAAATTGGAAGACATGAACGGAGAAGTGCTCAAAGGAACGTTTTATTTGCCCGAGTTACAACGTGTGACCAAAAAAGAAGACGACGTGTACGACATCGAAAGCATTCTCGAACGCAGAACCCGTAAAGTAGGCAAACGACGTGTCAAAGAAGTCAAAGTACGTTGGAAAGGATATCCACCCAGTTTTGATTCTTGGATCGACGCTTCGTAAGTCATCGACTATAAAAAGAAGTGACCATCATGCCCTTTCACACAGCAGACGCAGCTACGTCGACCACTCCTCCTTCACCTAGTTCTTCTGTGCAAGATTTACAAAAACAACCCTTGTGGGTGTGGTGTGGAGAACGTGTGCCTAAAACGCAAATCGTCTTTTTCTGCCAAATCTTCGTGGTGTATTGTGTCATCGGGGCAGCCATTGCGAATTTGAGTTTGCAACAAGGAGACAAACAATTGTGGACCATTTTATTGAGCAGTTGCATCGGTTACCTGCTTCCTAATCCCTCCCTGAAATTCACCTCGAACGGGAACCCCGGGAACCTTGTGTCCAGTGCCAGTGCCAGTCACCACTTCAATCACAACCAGAACCCCATTTTAGACGGAGACACGCCTCTGACGTCCAGTAACCCCTCGGACAGCCACAGAACTCCGGAATTATGAGTCACCAAAACCAATTTTACTTAACCTTACCCAGTGACAGTTCCATGGAGGTGTTTCCCAAGAACACGTTGTGCTGTTACACGGCCAAATTACCTCAAGCCATCCAGTTAGATCACGAAGCCCATTGGGAAGTGGCTTTAGTAGAAATGATTCACCCGACCCAAGTCCTCAATGTCCTTCCCAATCAAAATTTTTTTGATGTGGAAGTTCATGACGAGCAAATGCAACAGTGGATGGATAGCAATGTCAAATATGACAAGAAAACCCGTACACAAAAGTACACCACCTATCACTTGTTCATTCCCCCAGGCTATTATTTTAGTGGTCAACATTTGGTCAGCACCATAACCTCCAGGTTTAATGTCGTGTTTCTGAAAGCTTTGGAGCATGTCAACAAAAATGTCACCATGGAGTACCACAAAGCAGCTCGTCGCTTCTTGATGAAATTTGAACGGAGTAAAATCCTGTCCATTTTATTTTGTCCTGAATTGTTTGACATGTTGGGCGGAGACATGGACATGAGAAAGACCATGATCAAGAAAAACGAATTACCCATCGTTTACGACAACGAGTCTTTTAGCAAGTTATTTCGTGCCCCGGTAGAACTGAACCAAGGACTGAATTTGATGTTCGTGTATTCCGATGTGGTGGAGTACAACGTGGTGGGACACACCTCCGTACCGTTACTGCGTGTCATTCCTTTCAAAGTGGATTCTGCCACGAACACTGACGAGGAAGGTGGAAACACTTACCAAGTCCACCGCGAATTTGTCCATCCTCACTATTTGCCTGTCAGTAAGTCGTATTTGGACACGGTCAACATTGCTATAAAAGGAGATTTGGGACAAAATATTCCATTCACCAAAGGAAAAGTCACGGTGAAACTCCATTTTCGAAAACGGTTCTCTCACGACTCTTAAGTCATGTATCCAGTGTACCGAGGGGTTGCTCGACAGCGAGGACACGGCTTAGGAGATATGTTAAAATCGGCCTTTCGTTCGGTGGCCCCGGTGTTGAAACCGATGGTGACACGCGGATTGCACGCCTTGAAAGATGCGGCACTGACACAAGGCAAAGAATTTCTCCAAAATGTCATCATCGACAAACAAAACCCTAAAGAAGCCTTCATGAGGGCAGGCAAAAATGTCTTGCTGCAAACGGGCAAAGACATTTTAGGCCAACGAGAAACACCTATAAATGCCCTGCACGCTACCGAGTCAGGCATTCAGCAAGGACAAGGCAGAAAGAGACGACGAAGAAAACACCCTTTCACCAGACTTCAAGCGAGAAAGGCCAAGAAAAGAAGAACCGTTCGAGACTTAGACGTTTTCGATTATTGAGAAAAGAGACAAAAAAATGATGCACCGAGAATCTTGCGCTTGTTCCAAGACGGAACTGGATCTGTTTGCCATGCCCCCCACGATGATGACGATGCAAGAATCCAAGTGGGTGGAATTTCACCCCGTCTCCTCACTGACCGATTCCGCTCCCATCGAGTTTGAAATCAAAGGACAGCCCGAAGATTACATCGATCTGAATAGCAGTTACTTGTACCTGAAAGTCAAAATTCTAGATAAGACTGGAGGTACTATAGACGATGAAGCAGTAGCTCCCGTCAACAATTTCATGCATTCCTTGTTCAGTGGAGTGGACTTGTATTTGAATAACAAACTGGTCAGTAGCAGCATGGATACTTACCCTTATCGTGCCTACCTGGAAAATCTCTTGACGTACGGAATAGATGCCAAGAACACTCATCTCAATGCCTGTGTGGTATGGGAAGCTGACGAACCTACCAAGTTTGAAATATTGGAAACTGATGAAAAGAAAGACAACAATGATGGATTTGTAGAACGAAGAAAGAGAATCACGGGAGCCGACACAAGTTTAGAACTGATGGATCGTTTGCATTTGGACATGTGGTTGCAAGAAAAGTATTTGCTGAACGGGGTGGATGTCCGCCTGAGACTGAATCGTAGCAGTGCCGCTTTCCATTTGATGGCTGATAGTGACGGTTACAAAACCAAAATCCTAGAAGCCAGACTCTACGTACGCCGTGTGGAAGTGTTACCTAAAGTGGGAAACGACATCAGTCAGACGTTGAGCAGAACGACCGCCAAGTATCCCATACGACGCGTGGAAGTGAAAACCTTCACCATTCCCAAGGGACAGCGATCCATGATCGAAGATCATCTGTTCCAAGGACAGTTACCCAAACGTTTGATCGTTGGTATCGTCGAGAATACAGCCTTCAACGGAGCTGCCGAAAAAAATCCTTTCTACTTTCAACACTTTGGCGTGTCCAAAATCGAAGTCAGTCGCGATGGCAAGACCTTGTGTACCCGACCTTTCGAACCTGACTTTAAAAAGAAGAATTACTTGAGATCGTACTTGTCCTTGTACGAAGCCACCGGACAGTTAGGAACCAATACCAGTCACGGTATTACGTACGAGGATTATGCAGGAGGCTACGCTTTGTGGGCTTTCGATTTCACTCCAGACCAAGGCAGCGACGAGGGACATTTCCACCCTATAAAATCCGGCCAGATTCGTGTGGAAATTCAGTTTAAAGACCGAGACCCTGATGAAACGGTGAACGTCATCCTGTATGCAGAATTCGATAATACCATAGAAATCAACAGTTTGAGAGAAGTCATCCTAGATTACTAGAAACCATGGAAGACTGTTATCCCTCTTTACCTAGTGGAGAAACTCTTAGTGTTGCATTGTTGTTAAAAAATGTTAGAGTTGTTGTTGTTTAGTGTTAAGTGATTTTTGAATAAAAAATGTTGTGTTTTGAAAAAATTGTTTGATGTTATATTGTTGGATTATTGTTAAAAATGTTAGAGTTGTTGTTTAGTGTTAAGTGATTTTTGAATAAAAAATGTTGTGTTTTGAAAAAAATGCCTTTGTCTTTTGTTTAGTTATAAGAATGTTGGATTGATGCTCTTTCATTTCTTACTATCCCTCTCATGACACTCACTGAACGTTGCGACTCAAAAACCGTGTGGGGGATGTTTTCCTTCACGTCCGCGCTTTGACTTTAAGAACCGGGGCAGTTTCCAGTCTAACCATCCATTGTCGACTCATCCTCCTACGAAGATGTGCTCCAAACTAGCTAAACTCAACGAAGCCTACATGAATTTGCATAGGGTCAGACACAGTCTGATACCGAAGCCAGAAGAAATAGAGAATGTGAGAATGTTAAAAATCACTGAAGACCTGATAGAAGAGCTCTTCAGAGAAGAAATGAACAGGGAAAAAGAAGAATGGACAGAGAAGTACAGACTTCAGAGACAGCAGCAACAACAACAACAAGAGCAGCAGCAGCAACCTGAAGCTGACAGAGGCTTTGTCGATTGTCGTATCGACACCAAAGAGTTCTTCTTCTCTTTCCGAAGAAGCAGACCTATCGCCAGAAAGTCTATCCTCAGAGGACATCGCATTCTTAGAAACTAAAAAGAATGCCATAGCAAACAAAAAAAACAGCCCTTTTCAGGGCTACCCAATACTCTAGAAAAGAAATAACAATCGATTTGCCAATGTGTGTAGGTAGAGTAGTGTGAAAATAAACACTAACTCTTTTTTAAAAAAATGTGAGGGTATGTGTTTGTGTGTTTGTGTTTGTAAGTGGTTAAGTAAGTTGGTATGGATAGTAGATTAAAATGATGTCTTTTTTTTTTTTGGTGTTTGAGGTGTAAATTTGGGGGTTAGATTGGATTGCTTTGCGTATGTCGATAGTCTATTGAAGTGATTTATAAAAAATTTTAAAATAGTGATGGGTAGCATAAAAAGTGAGTGAGTGTTTCTTTTAGGTCCGCGCGTTGTTTTATGGTCATGATGTAGGTAAGATCAATTTTATGTTTTTAGGGGATGTTTTCGTTCACGTCCGCGCTTTCACTATAAATTGAAACTCGTTCGGCAGTCCAGCTACCCTTGTTGATTGATCAACACCAAAAATGAACACGAGACTGGAGAAACTGTTGGAACTTCATGTGCATCTGGAATATGCCAGGCGCATATTAAATGAACTGGCCGCGGAAGCCATTGTGGAGGAGGGAAGGATAAGAGAGGAGGAGGAAAGAAGAAACAAAGAAGAGGAGGAGAGAAGATATAAAGAAGAGGAAAGAAGATACAAAGAGGAGGAGAGAAGATGCAAAGAAGAGGAGGAGGAGAAAAAGGAGAGAAGAAGAAGAAATTTCAGAATCCCAGAGAGCGAAAATTGGGATTCTGAAGCGACATATCCTGCCTCTGCTCTCTCCCCCCAAAAGGTAAAAAGTAATTGGGGGATAAGATGTGTATGCGGCGCCAGGCCTGGAAGGTGCCACCATTAACCAGGTGTCCATGAAGTTCCAAACAAAAGAAAAACAGCCCTTTTCAGGGCTACCCAATACTCTAGAAAAGAAATAACGATCGATTTGCCAATGTGTGTAGGTAGAGTAGTGTGATTATAAACACTAACTCTTTTTTAAGATAGTGTGAGGGTATGTGTTTGTGTGTTGGTGCTTGTAAGAGCTCAGGTATGTTTGTGGGAATAGTAGATTATGGGTTTCTTTATTGTTTCTTAGCGTAGGTGAAGAGTATAGTTAGGGTTCTGTAAGCGCTCACGTACGATTGTGTGGATAGTAGATTATGGATTAGTTTATTGTTCTTAGCGTATGTGTTTGTGTGTTTGTGTTTGTGTTTTTGTGTTTGTGTTTGTACCCGCTCACGTACGATTGTGTGAATAGTAGATCATGGATTTGTTTATTGTTCTTAGCGTATGTGAAGAGTATAGTTTGGGTTTTGTAAGCGCTCACGTAAGATTGTGTGGATAGTAGATTATGGATTTTGTTTATTGTTTCTTAGCGTATGTGGAGAGTATAGTTTGGGTTTTTATTATATGAAATGAAAAAGTATAGTTTGGGTTTTATTATATGAAATGAAAAAGTAGGGGGATGTTTTCCTTCACGTTCGCGCGTTGTTTGGTCATGATCTAGGTAAGATCAATTTTACGTTTTAGGGGGATGTTTTCCTTCACGTACGCGCTTTAAGTATAAGAACCCACAGTATTCGTCGTTCAAACCATTCTGCAAAGAATAAAAAAAGAAGATGGCTTCTAACCAAATCGACAAAATACAAACATTACAAGACGTTTTAGACAACTTAGGAATGATGGAGCAGATGTTAATAAGACTGGTTGAAGACCATTATTCCTATAGTCCCCATCGTGTAAAGATGGAAATTAATAACTTAAAAAAGGTAAAGGACAAGATTAGTGGTGTCATGAAAGAGATAAAGGAGGAGAAGGAGGATGAAGAGGAAAGAATAAGAATAAGCAAATGGAACGAAAAGATTGAAAAAGAAGAAGAAAATGAGAAGAGGAAGAAAGAAGAGGAGGAAGAGAAGAAGAAGAAAGAAGAGCAGGAGAAAAAGAAAGAGAAGAAGAGAAAGAGTGTTGGAGATAAAATAAGAACTTGGTGGAGGAAAAGAAGAAATTAGAAGCAGAAGAAGAAAACCCAAAGGCCCTTTTCAGGGCCAGCCATATTTCTCGAAAAGAGATAGCCTTTCCATTGCCTACCCCTTTTTTAAATTTAAATTTAAATTTAAATTTAAATTTAAATTTAAATTTAAAAAAAAAATCCCAAAAGCCCGAACTCTATTCCCCATGTTAATTTCCAATTGTCGTTAGACAGACCCACACTATAGTTCCATGTTAAATTCCCCTTGTCGCTAGAGTGACCCACGATTTATTCCCATGTTAATTTCCCTTGTCGCTAATCTGACCCACGATTTTTCGCCATGTTAAATTTCCATTGTCGCTAATCTGACCCAGGGGTCTCTGTAATGCTAATTCCCATTGTCGCTAATCTCACCCCATTTACTACTCATGTCATTGTTGTGGCGTAGGGAAGTAAGTAATGCCTTCTTCAGAAGGGTCAAGCGAATTTATAGGGGTGTCATATCGCTCTGTGAGTTCTTCTCTTGTCTGAAGAAAAACAGCTTAATGTTGCATCCATGGAGTTTTCTTTTAAGAACTTTGTTTGTCAATAAATACGTTTTGAAGAATATTAATAACAACAGCAATTTGGTATGTTGTGTCAAGCAAGGCCCGTGCTACGGCTAGATCTGAAATAAACTGGGTGCTTGCCCAATGTTAATTCCCAATGTAATGCTGGTAGAATACTGTAACATATTTAAGAAACATAGATGACACACGCCATACTCACTCACAATTGTAATTATAATTAAGTAGTAAATTTGCCACACGCTTTTTCCAGCTGAGTTTATAGATAATACACCCCGACAGAACTGGAACAGATTTTAGTCTTAAAATTGGTAAACGCCAAATTTTACTGCGTTCATTCGACAATGTTTCATTGTATACCTTATGCTCTCGGTCATGTGGCTATGTCAATCAGTGTGAAATGAACTGTTTATAGGAACACTTAACCACTGTTGCAATTAATGTTTATCTTTATTATTGTGAAATAATGTACAAGTGGTGCTGAAAATCGGGAAGTTTTTGCTGCTTTATACTCTTCTCAATGAAGGATCGAAATAGCCCATGAGACAGGATGGAGTGGAAAAATAGAAGTCGCTTAAACAATTGCCGCTAGTACACCCATTTTTTCTGAATAATTGTTTCAGTATTTCACCTAATGTTATTTTCCCCACTCTTCGCGATTTAATTTTTACCAGTAGTTCTCTAAAACTTCTCTCCAACTACGTCAAATGTCCAATTATATGGGATCGTTACGTTTGAACAACTTTCAACTTTTCGTGTAAATCTGTTTCTTAATGCTTGGGTCGTGTCATTTACAAATGTATTTTTGGCTTTTAAGGCTGCATTGCATTTCTTGTCGTTTAGCATCAAGTTTTATGAATCCTAATTCTGATTTTACAACTTCCATAGTAGTTGCACGTCCCCCCACCACCACCACTCCGGTTGCCTAGTGGTTAGAGCGTCCTCCTCGGATGCGGGATATCGTGGGTTCAATCCCCGGCTGAGTCATACCAAAGACTTACAAAAATGGTAATAACAGCTGCCTCACCTGGCGCTCAGCATTACGAGATTAGTGTTAGGACTGGTTGGCCCGGTGTTAGGATAATGTGACTGGGTGGGACATCATGCTACATGTCTGCGGCATGATGCTCCAGTGCTAGACATCACTATAAACTGCCACACTGCAGACATCATAGCGATATGACCTAAAAATTATTAAAAATACGTTAAAAATCCAAATCACACACACACACACACACACACGTATCCTAAATACATTTTCATTTTCTGTTGTTAATTGTCTTTTCTCCGCAGCTGCGGAGTTTCTCCACTTTGACTCTGCTTCCCTTACCTGCTGGTCAAATTTGTTTCTGTCGCTTGCTTCTCTCTTTTCTTGGCTACTTGTTTCAGTTATCTGATCCTAAATGACATTGCAAAGATTTCCCCGTTTCCTTGGAATCTCAAAGCGTATTTAATTTTTCTTGAAAATCATCCGTTATGTTAAATGTATAAACAGTTGGAGGAGTTGGAATTTACCAAGATTCCAACGTTTGTTTAAGTTCATTTAATACAACAAACTACTTATATGGTATGGAAGAACGATTCTGCATCTTCATTTCTAAGGATCCCCTATGACAATGATCGTTGATTTTATATTCTAATTCTGCAGTTTGTACTTCACCAATAAATATTGATCTACTGCGTTTTCTATCTAATGCATTAGGCAATAAAAGTGTGTCAACACGGGTTTGATTATCTTTAATCCACTGGGTTACCGTATTGTCTGTGTATTTTATATCGTATTCACCATTATTATCTATAGAATATATTACGCGAATATTTTCTTACAATGTCTGGTCTTACATTGCAAGCATAATGTATTATTGGACTCTTCAGAATGACTTGCTTTGCTGTTTATTATGTAGTACATTTTTAATGCTTAAGATATGTTGAGTTTCAAAACCAATTGCAATATATACATGACCATTATGTTTCGATCTGCGTGCCACATCATTAGCTTCATATTATATTTTTTCAAGTTGATTCATTTTAAAAGTGTCACCATCTTTAGCTATCCTTTTCAACAGCGAAGAAAAAGATGTCATAGTTCAAAACAGTATTGCAATTCGCCTTCAGTGTCGCTTGGCGATTATTGAGACAAATATTAGAACAGAATTTTTTAGTAAAAGTAATAAGATTGAAGTTTTTTCTAAATTGTATTAAAAGTAATTTTTCATTAAATTACGTTGAAAGTAATTTTTGTATTAAAATACATTGAGATTAAATTCATTTATTTCAGTATTACAATTATATACTATTTAACAAAGATTGCACCCTCATGAGCAAAAAAGGCAAAACTCTTGCACTATACATTTCCCTTGATTCGTAAGTCAGCAAAACACTATACTCGGTAAGTTGTGTAGGCAGCTAAACTAACGAATTCTAAAAATTCCATCTGAGTGGGTAAATGGGCTGATGTGGCAAAATATTCTGTCTAATGACGTACATAGACCCAGACGATAGTCTGTAAGAAACGATGAAACCTTTCTGTGAGATTCTGGCTGCACACGCAAGAACCAGACGTATTACCATATTTGGCTGCGTCATAAGAAAACTGTGTATAAAAAGCGAGGAGATTTGCTGAGAATTAGGTTCGTCGGAACCTCAAAGGGGCTTGTATCGTTACAGGTAAGATACCGTCTACGTACGCTTTTTTAAATATAGTATAGGGAATTTTAGTGTTAAGATGTTTGTCTAACATCGGTACGTTGCGACATTGGATTATTTTAATATTTCTTTACTATTCCTTAATATAATGTATTGGAAAGTTAATTGTTTGAAGAACTTATATTTACTTGTAATTATATTATTGATTATAGCAAAAACGACGTTCGCTACCAACTTCATACTCAGTAAAAGTTAATTCAGAAATAAAATACTCTTTAAATAATAGATTTTAATATGTTGACATTTTAGATTAAATTCAGTAAAATATATTTATTTTAAATGATTGCGGTATTAGTCTGAAATATTGAATTTTAGATTCTTTAGATATCGCCTATTTATTCGATATTTAATTATCTGTATTATATTCTAAAAGGCAGAAATTATACAAATGTATGATGTTGGTAAGTGAAGGAATATCGTAGTTTTATATGTATGTCTTATATCGTAATTTAAGTTTATGTAGATTGATATTGGAATGTAATTTTATATGTTGAGTAATTCAATAAAATGAGTCCGTTCGTTGGAATCTCAAAAGGGGCTTGTATCGTTACAGAATCCCGTGCCTCAGCTTGCCATATTCCGCAGATGTAGCCGTATCTACACCGTCATGAGTGACACCTCTGTTAAGAGAGCTTGAACTTCTTCTTTTTTTTCTCTTTTTTTTTCTCTGTCTGTGTCTGTCCTTCTCTCTCTCTCTCTCTCTCTCTCTCTCTCTCTCTCGTCATGGGAAACAGCATTACTAAGAGTTTTATGAGACAAATAATCTCGTAAAACAAACGTTAAGTCCATTTACCCTGAAACAGAACCCGAAATTTAAAATTACAAACAATAACTGAATAATGTTATTGCACATGAAAGATACAAGGAGATAACCAGTAAAAACTTGACTGAAAAAGCTGGAAAACACGGATGAAAAACAAGATTCCAAAAGGCGTATTAAATATTTGTCAGTTCCATAACTATAAATATTTGCAAACAGTTTTCAGATATTACGATTTACATCGTGACATTATTTATCAGCAAAATTCTTTAAGTCGACAACTTGGACAAGTTCTAACTTAAAATAAAGATAATTAAATGACATTCAATAGAATTAGATATTTCACTGTAATTATTCTTATTGAAATTTGGCTTGCCTTTATCCGCGTTAAATACTAGTGTGATAACATTAAATCATACAGATTTCAACAATAAATAATACGGAACGAAAAGATGTTGAAAAAATGACTGACATATAAAATAAGTACCAGTTGCTTTATTCTTCATGCATTTGCACTAGTAACCTCACTAGTTATAACAGATGCCTTAGGAGGAATAATTGTTTAGTATTCAATAAATTTGCAAACGGAGACAATTCAGACTATGAAATACTGACGAGCTTGAATGCCTGAACATGTGTAATGTGCTCTTGTATCTTTTTTTTTTCTCAATCGTATTTTGTCATATTTTTAGAAAAATTCCCTTGCTAACATGTACATAGTGTTTTTTTCCAACTGAGATGTTTCCTGTGTTGATCAGGACCAGACAGATTAAATAATACAGTCAGGATGACTTGATCAATATGTAAGTCATCTTTCTACACACCTACCGGTTTTGTGACGTTTAACACCTTTTCTGTCTTTAATGTTGTACCTAATTCGACGTTTTAATGTCAGGTTTCCAAATTTCTACTTCTTATAATGTTATTTATCCTGAAATTTAATCATTATGGTACTTTCGTGTTTTGAAATACTCATTTCATTGATCTATATTTTCATCTTTTCGTTTTTTTTTTATCATCTGCTTTCTTGTGCACTTTGTTCTCATCTTTCCATTTTTCATGCCCTTGTTTTGATTCTACTTGTTTTCTTCATACCATTTTGTCACGTTATTTCCAATCGTCTGTATTGTCCTTATGCCACTTTTTATGTACTCATTTTAACAAGGCTTACATTAACTTGGCTTTTGCCCAGACTCGGTTGTCTGTTTCTTCTTCACACATAGATCATGTCTTGAAATCCGTCCTTTAATTTTCCAATTTTGTGCCAAATTTATTTTTAAAAAAATTTGAACTTTTAGGCATATACATTATCAGTTTTGTAAATCATTTTTAAAAAAATTGTTTATTTATTTTAAAACTTTAAAATGTTTAGTTTTCAAATTTCATAATTTTAAAAAGATTGTTTACAATTGTTTATAATTATTTTAAAATTGATTCTTTGTAATTTCTTTTTCTTTGAATTCTCATTTGCTAATGTGACTGCATGTATGTATGTTTTGTATACATGGGGTGTGTATATGCATTCGTTTATGTGCTCGCACCTACCACCACACCCAATTTGATATGTATGTATGTATGGATGGATGGATGGATATATGGATGGATGTATGCATGCATGCATACATTAGGAAAATTCCGTCTACCCATTGTTTAGTTGTATGTAAGAATGGTTGTTTAAATGTTATTAAGGATGTGCATTTGTTTGTTCGTTGTAAAGATTTGGCTTTTCTTAATAAAAATGTGTGTTAAAAAGGATGTGTTTTATTTTCAATTAGTAAGTGTGAGTGACATTTGGCTATCTTCTTCACATCCTCTGTTTTGTTTGCATGAGTTGTTATCTTTAAGAACGAGTGTTTGTAATAAAAATGTTTTTATCTGCTTTGTTAAGTCTCCGTAACGTTCCATGTCAGACTCGTAAGTTTAGTATTGCTTTAAATCTCGATGATTTTCATCAAATATTCTTGTTCATTGTTTTAGTTTCGGATAAATATAATGTCGGTTTCGAAATATTAGTATTACTTTTAACTCAGTGTATTGTCTGCCATGTTGGATTCAAAAAGGGTCAGTAAGAATATTTGTTGTTCAGTATGTGTGATGCTAGTAAATACGTTTTGGTGATGGTCAATATATGTGGGTGCTTGTTAGTAAAAGTGTAAATGCCGATAGATCCAAAAAGTGTCTCTCAATGTAAAAATCCCATCCAATATTCATCTACCATTTCATCCCTCTCCCCCATATCTTCCTGCATTGTTGAATTACCCTAGTCCCCACACCGACCCACAAATTTCATTATGTGGATGATTTAAACATCAAATTAGTCATGGTGGCGCTCTACAGTTTCGTATTTTGCATAGGGAGGGTTAGAATTTAAAAGTAAAAGAATTTCGCCGGATTTCCTCACTGGTTTCACTAGCTGTTTAAAAAGACATTGTATATCTCAGGTATAGTTCAAAGAACCTTTAATTCCCTTTTTTTTTGTTGTATGATTGATGGATGTAATATGGGTTATAGAGTATACAGCCTCGCCTTACTCAAGATGTGCATCTTTCAAAAAAGTGCTAGCTCCACATGGTCATTTTCACTTACTGAACTTCAGAGGTAAATTGAATAAAAAAGATCCGATAACTTTTTTCACATTTTATATATTTGGTAATTCATTCATTGCACTTTCAGAAGCTGGTATTGTCTAGCCTGGCAAAATTAATTTTCGCTAATTTAATAGATGCTACGGATGGTGTTCTTTATACTAATTCATGCTGATTTGTTTCAGCACAAGGGAGCAGTCATTTTAGTTAGCAGTGTGTTCAGATCACATACAATTTCCAAAAGTACAATATCTAAAGAAATATCATCCACATTACATTAATGTAGCATAGAGGTATGCCAACATTCTCTCCATTGTGCGTGTTTTAAATGCAAACAACTTCACCTTACATAGGTCACTCTCTCAAAAGTACATAATAACTGGTGAGCGCCACCCTTGTCCCGAGCTGGTCAAATTTTCAAAATGGCGTCGAAATGCTAACTTGCCCCTTTCCACAGTCATTTTTATTCATATGCCAACGCCCATAACTCTTCCAATGTGGTCAGTTTTCATATCCTTTAGAGGAAATTATATACTTAAATATCGAAAAATTTGAGTGACAAATGCAATCGCCAGTTTTTGTAATTTAACAGTTTTATTTCTCTTTATTGTGACTAAATCTTAGTACATGTATACGCAAGTCGAAGATTCAGTTTTGTTAATGTCAGTGCTTACAGCTGACATCATGATAGCTAGGTTATGAATGGATAACTATTACAGACACATTTCTTTGCAAAAACCGTACATAGCCGACCTTAAATAGTTATTTCCCCTAGATCAACCACAGAATTCCAGTTGTGTTCAAGGGCATGTACTTGCGTTTTGACCAGAAAAGTTTCACAGTAGTAGCTGGTTCGTTGGAAAGACGCGGTAGCTCAGTTGGCAGAACGTCGGACTGGTGATCCAAATGTATAGGGTACGATACCTACACGTGCCAGGAGTGGGAAAGGCACTTAGCTACCATTTCCAATTATCTGTTTAAAAGGCAGCTACAAACCAACCAGTCATCCAACCAACGGATGTGCTAAACAGCAAGCAATCATCCAACTGTAGGACGTGTTACAAATCAACCAATCATCCAACCAACGGATATGTTACAAACCAACCAAGCATCCGACCAACGGATGTGCTATAAATCAACTAATCGTCCAACTAACGGACGTGCGACAAGCTAACCAATCATTCAACCAAAGGTTGTAATGATAATCTTGAGTATGTTAAAAATCAAGCGAATTTGTATACCATACTAGTTGATTAGTGTTTTGGACCGAATCAGCTTTCACATGCGCCAAAAATATATTACAGGTAGTTGTGCAGATGACTTCCTATATTGACATTGCACACAAATTCTGTACAGGTTGAATAAACACGTCAATTAAATGTGTTATTTTACCCTTTTGTTGATTTATCGAACAGAAAACTATCTGCGTGTCCGGTTTTCATAATGAGGTTAGATAGAACTTTTTTTATATTTGTCTTGTGTAGTATTCTTTGTCTTCTGTATTAAATATGATAGTAAAGTGTTCAACTTTAATAACCAACTTATTCCTTATTGTTAAAGGTAAATAGCACTGTGTTGCGGGCACAAGACCTAGATGACTTGACTGGGCCGCAACATTTCCAATTTTCTTTTTTTTTAAACACTGACTCATCAAAGAACTTTCATTTTTTTTTCAGCTTGTGCAAACAATTCCGTAGCGGTATCATAATGCTTTTGACGTGGTTTTATTTTGCATGGCGTCTTTTATTGTTTTATTGTGCGTTTTCCCATGTTTTTGCTCTAACAGCAAAACTTTCAAAACGATAAATTAACAGAATCATTCGTTCAACCTCATTTGTTTCTGCAAACATTAACAATATGTATGCGGGTGTAGTAATGTTCCTCAAAATCATACATTTTGTTTGCCGGAAATACTTTCGCCAAAAGTAAGGACCTACCCTCGCCACATATCGCAATCTATTTTATTCGAATCATCTCTGTTATTTCTGCAATTGGATTGACTGTAAGATCTACTGGGAATGAAAAAATTGTTCTCGGCCAATCCTTGATTCGTAAATAAGTCGAGGTTATCCGGATCTTAGCTATCGGCATAAATTGTATTTTTTATTTTTTCTGATCCATAGGATTGACCACAGAAATTGTGTATGCTTCAGAAATACCTATGAAGTACCTCAATGCGTATGATCATTTTTAAGTTTTTGCAAAAACACATGTTAATACAGTTTACATAAGCATTTTAGATCAAATTGCTTTCAAGACATATATCAATATATCATTACAATAAACCAAGTAGATGGTATTCTTGTGACGGGGCAAATTTCTGGCGATCTAACAAGAATACAGTAGTTGGGACCAGAGAACCATTAATTAGATTTATGGAGACAGGCGTGTATCATATCGCCATACTACCGTGTTCGGTAATGTCCTTTAGAGGGAGAATTTTGTTCCTAATTAAGCATCTGTTTATACAGCAGCCAGACGGACTATTAGGGACACGGTAAACTTCATTTTCATGGTAAAGTTGTCACAATTGAGAAATCGCAGAAACTCTGTTACTCAAACTACCAAGTCAAGCTGACCCCGACTTTGGCGCCTCTGAAGAAAAGGCGGCAGATATATTTGATTCTGATTGGTTACATTAAATACGGGGCGTGTTTTCCACACAAAATTTTCTAGGTTTGAAAATTGCCACATCGGAAATTTTAATCAGTCTAAGCTTTTCTGGAAGAGAAATCAGAGTAGGCTTCGGGGATTTACGAGAAATTCCTCGTAAAAGAACTGTTGTCCAATGGGGACTGTTGTCGAAAGAAACCGACGAAATAATTTGGCAATTAGAGGGAGGAACGTTGAAAGTAAATGGAGAAAATAGCTCCTGGGACGTATGATGTGACCTTATTCTGAGACGTATACTGAGAAGTATAGAGAGAGGTGCAGTGGGACGTAAAATCCTGTGACGTAATCCTGCGACGTATTAATTTCTGAAACGTATTCTGAGAGTATCCTGAGACGGTTGGTGGAAAGTATCATCCTGAGATCAAAGGGTCTGAACAGCTACAGTGGAAGCAGAACAAACTGGGACAAGCAGGTTATGCAATCGTACAAGACGCTGACTTTGATTGTTCACTCGATCCTAAGATGAACTAAATCTATCAGTAAACAGATCGACTATCTTATTTAAATCTATTTGCGTTTTCTTTGTAATTCGGTGAAAGTTTTATTTCTAAAAGCAGAGTATATTCCTGATGTAATGAATTTTCACAGTTGTTTTATGTAATTGATTAAATTGTTTGTTTACATGTTGGTTTTGGTTTGTTCTATATATATGCTCAGATCTCTATCTACTTCACCTATAAGTTTCACCACTTATATTTATATTTACTCGAACCGGGCAATAACATCGAGGGCAGTCAACCCCTAGATAACGAAAACCAAATGAAGCGGGACACCTACCAGAGAAAACACCCCCCCCCCCCGCCTTTACAATCCTTGTGTGGATTGTCTTGGACTTTTAACATACATATGTGTCAGCAGAGCTAGTTGGCCTAAGGATATTAAACAAAACTATATAGCTGTGTTTTGTACATTTAGTTTAATTTATATCTGATTTAATTGTTTGTAAGATTTTTTTGTAAATATTTTTTTAAAAATTTCATTATATGTCAAAATAATGTAGTTTCATTTGCTAGGAACTCGATAGTTTTCCAGAAAATAGTTCGACCTTGACTGTTCATTTTGTAAACACTTAAGCTGACCTAGTTCCTGACCACAATTCAAAATTAGTGAACAATTTTTTTTTTTTAAATTTATTTTTATTGTAGGAATAACAAGACTGATATCAAGGCTATGTTGGATACGTTACCCTCGAATTATAAATAGTATATAGTGAAGTAAACAACTTTTTTATTTTATTCTCGGAGTAAAATGATTGGTTTTTATCAAGGTCATACTGGGGCTACGTGATTTATTATATGTAAACATGATCACGCGACCCTCTATTCCGCAATTCAGGCATTTCCGAAATTGAGCATTACTTAGTATTAATAGTGATGCTTAGAGAGAGACCTCTCAGTCTGGGCTTAAAACACTTGATGTCAAGTCGTTACCTTCTGTTGTAGCCAGTTTTCGAGTTATATGTTAATTTGTCTTCAGATTATTTGGATTCTAAAAGATTAATTCGTTTCTCTGGAAATATATGTGTACTCATACAGAAGTCTTGAACAAAGACATTTCTTAAACATTTTATTCGGATTTCCAACACCGGAATGTTACTTGTTGTGTTTCTACAAGGAAATGTAAACAATAACACTGTACCGGATACAGCATAGTCATCGCCTTCCATCTTGGATTCTTCGTCGGGACTCGAACTTGAATTCGTTTGAACATTTTATTATTAGGACTTCTAAAATTTTATTCGTGGATTATTCTTGGATGATTTTTTTTTCGTTCATTTTTACAGAATTTTTCCAGGAAAATAAATAATTTGTTAATTTTTTCAAAGTTTGATGTTTTCACTCTTTCTTGTGTTACTGTTGTAGCTTCTCGTGGGTCGGTGGTTCTTCCTGGGGATTTCCCGGGTTCTTCCTCCACCATTAATACTGGACGCCATGCATAGCCTATCGTGTGCTCAAAACTGGCATTAAACCCCACAACAGCAACAACAACAACAATTTGTGTTACTATTTATTCGAGCCTAAACACGTAACATAAGAGCTGATCGGCAAGATAGAGAGGGTCTCTCCTCAGTAACCTTGTTGCAAGATGAATTATCTACGTTCCCATTTCGTGTTTTCTGTTGGACTTAAACACTTCTTCAATCATTCATTTTGGGAGCTAAAATTGTTGTCATTTTTACCACATCCTCCGTATACAAACTTGTTACGCTGGAAAGTTTCCGCGTCGAAATGATACCGCTGTAAATATGCTCTGCATCGGCCTCTAACTGCAGGTTCTGTGCATTTTGTCCTCACTGAAATGAATTTTCCCATTTTAAATTGTGCATTTTCCTCTAAAGTTTTTAATTGTATGGGCTTAAATATATAAACGATACACAGAGCGATTAACGAGAGTTAAAGTATGTATGTATGTATGTACATCACTCGTTGCCTGTGTCCCACCTACCCACCTCTCTCTCTCTCTCTCTCTCTCTCTCTCTCACACACACACACACACACAGACACACACACACACACACACACACACACACACACACACGCACATGGTATGATTCTCTATATAGGAGTGATCAGTAAAATGTATGCTTACCGCACGTGTATTTATTGGTTTCTGGATTCTGAAGACAGGACTCGCGGCTCTTGTAGGGAAGACTACAAATAATAATAATAATAATAATAATAGTAATAGTAGTGGTTTAGATAGTTGTGATTGTTGTTTTCCATGTGGTTCTTGTTTTTGCTGTTGTTGCTGACCAACGTTTTAGTCATTTGAAACAGAATAGACAAAGTACACACAAAACGGAAAGTCGAATGAAACACTGATATCGTTGTTTTACTTTACCCATCCTTTATTCCCCACCCCTTTCCGGATTTTGTGAGCTTTGTCTGGGAGTAACGAAAAGGTGGAATACAAGTCAACGGATGATATTGTTTCAGTAAAATCTGGAGTGATATTGTTTGTATTGCATACATATATGTAACTTTTCAAAATTAATATACATAATCAATGCCTTTATATTGCTCATTGCAGTCCTAACTTGATAATACCCGGCATCATGTATATTCTTTATTTATCACCAAGGACGTAAATGTATTTGAATCAGTCATAACGTTCTGACATATCTACGTTCATAATGTATATGCATGAGTTCAACTTTCTTAACCTGAGATTAATATCCGTTCAGGTCAGCACGTGCTGGCTGTATCCGTGTGTCATTGACAAAGACACTTGGTAGCTACAATTTACTCAGCATGATATAGCCATAAATGTGTTACAATTTCCGTAAAAACAACCAACCAACATTTCTGCTTCATTACAAAATGTAATGGAGATGGTAAAATTAGTAGCAGTATTATTCGTGGTGGCAGTAGTAGGGTAAAAATGACGATTTGATGACAATGCTAAAACAACTTTATCTTTAGGAAATAGTTGAGGTGTGGGCTTGCGTTATCAGACATTTCAAGTAATTCAAATAAAATTTGCCTCAGAGAGAGAGAGAGAGAGAGAGAGAGAGATTGGTGCTGAATGGCAATTCAACACAGAGAAGACTATCCGGTACGAAGCAAACAAGTTAGTACTATTTCCGATTCGAATCGGCAAACCTCTGATTTGTTAGTCCATCAGAGTAACTCAGCGAGAGAGAGAGAGGGAGAGAGAGAGAGCGAACGTACGCCAACCAAACAGGATGATCCTTCTTCAGTAATCAAAACAATTAACTGATATGCAGAGAAGAAGGAAATATGTTGTGCATTGTATAAACTCCGTCTTTACAGTAGGTAGACATTAAACTCATGCATAAGTATACATTTTTAGATACAATCAAATCATCTCCCTTACTTTACTTCCTTTAGTTACAAACGTGGGCAGTCTGGAATTGCTCAATAATACTTTTGCCCTATCTCGTACACTGAGGGAAAATTATCGGGGGGAAGAGAGGGCACCTGCCTACTCTGTGGGTCTTGGTATGGATCTCTAGTGCTGAGTGATATATGTTAATTAAGTTCAAATTCACGCGTTAATTTAAATACAGATAGACAGGGTCAGTATAAATAAACAACGAAAAAAGTATTTTTTTTTATAAAAAAAACAGGGCAAGAATGCAATCTGACTTCTTGTGAGAGAGTCGAATTTGTACAGAAAACGTGAAAGAAACATATATACTAACCAAACTACAAGCGAGAAACCTGCAGATCTTCATCTTCTTCACCCTGAGCAGAATTCACAAACCGTTTGTACCCCCTCTCCTTGAATATAAGTTGCTCGACTGGGATATGGATATCTACCTATTTAGTACCCCGACACGTTGTAAGAAAGTGTTATCAGCACATCCCATATTTTTACCCACAAATCTTTTATTCCTTAAGCAGCAGAGGGGGCGAACAGACCGACTTTGGAAGCGTCCAAAAACCGAAATAAGCCTTCCTAAAAAAAGGATTAGTAACTTTAAAAATCAAAATAACTAACTACAGAGGCTCTTTCAAAGAGTCCCTAGAGTCCCTAGGTTAGTCCACGTTATTTCTCCAACTAAAAACTTCTTAATGGCGAGTATATTACAAAAAACGAACCAACTTGAGGTCTCGCCCCCTCTGCTGCTATAATTAAATCATTATGTTAAAATAAAATGGTACATCCAGAATCTCATACTGCAAGGATAGTTCGAGAACGATTAGAAGCAATCAAAAAATTTCTTCCTGTCAGAGATTCATTCAGAAAAAAACTACAAGCGCAGCAGGAAGCACAAGTTGAGTACGAAGAAGACACTAAAAAACTATTTAAACCCGACACTGCAGCTTTTAAGAAAGCTGCAGCGGCTGTTGAACAAAAACTATATGGGGAGATATTAAGGAGGAAGATGAGAAGAGGAAAGAGGGTATTTTTCCAGTATTATAACAAACTGCAGCGCAGACTGAAAAAATAGCAAGAAGAACCAAACAAACAGAAAAGATTTTACGAGATCTTCCAACTAATATAGCTGCAGCTCAACCTCCACCCGTCGATGAAGAAATACTTGAAGATATTGGAAAACTTCGTACTGAAGTCGCCAACGTGAGAAAATAACTAGCATCTGAACCCAAACCAGTAGAAGAAAACGTTGAATTGATTGCAAGATTTAGGAAAGGGTTTGTCGAAGATATTAAAAATACTAAAAGAGAAAAATTACCCGAAACAATATTATTTGGTATATTTAATAAATCTTATATTGTAAAACCCCGTCATGAAAAAGTAAGTGATGATAATCTTATTAAATGGATATATCACGTATATAGAAACAAAAAACAAGCCAGAGATCTGGAATATAAAAATCTTGATAAAGAAGTAAAAAGACTTTATAGAGAGAGAATAAAACAACTAGAACAAGAACAACTCTCCCAGCAGGAACCTTCATATCAACTTCCTCCACCTATGCAACAAATAGAACAACAACAATCTTCTTCACCGCAGCAAAGGTTGATGTCGGAACTTGAGAGGTCTCAGGAGCTACTTAAAAAAGTAAAAGAAAAAAAATCACCCTTAAGACTATTTAAGAAAACAACAGAAGAAAGAGCAACGGGGAGTGGTCTGGGAAATAATTTTGTTTGTCCTGATAATATCCTCAATGACGTGTCACGGTTAGAAGTTCTCATAGGGGGAAAACGTGCCGGAAATAACTCACCAGAAATTGTTAATGAAATATCTGATATTTGTCGAAGATTATTTCAAGGCGGTATTATGGATCGCAGCATTTATCGTTCCCTTATTGATGAAATTGCTGATGATTATCACAGCGACTAAACAATTAATTAATCAGTATATAAAAATGATTATACACACTGCTCAACGTGGACCGATCATGGTCAGGGTAGTAAACTCACGACTGCCAAATTACAAAACAATTTACGGAGATGGACTTGGTGATGTTGTTCAGGGTCTATTTAGAAGGATGGCTCCAAAAGCAATACTGATTGCAAAGCAATTAGGGATGAAGGCTATTGAGGCTGTTCGTGATAAAATTCCTGGCGCTATTGGTAATCTTGCCAGTAAAGCGTTCTCGACAGTCAAGGACAAACTAGCTCGATTAGTACGAAGAAAACAGCAGCAACCAATTAAACTGGCCAGCACTGAAGTTATGTCAGCAAATGTCAGTAAAATAATAAATCAAGCCGCAAATCAAAAACTAGCGGAATTATCTGAAGAAGCAGAAAGAAATATAACTGCAAATTTAATGGCGGGAAGTGGTCTTCATGTCAGACAACGATAATTTACATCACCATCTGGAAAATTGATAATTATAATAAAATGTTCAAGCGTATGTCCGACCCAGCATTTGACATGAATGCACCGGTCCTCAAAGATGAATCAGTACGTGATTATCAATTTTATTCCTATGACGCAAGACAACCAAATCAGCGGGGGAGAATCGAATTACAGGTTCAGGATACAAGTAGATATTTCTTGCCCGCTGAGGCGTTTATTGAAGTAGAAGGTGAACTTGTAAAGGCGGATAATACTAACTACGGCGTCAATGACCGAGTTGGTTTTGTCAACAACGGGATTATGGCACTGTTTAGTAGCGCCACATACATGATTGATGGAAAAAATATTGAATCAATTCAGAATGATGTTGATGTTGCTACAACAATAATTGGTCTAGCGAGATATTCTGATGATTACACAAGATCAGCCGGTCCAACAATGATGTCTGCCAAGGATATTACCAACAACGCTGATCATGTTCAATATATTAAATTACGGACACCAGTAGGTACTGCATCTGATCCACAACCAGATGATTTTGAACACGCAGCCAGACCAAGTGCTGCTTTTGATATTATAAAAAGTGTTAATGCAACTTACAACTTAGGATTTGCAACACTCCGAGCAGCGTTGTCAGGAGATAATAGAAATTTTTCATGTGCAATTCCACTGTCTCGCATCTTTGGATTTTGCAGAAATGTTAGAAAGGTCATCTTTGGAGCTAAACACACAGTTGCGCTCGCAAGAAAAGGTGACGATAATGATGCAATCTGGCGAGGTGTTGGTGTTGCTGATGCTGGTAAAGTAAATATAACGAAGCTTTCATTGTGGATGCCAGTAATGATTTCATCTATTGCTGAACAACAAAAATTACTCTCTTTTACGGATCAAGGCGGTAAATCATTGCTATCATGGTTAACAGTAACCACAGATGCTGCTCAAAATAATGCTAATGGTTTATTTACATGGAATATAGCATCACAGCAAGGTGTTTCTGCGCCACGACATATTTTTATTGCGCTGCAAAATAATGATCGGGCGAATAGTCAAGAACGTTCACATATGATATTTGACAAACTTGGAGTTGATGAAGTTTCCTTGCAGATAAATGGACATCAAGAACCAGCTGAAGATATATTGTTAAATTTTGGTCAAAATCACGTAGCGCGCATATCATCGTTTGATGTCATTTATGGGACGTGATCAAAACGTGGATACTGGGCTGCAAATATCACAGTTAGATTTTATAAATCTGTATCCGATTTATTACTTTTCGCTGGAGCATCTTGATTTATCCAAGCAAATCTGTCGTTGATATACACTTTCGAGCTCGTGTTACTGACCTGCCAGTGGTGGTATCTACAGAGCAATCGCGGTTATACTCAGTGATAAAGCGATGTTACTTGAAGGTGGTAGTGGTCGAATGAGGCTTATTGATGCACCAGTGGAAAATCTTTAATCATTATTTGGAGCGTGGCAAGTATTTATCATAAAATGCCATATCATCACGTTAGTGTCAGTCTGACTCCTGGTCAGATTAAAAACCTTCAATCAAATTCAGCAAAAAACTACGGAATGAAAATATCACTAAAGCGAGATCAGATCACGAGTGGTCAAAATAAATTATCATTATCAGAACGTCAACTTAAACATTTCAATGGCGCAAAACAATCAAAAACAGGCGTCAAACTTAATCTCTCTGCGGGAGCGATTAAGGACTCAGTTAAAACCGGTGGTATTTTTCCACTTCTCGCGGATATTTCAGCGTTAATAGCTGCTGCCGCTCCAGCCGTAGCAAAACCAGCCGCGTTAGGTGCTGTTGGAACCGCTGCTGGAATGGCTCTAAAGAAAGCAACAGGAAATGGATATAAAAAAGGGACGCGGCCTAAGATTACCGGGATCTCGTTGGGGAAGAGGTCTGAGGCTTCCATGATCACTTCGTTAGAGGCTACAGCATCAAATTTTGATTTACTTGATGCTGCTAAACGATTAAAAAAAAATCCTTCAGAGGTGTTTTTATGCGAGATCAATTACCGAAACAACCGAATGAATTCGAAACAGGTATTATTAATCTTGACTCGAATTCAGGACCTGGTACTCATTGGGTATCATACGCGGTTGATCCACGTGGAATCGTTTATTTTGATTCATACGGGTTAGCTCCACCGCGTGAGTTTATCAAGTATGTTGCACCACTTCACGCGCAAGTTTGGTATTCAACGCTACCCACACAAACAATGACAGATCCGCCAATATGCGGCCGTGAAGTAATTAATGTACTTAACGCTATATCAAAATCATCCAAACCCCCACATAAAGTCGTGCATGATTATACAAGCAACCAATTCGTTTTAAACAGATCTTAGATCTTAGATCTCATATAATGGTTGATATTTACGGAAGAAGATCTTCTTCCGGCGTTAAGAAAAAGTCCGATGACATTGATCTGTCGAAGGACGCGACTGAAGATGAACTCGCTGATATTATGAACCTGGCTGGAGTTGACCCAGATGAGGTTGTTATTTTTCAGGACCGATACGGAAAACTAAAAACGAGCAATATCAAATGGAATGATATAATTCGACGAGTACTCGGTGCAGTCACGGATAACATCCCTGTGTTTACTGACGGCGGTAGAATCAGGGATTCAAGTATATCGTTTATAACCAACAGAGATCAAATTACAGCAAGTGTTGCTAATCGTGTAAGAAACACCGGCGACACAATGACACTGAACTCAGCATGAACGGGAATAGGATAGTAGTTTTAAGAGATCCAACATCCGACGAAGATGCCGCAACAAAAAAGTACGTTGACGTCAACTATGGCACCGTTGACGGTAAATTATCCACGTTGTGGGCCGAGTATGACGTTCACGTAAACGCGTTCACAAATCTTCGCAGAAACTTTAGAAAAATTAATGAAACCGCTGAGGAATTTTTTGGTAATCCGCACACCGTTGACATAAAACTCGATGTTATCAAGACGAACATCGACACGATCAAACAAACACAGCAAAACATGGTAGCGGAGATTCCTGAGATCGTTAATAAAACCAGTCTGATTAAAATTCCCGGCGGGGTTACTCCTGGGCATATTACAAATATCGTATACACGGTGTCATCTGGATTCGCAACATGGTCACAGCAAAATAAAACTATTAAATAAACCGCAACTGTCACTGGCATCTACAGGCTGCCTGTGTTTAGTGCTGCAAAATTTGAAATATTTTCAACGTATCCATGGCGTCATTCAACTGATAAGTTTTCCGGGGTTGTATCTGTTATATTAAATAGCGGAAACGAAGAAATATTTATTCTGGAAGCAGCTGATAAGAAATTAACCGCAACATCTTACTGGTGGTGTCTAGAATTTGTAGCTGAAACACCTCAATTGGTTACTGCATAAAATATAATGAGTACCTATATCGACGTTGCATCGTAACATTATAGGTACAATCAAGCGCGTTAATGGCATGCAGCGTTGAAAGATCGAGTCGAACAATATACAGTAAAAGTAAAGAAATATCGACGACGGCTAGTTATCGTCGACGTGATCGTTTATTCAGTATCTGCTGTTGTTGCTGGAACCGGTGTGATATTATCAACAATGACAATGATGGCGCCTGTAGCTGTAACTACTTGTATTTCAGCTGCAACAACAATTGCAGGTGTGCTCAATATCATTGCAAAAAATATGTACTTGCACGAATGAAAAATTATCCGATTACATGATAAACTTACACATAGCAACTGTCGCATACTCAAAGTTATCTTCGTTGTTATCAGCGAGTTGTTATCATTTTCTACGCTCAACAGAACACCCCCCCCCCCAATAATCAGCCCGTGGGTGATACAAAACATGTATCAACCACCGGTGACGTGTGGTTGGAGGGGTTCTGTTGTCAGTCATGGGGATTCGATCCTGGGACCTCAAGTATCACGGTCAGGTACGTTATCAACTGAGCTATCGAATCATCTAACAATATATGTTTCAGAAGTTATTATATAGCTACGGTTTCTAAATAGATTGTAAGTTATACGTATTTCTGCATTAAAACAACGGTTTCTGAATAGATTGTAAATATTTCTGTATTAAAACAGCGGTTTCTGAATATATTGTAAATATATAAATGATCAGCGTGTTCTGCCTTGATTTCTCGTAACAGATTGTAAATATCTGTACTAACAGGGTGTTCTGTCTTGATAAAATATATTTACATCTACTACTGCACCATCAAACGTTTTATCACCTACAGATCGGTTTAAATATTTCTGTATTATAACAGCGGTTTCTGAACAGATTGTAAATATTTGCATTAAAACAGCGTGTTTTGCCTCGATTTCTCGTAACAGATTTAAAAATAGCTCGCTATATTGTACGATGTGAAATACGTTTATTTTCTATTTTGTGAGCTAAAAAAACATAAATATCTTTCTTTAGTATAATTATTGATATTAATTACGACGTAGATGGTTAATTGACTAATTGCGACCATAAAAATCAGAAATCTACGGATAAATATATATTGAGAGAATTATCTCCCTTTCGCATAAGTCAAAAAATAAGTAGTATACGATTGTACAATACTGGGTCCCCAAAACAATAAATGGTTAATATATACAATTTAAGGTAATTACTTAATAGTGATCATAGTTTATCTCATTAACAATATTGGAAAATAATTTTCTGTTTATATTTACTGGAAAGAGTAGATTTGGTTGTATTTTCTGCGACGTATTTTACCACACGCGAGTTAATATCAAAGTATTTCGCAGCTGAATACATTGATTGAAATATAATTTCTTCGTCAGTTTCTATGTTTGTGGATTTTACCGCCCTCCTTGCAATTGCTCTGTCATATTTACCAGTCCCTCCCCGTGCAGAATTATCACTCTGTGTAACAGCTTGAAGGTTGGATAAATTATTGTCAATTTTCACCCCGTTGATATGATCGATCACAAGACCGTCTTTGATCAACCCCTTGTGACACTCGTATGTGAAACGATGACAAAGATAAGTTTTTTACCAATAGTAAACTTTAGATAACCAGTATTACTAATAACACCAACTGGCTTTTTCAACCTGCAATTTCTAATCATACCATCACGATTTGATTCGTAGTTTGTTATTGTAGGATGCTTTATAAACTCGTGGTTCATATTTTGCTCCATTATACAATAATATTATTTGTTAAATCATAATTTGTCTGAAAACTTACTTAGATAATCCTCCACGAATTTTATAGCGTTGTTATTGACATCATTTTTTGGTCATAATATCTTTTAAGCTCTCTGTATCGTTTACCACCACAACACGCACACAACTGTGTTTTTCCTCCTACTCCAGCACCACATTGCAGACATGGTATTGGTCCTAAGCTTCCACGGTGAACGTTTTGCATGTGTTGTCCGCAGAATTTCTTTCTACAGGATTTATTACAACGAGTCAATGAACCAACCATGAGCCATTTGCATTGAGACATTGTATACATAATATTTTAATTTAAATATTTGTTTGAAATATAATATGAACGAATTCGATAGATTATCCCGAATAAAGCCCAGGAGCGCAGATAAATTTAATCTCGACAAAATATCTCCTGACCTACCGATGCAAGCTCTGGTTGATCCGAAAAATAAAAGTTTGATTAATAAAATTCACGACTCCAAGAAAGAATTTCGCACAGATGATGCATCTCATGTCTGGTCAACGTTCAAGATTATACGCAACAAAGATATCATCGACGCTATGATGAACGACAAACGAGCAGCAATTATCATTAGCTATCTTGATAATCGCAAATACCTTTTCAGAATAAAATTTGTCATACTTGCAGAAACAGATGATTGGATTATCCGTGACAAATATGATCCTGTCCACGGTAATAAAAAAACTGTCGTACTAAGTAAAGATTCCAAACCAGGTCTATTGACAGGTATTGACAAACCGTATTATGAACGAGCATACCCTCTAACAGCAGTTATTTATGGAATCTATGTGATAAATGAAAAACCTAGCGTTGATAAACTGGCGCCGATGAAATTTTCAAAAATAAACTGTGTGGCTGAAAGAGTAACAGAACATTTTACCGTTTCGACTCGTGGAAACGGTCTAACGGATAAAAGACGTAAAATAATAAACACGTGGGGAGAAATGGTTAAAGATACCGGGGCGTCTATCAAAGATGTCGCTGAGATAGGAAAAAATTAAAATTTCCAATAACCATAGCGACGATAACAGGAGAGATTTTGTATGAATCAAAATATAGATCAAAAGGAGCTTGGATTGAAATTATTGATCATAACGCACACGCCTGGACTAACGCAGTAACAATATTTCCACGAGATCGAACTGTTAAATGTTATCCCATAGATAATTCTGATGGAGATATGTTTGATTTTATTAACGAAATAAGTAAAAACGATCCTGTGTCAGTATGGTTATTTCAGAGTTCTAACGACGAATCAGATATGGAAGAAAAAAAATTTGATCAGTTTGTGAGACCAAATGGCGTTATTTATCGAACAGATCTTCTTCACGAGAAAATGAAAAATCTTGCACTGCAATATACTGATGATAGTGACGAACTATTGAGCAACTGTTTTACTGTTCCGTCATTTGCGACTCATTTTGCTAGAAAGAAAAATTCGTGGAAACCAACTAGGTTTGATTTTCTTGATGACATAATATCCAGTTGTGTCGAATATGGACACGGCGGACTATGGAATACTAAATACGATCACAGAGATGTTATTTCAGTTGATATGGTCGCGTGTTATCCCGGAAGTTTTCTCGGGATGGGAGATTGTTCTGTATACTTTAAAAGATTCGGTCATCCGACGCACGAAATGACGTGAGTATCGATAAATGGACCATTACCGGATTTTGACCTGACTGGATTCGTTTGTATCGAGTCATTCGAAATGTCTAAAGGACTTCATCCAATTTGTTATGTTTGGTTTGGAAAACATTTTTCTGAAAAAATGTGGACACCAATAGTACTATCACGGTATATGCTTGATTGTGCGATATTAATATCGCTGACGATCAGCGAAGCAATTATATCATATCGAAAACAAACCGAAGTTTGGTTACCACAACAAAAGGAGTATTCGGATGAAAACCCGGATAAAATTGATTATGAAAATAAGATCACAAAAGATCTTGGTAGAAAAATAATTGGCAAGTTCACCCAAGGAGGATCATATGATCATAAACGACATTGTACAAGATTGATCATGGACGATGCTGAGTTAGATTTAATAATCGCTGATACAACAAATAAGAACACGTTTATAAGTCGAGAAATATCTTTCTTGCCAAATGGAAATAAACTAGGTACAAAAAATTGTGAGCTACATGGACGGTGAGTCACCGCAGTTTACTCATTTAAGATCTTCAATGTTAGCGTACGTTTCGATAAATTTATTATCGATGATAAATAAGGTTTCTAAGCTTGCTGTTAGAGTTGCTACGGATTCGTTTTATATAAGTAAAAAATTTCAATACTGTTAGAAAAATTAAACAAAGAAACTTGTGCATCGTGGGGTTCGTGGAGAATAAAAAAGGAAAATATACTTAATTATTCCGAATCCGCTGATATTGCGGTTAAAGATATTTACTGTAAAAAATATCAAACATCAAAACTATCGTCGACAACTTCGTTGTTACCATCGGTATACGATCAAATAACTAGACACAAAACAGTTTATCTAACCGGACCTGGCAGTTCTGGTAAAACCACTCGAGCGATCGAACTATTTCAGAATTCGGATATGATTGTGCTAACACCTACACACAGACTCGCGCGAGAAATGAAACAACGAGGAGTACAATCATGTACTTATCACAGCTTTTTCCGATGGAAGGGTGATACATGCACATCTTTAAGGATGGGAGAAAAATATATTCCAAGGATCATAATATGGGATGAAATATGCACTGTACCGCTAGAAACATTAAAAATATTTCTTGATTGGTTATTAACAAGAAATACTGCTGTGATAATGTGCGGCGATCACGGTCAACCACCACCCGTAGTTGGACCATCTCCACATGATTGGCTGAAAAATTTCGTTGATCACTATGAAGAAATAACTGATGATCATAGAGCACTTGATGCAGAATTAAAGGAATTTAAAACATTAATCAGACTACAACCGAATAAAATTCAGTGTGAAGTAATGCGCGAGATAATTTCAGAAACACCCATGAAAGACTTTCTGCAAACGTGGAGACCAAACGATTTAATAGTTGCAAGTAAAAAGATAGTTCGTGATACACTTCAACGGGAGTTGTTTCAGTTACAACGAGAAAAGTTTCCAACGTTGCCAGTTCCGTTATGTTATCGACCAGCAGATACGCGACGGCAAAATATTGAAGTTGATATACCAGGACACTTGACAGAGTCAAGGAAACAGAATCTTGTGTTGAATGATATTGTTGCAGTTGATGTTGATGTTGTTGAAGATGCTCTACGTGCTGATAAATCCCCGTGGACGCTTGGATACGCGATGACGATTCATTCATCTCAGGGATTAACTATTACTGATACAGTTATTTGGATCGTTGATGATCGTATCGAATGGTCGAACTTAATTTATCTTGCAGTGTCTCGAGCTAGAAAAATATCTCAATCGAGACGAATCGTCATGGACTCGTCAGTGATCAACGATGATATTGACGAATGTCAAAATGATATAATAAGAAAAAAATTATCTGGTTATAAACAGTGACAAAAAAACGCGATTTTGATCTTGATGTTGATTTTATTAATGCGCTGAAACAACGACAGAATAATAATTGTGCAAGTTGTAATTGTATAATGTTATGGCGGTATCTGAAAAATGATCCAAGACAATTTACCGTAGATAGAAAAAAATAACAATCTTGGTCATACACGAGAAAATGTCATGTTGACCTGTCTTGAGTGTAATCGACGTAGAGGTGCTGGCACCAGTGCTAGTTAAGTGATTTGGGTGGTAATTGTGTATCCTCGGGAATTACTTGTAATTGTTCACGTACAAATCCACGTTGAGGAGCAGTTGAATCTAATCGGTAGATTGCAGGTCTACCAGTGGATCTTGTCACGGTGGATATCTTATGTGTGGTAATACTCCAAATAGGATCAGTCGCTCTTTTCTTACCACCTTCAAGTTCACCGGGCTCATATAAATATCTTACAGTGATATTACCTAATTATGGTTGCGCTGAAGAATCACGTCGTTGTATTGGTATATTTTTTTTTTTTGTAATTGCATTAATAGGTTTCATGTTGGTCGTTCAAGTTGTTTCATTATTTAATGCAGTTATCACACTTAGTAATCTTGCCACCCATTCACGAGATCTCGTATCCTGAATAAATTCCTTCGCGTATTGATATCCAAATAACCGCTCAGCTAGCGTTCGATTAAATCGTTCAACAATTGCCTGATCACGATGAATCGCAGTATGTCCTCGTCGTATTTTGGTATTATGTTGTTTCATCAGCGATGATACTGGACCAAGAAATTCCTTGCCAGGATCAACCTGTAGCAGCTGTGGCCATCGTAGACCACCTGGTTGATAAATTCGTTTAAACGCAGAAGCAACTTCAACAGCTGTCTTTGTTGACAGCGGCTCTGCTTCTTTATATCTACTTGCAACATCAACAACGGTTAGCGCGTGTTTGTACGTTTTTCTACGTACAGTATCATGTGGTAAAAACAGAATATATGCTTGATGAACTTCATTAGGAACACTAACATCGAAATACGCGTACTGAATTTGTTTCGGTGGTGGTAGGTAAATTTGCCATATTGCCTGATTGGATAACTACGCTTTAGCAGTAGAATGTTTAACCGCTGCTGCATCAGCAAGTTTACTAATTGCTGCTTTACCTTTCCAGTATCCAACTGAGGAATAATAAATCGATTCCATTTTATATATTACCAGCCCCAAGCGCTAATTTACCTTTCATCTCGGATCTTACTAACCAATTAGCTAATGATTCTTTGATATTTTTATTTTTTATGGAATTTAGCGCATGAATTAATTTCACATCTGCAATATGCCTATGTTGTAGATCATTGCTTTCAGATGCAACATCATGAGCATGACATGCTTTATCAATAGCGTTTATTGGTTCCTCGCCTGGTTTTGGTTGATCCTGATTATCAAGCCTGATATCGAGTCGAGTACCAGGACCGCAATAATTATATCCTGGTAGGTGTTTTTCTCCTGGGTATTTAGCCCACGGAGTTACCGGTAATTTTGTTAATTTTGCTGCAATATCACCTCCTGGTTTTTTTTTTTTTTTGGTTTTTTTTTTAACGTTGACTTTGTCCTTGAATTATCACCGGGAATAAATTTAAATTTATTTGTACCACACCGCGTACACTTACCCGTAACCGCTGATCTGTTATTTTTTGTGGTAATAGTTGTTAGTGTATCCGTCGGGGTACGCGTCCTGCACTTCACACAATATAAATCCATGGATATTTTATGCAGCATGGATATAATTGATTTTTCAGCGACAAGAAAACGAGAACCTGTCAAGCACCATCCTGCGTTACCAAATTCCATCAGAATGATAATAATAGGACCATCTAGAAGTGGAAAGACACAGTTGTTACTTAATCTTATAATGAGATGGTTAAAGTGGGATAAATTGTATTTGGTAGCCCCGTCAGTTCATGATTAACGATGTTATAATGTGCTCAAGGATTTTAATGAAAACGCGCGAATAGATAAAGATAACGATGTTATCGAGTTTATAACCGATATTGATGAAGCACCATCAGTTGATTCCATAGACGGATTTATTAATAATTTAGTTGTATACGATGATGTGATGCTGGACAAACAGTCAAATCCAGCTAGGATTTTTTCTCGAGGTAGACATAAAAACACCGATGTCATTTATGTTACTCAATGATACACACAAATACCAAAAGTGATCAGAGATAACTGTAATATTGTAGTTGTGTTTAATGGAGTTGATACACATACGTTGCGAAATATTCAACAAACTTGGTGCAGCGGTGACATGGATATAATTAAATCTAAAAATTTCTTTTCACGAGCGCAAGCTGCTCCGCATGGATTTATAACAATAAATTTGTACGATCCTAAAACAAGATATCGTATTGGACTCGATAAAATATTTGGATAAATTAATAGCAGCAGAGGGGGCGAGACCTCAGGTTGGTTCATGTATTGTAATATACTCGCCATTAACAAGCTTTTAGTTGGAGAAATAACGTGGACTAACCTAGGGACTCTTTGAGAGAGCCTCTGTAGTTAGTTATTTTGATTTTTAAAGTTATTAATCCTCTTTTTTTAGGAAGGCTTATTTCGGTTTTTGGACTCTTCCAAAGTCGGTCTGTTCGCCCCCTCTAATGCTCCTTATTGTCAAACATGCAAGCCGCTCAGCCTATTGACTGAAGAAAGCTAGCAGACTCGATGTAACATAAGAGGTATCATTAAGACACAAATACCTTAATGTCACTTTGTTCATTTAGAATACGTTTCCTAGTACGTGTAGTTTCTCATCCTACACTTTAAGACTTCCAACATAGGGTTGTGTGCGGGTGGGGGCGAAGCGGGGAAAAGGAAGGTAACTTAAAATATATAAGTGGTCATTTGGATCAGAGTGAATACAGAAGAATCGAAAAAATAAGCAAATTAACATTAATTTTCAGAGTAGTGGACAGCAAATTTTAACTATACTGAAGTTTTAGCTTAATACTTGACGAAATATTAAAGAATGGAAAAGATACAGCGCCAGAGCTAGAAATTTCATACAAATATATCATAAATTTAGAAATGAATTAACGTATATAGAAAATATTTATTTGTCAGTCATTAGGGCAGGGGCAAGCGTCGAGGTGGGGTATGGTGGTGATACTTCCATAATTAATGATGCGTTGGCATGAACTTAGATAAATCAACCCTGCCACCGTGACGATAATGAGTTTCGGTTAAGGGGCTGATATCACGTGTTCATTAAAAGCTGCAAAAATCTGCCGCCAATTTTTGTTGGAGATATCGGTGTACATTTTATGCACTTACCGGTATTCCTCGCGGCTGTCTAGCTACAGTTGGCTGAAGGTTTTTTTGGTGACAGGTACATTATATTTCCGGAGCAAATCCTATGTTTGGTGACTTGTAAATCCACGTGGAATAGTACAAGCATCTGTCCTGTTGCCTTTTTGAATTTCGCGCTAGATATGTATGTTGCCTATTACCGGTATGTGTCTAAAGTGTACGCAGATTTGCTCAGGAAAGATTTCTATACAGCAAAATTGATCATTTTAGTGAACAGGTGACATCATACCCATATATCGTCCATCAGTATCAACACGGATTTCGGGGTTGATGCTAAACTATTTTCTAATGGTCAGTGTTTATGCACTTTCGTTTCGTTGGGGGGTGGGGGTGGGGCAAGGGGTGGACTTTGGGGGTTGGTGTACTGAATTCTTGTCTGATTTATGTCTGAATAGAATCTGGTTTCGGATTGGGTTACTCGTAGTAAATTCGGTGACGCGGTGGGGGTGGAGAAGGAACATTTCAAATTACAGGCCTGTTGTAACGGATTTCGCTGTTTATGTCAATGCCATTATCATACAATGGTAAAAGACGATACTATAAAGGTCACATTCTGGACGGTAGTTATTATCACCCAAGTAATTATGATAACCAAACCTAAACGAAATCAGTATACAAAGTTCATAGTGATCAAGGAAGTGTAAGCATGAGGGCTTGATACTTTATTTACATACATAGATGAATTTGAGACAAGAATATTTGTGTTATGGTAACGTTGGGTGTGTACATTTATTTATTTTTTGGGGTGGGTGGCAGGAAATATTTGACCTCTGGCATTGCCAAATCCTTCAAATATGTAACGCATCATCATTGTATGTTTCAACAGACCATTGTCATGACGATCACGTAATATATTCAACTTAAACATGTTCCATTCCATAACACCCCGGATATTCTGTTAATCAGTACGAGTCATTTATTGGTGAGAAAAACTGCACTAGGCGAACCATTCATTCACCCACCCACCCCCAAACTTTCTCCTCAAATTTAGCGCCCAAATTTAACTTGGCGTTCCGTGTAACCGCCTAGTTCGCATAAATGGTCGGGCCGCCCCTGTATTTAGTATTCTTATGGATAAATGATTTTCCTCAAATATTTAGCTGCATTTTTAAAAACTGTGTTGGTGGAACTGGAAACATTTCATCAACTAACTTTTGGCCAGCTATTGCAGAGAATGTCCAATGAATATAAAGTCATCTACAAATATTGTGTCCTTTTTACTGTTATTTCCATTTTTTCCTGAGCTATCATCTATGAAGTCCATGCTGAATATTCTTTTCATCGTTGTTCGAAATCTTTTACATCCTTATTTGGATAATTGGAATCCGGTATTTTACTAAGCAGTTGACTGTCATAGTCAGACATGTTACGAATAAAATATGGTATATGTTTGAATACATGTATATTTAATCTTAATGGCATTCGTGAAGTACTGGACCTCCATGTATTGTCCCAGACAGGAAGTGAGTGTCCGTGTACATGCCGTCCTTGTCGGAATTTCTTTTACACACAAGATAGGAAGTGAGTGTCCGTGTACACGCTGCCCTTGTCGGAATTTCTTTTACACACAAGATAGGAAGTGAGTGTTCGTGTACACGCTGCCCTTGTCGGAATTTCTTTTACACACCAGATAGGAAGTGAGTGTCCGTGTACACGCTGCCCTTGTCGGAATTTCTTTTACACACCAGATAGGAAGTGAGTGTCCGTGTACACGCTGCCCTTGTCGGAATTTCTTTTACACACCAGATAGGAAGTGAGTGTTCGTGTACACGCTGCCCTTGTCGGAATTTCTTTTACACACCAGATAGGAAGTGAGTGTCCGTGTACACGCTGCCCTTGTCCAAATTTCTTTTACACTTAAATTAAAATGTTGCTCATCTTCGTTTGTAAAAACACACGTTTTCGTGTTTTTCGCTCTAAATTCTTGATACACAATTTTTGCAATTTTACCCAACAATTCGTAAAAAAATTGAACGCAGTCCGTCGGTCTCTAAACTATTAGTTTGCATTTTTGCGGATCCTTTTAAATTACAAAGAGAACCATAACTGAATGTGTTCATCTCTTTTCATTGTCCAAGACATTACATCATCATAGGTGATGTGTTACGAAAGAAGATCTTGAGTTTTGTTGATAACTTGTGATGTTATACTGAAGTCACAATAAATAATACAACCAGCGTTTAATTGGTGCAGATGCTTTTTGAATTTGACAACTTAACCTCCTTTGGCAATATCTCTATCAAGTTCTCAACACGAACAGTCTTATGTGTTCTGCCAATTTTATTTTTCGCTTATTTAAAATCAAGCATTTTTCCTCAGATTTGTTTCTGTCGGTGCAGTGGCACCTCCCATCCTTGTAGAAATTTGGATAACCATATTAAAATATTATTAATAATTCGACAATTACAAAACATATAACCTTCATTACCAAATTTACCAATGTCCTCTATTTGTACCGGACATATATTTTTTCTCAGTTGTATTTGAATTGTCTATCTAACTGATTAATCAGTGCACTTAAATGAAACTAACTCTAATATTAATTTGTGCCTTGAACCAATACACTAAGTAAATAAATATTTATATCAAATTTTTATTAAAATCTAATGTGACATTTTTTAAATATGGCGATTAATTAAAAAATTTCAAATTCAGGTCGTCGGAACCATTTTATTCGCCACAACAGAGATACCTTTTGTATATTTAATTTGTATTGTTTGTTAGTATTTCTTAATGATTATATGTTATTTTGTAATTGACCCTTGTCCAAAATCAAGTTCGTGGTGTATCTGACTAGTGAAATTTATTTTGTAAACAATATAATGCATATGTATTGTTTCTCTATGATTATAGCTTTAATATTCAGACCATTATTAATTGTAAACATGTTTACTTCAGTTTTTGAGTTAAATATACAGCCTATATTCTGACTTTAGAAAGTTCCAGAATGGAAATTTCTCAATTAAGTTGACAGAGTCCTTCCAGAAAATGGTATTTGCGACTTAGGTTAAGTGGAGGGATATATAACCTTGTTTACATTAGGATTATTCTTTCTTGCGTTAGCATTCGAACAGAGTCATTCTTATTCGTGTGTTCATTTTTTAATTTGGGTGAATTTATTTATTCAGATTATTATTCATAAGAATTAGAAAGAGCTCAGTAATATTCTATACTAAATCATTAATGTTGAATTACAGTGAATTCAGTCAGAACATTTTGGATTATATTACTGTGATACATCAAAATATTCTTAAAACGTCATCACTTTCCAGATCATTGGCACATTAGTAACTCGAGACTACAGATACATCAACAAATGTTGGACTTTATTTGAAATACCACTGGAATTCAATTGGAGCATCATACATTTGAATTTGCGATAGAACGTTTAGGACTATTTGAGATTTAATTTACAATACTGCAATTGCATGTTCTTTTTAAATTGTCACTTCGTATTTTAGGAAAATAAATTCGTTGTTGAATTTTTTTAAGAACTTGTTACTTTTCGCTCTTTTCTGTTACACAGTTTAAGACTATAGAGTCGCAACACTGTTACGATAAAGTTTGCTTTTTTGAATTGCCCCCCCCCCCACACACACACACACACCAGCGGCTGCTGTAGAACTATTCGGGCCCGGTGCAAAATGCGTGATTGAATGTAGTACTTTTGTCAAATAATTTCTCAAAGGCTGTTGTCGAAGGGAATATCGGTTTTTATGTAATAATACCAAGTCTTACTGTGCCAGTAAATACCGATTTTGTTTTTAGATAAAGAGTGACATGGTCTTACTGCATAAGTGAATATCGATTTTTTTTAACAAATAAAATTCCATGCACCAGTCAAAAATTATTTTCATTAGTGTTGGTATAGCCGCTAATGATGGGGTGGTATTATTACTAAAAGTTTAATTTCTGTAAATTTCTCAATGTATTATTTCGCTATGGTCTAACACTGTCAAACTTATTTACTACCAATCAACATAAAACAAAAGCTACGCCATTATTGGTACATTTTTATTAATATGATAACATTTACTGATTAAAGAAAAGCAGCAAACTCCTTGTAATCAGCAGAAATAGTTGTTATCGGTGTATTATTGTATTAAAATCGAAACTACCATTATTTAAAGAACCGTTTCCAAACCTGTTTCGATCAGGTGAATACATTCGTTCCATTCATATCGTATCGTTCATCTTTATTTAAAAGTCTTGACAGCTACAAAAATAATCTCAAAACTAAAGTTACGACATCAGAAATAATAAATGCCTAGCCTATTCTTACGATACATTTCTGTCACGAAATAATTTCTCTCTTGAACGACTGTATTCAAACACGAAATGAAAATATAAAGAAGCATACACATCAAAACAATTAAGTTTTTGCAGTCGTAAGTATTCGGCCTTCCATTAATAGCAAAATTGTACACATTTCTGGTCGTAAAATTACCTCGGAAGTAGTTGTAAGAATACACATCAATTTGATGTGTTAGATGATTCTCGTCCGGCAGAGTGGTGCGCCACATAGGTTATGATAGCAGAGCTTGACAATGTTCAAATTGTGATATTGTCTCCGTCTGCCACCATATTGTTTCCTGTGAACAAAAGTAGTTCAGAATATACCGTAGTTCTCAATGGCGCCAAATTACATCCAAGGTTTCTTTTTAGGCTTGACGGACAAGGCCGAGGATGTTTCCGACTGTTGTGTAGTGATTTATGCGATTTTCACATGTTCTATGTCAAAACCTAAAACACAACCAGATGGTTCTATCTTTGTTTGTTGACGAAGAAATATTTAGATTTAATATACAAGTGACGTGGTGTATTGCGTGATCCCCTCATGTGATACATCAAACTTCACAAGTTCCGGCATTTTCTCAAAACCAATCAATTCTATCTTGGCATTTTATGAATGCGGCTTGCATGCAAGATTTACTTGCCTCATAAATTGAAGAACCCAGTTGTAAATCATCGCATAAGCCATATTGTGTTTTGAAAAAAAAAACAACACGTGTTAACACATTTTTGCGAAGAAGTTTACTTAGTTTAAATTAGAATCAAGGCATGACGTCAAATGATCTTAGAAAGTCATGAAAATTAACACAATAGTGGGGCCAAGTGTTTAGAACTATTTTGTTATTCTTACAATAAAGACATGGCATCAGAGCTGGTCAGCGTAGGGATAATATCCAAAATTACATAGTATATCACCAGACAGCAGAGTCGCTTATTTAGTAACTATGGCGCAGAGTGGTGATGCATTTGGCTAAGACATTAAAAATGGCTGCCTCTGCGGCACATCCAAAGTTTAAGACGAGGGTATTCTGATTGATCTTCGAGGGGATTTCGGTCACGGAAACGGACAATGAGTTGCTATTGTTAATCTTTTGCGTATGGGGAAAGTGAATCATAACGGTAGTTTCTGAATGGTGAAATGCAAGTCACGATCATATTCAAATTTTATCAAAAGGTCCAAGTCAAACTTCAAAATTATGTACGTTTCTGTTTCGTGTTTTCTGTTGTATGTAGACACTTCTTCATACATTGTGCCTGGGAGCGGAAATTGTTTCCATTTTGGCCACATCCTCCGTAGACAAACAATTTACACTGGAAAGTAGTCGGGTCGAAGTAGTATCGTGGATGATTTGCCCTGCATCGGCCTGTGACAGCTGGTTCTGTGCATTTAGTCTTCACTGAAATGGATATTAGACAGTTTTGTTTCCTCAGTGCGTGTGAATGTGTGTGTGTAGCTTGTGGTGGTTGAAATTTATTTAGAAGGAAGGCTCGTGGATTTTTGTGCTATCGTCATATATATATATATATATATATATATATATATATATATATATATATATATATATATATATATATAAGAATACTGTATGAAAATGAAAACTAAACCTTTCTAGACATTGCAAAAAACGGTCATTAGCAAGAAAAGTTCTTCTTTAACACTATTCTTGATTGGTTGACTGTCATAGGAATCGTTAAATGTACGTGACATACATAGAACTGTACCTCTATTTTTCTCTCACTATATATATATATATATATATATATATATATATATATATATATATATATATATATATATATATATATTACAAAACGCAGTCGGAGAAAAGTATCAAGTTTATGGTTATATTTGTCTATACAGTATTCAGAAAAGTGAATGCTCACCACATTTATATTCGTTGGTTTCTGGATTCTGACGACATTTCTCGCTGCGTTTACAGGAAGACTGCAGAAATAATAATAATAATAATAATAATAATAATAATAATAATAATAATAATGATAATAATAATAATAATAATAATAATAATAATAATAATAACGCCTCTACTTGCTACAATTAGTATTGTAAAATAGTAGTAAATGTAGTGGTAGTAGTGTTTTACCCCAAATTCTTGATCATTTCTTTTTAGCATTTACGAAAGTATACTTTTAGTAGTAGTGGTAGTAATAGATTCAGTAGTAGTAATAGTAGTAGTAGTGGTGGTAGTAGATGCAATAGCAGCAATAGTAGTAGTGGTAGATGTAATAGCAGCAATAATAGCAGTAATAATAGATGCAGTAGCAGCAATAATAGCCGTAATAATAGATGCAGTAGCAGCAATAGTAGTAGTAGATGTAATAGCAGCAATAATAGCAGTAATAATAGATGCAGTAGCAGCAATAGTAGTAGTAGATGTAATAGCAGCAATAATAGCAGTAATAATAGATGCAGTAGCAGCAATAATAGCAGTAATAGTAGATGCAGTAGCAGCAATAGTAGTAGTAGAAGATGTAATAGCAGCAATAATAGCAGTAATAATAGATGTAATAGCAACAATAATAGCAGTAATAATAGATGTAATAGCAGCAATAATAGCAGTAATAATAGATGCAGTAGCAGCAATAATAGCAGTAATAATAGATGCAGTAACAGCAATAGTAGTAGTAGTAGATGTAATAGCAGCAATAATAGCAGTAATAATAGATGCAGTAGCAGCAATAATAGCAATAATAGTAGATGCAGTAGCAGCAATAGTAGTAGTAGTAGATGTAATAGCAGCAATAATAGATGTAATAGCAGCAATAATAGCAGTAATAATAGATGTAATAGCAGCAATAATAGCAGTAATAATAGATGCAGTAACAGCAATATCACTGTAAGTAATAAAAGAATACCACTATTTATTGGTAGTTTTCTCGAGAATTTACGTGGAACAAGCAGAGTACACTAGACAGCGAAAAACCAATAAAGATAAGCTACAGGGGTGAAACTTTACCAAACCCCAAACCCCAAACTGTGCCAGGGAGTAACGAAGTGTGCTATACACGCAGTATTTGATGGTATTGATAGGTAATGTAAAGTCATTTTCCATGCACTAAATGAATACCTGTAAAATATTTAAATACCTACATTTGTGCATAGTATTTATCACCTAAAAGAACAATACATGATTTCATAGGCATGATATATGCATCACAAGTGAGATATGATATATGTATCACAAGTGAGATAGACATATATATATATATATATATATATATATATATATATATATATATATATATATATATATATATATATATATATATCACAAGTGAGATAGACGTATGATTTATGCATCACAAGTTAGACGTATGGTATATGTACCACAAGAAAGATAGACGTATGGTATATGTATCACAAGTGAGATAAACGCATGATAGGCCTATATGTATCACAAGTGAGATAGACGTTCGGTATATGCATCACAAGAGAGATAATCGCATGGTTTTTGTATCGCCAGGGAGATAAACATATGGTATATGTATCATCAGTGCCCACAGATGTCAGCCACAAGGACACCATGATCTCATTCAAGAGTGCTCTTAAAACTCGCCCATTTCGATTGCAAGAACAGACTTAAACGACTTAATAATGTTTACTTCCTTAATTATTGTCAGCATGTGTTTGTTTCGCAATTTCATACTGTTTGTTTTTGTAATCTCGTTGTTGTATATGCTTTTATGTGTTATCTAATATTGTAAAAGCGCTTAGAGCTTCCAAAGAGTAGGCGCTGTACTAAATAATTATTATTATTATTATTATTGAGATAAACGTATGGTATATGTATCACGAGTGAGATGAACGTATATTATATGTATCATCAGTGACATAAGCGTATGGTATATGTATCATAAGGGTGATAAACCGTTTATTTATCTTATGATACATATGCCATACGTTTATCATATACGTATGATATATGTATCATCAGTGAGATAAACGTAGCTGAATCTTTACCATCAAGCTCATTGTGACACAGCATAGTGAGGTCATCATTCCTTTATCGCAAAGAATATGCAACTACAGAGTGGAATGAAAAGTAACAAATACAACTTACAATACTTAACCGTTAACTTGACCTTGAAGATGGCAAACCTTGCCATTCCAATCAAATCTGGTACTCGACTCACTTCTAAAGATGATGTATTACACATCTGGTACGCTATACACCTTGCATTTAAGTATAACACATGTCATCCCTTAATCTAAAACGGCTTTAAAGTTATAGAGCCAATGAAAAATGTGATTGAAAAAAATAAACTATTCAAAGGTGACCTTGACTTTAAAGATAGTATCTCCACTGTGGTAACAGGCTCAACTCATAGTGATGATGTACAGAAATAACAATATTCGTTCTTAAGTCTCAAACGACTGTTAAGTTATAGAGCGGATAGAAAACGGTGATGTCAAATATACAATATTCAGACGTGAACTTGATCTTGAAGATAGCAAATTCTCACCACTCTTCACCCCCGCCCCAATGTGGCACGCAGCACGCTTTCTAGTAATGATGTGCAAGTATGCCAAGTTTCTTTCCTTACTCATAAATGGCTTTACAAATTTAGAGCGGAAACAAAAGTGGGACGGAAGGATGAAGTTGCTGATACTATTTCCACCGCTTTTCTTTGACTAGGCGATAGACAGCACATGCGCCTGTTTATCTTCCTTCTTTCCAAAATGTATTAATAATGGTAGAGGTAAAGTTAGTAACAGTATTAGTAGTATTAGTATCGGTGGTGCTGAGATTGGGGTCATGCTGGTCATGTTATACGAGAGAGAGAGAGAGAGAGAGAGAGAACATACGTCATCCGTACAAGACGATCCTCCTTCTGTTGTAATAGCAAAGAGCTGAAAGTCAGAAAAAAAATTGCGGTGCTAATTGCACGTAATATTCCATTGTGATTGTAGAGGTGAAATTCCTACATATAGAGTACAATTTCAGATGAACACAAATAACTTCAAATGTAAGTAGCGTTTGATTCATAAGACTCGACAGTACTGCACTACTCACAATGTCTTCAGATTTCAAAATCTCGGTCAAACCAGAAAAGGGTAGCCGGAAGATGGAGCATCTACCTTCTTTATACGAATGAGCACGTGTCCCAACTGGTGGTTAATTTAGTTGTCTAAGTGCTTTCAACCGATAAATACAAATATTTTAGATGTTGGTGGTTATTCAAGAACTACGTTTATATTTCATAACAAAGTGCATGTAGATAATCATACATAGGATGTAAAGGATGGCGTTTATGGGATTAGATAATGTTTGGTATCCTGTTTTTAAAAAAAATGACGTTTGGGGTAGTAGATAATCTTGCCTCGAGCTGGTGTTCTTCACAGAATATATCTCGAGCTCAGCGAACTTATAACGGTTTTAGATTTGCGGATTTTAATGGATCTATTATAAATGAAAGTTTGCGGATTCTTCGAAAGTATATTCTTGTCACCCTTTTTAAAAAAAACAACAACAACAGGCAATGTTTGCTTGCTAGCAAAGTAAAAAAACGAAGGTGGGCAGTCTTTTTCACGCAGAGACGATTTATATTTTTATAGCTAAAGGTCGCGATATAAAGAGAGAAAAAGACAACTAAAAAGTATGCATGATCCTCATTAGCAAACAAGACCGCTAATCAAAGTCATATATCTACCACATCCACCCATCATCTCCCTTTTTAGGGAAAAACTATGATAAACATAACAAATCTACTTACCAAAATACCAACGAGAATAGTGCCAATCTTCATTTTCTCCTCGCTGTGCAGTGTTTACAAACTGTCGTTTCCTCTCTATCTCTCCTGAAATGGTTTACCTGAGGTCTTTACCTGCCTATGGTCTTGGAAAGTAATTTATATACGTTGTCAACGAGTGTGTTATCAGCCCAACCCATGTTTCACCCCACATTCATTCATTCTGTGTTTGTCACACTTGTTACAACAAAGGTAACATACTCAATGTATACTCGAAATAGTACAAGACGTATCATTAACCAATAAATGACTAACTGTTCTTTGTTTAGTCACTTACGTGGGGCATTCAGTAATTTGCGTTATAAAGGCTACAGTACGAAAACCTTGTAAAACTTGGATCATATTTATCCAGATTGATCATATTCTATTCTAATACATGACTTCAAACTTTTTTTATTATATTTTCTTCATATGTATGGTGGTCTGATACATGCCAACCCTTTCAACACACACACACACACACACACACACACACACACACACACACACAAGATTACCCTAGACTTGTAGCAGCTATTATTTAAAGTCAATCTGGGAAACAGATGAAAATTTATATTTCGGAAACTCTTAGTTCTGGAGATGATTGGTATGTTAATCCTCGTTAATGTTTACAATATTCACAGATGTGTTATCGTTGCAATAAAGCTAACTTCGTTACACGTCTTCCCGCGGTCTAATTGTGCAGTTTTGAAAGTCATGGCGAGTAAATCCGTGGCCTCCTTTAGCAAATTTGTAAAGTCATGTCGAGCGACCACAGCGAGTTTATTATGTTGCATTGGTCGTGGTTAATTTTATTACCAAAAACGACAGTTTTATTAGATTTGCACAGTTCATATTGATAATGTTTTCTACACAGCTGAAACTCAGCTGGAAATAGTATAGACAGTAATAATCATTTGTCATTAGCCTCTGTTGTTCTTCTCTTTTCTCTTTATTCAAGTACATCATGATCTTTCTCTTCAAAGCAACCAGAATCATTCACCATCATTTTTGTCATCGTTTCGTGATATTTTTGGGGCCTGTTCGTGGCTTGTTTTAAAGCGTTTTGGCATATGGTTCTTGTTGTATTGCTTGGTATAAATTGTATAGAAATAATTAAACCATATCACAATCTTACCTTGAGAAGTCACCCTATCTTTTATTGACATCGAAAGTTTCAAAATCATCATTTTACTTTTGGTAAATAACTGAGATTAGTCCACCAGAGGTGTGTGTGTGTGTGTGTGAAGTTTTTAATCCTTTAAAATGACTCTTTCTACATAGGGACTATCTAACTCGTTCTGAACCAACGCAAAATGTCAAAGCCTGATTTCAGCATCCGATTAAAAATGATTGTAAATTAAGGTGGCTTATTTAGGATGCTTGAAAAATATATTTATATTCTCGCTCAGCAATTATTTTATAGTTACAAATTCTCGCATGCAACCTATCAATTTGCGTGTAGGATTTACCAAAGTTCTGCTCTAGTGTGTAATTTGTCAGATTTTGCTATATGGTGGTCTCCAGCCCCCACCTTAAAAGTAGTATATCGGGCTAATCTCTAATATTTCGTTGTTGTATGCAATCGGATAACGTGATCCATTCCCTCCCCTTTGCGCCACCCTTCCCCGATTGTATAATCCCCCTTTCCAGCGTTAAAATAAACTGGATGGGTGTTTCATTCTTTAAAATAATAAAGTCTGCCATATCAATACTAGACATAATTAATGCAATCAAAACTGGTCAAAACCACCGGCATGATTTAAGAAATAAATTAATTACGAAACAGTCATTTTTGATCTTTTGATGTTTCGTCATGGATAATATATCCCACAGCGTAAAACAAACTAATGATTTAGTAACTTTAAAAGAAAAAAATAACCATAAATTCAAAACCACCACTTAGAAAAAATATCATTGATGGAGAAAGGTAGTCCACTATTCAAGCTAGCCAGAACAAAACGCGTATGATTTATTTGTTAACCATGTTTCCTCAAGCTTCAAGAGTGGTGTCGAAACGTCATAGCACTGTTTGTTTGAAGTCCAGCCTATGTCAACAAAATAAATTACTTGTTTATTTTGAACACTAAGAAACAATGCTACAGATTACATTTCTCATGTGACTGGCAATGAACATCTAACGCTTAATCATAACGTTTAAAATGTATTAACAGAGTCTAAACAGTTAACGATCATATCTTTGTCTGCAAGCTTTCTCTGTCTGTCTGTCTGTCTGTCTCACACACACACACACACGCACACACACACACACACACACACACACACAGATTGAATGTTCAGCCATATAATATTTGCAGTGTTCAAATGTGTAAGGTGAAGGTATATATGAAGTCTGCAGAACTTTGGCAAAACCCTATTTAAGTTTCTCAATAAAATATATTTAATCAATTTTTTTTTAAATGGCGAAATATATTATTTGCCGTTATTCTTGAGCCACATTTGCTTCTATTGTCATTCCTGGTTTGCATGATGGACTAAAAAAGATAGGTTTTCAAAATTATTAATTTTTAAGGTAGGTTGTTAAAATTATTGATTTTCACATGGAAAGTCATTAGTTGCGAATGAAACTTCACAGCTTGAGTTCGGGAATTCATAACGCGTGCGGAAAATAATACATCGCGCGCGCAAATCAATAATTATCACGTGGAATTTGATAAGTAGCTCACGGAAAATGAAAAACTTCACGAAAAATGTATCGCGTAGAAGTTATTATTTTCCGCACTGAAGATAATTCTGTTCACGAAATAATAACTCCCTGCGGGAATTATTTTCTTTCCCCAAGTATTGTAAATTAGGTTCTGTATTAAGTCATATTTTATTAAGTGTGTAATTTATTGCAACGTTTGGTATGGCTTTCAGTGTAATGTAACGTACTTGCGATTTGTGCATTAATTTTGTTTTGTTGTGAAAACAGGGTGGCGATGAAACTAGCTTGTTAATGCAAATATAAAGTATTTTAAGATTAAGAATCCTCAAAGAAAAACAAAACGTGCAAGAAATTTATAGCAGCTACAAATGAACTAAAATATAGATCGTCGGGATGTGGAGGGAATGCTAAAGCAAAGAATGAAGATTGTGGAGAAATTAACAACGTATGCTAGATTTTTGTTTCGAATACAGAAAAGACCAGCTCCCAAAAATTACAGACTGTAGAAACTATGGGAGTAAATTAATATAACGGCAACAAAATCTAAACAGGTTATCTATTAAACTATGTACCTCGCAAGGTTTTGTTTTTCCAAAAAGAACAAAAAAGAACAAATTGTTTTTTAAAATTATAAATCGATGTAATGACCTAAAGAAATAAATCAGGTCATGCCAACGGAATTTCATTGTCTACGTCATATGGTCTTTACTTAATTGTGTTAAAAGGATTTTGTAAGAACAAAAGAAAGAAAAAGAGAAAAAAAGAGCTCAAACATTTGTAACAAATTGAAAATCTGCTGCATTGTCTGAAAATCTATTCAGACAATCAACGTATGAACACAAATATGCCTACTAAATTTAATTTGTCGACCTCAAGCGAGTTTAGATTTATTGTTATAGCAATTTATTTTTGGGGGTGGTTTGGGGTGTTTAGAAAAAGAATGAAAAATTGCTGTAATGGTCTGAAAATCTTAACAGGTCAGCTGCACATGGCCAACATAAAAACGCAAATTTCGTGGATCTGCGTTCAATAGCTTTTCTTCTATTGCACTAAAGGTGATTCGGCATGGACGTACAAACTTACGGACGTTCAGACGGACAACAGCAAAAGAATATGTTCTCTTTTGCTATTGTAGCGGATGACTGTGTATTACAAAATGGAGAAAATTGTCATTCATCGCTCACCGTTATAATGAAAATCGCCAGGGCATATGAAATTGGGACGGAAGTGTGTGTGGGTGGAATAATTTCTGTAATGGATTTAGTTTATAATCGTTGCAGGTAGTATGTATGTATGTAGTTGCAGGTAGTATGTATGTATGTATGTATGTATGTATGTATGTATGTGTGTGTGTGTGTGTTTGCATGTATGTATATGGTTTAAAGACAACATCTCCACAACCCAGGCTACACGGTGTCGAGTAAAATTTAGATATTAAATATTATAACAAGTTTTTTTTTTTAAATTGCTGAAATTTTTGGGAATTGAAACCATTCTGAATAAAAACATGTATGTTGTCTTAAAATTACAAAAATTAAGTGGTAAAGTGTGCGCAATGTTTAAATGATTAAATTATGAATACAAAGTATAGAATCCTTAACGGATGATTAAAAAAAATAAACCGCGTTTTGTCTGGAAGGGTGGAATTAAATACACTCGATGAGAATGTTAATGGGCACCGACATGGTAAGTACTCTGGAAAAGGCTTACCTTTATGGACAGATATGCCTGTCCGCTAGCGACACCAGCATCATGTCACCTCTGGACAGATATGCATGTCCTATACGCTAGCGACACCAACATCATGTCATCTCTGGACAGATATGCATGTCCTATACGCTAGCGACACCAACATCATGTCATCTCTGGACAGATATACATGTCCTATACGCTAGCGACACCAACATCATGTCATCTCTGGACAGATGTGCATGTCCTATACGCTAGCGACACCAACATCATGTCATCCCTGGACAGATATGCATGTCATATACGCTAGAGACACCAATATCATATCTTTCTATGATTTTCACCATATGAGGCTGCCCTGCTCCAATATACATGTCCTATACGCTAGCGACACCAACATCATAGTACATCATTAATAGGTCTGGTGTACCGAAGCATGTTTGTGTAGTTTTCATTTAAAAAATTTGCCGACTGAAGTCATTATTTGGTAGCAATGGATTTATCTATTCTCTCATTACCTTAATAGTTAGTACAAATTTGGCATGGCATCTAATAGTGCAATGTAAATTTCCCGGAGTTTATGAGCAATTTATTAATTTCGTTTTGTGACGCTTGAGATTTGAATGGATTGTCAAACTTAAGGTTTTGCAAGGCATTCGGTGTGGAATGGGAATTCGAAAATAATAAAACGAATTTACAGATGTTTTATAGTAATTCCAAGATACAAGGATCGTTGCAATTTCTGCGGAATTTGTTTAGGCAGTATCTGTAACCTAGATGAAGTGCTGGAATCATGGTACTAATTATACAAAATGTTTAGAACCGGTCTAGAAACGGGCGAAGAGAGAAAGTACGGATTATGGAGACGATGATTGGTTGATATTAAGAAGTAATAGTTACGTAAAATTATCTTTAATACCGAGCACATCAATAACTGAAATGAAATGGTGATTTTTTTTTATTAGTTTGGTTCACATTTTTAACGAAAAAAGAATAAAACATTAAGGAGGGTGTTATACTGTAAAATGTAGGTTTAGTCGAAATTAGTTTGACATTGAAATATATTAAATTTTCAGTAGCGTTATGTTTCCATAAGTTTATTAGAGGAATCTAATCAGTTTTGTGTGACTTACATGGAGCGTTGAAACCTCGGCTTTTCTTATTGTGTCCGTTTTAATAACTGTTTGCATACAGAGGAGTATGGGTAAATAGGGTGGTTAGATTTCCATTGAACTTACTCTGAAGGATAAGAGGATTGGTAGAGGACATGAATGGCCATCATGAGTAAAGATGACGTGATATTACACACTGCTCATATGTTCAATATAACTGATATTATGCTTTATCCCAAAAAAATTCACAACAGGAGATTCATCAATACACAATAACAATATTCGTAGCTCCGCCCAGCGGTGTGTCTTTAGTCGCTAACCTAACATCGTATCAAAATAATTACATGGAGAAAATTTAGAACCACTGCAGTGTGACACTCAATTTGCTCAGCTGAAATAATACTTTTTCGTCGTCTTTGATTATTGACTCTGAGGATTTTAGTTTCCTATCAAAACCTTCAGTTGCAATTTTTCTTCTTGAATCTAGTATTTTGACAAACATGAAAAACGGTAAGTGTCTGATAGATATGTTATAGCCACCTTTGTCCTCAATGTGCTATGCCATATTGTTTTAGACCCTAGAGAGCACTCGTGATAGTCTTAACCATTCAATTGGCGAAAAGATATGAATATTCTCCTCAGTAACTGTTTCAATTATCAGAGCGGTATTTTCAGTTACTGCGTCTCTCACGTTTGTTGTTCACATAGCTAATATCACGTTTATTCGTTTGTTTGTTTGAAAGTTTCCTTTCTGACTCATTGAAGTCCAACACATCGCCAACTTTATCATCTATACTTTCAAATGTACGAAACAGCTGCTTTAGTTCATTGACAAACACGAGTGTACATGGTTTGTTTACAAAGTAGTTCCTAACACACTGTACTATCTTTAGGCACAATTCTCGTGCACGTGCGTGCAATATGAAGGTGTTTAGTATCGTAAAATACTGCACAATTTTGACAATATAAAGTTAATGGAGACACAAATGAGCACATGATAAGGTGTTTCTAAGGCAATAATGCCAGTTTAGAGTTACTAAATGTAAAGCTGGCAAACGTATGTCGATTATAAAAAATTAAAACATGAGTAATGACACAGACTGTACCACGTGTAAGAACTGAATTAGTAATGTCGATGAAAATGTAAAGTAGCAGTTCAAATAAATGTAACTACTTCATATATTAAGTTTATGATGCTAATGATATGTATGTATGTATGTGTATATGTATGTATGTATGTATGTATGTATGTATGTATGTATGTATGTATGTATGTATGTATGTATGTATGTAGTCTTCCAGATACATACAATCCTTCCCCGTAATGAGTAAAGTAGGTTACCATTTACATAAATTGTTAAATGTACTTGGTGAAATTCTTGCAAGAATGCATCAATTTTAATTTCAGTTATTATAACAACAAACATGGTTATGTTTGTGGTTTGATATTATTGGTAAAACTTCAATTTGTATGTATCCACAACGTTCGGATCATGGTCCTCAATTCTATCTGTCTTCCCTCTTTTTGTTTACAGGCTCGAAGTTTAATCCAGATTTTGCCAATTTTATTTTAAAAGCTTGGTCAGGATACGCATTATATGCAATTAATTGAAACAATACCATTTCTTCAATCCCTTGCTTACAAAAACCTAGATTTATTGATTCATTTGTTTACATATAACCAATACTCAACGACCATCACCAACCTCTTATCTCGCTGGTAATCCCCGAATGTCAAATATTACGTCATTGACACATTATCTGTTAACGCCCATTGACATATATTAAGTATTACTTTACAAGGCATTAAAACAAAGGAAATGATGCGATCGAGTCTGCGATGGAGAATTTTGTAGTACTTGCACAATTTAGATCAGCAGTGACGGCAAATTCATATACCAAGTACCACGTGTCAGATTTCTGATTTAGATTCTATTTCCATCATTGGAGGTCCAGCAGCTAGTACTGTGTACAAGAATGCACTAAGCCATCTCCAGATTTGAACTCTTACCGGCACGATACCAACTCCAGATTTGAACTCTTACCGGCACGATACCATCTCCAGATTTGAACTCTTACCAGCACGATACCAACTCCAGATTTGAACTCTTACCAGCACGATACCATCTCCAGATTTGAACTCTTACCGGCACGATACCAACTCCTAATCCCCCGATACCGTCTTTCAGGTACAACTGTACCAGCAATAAATGTCCTACTGGTATGACGTACGTGACTGTATCGGATTGCTTGCACTACTGACCATCTCTAGCAGTTGCGTATGGACTAAGGTCAAAATTATTACTTCCGGTTCAGTACCCAAAAATGTAGTCCCAGTAGATTTAGAGCATGTTTTCCTCTCATTTTAGTGGTGATACAAGCTTTAGATTTTGGCATTTAAAAGTATTTGTTTATTCTTTAGAATATAAGCATTATCGCATGATTAGCTGTGTGTATTTCAATGACAATGCAAAGAGAGTACTGCGGAAGTAATGCTGATCCGGAAGTAAAAGCACGGTGCCTTGTTTACAGTCCAGCCTCTCAAAAATGCCGGATGACCTATGAAAAGAATAACACCGTGAGTTCATCATTGACGGTATTTTAGAGTAACGTGTGATTCATTTGGGTTTGGACATCGTGGAAACTTCAGTACTAAGAAACAAACGTAGTGGCTAGGATCAATAATTGTGATCAGAGTCCTGTCGGTTCATATCCATAAAAGTTGAAATTAATAATCCAGGTTTATTATTAAAGCTTGACAGATGAAATTTCGATATGTTGAGTATATTAACTTTAAACATAAAACAATGAAATTAGAAATGAAAAAATTTCAATTAAAAATTTAAAGTGCATTTGAACCAAAATATTAAAATTTTAAACTTTTGTGAGCAACATACACAGATTAGATTCTGTGGGTTCACGCTAATTATTATTATCAAGTCAGTATTCCTACAGCTGATATAAGTTGTAATGGTGATTACTTTTTTATTATTTAAGAAAAGATATCTTTCCAAGTCAGAACGGGGCCTTTATCCGAAACACATGACGAAATATGTGACAGCTGATATTGTGACTTTAGACCATTTATACTATTTGTTATGGGTTAAAACAGTAAATGTACGTGTTAATGATGGTATGATTATATCTAACACATATCTGCTTATATGGCTTTCAGTAATTGTTTCTAAGCATAGTTATATGGTACATACTGAGAGGATGAAGATGAAAACGCTATAGTAGATCCTACTCATGTTGTCTACTAAGCCATTTTAAACTGTCAGAGAATGACAATGTTCAAACAAATATGCATCAAAGGGATAAAAAAAATACTTTCTCTGATTCTATTTATCTCGGATATAAGAACACAGAAAAATGAAGTAAGTCTAGCATAAATTTATTCCTTTTTATTGTTAATTTTGATTAAGACGTTGATTGACAAATTGCAGCATTGAGGCCTAAGCTGATATCCCATTCTAATAAACCTTTTCACTTCATGCGTTAGAAATTACAAATAATAATTGTTAATTGACACTCTAAACATGAGAAAATATAATCTTGATCCGAGTCCGAATGTGATCATTTACGAACACAAAGTAGAAGAGATCCGTGCATAACCGAATGCATGCTGTATCCCTCCATGTACAAAGTGCTGTCGACTGGGATACCACCGACCATCTGCTTTCGTACAACTTAACTGTATCCAACGTCAGCGGACCAGTCTATCGCTCAACACTCCGGAATGTTAGGGTCTACCCTGTTTGAACTCCTAAATAGAACTATCTTCATTTACTATGATCTGCCGTCGCATAATGAGAGGGGAAATAGGGATATGTTGTTCTCAGTTGTTCGAGTACGTAGGTGCGCGTTTAGCCTTCAGTTACATAGTGATGAAAGCCGAATTGGGCCAGGAAATCCTGACTTTTTGATGAAATAGCTAGTTACCCGGTACCATTGTATCTACCATCCATATTATATGTAAGAATATGGCAGGGGACCGGTCTATGTGGTAGGATAGTAAATGTGAAGAGGTGCGGTAAGTTTATAACCGGATCATTCGTAAATTTTAGTCACCAATAGTTTGATTACGCCCCTATGAAGTGTCGTTCTTGATCGATTATTTATGCTTACTGATTTATTACTAGTGCTTGTATTTAACGTTCTCTAAAATTGATTTACAAACAATCAAGATTGTATGTCTTACTCGTACATTCTTAAATTGCGCATTGATTCATCAAGGAAATTTGGCAAAGGAATTATCATGAAAGAAAAAAGGATTGAGAGCGAACTAATTTTTGTTTGCAATGAATGCGAGCGTTTAGTGTGTCTGTGTATTTGTATAGAACAATGAGAGAGAGAGAGAGAGAGAGAGAGAGAGAGAGAGAGAGAATGTGCAGTACTTTGTGAGAAGTCAATTTGAATTTAGCTGACGTTTTCGCTATATACATGTCAATAAATTGTTAATGATCCCTTACAAGTATGCCGTATTTTCAAGTAACAATAAGACGTTGACGGAAGGGTAAAACCCATTGTCTCTTTTTCTTTCATCATTCTTTCTTTCTTTTGATAACGTGTTGCATCTTAAGGCTAAAATAACAGGAGTTGTTACAACTAACGGCAATTTAATATAAACAAACAACATATTGTGCAATTAAAGTATCGAGACGCCACTTTCTTTAGACAGAAATCCACTGGCCCATTTTAGATCCGATATAATTTTTTAAAAAACAAATGCAATATCAATTGGCGATGAAAAACAAACAAAATAAAATAAAACAAAAACAAACTCTTCTTAATACCAGTTTTTAAATCATTGAATAACTAAAGAAAGGTACGATTGAGTTTTTAATGCTATGCTTTTCCACTCATCTAAATATGCAGGAATGAGAGTTAAAACTGTCGTTTTATACATCCAGCGTCAATCATGAGTACATTTTCAAACATTCTATAGCGCATGCAATCTGTGGAAACGCCTGCCAGTTGCCATATTTGAATACTATTATTATGTTAGGCACTGATTGTTCACGTTAAATAACCCTTCACAACCGTGAACAGAAGCTCAAAATATACGCCCGCTTCAATGACGTTAGTCTAATGTTCTAATCTGTATTTAATTCACTCTAGAAAGTAGATGATATTGACTAATTTAAATTCATGGGACACTATCATTTAGTATTGCACTTTCAATGCAAGTTTGATAAGAACCCGGACACGTTGAATATACCTTATACAGTAGGTCAAAGTGACTCTTTGTATGTGATAAACTTTCATCGTAAGATGAATCCTTGGTATAAATTTGTTGACATCAGGCAAAAATGTATGGATTTTCAGTCCAGCCATATTCAACAGTCCGGAAAGTAGAACACCTTTACCCAATTTTGATGTGATAAATACCATCATCTCAAGATACAAATTCGGCTAAGTTTGGTAGCTATATGTGCAAAGATACTGGAACTGGAACATGGACTTGACCTTAAAGCAATTTTGAATCGATCCAAGAAAGTAGGTGACATCAATCGATTTTTGGTGCGAGGTATACTTTAATCCCAAGATAAACACTCGGTGCAAGTTTCTTAGTAATGGGCGAAAAGTATATGTAGCCACAGCCATTAATTATTTCTATGTAATTTTAAACCTGTTCTGAAAAGTAGATTATGGTTTCCTAGTTTTGTCGCGATACACATGGTATTCAAAGCTGCACCAACGATTAAAACTGAAATAGTAAGGTGAAACAATAAAGGAGTTAAAGCCCGGGCACGGAAAAATGACACAAGTTTAATCAATCTTGGAAATTAGGTAACGACGAATCAGTTATAGTGTGCAAAGACACAGTGTAATGTTGATGGTATTAGATGTAGTACTACAGGAATTGTTGCCAGGTTAACGAGGAGTTGGAACGGATGATACAAAGTGAATCCCACCAACTACCACATTTCAAAGCGAGGATATGAAAAATAATTTGTACCATGGGCGTAGGGTACATCGCAAAAGACTCTGCTTACTAAAATTGGAACTAGTATTAAAACAAGAACTCGAATACCCGAGTCGGCTACATCTTAGGCTCGAGTTTATATTTGGGACTCGAGCACTCGACATAAAGAGGAGACATCTCTTGAAAACTTGCAAGATGTGTTACTTACTATTTTTCTTCCCATTTAATTTAAATCTGGCATACCTCAACACCTGGAGCTCTTATTCATTTTTGTATATTATATATGTGAGATCAATTTACAATAATTTTATTTAAAAGAGGAAGGAGGGACGCTTCAAAACTACGTAATTTTCCTAGAATGATTTCACAAGCTGGACTAATGAAAGCTGCACCAATGTTAAGCTCGAACAATTATAGGTTACTGCATTTGTATGGGAAAATATGAATGAATTTTTCGGATGGAAATATTACACGATCTTGGGAGAGAAGTATATCCATCCGACAAAACCAGTTCATATTTTCCCATACAAATGCAGTAATCTTTTTATTGTATGCTCCTTTTTTTTCTTCTACCTAAGACTTAATTATGTAAACAAAAATACACTAAAACGAAATAAGGTAACTGAATGTATGCCGTTTTCTAAACTAAATACACAAGAAGAGATGCATCATTACACAACAACAACAGTATTAATGCGCACATAACTCCACCCAGATAAATTTGAACTTAGTCGCGCGATAAACATAACTTTCAAAAGAAAATGGCGTTTTGGTCTACTTTAAATTGAAATTTGGAGTCATACTGTGAATGAATGCACATTGCAAAAACTTTTCCATTTGATCTGGAATGAATAGATTTTTGTATTTTTGTCGTTTCTACGAAATTTCGTGATTGTGGACTAGATTTATGTGCCAATTCTACATGAAGTACATCGGATTTCAGCGGCGACGGAGCAGCGTGTTGACATCTGCAAGTGTGCTTCTATTCAGCCATTGAATGTTTAAAATCATAATGTGGGAAAAATATGAAGACTTTCAATTGCAATTGTCAAAAAAGACGCTATGGAATATAATGTTTATTTCATTTTGAGTGCAGTGAGAGGATGTAATTGCACTTGGAATATAGTCAAAATTACAGTACAATTTCGAAATGTGTAATCAAGCATGAGAACCCATGACATGGCTCATGTAATTCGGATTTGCAGAACTAAGAAAGTACATTTTGAGGAAATTCAGGATGCAAAACTGTAAGTATATTTTTTCCATTCTTATTACCAGCTAAAGAAGACAGTTTATGAATTGTCACTTGCATGTTATTTGTAAGGACCCTGTCTGGCGTAAATCCGAAACATTGTATCAAAAAGGTTAACGCGGAATATGCCAAAAGCAGTTGGTATGTGGCAGTCCAAGAAACATCTGCTTCAATTCATTAAGTTGGTTTACTTCATCCACAGACAAATAAAATAAACCAAAGTTCTGGCGTCTACGTCCATTGTTTGTTTACAATAATAAAAAAATAGTTCCTGTATTCACGTGAGTTCAATGTGAATTGCACGCTAGTTCAATATCGTAAAAAACTGAACGATTCTGACAATTTAAAAGTTAACGGAGAAACAAATCAGCATATAATAATCGATTTTTCAGGTCCATATAACGGTTTTCTTACATTGCAATCATGAAATAGTGCCATCTCTTTTCATAGGTTATAACTACTCACAGCCGAGGTCACGCTGGCTAGACAAGATAATGCAATCTGCTGGAAGGAACATTGCGTTCTGGATGGTCAACAATAAAAACAAATGTCGAAAATCGGAATCTTTTTAATACGATTTTTCTAATCGATGTGCAGGTTTTAGTGTTCGGACACTAAATATATGAGTAACGTTTGCGTTTGGTTTTTATGGAAAATGTATTAATATTTAGTATTAGGATTTACAAAATGGTCTGAAAAGGGGTAGGCGGGCGGGTGGGTGAATATACATGTTTTATGACCTGTCTTGAGAAAGCGCCGTGGGTGACCGCAGTTTCGAGTACCCAATGTCGAGTCTGCTCGAGACCTAAATTTAGTACATGTTGTAAACATCATATAAACCCATAAAAGGAAGATGCAAATATAAGTGGCGATGTTTATAGCAACCTGTGTGCAGTACGATTTCATTGTTCTGATGAATATGCATAAGCAAAAAAAAAATGTTGTCAACGACCCAATGAAACGAGTACTTATACATCAACAGAAGTGACCTTATATCAATCAGAAAGTAAATGTGTGTTGAGAGGTAAAATCTGTTTGGCTCACTCAATCGGCATGAAGTGTTTTGTGGTACCAACGCTTCATGCCGTCGTACCAGTTTGCCTCACAACATCCACAGAGCACTTGCCAACTCGAAACATACCCTTGACAACCGGACGTTGTGGTTTTGAACTTTTGGCTCAAATGAATTCTTGAATGGATTTAAGGTTTACTCTTAAACACGTTTTCTCCTTGAGAAAAGTGTTTCAATTAAAAACAGCGTGCAATTCCAAATAAAATTACTGTAAAGGAGGCTGAGGCGCTGGTTGTTAACTGATGACTGCATCTGGGTCTTAAGCGCAGTTTCTAAAGTCCGAACGTTTTATATATATATATATATATATATATATATATATATATATATATAATTCATAACATTTGGAGTTTTTACTTCACGTCCAGAAATCATACTTTTGTTTCTTGGTTATGTGTATTCCCAGCGATTTCCATTTGAGCGTACTTATTACGATTCAGCAAAAAGGCAGAAATACGATATTATCAATGAAAATGTTTAGGAAGTATTTGATGAAGGAATATCTAGAAACTTATATTAAACGTTTGCTGTTTTTCTCTGAAGTCAAAACTTGATCTCGCCAGCGTATCATAACAAGAATAAAATGGGCCATAGCATCGTAACAAGAACAAAAATGGGGTAGCATATCATACCAAGAACAAAAATGGACAGCGTAACATAACAGGAACAAAAAACTTGTATTAAACTTTGTTGCTTTGTTCTTAAGTCAAACGTTGATCCCGTCTGCGTATTATAACAAGAACAAACATGTACCAATCAACATACCGTGTTGAATTTATTATTTCCATTTTATATCTTTTATTGACTAAATTTAAAAAAGGAGTTATAAAAGAAGCTTGACTTTAAGCATTCCAAACGTTATTTACATGCACGAAACTACATGCAATTCTGACATTTTGTCTGTCCATGATAGACACCTGTTTGAATTCGTGTCCAGGCCCAACAGTAAAAAAAAAAAGTTTACCTATGCAATTCAAGCAAGAATTCCAAGGTATTGTTTTCTGGTTTTGGCCTCTTTTTTTCAGCAGACGATATGCTATACATGTCTGCGAGTGTATTTGGAGAAAGAAGAATCGGGGAAAACGGGAAGAACCAGCGACCCAAGTCAAGCTACAGGCAAGCTGTCGCATACCCACGTTGACCTAGACGAGATTCGAACCTAGGCTTAAAGAGGTATCAGCGATATGTGAAGGCGAGCGCTTTATTCACGAAGCAATTGTTGATTTCAAATTTGGATTGCAACGTCTTGCTTTTGATAAAGATTTAAAGCAATACATTTTCTTGGATATTAAGATAATAATTATATTAATTAATGTACCGAACAACCAATAAACGGTTGAATCTGACTTGGATGAACTGTACAAAATGTTACCAAGATATTTTCTCTTTCTTCTGTTATTAAACTGATTTACCGCTCCGGTGGCCTAGTGGTTAGAGCGTCCGCCTCGGATGCGGGAGGTCGTGGGTTCGATCCCCGGCCGAGACATACCAGAGACTTAAAAAATGGTACTAACAGCTGCCTCGCTTGGCGTTCAGCATTAAGAGGTTAGTGTTAGGACTGGTCGGCCTGGTGTCAGGATAATGTGACTGGGTGGGACATCATGCTACATGTCTGCGGCATGATGCCCCAGTGCTAGACATCACTATAAACTGCCACATTGCAGACATCGTAGCGATATGACTGAAAAATTATTAAAGCTACGTTAAAAATCAAAATCACATCACATTAAACTGATTTAATATATTGTATTTAATTGGGAACTATATCCGCTGACCAATACATCTCTGTGGTACAGAAACCAAAAGCTGTCAAAGGATGCTGTTTCAAGACTCGTTTTCAAATCTTTCGGAGAATCAAGCTGGGAATATATTGTGAAAGTGTCACGTGAGAAATTTGCGAAATGAAGGCACATTTCAGTTTGCAAATGAAAAAAAGACAACTTTAAGAAGAAATTCAAGAACATTTTTACTTAAATCAGAATAGAACATATTTACTTAAATCAGAATATCGGAATAATTTTAAAGCTTTCAAAGACTAAGGTAAATTCCTCGAGTCGGTCTAATTTTATTATTGAATGCTACGATAGACGTTGTGAATTTGATCTGTATTTACCGATAATGTATGCGACAATCATTTTAAACTTAGACCAGTTTAGAGAATTACACATTCATCCAAGCTTTTATATCAGAAATAAAAATGGCAACCCCCCCCCCCCCACAAGGTTCTGAAGCATAAAATCAAACAATACGACTTTGTGATCTGAACGGCGCAGAATAGCTAATTGAATCCCAAGTTTTAACTGGAAACAAACCTTCAACGTTAAAGTATTGCAGGAGTTATTTGATATACTCTCCGAGAAGATGCCGTGGCTTGGTAACATCCTATCAAGGACCTGTCTGGAAATGCTCGGCTGGCTTCAAAACCATACGTGTTTTCAAAGTGCGGTAAACAAGATGTCTCAAGGTTATGAAACACATATCAGAATGAGTTTGGTAATCCATTGCACGTGGACACATCTAATAAACTCCTGACCTTGAAGAAAAACAAGTCTCTTCTACAAATTTTGCCCAGGCAGAAAAGAAAAGAAAAGGCCGAATTATTTGTTTCAAAACTACGCTTTAACTAAAGATGACGGTATTAATATTAAATTTTGGAATATTAAGATGTAGAGCTTATTGTATATGTACATATAGTGTTTGCTATCTCGCCATATTCAAGTGAAAACTAGACTGACCTTGTCGATATGCTTAAGTCTCTAGTTGCGGTTTATCCGTCAGTTAGTGTTTTGGGATGATAATGCATTGTGGGCAATCAGAAAGTCTAGTTTATCCATGATATTTCTCTATGATGTTTGAATCATCCTTAGTCTAAATCTTTCTGAAAATAAAAGCTAAACTCGAGAGTTTATTATCGAAACATTGTCAGGTTCATGCTTAAACCTTTAAATGGCAGGAACATGATCTTGATTTATTCAATGGCCGCCAGAGGATCAACCCTTGGACTGTTATTTCTGATAGACATGGCAGCATACACCATTTTGACCCTTTCAAGATAAATAAGTAGTGCACCAAAATATGTAACAATCGATTTTCGTGTGGTCCTTCGCTACAAACAGATATTTAACAGTTAAGAACCGAAGATCTTTGGCGAGCTTCCTTGTTGAATTTCTGGTAAGATGGGCACAAAACACCAACTATTCTCCACCGATACAGTCAGAAGTGTGACACACTCTTCACATGATGCATCATCTCATTCAAGAATTGCCATCCGATTTGCTGGACACCTTCTGTAACTATAGGTATCAATCTTTTTTTTCTTCTCTCCCATGTCAGCAGGTAATAACGCCGCTTATCACCCATAGTTTAGCTGGTTGTATCAATGTTCATTATACATAATTTAGCGTGTTGTATCACTGGTCATCATTAATTAAGCATTTGTACCACGCTCATCATACATAATTTGGCGAGCATCTTCGCTAGCCAAGGTTCCGACGTGATAACATATCTACACCTTGGCGTATCGAGCAGATATTTATGTGCTTCTGGTCTGTGAATTTCATTGGATGCGGTGGCAAGCCACCGCATCCGGTCAAAATTAAGTTTGAACATTTGTTTCTAGATGATTGGCACAAGAGGAGCACACAACTTTAATGGACTGATAAAAATGCAATGTTCCAGTGCCGGTCAGTGTTTGCACAAATACCTTTCACTCAAATCCAACTATAATGGCTTTGGTACATAATCATACTTTTGATGTTAAACTTCCAAAGCATTCTTTATAGGTCAATTGCCCCCATTATGTTCGGCCATGTACAATGCGCTATTGGTTAGTTAGCACTAGATATTAAGGGAGGAAACTCATGCAATCCAATAGATGTCGCTAGGACAAAGCACCAATATATATGTTCGATCCGCCAAGGTGTAGATAGTGTTATTATTAGTGTTATTATATCTGAACCTTGGCTAGCGAAGACGTTTGGCGGGTGGAATCATCGCTCTTCATACATAAGTACTGTTAAGAACCATGTTTAGGCGACCAAATTACACTGGATGACAAATAAAACTTTACAAGTTACACATCACATGGATGCTTTCGCATACTACACATATTAGCTAGAACAGTGGAAAATGCATAGGAACTGAAACGAATATCCAAAATATACGAATCAGAAAATTTTTATGAGAATATTCGAATAGTAAATTGGTATTCTAATATTCCTTTGTTTATCAGCGACGTATGACAGCGTTTTAAAACAGAAACAAGGAAAAATGTAAATTATGCATTGTTGAATTAATTACTCTTCAAGGGAACACTTAAAACAGACTTAATCACATGAAATTCAAACGCCACAATATCAAAATTCCGAACAGCCACATTACTCGCAACATCTCCGTTTCTAGTCATTCACTCCGACCACGATCCAGTCGGCAACACGCGGCTCGACATAGACGACTCAGACTACGATGCAGTCGGCGATCCAGAATACGACCCTGTCGGTGACTCGTGGCGCGACATATTGGACATGGTCACAGGCCCTGAGAACGACTTATTATTGACCGTGAAGCGAGCTTAAGTCGGAAATATGACATTCCCGTTGGTGCAGAGATCCGTTACATTCAGGAGAGCCAGACGTTACACCGATAGAGCGGCGTTTCACGCGAACATGAAGTCCATTCCAAGAAACCGTGCGAGTACCGCTACAAAATGTGTATGTTTGCATTGACTTTGATAAACAGTGACAATAACATCGACATTCCTCTGAATCCTCATAACATGTACAAAGACCACTGTAATTTCACTCAATTAAATATCGATGACTAAGTTCACCGTGTTTTTAATGCGGCTTGGATGGAAATGGGGGTGTCAATAAAACCAAGAAAAGATGATGGATTTTATATATTTATTAACATTGACGAAAATTCGAATTACGGAAAATTTGGTATTCGTTTCAGCTCTGCAAAGCATACAAGAGAAGGTCGGGTTGAATGGAGGAATCGTCCTCACTTTACATGTTCCCACTGTGGGTTGTACAACCCATACAAATATATAATATGTATGCTATATAAACAGAAATGTTTACACATGTAACTCTAAGTGAAAAGGCTACATACATGTTGCATTTTAAGACAAGCTTTTTCACACAGGACGTACAATGGTTACGTGACTCGCTCTTCGGATCCGATACAGGATTACATCGACTCCATATCTACATGAATTTGAATGAATGGTCAGAAACTAATCCCTATCAATTTTTGGGGGTGGAAAAATGCACCTGTGTACATAGTTACCAGTTCTCTTTGTAATAATTATCTTTTTTGAATGTCACAACGTGCCAAAATAAAGAAAAAAGTTCCAAAGTTGTTCGAATTTCATATCACTGACATAACCGCCCTTTTACCTATCGACTGAGATAATTCCGAGCACGCGGTGTAGTGTGGAAACATTGATGTATCTAACCGTATTTTTTTTTGGTACCCGTTTCGAACCGCATTTCGACCCGATAAAAAATAACCTCTTTAAACACAGACGATTCCCTCCCAAATTTGTACTGAAAACAAGAGGATCAAGAAGACCTGATATTGCTCAACTTGTGCTTAACAGTGAATGTAAATTCATACACGTGTTGAAACCATTTTGGGTTTAAAAAAAAAAAGCATTGTTTGCTAAACTGCCTAATAATGTTAGTGTAACTTATCTTCTTTCTTGTACATTATATTTAGGATGATATAAAAGCACAAGCCATTTATGCGACCAACGTTGTCTTCTGAATCTCGCCTTGCCTGATGTGGACTTGGTCCTGATCAATAACTTAGTACCAGTTCATAGCCCCATCCCACTCTCTACACTTACTTGGCATTGCCAGGAGTTAACAGTGCATAGATTCGTGGTTCTGATCTTACGCTCGTGGACTATTAGTAAATTTTCTGGGGTGGTGGTGGTTTTCTTCCCCTCAGTAAAGATTGTGTGTGATTTGGATTTTTAACGTAGCTTTAACGATGTCTGCAGTGTAAGTTTATGGTGATGTCTAGCACTGGGGCATCATGCCACAGACATGTAGCATGATGTCCCACCCAGTCACATTATCCGGACACCAAGCCGACCAGTCCTAATACTAACCTCTTAATGCCGAGCGCCAAGCGAGGCAGCTGTCAGTACCATTTTTGTAAGTCTTTGGTTTGACTCGGCCAGGGATCGAACCCACGACCTTCCGCATCCGTGGCGGACGCTCTAACCACTATGCCACAGGAGCGGTCAGTAAAGATTGTAATAAGTCATTAGTATTTTATAAACTAGTCCGGAGTCTTGCCGAAAGGCAATGCCGTAGCCAGCCTGGTCTAATCCAAGGGTAGGATTCAAGAACAGCAAACGTTCGGTTGTGTCTGGCACACCAGCCACCAAGACGCCACGGTTTAATCTCATTTAAACAAGCAATTAATTGAATGGACTGTACTGCATGTATACATGGATTCAATAAAAAATTCATAAAACTGAACTCGTGCTAAAAACAATGCTCCAACATACCAACCTGAAAAAAATCTGAATGGCTTTAAAAAGGGGTACCATACTTTAAATAAGTGGTTGTTGCACACGAACTCGTTAAAATCTTGACGATACAAGCGTATATAGGAAGTTTGATCAAAATCGACGTGACCTCTACAATGTTCTCGAGCTCAACCAATCAAATGCAAGGTCACCTCGTTAATATGCATCAACGTCGCTCACAATCCGACTGCTGGATCTCGATAATACGAGTTTATATACCAATCGGAGCAAAAAAGATGGCCTCTGGAATGTTAGAAAAAAAATCAATGAATCAGACACAAACTCATCCATTTAAAATGCGCGGATACCACTTATAATGGAGCTCGTTAAGATCTTGCATGATATAAGCTTAAGCAGCAAGCATGATAATCATTTCAGCAGAAATATGGTCTCGAAAGTATTTTGCAATCTCAACCAATCGTATGCTAGAACACCACATTATGAATGGATGTACTCGTCTGTAATCTTGAAACAGATCTGCATACCTAGTCTGATCTACGCACAACGCTCAATTGCTAATTATATTCCGATAGTCTGAAGAAAAAACATCGTTGGTTGAAGTTACTGTTCAGCTTTATGCAACATTACACCTTATCGATTTTTTTTTTTTTTTGGCGTTATATACAGTTACTCTCAAAAACCAGTTGAAAAAAGCACATTTGTCAGTTGTCAATTCCCTCATTACTTTTCGAAGTCGGCACATACCAAATTACTATATTTATTAGACCACAGGAAGCGATATCTAAATATTCCGTTACCTTTGACCCTTACCCAATTAAGATGTGCAGACATCTGTGAAGATTGAACTGTCAAGGACGATAACTCGTCTAAATGGACAAGACAGGAAAAAAAAAAAAATCATATAAGGGAGATCTAGAACTCCGGCACCATCTACACCAAATTGCATCAGCAAACCCGGTTTGTTTGTTTTGAGGACTGTCATGGGCGATAACTCATTCAAAATGGACTAGACAGAGAAAAAAAAAATGCCATAAAAGACACCTGGAACTTGAGGCAGTGTACACTCCAGATTGCATCAGAAAATATATTTGCGCTTCCGGATTTTTTTTCGACGTTTTCCAGCAAACGATACGTTATACATGGTGGAAAGTATAACTGATAGAGGAAAAACCCAGGACATCCCCCCCCCCAATCCACGAGAAAATATTGGCAAACTTTCTCACATACTTTTCGAACATGTGATCTTCCGCATCCGAGGCACAAGCTCTAATCACTTCGGATGCTGAAGCGGCCTAAGTGGATGTCTAACAATAAAATCGATTTTATTCTTCAAAGGATTCAAATGCATTTCGGACAATAAAATCGATTTTATTCTTCAAAGGATTCAAATGCATTTCGGACAATAAAATCGATTTTATTCTTCAAAGGATTCAAATGCATTTCGGACAATGAAATCGATTTTATTCTTCAAAGGATTCAAATGCATTTCGGACAATAAAATCGATTTTATTCTTCAAAGGATTCAAATGCATTTCGGACAACTAATATTTCTCCGCATATTGATTCAACAAGAAAGAATATTAAAAGAAACATTATTAAATGATAACCACCTGCCCCTAAGTTGGTTTAACAAAACTTTTACTTGTACACATATATAGGTCTGGATCTGCATTTCCGTCCTTTATTAATCTTGAACATGTTTACTGATAAAAGATTATCTATTCAAGGTGAATAATACATTTTTATCTGATACCCCATTTTTAATGTTAGCTATTAAGATGTTGTTAGACATTAATATTCTGCACTGATTCCTACTGCCGTTTTTTGTTTTACACAGCATTTAAATTCGTACTATTTCTTTACTCGTTTCAATTCGTTTCGCATACAACATCTACCAGTTTATGCACTGGTGTACGAGTTTCTTTGAGTAGCTTAAAGCTGTTATGCTCACAATCAATTAATTGATAGTGCTAGCAATCTGCTTTTAAACTGAATAGCAAATTTTATATACAATATACATTAAACAAGTAACACATGGAACAAGTTTCTTCTTTATTTTCTATGATGCTAATCAAAGAGATGATACATTATTAACTTATATAACAGCCTTAGAAACAAATTATAAAAAGAAATATGTTTGTTCATAATAAGGTATTACTGTTCAGAAACTTTGTTCCAACTGACTTGCCTTCTGGGCATTATTTCACACTTGAGAAAACATTATACATTGTCTAATGCAGGGATCTCAAACTCAAACCACCCTGGGCATTTTCGATGACCAATGAGCTGTATCACCTTTGTTATCTCTCGTGACACCTTGTCATGATATGGCTTGGCAGGCCACATGCGGCATGTGGGCTGCGTGTTTGAGACCCCTGGTCTAATCTATATTTATACATAATATCAACAAATTGGATCAACAGCTACAAATTCAAGTCTGAGTGGACTTCTGCATGTCCTTGTGAACAAGTGGATTCAAATATTATCTGGACTGACCCAGCTCTTCTCTTTAAAAAAAACATTAAGGCTTACATATTTTAATAAACTTCATTGCATTTTATATTCCATTATACAAGTTTGTAAAGCAAAAACAATTCAAAACAATATTTACAGAGAGAAATTTTAAAAATTTGCTGAAATGGTTCATAATATACACTTTATCCAATATAATTCATACCATAACATTCTATGGTAGATCAGGCACATATTTTTTAAACAATTTTAGTCAGGAATCTTTTCTCTTTAGCAATACATCAGATGCTACAGTATTCTGACCAAAACCTTCAACACGATTACGTACTGCATATACTCGTGTGCAACTGCATCAATGAAACTGTCACATCATAATGCCCTAGCAGAATTGGGTCTATGCAGTTTGTTATGATCAGCATAACAACAAAGACCCTTATCTGCCAGCTCTTTATGCCATGGCAGATCAGGGTCTTTGTTAATTGCAGCAGGACCCTTCTGACAAGCAAGTATATACAGTAATTATATAATGGACCCCCTCCACAATCTTTATTAAATTTCCCCATAATGTACATTTTGAACACAGCTAAATAGTGGTATCAATTTAATGTCACTAATTTTCATGAAATGTCAAGTATCTACATTTATCTACAAATTGTTACAAAGAATAAATGCAAAATAGTAACGATTCATCATGCATGACTTTCTCCATTTTGGCAAGAAAATGATTTACTTTCTTACAGTTCAAGAACAGATTGGGTGATGCTGAAAAGATTTCATTCTTCCAGATGCATTTACTAAAAATAAATTTATATCAATGAGAATTTTGCCATCATAATTCTTCAGTATTTTTACAAAAACTTTGGAAAGACAAATTCAATTTAAATGTAAATCTCAACAGCAAATATGCAGAATGTTAAAAAAAATAACAAAGAATAGTGTTCAAGCAATCTACTGTACTGGCTACACCAATGAAAATAAATGCAATTAGAATGGCCGATGAAAGCTATTACAAATGTAAAATTAACATAATTATGCAATATCATGTCCAGCAATTCTGACTTCTAATCTACACACTGCCAACTCAATAGGAAGATGAACTTCCCCCACATGTAATGGATGAAGAAAAACTTTTAAAAGTGTACTTATCATATGGAAAACAAAATGACCAATCTAGAGTTTTGCCATACACAGTACCAGGAAAATGGGGGAAATGTACACTCAGAGCATAGCAACTTGTGCAATTTAAGAAGCTCACAAGAGGGATTTAGATACTTTTCATAAATAAAATCAGAGTGAATGAGACTAATGGTACAAACGAAGAAAAAAGGGCTTCATTACTTTTGCCATATTTTCTTTATATAGAAAACCTTTCAATTTTGTGAAAATCTCCGGTTTAAATTTTCCAAAATTTGGTCAATATAACTTGTAATGTCAATTTTTCACAAAATGTCGCAATAGTTCAACAAGATGAATAACGGACTGGTATTCTTGTAATATTCATCAATTTGGGCTGCATAGGGAACTTGATCGCTTTCAACCCATTTTTGGAAACATGGATTTCGACAGTGACATACAACCAAATTTCCGTTTTTTGTGACAGTAAATATATACACAATATATTTCTCAAATAAAATTCTTCTAATTCAACAGCACTTGATATGCCTTCCACATTACGAAAATGTTCCGATATGAAATTGTTTTCCCCAAGCAATGTAATTTATTAGAAAATATAAATTTATATTGATCTCTTCCATACCACAAAGGTGTTCAGCATGGTTTATGGACTAGATGTTTTACAAGAAAATGTAAAGAGACCCACAACTGTCACTTGACCAGTGCTCAAATTTATTTTCAGTCAAAGATGCAATATTGTTGAGAAGTTCACGATAGTTGCTCCTGAACAAACTGTGTCACTGGCACTGATCTATCAGATAACCAATTAAAAAAGTCTATTACAAAAACGAGGAACAGGTTTCAAATTATTCAAATATGTAGTGGTCAACTTTCAGTAGCAAATGTGAAGAATGTGATAAAACATTTACGTCTTACATTTGGAACTAGATTTGTTTGCAAAACATACACATGTCCCTAATGCCCAACTGCAAACCAATATTTTCAGGTCCTAAAATTGATCAAGAGGCCCAAGCGGACCTGCTATTGCTCACCTTGTTTAATAGTTGAACATTTCACCATGCAGGCTCAATGCTGGATTAAACCTTTTGGAGGCCCTTAGGCAGACAAAATCTTGGGGCCCCCCTTGCAAATTATCTCCAAATACATTTTTAATTTTACCAAAAATTTTAATAAACCAATTTTATTACATAAAACAAATATATTAAACAAATTAACATTTTATGTTATTAAACAAAAATGATTAAATATTATTTTGATCCATTGTCGCGGGGCCCCTTACGGGAATGAGGCTCACAGGCTGGTGCCTACTCTGCCTATTTGGTAATCCAGCTCGGTGCAGGCTTATGTAGCATTGTAAGAAAACATCCTATATAAACTATCTCTCAAACTTTTTAAAAACTAAATTTACATTTTCAATTATATATCATGATAAAAACCACAATATGCAAAAGTTTTGCTCACAATTAAAGTCATCCACAATTCTAATCTTAATCATATATAAAATATGGCTTCAATGAGTGGCAACTAAGTCAGCAAATGAGATGCTAAATCACATCATTAATCTGCATGGACCCTGCTTTGAAACTGCTACAGTTTGCTGATGTAATCTATATTCTAATTTTAATAAAAATCAGATGAGAATTGTGGCTTTCAGAGTGTAACCAGATAAGCCAATCCGATTAAAGATTACATTATCGATGTGTGGATGTCACTCATCAAACTGATACAAAAGCATCAAGACACATGCCCATATTAACACGTTCACCCATTAGTTGAACCTTTGCAAGATCTTAATGATATAAGCATATATTTAAAGTCGAATCATAACTGGATCAGAAATATGGCTTTTAGCGGGGAACAAGCTCAGCCGATCAGATTCAAGTTCACCTCATTTGTATCCATCAATCTCACTCATTACTAACTTTTCTGAAATACTTGAGATATAAGCATATATTTCCAGTGTGATCAAAACTGGATCAGAAATACAACCTCTCAAGTTGTAACATGGTTAGCCAATCAAGTGTAAAATCATTAATATGTATGGCTCTCACTCATACACAATCTCAGACTGTGACCGGAACTTATTAAAAATTTGACTGAAATCAATCCAAAATATGTACTGCAGAGTGGCATTAAGTTTTAACACATGCACAGTGGATGCATAACCACGCAACAAGCCTTCAGGACATGCAAGGTGTTGTTGGGTTTAACGCCATTTTTCAGCACACGATAGGCTATGCATGGCGGCCAGTATTAATGGTGGAGTAACAATCCAGGAAGAACCACCGACCCACGAGAAGCTACTGGCAAGCTTTCTCACATACCCACATTGGCCAAATCCTAGACTCGAACCCACGCAGACAGAGGTGAGATGGCAGTGATCCGTAACAGAGACCACTCGCCATGCAAGTTAAAAACATTTAAACAAACGTGACAAATTTCTCAAATTTTATTAAAGTCCTATCAAGCCATCTACAAATGCACACAAATATGTTTATCAAATTTAATTACTATCTCCAGTATTGTTGAATTGCATGCTCTAGCAAGGCTACCTTAAAAAAGTCGAAATCCCAAAAGTTATTAAAAATATAAAACTGCCACAAAAGGCTTGAAAATCCTGTGAGGTAATCTACACACATATATATCAATATGATAGTGAAATTCATTTTCTATGTTGAGTTTTTTTTGGGCAACCTTGTTAAAAATTTTCTTGGGGCTAAGAGACAGACAGACATGTAAGCAATAAAGGGGGAAATAAAACCCAACAAAAACCAAAATAACTGCTGAATTTGATTTTCAACTATGATACTACATATATTATAGTGGAATGGTCCCAATAAGAGTTTTTGATCAGATCTTGAACTTAACACTGTATTAAAATTTTTTATGTTTCCGTAAATTCACAAATAAATTTCATAAAATTTTCCAGCCTTACATTAAGATTCAACTATATCAAGAATTATTAGTATATGCCCCAAAATCTAACTGATCTGAACATAATTATTACATAATTTGCAGACCTGCAAACTGTACAAAGTCCTTCTCCATAAGTGGTCCTTATTTTACATGATTCAGGCCAAATTTCAATACCATGTAATGAATTACCATGTACTGCTATTGTCAACTTGAAAAACAAGCATATGAAAAGTTCGCGAGGATACATCATGCCGTAAAGGAAACATTATATTTAACTAACAGTTCATACAGGACACTTAGTACTCCAGTTCATTTTCAGAAACTACAGTTCCAACTCTAATTGAAGTCAATGGCTCCTTGCTAGATTTATCAACTTGTGTTTTTTGTTCTTTTTTTAAAAATTTGAAGTGGCATTGTCAATCATATTTCCTGCTGTGAGCAATGCTCAAATTGTTGTTGTTTTATGGTTTAACGCCATTTTTCAACACAAGATACACTATACATGGCGGCCAGTATTAATGGTGTAGGAAGAACTCTGGCAAAACCCTGGAACAAACCACCGACCCACAAGAAGCTACTGGCAGGCGTTCTCACATACCCACATAGGCCAAACCCGAAATACTCAAATTGACATGTCTAATAAACAACATTAATTTGCTTTGCTGCCTTTTTTTCCAGCACAGAAAATCGAATGAAAATTTCTATTTTTGTACTTTTGAGCTGCATCAACTTCATGAGGCACCATCAACATGCTTTTACTTCAATGTAAACTATAATGCAAACCAAAAGCTTGATCATGCTGACATTACGCATGAAAAACATGGCATATTAAAGTGTCTGAGGTACTCCTGTAAAGGTATGCTGGGTTTCCTGAACCCAATACGAAAACCCAGAACTGGACAAATTAAACTCAGGATTTGAATACGAATAATGTTCAGATTGTTTTGCCATTTTTGCCATCTGGGGTTCCCCCACATTTTCAAACTAAAATGTCCTGGGCTTTAACGCATTTTTTTTTCCAAGATGAATTTTTGTTCTTCAGATTCACTGAATGTGCATTTTTATAATCCAAAGCCGTTTCCATCTTGAGGCTTGCCCATGACAACTCAATTTGACATGTAACCAAGTGCTAAATCACGAAGTTATTAGAAGTAACAACTACTCAAGAAATATGTTAACTTCACTCTTCTTAACTGCATGTTAGTATAAGGAAAGTTTTTTTTTGTGTTAAAGAAAAGAATAGTTTTAAACTTTGACATAAAGCACTTAAAAAGTTCATACCCTGGCATATAAAGGATGGATTTTTGTTATATAGATCCAGTGTCTGGTTAGTGTTCAACATCTACTTTAATAATAATCCAACTACAAACTGCATACTTGAATGTACTCATCCTTTTGTAGGCTTCTACATATTAAGCAAGGTCTAATGGTAAAGTTCACTGCAAATGTGAGTTGGGGTTAGGAATCACCATAAAGGTTACAATTGACAACATTATTACTGTTCCCAGAGCAAATTTACAGGGGCCCCAATTGGTCTAAAGCACGCTGTTACGGATCACTGCCATCTCACCTGTCTGTGGGTTCAAGTCGAGGATTCAGCCAATGTGGGTATGTGAGAAAGCTTGCCAGTAGCTTCTCGTGGGTCAGCGGTTCTTCCTCCACCATTAATACTGGCTGCCATGCATAGCCTATTGTGTGCTAAAAAATGGCATTAAACCCCACAACAAGCAAACTTACTCATCAAGAGGGTTACTGAGGAATATGAGCTTTATTATTTTTGTTTAATTTTATAGATCACATAACATACAACATAATGTTACAATATGATACTAGACTGGCTTTCATACCTTCCACATAAACAAGATGTGTAGTTGACAATGCCGTAACCAGTCCACTTAGCTAATCCAATCATCTCCGATTGGATTGACTACATTCATGATAAGAGCAAACCAATTACCAATACAGCAATTGTACCCCAAATAAATGAAGTATTCCACAACCTCCAAAAACAAAACAAGCAACAACTCAATAAATTTGTCAAGATCATTTCAACATTTCTTTGTGCTCAAGTGGCAGCTTAAAATTCCCAGTTTACCCCTGAACTTGATCAAAATTTGCAAAATTAAAATGCTTTCACTGTTGGGATCAGCCCTGTACTTTCTCAAAATTTCCCGATAGTACTAGAGCCCCTTGCTATCATTCTTTGGGCCATTTCAGTAAGACTTGCAGTCAAATCGTAACGGTTTTGGCAGGTCTGAATTTGCTCAAATCCAACGATTCTACTGTAATCCATTTTGAACTCATCTCCCTGCTAACTCAGGGATGCAGACAAGGCTCAATGGGCTCTGCAGCATGAAATGACCAATGAAGGCAGCACGCCCAACTCAGGACTAAAATAGTGTGGGTTCAAATCCTACCATTAGATCAGACATGGTTGGCTACAAGGCATTTTACATGCTGCATTGCCAGAAAACACCACCCCATCATTTCAACACAGTCTACTATTATAACTTTCTAAAAACAAATACTTAACTATAAACCAAGACAACATCATAGCTCATTGATTTGAATTTCAGTTACATATGTGCATGTTATCAATACCGTTTAATAACATTTAGAACAACAAAAGGCAATATGGTGCAAAAATATCGTTTTCAACAAAAATGCAGACAAAATGCAAGCTACTTACAAATTTCAGTAACTGTAACAGTAAACTGTCTTGTACTCATGTTATACTGTGGAAACTAAATAGTTGTGGATGTACATACAAATTGACAAACAATACCATAACATAATACTCACTTTAGCAAATAATGTAACATACCACAGATTCATTTCATCCATATAAAATTTCATGGTTTTGTAAAAAAATAAAATAATTTGTGTGTACTTATATTCTTGGTTTGTAGCAACCAACAAAGCGTCAAATATAGGCACCCATGAAATACTGGGAACTGACAACCCTGATTTCATTAAACTTTCGTGTGTATACATTTTTGTGGGTACTTAAATTTGTGGTTTGGCAAAGCAATTTTCTCAACTTAAGAAATTTGTTGGAAATTAAAGTTTGTGGTTTGTAGCAGCCACAACACCCATGAATTGTCACCAACTTTTAGTGAATTCACAATAGTTGCTCAGGAATCAATAACATAATTTGGGTGGACAACAAGGAATGGGTCATCTTCCTTCACAAGCTCCGACTCTTGCTTCCCCTTTGTCTTCAGTCCTGTCTGTGTCAGTTCAATCAAAACATGATCCTAAAAAAAGAAGAAAAATTCTCACTAACCTTCAGATTCCTTTCTTCAGTGACATTACTTTCTTCTGTATTCTTCTACATACCAATATCATGGTGTACTTCATAGAGAGTGCATGGTATTAGGGTGTAATGAACAAATGTCACAAAATTTAAAAAAGTAGCAAAGTTTGCAAATAAAGTCACAATGACACAGTGTAATGAATAAAACAACTGAAAATACATTTCCCTCAAGCGCTACTGCAAAATATGTTACAGTGACCTGTTTCTCATATGCTAGAATCACTTTCCCAAGTCGCAAATGCAGACCAATTTTACTAAGTGTAGGAGACACAAGTTTTGAAATGTTATGGGTAATTATATACTAAGTTTAAGACATGAATGAACAAACAGTCAAAAACACTACATTCCCTGGGATCTTGGCTAGCAGTGTTTTGCAGGTTCTTTTGTCCCACCCACATCAATGCAATCGTTTATTACAACTCTATCTGACCTGAACATTGTCAACCACAACACTGCCGGCACAAGTGGTGCCCATGCCTCTAATGCAGGTGAGATGAAAACAACTTTCATGAAGATCAGTCTGTCCAGTGCTTTCTCAGCACATAAGTGATGCTAATGTCTTTAATGCAGGTGAGATGAAAACAACTTACATGATGGATCAGTCTGTCCAGCACTTTCTCTATGACAGTTTTCTTTTCTATAAGTTCAGCCTCGGATTCAATCTCACTTTCCAGCTCTCCAAGGTACCAGCTGACAAGATTACTCCTCCTAATGCTAGGCACATCACCGCCTGAAAAGTAAACAGTGGTTAAAAAATACGTGATACGCTTGTGCCAACAGATGGGCAGACATCGGAAAGAAGACACTGTACAAGACATGGGCAGACATCAGAAGACAGATATTGGACAACAGACAACAGCCTCTCTTGTAAGCTTATCTGGTCTAAGACGAGTTGAGCTAAAAACTACTTCAGATTTTTAAAAAAAACTTTTGCTTCCATCCAAAGTATATATTTCATCTGCAACATAAATTCCTGTGTCCTGCTTAGCAAATAGCAATATCACACAGTTGTGTGCAGAAGGTCAAAAGTTAACCAGCACATGTACCCCACCCCCCTACTTTTAGGTATAAAAAAAAATGTTTCTGGTCAGCCAACTGTCCTTAGCACATTTTCACACAGGGTAAAAAAAATAAAAAAAAAAATATCCTGAAACTGATTGATCTCTGCCAGTTTTTCTCAGCACTTAAAGTGCTCAATACGTTATATATGCTAATCACACACACACACACATTTGTTTATGTTAATAAAAATTATTTTAAAAAACCTACCTACCTACCCTAATTTGAAAACCAGTGAAACAGGAAACTCGTAATTTGGGGAGGGGGGAAAGGGGGCTTTGTGCACTGTATGGAAAGATGTACATTATCAAAGTATGTCAATACTCAAAGCAACAAAAAAAATCCAAAAAAAATTGCAGAACAAAAAACGTTTCTATTCTTCATGAAAAACTGAACCATATTCCAATAAGAATTAATATTAATAACTTATCATGGATCTTGCTTGGCAGACATAGATCAATTTGAAAAAGAAAGTTTTCAAGTTTCCATAAGAACATTGCATTACAAAGAATTTTAATTCTGATGCTGCCTTGAAGCAATACTGTCTTGTGATTGAAATTGCTTTCAATCAATACTGTGTCTTGCATTCTCCAATTGCTTTCAAGAGAAAAATGTACACAGCTGCTGGCAATTTTCGGCTGTTTTGGAAAAGTTTGCATTTCAAACACAGATAACAGAAGAGCTACTATAATTTTAGAATTATGAATTATTATCGACAAAAATGAGTGTCTCACCTGAGAAACATTTCTCGGCAAAAGGCCAACTGATGCCATCTGATGATGTAGATTATTCTGGATATCTGTTTGTCCAGACAATTGATAAAAGTATACAGAAAAAATTTGATCTGATTGATTAAAATTGGATCTCCAACTCGACAGTTCATATTTTCGTTACTTCTGGAATTCGAAATATGGTCCACATATTTTGTAGCCAATCGGATAAAGCGTAACATTTTGTGTTAGGAATAGTTATCATTAGCAACAATGCACCCAATGTACCTTCTATTTCATTCGATGAACATGTACATCTTGTCACCACTGGATCAAAATGCAAGACATCTTTATTGAATACATGATATTGTTTCTTATGTAAATGTCAATGGATTAAAAGCAAAATTTGTCCATGTACTGCCTGCGCATAAATGCTTTTGTAGGACAGATCTCTGATGAAACTATACAAGTTTTACACACAGTGTTTCCTAAAATTTAAATACCTCTAATCAAAGGTTTTATCAACAAAAGTGTTTCAATGGAAAAAAACACATATTTTAAAGACGTTCTGTATCAGCATCATCAGTACATTTAAAATTTTGTCTGCATTCAATGTGAAAATTATAGGTACTTTTCTTACAGAATTCACAGAAAAAATCCTGCAAAGTGGTCCTCTTATGCATCTATGTAGAAATATATAATTTTTATGAGTGGTTCATCTATCATAGCTAGTACAATTCTCTTGACCGTTCTGCCAGTGATGTCATTTGCACAACAGCAACATCCTACCCACATTGGCTGGTTTTGGAAACTCCCCTCGGAACTGCAGCAACCGGTTGGAAGCTACACATCAACATGGTGCAAAATGAGTAAAAAGTACTAAATTTCTGGTGCTATTTCAGCGATGGTGGCTGACAGTTATATGATATCTCTCAAAAATCTAAGTGTCACTCAATTGTCAGTGAAAAGCGTGAACCCTTTGTTGATCCATGTGATCCAAAAGTTTATATAACTGGCATCCAATATGATTGCTGTTGTTCTATTTAATGTACAAACTGACTTGCCAAACCTTTCCTACAAAACAATAACATCAAATCCTGACACCGTCTCTGATACAAACGAGTCCTGGAATATCTCCATATCATCGTATACAGGCTGAACATTAAGTGAACCATTCCAATCACATTTACCTGCTTCCAGTTCCTCCTCCTGTTTTCTCAAGTACAGCACCATGAGGTTGGCCATCTGCTTGTATTCCTCATAGGACAGTTTTAGGCCCTTTTTGGGAGCAGGGGTTCCCGCAGGGGGCTCATTAGGGGTGGCCTCAGCATCATCTTGCTGAGGAGATTCTGAAATATCAGAGTGTTATTAAGATTCAAATTTATGAAGCATGTAAAACATTGGTCACAGGGTTTCAAATTGCTTGCAAAAAGCATCGAATCAGTTGCAAAAACATTTAAATAATTATGGTGCTAGTTGGCATGAATATAAGACTTCATATAGTATAGAGGCCCCCACCAATACAACGTAAATGAAGGTAAAGTTCAAGTCAAACTTGGTCAATAACACTGTTTCCCAAAAAATTTAAACTGAACTTAATCTAGGTACTTTGTACTGTAAAATCTAGTACCAAATGTTGGCTTCAATCCACAATGTTCATCGCAAATTCTTTGAACAGAAATTGACAAGCCAAGTCCCAAGTCAAACAGAAAACTTAACTTGAAAGATTTTAAAAGAAAATCAAATTCGACAGTGGTCTACTTAATGTACCCATGTTGGTTTGAATGTACCAAGCTATGTACCAATGTTGGTTTGAATGTACCAAGCTATGTACCAATGTTGGTTTGAATGTACCAAGTCCTACAAATGTACGTCAAGCAGAAACTGTGTGTATGGTATGGTGTTTTATTGACAACTAAAGGTAAAAATTTATACAGGAATTGTGCAAAATTTCAAGAAAGAAACGTGAAGATAAAATATAAATTTACAACAAAAAGATTGTAACAATGTTCAATTTCTGTAAAATATACATAAAATATAAAATAAAAGTAACTCCTAAACAGATCTTGTCAAAACTTGTATAAACCACAAACCCTCAAAATCAACATGATGTTCTTGGCTGGTGCATCATCGTACAGTTTTTTTTCAACATCAAAATGCTTATCACACGGCTGAAGTCAAAACACTAGACAAAAATAAGTTCCACTTACAGTGGTTACTAGCCGGTCACACTCTGGTCAAGGTATACATCAGTCAGTTACTTGCATGTATTCAGTATGCGCCAGGAACACTATCACCTAATCTCTGGTTTGTTCCATACAAGAATTGCCCCTTGCAACAGCGGCTTTGCTTGTGAAGTTTTCATTCCATATATTTGACATGTATTACATACAGGTCAATTTATACAATATTTGAAGTCACAATATGGATCCTTCCATTCTGAAACTGGTGAGCAGCTTTGGCTCATTTATCTGCCCTTTCATTATAACAATGTGACCTGGTACTCAACAACACAGATTATTTTCCCAGACTGTATGAACAAATCACGTTTTTTCTTCTTCACCTCATATAAATGATTTTAACGGATGGTCAGTCAAGGTTTGGCATAATTTAGTGTGGAATGGGAACCAAAATGATGATGCAATTTGTGTTCTGTGAGGTTTCAATGTAGTTTAAAGCTTTCATTAAGGTAACAATTTCTGTTGTAAAAACGGAGATTTTTATCTGACAACTGGCTCAAGATGGTGCCATGGGGTGTTGCAATGGTAGCTTCAACTCTGTCTCCATCTTTCAAACCATCTGGCCATGACACAAGACTGATTTCATTAAATTTACTCTAAACAAATGAGGATGATTATTGACTTTTTAAAATGACAAAGATGAAATATAACATTTTCACATGATGAAACCAAGTAAGTTATCTGAACCAGACTGTGCAGTATTTCCAATAACATTTTTTCCCGTCTCCAAGCAAGATTTTTTAATTTGTATGCCCAAAAGTCGAATGCAGTTTGGTTTCAACTCGTAACTAGGATTGGCATTTGGAGGTAAGAACTCTCATATGCAGGGTTGAATGGAGTAGAAGATGGTTTGTTAGCATAATGACAAACAATTTCAACTGTCTCAGGTAATGTGATGGCTCATTTGCCTCAAGAGGGGTTTTTGAAGTTGCAAATCCACCAAGACAGATTTACAAGCCAACCAAGCCTCCAAAAAGTTAAAATCTTACCCGTGTTAACTGTAAGACCTTCTGACTGAATCTTCAATCTGTATTTGCCACAACTTGCATTAAATCAACAAGGCTTTTTTACATTTGGTTCTGATGAATCTTATATGTGGAATAACAGATTTAGTCAGAAATAAAAAAGGGCTTACTCCAGAACTGGAGTATGACAACCATTGAGACAGCTTTGCGATGAATATGAATACGATTAATTGGCACAAGTACATACAAAATCTTGTAGAAAATTTTAACTCATTTTGTTATGCCCATTTCTGAACTCTGATTATCTGCAATTCACATTCAACAGTATGCAAAATCTTTCGAGTGGCAGATAAATAAAAAAAATCAATACACAAGGAGCAGTCAGTTCCTGGATCAGAGCACTTTACTGTGCTATTATAATTCTGATGGTATTATCCAGTAAAACTAATTCCAAGATCTGCGACTGATATATGACTGGGTGTGTACTGGCTAGGATGTTATATAGCACAGACAAGTCTGGTCATAGTGTACTGGCTAGGACGTTATATAGCATGGAAAGATCTGTGGTCTTCACAAAGGAAACTTGAACCAATATACCTTGAAGAAATCAATATTAAATAATAATGACCCTGAACTTCGAGTTACCAACAATTTCTTAAGATTCTTTCCAAGATAATATGATCAAAATACATGAACTAAGTTGTGCTGAAATTGAATGAAGATGACTAAAGTTCCTGAATAAAATGCAAAAGTCACATCTCTTTTGTACTAGTGATCTTCACCCTGAAGGTAAACCCCCACACCTCAAAACGGGTTTCTTGGCACAAGGGAAAAAGTTCTGTACAATGTGTTGCATGGTGCAAAAGTTATTATTTCAATATGAAATGTAATGGCCCAATTAGTTTTAGTTATGGCAGTCCTGACACTGGAGATGCTGAACCAAAAATCAATAGGGTTCTTCCTGGAGCAAATGCATTAAATTCTGTTATCTAGAACCCAAAGAAATGAAATGCATTTGCCAAATATTTTTTTTTAAAGCAACAAGTTTTAACGCCATTTTTCAGCACACGATAGGCTATACATGGCGGCCAGTATTAATGGTGGAGGAAGAACCTGGGAAAACCCTGGAAAGAACCACCGACCCATGAGAAGCTACTGGTAAGCTTTCTCACATACCCACATTAGCCAAATCCGAGACTCAAACCCAGGCAGACAGAGGTGAGATGACAGTGATCTGTAACGGACAGCACTTCAGCTGGACAATGGTAAACTTTAATATTCTACATTTTCTGTTGGTGCGGTATCAAGTCTTTCATGTGCTAATGTGCATTAAACATCAATGACAGATTAATAGAGTTTAAACCTTCATTTCTGAAGGAAAATGAGGGACAAAAGAGCATCAGACACCTGTACCATGGACTCAGGGGTTCTGATACCTCACCTTCTTCCACCTCCATCTGTTCTAGTTCCTCTTCATCCTCCAAGTGGATATCTGGCTGCTCCACACGAATGATGGACTTGTTGAGGAGCCTGAATGCTTCCTTCACATGCTTTGGCTGAACCTACATTAAAATTATAATCAATGTATCTTTCCATGTTTTCACCTGGATATGGAATTGTCTGAATCCACACTAAATAAAATGAAATCCCCACAACCTTTGCAAAACTGAGCAGCATATGAAAATTTCCAGCAATCTGTGTGAGCATAAAACAATATGTAACATTAATTAATAGCAACTAAATCTAAACATGTAAGCACACAACACCTGGATCAACAGTCATAATCTGGCGCTTTGCAATTGAACAATGGGACATCTAGTTAGCAAATGAATTTAATGGACTGTATTTGCCCATATTGGAAATGTTGGAGATGAAGTTTCTAGTATTTGGTGGCAATTGTACTGTGAAGCGCAGTTCGAACTCATACGACATAATGCATTTGTCACAACTTCTAAGTCATATATATGACAGTGCCACTGTCACAACACAGTTCTAATTCATACAACATACTGCCACAGTCACAACACAGTTCTAATTCATACAACATAATGCCACTGTCACAACAGTTTTAATTCATACAACATATTGCCACTGTCACAACAGTTCTAATTCATACAATATATTGCAACAGTTCTAATTCATACAACATAATGCCACAGTCACACAAATTCTAATTCATACGACATAGTGCCATTGTCACAACACAGTTCTAATTCATACAACATAGTGCCACTGTCACAATAGTTTTAATTCATACAACATAGTGCCACTGTCACAACAGTTCTAATTCATACAACATATTGCCACAGTCACACAAGTTCTAATTCATACAACATAGTGCCACTGTCACAACACGGTTCTAATTCATACAACATAGTGCCACTGTCACAACATAGTTATAATTCATACAACATAGTGCCACTGTCACAATAGTTTTAATTCATACAACATAGTGCCACAGTCACAATAGTTTTAATTCATACAACATAGTGCCACTGTCACAACACGGTTCTAATTCATACAACATAGTGCCACTGTCACAACATAGTTATAATTCATACAACATAGTGCCACTGTCACAATAGCTTTAATTCAAACATATTGCCACAGTCACAACAGTTCTAATTCATACAACATAGTGCCACTATCACAACACGGTTCTAATTCATACAACATAGTGCCACTGTCACAACATAGTTATAATTCATACAACATAGTGCCACTGTCACAATAGTTTTAATTCATACAACATAGTGCCACAGTCACAATAGTTTTAATTCATACAACATAGTGCCACTGTCACAACACGGTTCTAATTCATACAACATAGTGCCACTGCCACAACATAGTTATAATTCATATAACATAGTGCCACTGTCACAATAGTTTTAATTCATACAACATAGTGCCACAGTCACAACAGTTCTAATTCATACAACATAGTGCCACTGTCACAACACAGTTCTAATTCATACAACATAGTGCCATTGTCACAACATAGTTCTAATTCATACAACACTGTGCCACTGTCACAACAGTTCTAATTCATATGACAGTGTCACTGTCATAACGGTTCTAATTCATACAACATAGTGCCAGTCACAACAGTTCTAATTCATATGACAGTGTCACTGTCACAATGGTTATAATTCATACAACATAGTGCCACTGTCAGAACGGTTCTAATTCATACAACATAGTGCCACTGTCACAACAGTTCTAATTCATATGACATAGTGTCACTGTCACAGCAGTTCTAATTCATATGACAGTGTCACTGTCACAACAGTTCTAATTCATACAACATAGTGCCACTGTCACAACACATTTCTACATGGCGTTTATTATGTTCCACATGCCTTAACCCTTAAGAAAATGCCCAAGAAGAGAATCGCCTAAAGGGGAATTGGAATTAACCACCGTGTGAAACTCCTGGAGAAATCACTGGTCTCAATAAGCATGGCAGATAGACAAAACAATAAAACATGCACAAAAGAAACCAAACAATATTTACAGAGCTCTAAAAAGTATGAACACTATCAGTTGCCTTATGTGCTTCCCCATACTACCAGTAATACTAGCAAGCTCTGAAATAATGTATCAAGTTCCATGGAATATATTATTTTGCTTGCTAGCTGCAGAGTCAACATAATTATTGAACAAAAAAGTTAGAATGACATTAAAGTTGCAATACAGAGAGGTATACTACCATTCTATTATTAAACAAGTTAGATGGCATTACATTAAAATAAATTTGGAATTTGAATTTTTTGAGCATTCAGACTTATGGGGGCTTGGGTTTGGAGGTCATTTTGTATTTTAAAAAAAAAATAAATACGTTCATGGTGCATGGAATGTTCAAGACAATGCCTGCAAACTGACCTGACATAAACTAAACCCAGGTGAGACGGTTGAATGAATTCCTGGTCAAAGATGAGCAACTCAATGAACTTCAAATGATGTGATGTTGGATACAATAAAAATAACTGAAAGAAAAATCTGTACCTCATCCTGACAGTGCATTCTGGCCATAGACTCAGACAAACGAATCATGCTCTCCAGCTGTCGGACTGTTATCCGCCATGCTGACTTGGCTGCCCCAGATCCATCTCGCTGTCGTAATCTCTTGTATTCCTCCACCATGTACTCCTGTGCCTCCTTGCTAATCTGAAGCCAAAAAAAAAAGTACAAAGGTAAAGGTAAATCTAACGAATATTAAGAATGATCATCTGAACAGGTACTGGATAGACGAATCCCAACTGCAGTATCAGATTTCACGGGCAAGAACAAGGCGTGGCAGAATATTTGAATTCTTGCCTTCAGGAAAGTTTGTTTTTTCTTCAACAATGAATATAAGGTTTGACAATAGGCTTTGCAGTATGTTGGATTTCGAATTGTTACCTACAGGAAGAGCTTTGTTGTTTTCCAATCAGGAATAGAAGTTCTGACAAAATTCAGAATGTGATAGCAGCCCAACAAGAACTTGGCAGAACAGTTTAAATCTTAAAGCCTGAGAAGGTGCTCCAATGTTAAATTTTCAGCTTTAAGTGTATGCTATGGATTTAATGGCTATATGGTGTCATTTAAAATTCTCAAAATGTGAGGAAACAACTACAAAAATCGATCTGCAAGAAACATCCTTCCGCATAAATAAAAACATATACTAGAAGAAAAATGGTAAAACGTAAACAGATTACACTATTTAAATACAATGTTTTCAGTGGCACTAAATCATAAAGCCAGTGGTGTTCGCCTCAAAATAATGTTTGTCTCGCACAGCAAAAGTCAATATACTTGACCAAATTACAGCTTTTAAGACTCCCCCTTTCCTTCTTACAATTTGTAAAATATTTCCCCAAGAAATACGATTTCAAAAATGAAATTATGAATGCAAGCATTCTGCTTGACGTGCAATTTATATATGCAAGTTTTTTGAACATTATTGAATCGCATTCTACTTTTGTCATAGTAGTAAATTGAATATACAGTATTAAATATTTTATCTTTTATTCCTAACTTAACTAATTTATAACATAAAATATTCTTTATAATAGAATCGAATGCAGTTTGTTGCCAGAATTCATATGGCGAGTTTTCAATAATGCAATATAAAAGTGTTGTCAATTGACGACATTTTTTGGTAAACTGACCTGAGCTTTGACAGGTTCTTCATAATCGTATTAATGAATCTCTGACCTAATGTTTTACCAATATCGCCCATAACGGCAGTACCTCCATAATTTGTTTCGTTATGTACTTACCCTTTTGTATTGATTAGAATTTGAGTCTTTCTCGGCTTTATGGAATAAATGTGGCTTCTTGTGAGGCGTAAATGATATAATATTAACATGTACATTAGTCAACACTTCTTTCAGTAACGAAAACCTGACATCGTGAAACAGAAATCAGATTACTTAACACACGTTTTGAATAAAATACTGGTTCTAGATACATATTAAAATAAAATGCGTCCGCTTGTGAGGGGTAAATTTTATATTATTGCACTAATATGCTGGTCGCGTTAGCCAGGTGGCCTTTTGTGAGGGGTACTTCTGAACACAAACTCGTCTGTGCCAGAAGAGTTCTATTAAAATTTTGATGAAACTAGCAATGTTTTCTTCAGTTGCAAATTATACCTTTGAAGTTTGTGCTGTGGTTGTTGAGGAAGTGTTAAAGAAGCCCTGTTTTAAAAAACAACTCCCAGAAATCCAAATTTATTCACAACCTCTAAATCTAAATCTTTTTATAAATTATCATTGCTATTCTTCTCCTTTACTGGAAACCACATTTTTATGTTTGTGTTAACTTCAGGAGCCTCAGGTCACATAATATAAAATTGGGCTCTATTGCAGACCCCCGTTTTGAAAATACAACTAAAACATGCACATATAAAATTATACCACACATAGCATACCCATGTCAGCACCTTGAACACTGCTATTGATAAATTCTTCAGCGTCTTTGATAAATGTGGAAAATAAGACTCAGAAAAACAGTATCATGAAAGATAAGGAAACAATTCTGCAGAAGTGGGAAGGTGAAATGGATGGAGAAAGGAGGATTGTTTGAGCCAGGAGATGTTTGTATCCTGATTTGAACAACATGAAAAAGCAACAATTTTGTCAGTTGAATTGGGATACGACGACTTTACCGCAAGTAACGGATGGTTGCACAGATTTCAAGTGCAACACAATATTAAGTGTCCTGTCCTTAGTGGAGAATCAGCTTATGTTAATAATGAAGTTGTCGAAGATTGGAACAAAAGACTAGACGATATATGCAGGGGATATGACAGCCAGGATATTTTTAATTGTGACGAGACTGGTTTGTTTTTTAGACTGTTACCAACAAAGTGACAGATGTTTTTTGTAACATAATTATAAAGACAGTTTTAAAACTATAACAATGGTTATTCATAACATTCTTTTGAAAATGATGAAACAGTTTGTTTTACATTTATTTCACAACATTCATGTGATTTTTTAATGAAAAGATTAAATGTTTTAGAATTATATATACTTGTGACTTTCTTTATATGTATTGACTATCTGCATTTGTCATCCCTCTCTGGAAAGGCCACCCTCATTATAAGGCCACTTCCCTGCTGCAATAGGGGTGACCTTAAAAGACGGGGACTACTGTACTGCATTCTGAAATACTGGATTAAGCTCATCTCCTCTGATAAATGAAAATATATGTCATGTAACTTACTGCTTATTGACAAAGTAAGCCTTCCTAGAAAGGAATATTAAGCATTGCTGGTCCAGGATTTATTAAAATCTTGGTCACTTGAAACTGTGGATAAATAAGGCTCTTTGTGAACGTGTTTTCTTACCTATGGTCAAACAAAGTCTAATAGATCAGTTTAATCAAAATTGGCAATTTTGAAATCAAAGAATCTTCAGAAGCCAGATTAGATATAAATCTGTTATTACATTTTGATCATAAAATCTGGGTATTTTAAGTGAGAATTTTTAGAATTTTTTTTTAAAAAAGCACATCTGCCTGTACTTACATACTGAATCAGAAAGATGGAAGAGGCTACAACAATTATTCCCACTAGATCAAAAGACTTTTTTTTTTAGCATGTCACGGTAGTTTTTTTTTTTAAAGCATGTCACGGTAACTATTTCTATCTGGCTCAATTTTGGTTAAGTTCACCTTGGTACAAGCTTGACAATCTGTGTGTGTGTGTGTGTGTGTATGTGATTTGGATTTTTAACCTAGCTTTAACAATTTTTCAGTCACATCGTTATGATGTCTGCAGTGTGACAGTTTATAGTGATGTCTAGCACTGGGGCATCATGCCGCAGACATGTAGCATTATGTCCCACCCAGTCACATTATCCTGACACCAGGCTGACCAGTCCTAACACTAACTTCTTAATGCTGAGCGCCAAGCGAGGCAGCTGTTAGTATCATTTTTATAAGTCTTTGATATGACCTGGCCGAGGATTGAACACATGATTTCTCGCATCTGAGGCAGGTGCTCTAACTACTAGGCCACCGGAGCGGTCTTTGGAAATTTGATCCCCTTGGCATTAATACGAGTGTCTGTAATTCCACACCCTATATTAAGGACTATATTTTTAAGTTTTTACATTCTAGCTAAATAAAAGACTCCACAAAAAGAACTCTCTTGGCTTTTTTGTTATCTAACCTTGGGCTTGAACTGCCTGGCAAACATGATGTATCGCTTGATGTCCTCCACAGAGTAGCAACGGTCCACAGAGTCCTCGTTCCTGCTGTGTAGGTCAACAATTCTTCGTGCTATTGCATAGTCTGTTACCTAAATGCAAGAAATGGTGTCAAGCTAAAGTTACTCCTTATCACTTCTATTCTGTTGTTATACAAACATAAAAATTCTTAATTTTGATTACTGATGCCGATTCAACTTAACACACTAAGCAAAAAATGAATTCAATATCTTCAAGGCGATTCCATTACAGATCAAAGTTCTTAAGACTGAAAACTATACATTTTTTATTTTCTCCCAAATGCAACACTGGTCCAAAAGTGAGTAGCCACTTGTGATGATTACATAGCAGGTAAATTAACGTTACTGTGAATTCTAAAACTTCTGACAAAATCTAAAACACATCAAATACTTGATAAAGCAACCTCTGGCACTTATAACAGTCTGTATATTCTTGGTCATAAATCTCTGGTGCAAGATTGAGACACCTAACTATCAAGAACAAGACCTGACCTAGATTTAATTTTTCATATAGCTTTTGCTTCATCAACATATAAACAAATCTTTAATTTTAAGTCCCTTCAAACAAACAAAAAATTACCTCATTGCACTCGTCGACCAAAATGAAGAAAAGGTCAAAACGGGACATTATAGGAGCAGTCAGCGTAATGTTCTGCTTGAGAGATTTGGTCCTATCATAGCGCCCTCCAATGGGATTGGCTGCAGCCAATATGGATGTCCTTGCATTCAATGTTGCCTAAGAATACATAAAAATCAAAGGAAGAAAATTTATTTTGAGTATGCAAAAGATGATGCACTGAATTTTTTTTGTTTACATGAATATCATGGACAAGAGGATAATAAGTTATGCACAAATGTGACCAAGTGTTTTTTTGCTCCATCTTTTTTCTTCTTCAATCAATATGTCCATTATGATTCAGGACTTCCAGCTTCTATCTGCAGAAGCAAATGGAAAGAATTAAAACAGAGCTTGTGAACTGGAATGTGAAGAGTTTCCTTGATTACCTGGGGTTTTTTATATATAAAAAAATGATAGCCATCAATAAAACAAACTGAACTGCATAAAATGTAAGCAATTCTAAGCCTACATCTTCATTCAATTTTTCCTTGTAATAACAGCTATGTTCCAGATTCCATTGCCCTTAAACCAAAAGCTGCCTTTATAACAACCCTATATAATATAAAGTAGGGCTACTTTGGAAACAATGTAAATAAATGGAAGGGATAGTACTTAGGAAACCATCTCAGATATTTTATAATGACAAGAGTTTCAAATTAGCTACTGTGGCAGCCATATTGGATACAAGATAGGCAACATTATCATTTAGGGCAAACTAGTTACTACTGTAAGACTTTTGGCGAAAACCCCAAAACTGATATGACTCTCTACTTCAGAGAATTTGACAAGATTCTCAACAACGAGGCAGCTGTTAGTACTATTTTTATAAGTCTTTGGTATGACTCAGCCAGGGTTCGAACCCATGACCTCCCGCATCTGAGCCAAGCTCTAACCACTAGGCCACTGGAGTGGTCGACTAGACATTATAATTAGTCTCCTGGTGAAATGCCCATCAGGTGGCACTCTACAGTTTTGTATTTTGCATAAGGTTAGAATTTTAATAGCTGATAGAGAGAGTGTACTTTAGACTCATTCAGGCAGATTTATTTTAGCACAAGGGAGCAGTCATTTTACTTAGCAGTATTCTTAGATCATGTCCAATTTCCAAAAGTACAATATCCAAAGAAATGTCAGCAACATTGCATCAAAGCAGCAACAGAGGTATGCCAACATTCTCTCCACTGTGCACGTTTCAAATACAAACAACTTCACCTTAAATACATCACTCTCTCAGAAGTACATAATAGCTGGTGAGCGCTCCCTCAATAAGATTTGCCATTTAGAAGGAGCTGCAATGACCAGATTTTCAACATGGTTGGTATGGTGACCATTTTGGATGTCAGACTAGCACCATATTTTTTTCTAGAACCAACAAGACATCAAATTTCGATACAACAGCAAACCTGCCAACCTTAACAAGACTGTCTCAGTAACGCAACTGATTTTTTTAAAACCAGTTTTCAGTAAGGGGTAAAAAAATATCTTACTGCTATTGTACATTTGGAAAACATGTATTTAAAATGATCAGTATTTAAAACTGATAGCAACAGTAAACATTTTGATCAAATTTAAAGTTTGCCAAATATACGCAGACCTTATTTACCTCCATTACAGTTACACAAATTTTAGTTCCAAACCCTATGCAGCTGAATGGCTGGTTGCTATCTCTCAGCTTGACCCAATAATTTTCTTTGACTCCACATGGCAACATCTATCATATCTCCCGCCAAGAGAGACTCTAATGACACTTCCTATCAACATAACGGTGTCCCTTCTTGCTTCTATTCACAAGAATCAGAACATTTCCTTTTATTCTTCTGTACTGACTATTAACACTTTTTACAAGGCTCATTTTCCCTTTCCCTTTAAAAAATGTGTTACAGCAAGCGCTACATGTTGAAATCTATAATCAAAAGTATGATCTGTAAAGTTAGTCTGGTTCCCTGACCAACTCATTAAACCCAATATGAAAGCTGGATCAAACAAAACATGGACAAGCAAACTATCTGTATTTTAGAGCAACAATAATTTTTCCATAGTTTCTGCTTTTATTAATCATGTGTCGGACACTCTTCACAATCCCACAAACTCCTCCAAGTCTCTCTTAATGAGGTATTCCTATAGAAAACAATTCAGAACTCAGCTGGTGCAGTGTTCTGTGACAGGATTTGCCCCCATTATGCCAAAGATTATTTATACTTACAATAAAGTTTATACTGAACCTATGTATTGTGTGTTATTTAAGTATTGCAATATATCCACTGATGCAAGTACTGGTTAAAGTTAATTTCTGTTTCATTGCCACATGATAAATCACAAGTGAGACAAATGATTAAAATTAAATAATATGATACATTTCCAATGCAAATAAAATAACGAAAATATACTACCCCATACTGCAATCATGCCATATTCATATTTTGTTTCTTCTTCTACAAACAATAAACAGAAACATAGTTAACACCTTAAAAGACTTGTCATTCTGCTTTGACTTGAACAATGGCCATCCTCACCCTCAACCCAAATGTAAGCGATCCACAAAGTGTAGTTTGGTTATGTCATGTAGAACTAATATTACTGTGCATAAACCAATTTTTTAAAAATACTGTCAGTCAATAATCTTGCCTTGGGTTCCAAAATCAACAAAAATCTTTATCGTGTGCAAGTCATCCTGAAAGTCTGAAAACTATTTTTCTTCTTTCAGTCACAGTGACCATTAGCAACTGAACTTTAACTTGATAGATTCTTCCATACCCAGTCATCCACAAAGTTTGTTAACTGTAGATGGTGATGAACTTTTGTTTATAGTGGAAACCATTTTTCTTTTCTTTTTGACCTTTGAACCTGAATGCAACAATTTACTTCAAATTCCCCCAATGCAAGCTATTCACAAAGTCTGGAAACTGTTGAGGGCAGAGAACTCGAGTTGTCGTGCAGAAACCATTTTTCTTCTTTCAGTCAGTGACTTTGATCTTTGAGCTTCTGAGCCTAAAATCAACAGTGTTATTCCTTACACCAAGAGCAAGCTGTCCAGTAAGTTTGACAACTGTGGACGATGAAACAGCGAAGTTCTGTGTTGAAGTGACACTGGGGACAAATTCACAATACTCTTCGCCTTAATACAAGCATATGAAAATGTTTTAACCCTACCTTAACACCAGCTTTTGTAATAGAAATAGTCTGCTGCTCCATAGCTTCATGAATGGCAACCTGATCTTTAGGGTCCATCTTATCAAACTCGTCAATACAGCAGACACCGTTATCAGCCAACATTAATGCCCCAGCCTCAATAACAAACTCGTATGATTCTTCATCCTGAAAATTAACAATGATCAAGTACAAAATCAAGAACTATATTTTTGCCATATCACTATGGTTTAACAGACCCATGCTATAATGGACCACCACTGTTTAACAGCTTAAGAAATGTAACATAAAACCTCAATGTTTATACTGCCATTGTAGAAGACATATTGGCTCAGTGGTTAACAAGAATTCATGTCCAAACGCATGTATTAGATTCCCACCACCCCATCAGCCCAAATCATTTACTGTGTTTTGCCCTGGGGCAAGGCACTTTACTTGTGATTTGCAAACAAGTTGGCAGTGTGCTGTGACACAAAACAAAAAAAGAAACAAAAAAAAAGATTCCATTGCAGCCATTTATTACCAGCAGGCTCATACAGCAATGGAACAAATTAAAATTTCATCTCTCCAATCAAACATGGTGTGATGGGTCAAGGTCCTAACAAATACTGCATCGAGAGCGTAATTCGTACTACGGAAATAGCCAACTGACTACTACATGAAATGAACTGCTCTTCGTATATTTTCCTGATTGCTTGCTCACAATCTAAATCTTGAAGAAGGAAATTATACATATTGAAAAGCTATCAAGCAACGATCTTCACTAGCCACGGTTCCAATGTATTAACACTATCTAAGCCTTGGCAGATCATTCTGATATTTTGGTGCTTCAGGTGAATATAATTCACTGCATCCAATTAAAAATCAAGGGTCAGTGTTTGTACAAATACATCCTATCCCTCAAAATACACCTGTAATGGCCTCTCTTTCGGTGTTAAACTTACAAAGGATCCTTTTGAAGTCAATCGACTCCACCATTTTCGGCTGATGTACAATACACTGCTGCTACATGCTATTGGTTCAGTGGCATTACATACTAAGGGAGACAACTCATGAAATCCAATGGATGTCACTAGGACAAAGCTCTGAAATATCTGTAAGATCCCCCAAGGTGTAGGTAGGGTAAACACATCAGAACCTTGGTTAGTGAAGATGTCATGCAACACAAGCCAGATATAATCAATTCAGGCTAAATTTTATCCCAAGAAGCCACTTTCACCTGAATAATTGCAAAAAATGTTTTACAGGAACAATACTGTATTCAATGTAATACTCGCACTTGCTTATTAAGCAGATACCTCTTAATTTAGTCAAAAACATGCACAAAATAACCACTTCTTTACGTGCATCTTCTATATGTAGCATGTCTTGTGGGAGGGAAAAGGCTGCAACAAACCACCTAAAACAGGCTTTTTTATTTAATAACCTACCACCATAAATACTTGGTATATTATTTTCCTCCTAACATTGCAAGTTAAGTCAATCTCGAAAGCAGATTTTGCACATGTTTACTGGGTCTGACCATAATAAGAAACCATATGAAACTCCAGACTGGAGAGTTTCCAACATTACCAAAATGAAGCAAACTCTTCTTCTATGTGGATATAGGTGATGGAACTATGTTGATGACATTTTCTGTGTGTGCTTATTATGTATTTTCACCATTCAATTAACCAACAGAGAGAGAGAGAGAGAGAGAGGGTTCTACAACTGAGTACACAAACACAAGGGTTATATTTATGACAATGTAATGTTCCTTCTGTCTGTGCAATATGTAAACACGGGTTCTGATTATGACAATGTTCTGTGTTTGAATACAGTATGTAAACATAAGGATTCTTTGTATGAGAGGGTTCCATCTGTCACTCATGTTATGGCAAACCTTACCTAAATATGCTAAATCCTACGACCACTATACATGTCACTCATGTTATGGCAAACTTTACCTATATACGCTAAATCCTACGACTACTATATTTAACATGCAGACAGAGAGAGAGAAAAAAAGAACCCACACAGTCTGAATATTGGTGATGCCTGGACTGGAAAATAAATACCTGTACATGACAAGTCTTATGGCAAGTAAATAATTTCAAATAAGAATACTTTATCGATGTTAAATTCGTACTTACATGAAATAAATAAGGACTCTTGTCAAAAATATCGCATCCACAAGTAGCATCAGGGTTTATGTTCACGACTTTCATAACTGTTGACACAAAATCTGAACAGTACTAATCCAGTGCTACTGCAGTTACCATTCAATGCCACTGCCCTTCCCCCTTATATTTTCAACCACCGCCATATGCTTAACTAGACAAAAGATAATACTTACATCTTCTAATCTGCCAAACAACAAATTTGAGATTACCTTGACAACTGCTGCTGTAAGACCGGCTGCAGTGCTGGCCTTTCCACTTGTGTACACAGCTCGCGGACTGAACTCCTCAACATGTTTCAAAAACTGGCTTTTTGCTGTACTGGGATCTCCAACAACACAGATGTTTATGTCGCCTCGCAGGTTCGTTTTTTCTGTGGTTACCTTTGGAACCCCACCAAAAAGCATAAGGAGAATGCCTCTTTTGATCTCGTCATTCCCTGCAATTAAAAAGTAAAATGTTTATATCTAACAATAAGTTGCAAGCAAGCTGCATTGGTCAAAATTGTGTTATTCATGTGAAATGTTATTCACTGACAAAATTTCAAGAATGTAACACAAGTGATAGATGACAGCTCATGGACATAAAAGAAAACCAAATATTTTTTTTACATTTTCAGATTTCACATGTTTTTCCTAAATGGAACCCATGCATCAAGTCAAATCCTTCTTCAGTAATGTATAAAAGAGACTAAGCTATGCCACGGTTAATGCACACCAAGGAAATATAGAACAATGACTTGATTTTGACTGAATAGTACTTGCCACGGCGCATCAACGTACCAAGTTACATGACTGCATGTAGTAGTATCCAATTAGCAATGTAATTAGTAATTGACAATTTACTTCTAATGCTGCATCACTAAAAGTCCTGTCTCATGTTGACATATTACTGGCATCAATAAAGCAATACAGATGTCTGATGCCATGAACCGTGGGTCGGAGGCAAGTATCATATGTAAAAATATCTGCTTGGATTGTGGGGACAATTATTATGTACTGGCAGCCTCCCTTAAGACGTGTAGCACTTTCGACAGAGCAACGTAAATACGATCATCTTCTACCAGCTATATCGTCATTGTTAGATGAACCACCAATATTACAATTTATGCTGAAATAAAGTTCATTTCTTGCTCTTTTTAACTGTTTGTTTGGTTTGTTGATAAAAATAAGAGAATGAACAGTAATTTTCATCTAAAAAAAACACAGTTTCATTGTTGGGCACGATTCGGTCAGCTGAGCGCCTCGCAGTGAAAGCAAGAAATATTGCCTTCGCTAGGGAAATTCCATTTAAACTCCGAAGACACCGGGTCAACACCTAAAAATAGCACCACATGGTAGAGCAGGGAACGGCCTTTATTTTCATATAAGTTTGAAATATGTATGTTTAAATTAACTTTTCTTGGTAAGCATTCAAAAAATAGGTTCATTTTCCTGGCTAAATATCTCGGCCATTTTTAAAAATTGATATATGATACCTATATGCGCTGGAAAGCCCAATTTTCGCTGAATTTAATGATATGCATGGCTTCGAGATCTTATTAAAGGCAGCCAATCGCAAGCGTGTAAACCGCAAGGTCATATTCAAATATTTCGAGTCACGCCCTGTGAGGTGATTCCGAATGAAATGGCTGACCTCTCATCGACAGGTGGTCCAGATTTTGGTCTCGTTTGTGAGAAATTGCATAGCACATTGGTAAGTATTGTTTTTCTTGCTTTTCCAAACATTCATGAATATTTTTATGCATTTCTTTTATTTTAATTTTAATGGATTAAATAAGATACTCTTCGATAAAATGCGTGTATACTGCGACAGGAAGTTCACAATTACCATATTTTAACCTATCTTGCATTCCGAGACTGCGAGAGTGATTTAATTTTAATAAATAGTAACTACCTATATTGATTCGATGAATTAGTAAAATGAGTGAATAATTAATCATTCTGTTCATAAATATTTTGTTTTTTTGCTCATTTTCTCACAGTTATTGGACGTTTATAAACCGGAAGTAGGTTTCTGTTACAATGTATTTCTTCGTTCTGTTGTTTTCATCCAAATATTTTTCTTGGTCGAAGTTTCGTTGTTATTTTTAGTTGGTCTCTCTGGGAAATCAACACTTTTATACTGTTATCATACACAAATAGTAATTAATCTCTGTATGTCTGTCTGTTTCTTTGCTATAAAAATAAATAAAAAACACATTTCCATCCTCCCAATCTAGCAATCAATCATTCAATGTCATGATTTGGTATTATGTATAAATATATCAAAACGTTTTTTGGTAAAGTAAAATAAAACAAAATATGCTCACAAAGTTAAACATTTAAAATTCTACCACCTGAATATCTCAATCTAGAATATACACAAAAAAAATATTAAAAGTTTGACAATTTTTGTTTGCAAGGTTTAAATTTCAAACTGTGGAAGAAAAAAAATCAGTTTCCTAAATCTTGCACTGATAAAGGTCTTATAAATTATTAACTTGCTGTTTTTCACTTTTACAGAGAATGAAGACTTCCACCGTATGTCTACATGGTTGATTAAAAAGGGCAAAGGAGAAAAATAGCCCTTAAGCATCAAGAGCAAGATGTCATCACCTTCAAGTTTTTTGATCCAGCTCCATCAGCTTAAAAGTAAATTTCCGGTCACTTCTGATCAAATTAAAGAACTTTTTGAAAAGATTTGCTCAGCCTCATGTCAAGATGATTTTAGGCATACAAATTTGCAGAAGGAGATGCATCATGCGCTGACAGCTGCTGCAGAAGCAAATTTAGAATCAATTTCTGAATCAGATGTTTTGTTGTTTCTTAAAGATTTCCTGCAGTATTTGTTTTATTGAGATTTTGATATTATGCAAAGCTGACTGGGGATTTTCCAAACAGACATGACATTTTGATATTGAATTTGTTATATAACATGAATTTTTATATTTCAATAAAATTTTGTTATTGGTTGTGCAGATTTTACTTTTTTGTGTGGTTGTATGTTGATGTCATGTAAGTTCTGCCCAGGGGGTAGGGAGATGTTTTTTTTAAAATTCTTTTAAATCCACGGAACATAGAATTATTAGATAGATTACAGCAATCTGAACACAATACACCTTAAATTTTAAAAATTGATAAATAAATGGCCAAGATATTGAATTTTTAATATTTGCGGCTGTATTTGCCGCTGACCAGTTTAGTGAAGATCGTTAATTTGGGGGGTCTGCTACATTGTTATTTCTGATAATTGAGTTCCCAAAAAAATTGAGCAATGTCTCTGTATAGAATGTAAGAGATCTGGAAAGTTCCAGACTTAAACTGCAAATAGTTTCGATAATATCAGCTACTTAATTTGGCCATTTATGCAATTTGACAAATTTGAAGAAAATCTCTGCATTTTATGGAGAATATTTTTACCCATAACTTTTGAACCAGACGAGGTAGACATGTAATCTTTGTTTTGTTCTTTTAGTTTTATAAAGATCTATCTATTGGTTATAAAATCCACACAGAATTTCTAAGTTGAAATTTTGGCTGCCAGTACATACAATTATCATTACAAAAGATGTGACAAGAGACACTATATATACACAGATGAATCCCACTACAATGAAATAGTGATAGTGGAGTTCCCTCCATTATTAGAAGCCCAAAATTTCCACGAACTAGCATGAAAAATGAAATAAATACTTTCACATTAATGAATGTGATACAAGATAGCATGTTTAGTGTATCATTTACTTACAACTCTTACAAATTTACTTCAAAAAAATTAAATTACATAAAAGTATTGACAATAGAGAATGTCTCGATTCTACTTCATTCCATGAATAGTTGGGAAAGACTGGTAACTTGAATAGTTGATAATAGGCTGGTACATACCATAAATAACAGACTGGTACATACCATAAATGGATGATAACAGGCTGGTACATACCATGAATAGTTGGGAACAGACTGGTACACAAGTTGTGGTACAGATTTTTATCAAGGGACATCTCGTAGACCTTCTGCCATTCCTCATCTGTCATTTGTTTCTTTATGGCTTCAGCCGTCATTTCATCCTCTTTCATATCACGGCCACCAAACTGAAAGCAAAGTTTAATGTACATTAGAACAAAGACGGCTTTTTATATTATTATTGACAAAAACATTTCCCTCATTTCCACACGACCTGCTTTAGATTAAGTGTCTATCTCTCTAAATTTCTTTCATTGGCACTACATTTTCTGCATCAGGGAAGTGGCTTCCTAATCTCAGTTCAAGGTACTCTTGAATTTAGTAACAGCCATGAAATTAACAAAAATGGGAACCCATATAAAACAAGCAAATTTTGAGAGTTCAACATTATATATTTTGCCACAACACGGATTTTACACTCCTATAAGAAAATTTTTATAGGTATTACATCTGTACAAACAAAACTGAATGACATCAGTACATTTTTCTGTACAACTGTTAATTAAAAATTTGCATTTTTGGTAGGAATTATTAACAGCATATATCCATAAATTTACTGCACATGTTAGTTCAATTGTCCAATATTACCGGTTGCATACATTTTCTGGACTTGTGCTCAATCTGGTGTTATGCAAGATGTCAATATTCCATTCCTGTTAAAGTTGCCTGAACGAATAGTCATTTGAGGAACAGAAATTTTGATTCTGCAGCATATAACCACAGGTTTTAGTTAAAACAGCTCGTCATTTTAGTAACAGTGGCCATGCTTGAAAGATTATCATCATCAGGAAGCATCCATAGGCAGCAACCCTGATCGGTCAAAATGGTCCAAGACCCCCTGCTGAAGATTTATTTCTACCTCTGTAAGCGCATAAGAAATGGCTTCTGATGGCTTTGCTTTTTAATTTTTTGGGCAAAGTTTATGCTTCACTCAAAGAAAGAAATTGATTTTAAAAAAAGAACAGCAATGTTCATTGTCACACTGTCCAAATAAGTTCCCATCAACTCTGTTCCAACATCAAATTACATTTTTAAACACCATGTCAAAACTTTCTCATATCAAAGTCTCAATGAACAGAAAATAAATGTCATGCCTGAAATGAAAGCTTCTTTTTTCCACAAATTTTCATTACAGGAAGATTCACCAGACGAGAAGAAACATGACAAAATTGCCAATGCTTTGAACAACTGTCACTTAAGTACAATGTGAAATAATATTACAACAAGTATCATTAATTTGTTATACTGCTGTGGAATGGACCATTATTTAACAGGAGTCCCTCAAAGGGACTGACACTCTTCAGTCAGTGACTACTTCTTCCTTCTAACTGCCGAGTATTGAAACCTTCTCTGAAATTCTTCAGCAGTAACAGGATTTTCAAATTAGAGCGAAGCCCTGCTATAACGTGATAATGAAGGTTAAAAAAATTGGATCGCGTTAATAGTGGGGTCATGTAAATCCAGCATTTTACAGTATTTTACTTTTTCAGAGAACACCACATTGGCACATATATGTTTATTAATGTATAATGTTCATCATGAATAGGGTATCAACACCATTTACTGTCGTGCTGTCATGGCATGCAATTCATCCATACTGCAATTCCATTGAAAATTGCACAGATTTAAAATATTCCATAATTTTGTCACAGATCAATGTGTCTGAATTCAACGTCTAATATATAGCATGAAGAGAGTATTAACACCATTTACTTAACGTCTGATATCGTACGCTCTTTTCCAGGGTTCATACTGAACTATGAATGATAAATTCAAAGACGTTTCCCAAACTTTCAAAGACCACAAACAGAGATTTCCAAGACCTATTTTTGCTAACATTGTGTATACAGGTTATATGAGGAAACAACGAATGCCAGATACTACAATATTGTTTACTGATTAAAGTCAAACTATAATTAATTTCCAAAAAAATAGCATTATAATGATCTGGAAGATAGGTTAACATTTGTCATTTTTTCAGAAATATGTAACATACGTGTCAGATTTAATACAAAATAAATTGTTCTCTTAACAAACATCAGCACTGCTTTAAATGCATTATTATATTTGCTCTTTTTTGCTCTTCAATCATTTTGTAAAGAGATTCCACCACTGTCATCTTTTCCTCTGCTCTTCTCCTAAGAGCATTTGACTCTGTGACAAGCACAATGAGTCCTTTTAACTCTGCCTCTTCTGCTTTCTGTACAGAGGAAGCATGTAGGCTGGCAATGTCAGCTTCAAGATGCAGCTTTTTGTCTTTAAGTTCTTCCACTTCATCCAAGGCTAACTCCCGTTTCTTTCCTTTTTGGTTTTTCTTCTCATCCTTCTCCTCTGCTTTCTTCTTATCCAGATAGGCAAGGTACTTATGTCTTGCAGAGGAGGCATACGTCATCATTTCATTGCTAATGATGATTTCCAAAGGTTCACCTGCTTTTCTCATTGTGTCAATGATTTAGCCTTTGTGCTCTGAGGCTTTCACTGCTGAGGTTCTCAACATATACCTGTTTGTTGACAGAAAATCCTCTCTCCACTGTTGCCTGCCCATGTGACAACGACATTTTCTGGAGAACATTCCAAAGTTCAACATATTCCTTTCTTTTAGAAAGGACAGAATAAAACACTTCATCAAGGCTGTCATCTGTTCTATTGAAGCATTTCAAGGGATAATTGTCCGATTGGATAACTTCATCCACTGATTTTCCGTACTGAGTCAATATTAAATCACATCGGAACTCTACTTCTCTTCCTGTTTAATGAATCTAAATGAAAACAAATACCTTCATGATGTATGAAAGTAATTTTTAATTCGGTTTTACATACTAGTAAGAAACGCTATTTAGACACAAATTACCATTTAAAAAATGGCTTCTGAAAAAGTGAAATAAAATATAGGGGTACAAACAAACGGGGATGTATAGTCAGACTATAGATACACAAATCAATTTCGGCAATGTGATTTTTAAAAAAAAAATTGTTTATACCACTGGGGAAAAAGGTTGAGGGTCGGCAATGAGAAACGGGGACATTCCGTCAACTGGAAACACATTTTTCATTCTTTTTTTTTATTTGCCTAATCAAATGACTTGACTTCCTACAGTTAAAGCTTCACAGCACACGTTAACACCATTTTTTTTTATTCGCAATTCAAGAACAACAACTCTTGCTTAACTTTACTATAGTGAAAGCAAGCGCACTTTGAAACTGTTTATCCGTGAATTGAATTTATTACAATTGATGTTTCTATATTAAACCAAGGAACATTATTATGTAGAACAAAATTTTCTAAAATGATTTTTGTCCCTCAAACGTGTTAAATAAACCGACGTTATAAGTAAATTTAAACGGGCCCTCTTTTGCCATATCTCCCAAATCATCAAACTAAACAATATCTTATTTTATACCCGAAAAGTAATGAGTTACCATTATTTTGCATAAAACTACCAATAGTTTATACTTCTGCATCTTTGTTCCACTAAATGAACAGTATGAAGTTACTAATTTGCAACTTACCTTTGGCATGACTTGTAAGGGCTCCTTTGATCGTCTTTTTACACAATGTACAAAGTGCCTTTCGTTTACATAATTTATCCTTTTGCAGCCATTCCTTGTATTTCTCTTGTTCAAGCCAGATATCGTTGAAAGAGCAAAGACCTGGCATTTTTAAACACTGAAGATGTAAATCGACTGAACAAATTTTGAATCCTCCAGCGTAATACTTTCGCGCACTTTCTACGTAGAGTGAATTAGTGTAATGAACATTTTGATTGGCCAAAGCTGATGGACTCGTCCAATCAAATTGAACGATTCGTCAAAGGAAAGAAGCCAGGAAAACCAGCTACATCCGAAGCTAACGACCTTAGGCAATTTTATTTGTATCTTCCTTTGATGAAGGGTGTAGCCGTCTTGCTTTGATGAAGAGTGCATGTGTTATTGAAGTCGCCGCCGAGGCCAACTTTGGATGGCCAAACAAAGCCTCTTCTGTTATTGCGGCGGCAATGAGACTGAACGGGTCATCAAAAGAACGAAACCAGGATAACTAGATTACATCTGAATCTAACAACCTCGGATAATTTTATTTGTGATTCTGGATAGAAATTACAAATTTTTGGGTTTATTTCAATTTTCAAAGACTTTTAAAGACCTCAGGGTAATATGCTCGATTTTCCCAAACTTTCAAGGCCTTGAAAATGCTACCTCATTTTTCCCAAACTTTCAAAGACCTTCAAAGACCGTACGAACCCTGTTTTCTCATATGTGTTTCCACGTACTTTTATCAATTGTAAATTCCCAATAATTAACACTTGTACATCTATTCATTTGAACAGCTACAGCAAGAAAAATTAACAAACAACACATGCTTTCAGCATGCATTTAACTTTCATTTCAGATTTTGTGAATATCGAAAGAAACATGTGAAAAATACTTTTATAAAGATTTTTAAGCTGAATGCATGTACAATTTCATACCCTTTCAATTTCCAGCTAATAAAGCAGACATTATTTACTGGTCAACTGACTGCCTCTAATAACACCACCAAGCCCAGCAAACATGTTGGCAGCTTTTGTATTTTTGATGTTTGTTAAATTGTAAAAATCTTTTATCAACCACCGCATCGTCTGCTGCTTAGTTGTGTATGCAGTTAAAGAAGAAACACATGTTGGCTATTGCTTGAGCAATGACTGTATACAGAATTAATTGAAGACAATCACAAAGACAACTTACTGGCTTTACTCATGGATCAGCAATAAGCATTATTTCCAATAGTTTATTTTGGCATAACACCTCAAGAACCTGGTGAATTTGTTAAATTTCAGAAGCCACGCTACGACAGTATTATATGCGAATTCATACGTGAACTCTTCTCCCAAACGATAATAAACATTTTACACACTATTTCTCGTACTTGAACCATTTTCATTTAGGATTAACTAAATATTACAAAGAGTCTTCTAGTGAAAAATCCATGGCAATATTACTTTCGATTCAGAAGGAGTATTGAAAGTTTTCAAGATGGCTTCTTTGCTAGCTATAGCGGATATCAGGTTGGCACTATTTTCATTTAGAACCAATTATATATCACAAGAAGCATTTTGGTGAAACCCCATCTCGATCTATTCATCCATTCTGAATAAGTATTAACAACAAATATTTTCAGAATGCGATGACAGATCTACACCATTTTCATTAAGGACCAACTATTCACAAGTCTTCTGTTGAAGCAAACCATGTTAATATGATTTTCCATACAAGATAAGTAGAAGTAACAAGATTTTCAAGATGGCCATCATGGCAGACATATTGGAAAGACTGAACAGTAACAATGCAAAGGAGCCCATCTTGATCACTGACAGCACAGATATAACTGAGACTGGGAATTTCAATAGGAACAGCGGCTAATGAAGGTTCCAGATCCTCAGCCAGAAGCCCAGGATTGGCAACGAAAAACTGAATTATAGTTACAACTGTACCAGGAAAAACATGGAAGAGAAGGAAAGACTGCGTCAAGACATGAAAGCTCTTGCCTCATTAACAAAGAGAAAGAGATTAATCTCTGAAATGTGATCAGTTCTGAAAGATGACTGGCATGCGAGGTGCACATCACAAGCAGCCTTTTGCAGTTACCCCAACTTTCAGGCATATTGAAATCTTTAATAAGCTACAAAAAATAACAAACAATCAACAGGAACAAGAAATGCACATCACGAACATCATCTTGTCACAAGTATTTAACTTACCAAATGGTATCAAATTTATGTACACAAGTTGCAAGGTTCTGACTGTTACAGGCTTACTAACAGATGAAAAACGCATTTTTGAAAGATGAGGTTGTGGAAAAGTGGTACCATTTCTCAAATATCTCACATATGAAGACAGACAATGCCATATTGCTTAAAACAACTTCCAAATGTATAATTAAAGATGATAAAAAATCTATTATTACAACCATCAGATCCTGATGTTGTGGGTCTAAGCACAAGATAGGCTATACATGGTGGCCAGTAGAAATGGTGGACGAAGAACCAGAGAAAAAAATCATGCAAGAACCATTGACCTATGGGAAGCTGATGGCAGCTTTCGCACATACCCACATTAGCCAAGCCCGAGAGTCGAACCCATGAGGTAAGATGACAGTGATTAGTCCAGGCAAGCGCTTTAGAACACCGAGCCAGAGAAAACAGATGGGGGAGAATATATGTAGAAAACTGAAATGAAATCAGTATTTCCCTGTCTAGGTCTTTTATAATCTGTTTAAATTCAAGATTAATCTTGTTTAAGGCTGAAGCAGCCAAAACAATTTACCCTGGGGTTGCTGGAAGTAACTGTGCATGCCAGGAATGCCAGTCTATAGGTCAGGTCCCTAACTCCGAGTGCTTTCAAACCTCGCACACCTTCAGTCTCGTAGCCCTCGTTTCCTTTGACTCTGGCACTAGTTTCGGTTCGAGCTCCTGTGAAATACATTGAAAGAAACAACAGATCAATTTATCAGAGGTATCTCTCACGTAAAGAGATAGTCAACCAGGTTTACTTCATCATATTAATGTATTGAGTTTTCTGGCTGACAGCTGTACTACCACTTAATTTTGAAAATGTGAGTGGAACTTGTGTTGATTGTAATTGGACCATTGTGTATGCACATTTGATTTGGATTTTTTAAATTCAGTTATATTGCTATGATGTCTGCAGTGTGGTAGTTCATAGTGATGTCTAGCACTGGGGCATCATGCCAGTCATGTAGCATCATGTCCCGCTCCATCACACTATCCCGACACCAGGCCAATCAGTCCTAACATTAATAACACTAACCTCTTAATGCCGAACACCAACTGAATACCATTTTTGTAAGTCTTTGGTATGACTCGGCCAGGGTTTGAACCCATGAACTCTCACATCCGAGGCAGATACTCTATTCATTTAGACCACCTGACACGTTTTAACACAATCTTCATTCAGTGAAAATAGCAGTGAATTGTCTTTCCCAAGGAACACTAAGGCAGCTGACTCTGGCTGTCCTGCACTGGCATCAAACCAGCAACTATTGGATTACCAAGCTACCATTGCTTCTACATTTACATTGGACACACAGAGCATCAAATATGGAATAATCAAAACTGAACCACATGCACTAGCAGCATGCCTTCTGCAGACTCCATTTCAAATTCTGTCAATAGCATAACTTGTGAAAACAACAGTTTCAAGACTTGTCCATTTTGTCAGGCACAGAGTCAGTCAAAAGGATGCAAATTAAATTGCAGCAAATAGTTCAGTCTGAATCAACTACCATGGTTTGTCCTTGAACAAGATACATAACTTGCCTCAGCACAAGCTATCCTTTGTATTTGTTGGAGTGTGCCAAAAATCAGATCAAATTTGCTTCAACCGAGTCCGTCTTGCCAGCAGGTTTTGCTGCAGTGGTGCAAGTAATCACTGAGGTATCACTAAAACAAGAAAATTAATGACGACAAAAGAAGTGTGTGTGTGTGTGTGTGTGTGTGTAGGCACACACGTGCATCTTTGAGTGAGACGTTACAAAAGGGAGACAACTAACCTGGAAGAGACATAGTGCCTACATCAGGTACCACAATTAGTGTCCCAGTAAAATCGCACTTGTCACCTGCCTGGGCCATTTCAACTGCTTCTGCCCTCAAGATAATTTCCACACTAAAGAAACAAAAAAGGATAATATACTTCACCAGTACTTATTATCTTCTGCATTAGCAAAATATCTGTACTCGGCATTAGTAAAATATCGGTAATTGACATCTGTAATCATAATAATAACATCAACATTACCATTATATATCTTCACCATAATCGCTGAATCTCGAGCTAAAATGACTTTAAAGAAAACGGTCAAGTTCATGTCCATAAACAAAGAGTCTGCAAAGACAAATATGTATTATCTTTAATTTTATTATCTATTTAAAGCACTTATGAAATTTGCTGCAAGTAATTAAAATTCCTCAATTCACATTATTTGCATATGTAAAACATGTACACTCCACCTCAAAATAAAATGGGGCACAAAATTAGAAAAAAATTTGATCCCCTTTTTGCGGAGACCACCATTTATTTAGATAGTCAAAAACTTTAACACCAAGGTAATAAAAAAAAATGAGCCTAGTTTCTGTTATCAATATGGGATGAACCAATGACAGACAACAACCATCCCATAAGTAGACATGCCAGCCTTAAACAGCAAGGCAGTCAATTTTTTTCCCACAAGTTTGACCAGTTTTCTATAAAGTGTAACAAAATATTAATAATGTGTGGAATTCAAAACTGATGCAGGAATGGTACACATTATGTTCAGCTGAAAAGTTTGTACAATACATGTAGACCTAAATTTTACCTCTAGTACAGATGCACAAACTTCAGTTCTAAACTCTATGAGCTCAGTAGCTTGCAGATATCTCTCAGCCTGTCATAATTCTTGGATTTCTTTTTTGATTTCACATGACAACAATCATTAACTCAAATCAACATGTGATGTCCAGTAAACATAACTGTTGCCCATTATATCTTGCTGGTCACCATTTCTTGAAAATTTTATAATCAACACTTTGATCATACAGATGTTTTGCTTGAAACAGAAATGTGCAGTCTAAAGCGCCTGGGACACCCTGGTAAAAATAGTCTGGTTCCCTGACCAACATCACTAGATCTAATATAAAACCCAGATCAAAATCAAATACAGACAAGCCAATTTTCCAAAGTTTACCACAGCAATCATATTTCCGTAATTTATTCTTTTAGTCCATGTTAGGGTCATTCTGTTACAAAATTTTAAGGGTTTGCAGTTCTGCATAAGCTATTCTAGTCTGTCACCAGCAGAGCTAACACAAAATTTAATGTTTTGAGAATGGCATTACATTACCTGCGAGGAATATTTCCTCTAGGTAGCTCAGCTTGTGTCTCCTGGATGCGAACTTTCTGGAAATCCACAAAGCGAGATTTGTTGACATCAAGCATGAAACGTGATCGGTTGCTACAGACTGGATTGCGACAAATGCTTGGCTGAAATAAATGTTTGAAAGGCATTATGAATTAAGCCCAAAAGAGTGAAGAAAAGAAATTTCAAAGTGGTAATAATTATTTCATTATTGCTATTCTCACACTTGACTGTAGGCCAAATTATTAAATTTGCATGGCCTGAAATAATAAAAGTTTCACAAGCTCAAATTATGTTATTCACGAAACTGCATAAAAATACTAATATTTTTGATACATTTCAATTTCTAGACTTTAATATAATTTTGCTAGCTTTGCAAATTTTTAAAACTTTTATTACAGACCTAGATTTGACTAATCTTTTAAAACCAATTTATTGCTCATTAGTACTTCAGATTTATACCACAATATTAATGTGTACAGGTGTGTATAGCACATCTGCAGAGTTGCTAAGTGGCGTACACAGAACTATGCAAGAATGATATTTGTATATTAGCAGCAGAAGATTCCTTAAGTCTTCATCTCCACAAACACCTGCTCATAGTCACTCACCTGTGTATACTTGAACTGCTGCTCAACATCCTTGATAACAGTTCTACAGTCCAAACACATAAAAGTTCCACTTGTCAGCTCCGGATGAACGGGATGGGTTCGGACAACCTGCCCTGTTATCCGTAACAGTGTGCCAATCTTTGCTGTGGTCATCTCACGAACCCTAAGTGAAAAATTTTAAAATTCCTCATGCATGTGGAAACCAGCCACCAGTATGCGGATAAACTCTGAATTCTGAAAATGCCTTGGCCACCATTTTTCTGACTGGCAACTGTCCCCTTGGATAATATATGTGGTCATGAAAAAAATTTGTTGTGCAGTAACCAGTTTTCTTATTAAACTTAACAGGACCATGGCCAATGACCATTACACCACCAAATATATTGGTTTCTTTTGCAAACACCCACAAAGTTTGGTCAAGAAACTGTACAACAGAACTTACTGTGCAAAACCAATTATTCAAGTTGCAATGACCTTCACCACCGATTTCAAAATCAACAGGGCTTATCCTAGACCTACAATGTAATACCTCAACCCTGATATTTATGTTTTGTGGGCTGGGGTCTAGCAGCCTATATAACGGCACTGTGTAGCGTGTTCTGATTTTGCCTAACATCGTATTGAGAAGTCAAATTTTTAGGAATTATCTCACACACTTGGCAGCCCATACTGACACTTTTCTACAAATCAAAGACATATTGTTTTAGTCCATCTTTTTTCCAATAAATTCTCACACAAGCAAATAGATCTGTTTTCAAGTTCTGCTGGCCAATATTTCAGCTGCCTGAAAAGCCAGGAATACCAAACTCTGGGTAAGTTTAAATATGTTTCTTTAACAAAATGAATAAAAATATATTAATGCTAAGAAAGTGTTTAGATAGCTTGATTTTTGTTCAAGATTCTTATCCTTCTTTTCACCAATTTCGGTATGCTACATCGTAGGACCAGGCGCTTCCTTGCGACACACAAACCTTGGTAGAAAATTTTGTGAAAGGTTGTTGGGGGTGTTTGTATATCTGTGTATGTGTAAAAAAAAACTCAAGATGTGAATGGGTGTGTGTAAGCTGTATCCCAACTGGGGTTCCAATGGATGACACCACTGACCACTTTAGGCTAGGAGCATAAAAAAAATTCTCCTGGTGACCATCAAAGAACATTCTCCTAGGCTTGCTCAATTACAGGCACTTTGTACTGCCTGGGATGGAAAAAGTTGGCACGAGGTGGAATTTTACTGGTACACCAGTACAAATGCTATTCAGCCAATATCATCAATGCACGATTCATTATTTGCACTAAATATATGTAAACAATACTTTAGAGAAAGAAAATGGAATGAATGCATTCCTGACCCTTACTGGAGCTGCACTGACAACTGACATTACATATCAACACCATGACAGTAGTATAATTCAGTCAGAGTTTCCTTTGACCCTTTCCACCCCATTCTAGACATTTTGACATTTGAAAGCAAGATTCAAGAAACATTGAGCACCTGTCAGCAATGTTTTTGTTGGCATCACGTGTCTAACCTGATGATATGTCATCTCTGCATGATGAATCTGGTTCTCCAGGTTGCTGGTCATTTTACTTTGAATAAATATGGCGAGAATAAAGTAAATTTGAGTTCTTTTACAAATATGATGCGATTCCATTAAATATTTTTGAATTTTTCTGAACATTTTTGAAGAGGGTTTTATTGGTGACATCATGTGACTGGTGAACCTCTCATGTTAGAAATATAACTTCTAGCTCTTTTGAACACATCTTTCACTGCAACAGGAAACTTACTTTAGCCTGGAGGGCACATCGGTAAAGCTGATGTAGAACTCTTTAGCTGGTGGGATCTGGCCCCAATCTTTAGCATAGTTCCTAACTGCTCGACAAATATATGGATACACTCTGAAAGTAAAATAGAGCAAATAAGCTATTAAATAAAGGTCTCGTCTGCACAAGTAACCCCATGAAGCAGAGCTAAAACAAGATTATGACAAAACTAAAACTTATACAAGTTTCTTATCAAATAGAATTGTTTAGATCACTTAGTTTCAGGAACAAAAAGCCTAATATAAAATTAATGGCAAGTCATAAATTTATGTTGACCGATGAGCAAAGCATTCTACAAAATGATCTACTTCTATATGCTGCAGCATGCCAGAAATATGCAAGTAACATAACGTGTCAAAACCAGGCCCACTCTTACCAACAAAACAGCATTATCTTTTGTCAAATCTGAGTACTCTTCGAAGCTTATACCAAGGCAGTCTTTGAGTAATTCTCTGTCAGGTCCTTCAGTTCTGAGGTGTCAATATTGGGCATCAATTCATCAACTCTTATTAATATAACGATGGATCAAATAGACTCGGGGTTGAAATCATCAAACAGCCACTTGCCAAGTTCAAGTGACCAGAGGCATCTGAACAAGATCACCAGTGATAAAACATGGATTTACAATTTTACTGAATCTCAACTCCAAATAATAAAGTCAGGACTGAAGAAAATGAGATTGCAAATCACTGTGTTTGGGTATGAAAAGATTTTCTTTTTTCTAAATTGAACAATACTTCTGCGAAAACAATGGAAAGTCTTGTTTTGGTTTTGCACAGGCTGAAATAAGTTGCTTAATAAGAACCTGTAGACACCCTCTCTTTTCAAAATTGCAAATCTAGTCTACTTCATTAATATCTAGAAACATGAGAGTTTCAATGGGATCAAATACTTTCTTTGTCCATAATTTGGCCACCATTTGTCAGCTGCCAAGGAACTGCTAGAATACTATTTTATGTGTAAGGAGTACAGTAAATAAATGATTTAAAAACCCAACAAGAAAATAAAGATAAAAGAACAAGCATTATAATTCCATTTCAACCTAATCACACAATGTCTGTTAGAAGGAACATACAAGGCCCAGTTTACTCAAAGCTCATTTGGAAAGAATGTAGCAAGTACAGTCAGATTTTTTTCTGAGCAAGTTGGAACAAAACTGGTAAACTGTAACTTTTCAGTCAGATTTAGTTGGTATGTGTGTGATTTGGATTTTTAATGTAGCTTTAACAATTTTCAGTCATATCGCTAAGATGTGTGTAGTGTGACAGTTCATAGTGATGTCTAGCACTGAGGCATCATGTGGCAGACATGTACCATGATGTCCCACCTAGTCACATTATCCTGACACCTGGCCGACCCATCCTAACACTAACCTCTTAATGCTGAGCTCAGATTCAGTTGGCTACTTCAAAGGGTTCTGAGCAGACTGACCCCAAAAATAAACAAGGGAAAGGGTCAATAATTGTAAATTACAGGTGCTGATTAATCAAACACTTTAAAAAATATATATATTAGACATTTGGAAATAAACTTAGATACACTAATTAGCAAACAGTTTCACTAAAATGGCATGGTTAATTTCCAGTTGGCTGGTAACACGTTTACAGGTGCCGACAGGTACCTTCACATTCATTAATTACCATGGTAATAAAATTAGCTATAGGGTACCTGTTTAGTTTGTGTAAAGGAAAAGCGAAAAGTTCCCAAATTCAGAATAAAGATTATATCTGGTCATGTCAGGAGCAATCAAGGCGCTGAACAACGAGTACAGCTCAACGCTAGTGCAGTGCAACTATTGGCTGCTGTGCATTTGTCCTTCATAGACCTCCTCAAGTGATCTTATATTTTCTCTATGTGCAACAAATTGGCTATTTACGTCAGTTTCCTTATTTTCAATTTATCCTAATGCACGTGACACATTTCCAAGAAAACAGACGGGTTTCTTGAATCTGAAACCATGCATCACAGATTATTATAGTTTGATACAGACTTAAGTAGCAGACTAGTCTATATTGGAAAAATATGAAACCTAATATTCAGCGAGATGAACTTTATCAATGTGACCCGATGTTATACTACTAAAAATGTTAGAGGATAGAGATTTTATTAAAGTGAAGAACGTATTGCATCACAAAAAGGACAAATAAGTAGCACTTTACAAATTTTGAAATTGGTGTCAAGCAATGTGAGACTGGTGTAAAGCAGCATTCAGAATATTTTGACAACTTAAAATGTGATGTGGATTAGGCAAGTAAATGCTGTGTATAAATAATACATCATTTTCTTACTTTGTATTCTCATACTAAATTTCTAATCCACATGGGTGTAGCCGATTTGTGACAAGAATTTTAACTGCAGATCCAGGTAAGCAGCAAAAATAGATGTACCTTTTTCATATTTTTCTGTAATATATAAAAATTACTTTTTTAGTACTCAGATTACGTTTTTGTCTCCACTCATATTAGTAATAACTGAACTTTTGAACTTATACAGGTTGCCATGTAAAAACTTACAACAATGCAGTTGAGGTTCACATTTAATATAGTTACACTTCGACTGGGTACCTGGGTAAACGATCATTAGGATCGTCAACAAGGTATCCAGTGACTTTTACAAAACTTTTTGACACTTTTAAACATTTTTCACATGGTTATCATCAGCTTCAGGTATTGCTATACTGTTATTTTTGTGGGAACAAAAACATAACCTTAATTTCAAGATGATGATGATATTTCAGTAAATGCAAAGCCATCAAACTGCATTTTTCTCCTGATGAATACAGCCTGTAAATTGTTACTATTTGCATCTGAAAAATAAACACTGGCAAATACTAATTCAACAACAAAATTCTGGAGCCAACATACCCATAACTGGAAGTTTCTTTCAAATACAACAAAAGTAATTTTGCAAATGCTTTTGGCATTACATAAAACTTTCGTTTTACCAGCCAACAGCTAAATTACTGTCTACTTTACCATCTGTACTTTCTACTGTGCATGATTTCATGCTATATTGCTGAACAGACTTTCAATTTTCAGTGGGTTACTTTAAACGACGAGGAGAAACCTGCACATATCAGGTCATCCGTAATAGCTGGCAAGACATTAAAACGAGTACCTGTAGTATTCTTCCATGATGGTGGTGGCCAACTGTTGATTGTATTTTTCCACATCTTCAAAACTGACGCTTAGTGTATTTCTCTCAGGCCGAATCAATTCTTGCACTTCATGGAGGTACTTCTGTTCTCCATCTACAGTAAACCTGCAGTTAGAAAATGTGGGCATCAGTGAAATTCAATAAATTTGATATTCTTGCTTTTGGCCTTTAGGAGAACTGGTATTTTTTTACTGGGCACACTTTATCAAAATATGGGGGAAAAAAAACTATTCAACATATTTACAAGCTGTACATGGTATGGAAAAGTGCTGCTTTGCAGTCATCATATTCCACACTTTTTTTCCGGTGTTTTCTCAACAGCATACAGGATTACACCATTTTTTATTTTTGACATTGCATGGCAACCCTCAACAATTAATTTGCGATGTCTGTATGTTATTGCCGCACTTTAGTACTTTCATTTCCAGACAAAGGATTTTGCTTTCCATCACTCTTGTACTATTCACAAATTACTTTTAACAAGCCACTTTCAAACACTGGAACCTTTTCTTCCTCTCTGGTCTCCAAACTGTCATTTTATTAGTTCTGACATTCACCTTATTCAAGAAGTTGGCACACTCCCCTCACCTTTGCCTATTTTTGTCTTTTGCTGGATCAAATGTCAAAAATGAAACAAATTTCGCGGACTAATTTTTACAATTTGATGTCATTTTATGTGTGCTTTTAAAAATCGGCTACTGGTACAATATTTTTTACTCTTAAATAGCAGTTGTAATCAACATGGCATACCAATCTTGTAACAATATTGTCCAATACAAACTGACAAAGCTTTGAATAATTTTGAGATATATCCATGTCATTGCCAATTTAATTTAAACACCATGGCAGCAGAAAATGGGCATATTTTATACGATAAACATTGACACTGGCTAATAAACACTCAATAGAACAGCAGCTTGTTTCAAAATCACAAAGTAGCCTCCAGTTCCAAAGATAATTACAGGATTAACTGTAAATTAGTTACACTGGTTTACTGCCCATTTACTTATGTCTAGTCTTCATCTATTCCATGGGCTGGCAATGTTGCACAGAGAAAGCATGCATCCTCCGATAATTTCATGCAATGCATACATCAGGCAAGTACAGGTTCTTCCAATTTTCAAATATCCCTCTTTATTGTCATGTTTTTTAAACAATTTTCAATTTGCAATTTTTACTGGTTAAATTTAGTGATGTTAATACATTTCCATGAAATAATTTCAAAATATCTGGAGTTTGTGGGCTAACTCACAACTGCAACAAATGTACAAATAAATAATTAAACTTGAAAAAATTCCTGCATGCATAGCTAACTGCCTATTTACAGCACCCTGTTATTTTCTGCCCCACTCAAACTATATCCAGAAAAAAAAAATATATAACCACCCCTCCCCCCCCAAAAAAAAAACAAGCAGAAAATGTCTGCTGGAAATTTTAATTAAAAGAGGAAAAGTAAAAAGTAAAACTAGACTTCAGTAAAAAAAAAACAACAAGAATTTTTGACTGAAACTGGGAAGGTCCTTCCCTGATATAGGCCTGTAAATACTGATCTTTCATGGATTATTATCTTCCAGCCGTCATGACTTTTTGAAAAAAAAACTTTGCATTGCAGTAGGAATGGAAAGGAGCGAGGAAAACACCCCCATCACTCCTCACATCCTTATGGAGTTGCAGTGGTAGCTCAGAGAATTGTTCTTTGCCAGCAGTGCCACTAGGGTTGGTGTCACCCAGTGCAGTAACTCATGATGTCACCCACATGGACCTCCTGCCCGCACAAAAATTCAAAAATTGTGTAGTCATTTTTGCATCAATCCCTCTGATGGTATCACTAGGAATGGTCTGCACCCCTTTAATGATGCCACTGCTCTTCACACCATACCTTCTCAAAGTTGATGTAGATGAACAACATGGAGTGGATGTGGTCTCCATCAAATGACCATGGTTTACTGTGTATGACTCCTGTACTCATGTTCTTTAAAGCTTCATCGATTTTTAAAGTTCCTGCGACATACACTTCAATTTTCTGAAATATGCCAAGGAATGCCTAGGTATGTTTAAGTTAAAGTTTACAAAAAAAGTATTTTAATAATGAAGACGGAGATTAGTTGGCATCATTTTGTTGATGATACTTGTCACCCCCTTAACAGATATCAGCATTCCTGGCTTCCTTTGCATTCCGAAGAACAGAAATGAAGGAATAAATATTCAACCAAGAAATTCGAGGGTTTTCGGTCTGCTCCATGGCTGTTTTCATACTTGATAAATGCATAACAAAAAGACGTCTGCTTCACGATATTAAAAAATTTCAGGAATTCTGAAAGGTGAGGGTTTTTTTTGTTTTGAATAGAGCTTCCATTTTTTTCAGAAGGATAGCCTAATTCTATGAGCTGTTCTACCAAACTGGTATCTCTTAATTCGAAAACTTTCTCATGATTAATATCGCTTGGAGTAGTATTTGAGAAAAGTCGGCAACCTTAAAGAAAATTCAATTCAAAGGAAAACCTGGTCAAGAAGACCACAGAGAGTCTGTCAAGTGTGGAACTTGATAATCACAATGTCAGCACCTAAGAGTTCTCTGGTGAAGGAAACAAATGTTTGTGTATTTTATGTAATGAAAAAATTCCTTGGAGTGCATTTTCCGTTTTCATTAGCTCATATTAATTAATCACCATGACTCAAAATGTATGTTCTTTTCTGTCACTAGTTACTGGGGATCTAGATGGTTTCCATGCACGTGTCAGGGATTTTTTTTAATAAAAAGGTCAGTAACTGATGGATAATACATGGGTGTTTCGTTCTGAGTTATTAATACTATAAAAAAAAGTGAGTGTTCTTAAGGATTAAATACCACAAGTCAAAACTAAATAGGGATTTTACTTACCATCCCTATACAATGGAGAGAACATAAACTTATTAATTACCAGTGAGTGGCTGATTTTCGTAACTGATACACAGTTGTCAACCCTCCAGACTCGCAATTAATGAAAAGATGGATTCAAATTAGTGAATTTTGAACACAATCAGTGAAAAATTATATCATGACAGTAGCTTCATCCACTTTGATGTCAGTACTGAATTGTACGAAAATCCCAAAATAAAAACTAAAACATTATTTACAAGTACAATTTGCAGTAAAATATAATCGGTATCAGGAAAAATAATCGGTGCCGATGTAAACAAATTTCCAAAATATAAATTTAATCACAATATTCATCCTGACATGGCTTGAATTTTAAATCAGAATTAAATAGTGGAAATTAGGGAATAAACATTTGATTTGGGGGTTAATTGAAAGACAGTATATTCTTAAAAGCAAATACTTTTTAACATGCTTGCTGTAAACTACTGCTGATTGTCTGCTCACAACAAATTATCAATACCATGCATGCACTCTTCCCAATCACAGCAGTCAACCAGCCAAATGAGGCCTTGTGTGGCCATTGAACTTTCAGTATAAACATTACAGGGATGGTCCTGGCTTTTAAAAAGTTGTCACATCAAGATAATTTTAGGCATACAAATCTGCCGAAGATGTATCATGTGCTGCGAGCTGCTGCAAATTCAGCAAGTAGCTAACATTCTTCAATAAAGTTTTCCTGCTGTGTTTGTTTTATGATGTATGAACTGATGTTTGGATATTAAGCAATGCTGATGGAGGATTTTCAAAAACACATGATAATTTTGGTATTGAAATTACTAAACAAAATGCTTTTAACATTTCAGTAAAATGTTATTGGTTGTGCTCTTATGCACAGTACAGATTTTACTTGTGTGGTTCCATGTTAACGTTGTGCGAGTTCTGCCCAGAGGGTGGGGAGATATTTTAAATCCTCAGAACATGGAATCATTATATAGATTACAGTGATCTGAAGGCAATACACTTTAAATTTTAAAAATTGATAAATAAATGACCAAGATATAGATTTTTTTGATCATTTTGCAGCTGTATGTGCCGTTGACCAGTTTAATGAAGATCTTTAATTTTGGGGGTCTGGTACATCATTATTTCACAGAATTCAGTCCCCCCCAAAAAAACAAACAAAGTCTCTGTATAAAAAAATAAGAGATATGTAAAGTTCCAGACTTAAATGGCAATTAGTTTCAATAACATTAACTACTTAATCTGGACATTTATGCAATTTTGACAAATTTGTGGCATTTTATGAAGAATATTTTTACTCAAACTTTTTAACCAGATGGGGTAAACATTTTATTTTGTTCTTTTAGTTTATTTTAAAGATCTATCGATTTTAAAATCCACACTGAATTTCTAAGTTGAAATTCTGGCTTCCAGTACATAACACAAGACACTAAAATGTATAAAATTATAGACAGTGAAGACACTGTGTTTTTTTATAGTTTTCCTCAACTGAACAAATTTTATGATGATCCAGTGATAAAGAATTATTTATCTTTCATAATTATTCCAGGTTCCAGGCTACAAAGAATAGCATATTGTCATGAATGTCGGAGACAGTGCAATTTATTCTTGTAACCTTTTGGAATATTACAAAAGAGGGGACAGTGTTGTTCAATGTTATGTGCAAGTTTTGTTCTTTAATGGCTTTTAAAAAGTGATATACTTAACCAGATTTTGTCACATACATATTGTAATTATGCAAAGCAGTCGCACACCCCAGTCCTACAATGTGAAACATAGTACGTTTTTGTTTTAGTGCCATGTCTTACTATCCATGTAACAACCTTGCAGTGTTCCGATGTCACTGACATTGGAACAAGTAGTCAAAGTTTCAGGAATATCTCACACATTTGGCAGCATATATCGACACTCTTCCACTAATTTATATGTAATTAATATACTTACTGTGCATTCTTTATCCTGGAGGAATGAAATTATGACACTAGCAAATGGACACATTTTCATGTTCCGTTAAAATTTATGTGAATTTGTTGCAATGTGACGGTAGTCGACATATGCCTAAGTATGTTTAGGTAGATTCATGTGGCAGATATATTTCTTGAACAAAACAAAATGATTACAGTTCCAATAGGCATAATATATTTTTATTCATTTAGTTAAAGAATAATATTTCAACCTAACCCAATTTCGGCATTCCTGGCTTTTACAGCGTTCCAGTCAACTGACATGTAGGCCAATGAAACTTGAAAACAAATCCATCAATTTTGCGAGAATTTGAATTTGTTAGAGAAAAGACATCAAAGTAAAATCTGACTAAAACGTTATGACTTTACTTTGTTGAAAAGCGTTGTTAATTTAGTTGCCAGTTGTTTGAGATATTCCTGAAAAATTGACTTTCGTTACAATGTTAGTTGACATCAAAACACACTACAAAGCGTTAGTTATGCGGTAAGACCCTGACGCCCAAAACAAGTATCAGCGTCACGGTCTTGCCTGTAGGACTACCACCACCACCCAAGAGAAAATTAACCTGTTCTATTTGACATCTCCACAAATGTGCTGTGTACCTATAAAATCTGTGGATATTTAAACGAGTTTTTAACTTTATTTACAATACGATTGCTTTGCTATGAAATGTGCATGCATACAAACTGAACTTTTCCCAAATGCACCAGTGGGTCTACAGTCTGGCCGACACCATTTTTCGTTATCAAAATGTAAAAAATTCGTGAAAAATTCAAATCATTTTACATTTCAAAAAGGATTTCAGATTTTAACTTCTCAAGACTTGAACTTTCCAAAAATGTATATGTTATCATTTTTTGTAACAGTTTGGAAAATTGTGTTAAGCTATCTAAGGAAACGTGACAATATCAGCCAGTCTAGCAAGGGGGGGGGGTATCGTGCTGAATTGTTTGGGTAAAAAAACAGAAAGTAATATATAAGGCATACTCTTCTAAAAAGTCCTGAAACAACTTCTGACACCGTTCTCCAACTTCGTCTTTCACCTGGTTAGTTCGTAGTGCCTGCTCCGCAACATCCATGCTTCACAAATTGGATGACAACAAAGACAGCTTTCCCGCGGTATTTGTCACGTGACTGGGTCACGTGCTACTCGTTTCCGGCATGTTCAATTCCTACGGATTGATCACCACAACAATGAATAAATGCTTTGTGACAGGCAGAAAAATTAAATATATTTAAATATATATATAGCGACTGAAAAACCAGTTCTTGTTAATATTGTAATCATTCCCACTAAACACTTATTTATACATATATCCCAAAACAGCTGTTGATGTTTCTGATATTTAAAGATGTTAAATGCTTATTCAACAATTTTTTCTTCTAAATTTGATTTTTAAAAGTATTTAAAAATGTCCTTCATAGTAAAATAATTTCCATGAAATGTGATTAAATATATGTTACATTCATTTTGCCTCCCCCCCCCCATGTTACCATGTCAAAGTGTCTGCAGGAAAGAAGTGAGCACAAACTCGTTGCTGCAACAGAATCATCTAACTTGTATAGTGTCCTATGCAGGTATGTGAGAAAGATTCCAAGTACTTTCCCGTGGGTCTGTGGTTCTTTTCCGGAGCTTTTCCTCCACAAATTATACTTGCCGCCATGTTTCCTATCATGTACTTAAAAATGGCGTTAAGCCGCAAAACAACAACTATTTCACTAGTAAGATTCGGACTGTTCGCTCATAACTTAGCAAAACTAAAAACTCATGATGTATGATATTTCATAAGAGATTTCAAAGAGCTGGCGGTACTTTTATTCGAGTGAAGGGAAACTCTCCGAGGGCGCCGTTGCATGCAGCGCACATTTGTGCATGTGTTAATATGAATTTTCTGTTTTCTGTAAATTCTAAAGATTTTGTTCCGTTTCAGAATTCCACATATGACTTTTTGCACATTTAACCAGTAGCATTTAGTTTAGTTTAAATATCGACATTGTATTTTTGTTTTCCAGGATATGACTCAGTATGGTTTTATATGAAAGCTTGGTTTCGTGTTATCTTCTAGATCCTTATGAAAAAAATGTTAAAAAATTATCTTCATTTAAACCATTTAATATTTTATTTATAAAATGGATGGTTGCACTGATATGAGGATTTCAGTTTTATTATATATTATATAGAAACAAACTCTTAGTTGCGATGAGTCCAGGTAATCGGACATGTTATGGTGGTTGCTTAATCTTTTCTAAAAATGTATAACAGATTGAGTAGAGTCACAATTGATCTTGTGTACTTAATTAGACACGTGATGATATATATGATTAATAAACATTCTTTAAAGACGTCTCAATTGTAGAAAATAGGACAGCACTGGCCGAGAAACTCGCTTTTAACAAAATTTTAATTTTGCATGGTGCCAAGAAAGGAGCTGTCCCGAATAAAATATTTGTTTCGATGCCTCAGGATATGCGGATAAACGTGCCAAAAGCTAACCGTTGTATATCTTTTCTCGCAAAGGTATTCCAAATAATTACACGGAAATTATATTTATACATGGTCTGGTTTTTCAGTATGTATGTAGGTAGGTAGGTAGGTAGGCAGGCAGGCAGGTAGGTAGGTAGGTAGGTGTCCATGTTATTATACGTAATAGCAATTGAAATTCTAAGCCACAAGACAAGGATAAACCCAGAAATACATATTCCAAACCTAAAAGAGGAATTTAAAATGCTCCAGCATGCTGATGATTGTACGAATTTTATAATAGATGGAAAATCTTTTATACACTTAGAGAAAGAATTTTAAAATTTCGGGAAAGCATCAGGTTCGAAAATAAATCATGATAAGACCGAAATTCTAAAAATAGAAAGCTGTAAAGGAAACTAACCTGCGCCACCTCCCCACCTACTAAGAGGATACAGTGAAAGCGCTAGGGATATACTTTGGGAAAAAAGAGATTACAGAAAACTACAAAAACGTAATCGAAAAAAATCAGAGAAAATGCACAAATATGGGCCCTAACGCCACTATGCATAATGGAGTGGACCCAAGTTTCTAAAACATACTTGTATTCAAATAAAAATTATATACTTAGATCCACTGATATGGAAAACAAAATTTTAAATAAGTTAGATAATGAAATAATTAACTACATATGGAATTACAAGACCCATTATATAATAAAAGAGACTTTTTATAGAGCAAACAGTAGAGGGGGCCTGGGACTTGCAAGCCCCCTACTACTAAAACTTTCAGATATTATAAATAAAATGAAAAAAGTGCAACCCTTCACGGGGACAGCATGGGAGGCACTGTATATCTACTGGTTCAGCTTCACTATGAAGAACCGACCAGAGATATACAAAAATAATAAACTAATAAAGAAACTTGAAGTGCTAAGGAAATTTAGAAATATAAAAGTAATACTTTTAAAATAGAGAGATAACATAGAGCTATGGAAACTAGATACGGGAAAAACATATGAGTGGCTAAGATAAGAAGTAAAAAAAAGAATAAGATGAAGAGCAGAAGAGAACAACTGGGGGATAAACTGGGAAATAACTTGGAAAAATTGGGGAACAATAAGTTCTGTCAAAATTCAAAGTATAATTTTTAAATATCTAGACAACGCCTGGCTCACAGACGAAGAAGCTGTAAGACGTCGTATGATTATAACAGTACCGAAATGCCCTTTATGTAAAGTAGCAAATTTCACAAAACTCCATACGATTGCCCAATGCGACAAAACCAAAAATAATAGACTTATTTTGATAATGTAAATATGTAAGAAGTATAAACATCAACATAAATAATATTTTATATATAGATGTCAATTTTGAAAATAATGTAGTTTTAAAAATAATTGATTATATTACCACAGCTATGTTGTCCTGTGGACAAGTAATAAGAATTTAAAAAAAATAGAAGCAAAAAATATTTCTATATATTACACTAAGCCAGGGTGGAGAGTTGGTGAGGGGGCTCCGGTTTTACCGACCAAGTAGGTTTGTTTATCGCAAACGGACTGGAGCCTCAGTTTCATCTCTCACCTCATGGAGGTTTTAAAAAATTATACCAAATTAGACGATATGACATAGTGTGAGATGGGGAAGGGACTCCGGTATACCGCCCGCGTAGGGGTGTGTACCGCAAACAGACTGGAGCCTCGCTTTCATCTCTCATCTCATGGAGAGTGCCAAAGAATAAGAAGAAGAAAGAAAAACAAAAAAAAAAAACAGAGAAAAAAACGGAAACAGAAAAAGAAATAATCTCATCCTCTAACTCGTTTGTTTTATAAATTTAAGATATTTAAACTTGAATATAAATATATTTTAATTTTCTATATAAAATAATTCCCCTTCTACGAATTGTTTTTTAAAAAAAATTGTTGAGATTCCGCCCTTCAAAATTTTATAGGAAAAGTATAGGGAGGGATACAGGGACCTGTATGCTGGAGGAGTAAGAGACACAGACGTCGCAGGGCTACACCACAAGGCGCCACGCGAAGTGACCGGGCCTGCAAAAGAGCCCCAGAAAATCCAATATGCAGGAAATGGACAAACAAAACAAACAAATGGGGAATAGCGTGAATGGGCAAATATAGCCCTGATATATATAGTAATACTTATGCTTTAAAAATCTTTATATTTGGAAGATAAAAATGCCGATTGCGATAGTAATTACAAGAATACATTAAAAGATAAGAGAAACGTGTAAAAGAATTGAAAACCATGTGGCTTCTTATGGAACATATCCGAGTAACTTCAAAATTTCAATCAAAAGGGAAAAGAGAATCGTCACACTATAAGTGCATACATAAAAACAATAGGTTTTATTTGCTTCTGTATAAGGCACAGATTCTCTTAGAACTTATTGGTTCGAAAACTTAAGACTTTCGTTTAAAAACTACATCTATAACTCAATAAAAACTGTTTTTCTTTAATAAAAAAAAAAAACAAAAACAACCCCCCCCCAAAAAAAACTAAATATAGAAGATGAAAGCTTGAGGGGAGATTTGACTTAGATGCTGTCCTAACATATATATCTATAGCACACACACAATATAGCAAATACTGTACTCACATAGCATAGAGGGCCCTTGGCAAAGGTCACAACTATAAAACAAGGGAAGAGACTCCGACAAGGATAAAACTTAGATCGGACAAACAATCCTTTAGATAACACTAAGGGAAGAAAAAAATAATACCCCATAAAAAATTTGCAGATAAATAAATTTTTGGTATAAATTCTTTTATAAAAGAATACCAACACACGAACCTTAGGAGGAAACACAAACACATAAAAACACGTTTATTTTTGGGGAAAATGGGGGGGGGGGACAGCTGTCTGGTGCCACCGCGAGTCCTTGAATTTCCTGTTCTGAATAAAACGTATCTTTTTACATGTTCAGAGATGCTTGGGAATCTATTAACTACAAGGAACATCGCATTATATTTGATACCCTAAGCAACACTTCTTGTGCACAGTTAAAGGTACAGTTTCATTTTCCAACCGTCCCTTCCCCTTATTACTTTTTTCTTTTGTACTTTTTTTAAAAAATTCGCATCTTTCATGTATGTCTTTTATCTCACTGGAATACGATTTTTTTTTTTTTTTTTTTTTTTTTTTTTTGGGGGGGGAATAGTTTGCCTTCTTACAGATTTTAGCGGGACACCGGTTGACCGAATGCTCTAAACCGCTGGACTTTAACGATCAGTGCTATCTCACATCTGTCGTGTGGGTTTCATTCTCGGGGTCGGCCAGTATGGAAAGCTACCCAGTAGCTTCCAGTAGGTGGGTGTTTGTTAGCGGGTCTTTTCTCCACCATTTCTGCTGGCCGCCATGTATAGTCTATCAAGCGTTGAGCCATGGTGTTAAGCCCAACAACAACAAAACACACCTTAGCAGTTGTTTACCATGACTATTTTGACGATTTAAATTTTACTTGACATTATCTAGTCACAGTTGTACTGATGTGGCGTTAAACCCCTTCTTCGTGTGTCACTAAGTACAAAGATGATAAACACTTACAAACCAAGTCCAAGTTTCCTGTAACCCTTGCCACCCCATTTTTAATATGTGGACAATTATGTTGGGGTTAGGTTGTACACCCAACCTAAATGTCCAAATATCAAAAATGGGGTGGCAAGGGTCACAGGAAACTAGGACTATTACAAACCATTTTACCATTCTCCCTAAAAATGTGTTGCATTCAGTTTACTTTCATTATCGACATCCCCCTCCCCCCGTTAAGCAGAAAATTAAGATAGTCCCGTGCTACACATGTATTCTAAATCAACAGTACTCTGTGTTCTTCATAAAAGTCTTAATCACGGCTATAAATAGTTTTCTACGAAATGAATTTTCCTCGAAGAAGTAGATCACATCAAGTTTTGGCTTGCAGTGTTGTGGGGTCTTGTTATATGAATGGTTACGACAAGAATGAGGACAAAAGTCATGTGTGAACGCTGAAAAGGTCGTTAAGGTATGAAATAAATAGTGTTTATAAAAAGTATGTTCCGCTTATTTTTTCCCCGCCTCGATGTTATAACGTGACTCTTTCGCGGTAGAAACCCAGTTATTCGGCAAGTTGCCAGAGTTTATTTCCCAGACTACCGCCCCCCCCCCCCCCCCACTCCTCCCCGGAAATGTTATGGATTCCCGAGTCAGTCTAGGTACGGAAACCGTAAAAATGTATCCGCGCATTTTGTGGACTTGTACACATTACCTCTTATGCGTCCGGATCAGAAACCATCGGCAATATAGATTTTCGCTTATATTATAATCCAGTGGCGTCACTCGGGTTGGTGTCACCCAGTGCGGTAGCTCATGGTGTCACCCCCATGGTCCTCCTTCCGTAACAGACCATACAGAATCCTTAGTAATGTCATTTTGGTGTCACCCCCTGTGATGGTGTCACCAGGTGCAGTCCGCACCCCCCGCATCCCCCTAACGACGCCACTGCTGTGCCTGCTAGTCATGTATTTAACTATGATCGGTTATCCGCTTATGAAATCCGACTAGACAGAGCAGTGTGTGCTTTGTAAAATTTGCAATTTTTCATTTTGGTGTCACCCCTCTGAGATGGTGTCACCCGGTGCGGTCCGTACCCACCGCACACCCCCTAGCGACGCCACTGTTATAATCTCCGATTTCCATACACAGAGGAAAGATAATGGTATCGAAGGAGCTATGGCTTTTGATTAAAATCAATTGAAAAGAAAGTCATACTATAATGGGCATTTGTTTGGGGTATTGAGATTTCAAAGGAATAACGGACGCATAAAAAGATGGACGAAACAATGATGAACTTGTACAGCGACGGATTCCATGACATATCACCTTATATTTGATTAAATAACAATAACAACAAACAATAATAATAATAATAATAATAATAACAACATTAAAGGTAACAATTTTCTTAATGAGACGCTGTTCATCTTCCTTACATGCAAGTTGATAGCTACAAAGAAGCTTTAGCTAGTGAAATTGCGCTCTGTTGGGACTACTTATTTTGGCCCTTTTACAGAGGTAGGTGCTTTACCGAAAATCAATATCATTACGGGTGAAGGGCCGATTTATCGGCCTATATACATCTATTCCTCGAAATTGATACTATTTTATTTACCCCACCAGAACAATTGTTTTTTCGTCTTTATTTTTTATGGAGACCAAAATCAAGTAACCAGAAGCTGAGCACAGCATTGTATGTTCATCCAGCCCTCTAGCTTAATACCACCTTCTCTCGAGAACATTGAGGTTAATATATGATGTAGACAGATATAAGAACGGACACGCATACGGGTACGAAAGTGATCGCTATCAAGAAGCTGACAGTTAAGAAAAAGCTAACGTACTTACAATTAAAAAGATTTTGTTAGTAATACTGTTAATAATTACTACATCTGGATGTAACGTAATTTGTAGCCCCCCCCCCCCCCCCGCGGCCAATTTTAATCTTTTTGACTGTTACTACTATAGTAAAGGTCACACGGGTCATATAAACGCATTTACTCGTATAAATTTAAAAACTAATTTTATATTTAAAATTTAACCGTAATATACATGTAGCTATAAACACTGAGAACATCGCTAATTAATGAAAAACATTTACTCGTAATAATTTAGGTTACACCCATTCATTTTCAAAATAAAATTAAGTGCTAAGATTACACAGCTATAAAATGAATTACACACACACACACACACACACACCCCCACACACAGCATTGTAAAACTGAATGATTCACTAGATAAAATTCTGCGTACAACATGCTCGGATTTAGCTCTAGAACACTGAGTTGTTCTGGAACGTTCGTATTGGACGTCACAACCGTTTTGTATAGATATATATAGCCACCGCTGCACGCCGGGTGAACCAGACAAGAAAGAAGAAAGTCAGAGCACAGCGTTATGTTTATCCCGCCCTCTAGCTTAATACCACCTTCTCTCGAGAACATCGAGGTTAATATATGATGTAGACAGATATAAGGACGGGCACGCATACGGGTACGAAAGTGATCGCTATCAAGAAGCTGACAGTTAAGAAAAAGCTAACGCACTTACAATTAAAAAGATTTTGTTAGTGATACTATTAATAATTACTACATCTGAATGTAATCTAATTTGTAGCCCCCCCCCCCGCGGCCAATTTTAATCTTTTTGACTGTTACTACTATAGTAAAATTCACAAGGGTCATATAAAGCGCATTTACTCGTATAAATTAAAAAACTAATTTTATATTTAAAATTTAACCGTAATATACATGTAGCTATAAACATTGGGAACATCGCTAATTAATGAAAAACATTTACTCGTAATAATTTAGGTTGCACCCATTCATTTTCAAAATAAAATTAAGTGCTAAGATTACACAGGTATAAAATGAATTACACACACACACACACACACACACACAGCATTGTAAAACTGAATGATTTGCTGAATAAAATTCTGCGTACAACATGCTCGGATTTAGTTCTAGAACACTCGTGTTGTTCTGGAACGTTCGTATTTGGACGTCACATCCGTTTTGTATATATATAGCCACCGCTGCACGCCGGGTGAACCAGACAAGAAAGAAGAAAGGCAAGGCGATCACAACCGGATCTTATCCACTTTCACGCAGGGTAATGTAGAAAGTTTATTGATAGCTACATTGCAAAATGTGTTTTTGATATGTAGAGCGAGTAGTCAGTTACACATTTAAAAAATATTTTATACGTCTACTTATTAGTATTTCTGTATCAATTTCATAAAAGTATATTGAGTAGACGCCCGCTTTGTGATCTCGATGAACCCATACAATCGTACATACACGAGTGTTGTGAGTGACCAAAATATAATGAAGAAATTAATTTTCATACAGAAATGTAGTGTACGGTATAACAACGTCGTGTTGTGCAGTATGATCTTGTCTTTCTCAAATGTGTTCCTGTATACAAGAGCTCGCACAACACCGCCATTGACCACGTGCTGAAGGACCGGCATGGACAAAGAGGTCTTGGTAATTTCTTTTGCAGTTTGTGAACTTTTTGCGAGATTTTCCAGTAACATGTAGGTGCAAAATAAGGTATGTGAAACTTATAATCCTGGCATCATACATTTGGACTTTGGTGGCAATAGATGATTTATATACCACCATGACAGTCAACTTGGCGCGTCCGGCAATTCTTCTCAACGATACGTTATTTATGTAAACATCGGATCACGTGTTATTTTGGGTCAGACTCCAAGAACGAACGACCGTACACTATTAAAAAAAGTTATTTTCGTAAATTGTAAAAAAATGTCCAACATTTCGACTCAAATGCATATGAAAATGTGATTTCTAAATGTCAACATGAAGACACACTCCATGATCTTCTTGAACCAGTAACCCAGGAAATCTATTTCTTATGCATCTTTTAGAATCATACTAATATATTATTTCAAAGATGGAAATGTTTACCTTTAAAAAAATTAATCTAAGTTTCCAGTTTTGCAAGAAGCTGTACAACACATACACAATTGTGCTACCCAAACATGTGAACTAGCTGCTAGAACGGGATTCTAAAGAAATTCCCTGGTGTATAGTCTGGTTCTGTATTCTTTAGTAATTTTATCCCATAAACGTGATGTAAACACTATACATCCTATTCATTGTTTCTCTTCCATGTAAATAGCTTATTTTCTCTGAAATGTTTAACTTACGCCAATTATTAGCATTGTTTGTTGAATTTTGCAAAACTAGCTATAAACCTGATATGATTACTCAACTGAACTGCTGACAAACAGTCCAAAGTATTTCATTTCTATAGCCCAATGGATAAATATTAAATCTTTTTAAAGCTGTGCGCAGAATAGGTGAACATTGTGAGTCATGAAAACACATGGGTGGTATCCAGTTGGTCCAAAATTAATATTCTGAACATTATTCGGGTGATAATTGCCCCATCAGATGGTATGCATTGCATTATTTTCGTCGATCGGTCACATTCATTATGCATTTTGCTTGAATATTGATGACGGAAACCTTTGGTGCACAGAAATGTCAGACATCATTGTACATGGGTAACAATGGATACAATATATTTTATACATGTCAACAGATAATTTGCTCAGAATAATGTAATGAATCAGCATGGAATGATTTCACAATTTTAGTATGCATAATAAAATTTATATATGTATATACACAACTCTCCCTTGATAACTCGTGCACAACAGGGTCCACAAACATAGACTGCACTATAAGCAAGGCGAGAGTTACAGAGGGACCTCCAAAAATTGGAAATAAATTGCATTGACAATGAGAAAACCGTGGAGGGCGGGAAGCGGCATTAGGGAACTGCACTGTTTATTGACTGTGGCCTCATTTTACAATCACCTTGATAATAATTTTTAATAACATGCTCTTTCTGATGAAGTTGTTCGTTATTCTGTTTAAATAACATTTATTTTCAAAATGTCCAGCATGTGAAAGATCAATCCAACTGGTTTCAACAACCATCATGTGTATGCGAAAAATCTGTGTATTACGTCACTGCTTTTTGTTTTCTTGCTGAGTCTGGTTCCTGTAGTGGAGTTTAATATTATCCTGCCAAATTGGGAGTCCCAAGAACAGGGAACTAGACTAACTGTTGATACACTGACAAACAAGATTCTTCTTTTTCCCCTCGAAAACACGCGACATTTATTTCAATCGTCTGCATCGAAACTCAATTTTTTTTATTCAATTAATACAGTATTGATGTCGTGATTTCATTGGAAGTAATAATGAAACTTATCATCGTTGAGGGTATCTCTAAGTGCCAGTTCAAGAATTCTCTGAAACTCGCTTGCCGACAATGGAACTTATATGTGAAATCAAGATCTTTATTTTATGAAGTATTCATTTTGCTTGCCTGCCTTATCTTTGATCACAGTTATGAAAGAGTCTGTTAATTTAAGGCATTTTATGTAACACACATAATAACATTTATAAGTGTTCGAGTGATCAGATGAAGTGACCCAGGCTGCTAGATTTTAAGTTAGTTGGATTTTCGTTCCTTTTAACTTTTCTTTTATCCCACCTCCTTTATTTGATTCAAAATGCATAGTTAATGGGATGATACAAAGGAGGTCAGCTTTTAATTCAGCGCAACAAAACAACAAATACTTCCAGAAGTCGTCAAAACGAGGTTCTTAGAGAAATGCTCGCGGACACAGCTTAATGATAGATTTACGCAAATTTCAATTGATACAAAAATGTATTTGTATTTATTAAAGTACTGCCTCCATTTCATTGATTGAAATTTCATTACATACTGTTAATTGCTGTGTACCAGGAATGACATTTGGAAAGAAAAATGTTAAAAATGTTGTGACCTATTTTTAAATGATATTTCGTAGTGTTGATTAAAATTTCCAGGTCCTATCTACCGGTTTCGACGATAAAACGAGGGATACATCAAATTTTCCATTACCAATTTTGATCGCGATTTTCTTCAAGTTCAACAACTTGGGATCAATTTTTGGGATATTTTCTGGTTTTAAAAAATTGGATCCACGCCTGACCCCACATTATAAGCGGGTTCGCGAGTTTTATACACACGCCTCTCGATAACTCACGCACAATGAGTCCATAAAAAGAGACCACACTATAAGCAAGGCACGAGTTACAGAGGGAACTCCAAAAATTGGAAAAAATCTCATTGACATCGCGAGAACCTTGTGTGTGTGTGTGTGTGGGGAAGCGACATTAGGAAACTGGGCAGTTTAATGTCTGAATCCTTATTTTACATTCATGTCGATAATGTTAACATTTTTTATAATGAAGTTATTTGTTATTCAGTTTAATTTGATTCAAAAGACATAATTAACGTGATAATACAAAGGAGGCCAGCTTCTAATTCAGTGCAACAATACAACAAATACTACCGCAAGTCGGTTATCAAAACGTGGTCAGCACTTAGGTTCTCAGAGAAACGCTTGCAGACATAGCTGTTATGTTAGAGTGACGCATTTTACGTCTAATTACAAGAGGACATTGCATTTATGACAGTTGCACTTAAAAGGAACTAAAAGATTGAACTAGAACATAAATTTCAATTGATAATTTTTTTTATTAAATTTTTATTTATTTATTAAAGTACTGCCTCCATTCGTCATAAGTGACATTTTCATTGATCAAATTCCCTTACATATCGTTACTTGCGGTGTACTAGGAATGTTGCTTGAAAAGAAAATGTAAAAAATTGTATCACCTATTTTTAAATTTGATAGTGTTGATTAAAATTTACAAGTCCTATGTAGCATTTTCGATGATAAAATCTTTCGTTAACCAATTTTGATTGCGATTTTCTTGATTAATTTACAGCATTTGGTTTTAAGTAGTCCAAGTTTCCTCTAACCATTGACTTCATTTTTCTTATTTGGTTATTTATGTTGGGGTGTAGGGTCAGAGTCCATTCCCTATCAAAAAGTTGGAATTCGCAAACACCATATGGTATAGTGGCTTACTAGCTGGCCCAGCAGACCTTTAATTTATTGTCTCAAAAATCATGAGCATAGCATTTGTCATGTCTTAAATCCGCTGATAAATGAGACAAAATTACGTCGTTGCTGAAATTTGATCTTGATCTGGCCATTTGCATTCTTGAGTCACATGGCCATACGAATCTCGCAACCTACGTCAGTGACATCAGAGGCCATATAGTCATGTGGTATTGACAATAAACAAATTTCTAAAGTTGTATATAGAATTTGGAAATCTTATATAGAGGTCACAACGTTTATAAATATAATGCACACTTAATTGTCACATATTTATTCTAAGAACAATGATCACAAACCTGTCAGTATTGCAGCAGGGTGTAGAAAAGCATTTTCCAGCAGTACTGAGTACGTCAGCAATGTTTTTTTGTGTTGGTGTCGCATGACTACCACATTGACATGTGCTGTCTGCATAGTGAATCTGGTTTTCTTCAAATTGCAGCAACTTCAGATTTTTGATAGATTTCACAATAAATATTTTGATTTCTCCCCTTCATTTTTACGTTAAAAAAATGACGCAAACTTCATTTACATGTTATGATAGGTGGATGATCTATATAAGGGTATACATGGGAGGTATAACATCAGTAACTTGTTTCAGCATCTTAAAATTAAATTTTATTTCATCACAATTGAAGAGTTCCGAGTAACTTTTGTTTGAAAGCCTGAAGAGCACCTTGCTTGTAATACAGGTGGGGCCTGTGTCTTGCAATAGGACTTTTTTAATACTATGGAAGAATTCTAATCTTGCTTAACTCTGAACAATACCAGGCATTGGAGTAGTTGGCTGATAGTTGCCATGAGGACTTTGAGATAGTTTGAGGCGAATAATCACAAAACTTAATTTAATGCAGTTCTTGTTTATGTATTTTAAGCACTGTGGTTAATAAAGTTTCATTTAATTGCAGGAACATGGCAAAGGTACCAGCTATAGGAATTGACTTGGGTACTACCTACTCTTGTGTAGGAGTTTTTCAACATGGAAAAGTAGAGATCATTGCCAACGATCAAGGCAACAGAACAACACCCAGTTATGTTGCTTTCACAGATACAGAAAGATTAATAGGCGATGCTGCCAAGAACCAGGTGGCTATGAACCCAAACAACACAGTTTTTGGTAAGGACATGTGACTTGTTAAATTTGTAGGATAGTTGCCAGTATAAAAAAAAAACCCACTGATTTTTTCAAAATTGGTTTGTTTGAGACATTTCTACGGGTTTCAAATGGGGGTCCAGGGATCATGGATTTGAAAAACTTTTCATGTAAAAGGTCAGACAGGGAAACTTTAATTTGTTTAGTTGTAATTTTAAAAAACAAATTCTAAAAGATTCTTGGACTTTTAAATTATTGAATAGTCTGTTGTAGTCCAGATGCTCTATGTAGTAATTCCTATCTTCCCAAATTCATTATAATTGTAGATTGTTCATTGAAAAATATATTGGTTGGTAGTTTTTACACTTGAGTTAAATTAAAAATGGGGAACAGTGCAATACTTGTGCAGTGTTGTGATGGCTAAGGTCATCCCCCCCTTTACAAGTTAGAACTTTGTGCCCTGAAGATGCTCTGGTACCACATTATGCTAATCTGTCTGATGTAAGAAATATAAAGCGTATCTTTCCCATTCCCACTTTCGATATGTGAAGTTAACATGTTTATTATGATAGATCTGTTGTACTGGGGACACTTGGATTTTATTCTGTGAATTTAATCTTCACATGGATGTTTATTTGAATCTTTAATAATTATACTTGGTCCTAACTTACTAATGTCAGTTTCTAGCCTGGATAATTCGGTCAAGATGCTGGCAGATTTTAATACAAAACTTGCATTGGGTACTTGTATTTTTTTTTTATTTTACACAGTAACCATTGAATTGGGGAGGTGTACCTTAGTGACAGGTACTATTTTGCAGCTTGATTGTACCAGGGATGTGTGCTTGATTAAATGTTTCCCAGAGTCCAGGTAGAGCATCAGTCTATTTGTGGGCTTTTTCATAATTTTTGCAATATTTTTTTTTTATTATCTATACTTTCATCTCAATTGAGCATATTTTTATTTCAGATGCCAAGCGTTTGATTGGCAGAAAATTCAATGAACCATCTGTTCAGTCTGATATGAAACACTGGCCATTTGAAGTAATCAATGATGGTGGAAAACCCAAGATTAAGGTAGAATACAAGGGAGAGGAGAAAACATTTTATCCTGAAGAAATCTCCTCAATGGTTTTGACCAAAATGAAGGAAACTGCTGAGGCTTACCTTGGAAAGGTAGGGGAATTTTTATGATGAAATGCAGTTACTTAAAGTGCCTTGTACCCAAGATCGATGACATCAGTAAACTTCTAGTGGGTCATTCTCCTTTGTCCATCCATGGACATTTGCTCAATATCACTGGAACCCATATTTTTAATGATTTTGATGTACAATGTATGTGTTTATTATCAAGCTCAGGGCTGAGCAATTTTTTTTTTTAAACCACTAGTCCAGGACAAGTGGTTTCAGAAAATTCACTAGTACCTTTCTCTTCACAAGTCCCACCTTACTCGTCACTAGTCCCACCTTATTTTTCACTGGTCCCAAAATGGTAAACACTTGCCAAGATTTGATAGACGTATGTGCTTAATCCATAGAAAAAACAAACAAAACAATATACAACATAATTATTTCTTAAAAGAATTTAATTTTTCAAAAACATTGGTTGTTATACATTGGCTTCTTCAGGTTCATGTATATATGTTTTAGCTGATGGATTTGAAAATATGTCCATGTACATGTCTGCCACCTGCACCAGCACTAAGCCAGCAGTTGATAGCTGTGTCTGGGTTAAAGTCCTCATGCTCTGGTCCATTTGCAAAATTGTTCATTAGCATTTGTAAACTCTTTTGGTTTAAGAATTCCTTAAAGAAGTCTTGATTAATTTCATTGAACTAAATCCTCGTTCACACTCAGAAATAGCTACCGCACACTCAGTCTCCGTCTACGTTTTATCCCTCCATTTTCAATCGCCGTTATTACCTTACTTGTGAAAATAATTTAGCAAACTCATTTTATTCAGAGTAACTATCAGCTTGCTTGACAACTACTTCTAAAGTGATCATAACATCAATTTTCTCTCTTAAATACGAACTGAAACAGTTCATTAATTAGCGTAATTGTTTCGCTTCAAACACAATATCGCACGTGGAAGTTAATCCTCTGTATAATCAATTTTAATCATTACTGTCATTTAATCAGCTCATAAAGGAAACCAACACTGATGTCGGTAAAGTACCTTTCATTAATTTAATTACTGACTCGCTGGATTAAAATCATAGTGAGCCGCTCATAATCTTGATTGAGTAAACTCATTGCAACAAAATCGCTTACAACACTCCTAATTGATCATACTGGCTTTCTTTTGTTTGATGTGTTTTGATTTGCCGATAATTTGGTCGCTTAGCCCAATATGCAGTCAAGCGGTAAAAGGATGTAAATGTATACACGAAGAGGGGTAGAATCAAGTATTCAGTACGCCCAGAGGGCATGATTGGCCAAATAAAGGCAGATCTAGTGATTAAAGCAGGAAAATAAGGACTAGCCCGACTTTTTTAAAAAGCACTTGTCCCGGCCTAGCGACTTGGCAAATTTTACTTGTCCTACTTGAAAAATGACTAGTCCGGGGCGTCGGGCTATGGGATTTGCTCAGCCCTGAAGCTCTAGACAGTTTCACTGGCGAGCAAATAATGGGTGAATCTGAATGCCCGGCTGATAGTGTTGCCCACTGAAGCTGTAAAAGTCGTCTTCATTGTACCATCATTATTTTAAAGCTTACGCTGATAGAAAGTATATCAAGTACATGAGCATCTGTTTTTGTTAGTAAGACATATGGCAAGTGAAATTCAAGCTGGAAAGAGTCTTTCTAGTGTATTTTACATAAATAACCAGGCAGGAAACAAAAACAGCCTATTGTGAGTTGAACAGCATAGTGTGACACCATTATAAAATGGTCTTTTGGAAATGCTAACATGTTGCCACTCAGAAAGCCATTTATCTGATGTGATTGTGATCAAAACTTGAAATACATGCATGTATCAAGATCTCTGTGAAGTTTGACAAGCATCAAGATTCAGACATTGCGGTGACCTTCCACTTGATTGGTTCTCACCCTCCAGTCCATTTTTCTGACGAGATTTTGATAAAATGGGGGATGAATGCTTGTATCTGAGATCTGACAAGTTTGATAATGGTGAGATGATGCATGTTAATGGGTGGTTTTCATGTGACTGGCAGATCTTGCTACTCATTTCCTATCTTGATTTTAATCACTTGTAATGCTTATATTCTCAAGACTTCAGTTCAACACGTGTGATTAGTGCATATTAATAAAATGGTCCTGCAAATTATTGGCTAGGCTTTATACTATAAAGCCCTTATTCTGACCCAGTTTAAATTTTTTAAATCCGTTTTGATAAGTTTGAAGAAATGGTTTGGAAGTTGTCTGTATTACCTTGTTAACGTGACTGAAGCATTTCCAAACATGATTTTTCTCCATTTTAAAGCAGAATTCACTTTTCTCCTGACTTCATCGGATTTTTCTTGATATAGTCGGTTTTTCTTAAAAATCATCTCCAATCTGGTTTTTAAAAAAAAATAGTCTGTCCAGTCCCATTCTGCAATGACCCTTGTAAATTAATCATTCAGTATATTAGTTAGCTCAGAAGGCATCTGGAAAAAGTGCAGTTGTTTCAGCTTTTTTTTATGGAAGACCAAAATCATGTCTGCATTTTGTCAGTTAATTACCTTGAGCCAGAAAGGCTAGTGAAATACAATTTCAATTCATTTGCAAAAGAACTATAGCGTTACTTTTTATCGGGACCTTGGAAATTCAGGCAGGGTAAATAAAAAATTTTTTTTATGGTGATCCTTGTTGGTCAGTTCAGTAAGATCATAATTTCAAACCCATCTTGCTCACCTGGGCCTCCCATTTTTTTCTAGCCTAGTCATAATTCTGCATTGGCTGTACAATGTAAATTCAATTTACTCGATGTCAGTCCAGTATATATGATGCACCATTCATGGAGCTCTTGCTGGAGATCAATTGTTTTTAAGGATAGCAACCTAAAAAGTTTGAATTGCTTTCCTCGGGTACCAGCTAGACATGGTCTTGCATGTATCCCCCCCCCCCACAATAATATGCTACATTCTTATGTTAAAATGTATGCTGTAGCCTTTGTCTTGTTGAGGAATATTGTTACATTTGCATTTTTAACTCCAATTACAGGTGGTTACAAATGCTGTGGTCACTGTCCCAGCATATTTTAACGATTCTCAAAGACAGGCCACAAAAGATGCTGGAACAATTGCTGGTCTTAACGTACTCCGTATCATCAATGAGCCTACAGCTGCTGCCATTGCCTATGGTCTGGATAAGAAGGTGAGGATAAAAAAAATTATCTCTGAAATTACATGGTAAGGCTTCATCTCTTTGCATTCAGAAATTTCTTTTGTTTTGCAGTTTTAGTATGAATAATGTTTGAAACTTGTTGATGATAATTCACTACAGTTTGCATTCAGGTTAATGCAGAATTATTTTGTGTTTGGCACCAAGATAGATCCAACTATTCCAAAAGAGGGCAGTCTGTGTAACTTGAGTAAGCGTAGCTTGCAATTGCCAGTGGCTTATTAAAAAGTGGTCACTGGATTTTGATGCCTGATTTACAGATAATCGACCTTTTAACAAAATATTTCTTTCACAGGTTGGTGGTGAAAAGAATGTCTTGATCTTCGATCTTGGGGGTGGTACTTTTGACGTGTCCATTCTGACCATCGAGGATGGCATTTTTGAAGTTAAATCTACATCTGGAGACACCCATTTGGGTGGAGAGGACTTTGACAACAGAATGGTCAATCACTTTGTCCAGGAATTTAAGAGAAAACACAAGAAAGATATCAGTGACAACAAGAGAGCTGTTCGTAGATTGAGAACGGCATGTGAAAGAGCCAAGAGGACACTCTCATCAAGCACACAAGCCAGTGTGGAAATTGATTCACTCTATGAAGGCATTGATTTCTACACGAGCATCACCAGGGCAAGATTTGAAGAACTGAACGCCGACTTGTTCAGAGGAACCCTTGAACCAGTTGAGAAAGCTCTGCGGGATGCCAAGATGGACAAGCCACAAGTGCATGATATCGTGTTGGTAGGAGGGTCCACTCGTATCCCGAAAGTCCAGAAACTTCTCCAGGATTTCTTCAATGGAAAGGAGCTGAATAAGAGCATCAATCCAGATGAGGCTGTTGCCTATGGAGCAGGTATGAGACCATTGTTGTGTGTGTTAGAAAAGTGATGATGGGTTAAATGTGCTTCAGACCTAGGGAACGCACTTTATGTGGGAAATAGTAAGCCATAGATGCAATGGAGAAATTAAGAATATGAAGTCCCTGAAGAATCAGAACCATAACATCTATATTTTTTTTTTTTTACAAGACTAGTCCTCTGGTTGCCATGCATGTAGATGGAATAACCTTAATGAAAAAAGGCCAATTGTTGGTGTCTTGGCTGTTCCATTTTGCTTGCAACTTCTAAAAGAACAATTCAGGACTCTGCCTTTGGATAGTTGATTAAGTTTTCACATCCCTGTAAATTTAACTGGAAATCTTCACAATCTTTTGGCAAAGCAGTTTGCTCGTCGTCTTGTCACTAAACTTGTCTCTACTGTACAAAGCCAAACCAAAAAAGAAAAAATTATGTCTGGAGTGGGTACAAATGTTGCTATATGATGCTGATTTAATGGTAAATTCTCCCGATTGTTAGGTGTCAGTAACTTTGATACAGCTAGAAAGACCTTGGTGGTGGTATGTTGCTTAATCCTTGTAGGCATATTGCTTTTAAACCAGGATTTTTAATCATGTCAGACTGTGTTCAGTCGATAATTCAGATTGAAATCCTGCTTCCTCAATACTTGTGCGTGCATCATTAGATAGTTGTCAAGCACCAGAATTGGGGTGCCCAGAGCTATATGACACTGTCGTGATGTATTGTTGAATTTGAGAGGTGAAAGATGGTAATGATGAAACATGCTTTCCACACATTCGCAGTTTCCACCAGAGAGCCAGCTCTGGCTCTGAGATGGCAAGCAAGTACCTTCCTTGGATGTCTGAATCATCTTTGAACCTCTCAAAAAAGTTGTAGATCAAACTTCAAGTTGTTGATCAGAGTTGTCAAACATGATTGTAATTAGTGTCTGTTTACCTTTTCTGCCTCAGATATACAATACGTGTAGGGATATATGGAGCAAGCTCCAAGTGAGCATAACTCAAGGGTTGTTCATTCAAGGTATCGCCACTATTTACTGTATATAGTTCATTAGTGGTCCAAAGAGAGCTGTTGCTAATTGCAGTTAGATCCTTGTCTGCTATGAAATGTTTCCAGCCTGCATCTTCATCTTCTTAAAAAAAAAGACAGCTATCGAAGATCAATGCTAAACTATGAATTTCTAACAACCATTGAAATGCCTTCCGACCTAATCATCAGATCCACATCTTTTTGACAGTAATTTCAAGAATTTTAATTCTGTAACTTGGGTTTCCAATTCATTGCTATTCAGGTCATCTTTATGAAAGGTGGTAAACATATTCATCTGCCTTAAGATTGGTGTTTAACATTTCACACCTGTTGCCACCAAAGTTTCTTTGTTAATGCATCATAAGTTTTAAGAACCAAAATTTCTGGGTTATAAAATGATTCCATCAAAGTTAGTCTGAATTGTGGTCCGCTACTTGGCCCGTCTTCAGCAAAATTTTTGTTGTGCTTTAGTTTTGTTGAGGTCTTTATTGTATGCATTTAATATATAATGAGGGTATTTGAGAGATGAAGGATGGTAATGATGAATCTTTTTTCCATCATTCGCAGTTTCCACCAGAGAGCTAGCTTAGGCTCAGAGATGGCAAGCAAGTACCTTCCTTGGATGTCTGAATCATCCTTGAATCTCTCCATTAATTTGTTAAAAATTTGTGTCCGAGTTGTTGATCAGAATTGTCATAAATCATTGTGATTGAAAGTAATATTGCTGTCTGTTTATTGCTTATATGTAGGGATCCAACTAGCATTATCATCTTTTATCTTTGTTTCCAGAACCCAAGCAAGTCAAGTTGTGTCTACGTGGAAATATTTGACAGTTGTCCTGTTGGCTTTTTTTGTTCAGTTAGATCCTTGTTAATTGGTATAGTGTAAATAGGAATGGCACTAATGTCAAGTATCACTAGTATCTAAAAGTATGAATTTGCCTGGACTTTTTCTCATTCATATCTGCATCTGTTTGACACTAATAGGAACTATTTTAGTTCTAAAATTAGCGTTTTCATTATTTAACACAAATTAAAATCCACTTGTCCCATCTCGATGAAAGTTTGTGAATTTGGTACAAGTGTACCCTTCGCCTAATATTAGTCAAATTGCCCCCACCCCCCACCCCCACAATAATTGTTGTTATATATCATGGACATCAAAGAATTCTAATTTTTTTTGTCTGATATTGAGCTTGTTGCCTGACAGTGCTTTTTGGCTTGTTTTCTGTAGGTCTTTATTTGTGGGCGTTTGTGTCATGAAGTTTTTGAGATGGTTGAAGATGGTAATGATGAAACTTACTTTCCATACATTCGCAGTTTCCACCAGAGAGCCAGCTCCGGCTCAAAGAAGGCAAGCAAGTACCTTCCTTGGATGTCTGAATCATCTTTAAACCTCTCCATATAGTTGTTGATCAAACTTCAAGTTGTTAATCAGAGCTGTCAGACATGATTGTGATTGGTGTCTGTTGTTTACTTTTTCTGCCTTAGATATGTAACACTTGTATGGATATATGGAGCAAGCTCCAAGTGAGCATTTCTCTTGTCTTTTTTAATAGCATAACTCTCGGGTCGTTCATTCAAGGTATCGACGCTATTTGCTATATATAGTTCATTAGTGGTCCAAAGAGGGCTGTTAATAAACGCAATTGGATAGATCCTCGTCTATGAAATGTTCCCAGCCTGCATGTTCATCTTCATGAAAATAAAATGGACCTATTGAAGATCGATGCTAAACTATGAATTCTAACAACCATTGAAATGCTTTCCGACTTGATCATCAGATCCGCATCTTTTGGACGGTGATTTCAAGAATTTTAATTCTGAAACTTGGGTTTCCAATTCAGTGCTATTCAGGTAGCTTTATGAAAGGTGGTAAACATTGATCTGCCTTTTAAGATTGGTGTTGGTTAACATTTCATACCTGTTGCCACCAAAGTTGCTGTGTGAATGCATCACAAGTTTTATGCACAAAAATTTTCTTCTGATTATATGATGATTGGTCAGAATTGTGGTCCGCTACCTGGCCAATCTTCAGCAAATTTTTTTTGTCCTTTAGTTTTGTTGAGGTTTTTATTGTATGCTTTTAATATATTATGAGGGTATTGGAGAGATGATGGATGGTAATGATGAATCTTTTTTCCATACATTCGCAGTTTCCACCAGAGAGCCTAGGCTCCGAGATGGCAAGCAAGTACCTTCCTTGGATGTCTGAATCATCTTTGAATCTCTCCATCGAGTTTTTAAAATTTGTCTCAGAGTTGTTGGTCAGAATTGTCATAAATCATTCTGTCTACGTGGAAATATTTGACAGTTGTCCAGTTGGGTTTTGTTTATTCAGTTAGCTCCTTGTTAATTGGTATAGTGTCGATAGGAATGGCAAACTTGTGAAGTATCACTGCCATCCAGAAGTATGTATTTGCATGGACTGTTTGCCTTGATCATTCATATCTGCATCTGTTTGACACTAATTGGAACTAATTTAGTTCTGAAACTAGTGTTTTCATTGTTATTTAACACAAATTAAAATCCACTCGACCCATCTCGATGAAAGTTTGTGAATTTGGTTCAAGTTTATCCTTTGCCTAATATCAAATGCAAACTGCCAATAGCGTTTCACACATTACCTCGGACTTTGAAAATACATTTATCCTGGACATCAAAGGATTCCAAATTTTTATTGTCCGATACAGAGCTTGTTGCCTGACAGTGCTTTTGGCTTGTTTTCTGTAGGTCTTTATTGTGGGCGTTTGTGTCATGAAGTTTGTGAGATGGTGAAAGATGTTAATCAGAGTTGTCAAACATCTGATTGTGATCTGCCTCAGATACGTAATACTTGTAGGGATATATGGAGCAAGCTCCAGGTGAGCATTTTTAACCGCATAACTCTCGGGTCGTTCATTCAAGGTATCACCACTATTTGCTTTATATAGTTCATTAGTGGTCCAAAGAGGGCTGTTGCTAATTGCAGTTGGTTAGATCGTCTGTGAAATGTTTCTAGCCTGCATCTTTATCTTCATGATAATATGACAGACCTATCGTTGATCGATGCTAAACTATGAATTAATCAGAATTGTCATAAATCATTATGTTGTCGTCTGTTTATTGCATATATGTTGGGATACAACTAGCATCATCATCTTTGAGCTTTGTTTCCAGAAACAAAGCAAGTCAAGTTGTCTACGTTGTCCAGATCCTTGTTCATTGGTTTAGTGTCAAGCTGGTGTCTTGACCATCATATGAATGGCAAACTTGTCAAGTATCACTCATATCTGCATCTGTTTGACACTAACTGAAGCTATTTTAGTTCCGAAATTAGTGTTTTCAGACATTGTTATTCAACACAAATTGAAATCCACTCAAACCATCTTGATGAAAGTTTATGAATTTGTTTCAAGTGTACCCTTTGCCTAATATCAGTCAAAATGCCAATCACATTTCACACATTACCTCAACTTTCTGCGAAAATACATCAATTCATGGGATGAAAGTTTAGAATTGCCCCCCCCCCCCCCCCCATTTGAGTTATTTATCCTGGAGATCAGATGATTCCAAAGATTTGTCCTATACCTGGCTTGTTGCCTGCCAGTTCTTTTGACTTTTTTTCTGCAGGTCTTTATTGTGGGCATTTGTGTCATGAAATTTTCAGATGGTGAAAGATGGTAATGATGAAACTTGCTTTCCATACATTCGCAGTTTCCACCAGAGAGCCAGCCCTGGCTCTGAGATGGCAAGCAAGTACCTTCCTTGGATGTCTGAATCATCTTTGAATCTATCCGTCAAGTTGTTGATCAAACTTGTCATAAATTTGTTGTGATTGAAATCATTAGTTTATGCTCTAGGTGTATTAACTATACCCCAAAATATGTCATGCATCCAGAGATTTAGGTTGCATTTTTTAGAGTGAGTAGATTTGTTCAAAGTATCTCCACATTATTTGCAATAAATATTTGACCAAGACAGCTTTTGCTACCTGTAGTTCTTATATCCTTGAAAGATGTGAAATGTCGGCTGCCATCTTCACAATATTGCAGGCTTGTCCAGGATCACCAATCCAAATAAATTCAGATAACGCATTTTTATGTATTTATATATAGTAATTAAAACCATTTTCATTCTGAAACTTGTTTCTGATGCACAGATTTGAAGCTGTTCAACCCATTTCTATGAAAGTTGAAAAACATTGGGCTGGTTAATGTCCAAATTGGTGGTCCCCAACCTGGGAGCTGCAGGGTTCAAAGTTGTGGTGTTGATAAATATTTCACGCCTGGTTCCATCAAACTTTCTGTATAAATGTGTCTGGTCAAGGAATTTAAATTGTGTAGTCTGCTTGGCCTGTCAACAGTAAATGTTCCTTTGGTCTTGTAGTCTTGTTCAGGTCTTTATTGGAGACATTTTGTATGCAACAATGTTATTTGAGAGATCAGAAGATGGTGATGATGAAACTTGCTTTCCATACATTCGCAGTTTCCACCAGAGAGCCAGCTCAGGCTCAGAGATGGCAAGCAAGTACCTTCCTTGGATGTCTGAATCATCTTTGTTCTCTCGAGTTGTTGATTAACTATGTTGGATTAACTATGATAAATATGATTGTGATAGAATGTAGTTGGCAGTGCACTAGATGTTAATGTCTGTTGTACACATTTTCACCCCAAGGTGTGTGATGCATGTACTGATATATAGGTAGCTTTCTCTTAGTGACTAATTTTGTTTCCAGAGCACAACTCGTTCAGGGTATCGACACAGCATTTGCAATAAACATTTGACTGTTGGTCCAGAGATAAATTTGGTACAGTTAATGCTACAGTTCATGCTTAGATCCTTGTCTAGTATAAATGTCTAGCTGACATCTTCACAAGAATATGATCACCCATCCAATGCTTTGAATTTCTGTGGTATTTAGCATGACATCAGAATAATTTTCCTCTGGGCTTGTTTGTTTAGGTTGCTTTATTGTGGGCATTTTGTATGTAATAAAGTTGGTTGAGAGATGAAAGATGGTAATGATGAATCTGTTTTCCACACATTCGCAGTTTCCACCAGAGAGCCAGCCCTGGCTCTGAGATGGCAAGCAAGTACCTTCCTCGGATGTCTGAATCATCTTTAAATCTCTCCATTGAGTTGTGGAAACTTGTCAAAGTTGTTGGTTGAATTTGTAATAAATGTTCGTGATAGAAAGTAGTTGGCTTTGCTCTCTATGTTTGTGTTGGTTTAACGTTGCATTAACGTTTCTCTCAATTGTATTAAAAATGGTATAAAAATTGTACTATTTTTTTGCATCCATTTCCACAGCACCACTATGAGCCATTTGGCCTATCTCTGAAATAGTACACATACTACTAGACAGTGGTTTAGCACTAGCTTTTGCAGTCCAAACTCCCCCCACATTCACACCCATTGCATAAGAGTATCGAGCTACAAAAATGATTGCCCGATTGTGCGACATTGGATCAAAAAAATTTTGAGGTATAATTTGATATTTTACCATTTGCCTCAGGTTTGTATGTTTTGATGAGGTTATTTATTGTAAAGCATTGCTTTTTCTCTTGTTCATTTCCAGAGCATATGAAACTTAGTTTAAACATTGAAATACTGGTACAGCTATCTCCATTGCTATTCGCAATTACCCTAGCAATCAGATAAACTGTTTCCAACCTGTTTGATTACAATCTAAGATTTACTTACAGTAAAGCCTCTCGTACTCTACTCGCATGTCATATATGTATGGAGGTACCAATTCTTCATAATTTCTGTCAGGTTCTGAATGTAAGGTCACGTGGTTCCATGCAGGTGAACTGCAGCTAGATATCTGTTGACCATGATTTTATTTCAAGAAGATGAATTATTCTTTTTGTGTGAACTATTTTTATGCATTGTTTTGATTTCTGGTTTTGTTTTGTTGGTGCTTAATGAAATATGTCTCATTCTTTGTATTACAGCTGTTCAGGCTGCAATTCTTCAGGGTGACAAGTCTGAGGCGGTCCAGGACCTTCTACTGTTGGATGTTGCCCCATTGTCTCTAGGTATTGAGACAGCTGGTGGAGTAATGACTGCCCTGATTAAGAGAAACACCACCATCCCCACCAAACAGACACAGACCTTCACTACCTACTCCGACAACCAGCCTGGTGTGCTGATCCAGGTCTATGAGGGTGAAAGAGCCATGACCAAAGATAACAACCTCCTTGGTAAATTTGAACTTACAGGAATTCCTCCTGCACCACGTGGTGTACCCCAGATTGAGGTGACCTTTGACATTGATGCCAATGGTATTCTTAATGTGTCTGCAGTGGACAAGAGCACAGGCAAAGAAAACAAGATTACTATTACCAATGACAAAGGTATTTGAATATACGTTTTTATTTATATTTTTTTAAATTGTGCTATGAATTAATTTGTGGGTATTAATATTTATGGCTTGAACTTTGCAGAAAATTTTCATTTGACTGGTGATGGACCAGAAAAACGAATGGGATGGCTTGTTGTCCATAAATCTGTTTGGACAGGTGATAGTAATCTCTTCATAAGCTAGTTAGGATTACACAATTTGATCTCTAGGTCTAGTTGGTTCTAAATGAAGCGGGTGACTTGTCATACTATATGATCGGTACAGCAGACTCATTCCATCACTTTTTATGTGTGGTTGGTCCTAAAAATGGTGCTTATCTTGCAAATCCTGTAATCACCTCAACCTGAATGCTTCTGATGTTTCTTTCATTTGAACATGTTAAGTGCCTTTTATAATCTTTCCACAGGAATTGACTGCTTGTATAGGGTGTAGTGTTTTTGCTTGTGCAGTTGGTGGGTATGATGATGCTTGCTTTTTAAAATTCATTTGCAGTTTGCTTAGGTTCATGGAGGCAAGCAAATTTCCAAGATCTCTAAACCTCCGTTCCTGCAAAAGATTTACAGCACGTTTCACTTTTCAAAATAGACATTGTTGATAAATTTGATATTAATTTTGGCCATTTAATGTTTTAGGTCGTCTCAGCAAGGATGAAATTGAGCGCATGGTGAATGAAGCTGAGAAGTACAAAGGTGAAGATTCAAAACAGAGAGACCGCGTTGCTGCCAAAAATTCACTGGAGAGCTATGCATTCCATATGAAATCCACTGTTGAAGACCAGAACCTTAAAGACAAGATGAGTGAGTCTGATAGAAAGGTCATCACTGACAAGTGCAATGACATCATCGCCTGGCTGGATGCCAACCAACTGGCAGATAAGGAAGAGTTTGAACACAAGCAGAAGGAGATTGAAGGCGTTTGTAATCCTATAATTACCAAACTGTACCAGCAGGCTGGTGGAGCAGGTGGTATGCCAGGAGGTATGCCAGGTGGATTCCCAGGTGGTGCTCCTGGTGCAGGTGGTCATGGTGGCCATGGCCATTCCGGTGGTAGCAGTGGAGGCCCAACCATCGAGGAAGTTGATTAAAAGAATCAAGCTGTATTAGTGAAAATAAAACGATTTCAACAGTTGGAACTGTGGCTCAATCCCAAACAAGAGTTTATTGTAGAGGAATTCTTTCACATTTTTTTTTTTAAAGTGCTGCAAAGCTTTTTGTTGCCCAGCAGTGTGGTGTTAAAACAGTGAGCAGCATTTCATGTATTTCTTCAATAAAGCACTTATGTTTGTTTGAATATGAGAACAGAACTGAAATGTTTTAATGTTGTCAAGATTTGAAATTACAGTTTTGTTAAAATTGACATACCCTTTTTTCAGTAAATGTTCTTGTAGTAATGGACGTGAACAAATTTGGTTTATTTTGATACATCACTTAGTAATTGCAGTAATCCAGAATTGTCTTTAAGGATCCTTTTTACTTTTTTTCAATCTTGTCTTTAAGAGGCATATAAAAAAAATGCAAACATACTACAATACATAACTGTTTTAACCCACCTGGCATAACTAACAAAAGTGTAGAACAAAATTGGCACTGTTCACAAAGTATCATTTGCACATATCCATAGATCAAAATCATTGCTGGTTGCTTCATCAGAATCCATGTCTATATAATGCAAGCCCTATTTTAAGTTCTGGCTGAAAAGGCTCAAATTTTCCAGTAATTCATAATTGCAAAATTCAGTTCTTTAAATTTTGGTCAAGTGAAATTACCCACATATAGGCAAAATCAGAACCTTCAATCAACTTAGTTTCGTAGATGCTGCATTATCATTACTGGACCCCATCAGAGATTATTAATGTTGACGCGAGATTGGAACTAATGGCACAGATTGAGGTGAATGCTTTGTTGGTACTTTTATAATTGCACATTAATAATACTGTACACTCTCATAATGAAGCATTAAATCGGGTCACAAATACCAACCACATTATGTTCCAGAGAACCTTCTAATGAAAAAAGACTGCAGTTTATTTAAAAAAATGTAAGTGTGCACACAAACGATCAGATCTTGTGAAAATAAAGAAAAGTTAACTGTTGTTTCTTGAATCTAGACTTTACATCTGGAGAAGATGATTCAAAACTTTTGTTTTCTTGAAAACCTTGGATGATTTGAGTTTTGTTTTACGAATAAATGGCTCTGAAAATTGACATTTTGTTCTTGAATTTACAATTCATGCATACACTGAAACAAGTCGACTCTGATCTTGTGGCTTAGCACAAATCGGTGTGGAAAGCTTGCCTTAGGGATAAGGAAGAACTTGTAGTTTTAAGGTCACTATCTGCAATTACCAGACTGAGGGTAGTTATGAGTTGAAGCAAGGATGATGAATTTGTATTAGGAGATCAAAAGTAAAGGACACGAAGAAAGGGTTTCCGCACAAGTTTGTTTTTCACCAGCTGAAGTCTGTACACCTTGGGAATGGCATGCACATGGAAAGAGGCCCATTAGTATTGCAGTAATATAATAACCCAAATGTCATTTTGAAAGAGTTAAAATAATCATAGATCTTGACCATACTATATGGATAGGCTTTCACTCTTTACAAGGTAAAAGCCTGTAAATTTTGTGGCCCAAAGATCAGGGTTGCCATAAATGAAAGATAAATGGCTTCTGTACAAGATTAATTCTGTACATGAGAAATGGGCTTTCCTTGCACATGTTGCATATTTTGTTCTATTGCAGAACAAAGCTTTCAAACTTTTTCACTTTGTAGACAACGATCTGTGGTGCCTCCATGCTCAGCTATGGTTTGGGTCATAATAAGTTGCACCATGCCAGGGCAGTAGGCCAATCAAGTGGTTGTCAGTTCTTCTACCGAACAGCTTGTTTTGTCAGCTAGGTTATTATGACCTCCGCCTAGCTTGGATTTGGAAGTAACCCAGGTAGTAATCTCATTGGGGACCTGGACCCATATTGAACTCCAGTTGCTTCATGCTACAGAAGCAGCAGAGAGGGTGAACAGACCAATGGTCGAAAAGCGTCGAAAAATTAAAAATAAACCATTCTATGAGCAAAGAAAAAATAAAAAGCATCGACAGATTTTAAAAAAGCGTCGACACAAATTGAAGCAAAAATAAATCTTCCAAAAGATTTCTCAAATTGGTGTTACTTTACCGTCGCTGTCCTTTTTTTATATTCGTAGAATAGTTTATTTTACTACATGAGCACTTTATTGAGGTCGCGCCCTCTCTGCTGCTATTAATTACAAAATTGTTATATCAAAATAATGGTACATCCAGAATCTCATACTGCAAGAATAGCACGAGAGAGACTAGAAGCAATTAAAAGATTTCTTCCCATGCGAGATTCATTCAGAAAAAATCTACAAGCACAGCAAGAAGCACAAGTTGAGTACGAAGAAGACACTAAAAAACTGTTTAAACCCGTCATTGCAGCTACTGAGAAAGTTACAACTGTCATCAAAGAAGATCTTCCAGTATCAAAACAAACAGCAGAACAAACTGAAAAAATAGCAAGAAGACCTAAACAAAGAAGATTTTACGAGATCTTCCAACTGATACAGGTGCGGCTCAACATCCACCCGTTGGTGAAGAAATACTTGAAGGTATTGGAAAACATCGTACTGAAATCGACACGAAAAAAGAACATACACCTGAACCCAAACCAGTAAAAGAAAATATAATATTGATTGCAAGATTCAGAGAAGGGGTTGTTGAAGATATTAGAAATACTGAAAGAAAAAATTTACCCCCAAAAATATTATTTTATATATTTAACAAAGCTGATATTTTAAACCCCTCCCTCATGAAAGGATAAATAATGATAAACTTATTAAATGGACATATCGCATATATGCAAACAAAAGACTGGTTAAAAGTAATGATTTGGAATACAGAGCTCTTTATGAAGAAGTAGAAATACTTATAGAGAGAAAATAAGACAACTAGAACAAGAAGAACTCTCCCAGCAGGAATCTTCATATCAACTTCCTCCACCTCTGCAACGAACAGAACAAAAACATTTTTCACCACTGTCAGAAATTAAAAAGCTATTTGGAATAACACCACCTAAGAAATCTGAAACAGAAGTAACAGGGAGTGGTCTGGGAAATAATTTTGTTTGTCCTGATAATATCATTAATGATGTGTCACGGTTAGAAGTTCTCATAGGAGGAAAACGAGCTGGAAATAATTCACCAGAAATAATTAATGAAGCAGCTGATATTTGTCGGCGATTATTTCAAGGTGGTATCATGGATATCGGTGTTTACCGAGAACTTACCGATCAACTTGATGATTACAGTGACTAGTTGTCAGATAAATAACAAATAAGATGATGGTACACAATAATCATCATAAATCCGTATCGGTCAGAGTGGTAAACTCACGATTACCAATCTATGAAGCAATTTACGGAGATGGACTTAGTGATGTTGTACAGGGATTATTCACAAGGATAGCTCCAAAAGTAGCACCTGTTGCAAAACAATTGTCGATGGAAGCCATCGATGTTGTTCGTGAAAAAGCTCCTGGTGCAATTGTCAATGTTGCTGGTAAGGCGTTCTCGGCGATCAAAGATAGACTTGCACGATTAATGTGACGAAGATCACAACCAGTAAAATTACCAATTACTGACGTGATGCCAGCAAATGTCAGTAAAATAATAAATCGGGCTACAAATCAAAAACTAGCAGAATTATCTGAAGAAGCAGAAAGAAATATAACAGCAAATATAATAGCAGGAAGCGGTCTTTGTTGATGATAATTTAGATCACCATTTGGAAAAATAGTAATTATAATAAAAATGTTTAAACATATATCCGACTCAGCTTTTAAAATGGATGAACCGATCCTCAAAGATGAATCGGTACGTGATTATCAGTTTTATTCCTATGACGCAAGACAACCAAATCAGCAGGGGAGAATCAAATTATATGTACAGGATACAAGTAGATATTTCTTGCCTGCTGAGGCGTTTATTGAGGTAGAAGGTAGACTTGTAACGAATGTTGTATCTAATACGCCATATGGTGCCAATTTGCGTGTTGGTTTTGTCAACAACGGGACTGGCACTGTTTGATGATTACACAAGATCAGCTGGTCCAACAATCGTGTTTGCCAAGGATATTACTGACAACGCTGATCATGTTCAATATATTAAATTACGGATACCACGAGATAATGCAGTTGATCCACAACCAGATGATTTTGAGCACGAAGCCAGACCAGGTGCTGCTTTTGATATTATAAAAAGTGTTAATGCGACTTACAACTTGGGATTTCCAACACGCCGAGCAGCGTTGTCAGGAAATGATAGAAATTTTTCATGTGCAATTTCACTGTCTCATATCTTTGGATTTTGCAGAAATGTTAGGAAGGTCATCTTTGGAGCTAAACACACAGTTGTGCTTGTAAAAAAAGGTAATGATAATGATGCAATCTGGTGAGGTGATGATGTTGCTGATGGTAAAGTAAATGTAATGAAGCTTTCATTGTGGATGCCAGTAATGATTCCATCTGTTGCTGAAGAACAAAAATTACTCTCTTTTATGGATCAAGGCGGTAAATCATTGTTATCATGGTTGACAGTAACCACAGATGCTGCTCAAAGTTCTATTAATGGTTTATTTACATGGCATATAGCAGCACAACAAGGTGTTTCTGCACCACAGTATATTTTTATTGCGCTGCAAGATAATGCTCGGACGAATAATCAAGAACGTTCACATATGATATTTGACAAACTTGGAGTTAATGAAGTTTCCTTGCGGATAAACGGACAACAAGAACCAGTAGAGAATATACAACTAAATTTTGATCAAAATCATGTAGCGCATGTATATCATCGTTTGATGCCATTCATGGGACGTGATCAAAACGTGGATACTGGGCTGCAAATATCACAGTTAGATTTTACAACATTATATCCGATTTATTATTTTTCTCTCAAACATCTTTATTTATCTAAACAATCTGTCGTTGATATACACTTTCGAGCTCGTGTTACTGACCCTCCTCCTGATGTAGCTGGTCCACCCCTTATTCGCGGCACCTACAGAGCAATCGCAGTATACTTCGCGATAAAGCCATGTTACTTGAAGGTGGTAGTGGTCGAATGAGAGTCGTTGATGCTCCAGTGGAAAAACTTTAATCATGTTATTTAGAAAAATATGTTTATATAAAAATGTCGTATAGTCATGTTAATGTTGCTCTGACCCTCGGTCAGGTCAAAAAGCTTCAGTCAAAAAACGCCAACAAATGTGGAACTAAAATATCACTAAAACGAGATCAGATTGGTGGTGGTCCAAACAAATTATCGTTGACAAATAATCAGATTAAACATTTCAATAAAGCCCTAGAATCAAAAACTGGAGTTCAATTCCATCTTTCTCCGAGCGCCATCAAGGACATGGTTAAAACAGGTGGTATATTTCCACTTCTTGCGGCTATTCCAGCGTTAATAGCTGCTGCTGCTGCTCCAGCCGTAGCAAAAGCAGCCGCATTAGGTGCTGTTGGAACAGCTGCCAGAATGGCTGTAAAGAAAGCAACAGGAAAGGGATACAAAAAAAAGGAATGCGGCCTAAGATTACCGGGATCTCGCTGGGGAAGAGGTCTGAGGCTTCCACGTTAGACGCTCCAGCATCAAATTTTGATTTACTTGATGCTGCCAAAATGCTAAAAATTAAAAATAAAAGCTTTTAGAGGTGTTTTTATGCGAGATCAATTACCGAAACAACCAAACAGTGTTGAAACAGGTATTATTAATCTTGACTCGAATTCAGGACCCGGTACTCATTGGGTATCATACGCGGTTGATCCACGTAGAATCGTTTATTTTGATTCATATGAGTTAGCTCCACCTGTTGAATTTATCAAGTATGTTGCACCACTTCACGCGCAAGTTTGGTATTCAAAGCTACCCACACAAACAATGACAGATCAGCCAATATGTGGCCGTGAGGTAATTAATGTACTTAACGCTATATCAAAATCATCCAAACCGCCACATAAAGTCGTGCATGATTATACAAGCAACCGATTCGTTTTAAACAGATCTTAAAATATAATGGTTGATATTTACGGAAGATCTTCACGCGTTAAGACAAAGTCCGGCGACGCTGATCTGTCAAAGTACGCGACTAAAGATGAACTCGCTGATATCATGAACCTGGCTGGAGTTGACCCAGATGAGGTTGTTATTTTTCAGGATCGATACGGAAAACTAAAATCGAGCAACATCAGATGGAATGATATAGTTCGACGGGTACTCGGTGCGGTCACGGATAATAACTCTGTGTTTACTGACTGCGGCAAAATCAGGGATTCAAGTATATCGTTTACAACCATCAGAGATGAAATTGCAAAAAGTGTTGCTAATCGCGTAAAAAATACCGGTGACACAATGACGGGTGAACTAAGCATGAACGGGAATAAGATAGTAGTTTTAAGAGTTCCAACATCCGACGAAGACGCAGCAACAAAAAAATACGTCGACGTAAACTACAACACCGTAGATGGTAAACTATCTACGTTGCGGGCCGAGTATGACGTTCACGTAGGCACTTTTGCAAGATTTCGCAGAAACCATCAAAAAACCGATGAATTCATTGATAAATTCTTCGGCACTCCGCACGCCATTGACATAAAACTTTCTGATATCAAGACGAACATTGACACGATCAAACAAACACAGCAAAACATCGTAGCGGGGATTCCTGAGATCGTTAATAAAACCAATTTGATTAAAATTCCAGCCGGAATAACTCCTGGGCATATTACCAACATCGTATACACGGTGTCATCTGGATTCGCAACATGGTCGCAGCAAAATAAAACTATCAAATATACCGCAACAGTCACTGGCGTGTACAGGCTATCTTTGTTCAGTGCTGCAAAATTTGAAATATTTACAACGTATCCATGGTGTCATTCAACTGATAAGTTTTCCGGGGTTGTAACTATTATATTAAATAGCGGAAGCGAAGAAATTTTTATTCTGGAGGCAGCTGATAAGAAATTAACCGCAACATCTTACTGGTGGTGTTTGGAATTTGTAGCTGAAGCACCTCAATTGGTTACTGCATAAAAATATATGGACGGTGCACAATACAGGTACAATCAAGCGCGTGAATGGCAGGCAGCATTAAAAGATCGAGTCGAACAGTATACAGTAAAAGTAAAGAAATATCGACGACGATTAGTTATCGTTGATGTGATTATTTATTCAGTGTCCGCTGTTGTTGCTGGAACAGGTGTTATATTATCAGCGGTGACAATGATGGCACCAGTAGCCGTAACAATATGTATTTCAGCAGCAACAACGATTGCAGGTGTGCTCACTATCATTGCAAAAAAAAAAAATATGTACCTGCACGAATGAAAAATTATCCGATTACATGATAAGATTACACACAGCGACGGTCGCATACTCGAAGTTATCTTCGTTGTTATCAGCGAGTCTCAGTGATGGAATATCTGATTTTGAGTTTTCAATGAAATATATCACGAAGGTATCGGTATTAAAGATACAGTTACTAATAATGACGGAATTACTGCAGCAGATCGTGACTAACACAACCCCGCACAAGACCACGATGATCTCGGTAAGTTCAACTAATCCTGAATTTAGTATTAACTTTCCTACTGTAATTCCGGTAAAGGAAATAGCACTACGGGTATATTACAGCTGGCCAAATATCAGATCAAAATCATTTAATGGTACACCAGCAAATAATTCGCTTGTATTTGCTCACAAGAACAAACCAGAGGGTACTCCTGACTGGATAGATCTTGGAATACCCACTGGTAGTTATGAGATGGAGCAAATCAATGAGGAATTTCAACGTAGAATAAAATCAATAACAGGAAAAGAAGCAAAAATATCGATTAACGTTCATGAACCGACGCTATCTTCTACGGTTGAGATACATTCTCCTGATCATGTCGTTGATATTTATCAGTCCACGATAAGATCCGTACTAGGTTGGCCGGATGTTCCCCCAGTGTATGAAGGACCACCTGAACCAAAAAAATCTGATTATGTCACAGATGGACAATCATATCACGAAATTGATACAGTATATAAAAAAACGTTAATCGAAGCAAAAAATTCAAAGGCTGGTGATACCTTTTATTATTTAAGTGATAGAGATATATTTTCTTGGACATTTTTGTTTGAAAAAAACAGAATTCAAAACAGTTGACTTAGTTGGTATTAGCACAATTGAACTTGCTAAATATTTTACAGAAATTAATAAACATCATAAACAACAACTAGAGCAACTACAACAGTACTTTCAAGAACATCTTTTTGATATAACAAGCTCACGCAAAGAAATCATTACGCGTATAGAAATATTAAATCAACTTGTACCCGACATGGAATATCTTAACCAGCGATTAATTAATACAGTAATTAATGCTAAAGCAGACCACCATGGCAAAAGAGAGTTTTTAGACAAGTATAAAATAAAGGAAGCTGATCTACCAAATTTTAAATTTTCCAGATATAACGCGAATGAACTAAAAAAAATCACTTAACGATCTCATCAACGAAAACTTCCCTAAAATACTTGATGCATGGAGAAAACTAGCACCACCTCCAACTGTTCTCAGATACAATAATGATCCACACGGAGGCGGTAGACACGTATCTCCGGGAATCGTTAATATAACCAGCACGATCGTGGTCAATCTGGTTTCTGACGTAATTGATGGTAGCTATCAAACAGATCTCGGAAAATCAAAACAGGCTCAACAAGGATATATTTTATATACATTTACACCACAAGTATCCCCTGGAAGTTTAATCGTGCAAGAACCAACTAATCCTGTGTATCTGAGGTGTCACAATAATATGTTAACACGAATAAATTTTAAGCTCACAGATCACCTTAATCGCTTAATTGACCTACGTGGAGAAGAGCTTGTAATAAATCTGTATGTGAAATCTTAAAGATCCATAAATTAATCAGGTAAATATTATATATGTACCAGCACGTGAGGGTTTTTATACATGACAAAGAAGTACTTGAAAACGCCATCAGAACAGCGTTTTTACAACCTCCAGACATACAGCAATTTAACGTTAATTTAGTTATCGATGAATACGGAAACGAGGCTTTCTTATTAACACAAGAACAGTTAGATGAGCTCCGTCGAGAAGATATTGTCGCGATCATTTGTAACAGAGATCAGATTCTAAATTATGCACACTTCTGTATTAAACTCGATCAACTTAAAAAAATAATATTTCAAAATAAATAAAAATATTTCAAAATAAATAAAAATATTTCAAAATTAATAAAATATTTCAAAATAAATAAAAATATTTCAAAATAAATGAAAATATTTCAAAATAAATAAAAATATTTTTTTATTAGTGATATGGTGATTGGTACTTAAAATTATGCAAAATAATCAGATCATGTGTCTGATAGGGTGATTGGTACTCAAAAAGTATACAAATTAATCAGATTGTGTGTCTGACAGGGTGATTGGTACTTAAAATCATGTAAATTAATCAGATTGTTGTTTCTGATGGGGTAAATTATACAAATCAATCAGTTTTGTAAATAATTATTATAATCTGAAACAATTTATTCAGAAAAGAAATATTTTATTATTATTCTGAAATATTTTATATATTCAGAAATATTTTAATTTTATCAGAAATATTTTATTATTATTGTGAAATATTTTTTTTATTTTATCAGAAATATATGATGATTGATACTCAGAATCGTGTAAATCGATCAGTTTGTTAATTCTGATGGGTATTTAGGTACTCAAAATCATGCAAATCGATCAGTTTGCTAATTCTGATGGGTATTTAGGTACTCAAAATCATGCAAATTAATCAGTTTTGCAAAAAATACTACAACAAATATCCTATTATTATTCTGAAATATTTTTTATTATTATTTTAGCAGAAATATTTTATTATTATTCTGAAATATTTTATTATTATTCTGAAATATTTTTTTATTGTATCAGAAATATATGGTAGTTTAGTACTCAAAATCGTGCAAATCAATCAGTTTGTTAATTTTGACTAGTAAATGGGTACTCAAAATTAACAAAATCGATTAGTTTTTGCAAAAAATAAAATATTTCAGGATAAATATATATAATATTTCTGATAAAATAAAATATTTCTGAGAAAATAAAATATTTCAGAATAAACATAATATTTCTGATAAAATAAAATATTTCTGATAAAACTATATAATATTTCTGATAAAATAAAATATTTCTGAGAAAATAAAATATTTCTGATAAAATATATAATATTTCTGATAAAATAGAATATTTCTGATAAAATATATAATATTTCTGATAAAATAAAATGTTTCTGATAAAATATGTAATATTTCTGATAAAATAAAATATTTCTGATAAAATATATAATATTTCTGTCAAAATAAAATATTTCAGAATAAATATATAAAATATTTAAGAAAATGAAATATTTCTGAAAAAATATATAATATTACACGTGTTCGGTCGTTTCACCAACGAAGTTATTTTGGATCGTTTCACCAGTAACGAGGTTACTCGCTAACATGATCTTCTTTAATTGTCTTATACGAGTACTAATCGTTTTTTTTTTTTGCCTCGTATTCGTGGGATAACTCGGATCTAATTTTTTCTACTGCGGCAGAGAGCGGAACGAAGTCCTTGACCTGATCATCTTTTACTGCAGCTAGTGACCGGATCATCGCTGCCTGAATTCGTTTTATAAACTTGTATTCAGATGACAGTTTAAAACCACAATCATTTTTACGTTCTTGTAAGATTTCAAAATCAGAAATAATCTTTTCAGGATTTAGTTCATCAGATATATTAATACTGTCCTTTTCTAATTTTTTAATAGCAGCAATAACATCATTGATATTTTCATGGTTCATTATTTAGTATATATATATATATATTTAAAAGAAAAAATATCTCCTATGAACCTCTATTCAAGTCTTTTAGCAAGTTCAATAGGCACAGCACAACATACAACATACAAGGACAGTACAACCCAGAATTCGTAACTTGCCACCGCATTCTACCAAAGTTCAACGGGCACAGCACAACATATAATATTTACATATTTACAACCCAGAACTCGTAGCTTGCCACCGCATTCTACCAAAGTTCAATGGGCACACGAAACACCTATGACAGCCCCTAACCCGTCAAACAACGGTCTAGAGGCCTAAGAGGGTGTATTTGGTGAGGACAATCCCCATTAAACTCGTAGCTTGCCACCGCATTCTGCGAGTTTAGAGGATACACGGAACATATAATCTTAATTAAGGACAGCACAAACATACAATGAATGACATAAAATATATACAATGAATGAAATCTTAATTAAGGACAGCACAAACCAGAACTCATAGCTTGCCACCGCATTCTACGAGTTCAAGGGCATTAAATCCCCATATAAATCCTAGATTGCCATCGCATTCTAGTAAGTTTAGAGGATACATATAAACCCCATAACTCCTAGTATGCCACCGCACACTAGCAAGTTTAGAGGCAAAAACACCGCGTATAAGGCCAATATATATAGTGGAGGAACCCAGAAAAACCCATAATTGGGGAATTTTTCTGGGGTTTTTCCGCATCATCAAAATGATAAATGTATCTCTGCAATGGATCTACTATTATACAATGTAACTGCAGTTATTTTTTCTGTTTGTAAGTTAGAAACCATAAATATCTTTTCTACGAGTATTAACTACGACGTAGATGGTTAAAAATACATCGCAAATTTGAAATATATGTATTACAGCAATTTTCCGCTTACGATCGTGAACACGGTCAAAAGGAAGTAACTCAATTACATGAGTATGCTCAACGGAGTTATCCCCTTCTTCAGCAAGTAGTATACGAGTGGGAATTTCTGACAAAAAATAAATAATCAAAAAATAGTTAATAAATATAATTTGAGGTAGTGATGATAGTTTATCTCATTAACAATACTGGAACATGATTTACTGGAAAGAGTCGATTTGGTTATATTTTCTGCGACATATTTTACCACACGCGAGTTAATATCAAAGTATTTCGCAGCTGAATACATTGATTGAAATATAATTTCTTCGCCAGTTTCTATGTTTGTGAATTTTACCGCCCTCCTTACAATTGTTCTGTCATATTTACCAGTCCCTCCCCGTGCAGAGTTCTTGCTCTGTGTAACAGTTTGAAGATTGGATAAACTATTATTTTGAGGATTTCCTTCAATATGATCGATCACTAGACCATCTTTGATCAACCCCTTGTGACATTCATACACAAATCGATGACGAGATAATTTTTCTTCCCAGCACCAAACAATAGGTAACCAGTATTATTAATATAACCAACTGTTTTTTTCAATCGACAATTTCTGATCACACCATCAATATTTGATTCGTAGTTTGTTATTGTAGGATGCTTTATAAACTCGTGGTTGATATTTTGCTCCATTTATATAATAATAGTATTTGTTTAGATCATAATTTGTCTGAAAACTTAGATAATCCTCCAAGGATTTTATAGCGTTGTTATTGACGTTATTGTTTTTGGTCATGATATCTTTTAAGCTCTCTGTATCGTTTATCACCATAACACGCACACAACTGTGTTTTTTCTCGTACTCCAGCACCACATCGCAGACATGGTATTGGTCCTAAGCTTCCACGGTGAACGTTTTGCATGTATTGTCCGCAGAATTCCTTTCTGCAGGGTTTATTACAACGAGTTAATGATCCGATCATTAACCATTTGCATTGAGACATTGTATATGTAATACTTTTTATTTAAATACTTGTCTGAAATGTAATATGGATGAGTTTAAAAGATTATCCCGAATAAAGCCTTGGAAAACAAGTAAATTCAACCTTGACAGGATATCTCCTGACGTGCCAATACGAGATCTGGTTGATCGGAAAAATAAAGGTTTGATCAATAAAATTCACGACGCCAAGAAAGAATTTCACGCAGATGGTGCATCTCATGTCTGGTCAACGTTCAGGATTATTCGCAATGACAAAGGTGTCGACGCTACGATGAATGACAAAAGAGCAGCAGCTATTATTAAACAGCTCGATGATAGGAGTTATCTTTTCAGAATAAAATTTGTCATACTTGCAGAAACAGATAACTGGATTATCCGTGACAAATATGATCATGTACACGGTAATAAAAAAATTGTCATACTAAGTAGAAATTCCAAACCAGGTTTATTGACCGGTATTGACAAACCGTATTATGAGCGAGCGTATCCTGTAACAGCAGTTATTTATGGAATCTATGTGATAAATGAAAAACCTAGCGTTGATAAACTAGCGCCAATGAAATTTTCAAAAATAAACTGTGTAGCCGAGCGAGTAATAGAACATTTTACAAACGCGGCCCGTGGAAACGGTTTAACAGATAAAAGACGTAAAATAATAAACGAGTGGGGCGAAACAGTTAAAGATACCGGAGCGTCTATCAAAGATGTCACTGAGTTAGGAAAAAGATTAAAATTCCCAATAACAGTAGCAACGATAACAGGAGAAATATTATATGAACCAAAATATAAATCAAAAGGAGCTTCGATCGAAATTATTGATCATAACGCGCATGCATGGACTAGCGCAGTAACAATATTTCTACGAAATCGAATTGTTAAATTTTATGATGATAACATGTTTATTTTATTAACAAAATAAGTAAAAACGATCCTGTGTCAGTGTGGTTATTTAAGAGTTCAGATGATGAAAAATATGATCAATTTGTGCGACCTAAGGGTGAAATATATCGTAAAGAATCCCTCCATGAAGAAATGAAAAATCTTGCTCAAAGATATTCAGAAAACATTGATGAGTTGCTCAGCAACTGTTTTACTGTTTCATCTGTTGCAGCTCATGTTGCTAGAGAAAAAGCTCGTGGAAACCAACCCGAAATGAATTTCTTTCGGATATACAATCAAGTTGTGTCGAGTATGGCCACGGCGGATTGTGGAACACCAAATATAAGTACAACGATATGATATCTGTTGATATGGTTGCGTGTTATCCAGGAAGTTTTCTCGGATACGGAGATTGTTCTAATTATTTTGTAAGGTTCGGTCATCCAACACATGAAATGACGCGAGTATCGATAAATGGACCATTGCCGGATTTTGATCTAACTGGATTTGCTTGTGTTGAATCATTCGAGTTTGCTATGGATCTTCATACGATATGTTATGTTTGGTTTGGTAGACATTTCTCAGAAAAACGCTGGGCACCAATAGTTTTATTACGATATATGCTCGATTGTGCGATATTGGTATCGTTGGTGGTTAGTGAGGCAATTATATCATATAAGAAACAAACCGAGGGTTGGTTACCACCGATTGAAAATATCAGTCTCGATGAGGTCATTAGGGAATTTAAAGAAAAATGTCCTGACGCTTCCCTTGATAGTATTATCAAAGAAGCTTCTAGAATCCTCGAGATTAAACTCAATAATAGCGATAAAACAGCAAAAGATCTTGGAAGAAAAATAATAGGAAAGTTTACTCAAGGTGGAGCATATGATCATAAACATCGTCATGCACGATTAATACTAGATGATACCGAATACGATTTTATAGTTGCTGATGCAGCAGCGAGAAATATATTTATAAACCGCGAGGATGTTTATTTATCAAATGAAACATGATTAGGTACGATTGTAAGCTATATGGATGGAGAATCGCCACAGTATACACATTTAAGATCATCGATGTTGGCCTACGTGAGCATAAACTTGCTATCTATGATAAATAATTTTCCTGATACCGCAGTTAGGGTTGCAACAGATTCGTTCTACATCGATAAAAAATATGCAACGTTGTTGGATGATTTTACGGACGATAATGCACCGTGGGGTTCATGGAGAATAAAGAAAGAAAGTATACTTGATTATTCAGAATCAGCAGATGTTACGATCAAAGATGATTATTATAAAAACCAACGATCGAATATATCTTCGACAACTTCGTTGTTACCGTCGGTATATGATCCAATAGCTAGAAATAAAACGGTTTATCTAAACGGAGCGGGAGGCTCCGGTAAAACCACTCGAGCGATCGAGCTATTTCAGAAATCAGATATGATCGTGCTGACACCTACACACAGACTCGCGCGAGAAATGAAACAACGAGGAGAACAATCATGCACTTATCACAGCTTCTTCCGATGGAAGGGTGATACATGGACATCTTTAAGGATGGGTGAGAAATACATTCCAAGGATCATTATTTGGGATGAAATATTCACGGTGCCGTTAGAAACATTAAAAAAGTTTCTTGATTGGCTATTAACAAGAAATACTGCTGTGATAATGTGTGGCGATTACGGTCAACCATCACCCATAGTTGGACCTTCTCCACATGGATGGCTGAAGAACTTTGTCGATTATTACGAAGAAATGAATGATGATCATAGAGCACTTGATGCAACGTTGAAACAGTTTAAAAAATTAATCAGACTACAACCGAATACAATTCAGTGTGAAGTAATGCGTGGAATAATTTCAGAAACACCCATGAATGACTTTCTGCAGTCGTGGCGACCAACCGATTTAATAGTTGCAAGTAGAAAGATAGTTCGTGGCACACTTCAGGAGCGGTTGTTTCAATTGCATAAAGAAAAATATCCAACATTGCCAGTTCCGTTATGTTATCGACCAGCAGATACGCGACGACAAAATATTGACGTTGATATACCAGGACAGACCCAGAAACAGAATTTAGTATTAAATGATATTATCACGCTGTTGAAGATGCTCTACGTGCTGATAAATCCCCGTGGACGCTTGGATACGCAATGACGATTCATTCATCTCAGGGATTAACTATTACTGATACAGTTGTTTGAATCGTCGATGATCACACATCGAATGGTCGAACTTAGTTTATCTTGCAGTGTCTAGAGTTAGAAAAATATTTCAACTGAGACGAAACGTCATGAACTCGTCAGTTATCAATGATGATATTGACAATGATATAATAAGAAAAAACTAGCTGGTTACAAGCAATCTGATAAAAAAAATAAACGCGATTTTGATCTCGACGTCGAATTTATCAGCACGTTGAAACAACAACAGAAGAATCATTGTGCAAGTTGTAATTGTATAATGTTATGGCGGTATCTGAGAAATGATTCAAGACAATTTACCGTAGACAGAAAAAATAACAATCTTGGTCATACACGAGAAAATATTATGTTGACCTGTCTTGAATGTAACCGACACAGAGGTGCTGGTGTTAGTTAAGTGATCGCGGTGGTAATTGTGTATCCTCGGGAATTACTTGTAACTGTTCACGTACAAATCCACGTTGAGGAGCAAGTTGAATCTAGTCTGTAGATTGCGGGTCTACCTGAGGATCTAGTTACGGTGGATATCTTATGTGTGGTAAAACTCCAGATAGGATCAGTCGCTCTTTTTTTTATCACCTTCGAGTTCACCGGGCTCGTATAAATACCTGACAGTGATATTACCTAGCACTGGCTGTGTTGAAAGATCACGTCGTTGTGTAGGTATATTTTTGTTTGTAATTGCATGAATAGGTTTCATATTGGTCATTTGAGTGATCTCATTATTTAACGCTGCTATCACACTTGGTAATCTTGCAACCCATTCACGAGATCGTGTATCCTGAATAAATTCCTTCGCGTATTGATATCCAAATAACCGCTCAGATAGTGTTCGATTAAATCGTTCAACAATTGCCTGATCACGATGAATTGCAGTATGTCCTCGTCGTATTTTAGTATTATGTTGTTTCATCAACGATGATACTGGACCAAGAAATTCCTTGCCAGGATCAATCTGTAGCAGCTGTGGCCATCGTAATGGTCCTCGTTGATAAATTAGCTTAAAAGCATCGGCTACTTCAGATGCTGTTTTCGTTGATAGCGGTTCTGCATCTTTATATCTACTTGCAACATCAACAACGGTTAGCGCGTATTTGTACGTTTTTCTACGTACAGTATCATGTGGTAAAAACAGAATATCAGCTTGATGAACTTCATTAGGAACACTAACATTGAAATGTGCAAAGTGAACTTGCTTAGGTGGTGGTAGGTAAATTTGCCATATTGCCTGTTTGGATAACCACGCTTTAGCAGTAGAATGTTTAACCATTGCTGCAGCAGCAAGTTTACTAATTGCTGTTTTACCTTTCCAGTATCCTCTTGGAGAATAATAAATCAATTCCATTTTATATATTACCAGCCCCAAGTGCTAATTTACCTATCATCGCAGATCTTACTAACCAATTAGCTAATTTTTCTTTAATATTTTTATTTTTTTTATAGAATTCAGCGCATGAATTAATTTCACATCTGCAATATGCCTATGTTGTAGATCATTGTTTTTATACGCAGCATCATGAGCAAGGCATGCTTTATCAATAGCGTTTATTGGTTCCTTGCCTGGTTTTGGTTGATCCTAATTATCAAGCCTAATATCGAGTCGAGTACCAGGACCGCAATAATTATATCCTGGTAGATGTTTAGCTCCTGGGTATTTAGCCCATGAGCACCTGGAAACTTTGACATCAATTTAGCAATATCACCACCGTGCTTATTTGGTAAAAACGAAAATTTCTTTCTACCTCATAGAGAACATTTTCCACCATATGCTATTTTTTTATTTTTTGTTGTAACCATAGCTAAATCAGTAGTTTTAGATCTGCAACGTAAACAATATAGATTCATGTTATAAAATATATGGATATAATTGATTTCTCAGCAACTCGGTGACGAGAGCCAGTTAAACACCACCCTGTGTTACCAAATTCCATCAGAATGGTTATCATAGGACCATCTGGATCGGGTAAGACGCAATTATTACTTAATTTGATAATGAGATGGTTGAAATGGGACAAATTATATTTGGTAGCACCATCCGTTGATGATCAGGTGTTATGAAGTATTAAAAGACTTTAACGAAAATGCAAGATTAATAAATGACGGTGAAAATATTATTGATTTTATAACAGATATTGATGAAGCACCATCCGTAGATGATCTTGATGGGTTTATTAATAATTTAGTTGTGTATGATGATGTGATGCTAGACAATCAAATCCAGCCAGGATATTTTCCTGCGGCAGACGTAAAAATACAGATGTGATCTATGTTACTCAGCGGTATACACAAATTCCGAAAGTGATCAGAGATAACTGTAATATTTTAGTTGTGTTTTATGGCGTAGACACACATACGCTGCGAAATATTCATCAAACTTGGTGTGGTGGTGACATGGATTATAATAAATTCAGAAATTTCTTTTCACGAGCCCAAGTTGCACATGGATTTATAACGATAAATTTACATGATCCAAGAACAAGATATCGTGTAGGTCTTGATACAATTTTTTAATTAATATCAGCAGAGAGGGCGCGACCTCAGTAAAGTGCTCATGTGGTAAAATAAACTATTCTACGAACAAAAAAAAGCGATGGTAAAGTAACACCAATTTGAGAAATCTTTTGGAAGATTTATTTTTCTTCAATTTGTGTCGACACTTTTTTTAAATCTGTCGACACTTTTTATTTTTTCTTTGCTTGTAGAATGGTTTATTTTTAATTTTTCGACGCTTTTCGACCATTGGTCTGTTCGCCCTCTCTGCTGCTACAGAGTTTCAAGACTTGGCACCTTATTTGTCATTGCTAAATATGCATTTTCCCTCCAGCCTTCATGAACCTTTTAGGGAAGCAGTCCCTGTCAGCAGCTGGCTTGTAGAGTCTTCTTGACATTGTCTCCAAGACAGCAAGACACAGGCCCTCATTTTCAATGCCCTTTCTCCACCTCCACAGGGGTGCCACCTTGGATACTTGCAAAGTCTTATAGGATCACAGCAAAGATTTATTTGAGGGCAGCTGCACTGAAGGCCCAGTTCTTGTTTGGTGGTCTCATTTTTAGAGCGACATGCAAGGATTTTAGGAATTAATACCACCAGTAATTGGTCATGGTTTTAGGTCTAAGAAGTCACCAGCCTGAGAGGTCTCTGTCCGCCAACTAAAAGCTTTAAGTAGGAGTCTGAGCAAAACTGTCACATCCCTTTTAAAGCTATTTATTGCCCTTCATTTGTTAAAGGGTCAGGACAGGAAGCCTACCTGCTCCTTCACCCTTCGTAAGGGAGGAAGCAGCTTGTCCTAGGGAATCGCTCTTTTGCCACATCCACCTCTTCCTGACATCCCAGTAGGTGTTGTGCCAGACTAATCCATTTTTCAACGTCCTGATAGGACTTAATGGATGATACATGGAATCTCTGTAAGATAAGAAAGGGTTAGTGACTTTGCATTCAGGATGCTCCACCTCTATCATGAACTCTCATTTGCGTTCATCAGACCAACCTAGATTCCTTATGGGAAGAGGTATATACCATTCTAAAGAATGGTGCAGTAGAGTGGGTGATAAACATTAAAATTCCCAGTCCATTTTGGTTTCCAAAAGAATGGAACAGTTTTGATCATCATTGTTCTTTTTGCATTAAACAAGTGTATTGCAGAAAAGCACTTCAAGATGGAGATATTGCCTCAGATGCACCATAAAAGCAAATGACTGGGAAGACTACATTGATCTCTAGTATGCTTACCTGCCCATCCATATCTATTATCCCATTATATTATCATCCTTTTATAATACACGTTGCAGCAGCCATATAATACATGGCTGTTTTGGTGGTCATGGACCCATGGCAGTCAAGGAGGCAGACATAATGCTTTGACTTGCTTGGATTACTGGACAGCTTCAGAGGGACCCCCCCCCCCCCGAGTCTGCCCCAGTCCAAACAAATGAATTATTGTAGCGAATGAGTCTATTTAAGAGTGGAGAGTCCTTGCAGAAGGTGTCTATCAGTTGGCAGCAGTGATGACGTCAATCGTAGATTTAATTTCAATCAGAATAAGTAACAAACTGATGTCTCTCCAATTCCAAAGTGCTTGGGCGGTGGATGCCTTCAGTCTTTAGTGGGATAAACCGTATACCTATGCCTTCCCAACTTTCAAAATAATCCCTCAAGTTCTTCTTAGAATCCAAACAGCCATGATATGGCATATGATGGTATCTCCACTAGGTGGCCCCAGTGTTCATGCATTAGTAATCTCCTTGACCTCTTCATGGAGGCCGTATTGGAGTTACCACTGCACACTGGGTTCCTCTTGTGCAACAATCCACAAGTGCTCCACCTGATATGCCTCATTTCAAAGGACCAGTCTGCCAAGATCGGTTTTTGAGCAGGTTTGTATGACCGATGCACAGATAGATGACCGATGAACAAGGGTAACATTGTATGGCCATACCAGGCTGAATGATTGCAAGTCATGGTAGTGGTTTTTCTTAAGCAGTTTTTGGGAGAAACGATTCAGAAATTCTGCTTATAAAGTGGGTTCCAAGACATTTTGAGGAAATACGCAAGGAGTATGATTTTTGATGATTATGTCTGCATTAAATCCAGAGAGATAAGCTTATTTATACAATTATCATTATATAGTTGTAAAAACCTGAGCACCCTGTAAGAGTGAGCAAATGGTTGGAGGACATGTTTTCATGAAAGAACTGAATACTGGGGATTTATTAAATAAACTGATCCCACTTCCAACATAGCAGACAGATGGATGGCTAGTATGTCTCTAGTTTTGCTACATTTGTCAGAGGCACAACAAATAACACTAATACATGATTACATAGCTCACCTCTTGGAAATTTTTAAAAGTCTCTGCCAGCTATTGTAAACATTTTTTTATCAATGCAGAAATTTTATTCAGGTGTGATCTTGACATTGAAATGTTCAAAATGTTAAGTAAAGTTCTTTCTTGAATTTTTTAAAATTCTTTTTAAATTTAAAATTATATGTTTGTATTAGAAATTAGAATTATGTAAGCAGTATAGTCCTAACATACTGTTAAACCAAATACACATACATATACATACATACACACACACACATACATACATACTGTGACAGGACACAAAATACAAAGCAATAACAATCTTTTATATGATATGAAAATAGAAGTGTTATAATGAATTCATATAAACCAGAGATTAATACCAATTTTGTCTTTAAAAATGAGAAGTCACATTATAAGTTTGAGCTGGGTACCACACCAAATTTTGTACTGCAATATTTCTTAATGTACTGCAATATTTTATAATGGTGCACTGCAATTATCTTAAGGTACAACAATTCAATGTTGTGGGGCAGGGGCCTGACATTTTTTGTGTTTAATTTCCATCTGTCAATAGCTGGATAAAATATCTTGCTCAATTTATAGCAAAATAACACATTATGTACATAAAAAATATTAACTAATTTTTTTAATTATTGTTAGCTCAAAAGTAAATACCCTCACCCCTATCCCAAAAATGAAATGGCCAGTATCTTATAGTTGATGAAGTTGTTGTTATGTGTATGTTGATTATTGTCAAACTGTAATCTAAAAGACGTAGCTAATGTGTGATAATTAAGCATACACTAGAGCTGACACTGTGAAAGACATCAGAGAGGCTATTGATACAAGAAGGAAGTGTTGATACTGAAGCACACACTTTTCTAGCTACATTATTGATATCAAATGCCAACACCATATCATAAGATGGCCAGTGAACATAAAACACACTCAAACTCAGAAAATACTGAATGGACTATGGAAATACTAAAAAGTTAAGAAAAAAACAAGTGCACTTCTGAAAATCAAGGGATGATTTAATATTTTTTTCTTCTGAAAGTTGAATTTGTCCGGAATATGTATCACAACAATCCATATGGCCTCCATGTTCACATATGAGACATGTCAAACATGTGATTCAAGGATAATAAATATAATTATATTTGTAATATTCACCATTAATTTGTGACAGATACACCCATTATGTATTAAAATAAATCGATAATATTTTGAACTATTTTGTAATGAATTATGACAACACGCTTTTAATACTATTTAAGTCATAACAGGATTCATTGGGAATTTCCGTACATTCCTTACTGACGGAAACTACTGACATTCTAGTATATTGAAAAAGTACCATGAATATCATTGGAAAAATATAATGCAGTAAACTGGTAATACCTCACACTTCTTTAATATCATTGCCTATCCAGAGGTCAGATTTTACTTGGTGAAAGCTGCAGGCTTTGAGAAATCGTTGAATGACATGAAGTAGTGCAGTATAGTTCTTGTACCTATCAATCATTGCCTCGATTAGCCACTGCAGACGTGTTAGACGACAAGCATGCTGTATATAATTCACTCATCTAAGTAATATAATCATGCACATGTATAATACACATTTAACTTGTGGAGGGTGGCATATCACAATATGCAAAATGACCTTTACTCTGAGAGCTTGGTACAAAAATAGAGATGCATACCATTACCTGCTGTGAACAATACTTGATTCAGTGAAATATGGTCACAGTGGCCTTAAAGTTTGATGAGGTTGTAGTACTCATCAAGATGCATTTTTTCACATATTTTTATCATATTTGGGTGTACATGTATCATGGGTGTGAAAAACCAACCTATTTAGTCATTAGTTGAATGCCAAAAATCAAGTGTGTGTGTGTGATTTGGATTTTTAACATAGCTTTAACAATTTTTCAGTCATTTTGCTATGATGTCTGCAGTGTGGCAGTTTACAGAGATGCCTGGCACTCAGGCATCATGTAGCATGATGTCCCACCCAGTCACATTATCCAGACAAAAGGCATACCAGTCCTAACACTAACCTCTTAATGCTGAATGATTAGCGAGGCAGCTGTTAGTACCAGTTTTATAAGTCATTAGTATGACTCGGCTGGGGTTTGAACTCGTGACCTCCTGCATCTGAGGTGGATGCTCTTGCCACTAGAGCACTGGAGCGGTCTCTAAAACTTAACATGTGAAAAGTAGGTCTTGGTAAGTTTCTTTTGTTGTAACAGTGGTGCTAATAAAGATGCATACAGTTAACTGGTTTGGCGAACAAAGCTAGAGACAAAATGTTAAAATGCAACACTAACCAAAATTTGCAATGTAGGTTACAGTGACCTTTTGTGGTAAGGGTGTGGAACCAACAGAGGTCTATACAATCGTCAATTTGGATCATTCTGGCATAAAAAGAGCTTGAGAAATAATCAATGTGGCATAAACAGAGCTTGAGAAATAATCTTACAGTAATAAGTTCAACTAAAGTTAGTGATGAATTGAATATGTGTCACAGCGATGATGCATTCTTTCATGTTTCATGATTCCTGGTTCAGCACGTATACATTTGCAAAATCCTGAGTTAAATGCAAATATTTGTACTCAAAGAATGTGCAACTTAATTAAAATGCACATGTATATATAAATTTAAATTCTTAGCTCCAGTTTTAGGAGGTGGGGGCTATGAATCCTACTCTAAACCAATGACAAGGACACTGGAAGAAAAATGGCTGAGATGCAGTAAAGCTGTACACAAGTACATGGTTTTATCTGAGCTAATATACAAATGCCAGAGGTAGTCCAATAGCTCTTGTCAACTTCATAGTAGAGCTAAAAAGTGAAATCTTATAGCTAAAAGTCATAGTATCTTCTCTGGACTACTGATTTTATACTGAGTTACCACTCATGGTTGTAGCTGGGGAATCAAATTTGAAAAATTGGTTGCTCAGTCTTTTTTGTTCTTCCTGGTTTGCCTGGTAAATTAGTGCAATTGCCTCTAGACCTGTAATAAAAATTAAAAACCTTTGTGATTTTATATGCACACACACACAAATTGCAAAATGTCACGTATAAATAGATTTTATTTTTACTTAAAATTTGATTCATGCAGAGTATGGGTAGTCTTAAAAACATGGCATTCTAAAACTTGATCATGCCCCAGTGCTAGACATCACTTTAAACTGCCACACTGCATACATTGTAGCCTTATGACTGGAAATTTTTTAAAGCTACATTAAATATCTAAATCACACACACAAGCCACTATTTCCATTCAGAAATTAGTATGTGATCAGTTAATTCATTTCATGACAGAATATGGGTATCTAGAGTTTTAATTATTTGAAAATATGGGTAAATTTAAAAACTACCACTGCAAAGTGTAGTGTCCCTCAATATTGTTTACCATGGGTGTTCACTAGTAAGTATATTATTTCCATTTTCACTCCAGACCTAAGAACCAGTAGTTGTGATAATAGTTGTGTTGTGCTCTATAAACATAGTTTGATGCAACAAGTTTTTATTTAATTTGTGTTTTCCTTTTCCATAAGTTATATTCACTAGTGACATTTTGCAAGTTTTTGGCCAGTTTACATAACCTGAAAGGCCACTGGCTTGTAAAGGCAACACTCACTTTGTTTTCAAGTTGAAAATCCTTTTGATCAAGCCGTGAATTTAATACATGCACTTGTTCAGTACCAAGAGAGTTCCACGTCTTCCAGTGAATGTTTTACCTTAATCCCTTAACCTGTAAAGGCAGCATCCAGATTTCTGACCTGACAACCCCGAGATCTTGCCACACAATTGACATGTCTTCAGTGGCAGCATATAATAGATTTCTTTGATCATATATCAAACTGTTCCTTATAGAGCCAAAGCTCAGTCTCTACATAAGCATGCATATATGACAGTGTGGCAGTGGAAACAGAGGGAAGAAATTTATGATGACTAGATAAACAGGATTTACAACCACTAGATGGTGAAGGAGAATTTCAGATCTTCAGACAATGAGAATGACTTCTTGGACTTTGACAATATAGGATACTGTAAATCACAAAACTGTAGGCTTGACATTCATCGTTTATTTGTAAGATGTTTGGAATTAATATTTGATGGGATATTGTGAATCCAATTATTCTGAACTATTTTTATACCAGTACAAGACCTATAATTCATAGATCTATCATGTTATCATCATTTCTAGCATTATGGATTTTAATGGAATTAAATAGAAATAATAATACAAGTAATCAATTTATTTGCGACATTCTACTCATTCTTTTTACTATCCAGTTTGGCTTGTTATTATCCAAAGTGCATCTATGACTCGCTGTCAAGTCCTCCTTCAGTTAGATCCGATTTATAAATCACACCCCGACGTATAGAAGGGTCAAAGAGAAATTGACTTTCTGTAGCCCTAAAATAGAGGGAATTGATATACATGTGTGTGTATATATGTGTGTGTGTGTATATATATATATATATATATATATATATATATATATATATATATATATATATAATTTGTATTGTGTAATTCACCTTTGTTTATTATTGCAGGTAGGAGTTTTAGCCTACCTGACTAATGGCATTTTCTTCAATACATATTTACTTGGATTTGAGCTCAGGACAATGGTTTTCATATTGGAAATTCCTGGTCTAACTGACATTTGTTATGTTCTTTACTTAAAGTAAAAGACCTGCTCTTGTCTACAACACAGATGTTAAAAGAAATCAACTTTTGACCCTCATCCTGACCATCTTATTGTGTCTTAGGTTTTTATGTACAGGTTGTGTACATCATAACTATTCATTCCTGTTTTAACATGTCTAGTAGAACTGTGTGCAGCTATAATTTGAGAGTTTCTTTAAAATATACTTTGGAACTACACAGTGCTCACTGATGTTGTTGTTGTCGGGTTTAACGCCATTTTTCAGCACACGATAGGCCAGTATTAATGGTGGAGGAATAATCCTGGAAAACCCCAGAAAGAACCACCAACCCACGAGAAACTACTGGCAAGCTTTCTCACATACCCACATTGGATGAATCTGAGACTCGAACCCACACAGACATAGGTGAGATGGCAGTGATCCGTAACGGAGAGCGCTTTAGACCACTTGGCCACTCAGGGCCCCTGTGCTCATTGATATATTTTTACCTAAACACAATTTTGGGATAATGGTGAATTCATTTCAGACAAGCTGGATTGTATCACTGACTGTTAGGTCATCACCACACTCCAGGCTATTAGTACTTAAGTGCATTCAAGATTTAATACATTCAGAACACCATTGGTATTCGTTCAGAACACTAAATAATTGTCGACTTGTGATAGGACTATTAGGGATTTAATTCACAATACTGAAAGTTTATTTGATCTTTTTTATTAATTTGTATGCAAAAGAAAAAAGTATTTGTTGAATTTTACGCAGTGTTTTGGTTTTCACTCTTTTCTGTTAGTTTGAGACTAAAGAGGTGCAATAAAACACACACACACACACACACACATATATATATATGTATACACACACACACACACACATACATACATACACGCAGAGCTTATAATTCTCCATCAGTCTAGAAAAAAATTGTTTACATTTATTTCAACTGTATGAGATCAGCAAATAAAATACAATAACATTATTTGATGGCATTTTGAAGTCAAACACATTCAAATCAGCCCCATAACCTATAATGGTAACTAGAGTTGGTGTCTTGCTGTTCGTTAGCTTTTTCATAGTTGGCTACCCCTGACCAGTAACTTCTTTTATTTTTTATTTGAGTTTAAATCATTATAATTCATGTTATCATTACTCCTGTATCTAAACAGTTGGGTACATGTAAACCTTCCACATGATTTTTGTTTAGTGATTACTTTACAAGCCAATATAGTGTGCAACAATAATCCGATAATGTTTATTTTTGGCATAACACTTTAAGAACTTGGTTATATTGTTATATTTAAGAAGCTACGCCACGATCGTATTATATTAAAATTTATACGCAAACTCTTCCCCTAAAATGATAATGAACGTTTTACACCATATTTCAGGAACCATGCCACGATCATAATAAATTGGAATCCATACGCGATCTCCTCTCCATAATGATACTAATTTATTTATACACTATTTCATGTACTTTGGAGAAAAATTTTTTTTTTCATGTGCGAATAAACGAAATTTCGAGAGCCACGCCACGACCGCATTATATCCGAATTTGCATTAAATCGGGGCGCATTATAGCGGGGTTCCACTGTACTTACCATATTCTTTTTGCTAAAGTTAGCCAACATAAACAAATGTCATTTACTGTGTAGCAAGTGTTCATTTCTTCCACTTACCAATTGGCAAGTGTACTACTAGATTATAGGCAATAAGTGATTCACACCAGTGATGAAAGATACATGTACCATTACCAGATGTGTGTTGACAAAAGATGAGCATTTGCTAGAATTGTTTTTAGGTTCATCCCATGGGGCTTTTAGTAATGAACGTAATCAGATAACGAGTAGCTGGCACACGGGCATTAATGTGGCTTCCTACTAATAGAAACACCTATTATGAAAATATATGGAGATAAATTGGTACAGAGAGTAACAATTTAGCTATCAAATAATTGTTCCTGGATACAAATATAAAAAAGTTCCATTATAATTTTTTTAACATGATCATTTCTTATTAGTATCCTTTTTGTTATCCAACGGGGCATTTACATTGGGAAAAATAGTTTCCCAGTACTGCATTAATTTTTGGTTGATTTTTCTGCCCATGCACCTTAATCACTCTTCAAAACTCATTTGGTTACCATAGATATGATTTTAGCCTTGACACTGACATACTGTACTTGTAAAAATTGATGATCAAGAAAAATGATAAGATGTAACAAGGATATTCAACAGTATTTTTTGATTCACCAGCATCACTAAACAGAAAACTGCAATCTAAAAATTCAGTTTAATTTATTAATATAAAATATAAACATTAATAAGGGCAACACAATTTTCTAAAAAGAACTTGAACATTCAGAACACATCTCCTTCAAGATCGTAATTAACTACATGTATATACATACAATAACACATTCGCATCAAATGCTTATGTCCTTTTCTTCAGTCATATCTCACCAGAGTAATTATACATTTGAAATGATTTCAGTCTCTGTAGATTATTTTGACAAAAGTCATCACACTTTTGCATTTTTGCTTATAAGTCTCTACATTTGAAATGCTGTACTGTGATGATGTTAAAGGTGAAATTTCACAAGTGGATACACCAAAGCCATATCTAGGAAGACCGCAATTGTTTCTTAGATTCTTCTGCTGGGATATCGAAATCTAAGAACTTCTCCTGTTTTACTGCAAAAATGGTGTAGAAATCTGGGTTCTGTTAAGGAAAAAACACCAAACAGATAAAAATACACTGCAACGTGCACATGTATACCACTATTTTCTTATAAGCAGGAGCACTGTATTCAAAAAGGCAGAACAATTTATAACTATGATATAGTATATTCTTTGACTTTATATATATATATATATATATATATATATATATATATATATATATATATATATATACACACACACACACACACACACACACACACACACGCACATATCCATACACACATGAAGTTCATTGAGACCCACCAACCTATCAAGACAGTCATGGAGCTTATCCAGACCTGCCAACCCTATCAAGAAAATCATGGAGCTTATCCAGACCTGCCAACCCTATCAAGACAGTCACAGAGCTTGTCCAGACCTGCAACACTATCAAGACAGTCATGGAGCTTATCCAGACCTGCCAACCCTATCAAGAAAATCATGGAGCTTATCCAGACCTGCCAATCCTATCAAGACAGTTATGGAGCATGTCCAGACCTGCCAGCCCTACCAAGACAGTTATGGACATCATCCAGACCTGCCAACCCTATCAAGACAGTCATGGAGCTTATTCAGACCTGTCAATCCTATCAAGGCAGTCTCAATAAGGCAGTTGAATTTTTCTCACAAGTCTGACCAGTTTTCACTAAGGTGTAACAAATCACTGCTATTGTACTGTCATGTACTGCTATTGTTAAGTTGGAAAACGTATTAAATTTTAAAAAATTAAGCATCTGAAACTAATGCAGGGATAGTAAACATTATATTCAACTGAAAAGTTTGTAAAGTACATGTAGACCTTATTTACCTCAAAGTTGCTCAAACCCAAGTTCCAAACTATATGCAGCTCACTGGCATGCTGCTATCTCACAACTTAAAATAATTCTTACAATTTCTTTTACCCGATTTCACTTGATGGTTATCATATCTCCTGCCACGAGACAATCTAAAATCGATCTGTGATATCCAATAAACGTAATTATGTCCCTTCCTGCTTTTATTCACAACAATCGGAATATTAATTTTATTCTTCTTACTGCTTATTATCACTTTTTAAGAGGCTTATTTGCCATATCATCTTCAACATCGATTGTTGGATGCTATTTTTTTAAAAAACTTGTGTCATAATTATTACTGCTGTTTCTGTACCCATGAATGTAATCCCCGTTTATTTTCAGAGCATTTTTTCCCCTCTCTTATTTTGGTGGTGATACAAGAGTTAGATTTATACATTCCTAGTATTGATTTAAAAGTTATTGTTTATTCTTTAGAATTTGAGAATTATGGTGTGGTTGTCTGTGTATTTTGGTAACAATGCAGGGAGTAATCAGGCACTGATGATTATCCGGTAGTGAAATCTGTGACCCAATGCACAGTACTTTGTTTATAGTCCAGCCTCTCAAAAAAATGATAGATAACCTATGCCAAGAACTTCACAGTGAGTTCATCTTTAGAATAAAATATAATTTATTATCATTTGGACACAATGGAAATTCAGTACTGAGGAACAAATGTAGAAAATATATAGTAAAATGAATTGTGAGCCATTCCCTTAATCAAATGTTGATATGCACATGCTTTGCATTAAAAAATATGTGCAGTTTAAAGTGTCTGAAGTACTCCTGTAAATTTTGGTTCTCTGATCAACTCCACTGAACATAATATGAAAGCTGGATCCAAATCAAACAATGATGATCCAATTATCCAGATCTTACAACAACAATCATATTTCTGTAGTTTTTGCTTTTATTCACCAAGTCAGTATTTTAAAGGTCATTTTCATAAGTCTTATGGCAAAATTGTAAGGGTTGCCAGGTCTATTCATCTGAAAGAGAAATAAAAATAACAATACACTGAAATTATCAAGTAAAATTCTTCATTTTAAAAAGAAAATTATACTTGATGTATACAATTAGATGTACACATTTTCACTTCTTTAGAAATACATTCTGCAGCAAAATGCTTCCATTGCCTGTTTCCTTTACTAACAAAAATCACATGGGCTTTAGACCATTTCAAAGTGGAAGAAATACGATCATTAGATATTTGTATAATGAAACAAAGTAATTAATGTCCTTATAGATGCATTCTTTCTTTATATCCCCCAATACCACAGCTCTCTTTTTGACACATTTACCTGTATTTTCATTTCATATTTATAGCAACAGATTCCATGGATGCTGATTTGTATTTGAATGTCTGCAATATTAGCAATATTACCAGCTTAATCTAGCGCACAGAATTCAACAAGCAGCAAACAGTCCGATTTTTGACTAGATCTATATACATGTACCTTTACAATCCTTCATTTTTTGACAAATGACAATATTCATTTACATAGAGAATATAGAGAGTAACAATTCCAAAAGTAAGGTGTTCCAAATAATTCCAAATGATGAATGTGCTGATGTACCAACAGCCTTGAATACTCTGATGTACCAACTGTCTTGAGGTATCTCAAACTCACAATTGTGTAATCAAGAATGTGTCTGAATGAATTCACAATAGTTCTAAAATAGTGTTTTAGTCCAAACATTAATGAGCACTTGTGTACTTCCAATTAATAATATGAACAAATAATAACTCAAATTATAACTGAACACAATTGAAGTTGATTCTTCAAATACTAGCGTTACGATGGGAATGAATAATCATGTTGATCTCAACCTTTATATATATCTCACTGGTCCTATGTTGTTTTAACATTTTCTGAATAGACTATTATATTAATGGAAAATTAACCAAACTGTAAACAAATTCTTTCCTTGAATCGTCCAAGGTCATACTTAAGGTTGAGTCTTGAACTCAAACCCAAGTAAACAACCTGTTTACAGTTTACTAACATGACAATGGGCAGGTATGCACCAAAACTCTATCATCAAAACAATGAACATAAAATAAAGAAAATATACATAACAAGTTGGACACTGCATACATCCTTAATGAGTACCAAGGGAACATGAAAAGTATTCTGTTAATCTGCTCTGTTTGCACATGCTTTTCATATTTAAAGATTGCATAATGTAAAATTATACCTAGAAGATAAAAAGTTTACCATGAAAAAATGAAAGCCCCAAATTATACCATACAGATGCTTTTGAAATCTCAACAAAAACATAATAACGATGCTATCTTTTCTTTATAACATTTCTGTATACAAGGATATAAAATAACTATATTGTCTATTGTACTAGATCCCTTTATGTATTCTGCTTGGTTTTTAAAAAACACTTCTTAATAACTTTCCCACATTGTTACGTTATCATTCATAATCTTTATAAACATTTTACCAAGAACATTTAAAGAGTAATTACAAAATTATTTTGATTTTCTGTACTCCCATCCTTATGTAATGCCCATCCCATACACAAATTACCTACTAAAAGGATATTAATTAAAGAACAACAGCATTAGATGAACAGGTGCATGATTGCTAAATATCGAAAAACTCCTTTACAATACCACTGGGCAATAACAAAATTTTCACGCTGGGTGCTTTTGTAGCCACAATGGATATTGTGTCAGTGACATTTTCATCAAGGACCAAGAAGACATTGTAAGAAGTCTTTTAATGATGAAAGCCCCATGCTGATATGACCATCCATTCAGGAGGAGTAGTGATAAGATTTTCAAGATGGCCACACTGAATGTCCAAGCAGCACTGTTTTCGTTTAGGACCAACTAGGCCATGGGATGAATGTGTGTGTGTAAGTCTCAAGGCAGTACTCAAAGTAGCTAAGGAGGGAATTATTGTTATTGTTATTGTTGGGTTTAACGCCATTTTTCAGCACACGATAGGCTGCTATACATGGCGGCCAGTATTAATGGTGGAGGAAGAAACCTGGAAATGCCCGGAAAGAACCACCGACCCTCGAGAAGCTACTGGCAAGCTTTCTCACATACCCACATTGGCCGAATCTGAGACTCGAACCCACGCAGACAGAGGTGAGATGGCAGTGATCCGTAACGGAGAGCGCTTTAGACCACTCGGCCACTCGGGGCCCCTAAGGAGGGAGTAATGATAACAATCTTTTGCTAACTGACAGACAAAGGATGATGAACAGATCATGTGAGCTGAGGAATGCCTTATTCTGTTTTAGCTAAAGCCTATTTCTTTAACAAAACAAAAAAATCTCAAATCAAACTAATATTGAAGAAAGTTATTAGATAGCTTCATTTCGTTAAAGATACTTAAAAATTCTTTAAATGACTTTGGAATTCCCGGCTTCCATCACATTCCAGCTAACTGAACTGTAGGTCACGGAACATGAAAACGCATCCATTTGTTTGTGTTAGAATTTGAGTCCATTGGGATAAAGATGTCCGAGTAAGCATAGTCTAGCCAAAGCAATTTGACTTTGAGGAAAAGTGTAGATACAGGTTGCCAAGTGTGTGAGACATTCCTGAAAAGTTGGCCTCACTTCCCATCAGCCATCACAGATAACATGTTAAACAATGCCCTTCATTTAGTCAGAACGACGTCGACTCAAACAACATAAATATCAGGGTAGATGTCTTACATTGTAGAATTATTGGTGACCCAATTGAGGACATCAGGAATTCAATACCTGTGCATAAGGCAGAAACATGGCGCCCAAATCAAGGATAGTAACAAAGTTGGAGCCCAAATCAAGGATAGCAACAAAGTTGGAACTGTCTACAATTGTATAAAGCAATAGCAGTGAATGTAATGGCACTATTCTTATGAACTTCAATATCATCTTTCTTAAGGGGGTATTTTCTATGATAATTCTAACATTCACCAAAGAGGTATATATCAAACTAGTTAGAAAAATATAAAGTCGATTTGTTTTAATTGGTAAGAAAAATGTTCACATGCACATTAACTTGTGCTGTTCCTCAGCAAAGGCCTAAAACTGAGTATTGTTTCAATCTATCCATGAGAATGCTTTCGTATCACATAATTCCCAAAAATGGTGTGTATACTCCAACGCTGTATTATTGTGGGCTCTATATTATTGCAGCAAACTGGATTTTCAGATCAATTTTGGACACGTGCCCTCTAGCGGTTTGTTTACAGTGGTAAAACTCTAGCCAGTAAGGATGCAACTATCTTATAGCACAGTTTCCTCTGATATGTCCTTTTTTTTTACAAGTTTACATTAAAAAAGAATGAACATCACTTTTTTGAAAAATGCATGCCATTCTATTGATCAACACATACAAAACTCCTGTCGAACTTGCTATACCTGCATTGGCTTTGATTACGAAATGTACTCAGTATCATGCTGAGAATTTTTTTTAACAAATCCTGCTTCATGTTTATAATGTCTTCTGATAGAATTCTACATACTTTGGGTAATGCCAATACCTGTTATTACGACTTTAGGCCAATTCTGAAACAAAGAAACTACCCATCCATGAATTAGCCATTGCATTATGGTCAAATTCACGGTTACTTCCTTTGAAGAACCTTACCACAGGGCGAGAAACTCTGTCTGTTTGCGATTAACAGCGATGTCACTGGTCGGCTTAGGCTTAGAGGCCGGAAACCCAACATTATAACACCTCAGTGATACTACCCCAGACCGTTTTCAAAGAGACCACCAGTATCCAATCAGAACTAAGATAGTCAAATTTTGGGTGGGTTTCTCACGCAGCCAGACATTATTCTGTTCCATCGATTGTGAACGAATCATTGCATGTCTGGACATTGGCGAGAGCAGATCATAGAGAAGTTGGACACACTAGACTGCACTCTGAGTGCCGAAGTTGTGTGCTCATTAAGATTAAAAGGGAGTTCTCGGAACTTTGGACAAAATTGGATCAAAGACTTCTGAGGTAACATACATTCGCCTGAATCTGCCTTGCTTCCTTACTAGGTGTCATAAGATTTATACGTTATCATCTACATTTAACTTAGTAGAAATTTAATCTTCCATGTATAGCTGAATTATCAACATGTCGTAATGTAGTATATAGCAAATTAGTAATATTCAAGATTAATTTATGTAGGTGTTAGGATAAAATCGAAGTGGTGTAATCTGCTATGATGTTGCATCGTGGTGCAGAAATGAATTTAATAGGGAGTAGTATTAGACCTTGTACTTGCAGGGCTGAGCAAATTTTTTTTTTAACCACTAGTCCAGGACAAGTGGTTTCAGAAAATTCACTAGTCCCACCTTTCTCTTCATTAGTCCCACCTTACACTTCACTAGTCCCACCTTACTTTTCACTGGTCCCAAAATGGTAATCACTTGCTGAGATTTGATGAGACGTATGTACTTAATCCATAGAAGAAAAAAAAATAATATACAACATAATTATTTCTTAAAAGAATTTAATTGTTCAAAAACATTGGTTGTTATACATTTGGCTTCTTCAGATTCATGTATATATGTTTTAGCTGATGGATTTGAAAATACGCCCATGTATATGTCTGCCACCTGCACCAACACTAAGCCAGCAGTTGATAGCTGTGTCTGGGTTAAAGTCCTCAAGCTCTGGTCCATTTGCAGAAATGTTCATTAGCATTTGTAAACTCTTTTGGTTTAAGGAATTCCTTAAAGAAGACTTGATTAAATTTGTCGAACTAAATCATCTGTATAATCAATTATAAATTAAAGAGTCATTACTGTCATTTAATCAGTTCATAAGGGAAACCAACACTGATGTTGGTAAAGTACCTTAATTTAATTACACTGACTCGCTGGATTAAAAAAAATCATAGTGAACCACTTGTTATGATCTAGATTGCGTAAACTCATTGCAACAAAACCACTTACAACACTGCTAATTGATCATACTGGCTTTTTTTTGTTTGATGTGTTTTGATTTGCCGATAATTTGGTCCCTTAGCCCAATATGCAGTCAAGCGGTAACAGGATGTATATGTATACACGAAGAGGGGTAGGATCAAGTATTCAGTACGCCCAGAGGGCATGATTGGCCAAATAAAGGTAGATATAGTCATTAAAGCACGAAAATAAGGACTAGGCCGACTTTTTTAAAAAGCACTTGTCCCGGCCTAGCAACTTGGAAAATTTTACTTGTCCGACTTCAAAAATGACTAGTCCGGGACATCGGGCTATGGGATTTGCTCAGCCCTGGCTTGTTTGTACTTAAATATATAGTGAACTGTAGAGAGTTGGTCATTGTTGGCCTTGTGCACATATAATTAGGCATTTATATTTGCATGTGTCTTTTATAATTTGTGCGGTAGGAAGTGCATAGGAATATTGTTGATGTTGATATTTACTATATAGAGAATGTATGTATGTATGTATTAGAAGTGATATTACTGTTGTTATAGTCTTTATTATAGAACAACCAAATGTAGAATATTTAGATGTGAATGTATGAGTTGACCATATGAGTTAACTGCCATTATGCTGATGAAAGATCTCCGAGAGTGTGATTCTCCTGTGTTTGTCCAACGAAGCACAACTGAACGTCCCTTCTAATCCACTGGAAGCTTTCTGGGTGGGATTGGTTGTCACCTAAGATTACAGAGGAAAAGATGTGGACAGCACGTAGAGATAGGCTGTTGTGCAAGGAAGAAGGGCTGGAGATGGAAACCAGGGTACAAGAAGTACCAACAAGGAGGGTCGAAAGGAGATAAGGGTACCAAAAGTACCGACAAGGGAAACGGAACAAGGGTATCGGAAGTATTGAATTTAATACAAGCCAGAAGTTACAGATGAGCAACAATGAAGGGACACCGGAAGGAAACACTCTCCCCTTTAATTTCACAGGATAAATAATTGGCCATTTGGATAGGTTGTGTATTTATTGGAAGCAATTGCATTGGAAAATTGTCCTGTAATTGTGGAATACTGTGATATAGTTTATTAAATTGTTATACCTTTCACCTTATCAATTTTATACTTTAACACTTAGACCATCAGCTTTACTGACTGGGGGCTCAGAGCTATTTAAACTTTAAATTGTCAGTCCTTCTGTGGGTTTGGTAATAATTCTGTAAGGGGCACATGACACTCAGTGTCAGTTTGATGTTTGATGATTATAGGTCGTATACCAATGGTGATGTACATGTCCTTACAAGGTTAAGCTTGACAGTTCATTCCATGGTAGACAATATGGACCAAAAATGACAAAATGTTGCTTATGATCATACTTAAATAGGAAGAGAATAGCAGTTAAACAAGAAAATATCGTGATAATATAGAGTTGTCCCCCATGGTACATTAATCTGGGTCAACCACTATATGCTGTTTTATTTACATTTACGCACTTTGATTGGCAAAGATTTTTTTTTTATAAGAATAGAAAGAGGGAAATTCATAGAAACTTTACAAATTCAAGTATGCAGCAATAGCAAAATGGTCTTAATATGTACCGATAAAAACTTAATACGTACCGATAAAAAGTACCGCGACAATACAGCGTTCCTGGCTACCCGAAATTAGGAGCATGAATTTAGTAATAAATTCACGCACAATAATAAATTGCTTCGAATGTGCAAACCCTAAACCATAAACACTAACAACATCGAAATGAAAAATTCTTAACTAACTTTACAAAATGACATATATTTCAGACTTAGTTAAGAGGTCGAGTAAAAAACTACATATTTTTTTCAAGATCACGCACAGCATGATGCAGTGAAGGATACAAATTCCAAGGACAGTTGCTCCGATGAAAAGCCCCAATTTTCTCGTTCTGCTTCTGGATGAAGAATTATACGATGCTCTTAATGTATTCATTCGCTCAATTTTCTTTACAAAATACTTGTCAGTTTCGTTCAAGTTCTGAAATTGTTTAGTCATGTCGACTTTCGGCATTCGGTCCGCCATCGCTGCTGTTCTTGTTGTTTTGTGATTTTAGATGAAGGTATTGCCTCCACATTTCGGAGCACCAGCTGAATAGATTTACAGATTGTATAAAACTATAGGCCTATAACTAAGTACGCATGTTTGCATTATATTTTTAATGCCTTTATCATCAGTTGTTTATTTCTTTATATTTAATGAAGATATTCACTTTGTCACTGCACTCATTTATTGATCATTCATTAATGTTAAATCCCTTCGTTTATATTTCTGTCGTTCTTTTTAAAAATTCATTTCTCGCTTTTTGTAATTTAATTCCTTTTTTCATAAATTCGTTCATTTAATTCTTCATTTCTTTCACTCATGCATTATTCTTCTGACTTTCATTCTTCCCCTAATTTTGTAATTTATTTAGGGGTCGTCCATTAATTATGTCAACAAAATGGGGGGGGGGGGGGGGAGGGGGTTTGAAGAAGTTTGACAATTGTTGACATGGAGGAGGGGGATGTTGAAGATAAAATGACGTCAACAATGTTATTTTTTACAAAAAATCAGCCACTATGCCCATTATAACAATTGAGGAACATTTGGCTTCCCTATGGGAAGATGATAGAAGCTAGAATATAAACTCTCGATTTTTTCATGAATTCAAAGTGTTATAGTCAATTTGAAATCTGTTAAACAAGTAAAAGAAAAAATATATTAAAATTTATTTGTAGACCTTTCAATTTCCATAATTCTATTTTTAGCATAAAAGCCAGCCGTATAAAATATTGTTAGCTTGTGGGGTGGTGGTGGTGGTAAAATTTTATTGGGGGGTCACTGAAAGTTTGGCAGTTGTTGACAAGGGGGGAGGGGTGGTGGTAAAAAGGTGCCTAAAAATTATTGACATAATTAATGGACGTCCCCTTATTTATTTAATTATTCGTCGACTACATATTCTATGTTAATTTATTTAGTATCTATTTTGCAGTCCCTCTCATTCATTCAAACATCAATCTATATAGTAATTTATTTATATCTCTATACATTCTTTCTATCAATCATGTGCTTTTTATACTTAAAATTGCATGTGCACCTATCAGTCAAATGAAATCGAACGTGAAATATTATAAATTCATAAATGGTGCCCCCACAACAAAAACGACAAAAACTTAGAAATATTAGAAAAACAGGAGAATTTGATGGTTGTATAAAATACATAGAGAGTGTTATATTATAAGATCCAAGACTAAAGTCATACAGGTAAAGTATACATTCAGCACCGACTATTAAAGTAATGGGCGTCATTTTTTAGAATTTGATTACACATATCTTTAAATGGCAATTATTTATCTAATTTGAATCCTGATACATCCTTGTTCTTTTGGAAGATCATTATTTGCACGTCATGAGAAATACATAGTTATTTATAATCACCCTCATGGGTGTAGTGCTTTGTGAACGTGGGAACGGCGTTCCCTTACTTTTTTGTGCTCGCAGTTGTCCCCCACCACCACCGCTGCATCTAAGTAACACGCGTTCCCTCACCTCTTGATTGCGTGCTCTCACTTCTTTATTTAGCACTAACTACATCACTGATCAGCACCCCCCCCCCCCAGTACGCACCAAGATATATGGCTGGTTAGAGCTTTAGAGATGTACCCTTATAACGTTCCAAATACCAAAGGCTTTCGTACTCTAATTTTTAAAAAAGATTTATTTTTAACGAGATCTCTCTTTCTTTGATTTTAGAATTTTTTTTTTTTTTTTTTTTTAAAGATCTTATTTTATATTGCTCTCTGTTTTATCTTGTCTCCCTTAATTTATGACGTTCATTTTGAGCGAGTATCTGTTGTTGCGCTTCATTTCTTGTTTTTTTTAATTTTTTTTAAAAAAAGAATGTTTACTTTGCTTTTGTTTGGAGACGGGCATGAATCGATCTAATTTACGTGTGTGTGTGTGTGTGTGTGTGTGTGTGTGTGTTCGTTTATAATACAGCGGTTCACATTATTTCCTTTGATGAACAAAGTCAGCAATGTCTTTGTCCCATTATGGTTCTGCGTTGTTATTAGTTTTGTCCTCTTCTGACAAGTACAGGGTGCTCTTGTTTTCATTTCCTGTTTTTATCTGTTGAACTACAGGCTGTATTGTCTCTCAAGTTGCTACCTTGGTTTCTATTTGTTGGAGCGGCGATGTGGCCCCCCCCCCCCCCCCCCCCCCCGCTGTATATGGGTAGCTTTCCTCCTTTCTGTGTATATCCTATGTCGGGCTAAGCATTTTTTTAAAGATATGTTAGACTGTCATTTTTCTAAAAAAATCTCTGGTCGCGCCTTTTACCTTATTTTGTTCTACTTTTCTGTTTCTCATTTTGGGGCTTGTTTGTTTTTGTAAATAACGTCACTTCCTGTGTATGTGTATGTTTCCCTTCATGGGCACTGTGATGTTCTCTCCTGGAAGTTTTCTTCCACTTGGTTTACTTTTGGTGAGCTATGTTTGTTGGATTATTCATCTTTGCCTACCTCTCCCAGTTTTGATAAAGTATTTTCTTCCTTTCTTGGAGCGCAGTGTTTGTTACCTTGGTTTCTATTTGTTGGAGCGGCGACGTGTCCCCCCACCCCACCCCGCTGTTGTTGCCGCACTTGTGAGATTTCCCGTATTCTCACCCCTTTACGTTTTCTGTCTGTAGTATTCTCGCCCCTGTCTGCACCGTAGGGTAGTTTGTGTAGGTTGCCACTTTGGATTCCTTAATTTTTAGTTTAAAGTTCTATTAGCATCAATCTACTGTTGCGTCTAATCGGATCTCTATAGGAATGTCTGTTAAATAGACGTCAACAAATTTAACGGATACTAGCCTTTCGATGCTTTTGGGTCTATAAGCTGACTTGTTTTTCCAGTTCTAGGATGCCCTAGACCAACGGTATCTTTTCTCCCTTCGAGTGTAGTATGCACATTCCTTCCCGGAATGGTTACAAGCCTGAACACCATGTCTGTCCATTTGAACTATAAGTAAATTCTGCATATCTCCGGAGGTTGATCTTTCTTATATCTTCAGGGCTGTAGAGTCACTCCCCCTGTGTTCGTTCTCGCAGGCTCGGACTCGATAAGCTTGCCTTTCTCCGTGTCTGTGGCAGGCGTTTTGAATAATGCTGTAGAACTCGCATTTTTTGTAGGTTTGCTATTGTTCATGACGTTAAAGACACCACACGTTGTTGCATCAATAAGGTTATATTTCAAATATTCAATAATATATCACATATTAGATATGAGATAATTCTATTTATGACTCGTTGCTGTATTCGAGTATGATTTTTAATTTTAATGTTTAGTCATGCATTCTAGAAAGTAAACTTGAAAGTAGTGTGCTTTGTACGTGCCGTATCGAGAATTTTGCCAAGAAATACATGTTGCAAAATACTTGTGTTCTTAGTGTTCAACATGTTGAACATACACTTTTCATAAGTCTTTTATTATTCCAAATTGGGCCAAAACATATGGTCTTTATCAGTTTGGGTTTTGTAATTCAATCGATATGATCTCTCGTGTTACGTAATTATGCTAGATTGTTTATTGCTATTATTTAGTTACTGCTTTCAACGGCAACATACATGGTTGTTTTGTGCCACATATTGAAAATATAACTTGTATAACTTTTTATTATTTGCATGACTTGACCAATTACCCCATCTTTTACTTCAGTATGTTTCTGCACTTTAAACTATTTGATTTCACGTGCTATATAAGAATGTTTATTATATTTGGAGATTATTTTGTTAGGTTTTCATGGAAATTACTTGGTTGTTGTTTGAAATGTAACAAAATATACGCGAGCTTTTCATCTCCATATCCTACCGCTCCGGTGGTCTAGTGGTTATAGCGTCCGCCTCGGATGCTAGTCGTCGCAGGTACGAAGCCCGGAGTATTAAGAACTAGTTTTAGGACCGGTGTGACTGGGCAGCTGGGTGGGACATGATACTATAAACTGCCACACTGCAGACATCGTAGCGATATGACTGAATTTTTGTTTCAAGCTACGTTAAAAATGGAAATCACACACACACACACACACACACACACACACACACACACACACTTCTCTGTAATAAAACAAATAGCTTTCCATTCTGCTATCAGTTGCATGAGTAAAACGTATTTTTTCAGGACGACCATGGACTGTTTATTGAGTGGTTGCCTAAGGAAACGGACACTTCATGTATGGTAGCTTTTGCGGGACATTATTTTGCATAGGAAAAAATAGGGCGGCCAAGCGTTGTGCGAGGATAACTCGGTACAGGCTAATATCGGTAAGTTTTCTTTTTCTGTGATAAGAAATTTGTGTCGTTTGTTTCTGCATTCATAATTTCTTCGTTCAGCTGGTCTCCTTGGACATGTTGTACACGTTATTAGTCGAAACAAACGCTTAATTGTTGATTTCTTTTTTCCTGTTTGCTCTGCCTATCACGCTGTCGATACCATTCGATGTGCTGATAATAAATGCTACCTTTTTATCTTGTTAAAAAAATCTTTTTACGAATTATCTTATCTCGTATAGCTTTTGTAGCAATTCGTATAACTGCTGTGCTAAATCCGGCGAAGGTTAGCCAAACAACCATACCTGTAGTTCTGCTTGATAAATAAATCTCAGCTGTAAAAAAACTGAAAATTCAAATTGGTTTTATTTCGTTCTCTTGGCAATTAAACACTATGTATTTCTTTCTGATGCCCTTATAGTGTTCGATCTGATTTATAAAACAATTAGCAGTGTCTTTAACATTTTTCAGATGTCGGGGTGCTGTTGTCCAGGATTTATACCACCCCATTTTAAATCCCCAACAAGACTTGGTGTTTCGAATCTCAGTCAAAAGCGGCAAATTTGATGCATTTTGCCCAATTCATTTAAATATGTCTTGTCTGCTGTTTTGAGTAATAACGTTGTATGGTAAAATACCATTTGTTAACAGGTAGTCGAGCCTTGATGGTTGACAAATTGTAAACCCCATAGCTTTTCGAAAAGTTGCAATAGTTAGATCATAACGTTCTCATGGCACATTGTGTTGATAATGGTTTGATTTTTACCCGAACCCGATATGTCTCTCATTTATATTACCTCCCCTACTCCGAAAAAAAGTTGCCCAATTGGCGCTCAGACTTAAAAGTCTTCAAAGCATTTCTGCAAGGTTGGAATTATATTGCTGTGATCTGATATTTTTTGATTGCTCACTGCTGAATACAGAATCTTTTCCACTTTTTGTTGACAACTCTGCGACAAAACAACTTAAGTTTTGGACCATATGAACCAGAAACATTACGGCTCGTAATTAAATAATAAATTGTACTGATAGATCCTGTTTATTTCTTCTGCATATTGTGATTTCACCATTTTATAATGTGCTGCAGATAACGTGTGCTCATATGATGTAAGCACACTTTAAGTAAATAATATTCTGGCTTCTTTAAAATTCTTGTGAACATTTTCCTATTTAAAAAAAAATCACAATCAACACTGCGTGGAATTATTTGTAAGGTTACTTTCTCTATTTTTTGCTAACTTTAGATTCATATTGCCTCCTGTCTTCATTTTCTTACATTTCAAGCAATGAAATTTATAAACTATATAAGCTTTAATCTGAAGCTCTACAAAGGCTATTTGCAAGATGTCTTGCAATGCTACTATAAGTTGTAATTTGGTAAATTAAAGGATGGATTCTAAGACATGATCATAACGTGGAGTAGAGAAAGACATAAATGAGTACAATAGACACAGCTCATGCAAATCTTTTCATAAATCATATGGCGAGAAATGAAAACGAGAAAGTAGAATGTACAGCAGTGCTTTCCAACCTTTTTGACACCATGGGCCACTGAAAAATGTTTTTCTTAAAGCCGAGGGCCGCAGCAGAAAACTGAAAAGCAACGACTATATAATTGCTCGTGCTCTGGCGGGCAATTTAAAATCAGCCCGCGGGCCGCAGGTTGGACAGCACTGATGTAAAGCAAAGAGAATCACACAATAAAGAGAAGAAAGCAGAGAGCAATATAACCCGGATTTCAGAACAAATACAAGGCTGATAAGAAGCACAGGATTTCACAATTGGCTAAAGTAGAATTTTATTACCTTTAGGTGACAATAGGCGAATCGTAAAAGCCAGTCATGTTCTAACAATTTGTTATTTGTAGATAGTTAAATTTCACTAAATCTGAAGGTTTTAATATAGACGATATGGATATAAATCAAATTAGACCGTGCTGTTCATTTAATTTGCCTGATTCTAAACAGTAAAAAGATTCTTCTGCAATAATGGATATTGTATCAAGCGTGGTAACTCTAACAAATGCATGAATAGTAAAGTACCCTAAACTATTTAAAGTTGTCGGGTTCCAATTTTTATGACATTCGTGGATGAACCATGCCACGAATTTAATGTCACAACGAAATATCAACAGTTCTGGTTTTCGCTTTCTACTTCTTTTGGTGCTGCTGCGAATGTAATGTTAAATCTGAAATCCTGAGTACATGCAACATGATATAGTGAATTATGCTCTGTAAGAATCTGGAAGTCTAATCGTATTCTTTACATGCATTGCACAATTTACGGTTTTATAACCAATATTTTGCACATTACGTACATTGATCGTTGCTATATCAGTTATTCACTCCTGATGTTGAATCCTGTTTTTGTTTTAATCGACAATGGTGTAGTCATTAAACAAGAAAATATCGTCGCTTCCGTATTATTTATATATATATATATATATATATATATATATATATATATATATATAGATATAGATAGATAGATAGACAGACATATCAGCCAGAACAACTTTAAATTAATCTGACTCTTAATTATCACAGAGTGCGATTGAAGGGTAGTTTGATACTGTGAAAAGAGTGGAGACACCTGTCCTGAAAAGATTGGCAATTAAACAATACAACATATATCAGTGACTATAGAGTGTCTGACAAACATGGTGTATTACCGCGGTTTCCACTTACGAGAACATTACAAGTTACTGTTGTGTCCGTAAGGTAAACTATTGCTTTATCAACCAAAACACACAAGACATCATACACAGACCATGCGTCTGTGTTAATTTGAATGTTATCCATATCGTGATATTGCAATCTGAATAAATTCATCTCTTGATAATATGTTATGCTGATAAATAAGATATCGGTACATCTAAAACTTTGCATTCTGTTTAATCACGGATATTTTGACACTTTTATATACTTTCTTTATATCTTTATGGGTCCTGAATTAATAAAGCTTTTACCTCATCCCACAAAGCCAGCTGATTGTTTCATTAGTTTTCTCAACCTTGAGATCACCGGGATCTTTCGTCTTCATCTGTGTAATACCAAATATGTTGCCCTGTGGCTATTCCATTATAAAGTACCACCCTTGGTGTAATCTGTTTTACTTAGCAAAAATATCATAGAACTTGATGTATAACTATATATCCCCATAACAAAATTTTTTGAACACATATACACCGCAGTTACACCACCACATTTTCACTGTATCACGGAATTTATAATTGAGCTACTTAAAGTAGAATTTGTCTATGACTCATTTTTGATAAATGCTGCTCTTTAAGACATCGTAATGTTAGTTCAGAGAACTATATCTTTTTGTTTTTCAAACTGATTAGCACCAGATACCAATCTGTTACTATCCTCATGGCAAATGCTTTACCTTTTTGGCCTTTGAAAAGCTTATTTTCATTATAAATTAAGTGGGGTTCTTTGTTTTTAAAGTCTTCATCTGCTCACCGAATGTTATTGAAAGGAATTTAAACAAAAAGAATAAGAAAATATTATCATCTTTTTCTAGCTTCATACTGCTTTTCAGTCATTAATTTGTTTTCAGTCACAAAGTGGGCATGTTTATGTATCTTTACGGTTTTATCCCAATTGCAGGTAAAGCTTATGGTTTTAAAGTTAATAAAAGATTTATTTCTTAATGTGGACAGCATTTTCCGGTTAGTAGGTGTTTTCCTTTGTAATCACGGATGAATTTCTTTGACATTGTATTTAAATAATTTTCCTCTGCATGCAACGTCTCTGTAGTGATTGGAAAGTCCTTTCAACGCAGTGAGTACGTGTAACGAAACCTACAAATCTAGTGCTATGCAGCTCGTGTCTCTATTTTAATGCATTTCGTGCAGATTTGCTTCTATCCATCTATCTTTTTTTTTACCTTTTGCTCATCGAAAGTCATTTACCGTCGTATATTGACTCATGGTCCAGTCTTATAAGTTATTGGAGTTAAAGTGCATGCCGTATGCTTTTGGTTTTGTCTAAGAGAACTCTTCTAAAGTTTAACTTTTCCTTCATCGTCAGATTTTGTCTTTGCGTCCCTCTCCACATAATATTCGTGACCAAGGTGCTGCAATAGATCCATGGTTTCGTGTTTAACACCCATCCAAGCCGGCATGGGTCTGTTAACTCTATGTATCATTGGGAAAAGGACATTGGTTCCAATTTATCAGCACATAATTACCAGTAATGTGTCAGAAGTGCTGCTAAAAAGCAGAAAAGTAAGAACCATCACAAATTCCAGTCTTAGTCATTAAAACACGCCGTTGCAATTACCTGGCTGTCATAGTCATTAATGAGAATGGAATGAGTTTTGATTACTTAAAATTAAAACTGCATCTGACCCTGTATCTTTGCTTGCTGTGTTAATCATGCTCTCTAGTTTGTCATTAATTGTTTCTCTCCCACTGATGAGACATATTTTTACTGAGTAAAACATTTTTCATCTTCATCTGTGAATACTACAGGTTTTTCTTCTTCTATTTTAGTCAGTATCTCTGTATCCGGAGTGTCGGGAGCACTTATGAACTGACTTGAAGCAGATGCATAACTTCGATGGAATGGGTTTTGTTATTTGCTTAGTCCAGTTTCGCTTTTCTTCCTCGGAATATCTTTGTTTTGGCTCAGCACGTACACTTCTTATTACGATGATCATTTGAAAATGACAATATATATCATACATAGCTTTTGATTAATTTTAATAGTTTATACATTGGCAAATACAATTATATCTATCGAGTTGTCTAGACTGCAACATAGCATGTTTTGTTTTGATAATGTTTTAGGCATATCGAAGAATTTAAAGTGCATTTGTACATATTGATTTATTCCCAGGATATTTCAGTACTGTGTTTACTCCAATGTTTATGAATATTTCATTGGTTGAAGCAAAGATGATCAACATGTCGTACTTTATCTGCATTAATTATTGATAAAGGTTTAATTATTTTTTTGTCAGCTGCGTTACGTTTTCGCTATGCGTCATGGCTTTGCCACTTCTCGACACGGTCGTTCTCATAGCTCTCTGTCCTTCCAATGACTGACACACATTTACAGATATATTAAATTCACACTGAGTTAGCGTCTCTCTTAGTGACAGTTTTCAAAGTTCGTGATTTCCCATGTTTATGCTACAACTTGCCATGATATATCAGCATTGTAGTTTGAAATTTTCTCCTTCTTTGCAGGCATTAAAACGTATGTAACGTAATTCAAATTCACGAGGGTCGTCATTCTGCAGCCAGGGTTAATTCAAAACAATGGGTTTGACAGATCTCTAGTCAGGATGAATTTTGAAATTAAACCTGACAACATTTGATAGTGAAACTGATGGCTCATTTTTTTCAACATCCGTAGTATATGCGCAAGTCACAGCGGAAACGATCAAACCCAACAGGGCCACGCAAATCTCTCATAAACAGATAGACTACTCCACCATTACCTGCTCTATGTGATTTTCAGATGTGTTTGTTATTTGTGTATGTATCGTCTAATATTCTATTTTTCATAATAAAATTAAAACCCACATACTTCTATCCTTTTAGTGCGTGATAGTATGTAAGGATGATACTATGTTTGTGTGTGTTACTGTGTGCATTCTGACCTTTTTCTCTTTATGTTTATGCCCCACTTTGGGTACATGGACTTACAGGATTTTAATGGTTTTGGAGAGGCCCCTGGTGACAGAATGGTCTAAGGCGCTCGCCGTTACTAATCATCGATATCTCACATCTGTCCACGTGGGTTCGAGTCTCGGGGTCTGCCTTCGTGGGTATGTGAGAAAGCTTGCCTGTAGTTTCCCGTGGGTAGGTGGTTCTTCAGGGAATTTTTCCTGGTGCTTCCAGATATGTACTGAAAACATGCTCTGAAACAAAAGCAACAATAACATGGTTGTCGGATGTACAGGGACTTTAACACTTGTTGGATTGCTGTTTTGTTCCCTAAGGTTAATTGCAATTGTAGGGTTATAAATCCGATTATTGGATTTGGTTTTTTTTTTATAATCTCCGGTACTTCACATTCTACCTTGTTGCCTTTGTTAGCGTTTGTGGGTCGGTGGTTCTTTCCGGGGTTTTCCCGGATTCTTCCTCTCTCATTTATACTGGCCGCCATGTATAGCCTATCTTGTGCTGAAAAAATGCGTTAAACCCTACAACAACAACAACAGCAGCAGCCTTTGTTAGCAGGTTTACATACTGGTGTGGGTGTTGGTAAATAGATGCAAATGGTGTTTTGTAATTGTGTCACCCCTCAACTCTCATTTATTCATCATAATGTTCAGTCCCAAAACATTTCTAAATATTATATTTCCCCTCTTCCTGACAAATATTCTCTTTGTCCTTGTAGTGCTAATCAAGTCGGCCTTTATTTATAGCACTACATTTCCCCTTGTCCACAGACTTACCGGTAATGATAAACATAGATTAATATTACAGTCTCTTTGTTCCCACATTGCTTGTTTCAAATTAACGGATTTAATGTTAAATCCCATTGTCCTAATATTATCAGCCTTCACCATTACCGCTCACTGCAAATTCAATATAAGCTATCAGTGTTCATTTCCACCGTCGAATCTGTTTCCTCTTTGACCAACGTTTTATATATGAATCGATTTAACATTTATTTACACGTGAATATATACTACATTATTTATACTTGGCATACACTAATGAGCACACAAAACGTACAAATAATGGACCTCCCACACATTAATATATTCTCCAAAACCATTCATAGTGTGAAGATCATTAATTTTTTCCTTTCACAGGTCAATTATACCGAAGGTCAACAGAGCGAGGTGTGTGTGTGTGTGTGTGTGTGTGTGTGTGTGTGTGTGTGTGAGAGAGAGAGATGCCATAACTTGCTAAAGGGAATCATGAAAAACTGCATTTAGGTTAACGCATACGTGTTTCTAATACTTATTAAACCCCATCATGGGTTTACAAAATTGCTATTAAGATGACACGACTTAACATTGGAAAGGAGAGGATGGAATGGAAGAAGTGATAGTAGTCAAGGCTTTAAACTTTTTGTCTGCGCATTTGCATGATATATGTACCATATTAGAACGGGGGAAATAGATTATCAAGTTTTGTATGATCAGATTGATGACGAGGAGAAAAGCAAATTATGGATGGACGCTTTGGAAGGCACATGCGCAGATTGGAGGACAATCGCTTTGGCGGTCATGGCTTTTGAAAATCTCATTCAAGCCTCCTCAGGGAATAGTCTATAATTATAATAAACTAAAAACTAATTATGCGTTACTTTCAGAAAAGAGTTAAATTCTAATAAAGTATCAGATTCTAAATACTAGATAGTTTCTAACTTACTGTTATGATATAAATATATCGCAGAAACCTTTATAAATAGTATGCGTCCATGCAATCAAGATTACTCATTAAAAATATTTATAGAGGCACAGTTTCTTAAAGGTTACGACATTAAGCACTTGTTTAATTTCATGCGGCAAACTGTTGCATCAAACTGAACCGGGGTTAACAAAATATTTCTTAAAATACTTTTTTTCGAACTTTACGTATATTGTACTCATCGTGTTCGTTCGACACTGTACACTTTGTGATAATTTCCTTAAAACTTATAATACATTAAGTTACTTTAAGGCTTAATATTGATCGTGAAAGTAAGAACAGCTTTTATAACTATAACATAATCCGTAATTAGCATCCCTCTAATAGTGTTGAAAATAGAAATATATTGACATTTAAAATGACCTAGTCTGACCTCTTTTGCAGGCTGTATAGTTTCTGCATATAAGACAAATTACGATGCTGTTTCTCTCTCTCTCTCTCTCTCTCTCTCTCTCTCTCTCTCTCTCTTACACACACACTCAACTTCAATAGATAAAATGTGAAAAACAACTGTATTGTACACATTTATGATCAACTTATCCTATTTTCCTAGACACTTTGGAAATAATGTTTCAAAGTGATTGGACCAGAATAAAACATTATCAATACGGATGCCTCAAAGTCTTGCATATTTAACGTTTCAGTTTTTGTACCATTGACTTGTAAATACAACTCTCTACATTTGGTCGCTCGCTGTGTTAAACATAACCATTATCTGGGTTTTCTTTTAAATTTAAGCAAACTATATTGTTACACAGCCATTTTAAATGCATTGTAAATCTGCATTTAGTTTACACTCACCAATGATAGAGTCTTTATGGCTAACATATTCTGACGTACCTACACATAATAATGTTTCAAACACATCGGAAATTCGTTAATATTACATCAAAACGGGATGGCTTTGAATGTGTCCAGTGTATACATTCTTAAACTCAGAGACAGCGCCTCTGCTATTTACATATTCTAAACTACTATTGAGAAATGATAAAGAAGGTTTTGTAACATCGTATGTGTGTAATTAATGCAGTAACACTTTATGATTCAATGTATCGAAAGATTTAGGTAGGTCTAATGAGAAAACCACAGTTAATTTCCCATTACTAATACTCTTTAATCAGTTATCACTTAAACCAGTGAATGATTTATCGTATGAGATGGACTCAAGTAGGGCAAGCAAATTACTTTTTAAATAATAAGTCATTAAATGAGGTCAAATCATGTCTTTATATCATTTTGCTACCAATACGTGGAAAAGATACAGGCTTATAATTACTGACACTCGATTCGTAACACTTGCTTTAATCCAACTGTCTGCAAAAGTATTTTAGCCCATGTACATATTAAATATGCGTTTTACTGCTTCAAGAATGCGATATATTGACATTTTTAAGAACAGGGGCTTTAAATTAAACGTATTTATAATTCGAATTGAAAATATGTTTAAATTTAAATTATACATATTTTTAATTATTGTCCTAACAAAATCCTCATAAATATTTGATATCTGAGAGAAAGTTTCATATGACGTATTCAGTATCCGGTAGTGATCAATCAAAGTCGTTACCAATATCTAACAAAGTATTACGTATGAAATAATTTAAATTATTTACTGTTTTGGTAAAGTCATTAATGCCCCCCCCCCCCCCCAGGTTGTAAGATGATCAGTACATCATATGATTTCAATGAAGGTAGAAAATGTTTCAGTTTTTCCACAGTTATTTTAGCTGGTTTTGGTGACTGTTTACTCGTTTCGTGTAATGTAATCTCTTTTTCACATCTTGATATTTCAATAACTTTATTTATAAAAGTCCCGTATAAAGCCCAGTCATTGTTACCTTTAATTTTTTTTCTTGGTTTCTTATGTAGGAAATCCCTTTTATCATGTTGGTTTTGATTCTCATAATGTTATCTAGATCTTATGTAGGAAATCCCTGATATCATCATTGTTCTGATTCTTAGAATGTTATCTAGATCTACATTCTGTGCATGGTGATTAATTACATGAGATCATCATTAACTGAAGCTAAACATGAATTGTTTATATAATCATAAATCTTAACTGTGTCCCAATATTTCTTTATCTATATTTTGTAATGGCGATATATAATATTTTGATGCGCTCAATTGTATTCCTTTTACTAACCGAATATATAATATAATAATAATTAATCCCAAAGGAAATAACTTCAGAAACAACAAAAATAACCATGTCCGGCACGGACATCTGGTCAATTATTGTCATTCTTTCCATTTTTTCACGAGTTGGCTTTGTGATTAGGTGATCATTCCACGGGCATTAATCGGGTCTTTTTACTGAGGTTCAATACTAAAATCCCGCATCACATTTTGATTGTCATATTCATCGATGGTTTAGGCATTTCATGTCATTCCAAAAAGGAAAAAAGGGCGTTTGAGTCTGTGAACAGCTACATAGATAAAACTGGATGTGATTATTGGTTTTATATCCAATGCCAGCATTTCTAGTTTGTTTAGAATTTATATTTTCGTGTTATTCATATCAATATATTAACTAGCATGTACCATTATACCACCTTCATGATAAGTTCCGTCTTATTTATTGAATTATTTATTTACTCTAATCATGTGTCGTCTTGAAGACCCATAATGTCTTTATATGTACCATTAAACCACGCCCATGATGAGTCAGGTCTTTCTGACATGCCTATAGACATTAAATCCGATTTCAGCATCATTTATAAAAAAAAAATCAATTTACTCTCGGGGATGTGTGTGTGTGTGTGTGTGTGTGTGTGTGTGTGTGTGTGATTTGGATTTTTAACGTAGCTTTAAAAATTGTTCAGTCATACCGTTACGATGTCTGCAGTGTGGCAGTTTATAGTGATGTCTAGCACTGGGGCATCATGCCGCAGACATGTAGCATGATGTCCCACCCAGTCACATTATCCTGTAACTAGGCCGACGAGTCCTAACACTAACCTCTTAACGCTGAGCGCCAAGCGAGGCAGCTGTTAGTACCATTTTTTAAAAAAAGTCTTTGGTATGACTCAGCCGTGGATGGAACCCACGACCTCCCGCATCCTAGGCGGACGCTCTAACCACTAGGCCACCGGAGCGGTCCTCTCGGGGATGACAACACTATCAAATGCATGTTTCTTAATCAAGTTTGTTCGTTTACTCTCCATATACTTTTTTGCACTTGGAGGGTAAATGTCGGTGTGTTATTGACTAGTTTAAGTCTTTGAGTTACGATCATAGTACTTTGTGTAAAAAAAACCACAACAGCAACCCCCACACCCACCCGCAACAAAAAATAAATAAAATACAAAAAACAAAAAACAAAACAACACAAAAAAATAAGACAAATAAAACCCCTTATAAAAGAAACACACAAAAGAAGAAATATAGTGTTTGTCTCTGTCGTGTCAAGGACAGAGACTCGGCTCCTGCAGCATCAATATTTCACTCATTCGCTATAATGTATTTTATAATATATATATATATATATATATATATATATATATATATATATATATATATATATATATATATATATATATATATATATATATATATATATATTCTTAGCAGTAACAGCCATTATATGTATGTGCAGATTCTTTAGTCACTTCAAACATAAATATATGCGATTTTTTAAAATGAAAGTTTGTAGATTTTGTGAGTCCCATAACACTCCCTTAGAGAACATGATATGTACAGCACGAGGGCGGTATGGGTTTCATAGATTTGTCAATTTTACGTTTGACAAAGCCGATGCTGCTCTCGGTCCGAAATAGCTGCATATAGACCATACAGAAGAATGGAGCAATTCACATTACCCATCTGCTAGTGTATAACGACATATGAATGGATGAAAGTATTTTTGGTTGATTCTTTGTGAAACAAGTAGAACTATTGTTTTTTCTTTTTTTCGCTTTTTTGTTCTTGAAAGTATCTAATGGTACAAAATGAACAAATTGGTTCAATATTTCGTTGTCAATGCTAATGTGACAAACCGTTTCAAATAGTTAAATACTTATATCTTTTATATATTTTGTAAATGATATCTGTACATAAAGAGCGTCTAATAAAACATCAATCATATTCTGTCATTATTAGGTGGCCCAAGCGTATTTTAATTATTTCCCTTTTTATTTAATGGCTTTAAAGTGTAAGGTTCTTAAACTTGAGAGCAAGGAAAGTTTGGAATTTCAGATTTCCAAACTTTCTATCATGCCGCTCTATCTAAAATATTCGAGGTTTCGTGTTTAGCTTACGCGCTTTTTCTAAGCCACTGAAGTCCGTAATAGCTGTATTCAGCACACGCAAATGGAAATCAGACTAACTGCCTTCTTTATTACATACACATCTGATATCGTACCGAATTACCTACTCAATATATCTGTGTTTTGTCTGAATCTCTCTCTCTCTCTCTCTCTCTCTCTCTCTCTCTCTCTATATATATATATATATATATATAAGGCAGTAAAAATAAATGTTTGTGCGTACTTTTCGACCTTGTTTGCCTTGATCATTATCAACTTGCGTGAGAAAACTTGCTAATAAAGTGGCGGCATCGTCCGGGATTTGAAATAGGCAGAACTATCATCTTTACGAGTAAAGAATTATTATTAGGAAGTATTATTGAGATTTTAAGTGACAGTTTCCATTCAAATTGTATTGGAAAAGATAATAAGAACAAATCACAATGCCAAATTATATATAGTGAAAAATATTCAAAAGGAGATTATGCGAAAAAAAGCCTTCCCAATCTGTCATTTTCACATTTGCATGCTTGTTAGCTTTCATTTACTTACAGTAGTAGTGAAACAAATATCGGGCCAGGTATTTTACCTGAGATAAGTCGGTTCGTTGGAAACATGTAAGTATTTCGTTAATAAGAATTTATAGCATCTGTTAAGTCTGTACTAAGTTGAGACAAGGTATCACTTATTGATAGTATTACTTTACGATGGCGACGGAAAAGCAGATGATAAAGGAGTATGGTGCCATTGGCACGGATGACTTAGCTTACGAGGAGGACCGCCTCCTCATCGAGAAAATGATAAAAGAACGGAAGGCAGAGAAAGTAGCAGAAAGAGAAACCCAGAAGGAGCTGACCAGGATAGAAGCTGCTTCGAAAGAAATAGAATCCCAGAATGAGCTGGCCAGGATAGAAGCGGCTGCGAAGGAGAAGGAAATAGAGCTCGCTCACGCTCTCGAGATTGAAAAGCTACCAGTAGCGGCTTGAACAAGAGATAGACCTTACACAAGTCCGAACCCTGGAGGGAATGGACGACCGATTGCTGATCACCGTATTATCCAGATAAACATGCCGCGATCTAACGAAAAGGAAGAATCTATTGATGATTTCCTCGTTCAGTTCGAAACACTCGCGTGCGTACATAATATTTCTGAACAACATTGGATAATCAACGTTTTGGCCTTTATGTAAGGTGCAGCTAGAGAAGTTTATCACAACTTAGCAGTAGAGTGAGTAGACCAAGCAGACCATTACGACACCCTGAAGAAGGCCCTTCTTTGCCATCATCGGCTGATCACCGAAACCTACCAGAAACATTTTCGAGAGTCAACGAAAAAGCCAACGGAGACCCATTCTCAGTTTCGCACCCGAGTTCGCCGGTTATTTGAGAAGTGGATGAAAATGGCAGATGTTTAACGGTCATATGAAGATTTACGTGAAGCGATACTCAAGGAACACGTTCTGAGTACATACAGACCAGAGTTGACAGTTTTGCTAGCGGATAGAGAGCATAAGAGGCTCGAAGAGATTGCCAACATGGCGGAAAGACACGAACAGGCGCACTCATATAGTGGAATATCTGAGGGTACGGACATACCCCGTCCCACTGAGTCTCACCAAGTGGTTGAGGGAGAGCCAAACGTACGTGACTACTATGGGGACCAGAAGGTCAGAAGTGGAGCCACGGCTTCAACCGTGAAAAATAACTTTGCAGGACGGCGAGAGCCGCCAATGTGCTAAAATTGTAAGCGCCCAGTGCATTTTGTCAGGGACTGTCCCAAGTGAAGGTCGACCCAGGCGAATGCTGTTGCCAGGGAGAAACTTTGGACCGAGGCAATCTGTAAAACAGTAAACCTCGCATCCGCCGCTGTCAATGGAACATATGCCACTATCTTGTACGACACTGGGTGTAGTTATTCCACCTTGTCGACAAGAAGTACGTGAAGCCAGAGGACTATACAGGAGAGGTAATTGAGGTCTAGTACTCCAACAGCACGCGCGGCTCGTTACCAATTGCTATCACTGACCTCGATTCGCCGTACGTGAAAGGGAAAATCTAAGCCGTGTGCTTGTATGGATTGTCACATGACGTCATACTGGTATGTCGTTATGAGTTACCACAACCTAACCCAGCAACCTGTACATCTGTACCGGTGAGTGCTGTGGACACCAGGTCCAAGAGTCGTCAGGCAGAGTCGACGCCGGTGGAAGTTACATCGTCGCCGGTTGAGAACGTGTTTCCATCCGAGCTGAAGAAACGTCAGCAAGAAGACGCAACTCTGTCGCAGTTTCATAAACACTCCCCAGAAGGAACGGAGAAGAGAACTTCAAATGGCGAGGTGAGATTTATGTACAAGAATGAGATCCAGGAATCCAAGCCAGGAAGGAACAAGAGCAATTCAAGCAAGTTTTCGTGCTGAAAGCGAAGCGAGGCGAAGTATTGAAGTTCGCGTATGAAAATCTCATAGGAGGACACACGAGGACTGCCAAGACGCACGATCGTCTTGTCAAAGGATTCTACTGGCCAGCAGTCCATTTAGACGTTGAGCAGTTGTGTCTCTCCTGTGACCAATTTTAGCGGATGGTACCGAAAAACAGATCGTCGACCCGTTCTCTTGCGTAAAACACCACTTATCGATGCACCATCCCTCCGTGCCACGATAGATTTAATTGTACGGATAAAACCCGGGTCCGCACAAGGAAATCGTTATAATTTAACGGTTGCTGATTACTCTACACGCTATCTGGAGACTGTCGCTTTACGCAATATCGATTCGCAAACAGTCAAAAGAGCTTTGCTCTGGATGTTTTCACGAGTCGGAGTGGCCGACGAGATCTTGACCGATCAGAGGACGCAATTCATGAGTCACGTAATAGAGGAGATTAACCGAATGATGTCGATTAAAAATATCACTAACACTCCGTATCACCCACAGTACAACGAACTGTTCGAGCGGTTTAATGGGACTCTGAAGAACATCCTTAATAAATTGTGTGAAGGACTTCTTAAAGATTGAGATCGGTATATTACTGCCATGCTATTTGTATATCGTGAAGTTCCGCAAGCGAGCTTAGTGTTTTCCTCCTTTGAACTCCTATAAGAGAGGACTGGACGATGACTCATAGCCGTACTGAGGCAGTTGTGGACTGACGACTACGCTGTTGAGGAGGTACGCACTACCTGTTAGTACCTCACTGACTTACGTACCAAACTGGAATAGGTTTGAACGTTAGCAAAGGGGAATCTTAATCAAGCAGAGGCTCGTCAGGCGGGATGCTACAACAAATGCACTAAACACGCCAGTAGTAGATTAGGTGTTGCTGCTGTTTCCCCAAGAACACAACAATCTACAAGTGTCGTGGAGATGGCCCTACGTCTTAACCGAGAAGGTTGAGGGACAGACCTACCGGATACGGCTACCATCTAAGGAGAAACTACAATGCCAATCTCCTTATGAAATATAGAGAACGAGAGCCCACTAGCGATTTAGTTGTTGCCACGATCGTCACCAAGGACACCGGAGGTGACCCGGAAAACGCGAACACCGTTCCGAGCTGTCCATTGACGAAGGAAGAGACATCGTCGGACGTAGAGTGCGACCCTGTGCTGTCTAGGGAGCAGCGGAAGGAGATACAGACGTTGCTGACAGAGTATTCGGATGGACTTACAGAGCTACCAAGGAGCACGTCACTCGTCGAGTTAAGTTTAAAGCTAGAGGACGACCATCCAGTTCAATGGAAACCCTACCCTTCGCCCACACTAAGCAACAAGTGGTAAGGAAAAAATTGAAGAAATTATTGCTCTGGGAGTAATCGAACCGGACGACTCCCCGTATAGTTCCCCAGTTTTCCTAGTACAGAAGAAAGATGGCACCCGTTCTTTTTCGCTTTGAATACAAGAAACTGAGTCAGTTGACGAAATTTCAGGTCGAAATACAACCTGACGCAGAACATATTTTCGCCTCCGTGTTAAGGGCGCTATATATTTCGAAGATGGATTTGTACAAGGGCTATTGGCAAATCCTCGTGAGAGAAGAGGATAGGTCCAAACTTCCGTTTGCTACCCAGACGGAACCTACCGATGGCTGGTTATGTCCGTGACTTAGTCATTGCGTCACAGTCGAGTTCGCGGTTAATTCAAAGAGAACTTTGCCGTGGTGGTGAGAAACACGGTTTGTTTTGCAATCATCCATTGATGTCATCGGTCGGCTTAGGCTTAGAGTCTGGAAAACCCGACATTATAACATATCAGTACCACTACCACAGACAATTTTCAAAGAGACCACCGGTATCCAATCAGAACTAAGTCAAATGTTTGGGTGGGTTTCTCACGCAGCCAGACATTTTCCTGTTACATTCATTTTGGAAAAGAGCTGGAAAAAGGAGTTCTAGGGAATTCGGATGAGATGTGGAACAAAGGCTTCTTAGGAAGCTTTCCGGGTGGGATAGGACGCTACGCGAAGATTAGAGAGAGAAGAAGATGTGGAGAGCGCGTGAGAATAGGCAGTAGTGCGAAGTCACAGGGCCTGGAGAACGGAAACAAGGGTACCGGAAGTACCGACAAGGCAGAAGTTGCAGATGAGTAACATAGAAGCGACACGGGAAGGAAACACTCTCACTTTTAATTTCGCATGATGAAATAATTGCCAATTTGAATAGGTCTTGTATTGATTGGAAGCAATTACATTGAAAAATTGTCCTGCAATTGTTGAATACCTTGAGATAGTTTATTAAATTGTTATACCTTTCACCTTATTATTTTTTATACTTTATACATCTAGACCGTCGGCCTTGCTGACTGGGGGCTCGGAGCTATTTAATCTTAAATGTCCGTCCTTCTCCGGTGTTGGTAATACGTCCTTAGGGGGCATGTGACAATCATACTCGTTGTCCATGATATCACTGGTTTTATAGACAGGAATGGGACACATCACAATTCATTTTGATAATATGCCGGTTAAGTTAATGATATGCTATTTCATTATTGACTTTCTGTATGTGAAATGTCACCAAAGCAAGCAAGAGCTCGAATGCCAGGATCAAGGTGTAAAACTGCATGCAGCGTGATTAAGAAATTGTCTTTTCACAACTCCACATTTAGAGTAGTGAAGCATGAGTGAATTAGAACAGTCAGCATTTTGGTTTGTGAATTTCTCCTATCTTTAAGTTGTTACATCATAGGAGATTTCTTACGTTTGGTAGGACATTATGCCTGTGCTTCTTCGTTTTTTTCTTCTCTTTTTCTTCTTATATTATTTAACATCCAATATTCTGTGAGAAGTTTTCTGAATACTTATGGAATATATATTTTTTTCATTTACTGAAATACTTGATTTGTCCAAGAAATAATATTTCACATCTTGAGTACCGTTTTCGTGAAGCTCATTCCGTGGTAATATTTCTCATAGAATATTTTCATGTTGCAAGGGACCAGATTATACATAAATATAATCCTGCAACTTGGTTCCTGAAGAGATGTCTCCTCATGCCAAAACTAGTACTTTGTTTGCGGTTTGTTTTATCATTCGCAAAATTTTGAATACTTGATAAGAATATTTCTCATTGTTGACGGATTTTGCAATCTTATTCTTGAGAAGGTTTCCCATTACTCACATCTTGAATTCGTAATGTCATTTGTGAATATTACTTGTGGAAACTTTAATTATTGATATAACAATGTATATTCAGCACTGTAGCATAGTAGTATGCATCAGGATGAATAAATTCGTTATTACAGTCAAATACTAACCAGCACTGAAGGAAGTGTGTTGAAATCCTACATCATTGCACAGTTTGTGACAAATACATGGATGATGTGGGGAAGGGGAGGGGAGGGGAGGGTGCGTGAGATTCTGCAAGTACATCGAAAATTAGGCGCATAGGTAGCGTACAACAGCAGATCAAGACCAGCAGAAATACTTTCGAATTTTGTTGCAAAAGGGGTCACCTTTGACCAAGTAAAAGAACTGAAAAGCATCGGTAACCTAATCTTTATCTTCACCAAGAAATCCCTAGTAAGGAAATAACACATTACAAACCGGACTACAGATAGGTGTTTAAAGCAAAATGATGACGACACAAAGGGGTTCCATAATGTCCTTACATGGGTAAGCATTTTCAGGATCGCAAAGGAGAAAACGCAGAAGGTACTTATATTTTTATACTTTATGGGCTTCCGCCTCAAAATATAATACCGTGTCTTTGTATTCTGTACATTCCCTGCAGAAGGTGCATAAAGACAGATAATATGGTTCGAAATTGAGCTGCTGAGGTAGGCAAGACACCGTCGATATCTAGTGATGTGGAAGCGGTGATCGAAAATGACATTTTAGAAAAGATCTCAGAGGATGATGATGAGGAAATAGGAGAAGAGGCCATCATGCAAAAAGACTTAGTTCAGGAGGATGTTGATAGAGACCATGTGGGAAACTCGATCCCCACGTTTTGTTAACTTCATAGTTAATTTCGTATCTGTAAAAAAGTAGGAAGAAGTGAATAATAAACGGAAGCCATAATGCAGAAAGGTGATAAAGAAAAAAAGCAAGAAAATGGAAAAGAGAAACCAAAAGACAAAGACAAAAACACACAACCTTAGTCCACCAGACTCAGAAATAGAGCCAGAGAGTAAAAACCCCTAACTTGGTGATTTGGAAGAAAGCAGTCCAATTAGTGAACATATCTTTTTAGGATAAACGAGGAACATGAAAAGAAAACCATTTAAAAACGAAGGTTATATGAAAAATCTCTCGCTTGATGCAGAATAGTCGAGATAACCTGGATAATCAAGAATAGGCAGAACAAAATAAGAAAATAAAATACAAGGGTTTCACATTAGAAAGATGAATAGTATAGCTATAGAACAAAAAATGCAAAAACAAAAACACCCCCTCACCCCAGAAGACAAAAACATGTCACTCTTGACAACTAAGACAAATAGCAAAAGAATGCTAGTCGTATGACACGATCATTATAAGCTTATCCATTATACAAAAGAAAGAGGAAAGATAGAACTAATTTGTGTAAATATTAATTATATAGACATAATGAAAATTGTCGATACCATTCATAAGTAAAATGAATTAAAAATAAATATAGAGGGAAAAATAAAACGAGGAGTAAGAATATTTATAGAAAAATTAATTAGAACAAATCACAATGCCAATTTATACATAATGAAGAAATGTTCAAAGGGAGATTATGCCAAAACCCCCAAACTATTATTTTATAAATGTGAGAGTATCATTTAGATAAAGAAATCTTCAAGTTTAATATACAAATAATGATCTGAATAATTATTCACAACAAAACTCTGTGGAAAAAAAGAGTCAATTTTAATTGTAAAAGAAATAATAGAATTACAAGTTTCAATGTGGATGATAAGCTCATATTAAGGCATATAAAACTAAAACACATATACACGTTTTATTATGAATTTGTTGTACATGTACTTTGTTTCCATTGATTACGTAGTTTTGAGACGGTCCCTTGTCCAAAGCAAATGGCTGCTTTTGACGAGTTTAATCTGAATTCATTTAATCCATTTTTGTTGTTATTTTAACTCGTCACTATGTTTGCGATAAACTATAAGGTGGTTATTTCTTACCGGATGATGATATTTTATGCTGCATTGTTCGTTTAATATATATTTTCTTCGTCTGTCACTGCCTCCTGGAACGTGGTTCGCTATGTTTGTAGTTGCATCATTGTTCTCAGCATTCTATCTTACTGAGAGCGATGTGGAATCGGGTCATAATTATTATTTCCGGTTCAGCACTCACAAATGTTGTCCTATTCTCGTTTTTAGAAAAGTTTTTTTCTCTCATTTTTGGCGCTGATATAAGAGATTTAGGCATTCTTTGGATTGATTTAAAGGTAATTATTTATTCTTTAGAATATAAGCATTATTTTGTGGTTATCTGTGTTTATTTAAGAGACAGTGTACAGTAAGTAATGAGACATTGATACTGATCCGGAAATTAAATTTGTGACCCATTGCACGTTGCTTTGTATATAGTCCAGCCTGTCAAAGAAATGATCTATGACACGAACTTCACCGTGAATTCATATTTGAAGGTATTTTAGATTAACATGTGATTTATTATCACTGGACACAGTGGAACGTCAGTACTATGAAATACAAATAGAGGTTATACAGGAAAAATATCTGTTACTTGAGTCCAATTGGTAGCGTTTCTTTTTCTTTCACCTGAATCGGGGAACCTTGGTTGTCCCTGTTGAAGATATTTGTATAAACATCCAAGGTTCCGGTAGGATGCAGAGAGTATAAATAAGGTTTAGTCGTCCATATTTCAGACAGATGGCAATTACGCTCTCAGTCGTCTGTCTAAATTCCAAAATTCGCTATTAAAATTGTTACTGTTTGGGAAATTTTAAAAAACCCTAATTGTATTGAGGTAAACTCATCTCGAAACTGTTACTTTATTATAATGCCAAATTTTTGGTTTACCCGGATATTGGGTTTTCCCAGAATTTGTCTTATCCAAATATCCTATTTGGCCTTTATGTTCATTTACCCAGGTTTCGAGTTCTTCCAAATTTCTGATTCGCTAAGATTTTGTCTAATTCACTTTCGGCTTTTTCCAGGTTTTCGTGTGAGTTTATTTTTACATATCTTTTATGTAAGTAGACTGTACATGTCTCCATCTAATGGATTACCACAAGATGATATAAGCAATATTATAAACTTTACAAAATTTAAGTTAGTTAAAAATATTTACGATAAAACTCTGTTGTTCTTAAGTATACGAACAATTGTGGAGTATTGTGAAAATCATGCTTTGTGAAGCTTGAAAATGATTAAAATCTACATTGTTCTGTCTAGTTGAAATTATGACAACACAAAGAAGAGAAAAAGGAGAACACAATAAAATGTAAAACATCCATTTTAATTTTATTTATAACATTATAAATAACATACTTTTTTATTAATTGTCTGTAATATCTTTTGTCTCTCTCTCTCTCTCTCTCTCTCTCTCTCTCTCTCTCTCTCTATATATATATATATATATATATATATATATATATATATATAAGCACACATACAAACAAAACGATTTATGCAAGAAATAACAGATTTTATACAACAATACATTGTAAGAAAGGTAATATGGATTAAAAGGTAAAACAGATTACTGATTCTAGACCATTTCCCAATAACTTCAGAAACATAAGTGTTACATCCGCAAAAATAGGGTGCAGGGGTCATGTAAAATTATTAGATATTAGAAAAGGAATACAATTGTATACAAACAAGATAATTGCAAACAGAATAATAGGAACGTTGGAATAATGACCATATTCAAAAATTCATAAGAGTTAAAATTAAAGATGAAAACATTAACTAAATATATATTTAGATACATGAAAAGGCAGAATAAATAGTTAAGACAAAAAAATTATAAATATAACAAAGAGCGCTAATTCAAATAATATTTACAAGGAGGATGCCAAATTTACAAGAATAAAAAAATATGGAACAACATAAACTAAATGTAGCCAGAAAGAAGATTTGGTAAATTTGGAAATATATATGTTAAAGCAAAAGGTATATATAGAAAAGAAGAATCAGTGGGCGAATAAAAGAAAGAACCCTATAAAATGTAATAGTAGGTGAGAAAATAACTGATAGTAAGCAAATTAACTAGGAAATCCGCGAATATTATACAAATCTAATGTACTATATAAAACATAGCACAAGAAACTATCAATGTATATTGTGACCGTATCGAGGTAAAACAAATAACAGAGCTAGCTAAGAAGTCTTCTGACATTCTTAAAACAAATAAGAAATCAAAGAAGGTAAATTATAAACTAAACGTAAATTTCCTGGCTTTAATGATCTTGCACCAGATTTCTATGACAAAAAAAAAAGAAGAAAGAACAAATGCCAGTTTTAGACATATCATGTAATGCTATTTACTTATAGGGAGAAATACCATCTTTGATGAAAGAAGACAGAATAACTACAAGATATAAATGGAATGGAGATATAATGGAATTTAAGAATTGTAGATCAATATCGTAGCTAAATACAGACTATGCAATTATAAGCAAACAATTAGCAAACGGAATCAAAGGCCGCGTGGATGAAATAATAATTATCAATCAAAACTGCGTGGAGACTGAAAAATAATATAATAAATATTTAGAGTATAATAAATTGGAAGGGAGAAAACGGGGTAGTGATTTTGCTTGATCAGAAAAAAGCCTTCGACAGAGTCAAACATTTTCATATATATATAAATACGGTTTTTAATAAATTTGATTTCGGTTAAATCTATCAAAAGTGAGAAAAATACTATATAAAAACTTCATATCAGACTTAAATGATGAAAAACATATTGCACCAACTAACTATATAGACAACTATACAGTATTAATGTACATTGAAAAGAGGGCTAAATACAGAACTGGGCCCTGGTTTTTGTCTCCTTGCAGTGAATCTGCTATTGTTGCATGGACGTGCATTTCTTATTTTATTTTATTTTCTGTACTGTCATGAACGTGCCATGCAACTTGTAAGACGTTTTCCATGCTTCTTTTGTTCTGAATTGTTAGAATTTTCTCGGAACCATTTCATTTATAAGGCCAGCCCAATCCTTTTTTAAAAAACATATTTTGTATGGTTTTGATCATTTATATCTGTTTTATTGAAAGAAAAAGAATAATGAAATGTAAATGACCTTCCTTTTTACTACTCATTGTTAAATAGTCAAAAGAGTTAAGAATCTTAAATTAAATATAACATTTTATAGCAGGGAAACCTTTTCATTTTACTAAAGCAATACCAATATGCAAAACTATTTAATATAAAATTTGTGTCTTTGTCTTGATTCTTTTTCTTAAATTTAAATATGTTCCAGCATTTTTTTTCATGCTATGTGGTCTGCATGATCTGCATAATATTTGGCTTGCTTTATTTGCTGCAAAATATATTTATTACTTCAGGGTTTCCTTTCTTGCGAAACATTTTATGTATTCATGCTATGTGATTTGAATATTGCTTGCTTTCTTCGTTCCGAAATGATCAGTTATATTTTGAAGCTCGTTTAATGAAGATCAGAGCCCAAGCAACATCTTATTCTTCCTTCAAGAAAAGGCAAAGAGAGATTAGAACAAAACTATTTAATTCAAAAGATTAATATTTTATCAAATGTTAATGAAACAATTAATGACGATTTGATAAGAGAAAAACAAAATACGTTACAATCATTGCATCAGCAAACACTTCAGTGAAAAGGTCTCCAGTTGGATGGATTCAAGAAGGTGGGAAAATGGCTAAATATTTTTGCAGGTTAGAAAACCGAAACCAGGCCCGGACCTAGAATGTTTGGGGCCTAAGGCAGCAAGCGATGAGCGGGGCCAAAGGCAAAAACAAATCTGTTCAAGCTCACTACAGTAAAAGAAATGTATAGCCAGCAGCGTGGTGCCCCTGAAAGCGCGGGGCCCAAGGCGGTTGTTTCGTTCGCCTTGCCATAGGGCCGGGCCTGACCGTAATTATGTTTGGAAAGTCATGAGAAGTATCATAAAAAGTGGATACACTCTCATTACCAACCAATAGGAATAATCAAGGAGACACAATCATAGCATGAAAGTCTATAAGCCTCAAGAGAAGTTGAAAGCAATAATTATATTTAATAAATGATGACACTAACATTCAAAACTAACTGGAAAAGGAGAAAAGTTATATGAGTAAGATATCGTATCCTGAAACTTTAGCTCCCTTACGAACATGCAAAAGTCTAAAAGTTCCGATGGGTTTTCTACATTACTGAACTGTTAATAATTTTGTTAATGATGTGTAATATTTTCTAGTTGGGCCGCTTAGTTATGGTTATGAAATAAACAGTCTCTCAGCAATCAGAAGAAAGGAGTTATTACATGCATTCCTTAAGGTAATAAAGATTAAAGATAGGAATTATCTAATGAATCGGAGAATATTATTTCTCATTATTACTAACTATAAAGTGGTCGAAGCATGTATTGCTAATAAGATTAAAACTCATTACCATACCTGATTAATATTGCTTAAACTGGTTTATAGCTGGTAGTTCCATTTGGAAAGATATAAAGCATTATATGATATACTGTTTTACCCTGTTTACCAAGTATGTTACTATAGACTAAGTTTGAAAAAATGCTATGATTCTATGGAAGGAAAGTCTTTATTTGAAGTACTAACTTTCTTCGACTTCAATATTTCAATAATTAAATGGCATGAAATATTTTATCACAGTATAAAAAACTTGTTGACTGTGAATGGATATACTAAATATTGTTATATATATATATATATATATATATATATATATATATATATATATATATATATATATATATATATATATATATATATATATATAAGGTGATCTCCTTTGACATTATTTCTTGTTACCCTGTGCAGAGATACTGTCATTAATTGTTAAAAGGAATGAAAATATTAATGGTATCACTACAGAGGGAAACGAATGTCTATTATCTCAGAAAGCTGATAATACAACATTGTGTTTGGATTAATCGAAAACATCTATTATAAAGATAATGCTGACATAAAAATGTTATATAAAGATCTTCGGCCTTAATGTAGGCATAAAAACAAATATGGATAGAAAGAATGAAAAGGAGCCATAACCGTTTGTAAATAGTTTATAATGTATATTGGATAGGTCATAGTTTCACAATGTAAGGCAATATTTTTTTCTAAAAAATTAAATCACATAAAATCTTAGTTATGAATGTCAATTAAATGAAATGAAAGTACTATTGACTCATTGATCAAAGAGATTCTTAGCCTTATGGGAAAATTACTATGATAAAGTCGCTTGTTTTATTAAATTAAATTACATATTGATAAGTTTACCAAGAATGGTCAATTAAAATGTCAATACTTTATTCTACAAGCACTTCTGGAAATCGACAGTTGAAAGGAAAAAAAGAAACATAAGTTATGAAGATAGAGTAATCGCAATATTTGAATGAAACAATTTTATATTTTCTTTTAAATTATCCATTGTCAGAAGAATATTTATCAGGAATATAAAATGGAATCAACTAATGTTTCATTCGTTTAATTTTGTTGACGATATTTGACAAGCTTGGTATGAATTCTGTGTAAACAAACATAAGAGATGTTGATGCTATACTTTTTTAAAAGTCGAAAGAGTTTTTCAGATTTACTTACTGGTGCTCTAATGTATAACGAAGATATTTAAGTCGGAGGATGGTCTTTATTTTGCCATAGCAATGGATTAAAACGGGATATTGATTATTAACGATATTGTCAAGAGTAATGGAGAAATCTTTCAAAGGAAAATGCGGATGTGTATTTATTATTACGGTATAGCTGATCGCTTCTCCAATTTTGTTCTTTTCTTTTGTTTTTTGTTTTTCCCTTTTTATAATGCAAAGTTCAGTTGCTTGAACTCTGTACATAGACGAAAAGAATATGTGGAAAAGAGAAATTATGAGGACCAATTACAATGATTATCATGCAATTACTTAACTTACAATGCAAATATGAAAATGCGATACAACAACCATTGAACGACAATTGTTCCGTGATACAAAATGTTTTCAAGAACTTCATCACTCTAAAGTACAAATATATTTTTTTGTAAACAAAAAGTAAACACACTTTTCAATCCGTACGCATACATTCGTACACATACAGGATTATGTGTGCTAGGGAATTATCCCCACGTTATCGTTCAAACGTAGTCAAACTCACATTGAGCGGACATCCTAACTGTTATTTCTATCATTAAGAACAGTATCTAACGCCCTTTTAGTCTTGTTTTATTCTCGATAAAATATACTGAGTTCTGATATGGTATTACATTAAAGTAAAAGACAACAGCATGACCCTTTGCATGGAGTAGTGCTCGCTGGAGTGACGTCAGCCACTACAATAGAGAAAGTGAGAGAGAGAAGAGTCTAAGGAAATGATGATAACTGGCTCGTAAGCTATGTAAATATTGCATAAACATATACTGATTGAAGGACAGAGATTTCAGCTGGGTCTACATATATATAATCAAGGCCCGTTCGCCAAAAGAGTCTGGTAATGAATAAATAAGTGTCCACGAGAGCGAGAGAGAGAGGGAGAGAGAGAGAGAGAGAAAGAAAGAGAGAGAGAGAGAGAGAGATCGCGAGAGATAGCGAGATCGAGATCGATCATATCATACTTCATTTGATTCTCCTTTGCTTTTTATATGTACATATATGAGGCTCGGCAAAAGAAACAGTAGAAATAGGTAATATAAGGTGAACCATCCAACAAGAGAGAGAAAAAATTAAGAAAATATAAATATTAAGAACACAGAAGGAAAATGGAAGTTTTTTTGATCATACTTTGTTCTCTGTTTGTCCGAATGCAACCACTGTATGTAAAATAAATGTTCCAGCTTAGCAATGGATTAGTAATTAAGCATGACAGTATGATCTGTTTTTATAACTTTAGTGTAAACAAGATATAACAGGTCAAGTTGATACGGATATGTATCAAAGATACACGCTAATAAATTTGCAAAATCCGTCTGGTTATAGTTTCCTTCATTTAGGATCCAGGTGGCTCGTTTTGTTTTCTTGCCACTTTTGTTTATGTCCTGGATAGATTCAAAGCTCTCATATCTCTTTATATAGTAAATTGCTACATGCAAAATGCTCGCATTTTTTAGAACATAATTTTGATTTATCTTACACATTATTCATCTTACTTTCATATTGTTGGTGGTTGTCTTCTCCTTGACTGGAATCTCTATAAGCACGCGCAGCTCCCTGATGGTCACTTGCTTCCGTTACTGATGTAGAAACAGTCTGTAACAAATTGAAAGTAAATGAACTTGTCCAATGATCTCATTCGAATACATCTATCTATCTATCTATCTATCTATCTATCTATCTATCTATCTATCTATCTATCTATCTATCTTTAATTGTTTGTTAGTTTTATTTTTTTTATTTTTTTATTTCATTACATGCTATTCTAATGTAACATTGTATGTTTGACATGATCTTGTCCAAATTTTAGTTCATTTCTGCTTGACGCAAATTGACTTTTTAATTTTATTCATTGTAAAGAACTAATATTATTATTAATAGAGGAAGTAAATAAGTTTATTTGGGTCAAGGTATTTTAAATTCCTAAGTGAATTTTGCAGGTTATTGCTTTTATTTTGTAAACATCAGGATCATTCTAGAATTTTATTTTCCATTGCGGTAATGTTTTTTTTAAAAAAATAATAGAAAATGCTAATTTAATTGTGACTTGAGGTCGAGTAGAGAACTATGTATATAGTAACTAAGAGGATTTTATCATTCGTGCTTTAAGATGTAGCACTTTCAGGCTGTATCATGTTGTGTCCAGTTGTGCTGAATTTTATTTTTTTTCAAATTATTGAATTCAAATGATTAATTTCTCTTGAAATACCATAGTGGTCTGATACAATTCTTGGATAGAGACATTTACTGGAAGTTATAGTGTGTTCAGACCTGGAAATCTATTTATGTGATTGAACAAAAGACTTTTGGCACATCAACACACTAGGAGCTATAACAGACACATCATATATATATATATATATATATATATATATATATATATATATATATATATATATATATATATATATATATATATATATATATATATATATATATACTGCATAAGTTTGTGTAGGGCGCAAATTGAGATTATCCAAAGTACTCACAGCTGGCTAACCTATATTTTATTGGAGATTCCAATGCAGTAGCTGAACCAAATATATTGAGGATTACAAGAATAAGGTATTTAACAAGTTCTTTAGAGATACTAATCTAGTAAGAAGTTCTGGTCATTTAACAATATGCACTGGTCCCCAATTATTCATTCATTCTACTGAAAACTATGACTGATCATTTTGTACTTTCGGATCAATGAATGTGCAACCTACGAAGTGTGCATATTTTTCAGATAACGAAAAGCAATTGGCATCTGACCACCGTCCTTTAATTATGTTCCTTCTTAGTTTCCTGTGGGAAAGACTTTAGACAGTTTGTGAATAGAAATAGCATAGCTTGGATGCTGATCGCTCGAAACTTTCCAACGCAACTGGAACATGCATTAATCTCATGAAATCCAAACCAAGAAGCCACAATAGAATTTGCCACGATTACCTCAGAGAGTGTCTGACAACTGTTTGATGCATACCTTGAGACTGTGTGACAGAAATATCCCATACTGTTTCCAGTTCGACATCTTCCTCCGATTAATCTTTTATTTTCAGAGGTAAAATGTCGCTTTCATCAGTAAATTAAATTGTGTTCTATTTTGCAGAAAATGATTGCACTTGTGCTTTTTCTTTGTAAGGTAATGTTAGCAGTTATGCAGTCTTGTTAGTCCGTGTGTCTTCGTGTACAGCTGTTAATAATTTAACTAACTAATTAATTAAATAATCCATAAATTGATTAATTAAATAAAGAATCAATTACTCAATTAATTAAGGAATGAAAGAATGAATGAACGAATGAATGTATGAATGAATTGATGAATGAATGAAATATTGAATTAACGAATGAATTAATGAATAATTGAATTTCATGATTAATCCAATAATTCATTCATTCATTTAGTCAAGTAGAGTGAGTATATGTCCAGACCTAGATTTAGTAAAACCTGATACTATTATTCTCGCTCAAATTGCACTACAGACTTTCCTTGTACTGCAGTTTGCATCACGCTGTAGAGAAGAAATGACTGATCGTCCTTTCGCTCTCATCGTTTGATGAAAATGTGCAAATGAGTGATAACTTTTTCATATTCCTGTATGTTCTTAAATTTTGCACCAACTGTACTGTGGAGACTTAAGGCAGAACCTTTACCATTGGGAATTACGGATAAACCCCTTATATTTAATTTGTAAACACGCTAATATATTTACAGAGAAACGTTCTTGTCAATGTACATTGTTTCGGACTAGTTTCCAGTTTGCCAGGGGAGTGAGACAAGGAGGCCTTTTGTGAACCTTCATATATACAACATTTATAAATGATTTACTGCTACAGTTAGAGAATAGTAGAATTTGAAGAAAGCTAGGATACAAACCGGTAGGAAATACAACTTTAACGGATGATATTTCCCTTCTGACTACTTATCCAAAGAATATGTATAAGCTGGCAGATATCACTTACGTTTACATTAACAAATGCCAATTTGAGCTTAGAGTCACAAAGTGTTACGAAATTTAAAACACAGGAATTGTGTCAGTATGAAATGGTACCTTCGGTCGTTTTGTTTTTCTGTTGTCGTTTCTGCATAAAATCTGGGACACCGTATTAACTCTCCGTCCAATAATATAACACTCGAGACATTGAAAGAAAGGGAAATATCTTTTTAGATCCTTTGGTATAGGAATGAAACAGAATGGTTTACAACCTTTGTTTGCTGAAAATGTGGTCCAGAAAGGTAAAGTTTACTTCCGTGTTTTATGGTAGTGAATTATGGTGCAACGTTTCATAAAATTTAATTCTTCATTTGACAAAAATCTGACGTATTTTGTCAAACATTTACAAAGCTTTCAGACAAATACAAAATCCGACATGATGATAGAATGCTAGGTTGGATCGAAGCAGAGTCCGATATTGAAAAGAGACGACCAATGTTTTTAAACAGATTATGTTTGAAATGTAATGATGTCCATGCAAACCTTTGGACACCACTGCGCTATTTCAATTTATTTTGAGCGGATGCAAATCAGGTCACAGGGTAATTTCAAATATTTAAAATGGTTTAAAGAAATTTGATTTGCTTCAGTATCAAGCATATTTTTTCAGCATTCCGACATTGCCGAAAAACAAGCTTGGTAAGAATAGGAGTAGTGAATGGGGATACCCTAGCGACAATGGGAATTAGCATTACAGACCCCCCCCCCGGGACAATCTGGCGACAATGGAAAATTAACATGGAGAAAAATCGTGGGACAATCTGGCGACAAGGGAAATTAACATGGAGAAAAATCGTGGGACTGTTGAGCGACAAGGGAAATTAACATGGAGCAAAATCGTGGGACTGTTGAGCGACAAAGGAATTTAAACAGGGTGGGACTGTATAGCGTCAAGGGAAATTGAACATGGGATTTTTTTAAAAAAAAAATTTAAAAAAAAGAGGGGATAGGCAATCGAAAGTCATTCTCTTTTCGAGACCTATGAGTGGCCCTGAAAAGGACCTTTGGGTTTATGTTAATATTAACATAGATGGCATCTGTCACATCTTCTTCTTCTTCTTAAACTCCTTCTAACTGCAGGTCCATACACAAGTACCCTCTTGAGGCATCCTTGTCTTTCTATGTAAACTCTTCTCATCCATAGACTAGTATCTGTCCTATCAACAACAGTCCACTTGGACCGGACATACATGAGCATGTCCGTCCTAAACATCATTGAAGACACAAGGGTGGATGATTCAACTGTGGTCCACATCTTGAGGCGACGAGAACAGGTGAATCAATGCAGTGAACTGCGCTTATTTATAGGTAAAGGAAGGATTGAAACGGATTGAGTTCATTCACCAATCCGAACACGCGTTACAAAATTCAGTCAGCCCGCATCCAATCCGAAGAGAGCAGTCTGTGACGTCACGTGGTCTATATAGATTCGCTAGCGCCTGTGTGCTGTCAATCCATGCGACAGTGATTCAACATGACGGAAACTCAGAAAACGATCCATTGGGGTGCACCAGCAGTGGAGACCGCCCAAGGGAACCCGGACTTACTTTCAGAAGAGGTAAATTGGGATTTTGTGGATTTTCTTACCTCGCAAGAATTTGTTCCGGAACCTTCCTTACCTTCTTCATTACCGCAAGTGGAGAATTTTAGACAGAGACAGAAAGAAGAATTGGAGAAATTTATACAACGACAAAAGGAAGCGGAACAAGCTTTTCTCCTACAGCAACAGCAGCAAGAAGAAGAGGTAAGAAAAAAACAACAACAACAAGAAGAAGTAGCAGCAAAGAAACAAGAGGGTGAAAATCAAACGGTCACGGTACTGTTGGACATTTTAGCGGAGTTAAGGAGTCTGAAACAAATGTATCAGACTTCTTTATTACGACCGAAGAGAATACGACCTTCCCGAGCTAAACACCTCAACCCTGTGACTAAGCCTGTCGTACCACCCTTAGTGATTTCAACCCAATCATCATCATCATCATCAACAGTACGCAGTCCAGAAGTAGGCCTTGGCCGTGGCAAAGGCTTAAGGCAGTTAAAGTTGATTGCTTAAACTCACCCCTACACCAAAAAAGGCCCTTTTCAGGGCCACCCACATTTCTCGAAAAGAAATACAATTTCAATTGCCAATAACTCAAAAAAAACAAAAAAAAAACAACCCATTTTACCCCTATAGTACGTGTATATGAGTGCGTGAGTGTAGCTTCTTATTTTAAAATCACAACTCAAAGACACTTACCTTATGTAATTAATTTATTCTTTTATTCATAGTTACAATCCAATTCACAATTCACAACAGATCACTTCAAAACGTTCATTCACTTCTTCTGTCTCCTTGTTTAGTCTCTCTGTTTTTTAAATTTCTTCACCGTCACACTCTTTTCCTCTTCTTCCTCCTCGCTTCCTTCCCTTCTTCTTTTCTACTCCTGTTTTTTTTTTCTTCACCTGTCTGCTTTCTTCCTCTGAAAAATCCCTCTCTTCTTCCGAAGAATCCCTCTCTTCTTCTGAAGAATCCCTCTTTTCTTCTGACTCCTCTTGTTTCTTTTTTGGGCAATCTGGAGACCAATGTCCTTTTTCTTGACAATAATAACAGGTATCTTGACTTCTGTCTTTTTTAGCCCCTTTTTTTCTTTTTTGACGGTCTGGACACTCTGAAGACCAATGCCCTTTCTTCTGACAGATATAGCAAGTATCTTCACTTTTATCTCGAAAGGAAGGAGAGTAGTCCGTAGGCTGGTCTGAAGAGAATTTTCAAATGACTCCTCGCAAAGCTCTGATGAAACGTTCGATTTGGCTAGTCTCTTCCATCGTTGTGCTCGGTTAGAGAGTGAAATGAATAGTGAAAGGACAAGACACACACCCTTTTATATACGCTGGTCTGCCATGACTATAAATTAGTCCATGGTGTTTAAACTTGAGTCATTTGACGTTTTTTACTCAAGATGAAACGATCCTATTCATTCGAGAAGAAAGAAGAAGAAAGTAAGAGGCAGAAACGTGATCTATCGCCTCGTACCAGGGCTGAAGTCTTGGCACAAATTCATGCCAGTGATTTTGAAGAGGACATGTGTGAACCAGAATCCGAACCCTCTAAACCAAGTTCACCACCCTTAGTCAACCCTGAAAAGTACTATTCCATTCGAGAGACGGAAAAGCGCTCCTCTAGAAAATTTAGAACCACGGCTTACAAATACACGGTGAAGTTTAAAGATTTCAAGGATGAAGTACCGTTAGAGAAAGCAGAAGGGTTCATCACTGGGGTGTGGGATTCTTTGCTCACCTCACTCAAGCGACAATGTCAACCCAAAGAAGACGATCGCTTGAGACTTTCCATACAACACGACTGTTTGAAATCCCCTGTTTGGATCGAGTTTAGCACCCCTGCAGAATTGACCGCTTTCAAAGTCATGGACAAGATTCAACACGTGCAACAATCTAATGACCAGTTTGACATCACCGATGGAAAAGCCACACTAGACATGACCCACGTCTCTCCTCCTCAAGGGACTGGACGCAAAAAGATGTTATTGGTGGACTACCTTCGCAACACCAAAACAAGTCTCGTCCGAATTAACAACCCTCAAGACCAGATGTGTTTAGCCCGTGCCATCGTGGTGGGACGAACCTATGCCAACAAGAACGACACGGTAGAATGGAAAAGAACCTGGAAAACTATTGAACGATCCGACCGAGCCAAACAACGAAATGAAGCAGAACTACTGTTACAACAAGCCGGACTGTCCAAAGACACACCCTGTGGCATTCCTGAGATGCAAAAATTGCAAGATGCCCTAGCTCCACGATACACCTTGAAAGTGTACCCTCAAGAAATGCGCGGACCTCTGTTGTTTCGAGGGAAAGACTTTAAGGACGGAAAATACATTCATGTCTATTATCACGATGACCATTTCGATACCATTACCAGTATCACCGGATTCCTAGGATACGGTTATTACTGTGAGAAATGTGACCATGGTTATAATAATCGAGAGCAACACAAGCATTGTGGATTGAAATGCTCAGGATGTTTGGCCTCTCCACCCTGTCTGAGCGAAGGACCAATGCCTTGTTCAACTTGTCTGCGCACGTTTGTCAGCCCTACCTGTTACCAACAACATTTGAAGATGCAAGGTTCACAGCAGAAATGTGCTTGTCAACTGCTGAGATTGTGCCCTACGTGTGGACAAGGCATACATACCAACAGTGCCAAGGCACACGTATGTTCAAGAAATAAAAAATGTCACATTTGTCATGACATCGTGGACTTGGAACACCAATGCTACGTGCAAAAATGCCAACCCCCACCAGAGAAAGAGGACGGTCACAAGAAGAAAGGCAATTTCATCTTTTTCGATTTCGAATGCATGCAAGAGACCGGCATTCACATTCCCAATTTCTGTGTGGCTCATCGAGCGTGCGAGAAGTGCATTCAGGAACCTATCTTCAGTCATTGCCCTCACTGCAGCAAGATTCCTGGAGGGCGTGAAAAAATCTTTCGGGGACCGAACACGTTAGCCGATTTTGCCCAATGGGTTTTAGACCCCATCGACAAGAAGTGGAGCCAAGAGGACATCGAACGTTACGGAGATTGTCATCGTCATGCCACGGTGATGGCTCACAATTTCTCCGGATACGATGGACAGTTTCCTTTGAGATACTATACGGAACAAGGCACCGAGCATCCTAAAGTGACTTTGAACGGAGCCAAAATCATTTTCATGCAAGTGGGACAAGTACAGTTTAAAGATTCGATGAGCTATTTGGCCATGCCTTTGAGCCGAATGCCTAAAACGTTTGGAATGACAGAAATGACTAAAGGGTACTTTCCACACTTTTTCAATACGGAAGCCAATCAACACACCGTTCTGCCCCATTTACCTGAGGCTCACTATTACGACCCCGACAACATGCGTACCGAACAACGAGAAGCTTTCTACGCTTGGTACCAGGCTCACGCCTCCGACCCTTTCGACTTTCAGGAAGAAATGTTAAAGTATTGTCGTTCCGACGTGGACATTTTACGACGTTGCTGTGGAAAATTTCGAGAACTGTTCATGGAACACGGAGGGGTCGATCCTTTGAAAGAAGCTTGCACCATTGTCAAAGCGTGTTCCTTAGTGTACCGGGAACGATTCATGCCTGAAAACACCGTAGCTGTCATCAGTCCTCAAACGACCCACTATGTCAAACGTCAATACCCGGTCAAAGCCTTACACTGGTTACATTACTTGTGCGACAAGGAAGACAAGTGGATTCCGCTTGCCCGCAACGGAGGGGGCGAAAAGACCATCGGAACGCATTCGGTCGATGGCTGGGACTTAGAAAACCCCAAGATCGTGTACGAGTTTAACGGTTGCTTATTTCACGGATGTCCCGTCTGTTACCCTGACCGTGGCACTAAAAATCAGTTTTTACAACGAACCATGGAAGACTTGTACCAGGACACTTGCCAGCGGCGCCTAAAGTTGGAACAGGAAGGATACCAAGTGGTGGAAATGTGGGAACACGAATACGATCACCGTTTGAAAACCGATCCCGAGTCAGAAAGGCATTTTCGCTGACTACGTGGATGCCTTTTTGAAACTGAAGCAAGAAGCCAGCGGCTATCCGTCCTGGTGTCACACTCCCGAAGACCAAATACAATTAAGAGAAATACTATGAACAAGAAGGCATCACTTTAGACCACATCGAGAAAAACGAAGGCAGGCGATCGTTTGCCAAAGTGATGTTAAATTGCTTGTGGGGTAAAATGGCACAACGACCGTGTTTACCCAAGACGGAATATTTGACAGAACCTTCCCGCTACTTCCAGATGATTCACAACAAAACCAAATTCATGAAACACGTGGACGTCGTTCGCGAGGATTTGATCTTGGTCAATTACGAAGAAGATCTGGACTTTGTACAAGACGACCCTTTTGGAAATGTCATCATTGCGGTTTACGTGACAGCTCATGCTCGCTTAAAATTGTACGAAGCTTTAGAACTGTTAGGGGAACGCGTCCTGTACTTTGACACGGACAGTTGCATTTACATCCATCACCCGACTCAACAGCACCCTGACATCGAAGGAGACCGTTTAGGAGCCTGGACAGACGAGCATCTCGACAACAAGATTCTAAGTTTCGTCAGTGGCGGTCCCAAAAATTACGGCTACGAATAACGGGACGCACAAGGAGAAGTGCACACGACGTGCAAAGTGAAAGGACTGACTCTGAATTATCGTACCAGTCGTGTGGTCAACTTTGGGGTATTGAAAGAAGCCTTGCAATCGGGAGAGGATGCAAACTTTAAAGTGACCACCTATCAACCGAACAAGATTGTACGTTTACCCACTCACCACATCGTCAGTCGGCCCTTGGAAAAAGTCTATCAAATCGTGTACCAGAAGCGAGTTCGACTTCCCAATCATTTCACCTTACCGTATGGACACGTCGGTATTGGTCTGTATATAAAAAGGAACCCTAGGCAAGATCGATAGTTTATTGTGACTACCAAGACCGAGCGAACAAGATGAATACTTTCAGAGAAACACAAAACAAGTTGTTTAGAAAGGCACAATTCAAGTGTGGGGCTTCTGAAGTGGAATGCGATTGTGAGCCTTGCGATGGGTACGATGCTGTACGTTGTGACCTTAGCGATGCCGTAAAGCATCATGGGAACTTTAGTGTCACTACCCCTATCATGGAAAGTGATGTTGTGCGTGTCAAACCTGAGGGATGCGAAAGTGATGCCGCTCGTCCTCTTGGACATTTTACTGGGTTTCGTTTTAAAGGGGAATGTTCACCATTACGTCTACCCCCCTACGGATGTCATCCAGCCCTGAGCAAACTCCTGTTCATGTCACCCAACCCTCATCGAAACGAACCTGTGAAAGACGAATATTCGTTTCCTGTGCGTTTGTCGGAATACTGCGACTTTGAAAATCGTCTTCAATCGTTCAAAGGAAAATGGCCTAAGTATCTGGGAGGACCGACCCCCGAAGAATTAGCCAGAGCCGGATTTTTCTACTTGGGCGAAGGAGATAAAGTCAAGTGCTTCAGTTGCGGTGTGTCACTTCACCAGTGGGAACCGCAAGATTCGGCCTACGTAGAACATGCTCGATGGTCACCGAATTGTCATTACTTACCCTTAGTGGGACCGAGACATTGAAGTAACTTACCATAATCTGTTCATGGATACTTTACACGAGAACATTCGTGCTTTGCCTGTGGAGTTGAGAGAACGCATTTACCGAGAGCTGGTGAAAATACAAGTGAAACGTAAAGAACAATTGCATCCGTTACGTCACCGGTGTTTGAACCACTGGTACCTGAATGCTATACAAGGACTGATTCAATTGAAAGTGTTCCATTGGACAGACATTGATCAACGATCCCCTAGTTTTAAAAAGGATTGGTTTGCTCTGGATGATTCTATCTACTACATTGTAAACTTACTGCATCGAATTCCAGAGGAAGAGTTAACGAATTACCAACATCTTGTTCACAATGTCAACTTAGTGAAAGAGGAAACTTCTGAACGAATTGTAATGTGTAAATTAGAAACTAAACGATTTAAATTCGACACTGAAGTAAAACCATGTCTGTGGAAACGATACATTTCTTGTGTCAGACAAAAGAGGATTTAGTATGACCTATTCATGGATACTTTGCTAGAGAACATTCGTGCCTTGCCTGTGGAGTTGAGAGAACGCATTTACCGAGAACTGATCAAAATACAAGTGAAACGCAAACGCAAAGTTATTGAACCGTTTTTAAATTATGCTCTGTTCCAAAGTATAAGAAGACTGATTATGAGTGGATATTACATCAGGCACAAAGGTAAACGAGGCTATTGGCCACCACCCAAGGATTCCAAAAACAAAATGGATACTTTACAAGAGAACATTTTGGGCTTGCCTGAGGAGTTGAGAGAAAGGATTTACCGAGAGCTGGTGAAAATACAAGTCAAACGTAAAGAACAATTGCATCCGTTACGTCACCAGATCTTTAACCACTGGTACCTGAATGGTATAAGAGGACTGATTCGTCAGAAATTCTTTGAGTGGTCAGACCTTGTTGAACACTTTCAGTTTGTGAATGATGAACTAGACGTTCGTAATTTTGGTTACTTCGAGATTCACCTACTGCAACGTATTGAGGAAGACGAGTTAAAGGATTACCAACATTTGTTATGTGGAATCTGCTTAGCGGAAGACGAAACATCTAGACAAACTCTGACGTTTCGGTTACAGTATGTAACATTTAAATTCCCTACTGGAGAACAAACATGTCTAGTTAGAAATTACCTTTATTGTTTCCGAAACAAAGAGACTAAAAAATCAGGCTGCCATGCCACGGATTATGTCACATATTATTGAACAGATTCCGTGGAAGGAACTCAATGACCATATTCAAACCGTGGATCATTACCATCGATTATTACAAGAACTGTATCCATTCAATTTGGGTCGACAAGTGGTGTGTGTCTTAGTGACTTGTTTTGTGGGATTTCGTTTACCAGCCGATTCTTTGTGGACTCTTTACGATCAGTACTTACCAGATCCCCCATGGCCTTAAATGGCCACGAAAAACTCCTTTTGCTCAAAGCCTTGCGTTTTCATCTGGATACTTCTCGACCTCAACAGGAAAAAAAGATTCGTCAGCTTTTAGCTACCCAAGACGTGTATGACGATGTGTGTGTAGCTTGTGACTTACATCCCCATTGGACAGATGTCCGTGCCTGGAAAGAATGGGATTTTGAGGCTTGGACCAAAGAAGTGGCCCAGTATGCACGAGAGTTGTTCAAGGAAAAAAGTTACTTTTCAACCCGTGTTAGTGACGGTGCCAGAAGAACCCGTCACCCAGGACAGGACTGTCGTGGACAGGCCTGAAAGACCCTTTCGGGAGGACACTTGTGTGACCTTACCCCCACTATAGAACTGGTTAGAACATTACCCAAAACATGTTGTACAGACACTTGTTTTTATTCCACGTTAATGGTTATCATGTGCCTTTTATCCTTGTACTTAAACCTTTGGCTTTTATGTATTTTTGTCTTTCGTATTCATGTTTGAAACATTCAATAAGCGTGTTCTGAAAAAAGTACATAAACTCTTGTCTTGTTTGTTTTCGTGTCACAAGTGACATTTCTCACACTATGGCTACCTCTGCTGTCTCTGCTCCCTCTTCCTCTACTGTCAAAGTCATCGACGAACACTTAGATCGTGCCAGTTGGGAGGCTTTGTATCTTCGCCATCCTTTTAACATGCTCATTGCTGGACCTAGCGGTTCAGGCAAAACCGAATTCGTCAAACATTTGATCGAACATAAACATCATTTGATCGATCGGCCACCTCAACGGATCGTGTGGTGTTACAAAGAGTGGCAATCGGCGTACAGCCTCTTGCGAGAAAGTCAAGGCGATTCCATTGTGTTTGTGGAAGGCATTCCTAAAGAACACGACGGCATCGTCTCTGACTCCCGTCTAACCCATTTGGTCATTTTCGACGACATGTTAGGAGAAGACGAAGAAGAAATTAAACTGTGGTTCACGCGCAAAGGGCATCACCGTAATGCCAGTGTCGTTTACATCACCCAAAATTTGTTTCAACAAAGTAAAGCCCATCGCACCATCAGTCTCAATGCACATTACGTGGTCTTGTTTAAAAGCCCTCGAGATAAATCGCAAGTGCAAGTCTTAGCCAAATAGTTAGGAACACCTTGGCTGACTCAGGCGTACGACGATGCCACTCAAACTCCACACGCCTATTTACTCGTCGATTTGAAATCTACGACCCCCGATGATTTGCGATTTCGTACCCACTTGTTTCACCACTGGTGCTAAGACGGAGGGCCTGTCCTGTACACGTCTCCGTCCTCGACTTAATTTCACTCCACAAAAAAAATCTATAAAAACCTCAGACCCTTTTCGTCTGTCTCACACACATTTTGAACATGACGTCCCTTCAGTCGCATCTTCCCGTCAAATCGATTCGTGCCTTGCATGGCATCAGTCGAGAAAAAAATCCACAAATACGAGCTCGTGTCTTAGAAGCTAGTCTCAAAGAAGTCTTACGATGGTTCACGGTGACGGCACGTCAATTACTCCAAGGAATCATTCAGATTCCTCATCAAACCAAACGCTTTTTTGATCGAAACAAAGTCGCTTTGACCCAACTGGCCGATCCCCGCATGGACACTCAAACCAAAAAACAAATCATTTTGAAACCTGGAGGGAGTGGTACTCTAGGAGGGGTCATCATTCGCTCTCTCTTAAGATGGGATCCTAATGCCCCCAAACTTCTCCCCAAGAAAAAAGTCCAACGCAGCTCCAAGAAGAAGAAAAAGACCAGACCCCCAAGGAGAACTTCTCCAGTGGCGGGACCCTCCTCTTACCAGACACCACCACCCCGGAAAAAGAAAAGAAGCCCCCAGAAAAAGAAACAGAGAAAAAGTCCCCAGAAAAAGAAAAGCCCACAGAAGAAAACTACTCGCAAGAGAGGCACTTCTTCGGCCAGGACGCAACCTTACACTCGCAAACCACGACCTGCCACGGCGGTGACTGCGTCTTCGGCAGCCTCACGTTCATCCACTTCTCCGTTGATGACACCAAGAACTGAAGAGTACTTGGAGACGTTGATCACATCAAGAACTTCTCCGTTGATGACCCCAAAAAGAACTTCCCCAGTGGCAGGACCCTCCAATTTAGTGGCAGTGGCTGCTGCTCACAAAGTACCTTCTCCCAAAATCAAAGTCCAAGAAAGATCGGGCATGTTACAAAGTTTACTGGATTTGTCCAAGCAAGAACTGGCTCGATTTAGTCCGTTACGTACCCCTGCACGACGTGTCATGCCTGTCCTCAAACTGATACGACGTAAAGCCAATCAGTGGCGACGCGTTCCAGTATAAAAAAGGCCTGTGACCAAGTCGGGGACATCAGTGTTTTGGTGCTCCTGAAGATGTCACCCTCCAGAAAACATCCCTCTTCTAAACAACCCCAAGGAAAGAAAAGAAAAGGACTGCCTCCTCGTTTAGTCAAACATGGGGACATGTTATCTGTCCTGTCCAAAGCTTCTCCACCTCTACGAAAAAAACTCATTCAATCGGCCTCCAAAGAGGTCATCGATACCGTGTGCGAATGTTGTTTGAACGTCTTGAAAGGCACGATCCCTTTGTCCAAACACCAAAAACAATGCTTAAGCAAACATCGTCACGTTCTTCGCCAAATGGTTCAAAAGAAAATTCCCATTCGTCAAAAGAAGAAGATGTTGGTCCAACGTGGAGGCATTTTACCCCTCTTGTTAGGTCCCTTGCTGAAAAGAGTCTTGGGAACCATGTTGGGAGGACTGGTGGGAGCAAGATAAAAAGGCCCTCGGAAGTCCCAAGATCTCAGAATCGACCCCTGACAACTCCCATGGAAGGACGAAAACTAGCTTTAGTGCCTTACAAACGATGGATGGAATACAATCGTTGGCAAGAACAACGCACCCCGCATTTACCTCCCAATCCCCATTTGAGCGAGATGTCCCAGTTGCAACACGAATTGCAGTCCTTGATGGATCGCCAAGATTTGTCCGAAACAGAAAAATCGCAAAAGTACGGTCAACTCTTGCAACGGCTGCAACTCTTTCACCAGAAAGCTTTAGACGAAACAGCTCTACCCACTCTGAAAGATTTTAAGACCTTGATGAAACGTCCAGCACCATCACCAGTACCAGTACCACCACTACCAGTGACCAAGACAGAAAAAGGAGAAGAAGAAGAAGAAGAAGAAGGGTTTCAAACTCCACCAGAAAAAGTACGCAAGTTAACAACACCACCTACCTCCAGAATTGGATGGATTAAAAAGATGATGACCACCCCTTCTTCATCACACGAGAAAAAGAAAGTGAAGACAGAAGTGAAAGAAGAAAAAATATTCCCTGTTCCGACATCCTCCTCGACACCTATTGCCGGTCGCACACGCAAAGCATTGCAATCCAAGAAAGTACCCCAAGAGAAAAAGAGTAGCATCTTCCAAGAGTGGGTGCCTTATTAACACACAAACACAAAAAAAATGGAAAAAGTCTTAGCCAGCATTTACTACGATCCCTCGCATCCTGCAGGTTACGCAGGAGTTCAAAAATTGTATCGTGCTGCCAAAACTCGACTGAAAAGTCTCCGTTTACCTCAAGTGCAACGATGGTTACAAGAACAAGCTACCTACACTTTACACAAACCCATTCGACGCAAGTTTGCCAGAAGTCGCACCCGAGTGGAAGGCATCGATCATCAATGGCAAGCCGATTTAGCCGATGTCTCTCATTTGGCCAGCTACAATCGTGGCTACAAATATTTGTTTTGTGTCATCGACGTCTTTTCCAAATGTGCCTGGGTCGTACCCTTGACTTCCAAATCGAGCAGCGAGTTAGTGCGAGCCCTGCAACGGGTGTTGAAACAAAGCGGTCGTCACCCTCTTCGATGGCAAACGGACAAAGGTACCGATTTTCTGAACCAAGCTTTCCAAAAAGAATTAAAGAAACGTGACATTCATTTTTTTACCACCGAGAATCCCGAAACCAAAGCCAGCATCGTGGAACGTTTTCAACGCACTTTGAAAGAACGCATGTGGAAATATTTTACGCATCACCACACTCTGAAGTACATCGACATCTTACCGCACCTGGTGCAAGCTTACAACCAATCTTACCATCGAAGCATCGGACGTGCCCCGGAAGAAGTGACTCCCGACAACGAAGTGTTGGTGTTTGAGCGCCTGTTTGGTACGTTCCCGACGAGGGCTGTCCCCAAGAAAAGTGGAGTGTTGGCCGTAGGAGATTGGGTGCGCATTGGCAAAACCAAACGCACTTTCGACAAAGGTTACTTACCTAACTGGACGACCGAATTGTTTCGTGTCACTGGACGAGTGCATGGCCGTCATCCTACCGTCTATAAATTGGAAGACATGAACGGAGAAGTGCTCAAAGGAACGTTTTATTTGCCCGAGTTACAACGTGTGACCAAAAAAGAAGACGACGTGTACGACATCGAAAGCATTCTCGAACGCAGAACCCGTAAAGTAGGCAAACGACGTGTCAAAGAAGTCAAAGTACGTTGGAAAGGATATCCACCCAGTTTTGATTCTTAGATCGACGCTTCGCAAGTCATCGACTATAAAAAGAAGTGACCATCATGCCCTTTCACACAGACGCAGCTCCGTCGACCACTCCTTCACCTAGTTCTTCTGTGCAAGATTTACAAAAACAACCTTTGTGGGTGTGGTGTGGAGAACGTGTGCCTAAAACGCATATCGTCTTTTTCTGCCAAATCTTCGTGGTGTATTGTGTCATCGGGGCAGCCATTGCCAATTTGAGTTTGCAACAAGGAGACAAACAATTCTGGACCATTTTATTGAGCAGTTGCATCGGTTACCTGCTTCCCAATCCCTCCCTGAAATTCTCTTCCAACGGGAACCACGGGAACCTTGTGTCCAGTGCCAGTCACCACTCCAACAACAACCACAACCAGAACCCTATTTTGGGCGGAGACACGCCTCTGACGTCCAGTAACCCCTCGGACAGCCACAGAACTCTGGAATTATGAGTCACCAAAACCAATTTTACTTAACCTTACCCAGTGACAGTTCCATGGAGGTGTTTCCCCACAACACGTTGTGCTGTTACACGGCCAAATTACCTCAGGCCATCCCCTTAGATCACGAAGCCCATTGGGAAGTGGCTTTGGTAGAAATGATTTACCCAACACAAATCAAAAACATCACTGAAAATCAAAACACTTTTGACGTCGAAATTCTGGACCCAACAGTGCAGCAAACCAGGACGGCCACTTCTTAACATAAATCACTTCCCAAGGCCCCAATACTCAGCAGTGACACTTCTCCTCCTCTTTATGTTTATCACTTTAAAATTAACTCAGGCCATTATTTTAGTGGTCAACATCTGGTGGAGGCCATCGCTGACAAATTCTATGTAGCATTTGACAAAGTTCAGACCGGACTAAAAAAACGTGTCACCATTTAGTACCACAAACTGTCTCACCGTCTACTCATCAGATTTGAAAGTGAGGAAAAAAGTATACGTATTAAATTTTGCCCTGGATTGTATGACATTTTGGGTGGAGACCTCAATATGGTCACGGATAAGCAGACCAAAAGGATTCACATCGCAGACATTGACAACAACGGGCATTTTGCAAGGTATTTTCGTTTCCCGGTAGAACTGAACCAGGGACTGAATTTGATCTTTGTGTACTCCGATGTGGTGGAGTACAACGTGGTGGGACACACCTCCGTGCCGTTACTGCGTGTCATTCCTTTCAAGTAAATTCTGCCACGGCTACTGACGAGGAAGGTGGAAACAGTTACCACGTTCACCGCGAATTTGTCCATCCTCACTATTTGCCTGTCAGCAAGTCGTATTAGGACACGGTCAACATTGCTATAAAAGGAGATCTGGGACAAAATATTCCATTCACCAAAGGAAAAGTCACGGTGAAACTCCATTTTCGAGAACGGTTCTCTCACGACTCGTAAGTCATGTATCCAGTGTACCGAGGGGTTGCACGACAGCGAGGACACGGCTTAGGAGATATGTTAAAATCCGCCTTTCGTTCGGTGGCTCCGGTGTTGAAACCGATGGTGACACGCGGATTGCACGCCTTGAAAGATGCGGCACTGACACAAGGCAAAGAATTTCTCCAAAATGTCATCATCGACAAACAAAACCCCAAAGAAGCCTTCATGAGGGCAGGCAAAAATGTCTTGCTGCAAACGGGTAAAGACCTTTTGGGCCGACGAGACACACCTATAAATGCCCTGCACACTACCGAGTCAGGCATTCAGCAAGGACAAGGCAGAAAGAGACGACGAAGAAAACATCCTTTCACCAGACTTCACACGTCTAAAGCGAGAAAGGCCAAGAAAAGAAGAACCGTTCGAGACTTAGACGTTTTCGATTATTGAGACACAGCAACAAAAAAAAAAATGATGCACCGAGAGTCTTGCCCCTGTTCCAAGTCGGAACTGGATCTGTTTGCCATGCCCTCCACCATGATGACCATGCAAGAATCCCAATGGGTGGAATTTCATCCCGTCTCCTCACTGACAGATTCCGCTCCCATCGAGTTTGAAATCAAGGGACAGCCCGAAGATTACATCGATCTGAATAGCAGTTACTTGTACTTGAAAATCAAAGTTCTAGATAAGGATGATGGTGCAGTAGAAGACACTGAGAATATAGCTCCCGTCAACAATTTCATGCATTCCTTGTTCAGCTCAGTAGACTTGTAGTTGAATAACAAACTGGTCAGCAGCAGCATGGATACTTATCCTTACCGTGCCTACCTGGAAAATCTCTTGACGTATGGAATAGATGCCAAGAATACTCATCTCAATGCTTGTGTGCTATGGGAACCTGACGAAGCGACCAAGTTTGACGAAATAGATAAAGACAATGACGGCTTTGAGGAAAGACGAAGCAAAATCTTAAATAAGAAGAGTTTAGAACTGATGGATCGTTTGCATTTGGACATGTGGTTGCAAGAGAAATATTTGCTGAACGGGGTAAATGTCCACTTGAGACTGAATCGTAGCAGTGCCGCTTTCCATTTGTTGGCTGATACTACTGCTGGCAATCCTAAAAGCAAAATCGAGGACGTCAAACTCTACGTACGACGCGTGGAAGTGTTACCCAAAGTGGGAAATGACATCAGTCAAACGTTGAGCAGAACGACCGCCAAGTATCCCATACGACGCGTGGAAGTGAAAACGTTCACCATTCCCGCTAGCCATCATTCCATGATCGAAGATCATCTGTTTCAAGGACAGTTACCCAAACGTTTAATCCTTGGTATGGTCCTGAATTCAGCTTTCAACGGAGCCTTCCATCAAAATCCTTTCAACTTTCAACACTTTAAGGTGAAGAAAATCGAAGTCAGTCGCGATGGCAAGACCTTGTGTACCCCACCTTTCGAACCTGACTTTAGTGACACGAAGATGAATTACTTGAGATCGTACTTGTCCTTGTACGAAGCCACTGGCCAGATAGGGACCAACACCAGTCACGGCATTACGTACGAAGATTACGCAGGAGGCTATGCTTTGTAGGCTTTCGATTTCACTCCAGACCCAGGCAGCGACGAGGGACATTTTCACCCTATAAAATCCGGCCAGATTCGTGTGGAACTTCAGTTTGCAGAACCACTGGACAAGACAGTGAACGTCATCCTGTATGCAGAATTCGATAATACGATAGAAATCAACAGTTTGAGAGAGGTCATTCTAGATTATTAGAAGCCATGGAAGACTGTTATCCCTCTTTACCTAGTGGAGAAACTTTGGACATGGAATGTGAGGAGACCGTGGAAGGAGAATCCAAAGACAAAGACGAAGAAGTTGTCATGATGAAGTCGAGATGGCCAGAACAAGAAGCCCATTTAGTCTCCTGTTTTGCCAAACACTTGGTCGCAAAAATGACGGAATTGATCAAGAAAAATTGCTATGGATGTCAAAACGATCATCCCAGTCAAATTCAACACGATAAATGCCTGATGTTGAGTCAAGAAAAAAAATTGGACGAGTATCTGGACGAAGCTTGGAGTCTCATCTTGGACGAAGACGTGTTGCATCAGTGGTATAAAGACTTGCGTGAACATTCTTGTCCACCATTAACCACTCAAGAGATCGATCGTATCGAAGCTCTCCTGAATCAAAGTGAGGAGACGAAACGAAGAAACGGTTATTTGTCAGACATTTTCAAGCAAAAAGTCAGGATCGAATTGATGACTTATTATTACCTGTGAAGAAGAAAAAAAACCCACACAAAACATGGATACCTGGGAACTTTATTACCTTTTGAACCACAGTTCGTATACGGCTTCTTGGAATCCTGTCGTCTGTGCTAAAGATGAACTCCCTCATCGCAAACCTCAAGACCATCTAGCTTATGTGATCAACACGGACGACAGTCATCTCCCAGGAACCCACTGGGTAGCCGTCTACTTTCCTCAAGAAGGATGTGTGGAATATTTCGATTCGTACGGATTGCCCCCTTTGGAAGACGATATCATCGACTTTATGAGAAGAAATGCTCAGACCACCCGATTCAGTAATGTGAAATTACAAGGCACAGATTCCTTGGTATGTGGACAATATTGTGTGTATTTTCTGCATCATCGCAGCCTGGGCTATTCCTTAGAACATTTAGTGACTCATTTTGATCCTCGTTCTTCTTCAAGAAATGATGTGAAAGTAGATCGATGGTTTTGTGACCATTATGCTTATCTTTTGTCTCAAGCTAGGAAACGTAGTGTCCATCAATGGCCTAATGACTTCCAACAGTGGAAATCACAATTTCATTCACAACTTTGTCAGCCCTGTTTAAAGTAGAGTGTGAATTGAAAAAAAATGTTTGATGTTATATGGTTAGATTATTGTTAAAAATGTTAGAGTTGTTGGTTAGTGTTAAGTGATTTTGAATAAAAAATGTTGTGTTTTGAAAAAAAATGCCTTTGTCTTTTGTTTGGCTATAAGAATGTTTGATTCATGCTCTTTGACTTCTTACTATCCCTCTCATGACACTCATTGAACGTTGCGACTCGAAAACCGTGGAGGGATGTTTTCCTTCACGTCCGCGCTTTGACTTTAGGAACCGGGGTAGTTTCCAGTCTAACCATCCATTGTCGACTCATCCTCCTACGAAGATGTGCTCCAAACTAGCTAAGCTCAACGAAGCCTACGTGAATTTGCATAGGGTCAGACACAGTCTGATACCGAAGCCAGAAGAGATAGAGAATGTGAGAATGTTAAAAGTCACTGAAGACCTGATAGAAGAGCTCTTCAGAGAAGAAGTGAACAGGGAGAAAGAAGAATGGACAGAGAAATACAGACTTCAGAGACAGCAGCAACAGCAGCAACAACAACAGCAGCAGCAGCAGCAGCAACCTGAACCTGACAGAGGCTTTGTCGATTGTCGTATCGACACCAAAGAGTTCTTCTTCTCTTTCCGAAGAAGCAGACCTATCGCCAGAAAGTCTATCCTCAGAGGACATCGCATTCTTAGAAACTAAAAGATTGCCAAAGCAAACAAAAAAAACCAGCCCTTTTCAGGGCTACCCCAATACTCTAGAAAAGAAATAACAATCGATTTGCCAATGTGTGTAGGTAGAGTAGTGTGAATATAAACACTAACTCTTTTTTATAGTGTGAGGGTATGTATTTGTGTATAGGATTGTGTGTTTGTAAGTGCTCACGTACGTTGGTGTGGATAGTAGATTAAGATCGTGTTTTTTTTTGCTGTTTGAGGTGTGGGGAGAGTAGATTTGGGGTTTGATTGCTTTGAGTATGTGGATAGTATATTGAAGTGATTAATGAAAAATATTTTTAGAATAGTGATGGGCAGTATAAAAAAAGTGAGTGAGTGTTTCTTTTAGGTCCGCGCGTTTGTTTGGTTATGATCTAGGCAAGATCAATTTTATGTTTTTTAGGGGGATGTTTTCCTTCACGTCCGCGCTTTCACTATAAATTGAAACTCGCTGGGCAGTCTAGCTGCCCTGTTCATTCGTTGACAAAACAATGAATACCAGAATTGTGAAACTGCTAGAACTCCAGATGCACCTGGAATATGCCAGGCGCATACTAAATGAACTGACCGCGGAGGCCATTGTCGAAGAAGCAAGGATGAAAGAGGAGGAGGAAAGAAGAAAAAAAGAAGAGGAGGAAAAGGAGAGAGGAAATTTCAGAATCCCAGAGACAGAAACTTGGGATTCTGAAGCCACATATCCCGCCTCTGCTCTTCCCCCAGAAAGAGTGAAAAGAGACTGGGGAAGAAGATGTGTGTGTGGCGCCAGGCCAGGAATGTGCCAGCATTAGATAGGTGCATCTGGAGTTAAAAACCAACAGCCCTTTTCAGGGCTACCCAATACTCTAGAAAAGAAATAACAATCGATTTGCCAATGTGTGTAGGTAGAGTAGTGTGAATATAAACACTGACTCTTTCTTTTTTTTTTGGTGTGAGGGTATGTGTTTGTGCATGTGTTTGTGTTTGCAAGAGCTCATGTACGTTTGTGTGAATAGTAGATTATGAGTTAGTTTATTGTTTCTTAGAGTATGTGGAAAGTATAGTTAGGGTTTTGTAACCGATCACGTACGATTGTGTGGATAGTAGATTATGGATTTCGTTTTAATGACTTGCGTGTGTAAATAGTAGATTTGGGGTTCGTTTATTGATGGTTCGCGTATGTGGATAGTATATTATATGAAATGAGAAAAGTAGGGGGATGTTTTCCTTCACGTCCGCGCGTTGTTTGGTCATGATCTAGGTAATATCAATTTTATGTCTTGGGGGATGTTTTCCATCACGTCCGCGCTTTAACTATAAAACTAACAGTTTTGCCATTGGAGCCCATTCTACGGAATAAGCAAACAAGAAGATGCCAGCAGCTTCAGCTTTGTATAACAACCTTATGGGAAGTTGGTATTGGATGGTGGATGGATTGAATGTAGCAGAAAGGCTTGAACAGGAATGGAGGCATGCAGTGACAAAAGACTTCGTCTCAAGACAAGTAACCAGCCTCCACTTAGCCATCGATATTGTGAAAGAAATGATGGAGGATGAGGAGAAGAGAATCAGAGGTTTAATTAACCCACCGTATGTGAAAGTGGGCAAGTTGAAAGAAGCCATAGTTTATGTGACGAGTGTAAGGTGTTTTTTAGAAGACATTGTAGAATGGACAGATTGGTCTTTTATGAAGTGGGGCTTTGACAAGCTTAAGAAAGCGGAAGAAGTAATGAGGAATGTGCTGACCGAAGAGGTCAAGAAGATCAAAGAAAAGTGGTCAAAGGAAAGAAAAGAAGAAGAAAATAGAAAAAAGGAAGAACTAGAGAAACTAAACGCTAACTGGATGAAAATCCAAGAGAAGTTCCGAGCCATGGGTCACCCGGACTGGATGCCGGAAACAGAAAAGAAGAAGAAAGGAATGATGGAAAAAATAAGAGGATGGTGGAAGAAGTTAAGGAGTTAGAAGAAGAAAAAAACCCAAAGGCCCTTTTCAGGGCCACTCATAGGTCTCGAAAAGAGAATGACTTTCGATTGCCTACCCCTTTTTTTTTTAAATTTTAAAAAAAAAAAAATCCCATGTTCAATTTCCCTTGACGCTATACAGTCCCACCCTGTTTAAATTCCTTTGTCGCTCAACAGTCCCACGATTTTTCTCCATGTTAATTTCCCTTGTCGCTCAACAGTCCCACGATTTTTCTCCATGTTAATTTCCCTTGTCGCTCAATAGTCCCACGATTTTTCTCCATGTTAATTTTCCATTGTCGCCAGATTGTCCCGGGGGGAGGGGTCTGTAATGCTAATTCCCATTGTCGCTCGGGTATCCCCATTCACTACTAATAGGTAAAAAATTGAAAGGTCGAAAATGCTGGATTTGAAAATAATCTATGAAGAGTTCGAATGTCTAATAAAGCAGGTGCTCTTTAATGTATTAATTCTTGAGACCTGGGTCATTATGTCAAAGGGCTAAACTAATCCAATCCAGTAAAGCATTTGATTATATAGCTAGACTATGGGCTGCTGTTTCTCAAACAAAACTCAGTAGGTGTATTCGACATGAGAATATTTATACACACTTGATACGCCTTGTACGTCGAGTTTCAGAAAAACTCTTTCTGGAACGTCTTTACTGATAGATTTCCACTAAGCCTAAATGTTACATTATTTAACGAAGAAGATGAGCTGCAACTGCAGTATCTCATTGGTGAAAGTTTACCAGCGTTTGTAATTGGCAAATAAAGCTCTAACGTTTTCGTCTAGTACGCAGCTTACTTTATCATACAGTATGCAGTATATTTAAACGTTTTGTAACCTGCAGCTGCTGCAGATCATGAACATTTAATGATGGATATAATGCGATCATTTTGAAAGATGTTATTCTATATAACAGCAAAGGCATCTTATGAAACTCGTACTAAATGTCTCTTTACATTTTTGTATGCACGAAATGTTTTCTCTCGCTCCTATGGCCTATTATTGTTTTTCTCCATACGAGGTTTGGTTGCAGTTTTCCTCCATCTTTCGCTGAATGTATTTACAAGTGTTTAATAATAATAATAATAATAATAATAATAATAATAATAATAATAATAATGAGGACTTTATATAGCGCCTAATCTTTAGAAGCTCTAAGCGCTTTACAAATTAGACAACACACATAACAAAAAAAACCCATATATAATGATATTATTACAACAACAACAACAACAAAAAACACACCATGAAATTAAAAAACATAAAAAACATGCTGAAAATATTTAAGGTAGGGAACATTATTAGGTCTTTAAGTTTGTTCTTGCAGTAGAAATAAGTGAGTTTTAAGAGCACTCTTGAATGGGATCACCGTGTCTTTGTGTCTAAGTTCAGTGGGCAATTCATTCCACGTTGCTGGACCCTGGTATGCAAACGAACGTTGTCCATATGACTTCATTTTCGTAGTGAGAATAATGAGTATACGATCGTCAGAAGAGGAGCGTAAGTATCTTGCTGCTGTGTACACAGGGGGTGAGGTCGGATAGGAATGTTGGATTGGAGTCCGTCAGGGAAACGTAGCATGGAGAACACATTTTGTGTTTGATTTCGGATCGAATGGATAGCCAGTGTAGGGTACAGAGCAGCGGGGAGGTGTGCTCTGATCGTGGTACTCTAAGTATGATCCGAGCAGCTGTGTTTTGAACTTTTTGAAGATTCTGAAGTAGATATTGAGATGAACCAGACATAACTGAGTTACAATAGTCCAGTCTTGAAAGTACTAATGAACATACAAGTGTTTTAGTGGCATCAACTGAAAGGTACTTGCGAATGGATCTGATGCGTCTCAGCTCAAGATATGCAGCCTTGTATATGTTTATGATATGTTGCTGCAACGTGAGAGTACTGTCCAGAATAACACCTATGTTTCGTACTGACTGTGTGAATTTAATGTTGGTGTTACAGATATTTATTATTTTAGGTAAAGGATGTGACTGAGAAAGTCTTTGTGTTGTGATCGGAATGGCCTCAGGTTTATCATCATTCATCTGCAGCTTGTTACATGTCATCAATGATTTCACATCAGAACTGCACCTCTCTACACCATGGATGGTAGCATCAACTTCAGTTGGGTGGCTAGATTTGTATATTTGGGTGTCATCAGCGTACAGTTGGTGAGACACTGGATGATGATCTATGACACTTGAGAGCGACTGAGTGTACAGAATGAAGAGAACAGGTCCAAGAACAGACACCTGTGGAACACCACAATATAGATCAACTGAGCTGGACTGTATTCCATTTGCAGATACAATTTGTTTCCTGTTGACCAAGTATGACTTGAACCACATAAGGCTGTATCATGAATGCCAAATACATGCTGGAGACGGTGAAGTGATATGTCATGGTCTATTGTTTCAAATGCTGCAGACAAATCAAGGAAGGTGAGGATTGTAGTCCTTCCGCTATCCATCGCAGAAAGAATGTCATTAACTACTTTTAGAAGAATAGTTTCATTACTGTGGCAAGGGCGATATGCAGATTGTATATGGCTACAAAGACTGTTTGAATTCAGATGATATACAAGCTGGGATAGAACAACCTTTTCTAAGATTTTTAACATGAATGGGAGATTAGAAACTGGGCGGTAGTTATTTAAATCAGCAGAGGCTTTAAAATGGCAGTTTTGAAAAATGATTATTTAATTAATTGTTAATTTATTAATTTAGTTTGTAACCTCATTAAAGTTTAATGATTTTGTGTGTGCGTGTGTGTGTGATTTGGATTTCTGACGTAGTTTTAACAATGTTTCTGTCATGTCGCTACGATGTCTGTCACAGAATTAGGCATAAAAATAACTTGGTTTTGCCATAGAACTAATTGACTATTTTTCGTTGTACATGCGTACAACGTTATCTAGGGTGAATAAGTGTTTTTCCAGGTAAGCGACTGTACTAACATGTACCTCGCCGGAAATTACTTGCGACGAGGGACATTAAAAACATGATATGTACGGGTATTTTACCCTGACTATTATTCACTCTCCAATGGATTTAAGGAAGATCAATTTCTAACCGACACACTGGTCGTTTTGGATCTCGTCAAGGAGTGTACGCTCTCCATTGTGTTCTCCAGCCATAGGGGTAAGTATTAAATTTATATTTCATTTGATATTCGAAGCTTATTCAGTGTGTAATGTCATATCGTGTAATGATGCATTTATTACAACGCAGATTTGAAACGTTGTGAACTATGAATTACAAGTTGCTATACGAGTTAAACGTATCAGCATATATCAAGAGATTTTTCAGAACCCATTATTATGACCAGTTTGGTTTTATTGTAGCTGACTAGAGCTTGACTGGAGCTGACTAGAGCTTGACTCGAGCTGATTAGAGCTGTCTGGAGTTTCCAGAGTATTTAGGGCTGCGTGCTTTTGATACGTATGTATGTATGTAAGTATGTATGTACATGTGGTGGAGCCACGAATGTAGACGTAGCTAATTCAAGGGTGCTGGATGCTGTCTGTACGTGTGTATACGTATGACTGTACATGTGGTGGATCCGTGAAGGGTGCGAGCGGCCGATTAAAGTGTGGGCCAACCCAAGGACTCGGTGAAACTGGGCGGTTCATCAGTTTATGAATCGTACGACTGTAAAAGGGTCAAGAAGCATACGTTTGTTCCAATCGTTGTTTCAGTTGGGTACATTTTCATGTTCATGAGATTATTTTGAATCTTAGTTGTATTCCAGGAGATTATGTGAATCTTACTTACAGTGCATACTATTATTTGAAACACATTTGAATTCCTTAAGATTATTTGAATCTTAATAAGTCCATACGTGAGATTATGTGAATCTCTCTTACAGTGCATACTATTATTTGAAACGTATCTGCAGTCCATGAGGTTTCTTGAATCTGTATTTCATATTGAATTCATACTTTTGGTTTATTTTCAATGTGTGAATGTTTGTGTAGAGTGATTGGATCAATCGTATGTTGAGAGCGTGAGAGAATCATTGTATCAGTGTATTTATGCACCATATATTTTTCTTTATTAATTCATTTTATAAATTTCCATTTTTCACACATTGTGTTTGTGTTATTCATTTAATCCAAAACCCACTCGGTTTCTATTCTGCAACATTGTATGCAGTGTGGCACTTTACAGTGATGTCTACCACTGAGGCATCATGCCGAAGACATGTGACAGCATGTCCCACCCAGTCACATTATCATATCATGTAATCTTCTACGGAAAGAAATGACGATGATGATGAAGAACGTGATTATAATGAATACATATTTTGAGCAAGACTTTGATACATCAGAGACAATAAAAACGAGAAAACTTTTTATTAAGTTATCACATATGAGGAGTTACTTGTCTTTATTTGGGCTCTTAAGCACGTTATCGTCTCTAAAAAGGTTAGGTAATATTTTAGAAAGTGCATTATTATGACGTTCTTCGTGAAATTTTGAATGGCCATATCTATTCGCTAGCTGAGTTCAATGAATAAAAGGTCAAGCGTAATTCAGTTTAAAATGTATTTCCATGAATAAATCAATGAACACACTTTACAATCTTTTCATTCTACACGATCAATAATCACTGGAAACTATCGGTAATGAACGGAAGATTTAAGCTTCAATAAATGTGACAATTACTGGATATTTACTCATTTATTGGCACAGCCCCCACCTACACAATTGACACAAGTAAAAAAAACAGAACCAACTTATTCACACAGAGATGGAAGGAAGTCGGAAAGACAAAACGAACAAGAAAATATTTAGTCTCATGCCTGCTTGTATCATTTGCATACTGGGGTTACTTTTACAGTTATGTATACATATATACAACATTAAAACAACTTATTGCTATCTGTCTACCTGTGTATTATCCAGTTGTTGTGGATATAAAGTGCTGATCCTATTTCTTTGAACTGAGTATATCTTAGGAACGCCTGTACTCAGGCGGTCACTTTTCTCTTGAACACTGCTTTCAGATTCAGACGAGGACAGTCCAGTAAATCCCTGAAAAGAAAAATAAAACAAAAGGCTTTACGTTTAACAAAATTTTCCGTCAGCTAACAGGAATGCTTTTGCTGAAAGGGAATTGAGTGGCAAGTTTAATGAAACAGAATTCAACGTATTTTCATATGGAAAGAAAGTGTCGAAATATGGAATTAAAAGATGTTGAAATTAATTTTGTTTGTTGTCCGAACATGTGATCTAATTCAAAATCAATGAGGCGTAATGAAAGCGAGTTACCGCTTTCCTTTTCAAGTTCATTGTTTATTCAGTCAACCGTATTACAAAGCAAAAAAGACAAGAACAGAAAAAATGCATGTGACATTCAGTAATGAGGTAAAATATTTCCTTATTAAGAACAGAATCCCACGTGAAAGTAGGTAATTAACCCCCTAGTCATGAAACTGTCTTAGGAAATACACAAAAGAGACGAACCCACCCACCCTAAAAACAACAAAATAACCGCTAAAAACAAAACAAACAAAACAAAGCAAACGAAAAGAAGGAAGATGAACTTATGTTCAACTGTCGTAACTTTGAAGTTCTAAATCTCCTTTCGGTTTGAGGATGGAATAACGAACATATCGGCTTTGCTTCATTGTTATACAGTGACCAACATTTCTGCAATAATGAGATGCCTCAAGCATTATGTTAGCCAGGGTTATGCGGCTTTGGGTTTGATCGGTACACAGTCTGGACAGGTCAGACTAGTACGATATGTGATTTTGCATTTGTGAGTTTAACTTTTAAAAAACTTCTGCGAATTTACTTTCTTGATCACGTAGTTTTCTTTTCAAGTGGACGTGCAATACTATTTATAGTGATCACTCAGTTTTAAAACAGAACAAATTAGAACATAATCAATGGTTACATTACTCACCTTTACAAAACATTTAAGTCTCTGGTAGCTAGGGTAAACATTGATCATGACGCAGAAAATACATGCAGATTGAAATAATATTTACCTGCGACATGCTGGAACTGTGAAGGGACATAAAAGAATAAAACAATGAAAGAGAATTTTTTTCAAAAATATATATTTTCGAAATAGATGTTCTATACTTATTTCATAAAACAACAGAATACTTTTTCTTATTGGTAATCTTACAGTTTACTTTAGAATATCATTATTGACTAATTATAGAAGCCAGATTGTATTCCAAGGAAGTTACGACTTATGGGTAACATTAGAGTGACAGAAGGTATCATCACTTTTAGAAACATAGTTGATGCATCAGTAATTACCTTGATTAACCACTATAGCTGAAGTATCACATGATTATAAAGTCCACTACTCTTTCACACGAATAATATACACTTAGCCAGCTGATATCCTGTCACCATATACAATATATAGTACTTAATAGGGAAACTGAACCTGTGATAGTAAAGCATTGATTGTAAGATGTAAACATAGTACAAATAAAATAATCTTTGAAGCATCAGTTGGACATTGTGATTGAAAAATGAAATATAGGCCACAGTAACCTATTTTAGTAATAAGGATGTATTGCTTATCAAACTGTATTTCTTCATTACTTTTGATGATTTCTTGAAAGATAGTATACGTTTAGAATTCCAAAATTTCTTTAAAAAATCCATATTTCATCCATTGACTTAGTTCCCTCAAATGGCTTGTATATGCATGTCTGTATATATATGGGTGTGTGCATGCATGCGTTAGTGCCCATACCTGCTCGTTTACACCGTTTAATATAAAAAAGTGTTTGCATATATGTATGGATTATAGAAAGAAAACAAAGGAAATACGAAACAAAGCAAAACAAAAACAAACACGAACTAAGAAACTAGCCCTTGTCGGTTTTGAATGTAAGGGTTAGTTTTTGATTGTTCATAAGGGTGTGTGTTTGTTTTTAGTTATTTTTTTGTGCGTGTGTGATTTGGATTTTTAACGTAGCTTTAACAATGTTTCAGTCATATGGCTACGATGCCTGCAGTGTGACAGTTTATAGTGATGTCTAGCACTGGGGCATCATGCCGCAGACATGTAGCATGATGTCCCACCCAGTCACATTATCCCGACACCAGGCCGTCCAGTCTTAACACTAACCTCTTAATGCTGAGCGCCAAGCGAGGCAGCTGTTGGTAAAATGTTTGTAAGTCTTTGGTATGACTCGGCCGGGGATCGAACCCACGACCTCCCGCATCTGAGGTGGACGCTCTAACTACCAGGCCACCGGAGTGGTCTATTTCTTTGCTAGTAAGAATATACACTTGTTTGCTTGTTAATAATAATGACTTTTTTGTCGATAGGTAGGTGTGAGATACCCTCATTTATCATCCTTCGATTTGTAAGGGTTGGTGATGGGTTGTAATTATGTGAATTAGTACTCATCATATTAATCCTCGTTTTCTCTTTTATTTCCTTTGCATACGTTTATATTGAATGGTTAATAGAATTATTAGTGACCTTAACTATCATTTACCACTCTTCCAATTTTATTTCTCTTTCAATCGTCGTTTTTCTTAAACGTGTGTATTGGAAAGTTATGATGGGTGATGAATTGTTATTTCGTGTGTTATTAATCATATCATTAGAAAACTCTCAACTTCTGCGTCCGTTTTGTATATAAGAAGTATTAGATGGTAAAGGTGGGTGTTGGATGTAATTACGCGTGTTAGTGACCATCACATAACCCTTCCTTTCCTCATCAGTTTCTTTGTATATATCAGTGATTGTTTCAGGAATGATTTATGTCTGTAAGAATTGTTGTTAATAAGCATAACTATACACATGCTATACATTGCCCTTAAAAATTGATATTGTAGGTGTATGAGTGTTGGTCAGTATGACTGAGTATTCGTCAGTTAGGTTGTGCGTTAGATGAGACAATATGCTTCTGAGTGTTGGTAAGTAAGGCTGTGTGTTGGTCGGTAATGGTGATGTTGCGAGTGAAGCCGTGTATTTGGTTAATAAGACCATGTCGGTCGGCAAGGATGCTTATTCGTTAGTAAGTTTTGTTTTTTTAAGACCCCCCCAATTTTTCACGAATGATTTTAAATTTTGTTTGCATTGTTGAAAGTTTTGCTTGGTTTTTATTATTTTTTCAGATTTGTTCTTATTTACTTAAATTGTGTTATAATTTTTGATTTATATTGTCTTTAACTAAATCTTCTATGTTAAAAATTGAATTACACTTTGTTTTTAATTTTTTGTCATTCATTTTTAAATCCTGTAATACGCACGCACGCACGCATCACGCATGTATGTATGTATGTATGTATGTATGTATGTATGTATGTATGTATGTAAATGCTCGTTTCTTTACCTAACATCTTCTTTATCATTATTTGGTTGAATTTGTTCTGTAATTTTTAAATTTTATGTTTACTTTTTTAAATTTATTTTTAACTTTTTGGGTTTTTGGTTTTACTTTTTATCTTTTCTTCTAAATAATTTGTGTATAAATCTTGTTTTAGTTTATACGTCTGGTTTTATGAATCATAGTTTTAATTCTATAATGGTTTTTTATTTTCGCTTTTTATCTTCTTTTGAAGGTGGATGTTCCTATTAATCATATCTGTTTATTAAATCCTGACTTTTGAAAAAGATAACATTTGCAATTTTGCAAATATATTTATGGAACCTTTCATCTTTTGAGTTTTTGCTGAAAGATGTCTTAGTTATTACCATTTTGTATCTCTTAATTTAAATATTTAACTTTTTAAAGATTTCTTAAATTATTTAAAAAATTTTATTACACTTTAGAAACGTTTCCATTTCATTTTTAAAATTGTTAACATTATTACAATTTTAATGGCGTTTAGTATTTTTAATGGTTTTGCAATTTTCCGATATTATTGAATTGAAACTTTTCTATCATGATTTAGTCTTACATAAAATCCATCGTCTGTTTCGTTATTCTAGGATGTCCTTTAGTCTAGGCCATTTTAATAATTATTTGGTGGCTCCATTTTATTCGCACTAATTTCCGGTTCAACTTTGTAATTTCATTGTTGGATTTTATCTCGAACATTTTAGCACTGTATATAGGGCTTGTTTTGTCTCTGAATGTAGTCAGGTTCGGAAATTCAGTGTTACTTATGAAGAGTTAGGAAGACTGCATTAGGCAGTATTTGTGAGTGTTGGGCAGTATGTTCGGATGTTACCACGCCTATGTTTGTCTTCTGGACAGTATGACTATATGTCAATAGCCATCAGCAATTCCCCATTTTGTCAGTGTATGGGGTTTGGTAAAGAAGAGTCTGTTTCTCATGATATGTGGCTGTGGTCGGTTGGTGAAGGTGATGGTCAGTAAGAACGTGTGTTAGATTAAATGTTAAATTCCCATAGATTCCCTGAGTGGCCGACAATGTTAAAAGTTGTAAAATTCCTCAAAGTGTCCATTCAGTGCTAAATTACCAGAGGTTCCCAGAGAGTCCCCAATTTTAAATTTCCATTTCCCCATGACCAATGTGTCAAATTCTCCCTGTGTCCTCAACTTTAAATACGTACCGTTAAAAGGAGAAGAAAGCAGAGTCTTTATTATTGTGATGTAGAAAACAGAATTGAAAAATGCGTAGTACTTCTTGTCATAAATAAAAGAAAAAATTAAGATAGCGTGTTAATAAATAAGAACTTGAAGACGTTGCACCAGTAATAACCATATGGAGTTGTAACGTGTATAAAACCCCATACTTCCAGCCTATGACAGATATTCCGCTTGGAAACTGAATCCAATCGTTCCTCGTTGAAATATATGCATCGTCTTGCGCTTAATGACTGTCCCTATCCTACCTATCAACACTTCCGATGACCCCTGCCAACGTGATCACAACACTAGATAAGGAACAAAGCATCTCTCTACAATAACTAACCATTCCGGTGGCCTAAGTGGTTTGAGCGTCCGGCTCAGATGCACGAGGTCGTGGGTTCGAACCCTGGCCGAGTCATACCAAAGACTTATAAAAATGGTAATAGCATCTGCCTCGCTTGGCGCTCAGCATTAAGACGTTGGTGTTAGGATAGCTAATCCTGGTGTCAGGATAATGTGACTGGGTGGGACATCATGCTACATGTCTGCGGGTTGATGCCCTTGTGCTTAGATATCGCTATAAACTGCCACTCTGCAGACATCGTAGCGATATGACTGAAAAATTGTTAAAGCTACGTTAAAAATCCAAATCACACACACACACACACACACACACACACACACACACACACAGAGTAAGTAACGAGATTTTCAGTATATTTAGTTTTACTGCTTACCTACACTTTCTTGAAAATATATTGTATGCTTTATAATTCCGGAGAGATTGAAGACTACACAAGATGTACTTGCAACTATGTATAAACACTTAATGCAGTGTACAGATTTTAGTTAGATTCTGTAACAGATTGGCGCATGAAAGCAACGACCATCACTGAAAAGTGTTAATGCATATAGCAATAGACATAAATGATACAGTCATCCCTAATGAAACGTAATTACCTAAATGGGTACTGGCTGCTCTCTTTCTGTCTCATTATTACCTTATCATTTCTTTCTTCTGTTGTTTTCCTGCGAAGAGTTGTTCCTAAATCAGACTGTCGGCGGATATCATAAAGTTTAAGCTTTTTACTGGAATCTTGGTCAGTCCCAGCCATAAATTGTTGTTTGTCAAGAGCGTCTCCTGTCTGATCAATCTAAAGTGATAGATAGATAGACAGATAGACAGATATATATATATATATATATATATATATATATATATATATATATATATATATATATATATATATATATATATATATATATATATATATATATATAGATAGATAGAGAGCGAGAGATAGATAGATGGAAATCGAGAGGTAGATAGATATATAGATAGATAGATAGAACGATAGATAGATAGAGATATAGAGAAATAGATAGATTAGATAGATAGATAATATTATTAATTAAATCAGTGTTTCCCTTTACCCACATTTGTGCGTCAGGGACGCACGCTGGAGAAAATTGACGCACACATTTTGTTACCGTGCGTTTTTGTGACGCAAAGGATTTTCATAGTATGATCAGGATTTATTTAATACCCAATGCATTGGTCGATGAATGACATTGTATATACTTCGCGTATAGGCAATGACTGGTTTCCCGCTTTGCTTGCTCCCTGCCTTGCTCTCCCCTATTCGTATAGCAAAGGGAACATACAAAACAATGAATCAGACTAGCATAGCGAATGTTATGACGGAGTAGCTTCCCCTAATCTCGCGAGCTTCTCGCGATTTTCATCGAGCTCAGCAAGCTGTTCTAGATATTTAACATCAAGGCTCGTTGCACTAGAAAGTGATCGCCAGATTAAAACGTCATGCACTAAAAAGCATTAGCGAAGAAAGTGAACGAAGCAGAACACAAAAGAGTAACCGTGGATCTAACTTTAATGAAAAATTGAGAAAATTATTCCCTTGACTGGAATATTCATTATGATTACCGGTGTGACTTCTGATCGCGTGATTGCAAAGACTGCAAAAGTGAGTAATCCTTTCGTGACAGGATTTTAGAGTTTTTAAAAATAGGCCCTCGTTTGCCATAAGATATCTGGAGAACACATTATAACCTAAGACATTATTTCACAACATAGAAATCAGTAAACTTGCAGAGACAAATGCTTTATTTGGATTACAAAGTCAGCGGGTCATTGCAGATTTGGTTGGTTTTTAACTTTTACTGAGAAAGATCTTGAAGTTCAAGTGTAACTTATTAGAAAGAAGATGAATCAGTATCCTCCTTGATCTTTGGTTAAATGTGTTCTAGGACGAAGTACGATGAGACCTATGATAGTACACATTTGATTAAAGGCAGCAAATTAACTCCCATTTGGTTAAAAATATTTATTTGACTTTTTGTATTGGCTTATATGTAATGTGTTTGGCTATAATGTTGTTGAGGAGTCTGTTAAAAGTACGACTTTAAAAGAAAAATGAACTAATAAAATTGTTCTTTGAATGGACAATGCATTTGTTTGTTAAGTGTGCATGTTGGTGTATTTGTATGTTCTGAGAGAGAGAGAGAGAGAGAGAGAGAGAGAGAGAGTAGTGCAGTGAATCGTATGAAAATGTGTCAGTACATTTTTGACCCCCACATTTTTTATTTGACTCCCAGTTTTGACACCAAAGGGTTTTTTTGTACCCTCAATTTTACACCCCTAGGGGATACACTGTAATTAGATAGATAGATAGGAGGGTAGGTATATATATATATATATATATATATATATATATATATATATATATATATATATATATATATATATAGATAGATAGATGGATAGATAGATAGATAGATCGATCGATAGATAGATAGATCGATATATAGATAGATAGATCGATAGATAGATAGGAGGGTAGGTATGTAGATAGATCGATAGATAGAAAGGAGGGTAGGTATGTAGATAGATAGATAATGAGAGATATATAAATAGATAACGAGATATAGATATATATTTGTTTGGGAATTTTAATCTCAGAAATGTTCAATGCTCTCAATCCTTCATCGAAGTATAAAATATTAATGCTGTTTATGTGAAATAGTTTCCTTTTTTGCATTTACCGGATGAAAATCGTCGCTTTCTCATATCCACTTTGATCCTAATGATACTTAAGAATTCTGACTCTGAGATAGAAGTTACTATCATATTTAAATGTGACTCATTGTTCTATTCCGGACAATCGTCAATGTACCAACTGAAAATTGTTCATGTTGTTTTCATAAAACATATTATAATATGATAATACTTATAGAACGAGTAATTTGGCTTATGTAAACAACAGTAAGGGAGATTGCTGCACTATTTCTAAAGAAATCAATACCTCAGGTGCCGCCTCTCTTTCAGAGGAATGTTGAGTCAGCTAGATACTCGTGCGTGTGAATAGGAGCTACGTATAAATTTTCCAACTTTTCTTTCTATACATCTAGACCAGAGGTGGGCAAACTTTTCAGTGCAAGTGCCGCATACACAAATTTACACCTTGTCGCGGGCCGCATAGTTCATTAGGTAAAATAATTAATATCTGAAATAGCAAAAAAAAATAACATCTAATTAATTTTCAGTTGTTAATATGTTGTTAATATTTGAAAACTTAAACTTCAAAAGAAGCACATTTATTTGATAAACAGAGTAACATAAACAGAGTCAGTGCGAATGACGACTTGTTCCTAGGCCGCATGAAAACCCGCGGGCCGTAGTTTGCCCACCCCTGATCTAGAAAATGACAGGAAACCAGTATTGGCAGGAATTTATTGCATAAAAAAGCCATCGAATTTAAAGTGATGTTTTGGGCAATACTAAACAGATAGCAGGTATTACGTAAAGCTTACGAATGGATATGAATTGTCTACGGCATAAAGAGCCATATAAAAAAAATTACACAATATTTATATTCTAACAAATTAAGTTCACATCAGCTACGCGAAGGAAAGCGAAGAGACCAAGAGTTCGACGGTTATGAACCCTCTTACCTTATTTCCAACTCCACTCCAGAGGGCCAGGCTAGACCCAAAAATATTCCGATCTCCAGAACCCGTTTAAACTCCTCACGATAGTAGGCTGGGAAAAGCACTTACATTCACCAGGCCTGTACATGTATCTGAATTTCGCAAATGTCAATAAACCATATTTGGTTCACTGCACTCAAAGGTAGATAAATAAGCTTAGCCTATAAAGAGCGACAAACTGATAATGATGTTGTTGTTATAGGATTAAACACAATTTTTCAGCACAAGACAGGCTATACATGGCGGAGAAAAACTCGGGAAAACCCTGGAAAGAATCACCGACACACGAGAATCTAATGGCAAGCTTTCTCACGTACCCACATCGCCGAGCCCGAGACTCGAACCCACGAAGACAGGTGAGATTGCAGTGATCCGTAACGGTGAGCGCTTAGACTACTCGGCCACTCGGGGCCCCGCGACTAATTGAAAACAATGTATTATTATTACAGGAAAGTATTGAAGCATTTATACGTGATGCAATATAAAAGCAATATGATTAAAAAGAATTTCGACGAAGCCTCATAGCGTAGACAATTTCAATGGCAGTGTCATATAAGACTGTTCATAAGAAAAGTTATTACTAGATAATTTTGGAGCTGCCGTATCATTACGTCAATTCAGAACGGTGAGTATGTGCAATACATCGTGTTGAATTGTACACATCAAAGGTATTTCACATATATATTGCACTTGTTCAATATAAATATATATAGATATTCACCCTGGTATTTGGGGAAAACACATCTTGTGTTTTAGGTTTGCCCACCCCACAACAATAAATGAATAAATATCGGGACTAATAAATGATATTGCAGACAAATTTGGTTCAAAATTTCTTTTTGCATGTAAAATTGAAGTGTCTTATATGCTGGACGGCTTTAATTTAATCTTATATTGTAAAGAAATGTGGCTTGTTAGTCGCAATAACTTTTGTCAATGTTAAAACAATAGTTCGTAAGTGAGACCCTTAGCAGTAATCCTTTTAGGCAATTTACGATGTGGCCCAGAACCGCGGTAGGCCGAAATGTTTCTTTCTTTGTATTTCACAGAGGCGACTTAGAGAGTCCTTCTTAATCCATTTTACAGCATGAAAGTTGATTGCGTGCTAGCCTTGACTTCAAAACATACATACATACATACATACATACATACATGCATACCAGTGCATTTTGTTCTCTGGGGGTATCATTTCAAAGTATAGCTTGAGTACATCTCTAAAGGTTCTAGGTTTAATTTCGACCCAAGAGGTTAGTGGGGATTCAGTTCTAACACGTGCTATTGCGTTTAAGTTTGAATTACTTCCAGAATGTCAAGGTTTCACCATAGGACCTCCATGGGAGATAATTCAAACATGTATATAACCAGAGGTAGTAACAAACACCTAAATTGTAAGAAAAGGAATGATTTCTGTTTCAGGACGGTCTAAGTGCGTTAACCAGTGGGACAGCCCTAGGCTTGATATATACAGGTTACCAGATGTCCTTTTGGTATCTTTATATTATGATTTTAGCGACGTTCATTTAACGGTATTTAATTTTTGTTGTTATTGTAGGGTTTAACGCCATTTTTCATCACAAGATAGGCTATACATGGCGGCCAGTATAATTGGTGGAGGAAGAACCCTGGAAAACCCCCGGGAAGAACCATCGACCCACGAGAAGCTACTGGCAGGCTTTCTCACGTACCAACGTTAGCCGAGGCTGAGACTCGAACACACGCAGACAGAGGTGAGATAGCAGTGATCCGTAATGGTGAGCGCTTTAGACCACTCGGCCGCACGGGGCCCCAACGGTATTTAATGTACATTAGCTAAATTGTGTACGGCTTGCTTTCTTTTTGAGGTCTTTGTACTATTATTAATGTCAACTACAATATCCTTAGATGAGGTTCGATTTTGAATTTATACTTTAAAGCAGGTAGCTGCTCCAACAAATATTGACACTGTAATTTCACGAGCGTCTGCTATTGACTTAGCAGCCTATAGCGTATAAAAGTGACGTGAGCCTAAAAGCAGACGAGTGTGGTATATTTGTTGTGCATGTGTGCCTGTTAAATATCCTAGGTTGGATGAGCGTTTGAAATTGGTCGCTACTCAGTCTGTGTCGGCGTTTCTTTTTCTGTCATTACCACTGTTCTGTTCTTTCCGCTTCAGCTGACACCACGCAGCTTGCAGTTGCATACAGTTTCCAGTAAGACAGCTTGCTTCTTGCCACTTTGCAAATTACAGTCGACGTGTATGCATTATGCAACACAGCCATTATTTCATTTTTCGGCCATACCAGAGACTTAAAAAATGGTACTAACAGCTGCCTCGCTTGGCGTTCAGCATTAAGAGGTTAGTGTTAGGACTGGTCGGCCTGGTGTCAGTATAATGTGACTGGGTGGGACATCATGCTACATGTCTGCGGCATGATGCCCCAGTGCTAGACATCACTATAAACTGCCACATTGCAGACATCGTAGCGATATGACTGAAAAATTGTTAAAGCTACGTTAAAAATCAAAATCACATCACATCACATAATTTTTCGGCCACATATACTTCCACGTTTCTCAGAGAAGCATTTAACACGAAACGCCTTTGACACATGGTCAGAGATTAACTGAATTTTATTTCGGCCAAGACAAGAATTTCATCGTTCTTCGTAGCTGTTATGGTTGATCGTCATTTAATCAAACTTCCAGTCAAGGAAACCAGCCTGTAGTCCAAAGCTGTGATCTCAGTGGAAACCATGATGATCGACACTATGCTTATCACCACCACGCTAGTGTCCACAGATACAGCCGTCGATGTGGTGTCAACGTCAGCCACCGCGTTGACACAAGACATTGACTTTTGAATAGCGAGCGACACTGCTTGGACAAGACAGTAAGGACATTTCTGTTTCACAGATCATTGTTGGACGAAATATTATGATTCCGATGGGAAACTGGAAAAGCACTCTTTGGCATTAAGAACATAACATTTCCTTTATTAGGAGCGTGATATAATAGCTTAATTGTTCAGTACGGTGTATGTTAGTTTCTCTGAAAGAAAAGACTTTTGACATGTCACCGTGATGTAATGGAAAGAAGGCAATGATTTGAAAATATAATGCTAGTTTCTTTAATATATTTAGCTAACATTACACAGCCTTCAACACGTTGGCTATATGCTTGCCAAGAACCACAACCATACGTGACGTCTGTTCATCGTTCTGCCTACTGATTGTTTTCTTAGCCGACTACTAGACGCAGCAGAGCACATCTTGTTTTAGAAATGTCACGTGTTTAGGCTCTCATAAACAGTAACAAAGAAAAAAAAAATACTACAAGCTTTGTAAAATTTAATAAATAATTCCCCCAGCCGGAAAAACAATGCAAAATTGAGGAAAAGAACTTACGGTTTTAAGAATCAAATCCAAAAATAATCAAAAAATAATCAAAGAATTATTAAATTAAAATTTCTAATAATAAATTTGACTTCGAGTTCCGACGAAAATCCAAACTGGAAGGCGATGACATATACTTTAGCTAATATAGTGCTGTTGTGTCTACAGTTCTTTGTTTTTCCACATACAATATATTCCGGTATTTGAATTCCGAATAAAATTTAAAGAAATGTCTTTGTCCAAGAATTCTGTATGAGCACTCAAACATTTTCAGAAAAAAAGAAGTATTCTTTTAGAATCCGAATAATTTGAATACAAATTAAAATGTAACTCCAAACTCGTCACAATAGAACAAACACCTTGACATCAAGTGTTTTTAAGCCCAAAACTGACTAAATTATCTATAATATCGGTATTAAACATGACTACTGAGCAATTCCGGTAAAACCAGAATTTCGAAAAAGAGGCTGTTTACATTTAAAGTCATGTATTCCCAGTAAAACCTTGACAAAAACCAATCATTTTACTCTAAGAATAAGATACAAATAGAACATTGTTTACTCGACTCACTGGTTTCTGAATCAAGGTCGGGAACTAGGTCAGCTTTAGGGTTTACGACGAAAGTTCAGATCAAACTAATTTCTGGAAAATGTCAAATTCCAGTACACAAAGTTACATTACTCTAACATGCAATGAAATAAAGAAAAAATTAAAACTTACATACAGACAACTAAATTAAATCAAATATACATAACATAGATCACACTTTTTGAGGCTTTGAGGTGAAAGAATGCTGTCCCAAAGGTCGCTGCATACCCCGAAGATAAAGTTGTCGCCAAGGATGTATCGTCATATACCATACCATCACTATTGTAATAACCGCGACCACCCACACCTGGGCTCGTTTCTGTTGGATTTTGATCCAACAGCAAAAGCGTTTAGTCCCTTGAAAAAAAAACAAGTAAGTTTCTTTAATATCTTAATATTTTATTTGATTGCATGGACACATGGAAGCGGGATGTTGATGAATAATGGCTGATTGTGCGCAATGTTCATATGTTGATCAAAAGTCCAGTTTTGACTAACCCCAGAGAAGGAACAATGAAACAGGGAACGAACCCTGAAGGATCTGCAATACATGTGTTGATAATATTCCAAGCTGCCACATTATAGTATAGGGTAAAGTTAGGTGTGTAAGCCTGTACTGTTTTGTTCGATAGTATCTACGTCGCAATGCCCATCAAGAATGTGATGCGCTTGCTTTCCTCCACAGCCTGCAAACCAATTGAAATAATAAAGTAATCTCACGCTGGTAATTGGGTTGATGCATATCATCGGTCATAGAGCCACTAGATAATTGGTGAATGCTACATTTATTTGATATCGCGAGCGCTGGCACATAGCTTTAATAGTGTAGCGCAATAAGAGAGAGAGAGAGAGAGAGAGAGAGAGAGAGAGAGATGTTGCTCAACCCTGTACGTGTGGGATGACATCTCATTCAGGAACGACACATTCATCGACATGTTTGAAAACGAGCTCTGCCCTATGTTGAAACAAAATCGGTACACAATCACTGGAGCTCATGGAATGCAGACAATGAAATGATTTTCCAGCAAAAAAAGTAAACGACCACTGGTAGCAGCATTCGAGTTCACATTTAACTGATGCCCGCTCATTCAACGCCTGAAACAACAGGGTTATCAGGTTATCAGCGGAAGAGCAAATGTTTTATCCCTTTCATGTCTACTACGAGGTGAGGATGACTCTCTATCAAATGAACTGCCCAATTTCGGGCCAGAAAAGGATTCAACGCGATAAGGAAGAGATTACACTTTGTTTTCTGTTTAGTTCCATTCCAAGTCGATAAATTTACTGCGACACTGGAAGAAGAAACAAATTATTATATTTCATTCAATATTTTTCAATTCATTTTTAAGCAACATTTCATAATACTACATTAATCGTTTCCTTCAACTTAACAAATTTCTCTACAGTTGGTTTAGGATAAAAATACTTAGGATCTGGACCTTCTTCCATCAATTTCTGTACAGTTTCCATGGCAGCGATCTAGAAGAGCTTGTGGGAGTTTTGACTTGTACACATGACGTTGAGTTGGTCCTAAATTATAGTAAACGCCACACGGGTCATGTAAGCTCATTTACTGGCATAAATGTAAAAATTAATTTTAGTTTTAAAATTCAATAATAACATAGTTATAACAAAGTTTATTCAATCATGATTTTTTATTTATCCCCTCAATAATTGTCATAACAAAATTACTAGACGAAAATTATCGATCTCTAGGGACTTTTACAATGGCAGACTAGGTCAAAAAAGTTGATGTGGGATTGAACTAGTAAGGGGGAATCAAGGTGGGGCATGTAAGCAAGAAGTCACTCACATTTTCATTCATCTCCTTGATGGATGTTCAGCTATGAATGGGACAAAGGTGTAACACTCAGTTTGTTTGTAAGTACGTTTAAGGTTTGAACTGTGCATATGACATATCTTCAAAATTATAATTGAGCATTATTCAAAATTTAACTAAAATAAATCTATATTGACAGCCGCTAACTACGTGTATGAAGGAAGATATTTGTGCAGGGAAAAAAATAAGCATTATGTACGAATTGAAATACAACAGGACATTACATACATACGATATGATAGAAGTTACTTAATTACCTACAATTTATTGGACGTGTGTCGTCTGTTTCCTGCTGGGGTTTTCCACAAGCTTTGTAACATCTCTGTTTATATTTATAGTACAACTTCTCGACAGTGACAGGCGCGTTCCCCTTTACATCACAGCGCGCCAGAAACCGGATTAAACAGGACCACCCTGCTTAGTGATTGCGTCAGAATATTTCGATGTACGTTATCACTGAATTTGCCGTTAAGCATTTCTCGAGGCATATATACAATAATCTTCATTGGAAATCGGATGGACAAGGTGCGAAATAAAGCGAATAGACGCCATTAGGAGGTATGTGTAATCAGATTATCCAAAATGACACATATAGCTGCAAAAAGTTACTTAGGGCACATACAAGACCTATGGAAGTTGTAGTATAAAAAGATACTAATATTGTCTAAAATATGGCCACCATGAGGCCATTTTGAAAATCTTATATGTGCAATGCTTCCAAGATGGGTAGCCATATCGATATTGGATTTTAACCACAATGATATCAAGTTTGCCACATATCTGTATAACATATAAGAGAACGAGAGAGTTAGAGAATCACGTAGACAGACAGAGACGGAGAGATGTGTTTTCAAGCAAGGAAAATCATTCAATTCTCTAACACTCTCTCCTTTTTCTCATTGATTGTGATGTTTTCTTAATGAAAACCTTCCTGACCTACATACATCTTGAAAATCGTTTTACCTCTACTTCTCAGGAACGGACAGTTGTATCGTCATATCGATTTTATCAGAGGCTTCTTCGCATGTCAAATTGGTCTTACATTAAAATGGTTCCATTTCGACATCTAGTGAAGGCGACACAGTAGCCATCTTAAAACTACTGCTCCCAAAATGCTAGGTAATATCGACATATGGTTTTTACCAAAACACTTCTTATTAACTTAAGCGGGTCCTAAACGAAAATAGTGATGATTTGAGATCCAGTATTGCCACCTTGGCCGCCATCTTAAAAATCGTGTTATCGCTATTCCTGTTGAATGGATGGATATATTCACATACACACACACACATTTCTCCAACACCATAACGTACATCTTATTATTTCTTTTTCATTTTAGTGTTGCCTATTTCCGCTGTTGGGTTGGTGGAAACCGTGGGTACATATCCATACTGCTGCTTTCAAAACGCATCCATGTGTGAATACTTTTGAATTCATTTTTCAGTGGCCATGCATGAGTAGCCAATAAATAGCGCGCATACTGTTAATGTTGATTGTTTTATGTCCTAAAGTTTCTAACAATGGGAATCTTGTGCTTAGTGAGGATGGATAAGAATATTTCAACCGCTTTGATTCCGTCTTAAAAAGGAGTTAGGCAGGTTGAAAATTCCAAACCACTAAGCTAAAATATAAACTACCAAACAATCTATATATATATCCAGCGCCGATCGATACCCGCATTTGCAATCTTCAGATTTAAGTATCACTTTTACTGATCTTTTTGACTTCCATGGATTTAGCCATGCGTTTACATGTCTGTGATAATGAATTTTTATCATCTCCCTTCTGACTCTCCACTTCAGTGAAGGCAGATACATGGCCTGTTTAGTACCTTATTATGTACATGAAGTCTCAGATGTTTCATGTTAAGAAATTTCAACCTTTCAGTTCATTGTAGTCATCGATCAAATCGTTATCATTATGGTTATATCATCATCATCATCATCATCATCATCATCTATGTATTTTCAATGCCACACTTTTCCTGGTTTGATTTCTTTTTAAATTGATGTATTAATAATGGTGCATTATAATTTATACAGTGAGATCATTATGCTTTTGAATGGTAGTTTGTGGCAACTATGAAATCAACAAATATCAGCTTTTCAAAAAAAAAAGGTGACTTTATTTTTGTTTCCAAAATAAGAATAATCATGGTTGGTTATAAGTCTCACTGACGATTTCCCTAAATTTAAACACCAAATCTATACAGAATTTTAAAAAAATAACGCATTGAAAGGAAGGTTTGATATTTACTCTTTTAGTAGCAGGTACAAAAAATGTGCATCTAAAAGTGGATATTATTAAATCTCCATTTTAATTATTCAGGTTTAATAGCTATTTTATCTCTAGTTTGTGTCATACACTTTATGTTTTTATAGTTCAGCCTTAAAGAGATAGTGATGAATGAACTAAGTCTTCTTAATCATGCTTTTACAATGAATTTAGAAAACAAAAAATTTTGCTGGCAAGGGACAACATCGTAGTAAAAACTTTGGCACTTATAGTGTCGACCTTGACTAAGCACCATAATTTGTTTTATTGCAGTATAGAACAACAATAATTAATTGACCGCAATCACAACCATTTGAGTTGCGTTTAATTAGTTTTTATTCATTGTTATGCTTTGTATGTTAAGTGTATGCAAATTTTCTGTAAAACCATTGATACCGGCATAGCGATCTCGGATGTTATATTTTCTTTCTTGTTACGAAGATAGTGTTAATAAGCCTATGCATTCTACTAAATCCTCCAAATCCTATGTTTTTAATTGCATTCGACAAAGTTTCTCAAATAAATATGGTTTAAACTAAACAGCAATACCACTTGAGTGAATAACTTTTATTATCTACTGTGTACTTTTGTGCCATTTGTGCGATATATCCCCCAAAAAGATGAGACACGGGAGTTACACTGTTTGTCCACCACTTAAACCATAACTGCCAAATGTTTTTATTGAATTCTGTATATACCCGATGGAGAACACCATTTTTACATGCAACTGTTTAACCTGTATTACTGACCTCTAAAGACTAACCCTGGACGTAATAGGTCAATTAGTCAGTCACCCACGACAAAACAAGAGAAACTGATTGTTTTGTTTTAGGAACAGATCACATAACATAAATTTGTGTATGGACTGGTTGATTCTGCCCATGCTTACTCACAGGTAAACTAATCCTATACAGAAAAAAACCCTGAAACACTGGAAACCAAGTTGACATGAAAGGTATGTAAATTGGTATGTGCAGTAGATTGTCTGGATTTAGGTTCATATTTCTAAATAGATGTTTCTCTCGTATTTGAGAATGGAATTTCATATTTTATTATAATGGCGTAGACAGTAAGATGCCCAACGCTTTAGTCAGTATTTACGTACTTTACATTCTCTTAAAGTTAATTGTAAACTAACATCAATAGTATTGTTGTTTGCAATTTCGGAGTTCAAGAGATTGCAATTCATTAAAATGCCTAATTGTTTGAAGTTCTGAATAAAGTAATCCGTATATAAGTATTTCAAATTCATTGATGCAATAAATAACTGAATAAAAAGAGAAAGTCTGTTTTCACTTTGTTTGGGGGCCCCGAGTGGTCTAAAGCGCTCTCCGTTACGGATCAATGCCATCTCACCTCTGTCTGCGTGGGTTCGAGTCTAGGATTCGGCCAATGTGGGTATGTGAGAAAGCCTGCCAGTAGCTTCTCGTGGGTCGGTGGTTCTTCCTGGGGTTTTCCCGGGTTCTTCCTCCACCATTAATACTGGCCGCCATGCATAGCCTATCGTGTGCTGAAAAATGGCGTTAAACCCCACTACATCATCAACATCACTTTGTTTGTTGTTCATCTGTATGTCTTTTATTTTGTCTGTTCGTTTCTTGGAAGTTACTTATTGTAATGACGTTATATATATATATATATATATATATATATATATATATATATATATATATATATATATATATATATAATATTTTCTCTATTTTGTCTATATACTAAACACACACACTCACACACACACACACACACACACACACACACACACACACACACACACACATATATATATATATATATATATATATATATATATATATATATATATATATATATATATATATATATATATATATATATATATATATATATATATGGAGTATGTAGAGAAAACAGAAAATATGAGAGAGAAGCATGCAGCTGCTAGCAATATAAGGTTACCCTGGATGAATACATAGGATAACTATAATTTATAGTTACATCATCGCTTGATTAATGAATAGTTGCATGCTGCTTAGTTCAGAAATTTAATATTATTTCTTAAAATTGGGAAATAACAAAGCTTTCGTATATAAAGATATTTTGCATTTTAAGGATATTTTCAACAGTAAGGACTGACTATTCGATGTCTGTTTTGGTACCTAGCTGTAGTGATGTGCGGTTTCGATGATGATATCGTGTCATGTTAATGTTTTCTATATGTAAACGGAATTTGATATTTTCTTTGTAATTTAAGTGTTTTTTTTAAAAATCATCCATGTATTTTCCATATCTGTACTTATCGATCCATCCATTGTAAGTTCTTTCTTCTTCCCATACTAAAGATGAATATTTCATTTTTACATTTAGTTTGATTTCATCATCTTGTTTTAAAACAACTACAACAGTCCCATTCAGCATTCATGGTAGGAAAGCAAAACGGTGAGGCGTAAGTTACTAATAAAGGTAGTGCAATTTGTTGGAGTATAAATGAGCCAAAGTTCTCTATCTATTTTCAGATATTATAACACAGTAAGACGTATATTATCAGTATTTTTCTTACATGATACATGTACTATAGGTATAAAGTGCCAACGAAATGTGGTATTTAACAAAAGCTGCTCAGCACAACTACACAGCCATTCTCTAACGCTACATATAAATACTATGATTATTATCTAGTACCACTTAGCCCACACAACTCTATTTATACGTGCAGTTAAGGGGGTGGGGTGGGAGAGGGACGAAGCTACGAAGTTACTGTTACCGCCTAACTCGAGACCGAAACTGAGATGTCATTACGATTACCTGGCACCACCCACCCCACAAAAATCTGACTTTTTCTACAATAGGGGGAAAGAGGGACATGCACAGTTACCAAGTTATTGTCTGACTAAGCACCTAGATGTTGTGATGAATATCTGACACTACTCACTCCCACAACCCCATCTCAGCGTATTTGCATTTTTAAGATACATTAATAGGTCCAAAAGTATAATTTAGGAAATGTCTGATGAAATCGTGTTGCATATTTAAAGGAAAGGTTATTGACAACAATTAAAATCTTACCTTAAAAACAGCTCATCAATAAAAAGAAATGCAAACCTTTGCCGCTTGCAATATATGATTGCGTCTTTAGTTTGAAACACGGAAGAAACGAATTAGTGATGACAGTGTCAAGTGCATTGACTCGAAAATAAAGGTACTCAGTTATTTAATTGGTTAAATGAATCGATTATCAATGAACAGATACCCCGGTGTGTCGTAAGTCCAGGCCCCAAGATAACGAGCTTCAACCGAATTTGTTACGTTCTTGCGGCTTGGATAGGTCCATATTTCGTATGACCTGCCATTTTAAGCGTGTAATCTCTATGGAAATGTGCGTTAAAGTCACCTGAACATATAACGGTAAGTACGAATCTTGTGATTGGATACAGGCCATACTGTAATTTGTTAAAACGATGCCAAACGTTACATACATCTACAGATGTGACAATATAATGTAGATACACAATAGGGCTGACTCGTGCTTATTATTTGCGCGCAATATAGTTTACGCTAGTTGTCAGTGATATTGATAATTTTTCACTACCAAAAAGTGTTCAATTCTGTCTCTTCAAAAGAACTGACAAAGGTAAACAACAACAAATTTAATTTCTTTTAGGATCTACTGTTACCGTTAAACTGGAGAAATCATTGTAAGGCAGAGTGGTCGACTAAAGGCCTTCGGGCTATTGTTTTTTGTGTGACCCGAGCTCGTACATGAAGTCAGTTCTATAATTATGGTGTAATTAGTATAACATATAGCATGTGTGGCCCACGAACATTACATAATTGGTCCGTGTGGTCCACGAACTTTACATAAATGATCCATGTGGCCCACGAACTTTACATAATTGGTCCATGTGGCCCACGAACTTTACATAATTGGTCCATATGGCCCACGAACTGTACATAAATGGTCCATGTGGCCCCTGAACTTTACATAATTGGCCCATGTGGCCCACGAGCTTTACATAATTGGTCAATGTGACCCACGAACTTTACATAATTGGTCAATGTGGCACACGAACTTTACATGATTGGTCAATGTGGCACACGAACTTTACATGATTGGTCCATGTGACCCACGAACTTGACAAGAATGGTCCATGTGGCCCACGGACTTTACATAAATGATCCATGTGGCCCTCGAACTTTACATGAACGGTCCATGTGTCCTACGAACTTTACATAATTGGTCCATGTGGCCCACGATTTTGAAGATATTTGACGACCTTGTTGCAAGGTATCACTCTCGTGCTACACAGCATGCCGTTTTCCAGGACTTTGCACACGAGGGACGTAAACTCTACGTCACAGCTTATTAAAACGGAGATATTGTGCTGATATGAATGCAATTTTAATATACGATATACAAGTGCATTCAAATATAAAATCTTGATATTCACCATCATTGCAATTATCAGTCTGAAATGATAAAATCCTTACGATCTAGTTGCCATCGCACCTGGATTTAATTTTCATGGATAAAGCTGTTCTCATGTCGTAGTCGTCAAACCAGTGTCTCGCTTTTAGTGACCTTTATCAGCTTGTTCGTGCGCAATTAAACTGCCTCAGATTCAGATAAAGACCTGAATATTTTGTGTATTCCAAAAATAATTGTTCATCGAAAGTAGAACAATAGATCAAATAATCAATGACGCATTAAATAGTACCAGTTCCACTGAGGAGATTGATAACACGAGAGCGGAAATAAATCATTTTCCGTGCCCAATATATAAATACAAACTAATGTATTCATTTACTTCCTGTTTCATCACAATAGTTGTTACCGGAATATATATATATATATATATATATATATATATATATATATATATATATATATATATATATATATATATATATATAGAGAGAGAGAGAGAGAGAGAGAGAGAGAGAGAGAGAGAGAGAGAGAGTGAGTGTGTGTGTGTGTGACTTGGATTTCTAACGTAGCTTTAACAATTTGTCAGTCATATGTGTGGCAGTTTATAGTGATGTCTAGCACTGGGGCATCATGCCGCAGACATGTAGCATGATATCCCACCCAGTCACATAGTCTTCACACCAGGCCGACCAATCCTAATAATAACCTTTTAGGTTGAGCGCCTAGCGAGGCAGCTGTTAGTACCATTTTGTAAGTCTTTGGTATGATTCGGCCGGGGATAGAACCCACGACCACCCTATAGATATATAGATAGATAGATACCAACTTTATATATGTTACATTAATTACATTAGGATGCCATTTTTGTGTGTTAGGTGTAATTTAAGGAATTACTTCACTAAGCTAGTAGAGTTTTGAGTCCAATCTCCTTGTCATATGCAATCGTTGGGATCAAATGCGTTTAAAATAAATAACGCGCCTGCAGGAATTAATATTCAATTGCACAAGTGAAATAATAGCTTAATCAATTAGTAAATCGCACGCGGGAGTTAATAACTGGAAAACGGAAATGAAATAGTTTTTGCAGGCTAAATATATGCTTCAAGCGGCATGCACATTTTCAGATATAGCTATCATTACACGGGGTTGCATTTTGCATCCAGTACTGTAAAGTTTGGCTCAAAAGTAATCAATATGCTTATGGAGCGTCCAAAGGTTGAAAGTAACTTACGCCGATGTCTGATGTTACTGCTCACTACGCGTATTTCACCTTCATTTTTAATCAAGTTTTATACAAGCTTGCACCGCACATAGAAAAATCATTACATTATAACGTTTGAGATCTTTCACAAGCTTTTATTTTTCACCTTACTTTTCGTTACTGGGAATGCATGAATTCCACCGTCCTAATTCTACTTGTACAGGTAATGGAAACTGATGATGCCATGTAAATTGATAGACGTCAAGTCGAACACCTGTCTGGATCGGTTATTGTTGTGTAAACTGGATAGATATTATATGCAGAGGTGGGATTGTTGAACGTGGTGTGATGGGTTAGTTGGTCACGTTGCCACATGAATATTGTATATATATAACAATCCTGTTGTATGGGATCTAAAGTAATTTCATCTCCTGTTATAAAGCTGAACTACTGGTGATTATATGTTTGAGGTTTAATTTTGCTAGTAACCGTGTGCTGACGCGTTGTTATATCCTTGTTGTTAATACCCAATAATGTAGAACAACATCTTCTACTAGTGAAGTTTTGGTTGCTCTCCAAGCGAATAATGGGGATTTACTAAAATGTAGAAGACTTCCTCTGTGAAGTTTCCAACATTGCACAGTAGAAGGCTTGTTTGAGAAGTGCTGTCAAATTCTTCATTGAAATGTAACTTTTGAAGTATTTCTTTGATTTTTCCGGTATAGTCAAAAATGAAAGAAAATCTGGAAATACGATCGAACTAATATAACCCTCTCAATGAACCTCTACTCCCACAATTCTATAACAAATTGTCAAATATCCTATACATTCGGACAGCAATAATGCTTTCCTCACTTCGGTTTGCTTTTGTTGTTTCCAAAGGCACATTTAAGCAAATGATTGACCATATCGTGTTATGGGAATGGTACCAAGTCTTTCACAAGGACACGCCGAGTCAGCCGAACAGGGCTGACCTGGGCAGGTATCGAGATCGCTACCCTTGGATGAATAGTTAGAAACTCTATCAACTAAGCAAGCGTTGCTTCCTTTCTCTTGTTGTTTCTTTTTAAAACGTATGTTACTGTACATGCATATAAAACACAAAAATAGGACATACTAGGAAGAAAGGGTACTCGCATCACGTGATGATTAAAAAATCGAGCGCCGCATAAAAAAAAAATCGCGCAGAGCAAACGTGAGATATATCAGTCTACTTCATGTAAGTACTATTTAGATTTTCACACATTTACAATCTCCTTTGTCGAGTTCGCCGGTACCAGGAAGTTACAAAGTACGATTCGATGCAGATAACAACGATTTAACTATAGTTTCGGTTGTTGTCACTGCACCATCTCTGCCTTCGATTTAGCCATTACTAGTACATTGTAAGCTATACTTCCTGGCAGATAAAAATGACGTGATAATAATTTCGTCCGAGTGGTGATTTACTTGAAGGACGTTGGTTGGGAGGAAAGCATGCAGAAAAAGCTGTCATAATTACACATTTTTCTATCATTGATTTTTGTTATCATGTATCGGTCGACACAAATAAATTAAAAATATCTGTAGTAAATTAATAAATCTATATTATTGTGTGTTTTCCCTTGCTGATATGTCTGCTGCATAAGTTATATTGGAAAGAATTAAATTATCATTGCCACTATTTTTACTGTATTTCCACAAGATGACAATTCTCTCTCTCTCTCATATATATAGTCCTAATAATAAAATAATATATATATATATGACAGATGAAGCGCGAGCAGTTTTATGCATAATAATTATTCTGACAACCACTGTATCCAGGCTGATATATTTGATTCTGAACTCTTCCATTCCGACTCCAGGTCTCCAGTTAGCTATTAATAGTGAGGTCCAATGTGTTTAGCTGAATCATCTAGGGACCTAAACACAAAGGAAAAGGTACAAATGATATATATATATATATATATATATATATATATATATATATATATATATATATATATATATATATATATATATATATATATATATATATATAATGTGACGTGTTTAGGCTCAAATAAACAGTAACACACGAAAGAGTAAAAACAACTAGCTTTGAAGAATATAATAATTTATTTCCCTGGAAAAAATCTGTAAAATTGAAAAATAAATATTAACTTACGGGTTTATGAATCGAGTACAAAAATAATCCAAGAATAATCCACGAATTTTAGAAGTCCTAATAATAAAATGTTCTAATGATTTCAAGTTCAAGTCCCGACGAAGAATCCAAGATGGAAGACTATAACGTATGATGCAACCTGTAGTGCTGAAGTCTACAGTTCCTTGTGGAAACACGAAATATCACTCCGGTTTTAGAAATCTGAATAAATGTTTATAAGAGCTGTCTTTGCTCAAGAATTTCGAATGAGCACACGTATTTTTCCAGAAAAAAAGAATTAGTCCTTTTGAATCTAAATAATTAAAATGCCCAACTAAGAGTATTTCTCTAAAACAAAGGTTATATCGTATTCTAAAACGCAATTTCGAAAATCCCGTGTTTATATCACGTACGCCTAACATGACCTTGACGAAAACCAGTCATTTTACTCTAAGAAATACAATAAAAAAAATTGTTTACATTTTAAACAGTGTAGTCCCATAATGACATAGACAACAACCAATCATTTTAAAATAAAACTAAAACTTATATTTACGTGGCTGCGACTAATTTTAAATCAAGGTCAGGATCTAGGTCAACATGTTGTGTTTAATTAAATCAAATATGCATAACAATATATTATTTATCACATACGGATACACATACTAGCATTTACAACCGTGGTTAGATTGACTATCGGCTACTATGTATTGGAGTTAGTGAACTCTGCACATCTCTGCCTAGTGTATCCGCTGCAAAACATAGTTATGTACTTTTTGCCGCGATTACTTTCCTCTTTTCAAATTGATAATTTGCTTCATTTGTTTGAACGTCTATTTTTTATTTGTATTGATTAAATATATATAAGACACTTATTATTTCATTATGAAAAAAGGGTTTAAATGAAATATCGCACTACAAACACATTATGGTTAGCTTCTTGAACACTGAACGCTCAGCCATTCATTTACCGGCGAGTATATGCAAACGAGTGAGGAATATTAACTAAGGGTAATGGAGAACCACCAAGATGAAATTCAAACATTTAAATGTATCTTCATTTGATCAAAATCATTATTGTGTTTAAGTAACATTGCTATTGACCACAATATTGTTTCTATTCTTGAATCTGCTACTTCCCGTTCCGTTGGTCTCTTTGTCTATAAATTATGCCATCATTCATAGGTCCAGAACGATGGTCGCATTGACATGGGCTAAAATACACTACGTTAGCTTCCTCAAGGACTTTTGCTACGATGGTCGAGACTGAGATGAAGATCGAGATCGAGATCGAGAGGTGCTAAGACGAATGTTGGTTGGGTTTGGGGAGACTTGAGTTTATTATATATATTATCCATCCGTATGTTTCTCCATTGGTCGATCAGTCAGCTGCCTGACCAACCAACGCAGTGCAAAAAAAAAAATGTTATTTGAACCGTATTATAGGTTTTAAAATATAAAATGAAAAATAAAATCATTCCTAAATAGAACACAGTATGTGTGTGCCTACTAACTGTAGACATCGTAAAAAATTGTTAAAGCTACGTTAAAAATCTAAAACACGCGAACAACACACTAAAAAAAATGTACTGAACAGTATCGATTGTCTTACTGCAACTTTGTATCATTGGTATGTGAACACTGTAGATAAATGCCATGGAACGTGTAGTCTATATACCGTTACAACGACCAAGGTTTTTGTAGGTGATTTGGTGCAAGTTCAGTTTCAAGGCTTTCATCAAGTTTATATATATATATATATATATATATATATATATATATATATATATATATATATATATATATATATATATATATATATATATATATATATATATATATATATATATATATATATATATATATATATATATATAAGTAGTTAAGTGGGCCACCATAGGGACAATGGGACTTAGCATTAAAAACACCCCTGGGCAACTCTAGGGACAATGGAAATTTAACATGGAGAAAAACGCTGGGCCACTTTAGGGACAATGGGATTTTAACATAGAGTTTGGGTCTGTCTAGGGACAAGGGAAATTAACATGGGAATAGAGTTTGGGTTTGTCTAGGGACAAGGGGAATTAAATATGGGATTTTTTTTTTTTTTAAAAGTTTTTTTTAAATTTAAATTTAAATTTAAATTTAGAAAAGGGGTAGGCAATGGAAAGGCTATCTCTTTTCGAGAAATATGGCTGGCCCTGAAAAGGGCCTTTGGGTTTATGTTAATATTAATATTAACATAGATGGCATCTGTCACATCTTCTTCTTCTTCTTCTTAAACTCCTTCTAACTACCGGTCCATACACAAGTACCCTCTTGAGACATCCTTGTCTTTCTATGTAAACTCTCCTCATCCATTGACTAGTATCTGTCCTATCAACAACAGTCCACTTGGACCTGACATACATGAGCATGTCCGTCCTAAACATCATGGAAGACACAAGGGTGGATGACTCAATGAGCGGGTACAAACACAAACACACAAACACAAACACACAAACACAAATACACAAACACATACGCTAAGAAACAATAAACAAATCCATAATCTACTATCCACACAATCGTACGTGAGCGGGTACAAACACAAACACACAAACACAAACACACAAACACAAACACGCAAACACAAATACACAAACACATACGCTAAGAAACAATAAATAAATCCATAATCTACTATCCACACAATCGTACGTGAGCGGGTACAAACACAAACACACAAACACAAACACACAAACACAAATACACAAACACATACGCTAAGAAACAATAAACAAATCCATAATCTACTATCCACACAATCGTACGTGAGCGGGTACAAACACAAACACACAAACACAAACACACAAACACATACGCTAAGAAACAATAAACAAATCCATAATCTACTATCCACACAATCGTACGTGAGCGGGTACAAACACAAACACACAAACACAAACACACAAACACATACGCTAAGAAACAATAAACAAATCCATAATCTACTATCCACACAATCGTACGTGAGCGGGTACAAACACAAACACACAAACACAAACACACAAACACATACGCTAAGAAACAATAAACAAATCCATAATCTACTGTCCACACAATCGTACGTGAGCGGGTACAAACACAAACACACAAACACAAACACACAAACACATACGCTAAGAAACAATAAACAAATCCATAATCTACTATCCACACAATCGTACGTGAGCGGGTACAAACACAAACACACAAACACAAACACACAAACACATACGCTAAGAAACAATAAACAAATCCATAATCTACTATCCACACAATCGTACGTGAGCGGGTACAAACACAAACACACAAACACAAACACACAAACACATACGCTAAGAAACAATAAACAAATCCATAATCTACTATCCACACAATTGTACGTGAGCGGGTACAAACACAAACACACAAACACAAACACACAAACACATACGCTAAGAAACAATAAACAAATCCATAATCTACTATCCACACAATTGTACGTGAGCGGGTACAAACACAAACACACAAACACAAACACACAAACACAAATACACAAACACATACGCTAAGAAACAATAAACAAATCCATAATCTACTATCCACACAATCTTACGTGAGCGGGTACAAACACAAACACACAAACACATACGCTAAGAAACGATAAACAAATCCATAATCTACTATCCACACAATCGTACGTGAGCGGGTACAAACACAAACACACAAACACAAACACACAAACACATACCCTCACACTATCTTAAAAAAGAGTTATTTTTTATATTCACACTACTCTACCTACACATTGGCAAATTGATGGTTATTTCTTTTCTAGAGTATTGGGTATCCCTGAAAAGGGCTGTTTTTTTGGAACTTCATGGACACCTGGTTAATGGTGGCACCTTCCAGGCCTGGCGCCACATACACATCTTATCCCCCAGTTACTTTTTACTTTTTTGGGGGAGAGAGCAGAGGCAGGATATGTCGCTTCAGAATCCCAATTTTCGCTCTCTGGGATTCTGAAATTTATTCTTCTTCTCTTCTTTTCCTTCTGCTCCTCCTCTTCTTTGTTTCTTCTCTCCTCCTCTTTGTATCTTCTTTCCTCTTCTTCTTCTTTATATCTTCTCTCCTCCTCTTCTTTTTTTCTTCTTTCCTCCTCCTCTCTTATCCTTCCCTCCTCCACAATGGCTTCCGCGGCCAGTTCATTCAACAGGCGCCTGGCATATTCCAGATGCACATGAAGTTCCAACAGTTTAGACAGTCTCGTGTTCATTTTTGGTGTTGATCAATCAACAAGGGTAGCTAGACTGCCCAGCGAGTTTCAATTTATAGTGAAAGCGCGGACGTGAAGGAAAACATCCCCCTAAAAAAACATAAAATTGATGTTACCTACATCATGACCAAAAACAACAACGCGCGGACCTAAAAGAAACACTCACTCACTTTTTTATGCTACCCATCACTATTTTAAATTTTTTTATAAATCACTTCAATAGACAATCCACATACGCAAAGCAATCCAATCTAACTCCAAATATACACCTCAAACACAAAAAAACATGATTTTAATCTACTATTCATACCAACTTACTTAAGCACTTACTAACACACAAACACATACCCTCACATTTTTTAAAAAAGAGTTAGTGTTTATTTTCACACTACTCTACCTACACACATTGGCAAATCGATCGTTATTTCTTTTCTAGAGTATTGGGGTAGCCCTGAAAAGGGCTGTTTTTTTTTGTTTGCTATGGCATTCTTTTTTTAGTTTCTAAGAATGCGATGTCCTCTGAGGATAGACTTTCTGGCGATAGGTCTGCTTCTTCGGAAAGAAAAGAAGAACTCTTTGGTGTCGATACGGCAATCGACAAAGCCTCTGTCAGGTTCAGGTTGCTGCTGCTGCTGCTGTTGTTGCTGCTGTTGCTGCTGTCTCTGAAGTCTGTACTTCTCTGTCCATTCTTCTTTCTCCCTGTTCATTTTTTCTCTGAAGAGCTCTTCTATCAGGTCTTCAGTGATTTTTAACATTCTCACATTCTCTATTTCTTCTGGCTTCGGTATCAGACTGTGTCTGACCCTATGCAAATTCACGTAGGCTTCGTTGAGTTTAGCTAGTTTGGAGCACATCTTCTTTAGGAGGATGAGTCGACAATGGATAGTTAGACTGGAAACAACCCGGTTCTTAAAGTCAAAGCGCGGACGTGAAGGAAAACATCCCCCACACGGTTTTTGAGTCGCAACGTTTAGTGAGTGTCATGAGAGGGATAGTAAGAAATGAAAGAGCATCAATCCAACATTCTTATAGCTAAACAAAAGACAAAGGCATTTGTTTCAAAACACAACATTTTTTATTCAAAAATCACTTAACACTAAACAACAACTCTAACATTTTTAACAATAATCCAACAATATAACATCAAACAATTTTTTCAAAACACAACATTTTTTATTCAAAAATCACTTAACACTAAACAACAACTCTAACATTTTTTAACAACAATGCAACACTAAAAGTTTCTCCACTAGGTAAAGAGGGATAACAGTCTTCCATGGTTTCTAGTAATCTAGGATGACTTCTCTCAAACTGTTGATTTCTATGGTATTATCGAATTCTGCATACAGGATGACGTTCACCGTTTCATCAGGGTCTCGGTCTTTAAACTGAATTTCCACACGAATCTGGCCGGATTTTATAGGGTGGAAATGTCCCTCGTCGCTGCCTTGGTCTGGAGTGAAATCGAAAGCCCACAAAGCGTAGCCTCCTGCATAATCCTCGTACGTAATGCCGTGACTGGTATTGGTTCCTAACTGTCCGGTGGCTTCGTACAGGGACAAGTACGATCTCAAGTAATTCTTCTTGGTAAAGTCAGGTTCGAAAGGTCTGGTACACAAGGTCTTGCCATCGCGACTGACTTCGATTTTGGACACGCCAAAGTGTTGAAAGTAGAAAGGATTTTTTTCGGCAGCTCCGTTGAAGGCTGTATTCTCGACGATACCAACGATCAAACGTTTGGGTAACTGTCCTTGGAACAGATGATCTTCGATCATGGATCGCTGTCCCTTGGGAATGGTGAAGGTTTTCACTTCCACGCGTCGTATGGGATACTTGGCGGTCGTTCTGCTCAACGTCTGACTGATGTCGTTTCCCACTTTAGGTAACACTTCCACACGGCGTACGTAGAGTCTGGCTTCTAGGATTTTGGTTTTGTAACCGTCACTATCAGCCATCAAATGGAAAGCGGCACTGCTACGATTCAGTCTCAGGCGGACATCCACCCCGTTCAGCAAATACTTTTCTTGCAACCACATGTCCAAATGCAAACGATCCATCAGTTCTAAACTTGTGTCGGCTCCCGTGATTCTCTTTCTTCGTTCTACAAATCCATCATTGTTGTCTTTCTTTTCATCAGTTTCCAATATTTCAAACTTGGTAGGTTCGTCAGCTTCCCATACCACACAGGCATTGAGATGAGTGTTCTTGGCATCTATTCCGTACGTCAAGAGATTTTCCAGGTAGGCACGATAAGGGTAAGTATCCATGCTGCTACTGACCAGTTTGTTATTCAAGTACAAGTCCACTCCACTGAACAAGGAATGCATGAAATTGTTGACGGGAGCTACTGCTTCATCGTCTATAGCACCTCCAGTCTTATCTAGAATTTTGACTTTCAGGTACAAGTAACTGCTATTCAGATCGATGTAATCTTCGGGCTGTCCTTTGATTTCAAACTCGATGGGAGCGGAATCGGTCAGTGAGGAGACGGGGTGAAATTCCACCCACTGGGATTCTTGCATGGTCATCATGGTAGGGGGCATGGCAAACAGATCCAGTTCCGTCTTGGAACAAGCGCAAGATTCTCGGTGCATCATTTTTTTGTCTCTTTTCTCAATAATCGAAAACGTCTAAGTCTCGAACGGTTCTTCTTTTCTTGGCCTTTCTCGCTTGAAGTCTGGTGAAATGGTGTTTTCTTCGTCGTCTCTTTCTGCCTTGTCCTTGCTGAATGCCTGACTCGGTAGCGTGCAGGGCATTTATAGGTGTTTCTCGTTGGCCTAAAATGTCTTTGCCCGTTTGCAGCAAGACATTTTTGCCTGCCCTCATGAAGGCTTCTTTAGGGTTTTGTTTGTCGATGATGACATTTTGGAGAAATTCTTTGCCTTGCGTCAGTGCCGCATCTTTCAAGGCGTGCAATCCGCGTGTCACCATCGGTTTCAACACCGGGGCCACCGAACGAAAGGCCGATTTTAACATGTCTCCTAAGCCGTGTCCTCGCTGTCGAGCAACCCCTCGGTACACTGGATACATGACTTAAGAGTCGTGAGAGAACCGTTTTCGAAAATGGAGTTTCACCGTGACTTTTCCTTTGGTGAATGAAATATTTTGTCCCAAATCTCCTTTTATAGCAATGTTGACCGTGTCCAAATACAACTTGCTGACCGGCAAATAGTGAGGATGGACAAATTCGCGGTGGACGTGGTAAGTGTTTCCACCTTTCTCGTCAGTGTTCGTGGCAGAATCCACTTTGAAAGGAATGACACGCAGTAACGGTACGGAGGTGTGTCCCACCACGTTGTACTCCACCACATCGGAATACACGAGCATCAAATTCAGTCCTTGGTTCAGTTCTACCGGGGCACGAAATAACTTGCTAAAAGACTCGTTGTCGTAAACGATGGGTAATTCGTTTTTCTTGAGCATGGTCTTTCTCATGTCCATGTCTCCGCCCAACATGTCAAACAATTCAGGACAAAATAAAATGGACAGGATTTTACTCCGTTCAAATTTCATCAAGAAGCGACGAGCTGCTTTGTGGTATTCCATGGTGACACTTTTGTTGACATGCTCCAAAGCTTTCAGAAACACGACATTAAACCTGGAGGCTATGGTGCTGACCAAATGTTGACCACTAAAATAATAGCCTGGGGGAATGAACAAGTGATAGGTGGTGTACTTTTGTGTACGGGTTTTCTTGTCATATTTGACATTGCTATCCATCCACTGTTGCATTTGCTCGTCATGAACTTCCACATCAAAAAATTTTGATTGGGAAGGACATTGAGGACTTGGGTCGGGTGAATCATTTCTACTAAAGCCACTTCCCAATGGGCTTCGTGATCTAACTGGATGGCTTGAGGTAATTTGGCCGTGTAACAGCACAACGTGTTCTTGGGAAACACCTCCATGGAACTGTCACTGGGTAAAGTTAAGTAAAATTGGTTTTGGTGACTCATAATTCCAGAGTTCTGTGGCTGTCCGAGGGGTTACTGGACGTCAGAGGCGTGTCTCCGTCTAAAATGGGGTTCTGGTTGTGATTGAAGTGGTGACTGGCACTGGCACTGGACACAAGGTTCCCGGGGTTCCCGTTCGAGGTGAATTTCAGGGAGGAATTAGGAAGCAGGTAACCGATGCAACTGCTCAATAAAATGGTCCACAATTGTTTGTCTCCTTGTTGCAAACTCAAATTGGCGATGGCTGCCCCGATGACACAATACACCACGAAGATTTGGCAGAAAAAGACGATTTGCGTTTTAGGCACACGTTCACCACACCACACCCACAAGGATTGTTTTTGTAAATCATGCACAGAAGAACTAGGTGAAGGAGGAGTGGTCGACGTAGCTGCGTCTGCTGTGTGAAAGGGCATGATGGTCACTTCTTTTTATAGTCGATGACTTGCGAAGCGTCGATCCAAGAATCGAAACTGGGTGGATATCCTTTCCAACTTACTTTGACTTCTTTGACACGTCGTTTGCCCACTTTACGGGTTCTGCGTTCGAGAATGCTTTCGATGTCGTACACGTCTTCTTTTTTGGTGACACGTTGTAACTCGGGCAAATAAAACGTTCCTTTGAGCACTTCTCCGTTCATGTCTTCCAATTTATAGACGGCAGGATGACGGCCATGCACTCGTCCAGTGACGCGAAACAATTCGGTCGTCCAGTTAGGTAAGTAACCTTTGTCGAAAGTGCGTTTGGTTTTGCCAATGCGCACCCAATCTCCTACGACCAACATTCCACTTTTCTCGGGGACAGCCCTCGTCGGGGACGTACCAAACAGACGCTCAAACATCAACACTTCGTTGTCGGGAGTCACGTCTTGCGGGGCACGTCCGATGCTTCGATGGTAAGATTGGTTGTACGCTTGCACCAGGTGCGGTAAGATGTCGATGTACTTCAGAGTGTGGTGATGCGTAAAATATTTCCACATGCGTTCTTTCAAAGTGCGTTGAAAACGTTCCACGATGCTGGCTTTGGTTTCGGGATTCTCGGTGGTAAAAAAATGAATGTCACGTTTCTTTAATTCTTTTTGGAAAGCTTGGTTCAGAAATTCGGTGCCTTTGTCCGTTTGCCATCGAAAAGGGTGACGACCGCTTTGTTTCAACACCCGTTGCAGGGCTCGCACTAACTCGCTGCTCGATTTGGAAGTCAAGGGTACGACCCAGGCAAATTTGGAAAAGACGTCGATGACACAAAACAAATATTTGTAACCACGATTGTAGCTGGCCAAGTGAGAGACATCGGCTAAATCGGCTTGCCATTGATGATCGATGCCTTCCACTCGGGTGCGACTTCTGGCAAACTTGCGTCGAATGGGTTTGTGTAAAGTGTAGGTAGCTTGTTCTTGTAACCATCGTTGCACTTGAGGTAAACGGAGACTTTTCAGTCGAGTTTTGGCAGCACGATACAATTTTTGAACTCCTGCGTAACCTGCAGGATGGGAGGGATCGTAGTAAATGCTGGCTAAGACTTTTTCCATTTTTTTGTGTTGGTTGGTGTGTTAATAAGACACCCACTCTTGGAGGATGCTACTCTTTTTCTCTTGGGGTATTTTCTTGGATTGCAATGCTTTGCGTGTGCGGCCAGCAATAGGTGTCGAAGAGGAGAAGGATGTCTGAGCGGGGGATATCGGTTCTTGTTTCACTTCTGTCTTCACTTCTGTCTTCACTTTCTTTTTCTCTTGTGATGAAGAAGGGGTGGCTATCATCTTTTTAATCCATCCAATTCTGGAGGTAGGTGGTGTTGTTAACTTGCGTACTTTTTCTGGTGGAGTTTGAAACCCTTCCTCTTCTTCTCCTTTTTCTGTCTTGGTCACGGGTACTGGTGGTACTGGTACTGGTACTGGTACTGGTGATGGTGCTGGACTTTTCATCAAGGTCTTAAAATCTTTCAGAGTGGGTAGAGCTGTTTCGTCTAAAGCTTTCTGGTGAAAGAGTTGCAGTCGTTGCAAGAGTTGACCGTACTTTTGCGATTTTTCTGTTTCGGACAAATCTTGGCGATCCATCAAGGACTGCAATTCGTGTTGTAACTGGGACATCTCGTTCAAATGGGGATTGGGAGGTAAATTCGCGGTGTGTTGTTCTTGCCACCGATGGTATTCCATCCATCGTTTGTAAGGCACTAAAGCTAGTTTTCGTCCTTCCATGGGGTTGTCAGGGGTCGATTCTGAGATCTTGGGACTTCCGAAGGCCTTTTTATCTTGCTCCCACCAGTCCTCCCAACATGGTTCCCAAGACTCCTTTCAGTATGGGGCCTAACAAGAGAGGTAAAATACCTCCACGTTGCACTAACATCTTCTTTTTTTGACGAATGGGAATTTTCTTTTGAACCATTTGGCGAAGAACGTGACGATGTTTGCTTAAGCATTGTTTCTGGTGTTTGGACAAAGGGATCGTGCCTTTCAAAACGTTCAAACAACATTCGCACACGGTATCGATGCCCTCTTTGGAGGCTGTTTGAATGAGTTTTTTTCGTAGGGGTGGAGAAGCTTTGGACAGGACAGATAACATGTCCCCATGTTTGGCTAAACGTGGTGGCAGTCCTTTCCTTTTCTTTCCTTGGGGTTTTCTGGAGGGTGACATCTTTGAGTCTTCAGGAGCACCAAAAAAACACTGATACCCGACTTGGTCACAGGCCTTTTTTATACTGGAACGCGTCGCCACTGATTGTCTTGACGTCGTATCAGTTTGAGGACAGGCATGACACGTCGTGCAGGGGTACGTAACGGACTAAATCGAGCCAGTTCTTGCTTGGACAAATCCAGTAAACTTTGTAACATGCCCGATCTTTCTTGAACTTTGATTTTGGGAGAAGGTACTTTGTGAGCAGCAGCCACTGCCACTAAATTGGAAGGTCCTGCCACTGGGGAAGGTCTTTTGGGGGTCATCAACGGAGAAGTTCTTGGTGTGATCAACGTCTCCAAGTACTCTTCAGTTCTGGGTGTCATTAACGGAGAAGTGGACAAACGTGAAGCTGCCGGAGACGCAGTCACCGCCGTGGCAGGTCGTGGTTTGCGAGTGTAAGGTTGCGTCCTGGCCGAAGTGCCTCTCTTGCGACTAGTTTTCTGTGGACTTTTCTTTTTCTGGGGGCTTCTTTTCTTTTTCCGGGGTGGTGGTGGTGTCTGGTCAGAGGAGGGTCCTGCCACTGGAGAAGTTCTCCTTGGGGACCTGGTCTTTTTCTTCTTGGGGCTTCGTTGGACTTTTGTCTTGGGGATAACTTTGGGGGTATTAGGATCCCATCTTAAGAGTGAGCGAATGATGACCCCTCCTAGAGTACCGCTCCCTCCAGGTTTCAAAATGATTTGTTTTTTGGTTTGAGTGTCGATGCGGGGATCGGCCAGTTGGACCAAAGCGACTTTGTTTCGATCGAAAAAGCGTTTGGTTTGATGAGGAATCTGAATGATTCCTTGGAGTAATTGACGTGCCGTCACCGTGAACCATCGTAAGACTTCTTTGAGACTAGCTTCTAAGACACGAGCTCGTGTTTGTGGATCTTTTTCTCGACTGATGCCATACAAGGCACGAATCAATTTGACGGCAAGATGCGACTGAAGGGACGTCATGTTCGCACTGAGAGTGAGACAGACGAAAAAGGGTCTGAGGTTTTTATAGATTTTGTTATGGGGAGTGAAATGAAGTCGAGGACGGAGACGTGTACAGGACAGGCCCTCCGTCTTGGCACCAGTGGTGAAACAAGTGGGTACGAAATCGCAAATCCTCAGGAGTCGTAGGTTTCAAATCGACGAGTAAATAGGCGTGTGGCGTTTGAGTGGCATCGTCGTACGCCTGAGTCAGCCAAGGCGTTCCTAACTGTTTGGCTAAGACTTGCACTTGCGATTTATCTCGAGGGCTTTTAAACAAGACCACGTAATGCGCATTGAGACTGATGGTGCGATGGGCTTTACTTTGTTGAAACAAATTTTGGGTGATGTAAACGACACTGGCATTACGGTGATGCCCTTTGCGCGTGAACCACAGTTTAATTTCTTCTTCGTCTTCTCCTAACATGTCGTCGAAAATGACCAAATGGGTTAGACGGGAGTCAGAGACGATGCCATCGTCTTCTTTAGGAATGCCTTCCACAAACACGATGGAATCGCCTTGCCTTTCTCGCAAGAGGCTGTACGCCGATTGCCACTCTTTGTAACACCACACGATTCGTTGAGGGGGTCGATCGATCAAATGATGTTTATGTTCGATCAAACGTTTGACGAATTCGGTTTTGCCTGAACCGCTAGGTCCAGCAATGAGCATGTTAAAGGGATGGCGAAGATACAAAGCCTCCCAACTGGCACGATCTAAGTGTTCGTCGATGAATTTGACAGTAGAGGAAGAGGGAGCAGAGACAGCAGAGGTAGCCATGGTGTGAGAAATGTCACTTGTGACACGAAAAACAAACGAGACAAGAGTTTATATACTTTTTCAGAACACGTTTATTGAATGTTTCAAACATGAATACGAAAGACAAAAATGCATAAAAGCCAAAGGCTTAAGTACAAGAATAAAAGGCACATGATAACCATGAACGTGGAATAAACACAAGTGTCTGTACAACATGTTTTGGGTAAAGTTCTAACCAGTTCTATAGTAGGGGTAAGGTCACACAAGTGTCATCCCGAAAGGGTCTTTCAGGCCTGTCCACGACAGTCCTGTCCTGGGTGACGGGTTCTTCTGGTACTGTCACTAACACAGGTTGAAAAGTAACTTTTTTCCTTGAATAACTCTCGTGCATACTGGGCCACCTCTTGTGTCCGAGCCTCAAAACCCTGGTCTCGGTGATGTCCAACATTTGACTCTTAACCAATCTGGTTTCTTCTTCGTCAACGACATGGTAAGTTACTTCAATGAACAATGAACTATCGATCTTGCCTAGGGTTCCTTTTCATATACAGACCAATACCGACGTGACCGTACGGTAAGGTGAAGTGATTGGGAAGTCGCACTCGCTTCTGGTATACAATTTGATAGACTTTTTCCAAGGGTCGACTGACGATGTGGTGAGTGGGTAAACGTACAATCTTGTTCGGTTGATAGGTGGTCACTTTAAAGTTTCCATCCTCTCCCGATTGCAAGGCTTCTTTCAATACCCCATAGTTGACCACTCGACTGGTACGATGATTCAGAGTCAGTCCTTTCACTTTGCACGTCGTGTGCACTTCTCCTTGTTTGTCCCGGTATTCGTAGCCGTAATTTTTGGGACCACCACTGACGAAACTTAGAATCTTGTCGTCGGGATGCTCGTCTGTCCAGGCTCCTAAACGGTCTCCTTCGATGTCAGGGTGCTGTTGAATCGGGTGATGGATGTAAATGCAACTGTCCGTGTCAAAGTACAGGACGCGTTCTTCTAACAGTTCTAAAGCTTCGTACAATTTTAAGCGAGCATGAGCTGTCACGTAAGCCGCAATGATGACGTTTCCAAAAGGGTCGTCTTGTACAAAGTCCAGATCTTCTTCGTAATTGACCAAGATCAAATCCTCTCGAACGACGTCCACGTGTTTCATGTATTTGGTTTTGTCGTGAATCATCTGGAAGTAGCGGGAAGGTTCTGTCAAATATTCCGTCTTGGGTAAACACGGTGGTTGTGCCATTTTACCCCACAAGCAATTTAACATCACTTAGGCAAACGATCGCCTGCCTTCGTTTTTTTCGATGTGGTCTAAAGAGATGCCTTCTTGTGCGTAGTATTTCTCTTTGAATTGTATTTGGTCTTCGGGAGCGTGACACCAGGAAGGATAGCCGCTGGCTTCTTGTTTCAGTTTCAAAAAGGCATCCACGTAGTCGGCGAAAATGCCTTTCTGAGTAGGGTCACCCTTGTGGTACTGTTGTGTCTTGGGAAAGTGGCAAATTTCGTACACTTCTAACAGTTGGTATCCCATGTCCAGAGCTTTGAACAATTCCACGCTGACCCAGGTTCCCGTCAAGGCACGTTCTTCCTGGCTGTGATGGCAAGGTTGGTCCTGGTTGCACGTTTCGGCACAAGTACGGCACAAGGGAAACATCAGTTTGCCTTGACGGGATGGTATAGGTTCGTGGGAGGCAAAACTTTACACTTGATCAAGCCTTCGTATTGTCGAATGTTTTTCAGGTCGATCTGTTCCGTGAACAATTGCGGGTGCCCTACAGGAAAGCGACAATATTTGCACACGTAGGGATACAGCGAACACACGTCCAAGTATTTGATTTCTTCTCCTTTCTCTTCGTCGGCTTGGTACAGCAAACAGGTGGCATTGGTCCTTCCTCCGTACAAACTATTCCTCGGGTTCAGCGGGTCCATGAGCTGGTAACTTTCCACGAGGCGTTTAAACTCGGGATCGGTTTTCATACGGTGATCGTACTCGTGTTCCCACATTTCCACCACTTGGTATCCTTCCTGTTCTAACTTTAGGCGTCGCTGACAAGTGTCCTGGTACAAGTCTTCCATGGTTCGTTGCAAAAATTGATTTTTAGTGCCACGGTCAGGGTAACAGACGGGACATCCGTGAAATAAGCAACCGTTAAACTCGTACACGATCTTGGGGTTTTCTAAGTCCCAGCCATCTACCGAATACGTTCCGATGGTCTTTTCGCCTCCTCCGTTGCGGGCATGCTGAATCCATTTGTCTTCCTTGTCGCACAAGTAATGTAACCAACGTAGGGCTTTGACCGAGTATTGACGCTTGACATAGTGGGTCGTTTGAGGACTGATGACAGCCACGGTGTTTTCAGGCATGAATCATTGGCGGTACACTAAGGAACACGCTTTGGCAATGGTGCAAGCTTCTTTCAAAGGATCGACCCCTCCGTGTTCCATGAACAGTTCTCGAAATTTTCCACAGCAACGCCGTAAAATGTCCACGTCGGAACGACAATACTTTAACATTTCTTCCTGAAAGTCGAAAGGGTCCGAGGCGTGAGCTTGGTACCAAGCGTAGAAAGCCTCTCGTTGTTCGGTACGCATGTTGTCGGGGTCGTAATAGTGAGCCTCAGGCAAATGGGGTAGAACAGCATGTTGATTGGCTTCCGTATTGAAAAAGTGTGGAAAGTACCCTTTAGCCATTTCTGTCATTCCAAACGTTTTAGGCATTCGGCTCAAAGGCATGGCCAAGTAACTCATCGAATCTTTAAACTGTACTTGTCCCACTTGCATGAAAATGATTTTGGCTCCGTTCAAAATCACTTTAGGACGTTCGGTGCCATGTTCCGTATAGTACCTCAAAAGAAACTGTCCATCGTATCCGGAGAAATTGTGAGCCATCACCGTGGCATGACGATGACAATCTCCGTAACGTTCGATGTCCTCTTGTCGATGGGGTCTAAGACCCATTGGGCAAAATCGGCTAACGTGTTTGGTCCCCGAAAGATTTTTTCACGTCCTCCAGGAATCTTGCTGCAGTGAGGGCAATGACTGAAGATAGGTTCTTGAATGCACTTCTCGCACGCTCGATGAGCCACGCAGAAATTAGGGATGTGAATGCCAGTCTCTTGCATGCATTCGAAATCGAAAAAGATGAAATTGCCTTTCTTCTTGTGACCGTCCTCTTTCTCTGGTGGGGGTTGGTATTTTTGCACGTAACATTCGTGTTCCAAGTCCACGATGTGGTGACAAATGTGACATTTTTTCTTTCCTCGACATACGTGTGCCTTGGCATTGTTGGTACGTATGCCTTGTCTACACGTAGGGCACAATCTCAGGAGTTGACAAGCACATTTCTTCTGTGAACCTTGTGTTTTCAAATGTTGTTGGTAACAGGTAGGGCTGACAAACGTGCGCAGACAAGTCGAACAAGGCACTGGTTCTTCGCTCAGACAGGGTGGAGAGGCCAAACATCCTGGGCATTTCCATCCACAATGCTTGTGTTGCTCTCAATTATTATAACCATAGTCACATTTCTCACAGTAATATCTGTATCCCAGGAATCCGGTGATACTGGTAATGGTATCGAAATGGTCATCGTGATGATAAACATGAATGTATTTTCCGTCCTTAAAGTCTTGGCCTCGAAACAACAGAGACCCGCGCATTTCTTGAGGGTGCACTTTCAAGGTCTAGCGTGGAGCTAGGGCATCTTGCAATTTTTGCATCTCAGGAATGCCACAGGGTGTGTCTTTGGACAGGCCAGCTTGTTGCAACAGGAGTTCTGCTTCGTTTCGTTGTTTGGTTCGGTTCGATTTTCGAATGTTTTCCCAGGTTCTTTTCCATTCTGTCGTGTCGTTCTTGTTGGCATAGGTTCGTCCCACCACGATGGCACGGGCTAAACACATCTGGTCATGAGGATTGTGAATTTGGACAAGACTACGCTTAATGCTGCGAAGCTCGTTCACCAATAACATCTTTTTGCGTCCTGTCCCTTGAGGAAGAGATAGACGTGGGCCATTTTCAGTGTGGCTTTACCATCGGTGATGTCAAACTGGTCATTAGATTGTTGTACGTGTTGAATCTTGTCCATGATTTTGGAAGGGGTTAGTTCTGCAGGTCTGCTAAACTCGATCCAAACAAGGGATTTCAAACCGTCGTGATCTATGGATAGTGTCAAGCGGTCGTCTTCTTTGGGTTGACATTGTCGCTTGAGTGCGGTGAGCAAAGAATCCCACATCTCGGTGATGAACCCTTCTGCTTTCTCCAAGGGTACGTTGGCCTTGAAATCTTTAAACTTCACCGTGTAGGTGTAAGCCGTGGTTCTAAATTTTCTAGAGGAGCGCTTTTCCGTCTCTCGAATGGAATAGTATTTTTCAGGGTTGACTAAGGGTGACGAACTTGGTTTAGAGGTTTCAAATTCTGGTTCACTCATGTCCTCTTCAAAATCACTGGCATGAATCTGTGCCAAGATTTCAGCCCTGGTACGAGGCGATAGATCACGTTTCTGCCTCTTACTTTCTTCTTCTTCTTTCTTCTCGAATGAATGGGATCGTTTCATCTTGAGTGCAAAACGTCAAATGACTCAAGTTTAAACACCATAGACTAATTTATAGTCTTGGCAAACCAGCGTATATAAAAAGGGTGTGTGTCTTGTCCTTTCACTATTCATTTCACTCTCAAGCTGAGCACAACGATGGAAGAGACTACCCAGATGGAACGTTTCGTCAGAGCTTTGCGAGGGGTCATTAGAAAATTCTCTTCAGACCAGCCGACGGACTACTCTCCTTCCTTTCGAGAAAAAAGTCAAGATACTTGCTATATCTGTCAGAAGAAAGGGCATTGGTCTTCAGAGTGTCCAGACCGTCAAAAAAGAACAAAAACAGGGGCTAAAAAAGACAAAAGTCAAGATACCTGTTATTATTGTAAAGAAAAAGGACATTGGTCTCCAGATTGCCCAAAAAAGAAACAAGAGGAGTCAGAAGAAAAGAAGGATTCTTCAAAAGAAGAGAGGGATTCTTCGGAAGAAGAGAGGGATTCTTCAGAGGAAGAAGAGGAAGAAAGAAGACAATTCTATTTAAAAGAGGCAAAGAAACAGGAGAAGAAAAGAAGAAGGGAAGAAAATGAGGAAAAAACGGTGAAGAAATTCAAAAAACAGAGAGACTAAATAATGAAAAAGAAGAAGTGTACGAACTTTTTAAAGTGTTCTGTGGTGAATTGTGAATTGGATTGTAAAAAAGTGGATAAAAGAATACATGAATGATATAAGGTAAGTGTCTTTGAGTTTTGATTTTAAAATAAGAAGCTACACTCACGCACTCATACACAGACACGTACTATAAGGGTAAAATGGGTGGGTTTATTTTTGAGTTATTGGCAAATTGAAATTGTATTTCTTTTCGAGAAATGTGGGTGGCCCTGAAAAGGGCCTTTTTTCTTTATGGTGTAGGAGTGAGTTTAACCAATCAACTTTAACTGCCTTAAGCCTTTGCCACGGCCAAGGCCTACTTCTGATGATTGGGTTGAAATCACTAAGGGTGGTACGACAGGCTTAGTCACAGGGTTGGCGTGTTTAGCTTGGGAAGGTCGTATTCTCTTCGGTCGTGATAAAGAAGTCTGATACATTTGTTTCAGACTTCTTAACTCCGCTAAAATGTCCAACAGTACCGTAGCCGTTTGATTTTCACCCTCTTGTTTCTTTGCTGCTACTTCTTCTTGCTGTTGTTGCTGTTGTTTTTTTCTTACCTCTTCTTGTTGCTGTTGCTGTTGCTGTAGGAGAAAAGCTTGTTCCGCTTCCTTTTGTCGTTGCATAAATTTCTCCAATTCTTCTTTCTGTCTCTGTCTAAAATTCTCCACTTGCGGTAATGAAGAAGGTAACGAAGGTTCCGGAACAAATTCTTGCGAGGTAAGAAAATCCACAAAATCCCAATGTACCTCTTCTGAAAGTAAGTCCGGGTTCCCTTGGGCAGTCTCCCCTGCTGGTGCACCCCAATGGATCGTTTTCTGAGTTCCCGTCATGTTGAATCACTGTCGCATAGATTGACTGCACACAAGCGCTAGCGAATCTATATAGACCAACTGACGTCACAGACAACTCTCTTCGGATTGGATGCGGGCTGACTGAATTTTGTAACGCGTGTTTGGATTGGTGAATGAACTCAATCCTTTCAATCCTTCCTCTACCTATAAATAAGCGCAGTTCAGTGCATTGATTCACCTGTTCTCGTCGCTTCAAGATGTGGACCGATGTGCAATCTTCTACGCTTGTGTCTTCCATGATGTTCAGGACGGACATACCCATGTATGTCCGATCCAAGTGGGCCGTTGTCCACAGGACAAACACCAGCCTGTGGATACGTAGGATCTACGTAGAAAGACAAGGATGCCTGAAAAGAGTGCTGATTTACGGACCAACAGTGAGACGTAGCCTAAGGACAAGAAGAAGACCAATGCGGTACCATTTATGTTAATGAATACATTAACATAAACCCAAAGGTCCTTTTCAGGGCCAGCCATATTTCTCGAAAAGAGATAGCCTTTCCATTGCCTACCCCTTTTCTAAATTTAAATTTAAATTTAAATTTAAAAAAACTTTAAAAAAAAAAAAAAAATCCCATATTCAATTCCCCTTGTCCCTAGACAAACCCAAACTCTATTCTCATGTTAATTTCCCTTGTCCCTAGACAGACCCAAACTCTATGTTAAATTCCCATTGTCCCTAAAGTGGCCCAGCGTTTTTCTCCATGTTAAATTTCCATTGTCCCTAGAGTTGCCCAGGGGTGTTTTTAATGCTAAGTCCCATTGTCCCTATGGTGGCCCACTTAACTACTTATATATATATATATATATATATATATATATATATATATATATATATATATATATATATATATATATATATATATATATATATATATATATATATATATATATATTACTTCTCTCTCCACACATGAGAGAGAGAGAGAGAGAGAGATGCTGCTCAAGAAAAAGCAGAAAGAATTTTGATGAAATTGTGTATCACCGTTAATTGATTTAGAAAATGGGGATTATACATACATACATACATACATACATACATACATACATACATACATACATACATACATACATACATACATACATACGTACGTACTTACGTACGTGCGTGCGTGCGTGCGTGGGTGTGTGCGTTCGTGGGTGTGTGCGTACACACACACACACACACACACACACACACACATATATATATATAATGCGCGGATCCAGCCAGAATCAACTAGAAATAGGGCACGATTTAAAATTATTTAACATGTTTGATAATATTCTTTCTCCATATTATCAAACATCCACCATTTATATCCAGGTTTCCGCTTCTACATTAACTTTTATATATCCCGGAGTCTTCGGTTTTGAAACACTTTGAAATTTAATTACACCGTTTCAGAAACATGCTCCATTAAAAGTAATACATTTCATTTCTCATCTTGAAACATTGGTTATTTTAGTAAAGCAGGCGTACAAAATGGTATACACTGTCTGACTCTTTTTTGACATGCTTACAATTTGACGAATATTACGATATGCTTGGACAATTTATATTAGTTGAAGAGTTCGAACCGTTTGAAGACTTTAATGATGAACAAATGGTATTTACGAATTTCAATGTGGCACTCCCTATAGGAATTAAACTTCTGATATCACTGATCAGAAATCCTTATCTCATCCGGCATGCATCAATTGCAGGCATTTTTGGCACTTTATTTCTGACTGCTACAAATTATAAAATAAGCAACATAATCAAGGGAGAGCTATTCCAAATGCTTTTTCTTCTAAGAGGTAAGGGTCACAGTCACGGCCATATATTGAAAGAAAAACATTCTTTGGAACTAAGAAACCCCAGTCCGAATATAGTATGGAGAATTATGAACAGTTCATACTGATAGTTTAATATCACTTATTGGTGATTCTGTCTTATCTCCATTACAATATTAAGGAGCACATGACTTTTGCAGCATATTTTATTATCATGCACTTTGCGTTTTATCTGTAGGGGCCCAAAGTGGTCAAGTGGTCTAAAGCGCTCACCGTTCCGGATCACTGCCATCTCACCTCCATCTGCCTGGGTTCGAATCTCAAGCTCGGCTAACGTGGGTACATGAAAAAGCCTGCCAGTGGCTTCTCGTGGGTCGGTGGTTCTTCCCGGGGTTTTTCGTGGGTCTTCCTCCACCAGTTATACTGGCCGCCATTTATAGCCTATCTTGTGCTGCAGTATGACGTTAAACCCTACAACAACAACAACATTTATCTGTAAAGTCTTCTGTCAGAGCAATGACTTCTTTGCATATAGATGGGAGTGTTTTTTGTTAAGATTGTGGTTAATCTACTTGTAAACTCACAAACAGATCCTACTGAAAAAGATATCCCTGATTTATACCCAGCTTGTGCAATTACAATAGTATGATGAAGAACGCTCATGACAATAATGTTAATCAGGAAATTATTCCTTCAGCTGACATATTTTGAGGTGAATTTCATCCTGGTATTGGTATTGATCAATAGAAAGGTACTGATCACAGTGAGGTACTACTCATTATTATATGCTCATTTTTTCCCCCGTTAACTTTACATTGTCGGAATCGTTCAGTATTCCCCGATACTGAATGCGCGCGACAATACACATATAGCATTCACGTGAATAAAGGAACTAATTTATATTGTAAACAAGCAAAGACGCAGACACCAGCACTTTTGATTTGTAAACAAATCATATACACTTGCGTAAGAGGCTCTTTACGTTGTGGTTATTTAAATTTGTTTCTGAATGAGCTAAAACATGTTTCGTAGACTGTACACACACAAAAAACCCAGCTGTTTTGGCACATTCCGCGTTGATACAATGTTACGGATTTAGGCTAGCTACATTATATAAAAGACGGATGATCATGTCCTTACAAATAACATACAACTGACAAGGAATATACTGTATTCTTTATCTGGTGATAAGAATGGCAAAATAAAATATACTTACAGTTTTACATCCTGAATTTCCTCAAAATGTTTTTTCTTAATTCTGCAAATCGGAATTACATGAGCCACGTCATAGGTTTTCAATCTGGATTACACATTTCAAAAGTGTGCTGTAATTTCTATAAGTGCAATTGCATCCTCCTTACTGCACTCAAAATGAAATACACATTAAATTCCATAGCGTTCTTTTGAAAATTGCAATTGAAAGACTTCGTATTTTCCCACGTTATGATTTCAAACATTCAATGACAGAAACAGAAACACATTTGCAGACGTAAATGCGCTTCTCCCGCGCCACTTCAATCCGATGAATTTCATGTATAATTTGCACAGATGAATCCAGTCCAAAATCACAAACTTTCATCGAATCGAAACAAAATACCAAAAATACATTCACTCCAGATCAAATGGAAAAGTCGTTGCAATGCGCATTCATTCACAATATGACTGCAAATTTCAATTTTAACTAGACACGCCATTTTCTTTCGAAAGTTATGTCGACCGCGCGACTAAGTTCAAATTTATCAGGGCGGAGCTATGTGCGCATTAATAATGATGTCATTTTGTAATGTCAAATCTGCGCTTGTGTATTTAGTTTGGAATACGGCATTCATTCATTTACATTGTTTCTTGTAGTGTACTTTGTTTATATAATTTAACCTTAGGTTGAATAAAAAAATGAGCATATAATAAAAAGGTTACTGCATTTGTATGGGAAAATAGGAACTCGTTTTGTCGGAAGGATATACTGCACTCACCAGTTCGTACAGTATTCATTCTGAAAACTCGTTCCTATTTTCCCATACAAATGCAGTAACCTATAATTATTATATGCTCATTTTTTCCCCCGTTAACTTTACATTGACAGAATCGTTCAATATTCCCCGATACTGAATGCGCGCGCTAATACACATATAGCATTCACGTGAATAAACGAACTACTTTATTTTGTAAATAAACAATGGACTCAGACGCAAGCACTTTTGATTTGTAAACAAATCATGTACACTCGCGTAAGAGGCTCTTTACGTTGTGGTTGTTTATTTGTTTCTGAATGAACTAAAACATGCTTCGTGGACTGCAAACAAAACCAGATGTCTTGACATTTTGCGTTGATGTAATGTTACAGATTTAGGCTAGCTACCTTGTATAAATGACGGAGTTGGTCCTTACAAATAGCAAGGCATATACTGTTTTCTTTAGCTGGTGATAAGAATGGCAAAATAAAATATACTTACAGTTTTACATCCTGAATTTCCTCAAAATGTTTTTTCTTAATTCTGCAAATCCGAATTACATGAGCCATGTCATAGGTTTTCAAACTGGATCACACATTTCGAAAGTGTGCTGTAATTTCGATGATAAGTGCAATTGCATCCTCCTTACTGCACTCAAAATGAAATACACATTAAATTCCATAGCGTCTTTTTGAAAATTGCAATTGAAAGACTTCATATTTTTCCCAAGTTATGATTTCAAACATTCAGTGACAGAAACAAAAACACATTTGCCGACGTAAACACGCTTCTCTTGCGCCACTTCAATCCGATGTATTTCATGTATAATTTGCACAGATGAATCCAGACCAAAATCACAAACTTTCGTCGAATCGAAACAAAATACCAAAATATGTTCACTCCAGATCAAATGGAAAAGTCGCTGCAATGTGCATTCATTCACAATATGACTGCAAATTTCAATTTTAACTAGACACGCCATTTTCTTTCGAAAGTTATGTCGACCGCGCGACTAAGTTCAAATTTATCAGGGCGGAGCTATGCGCGCATTAATAATGATGTCATTTTGTAATGTCAAATATGCGCTTGTGTATTTAGTTTGGAATATGTCAGTCATTCATTTACGTTGTTTCTTGTAGTGTATTTTGTTTATATAATTAAACTTTAGATTGAATAAAAAAATGAGCATATAATAAAAAGGTTACTGCATTTGTATGGGAAAATAGGAACTCGTTTTGTCGGAAGGATATACTGCACTCACAAGTTCGTGCAGTATTCATTCCGAAAAACTCGTTCCTATTTTCCCATACAAATGCAGTAACCTATAATTCCTTTCCTTCTAACAAAGGTGAGAAAATACAACCACTTGTTGTCGAACAGGAACCAGATCCTGAGATCTGCTTGTCTAAGAGAGCTATTGGCTCCATCAAAGCAATACCAATACCAACTTGTTATTTTGCGACAATTGGGATCATTATAAGAAATTGGAGTCCTCCTGAGTTACCCGCTAGTGACGGGTGACCATTGAGTCGTCACAGTGTTGTAAAACTCTCTTGAATGTTCATTTAAGGAGGCAATAAACCCTATAACAAAATTTTGAATCAGTTTTACTGGCCAAAAATCAAAAGTGGTGTTTCCAAATATTGTAGATCTTCTCACACTCATCGTCAATATATTTCTGCATTTGGCCAACCATTTAGAAGAATAATGGCGGACTGTAGGTCTCTTGCCGATGACCAAGTGAGGCAACCACTACTTACTGACGATAATGTACGCAAGATTTCCAGAGGCAATTCTTTTACGTAATATTTTTTCTTTCTTTTTGGCTTTCAAAATATCCCTTCAAACAAATTATGTATAAGTTAGGTATTCAACATTTCAAATATTGATTTAATATTCAGTTCATTATTTCGTTTATGTCATTATTATTTGTCGAAAACATGATTATTTGAATCTGATTCTAGGATATTTGTTTTTCACTTCAAAATTCCTAAACTTGTTGACAGGTTTTGAATGCTTTAGAAAGGAAATTGACGTGCATTTTGGCTCTATTATTATATCTTAACTTTTTATGTCAATGTCTGAGTTTCGTTGATTTATTTCTGTATAAAATTTGAGTGGAATTTACTTGTTAATTATACCTACAACTATAAATAAAGTCATATGCAAAACAAAGCTCAAACACTGCGGGTAATGGATGAAACAAGCTAGATCTATGCTTTCAAGACGTAAGAAAAGCCTATTTCCATTACCAATAGCCCTAAGAGAGGAAGATCTCTTATATATCTCAAAGCAGCGGTACTGAAAATCAACAAAGAAAACTACTTATTGGGGACTTTTAACACTTTGAAAGGTAGATTAACTCACTTATTTTAAATAATATCGTTTGAAGCTTAATATGTTTTAAAAAAATACAATATGTTGTTTATACGGTAGATACACAAGCAATACAAATTTTTAGTTTAAATCTTTAACAACAGTTTCCATAAATATGAGACTTTAGTTGCTCTGCAATGAATACAATATGGTTTATCTTAAAATGAATGCATAAATAATTGGAACGAATGTTCAAAATGCTACCACATTTGCTAAAACTACATTATAAGCAATGTTTAGTAAGTGTAGAAAAATTATGCATACTCTCAATGTATATCTTTCAGCATATAAAAGTCTATCCAAGTGTTATTATAAATACTTTGGGAAAGTAAATATGCATAAATGAATTTCCTCCAAAAGCTATTGTTTTTTTTTACCGAAGAATATTAAAATATGTATTTCAGGAGAGAGGAAAGTAAATGTAGATCTAATAACAGCTGGGCATCTGGATTTGTCTAAAAACTAGCGATGAAGTGTGCCAAAGAACAAGGACATCCACTACCACCAAGATCAGCAAGACACGACTGAAGAAGATCCTTTAGAGGCCCAAACTGAATAATACCACAAGGACTCTTTAGATATGCAAGGGATGCTAATAATCGTTACATTAAAGCTAAATCTGATCGTTCAATATACGTTTGCCACAGCTTTGAATGCAATGACGGATGCCGACCTTACTACTAGCTAAAATTACATGTCTGTCTGACTACCCAGCACAAGTCAGAAATGAGTCCAATGCAAGTGCAGATGTGGCGCTATGCTCTAGATTCCTCTGCAATACCATCCACTGCCTATGTCAATGTCATACTAAGCCAGTACTATTCATGTATTTTCCTACAGCTGCACAAAATTCCGTATAAGCACCACAACATAAAGTAAAGTTTATGAAAGGTTTCATCACACACTCCACATGCCATTGCAATAAATGCACCGTCATGTTTAATTCCAACTAAACTAATTAGTGTTGGTTTTCAAGTTAAACACATTGTCTCAACTATGCTTAATGTTTTACACCAAGAGTATTACACCTCAACTATAAGCCAGTCTCTATTTGCATCTGTTCTCTTGTGCATCTGTCTATTAAATTTCCACACTGATGCCACGTATTTGAATCTGAGAAAAAGTCCTGAATAACGGTATTGATCATTATTTTACAAAACAAATGTGTGTTAGAACAAACAAAAGTGATAACATAGCTTCTATCATGAGTGTATCTACATGTATTAAACTAGTCTTGAAAGTACTCATTTGATCATGACGTAGTATTTACGTTAGTGCTATAAAATGCTACGAACCAGAAACCCAAAATCAGTATTAGAATATAAGGAAAATGGTAAAGAGAAAAGATACAATTAAAAGAACTAGAAATTATAATACTTTCGTTTTGATTTTTCAGTGTTTATCCAGTTATTAACAGTAAGTTGCCCGAATCACAGAAGCTTGCAATATGCTCTTTGATTGTTTCTGCTATCTAATTTGACAACTGACATTTGTTACTATGATTATCTCAGAAAAATACGTTACACTCATATATATGATTACATGACCAAAGGAGCACACTTTATGAATAAATATATAATGTTCCTTTTATTCTAGCCTCCTTCCAATATACTCCATTCTCTCATTATTATTTTAAATATTTTTCTGGTTTCCTGTTTTTCCACCCAGCTATCAATTTATAATTTATTGGTGTTTCTAAACCTGCAACTTGATTTGGCTGCGAACGTTAGTCATATTCGTTCCTTACTAGCAAATCATAATATCTTGTACCTTCAAACTTCTGCATCTTCTTCCGCTATTGACATTAATATCGTCTGATCGAAACTTTAATCCCCTTTGATTCAGATGAACAAACTCAGTCAATTCTTGTTACTAAACAAGCTGAATATAGAACATATCAAAAAGGTCATCCTCCTAAAAATCACACCAATCCATCTTAATGCTACATTACCACAATTTAAATTATTACAGATCACTTTTGCTAAAAGTGAAAAATATTATCAGTACTGCCTTGATAGGGCGCGATTTCATTGGAGGGCCATAGAGTATTTTGATGGAACATTGAATCGAACACAAGTTGCTACTAAAATACCGAAATCTGCTGAAACATTACAACGGGGTACATCTAATATCAAATTGAGGTATGGATTCTTCGCATCTTATTCGTTCACTTCTCTTGGTCTGTAAACCGGGTTCTCCCATTCATATACCTCAGTCTAAAACGAGGAAGTAAAATTATATAGTAATTTGCAGTACATAGAAAATCACAAGTCTTACGCTCTGCCCACTGAGCTGTACATAACTGTCACCTTCTTTTCATTTAAAAAGATATTTGGTCAATTGTGAGGTAAGTATTTATAAATTATGTTCCAGGTTATTTAGTGCTAATATGCAAGCAAAATTATTTCGCGTTTACCCCAACCTATATGATTGGTCTGATTAATATGAGAAGGAATATAACTTCTTTACATTTTCTTGTCGACCCCACGTTAATGGAAACGCAAGATATGGGTGACGATTTGTAGGCGTTAACTATTTGTTATGGTTTTAGTTTAATGTGTCATCTGTATATATTTCCGGAACGAAAGATTGTGTTAATGCATGAAATGGATGACTATGAGGCTGACATAATCCATTAAGCAACACTGGTGATCATTCTTGTAGTCAAAGTCACAATGATAGAAAATGTAGGTTAAGGAGTAGGTGTAGAATGAAACGATTTTTCTTTTCTTCCCATGTACCGTATAAAGTTTGAGCCCCAGGGGACCAAAATTGGTCCCACTACCCCATTCATCCCAAGGGAACATTTGAAGTTATGTCGCTTGGTTTTATCTTATAGGTGTGCAATATATTTACCTGTGCTGATAATTCTCACCTACGATGAATCACAATATAATTTTTGTGAAGCTTAATCTGTTACGCATAGTGCTATATACATTAATGTACATGAACTAAACAGATTTTAAGGCTATATAAAAATCGATAAAGGTAGCCTTCTTTGCTTTAGTGACTCACTATACATGAAGCGGCCGCTGTCCATATTTCGAAACTATTGATCAGTAATCATGTTTATTGAAACGGTTATCTTGACTAGACACATACATAATCTGTCTGTTAATATTGAATTATATCTGTTTAATATAAGGACATGCACATGTTTATATAATTATGTTAAAATAACATTTATCATGGGTGATATAGGGATATATCTTTAATTAAAATGAATTCATATAAATATTGATTTTTGGGCTTATATGCACTGATAAAGGAGCTGAACAATAAAGAAAAGGTTACAATAAACTACGGGTTCGAGTCCGCGCTGTGGCAAAAGTCTCTGTATTTAATTGGTGAAGTGCTAAGTACATGCAGTTGGAGCCTTGTAATAAAAACATACAAAGACCAAATGTGTACAAACAAAACAGCCCAGGTTAACCAGAAAGGCACTGGGAAGGTTCTGATTCCGTGTAATTATTGCGTAAAATTACGTAGGTAAGAAAACGGAAAGAAATACTGTACAAAGTAGGTGAAATGGGGCCTTGTAATACAAATGAAGATTGAACAAGATGCACGCAAAGAAGGCAGCATAGGCCAGCCCGTAAGGCGCTGGAAATGAGCGTGGTCAGAAGTGGAGTGAACCTAGCAAACACTTTGAGTAGGAAAAGCAACACTTTCAGTAGGAAAACGGAATGAATAGGGACTCTTATAATATATAATAAAAGAAACAAGCAAGAACAGAGGAAAAAATGGAAACAAGACAAATGATATTACCTTAAAATATATCAAGACTAAGAGATACATGCTTTGTCGTTTCTTTTTTGTATAATCTCATAAATAAGAAACACAAAGAAATTCAAAACAAACCACAACAGCCCATTTGTACCTTCTACTGTCCAAAAGCACCTTCTATTGTCTTTTTTGCTGAATTTTCTGTCGGGCATTAGCTCTTTCGCTGTTTCTTACTTTTGCCGCTTTGACATTGTTTGTGGTAAAAGGTGCATCTTTTTCATCTTCTTCACTCCTGAAATTGTTTCCTTTTTCTCTATTTTCACTTTCTTGAGACACTCCAGAAACGAAAGTCCTTTTCCTTGACAATGATAAAAGGTATCTTTACGTTTAATTTATGTTTTTTTCCTGGTTTTCTTTTCTTGATGTTGTGGGATTTTCAGGACCGCAATAGATTTTCTCTTGATAGAAATAACAACTATCTTTAAATTATATTAGAAGACGCGTATCTGCACTTTCTATATAAGTCTTTTAGGAAGTTTGATTTGAATCACTACCTGTAAATCTTCAAAGAAGAGCGTCATATGTTGTTTTTCTTCCATCTTCACAGACTGAAATTGCAGAGTAGTATTCAGTTAATTAGGAGATTTCTATATATCTCTATGTGCGTCTTTCTTTCTCTCTGCTTGTCTCTGAGATACATCATTCTAGTCATGAACATATCAGTGATGCCAACTGGTTCTTGAAAAAAGTCTTGGTACTCCACCACGTTTTGAATACTCTCACTTCCTTCCATGGAATTTGATCTAATACTGATGACAGAGGTCGCAGCATGGAGATGCTTATAACATGTTCGCCTTTTATCAATACAGTACCATTTGAGCATTTTTATACTAATCATTATTTTAATAAAATTTAGACGATATTAATTTAAAAAAGTCTCTGCCACGTCGGATGAAGTTGTTATTTACATTATTTAAATTTCAAATTTAAATGCGTACAAAATCTCTGTAAATACAGTTTCAACAGTAAATAAAGACTGCTTTTAACAGATACATTCACTGCAATGTCTTTAATTTGGTGGAATATTGAAATATGCGCTAATGGAAACCTTCAAATACAGAAGATACAATAGTTACCTAACAGCAGCAGAGAGAGAGAGAGAGAGAGAGAGAGAGAGAGAGAGTGAACAGACCAAAACTTCAGACGAAAATAAAGCTTCATACGGAGGTTGAAATATACAAGCGTCAATAACGCTAAATCAGAGAGGGTGAACTCATTAAAATTTCAGTCCGTTTTCAAGCCTCCTACGGAGGATGAAAAATACAAGTGTCACTGTGTCCTCTAACCGGGTTATTTTGTGTGTCAAATATATTTACCGAGGTCGTCACCCGTGTGGTGTAAAACAACGCAGCCGTCATGTGGCGCAATTAAATCATTATTATTGATATAATAATGAGCAATCCTACGGTAACCATGGAATCTCGCACAGCTAAGTTAGGTCGACAACGACTGGAGGAATTAAGAAATATCTCCATCACCGTGATTCTGTCAAGCAACAACTATAAACGAACCAGGAGTCCCAGATGCAATTTACAGAAGGTGCAGAACGATTGTTTAAACAGGTTACAAGTGCTACCGTGGGTCTTCTTCCCACATTGGAGCAAACCGCTAAAACAACTGGAAAATAGCAGAAATAACTAAACAAACAAGAAAAGATTATACGAGAACTTCGGGCTGAAAAAGCTGCTTCTCAACCACAATTACAAGAAGAGATACAACAAGTAGTTGAGGGTATTAACAAAATTTTTAGGAGGAAAGCGATGTAATGGATCTTGTTACGACAAAAAAACCCCAATCCAAACCAAAATCCACCAGCCAGTTTACTGAAGAAGGTCGTAGACTACTTCGAGAGAAAATTAAAGCGGTTGTCGCAAAAGGATATTCAAATCGGGATAGATTATTGGGTCCAAACAGCGCCGATATTTCAGAAAAAAATTTGGGTTCCTTTTATATTTCGAAAGTCTCGTGGTATATCTAGAAACACTAATAAACATAGGAATGATTTTAAAAATTTTGTGAAACAAGTCGAAGAAGTTAAAAGAGTGCCATTACCTGGAGATATATTATTTCCACAAAAATTTCCATTCAGACCACCTCGTATTGAGGAAGAAGAATAGTATGATGCAAGTCCTGCCTTCCCCGGTACCACTGGAAGTGATCATGCTACTCGAGGAAGTGGCATTATTACCTCATGCCCCAATAATGTTCTTGGCGATGTTGATAGACTAGACATTTTAAGCGGTGGATGACGAGCCGGTACTAATTCCCCAGAAATAAAAATTGAAGCAGCTTCAATTTGTCAGAGATTATTTACGGGCAGTGTCATGGACAATCATTTTTATTGGTTCCTCATTGATGCACTAGTTGATGATTACCTCGAAAATGAAATCGTTGATGACTAATGAAGATAATAAGATAATAAAACCTAATGGTCAACACGGACATGTAATAGTCAGGGTGATAAATTTGCGATTACCAACATATAAAGCGATAGACGGAGATGGAATCGGTGATGTTGTTCAGGATCAACTTAGAAGGATAGCCCCAAAAGCAATATCGATTGCAAAGCAACTAGGAATGAAAGATATTGACGTTGTTCGTTATAAAGGTATTGGTGCTGTTGATGATCTGCCAGTAAAGCATTCTCAGCAATCAAGAATAGACTAGCACAATCAATACTCAGACCGCAGCCAGTAAAACCACAGCCAGTAAATTACCTAGTACTGATGTTATGGCTGCAAATGTCAGCAAAATGAACGGTTGAAAGAATTACCTAGGGAAAATGCTCGAAATATAACTGTAAGTTTAGTAGCAGGAAGTGGTCTTCGTGTTAGATGATAGTAAATATAATAAAATGTTTAAGTGTGCATCTGATCCAGCATTTGACACGGATGCACCAGTCCTTACGGACGAATTGGTGCGTGATTATCAATATTATCCTTATGATGCGCGTGTACCTAACGCACGAGGAAGAATTGAGTTGCATGTTCAGGATACAAGCAGATCTTTCTTGACCGCTGAGGCATCCATTGATATCAAAGGTAGACTTTCGAAAGCAGATGATACTGAATATGGAATTTAAGATCGACCTGGATTTGTTAACAATGGCATCATGGCGTTAATTAACAGTGCCACATATATGATTGACGGAAAAATATTGAATCAAGTCTCGAAAATTATGAAGCTGCTACGACGATGCATGGCCTTGTAAGATACAGCGATGATTACTCGAGGTCAGCTGGTCCGTCAATGATGTTTGCAACGTATGCCATTGATCAGCACGAGAGCAATAACGTGAGACTAAATGCAGCTAGAACTGAAGTTGCATCAATGAATGAAAATTTCAACTTGGGATTCGCATCACGTCGATCAATGTTAAACGATAATGAAGAATTTAACGTGCAATTCTCACTATCACATATCTTTGGATTCTGCAGACACGTTAGGTTATATTTGGCGCTAAACACACCATGGTACTTGTATGAAAAACTACTGACGAAGATGCAATCTGGCGACCCAATGCAGTTGATGCAGGTAAAGTAATACTAACAAAACTTTCGTTGTGGATGCCATTAATTACTCCATCACTGGTAGAAGAACAACGGTTGCTCTGTATTATGGATTAAGGTGGTAAATCAACGTTATCATGGTTGACGATGACCAAAGAGTGTATTCAAATTAATGTTGCCGGTTTATTCACATGGCAGATAGCATCACAGCAAGGGGTGTTAGCACCACGACATATATTCATCACGTCTCAGGAAAATGCCAGAATATATTCTAAACTAAATCCAATGGTGTTTGACAGATTTGGGGTTAGTGAAGCTTCTTTGAGGATAAATATACATCAAGAACCTTCTAAGGAAGTGCTGATGACTTTTGAAAATAATCATGTTGCACGTGCTTATCATGATTCTGATTTGCAAATATCTCAGCGGGATTTCACAACATTATATCCGCTCCATTCTTTCTTAATAGAACATATGGATTAGTTTAGACGATCAGTCGTTGACATACACTTCCGTGCTCGTGTAGCACGACTGCCTGCTGTTGGTTATAGCGCAATCACTGTTATACGGTCAGACAAAACACTTCTGCTTGAAGGTGTTGGTGAACAAATGAATGATTGAAATTGATGCCCCAGTGGCAAACAAGTAATTAAATCGCTCATGATATTATATTGTCATATCTTCATGTTAGTGTTACTCTGACTACTAGTCAGATTAAAAAGCTACAATCATTATCAAACAAAATTCTGGAATAAAAATATTGCTGAAATCAGCACAGATCGCATCTGGTAAAAATATATTATAGACAGAACACCAACACAGACACTTCAATAATGCTAAACGATCAGTGCTGTTTGAACTGACGCTGTGATGGCATAAAAGATAGCAACAGGCCACGGACTAAAGATTTCCATAAAACGGGTGGGTTTTAAGATTACCAGGAAACCTCCATTCATGTTACGGTCAATCCGCGAGAGAATTGGATCTAAAACTGCCGGAACACTTCGATAAACATGCTTCCCATGTCCAATTTTGATTTAATGACGCTGCTAAGAAATTAAACATAAAAAACTTCAGAGGTGTTTTATGCATGATCAATTACCAAAACAACCAAACCGCGTTGAATTCTGGTCCAGGCACTTACTGGGTTGCATACGAAATTGATCCTCGTGGAGTTATTTATATTGATTCGTACGTGCTAGCTAAGCCAATATAATGTTTACAATATAGTGGCTTGTCCTTTGACATACTAATATGGTATTCAACATTACCAACACAGATATTAACAGATCCGCCAATATGTGGCTGTTAAGTACTCGCTGTGCTCGACGCTGTGTCAAGGTCCCTGACATCACCTCATAAAGTCGTGCACGAGTATACCACGTCGTCCAACGTTATTAAAAGGTCTTAGGGCATATACCATGTTAGATATTTAAAGACAAAGCCAAAGGCGACTTATCCAAATATGCAACCATTTAACGAGTTCAAAAATGAATTCGCTGTACTTTTGCGTCTTGCAGATGTGGATCAAAATGAAGTCGTTGTTTTTCAGAATAAACAAGGACGATTAAAGACGATAAATATCCCGTTGACGGATATTATTCTGAAAGTTCCAGGTGCGACCGAAAATAACTTCGCGGTGTTTGCTAAAAACTGTAAAATTAAAAACTCATTGGAATCACTTTAACACTCATGGGATAGATTACTGGACGTATCAGAAGAATTGGAGATATTATATATGGCGAGCTCAACATGAGCAGAAATACAATTACCAGTCTGAGAAAATCAGACGATGAGGCGGCAACAAAAAAATACGTGGACGACAACAACGCCACAATCAGAACTGAGATAAGTAAATATGTTGCCGATTTTATACTATCCGCCTGTGATACAATGACTTGCGATCTTAATATGGTTAGTAATACAATTACCAATTTGAGAGACTAATTAACATACGACGAAGCTTTAACGAAGAAATACGTGGACAACAGCAACACACAAATGACGACCTCGTTAATTGCAATCAATAATGGATAGCCCACATCTAGATCTGAATATACTAATCATGTAACCATGTTTACAAATGTTCTTAGAAACACAAATAAAACAATTGATGAATTGTTAGGAAATCCGGCAGTCATCGACATTAAGCTTGCTGACATAAAAAAGATTACCGATGGTGTAGTTCATCGTGCATCCTCAATCAATGACGTATATACAGGAACGTCTGAATCAGCAGTATGGTCTCCACTTAGTAACTCCATCAAACATCGCGCTGAGGTTACCGGCGTGTGTAGATTTTCAGTGCTCGGCGTTACAATATATACAATATCTATCACAATTTCAGGTGTTATCCATTAACTGGATCTTCTGGATCTATGTTAGTGATATTGGATCGAAACAACGAGGAACCATTCGTGGTGGAACTCGAAGAAAAAGGCTTCGGCGTGTTGTACTATTGGTGTCTTGAATTCGTCGCCTTCATGCCACCTACTTAGAGTGTTAGTAATCTATATAATGAACCAATCGATTGACGTTCAACGTGATGTTGCAGCGTATAACCAACTGAAAAATATCATCGACGAGTATACATTTAAACAAACAAAATATCTCAGTTACCAACATAATTGTTTATTCTGCATATGCGGTCACCGCTGGAACAGTAACAGTCATCGGCGCATCATTATCAGCTACATACGTGATAGCACCGGTGATAGGAAGTGGTGTTTCAGTTGCAACTGGAATTGCCGGTATTCTTAATATCATCGTCAAAAAATATCTACGGGCGCGGTTAATAAATGAAACGAATACACAAAGAAGTTGTGCGCGGCCACACACGCATACGCCAATCTATCTTCGCTGATACCATTAGGTCTTAATGATAGAGTAATATCAGATCAGGAATGCTCCCTGATTTAAATAATAATGTCGCAAGAATTACTACAACAGATTCGCGCTAACGCAACTCCTCCAAAACCCACGATGATAGCAGCAAGCTCAACCAAACCCGAGTTTGACGTTATCTTTCCAATGGCGATTTCAGTCAAAGAAATAGGACCAGCACAATTGCGAGTGTATCATAGCTGTTCAAATATTAGATCAAAATCATTCGGTGGTTTGCAAGTGAATAATTCACAGGTAATTGCGTATAAAAATAAAAACCCAGGCGATCCCGCTTCGGCAATCCCCGATTAGCAATGTGTAAGTAAACCTACAGGCAATTATCAAATCGAACATATCAATGATGAATTCCAGAAAAGATTCCAAAATAGTTATCATGGTTCACAAACCAACATTATTGGCGGCCATCGAAGTAAATTCGACAAATTACGCCGTTGATATATATCATTCGTCGATCCCAACAGTATTAGGATCCACAGAAATCAAACCGGTTTATCGAAGACCATCATAACCAAAACGCGATATCGCATTTCAAACGAAAAAAATATCACTTACCAGAAGAAAAAAAAGAATTTATGTATCATGAATCGCCTCATTAGGTGTGGTTGCATGTGAGTGCGAGTACGATGGTTGAAATATGAGCACAATTTTATGAAGAAAGAGATATAGATACATTCTGGCTTTTGAAATGAAAAATATTTCTAGGAAAGAATATCGTCACAGCGACGCTAAAGAAATATTTAATATTATTGTTGCTCATTATAACACGAACGTGGATGAGCTACGTAAGAAATTTGCAAGGTATATAATAGAATATCCTAATGAGAAACTTCGTGAGGAAATTATTTCACAGATAACGCACATAAATAAATTCGAAAATGATCATCCAGTCGTAAACTTTAAAGTCGCTTATTGATTCCACTGATACATTCATTAATTGTTATAAAGATGACAGTATCCAACATTCAGTTAAACAAGAATTTTTAAAAATATTGACGGTATATGAGGCTGATTTATCAAATATTAAATTTTACGGAGATCTTGTCAAAGTTAGTAGTATCGTCGATGAATATTTTCTACAAATCAATGCCGCGTGAAGAAAGATAGCCCCACCGACAAATATTTTCAAGTACAACAATGATTCATACAGTAGTGGTCGTCATATATCACCAGGTATTGCTAATATCACAACAACGATCGCCGTTAATCTTACCGATGTAAGTTATCAAGTAGATCCAGCAGGGATATATTTTGTACACATCGACCCCTTCAAGCTCCACCTGGACTTTTGATCGTATTAGAACATGTTAATCCGGTTTATATGCGATGTCATAATCCGCTCCTGTCATGGATACATTTTCAGCTTACTTACCAACGCGGATACTAGCTTGATTTAAGAGGAAAATCTCTCACAATAAGTTTGTATGTATGCTGATGAGTTCGTAGAACGTCAGCGTCATCCTGACAAAATCAGAATTTTGTAAAAATATATATATATATATATATATATATATATATATATATATATATATATATATATATATATATATATAAATTTTAAGTTTTACAAACGCTACGAACAATTATTTGTGTGGTATTATAAAATCTACCAACACTACAATTGTACTCGAAAGTGCCGTCAAAACAACCTTGAAACTTCCCAACACAGAAAAATTTAGTGTCAATATTCTTATTGATGATTGTGGCAATGGATATTTTTGTTAACGCAGTAACAGTTAAATGAGCTGCAGCGAGAACGTATTATTACGGCTTTATATGGTAAGGTCAAATTCTGAATTACGCACATTCTTGTCTTAAACGGTCTACGTTACTTGGGTTATAATACCCAAATGATTTTCCAAAACAAAATATTATACACATCAACGCGAATCCGTTACAACTTTCACTTTCTTTACAATCCATTAGTAGTGACATTGTCACTACTTTCAATTTCACTTTAACAATGGACCGTTTCACGATGGGGCATAATATTTTCCAACTGACTTACACGTGAACGCACAATCGTTTTTGTGTCGTATTCGCGTGATAACTCTGATCTAACTTTTTCAACCTCCGTTACGCCTGGAACGAATTTCCGGATGTCATCGTTTTTTTCTTGCGCATAATGTAACGATTGTTCCATTTTGCTGGAGTTATATAATAAACCTGCAATCTGCTTATCTTCCGTCGTATTTTTGTTCCTGCAGCGCTTCAAAATCATTTGTGATTTTGTTCTGTGTCTAATTGAGCAGAAAGCCTTATATTATCATCATGTAATTTTTCAATATTTTCGGAATTTATTAATACATATCTTTTTAAATGAAAACTAAAAACATGAAAACAAAAAATAAACAGTAAGAGTGGTGAACAATATGCTGTTCTATGGGGTCCTTTCATTTGCCAGTTTTATCGTTCCATGCGGTCCCTTCCTTTGGCAGTTTGGCCCTTCCACGGGGTTCTTTCATTGTGGTACCCTTCAATGATGCTACTTTATTTCTGGCTACATTCTTTTTTTCTGACATTCTTCTATGAGGCACCCTTCATGAGGCTTTTTTTCTTTTTAGCGACATTTTTTTTATATAGGAATGTCCTTATATGGGGTGCATTTCAATAAGGCTGAGAACTCATCACCCTTACTGTTTATTTTGGGGGCTCCTGTTTTCTATTAAGTTTCAAATATTGTGCACACATCCCGCTTTTTAAACCCCGGGAAGTACAATATCAGCACCCACCATGTTGTTCAACATGGTGGCGAGGTGTTAACATTACCGCCCCATTCTACACACAACTGCGAGACGCCATTGTTATATTTCAAATACTGCTCTTGGATTTGACCTACTCGTCGCACACTTTGCAGATGATAGCCACAAAATGCATTTACAAACGCCTGATTACTAGAAGTTGAGAACTCAATCATCAACCACTTACAATTATATTTTTCTTGAATCATTTCCTTAATTATAACTGGAATTTATTAGATTATCTGCAATTAAGCCTTCTCAAGCTGGATTCGATCTTGACAGAATAACCCCTGACTTGCCGAGGCAAGCCTTGGCAAATAAGACTTTTACTAATCGTATCCTTGAGGCTAAGAATGAATTTCTCAACGATGGTGCGATTCATGTGTGGTCAACATTCAGAATTAGGCAAGAAAACAAACCCCTAATTGATGCTAAAATGAATGACCAGCGAATAAGGACAATTGTTAATTTATTGTGGAGTTAGACGACACCTAGATCATTCGTGATTATTCGTGACAAACGTGATCCTGTTCGATTACATCACGCTGGAGATATTACAAAATTAAATAAAAATTCCAAACTACGAATGTTCACTGGTATTGAAAACCATATTATGAACGAATACATCATGTGACGGCAGTTGTTTATGCATTATATCATCTGAATGATAAACCTAGCGTCGATGATCTAAAACCGATGAAGCTTTCGACGCTGAATTGTGTAGCTGAGCTAGTTACAGAACATTTCACAAACGCGATAAGTGGAAATGGTCTAACAGATCTTCGACACAAAAAGATACACGAGTTGGTTGATCACGTGAGATAAAATGAAGCTACGAGCAACGACGTTGCATCACTGGAAAAGAAATTATAATTTCCGATAAGGGTGAAGACAATAACGAGATTTTGTTTAAAATATAAATCAAAGGAAGCTTCGATAGCAATCGTTGATCATAACGCGCACTCGAGGTCGACCGACGTGACAATATTTCCATGAGATAGAACTGTTAAATTTTTTAAGAGTGATCTATTTGATTTTATTAATAAAATTAGTAAGAGCGATCCTGTATCCATGTGGTTGTTTCAAAGTTCCGAATGTGAAAATTATGATCAATTAGTAAGACCTGGTGGAGATATTTAGCGATACCCTCCACTCTGAAATAAAAAGAGAATTGCCTTGAAATATGCCGTTAAAGCTGAACGATTACTTGGTAATTGTTTTAACATTACGTCTATTGCTGCTCATTTTTCTGAGGAGAACAATTAATGGTCGCCGACAAGATTGAAATTTCTTGTCGATGTGCAGCTAAGCTGCATCGAATACGGACATGGATGATTGTGGAATACCAAATACGATTACAACGACGTTATCAACGTTGACATGGTTGCATGTTATCCTGGATATTTTCTTGTGATGGGAGATTGTGCTGAATATTTTAAGAGATTTGGACATCCAACACACGAAATACCAGAGTTTCAATAAACGGACATTTACCAGATTTTGATTTAACTGGATTTGCATGTATTGAAATGTTTTCGTCCAAAGAAAATCTCCATCCGATTGTTTACTTGGCTTGGTTGTCATTTTACAGGACGTGGTTGGGTTCCAATAGTTCTATTACGATATATGCTTGATGCGAGAATATTAGCGTCGTTGGATATAGATGAAACAATAATATCGTATCGTCGTCACACCGAAGTGTGGCTACTTGTCGTTGAAAGATCTATTCCCGACAAAATCTTTGAGCTTTATCCCGATGAATTGAACACGAAACTAAACTTGCAAAAGATCTTGGAAGAAAAATATTTGGGACATTTACGCTAGAAGGATCATATGATCATAAGCGACGTTACACAAGATTAGTCATCGACGATGCCGAACTTGATTTTATTATTACTGATAAAACAGAGAAGGTACATTTATAAGTAGAAATAATGCTTACTTGCCGGACGGAATTAAATTAGGTACAGTTGTTAGTTATATTTATGGTTACTCACCAGCAAGTAGAAAGATAGTTCGTGATTCACTTCAGCAGCAATTATTTCTGTTGTATAAAGAAAAAAAAAATCAGATTTACCTGTACCCTTGTGTTATCGACCAGCATATACAAGACGGCAGAATATTGAAGTTGAGATTGCTGAGACGTAGACAGAATGAAGAGAGAAAGAAAATCTTGTATTAAATGACATTTTTTTTTGTTCCTGTGAGTGTTTTTGAGAGCGCATTAACAATGGATAAATCTCCATGGAAACTAGGATGTGTTATAACGATTAATTCATCACAAGGATTCTGGTACTAATATTTGGATTGTTCATGATTGTATTGAATGGTCAAATATAATTTATCTGACAGCGTCTGGAGTGAAAAGAATGTCTCAGTAGCGGAGGGTTATCATAGACTGCGAAATGAATTATAATCAAACTACTGGCGATGGCGATGATGTCGTAAAGAGAAAATAGCTGGTTATAAGCGATGTGACAAGGAAAATAAATGCGACTTCGATCCTGATATTGAATTTATCATGACGCTGAAAAACAACAAAACAATTATTGTGCGAGCTGCAACGCAGTAATGTTGTGTCATTATTCGAATAATAATTCAAGACAGTTTACCGTGAATAGAATTTAATGTCGTCTCGGTTATACATGCGAAAACGTTATGTTGACCTGTCTCGAATGTAATCGATGTAGAGGTGTTGCCACCCTTCTAGCGAATAATCTTTAACAAGAATGAAGGCGGTGTTAATTGTGTAGCTTCAGGGATCACTTGTAATTGTTCACGTACAAATCCACGTTGTGGAGCGGTTGAATCTAGTTTGTAGATTTCAGGTATACTCGTGGATCTTACCACGCTGGAAATTTTATGTGTGGTCACAGTCTAAAAGGATCAGTCGCTCTTTTTTACCCCCTACAAGTTCACCGGGTTCATATAAATATCTGACAGTAACATTACCTGATACTATTTGTTTTGAAAGAGTCATGTTCTTGTCTTGGAATATGATTTTTCGCAATTGTATTGATAGGTTTCTTATAAATTCCACGAGTAAAAAAAATTCATTGTTTAACGCAGCTATCACACTTGGTAGTCTTGCAACCCATTCACGAGATCTCTTATCCGCCTGAACTTTGTTCAGGGATATTTTCTGCGCATATTGATATCCAAACAATTGCCCAGGAAGTGTTCGAATAAATCGCTCAACGATTACATGATCGCGATGAAAACATATATATATTACTCAGCGATATGTGCAAGTACCTAAAGTGATCAGAGATAACTGCAATCTTCTGGTTGTCTTTAATGGTATTGATACCCACACATTAAGAAACATCCACCACACTTGGTGTTCTGGGGACATGAATATGACAAAATTACAGAATCCTCGGTCGTGATATCGAATAGGTCTTGAAAAATGTTTGGATGGAGAGACCTGACCGTGTTTTGTGTACACACAAATGGGTGAACACCCCAGTAAATATATTTGACACAGAAAAGAAAAAACTCGGCTGGAGGTCTCAGTGGCACTTGTATTTTTTTCATCATCCGCAGGAAGGCTTTTTTTGCGCAAAACAATTTGGTCTGTTCACCATCTCTGATTTAACATTATTGATGCTTGTATTTGTCCACCCTCCGTAGGAAGCTTTATTTCGTCTGAAATATTGGCCTGTTTATACTTACTGATTTAGCGTTATTAACGCTTGTATTTGTTCACCCTCCGTAGGAAGCTTTATTCCGGTCTGAAATGTGTCTGTTCACCCTCTCTGGTACCATAACACTCGTCTCCTACTGCTGGATTGTAAATAAAGTGGGCAGTGCATTGTACATAAATTGATGTTGTAATGTACACGACTGGATGCTGGATATTAAATAAAGTGAGGGTTGGATACAGTTAGCTAGATATTAAATATATTGTGTACTGAATGGTTCTTTGAAAGTTTTGACACTGTTTCCCTACCAAATCGCGCACAAAAAGTAATATAAAGAACTCAAGAGCAGACAAACTAGTAGGACATGTGGGTCTGTGCTCAGAAGGAGCTTTCCAAAACATTTCTGTTGAAGAAATGCAAAGTTTACCGCTTGACGCGTAGCCTCATTCGTTTAGCTTTTATTTTTCAGTGTATCACTTAATGAGTTTTTGTCTTTGCAATAGAACACGGTCGTCCAACAAAAATTTAGTAAAAACTTTTCTTTATGCCGAGCGATTGAAAGATAGACAAGTAGACAAATATGGTTGTTTAATCAGTCTTATTGCTGATCGCACGAAGAAGGCATCCATATGATAACCCTCAGAACAGATAAAAAACTTACATGTACGTTTGACCACTGGCCCAGGCCTCTCGCTTCGCTTTATGGAGGAAAGTAGTTTGACAGCTATAGATAATGTTATCACAGTGGTACTTACAGTCCAATTTTGACAAGTTCACATACAAATAATCTCTTTCACAGCCGTGGCTGTAAACGCTAATGGCTCAGTATGTTTGTAAGTTAGCACAAGTATTTGTGCATGCACTGTTGACATATTGATGATAGAAACTGTCCAGTTTGCATGCTGCCTGGGATGTGTTTCGATGTTTCGTGTTACGCCATTGTTAGCGTTTTTTATGCGCCTTCCTGATCTGTGCCGAATGTAGTATTCGCTTGACATAATGTTGTTGAAAAGAAAACATTAAAATAGGTTTATCGACGGTAACTCCACATCAATCATTAATTACATTACAATTATTTTAGGGAATCTTTCCACTGCTGGTATCGCGTCATCCAACTGGCAGATTTAGTTTTGGTTTGGACAACATAGATTATCAGTGACACTTTCTTGATAAATGGGTTGGAAAAATACTCAACATCCTGTTATGTATGTCTATATTTTTGTAACTCCTGGCACATGATTTTATCTAATTTGTATAATTTGTAATCGTGGCTGCAATTTTTAAGGAATATATTTAGGAGTTTTTGTCCCCGTGCCCTGAATCTGCTAAGAGTATGATATTGCATAGGATCTATAAATACATGCTCAAATATGTATAATCTTATACCTTAATTTCTAGTTGGCTGATGGGGCATCGACGTTTCTAGAAGGATTCAATAACTTCCCATTGATTGGGTTAGGTCACATGCATAGGCAGCATTGACGCAAAATGAGTAGTGTATTCGGTCATGTTAAATCGATTGCTACAAGAATATTTCCGGTTTGATATTTATAAGGAACTTTCATTTAGGACTTTCAAAGACCCCTAGTTTGGATTTATTTCATGATACTGTCAGTACCTCACATTTTTATTTATATCTATGATAATTAAATTTTTGGTTAAGTTATACAAAATTTGATGGGTTTGCTTTTTTCTGTTACTTAGTTTATGACCAGGAAGTCGTAATAATCCTTATGGGAGTGTTGTAATTTATACTCTACACATAATCGTTCTTGTTTGGTAACGCCTTGTAGTGGCTTAGCATTCTGATTTCATATGTAACCACGTAACCTATATTATGATCCCGTGTCATAAGCTCTGCATTGGTCAGGACGTCGAAAGCTATCACTACTATTAATCATGCGGGTCGTTCCGCCGTAGTCGATTGACCAAAATCTAAACGGTTAGAAGGACTAAAAGGCGGAACTGGGAGTATGACATTTACCACTTTTTCAGCGTAAAGTCGAGCGGCGCGAAATAAAGGTTCACAAAAGATTTAGCGATAGACGCTTCCAGGAGGATGAATGAAATGATATTGTCAGCGTTGACTAATGTTCTGGTAGATAACGTTAGTCATATCTTTTTTCAGTTTTTCAAATGATGATAGCCAGCTTATTGCCCTCGAGGTTAACACTTCTCTCCTGAACTGTTATGCGGTCCATGATTTTGTACTCTGCATTCCGGTTCATAGAAATTGTGATTGATATTAGGGCGATGAACACTAAGATCGTTACTCTCGAGGATTGGAAATCTTATAAAAATCATCTGGTTTTCGTCTCTGTTGCTTGGATTGTTGGTCGCAATTATGAACTTCTGTGCTCTGTTTGCACCATACGAGTTGTGAACAGAGCAAAATGGATCTAGTTTGTTGTCGTATTAAGACACGCATGTCGTATTAAGACATGCATTAGGAAACTTGTTTTTCAACTGCATTTCTTGCACAAGTGTTTTTGGAGTACAACTGCCCTGTCTTTAAAACGTGTACATAGCTATATCACCATGGCTGAAGTCGAATTTGAGATACCGGAATACGATCTTCTTCGGGCCAGAGGCAGAAGAGACTACATTTACCACCAAAGCAAATTATGCAGCTGAATTATCAACGTAAATGAATTTTATTTCTAGGGCAGAGAGGCACCAGTTGCATGAAAGAAAGTACATGTTGAGTCCACAAATGAACTAGAACGACGCCTACCTTAGTTATTATTTCTGAAACGTTAAAGGCAAATAGGACTGCACAATCACGGTAAAGTGGGTAACAAGTGGATAAAGTTCAAATATATAAACTCTGCGCATGAAATGTTGTCTGCAGCCACACTACAGAGGCAAAATGATGTGAATTTTCTAAGTTTTAGTAGACATCAAAGAATAGTGGCTGTCAATTAAAACACTTAACATTTTTAAGCACGAGAACTGGTCGTTTTGATAGATAGGGATCTCTTTGCAGCAGTCGAAACATACGCATAAGGAAGAGCATGACACGAACATAAAAGCCTTCGAATGTGATGCATGGCTATCTTATAAACAATTTCTCAAACAGTGTCGTATAAAATATAAAGATAGCTTTGGTGGAAAACCACTATAATCTACCCAGGGAGGAAAATAAAGGATAAAAGAGAATACATGATATCACATTGAAAACAGACGATGTATGCGGACCGCGGCTAGATGCTGAAAACGATAACAGATAAATTGTTTTCCAACCAGTTTAGTCGGATTAGAGATACAGTCCTCACCCAGAGCTTGTGAACCATATGTATCAAATAGGAGACTAATATAGCCTTAATTCTCATAAAACCTGCCGGAAGCGGGAGGCCGTGGGTTCCAGCCGAGTCATACCAAAGACTTATCCAAACAGGCAATATGGCAAATTTACCAACCACCGCCTAAACAAATTCACTTTGCAGATTTCAGTGTTAGTGTTCCAATGAAGTTCATCAGGCTGACATATTATTTCTGCCACATGATACTATTAAAATCCGAAGACGTCAAATAACATATAAATACGCGTTAACTGTAGTTGATGTTGCAAGTAGATACAAAGATGCAAAACCGTTAACGACTAAAACAGCATCTGAGGTTGCTTCTGCGTTTGAACGATTTTATCAACGAGGACCTCTACAACAGCCACATCTCTTACATGTTGATACTGGCAAAGAATTTCAGGGTGCAGTATCATCGCTGATGAAACAACATAATGTCAACATCAGACGAGGACATACTGAAATTCACCGTCATCAGGCAATTGTTGAGCGATTTAATCGAACACTTGCTGAGCGGTTATTTGGATATCAATACGCGAAGGAATTCATTCTGGACAAGAGATCACGCGAATGGGTTGCAAGATTACCAAATGTGATAGCTACATTAAATAACGAGATTACTCGAACAACCAACATGAAACCTATTAACGCAATATCCACAAAAAAAATATACCACAATGACGTGATTTTTCAGCACAACCAATACTGGGTGATGTTACTGTGAGATATTTATATGAACCAGGTGAACTTGAAAAGGGTAAAAAAGAGCGACTGATCCTATCTGGAGCATCACTACACACAAGATATCTAACATAACTAGATCTACTGGTAGATCAGCAATCTACAGGCTGGATTTGACTGCTCCTCAACGTGGATTCACACGTAAACAATTACAAGTAATTCCCGAGGACACACACTTACCGCCTACATCACTTAACTAGCGGCTGTACGCCGATTACACTCAAGACAGGTCAGCGTCACATTCTCTCGTGTATGACCAAGACGATGATCTTTTCTTTCTACGGTGAATTGTCTTGGATTATTACTCGAATACTGCCACAACATCATACAATTACAGCTCGCACAGTGATTATTCTGATGTTGTTTCAGTGTCATGATAAATTCAACATAAAGGTCAAAATCGAGATTATTTTTTTGTCACTCTGTTTGTAACCAGCTAATTGTTTTTGGATTATATCACTGTTGTTATTAATTTCACCAGCCATTGACTCATCCAAGACAATCTTTCGCAGTTGAGATATTCTTCTGACTCTGGACACAGCCAAGTAAACTAAGTTTGACCAATCGATTCGATCATCAATGATCCAAACAACTATATCAGAGATAGTTAGACCTATAGATGAATGTATTGTCATTGCGTATCCTAGCGTCCACGGGGATTTATCGGCGCGCAGTGCATCTTCAACAATATTGATATCAACTGCGACAATATCATTTAATACTAAATTCTGTTTCTCGGTCTGTCCTGGTATATCAATGTCGATATTCTGTAACCGCGTATCAGCTGGTCTATAACACAATGGCACTGGCAGTGTTGGAAACTTTTTCTTGTGTAATTGAAATAACTGCTGTTGAAGTGTGTCTCTAACTATCTTTCTACTTGCTACTATCAAATCGTTTGGTGTCCACGTTTTCCAAACGTCGTTCAAGGAAGTTTCTGAAATCACCTTGCGCATAATTTCACACTGAATTTTATTCGGTTGTAGTCTGATTATTGTTTTAAAATTCCTTTAATTCTGTACCGAGAGATTTGTTATCATCAGTCACTACTTCGGAATAATCAACAAAATTCTTAAACCAATCGTGTGGGGATGGTTCAACAAACGGAGGTGGCTGACCGTGATCGCCGCACATTATCACAGCTGTATTTTTTGTTAATAGCCAATCGAGAAATGTTTTTAATATTTATAACGGCACTGTGCATACTTCATCCCAAATGATGATCTTTGGAATATATTTCTCTCCCATTCAGTCAGGAGTCCACACACCACTGCTGTATTTGAAAAAGCTGTGATAAGTACTAGAATTGACTCATGTTGTTTCATCTCCCTGGCAAGTCTGTGTGTTGGTGTTAGCACAATCATATCTGAATTCTGTCGAAATAATTCAATCACTCGAGTTGTCTTACCAGAACCCCCGCCCCGTTCAAACAAACAGTCTTGTGTCTGGATACTGGATCATACACAGACGGTGCCGACGACATTTCTGATAATTCTGATTTACAATAGCTATCTTTAACCGCAACATCAGCGGATTCACTATAACAATGTAACATTTCCTTTTTTATTCTCCATGAACTCCATGATTCATCATTGCTTGTGAAACGAGCCAGTAATTCTGAACAATTTTTATCGATATAAAATGAATCCGTAGCAACTCTAACTGCAGTGTCAGGAAATCTATTTATCATCGATAGCAAATTTATAGAAACATAAGCGAGCATGGAAGATCTTAGATGTGTGTACTGAGGTGATTTTCCATTGATGTAACTAAGAATTGTGCCCAACCGTGTTCCGTCAGACAAGTAAGCGTCCTCCCGATTACAAAGTATATTTCTCGCAGTGGTATCATTACTTATAAAATCTAATTCAACATCATCGAAAATCAATCGTGAGTGATGTCGTTTATGATCATATGCACCACCTTGAGTAAATTTACCGATTATTCTTCTACCGAGATCCTTTGCTGTTTTTTTCACTGTTGCTGAGTTTAATCTTAAGAATATTATAGCATCATTAACAATGACATCAGCGGGTAGATCTGGATATTTCTGTTTGCATTCTTCGAAGACTTCATCGAGACTGATATGCTCCGGTGTTGGTAACCAAACTAAAGTCTGCGGTCGATATGATATAATTGCTTCACTGACAACCAACGATATCAATATTTTACTGACAAGCATATATCGTAATAACACAACGATTTTCTGAGAAGTGTCTGCCAAACCAAACATAACAAATCGGTTGAAGATTCATAGTGAATTCAAACGACGTTACACGAGCAAAGCCTGTTAGATCAAAATCGGGTAATGGATCATTAATTGATACTCTTACCATCTCATGACAAGGATGACCAAATCTTTTAGAATATCCAGCACACTCGCCCATCCCAAGAAAACTTCCGGGATAACACACGGGCATGTCCACGGAAATCATCTCGTTGATATTATACTTGGTGTTCCATAAACCGCCGTGTCCGTATTCGATACAACTATCCTGGATATCTTCAAGGAACTCAGCGTGTGTTGGTCTCCATGAATTTCTCTTTCTCGCGGCGTGGGCAGAAACCGACGGAACTGTAAAACAATTAGTTAATAACTACTCAGTATTTTCTGAGTATCTCTGTGCGAGTTTTTTCATTTCTTCGTGGAGAGATTCTTTACGATATAATTCGCCGTTAGGTCTTACAAATTGATCATATTCGCCATCTTCGGAACTTTTAAACAACCACACGGACACAGGGTCGTTTCTGCTTATTCGGTTAATATCATCAAATATTCCACTCCAAAACCTCTCTGATGAGTAATATCTCACAACACGATTTCGTGGAAATATTGTTACTGCGGAGGTCCAAGCGTGAGCGTTATGGTCAATATTTTCAATTGGCGCTCCTCTTGATTTACTTTCTCATTCATATAAAACCTCCCCCGTTAACAGTTTTACTATCATTGGAAATTTTAGTTTACTTGATAACTCAGCGACATCGTTTATTGACGCTCCTGTATCCTTAACCGATTCAGCCAATTTGTTTATTTTTTCACGTCGCAGATCAGTTAAACCGTTTCCACGCTTCGCATTTGTAAAATATTCGAGCGTAATATGGTTTATCAGTCTCAGTCAGCATTCCTGGTTTGGAATCTTTACTTAACAGAGCGGTTTTTCCATTAGCAAGGACAGGGTCACGTTTGTCACGGATAATCTACGTATCGGAATCCGCCTGCACAATAAACTTTATTCTGAAATGATATTTCTGATTGAGGTAATCGATAATTCTTTTCGCTTGTGCATCATTCATTGTAGCATCAATGACTTCGTCGTCGTGTATAATTTTGAATGTGGACCACACGTGAGATGCTCCATCATTACGAAATTCATTTTTAGCATTCCTGATAATATCAAACAGACCAGTCAGGGCTTGCCTCCGCGAATCAGGGGTTCGTCTGTCGAGATCAAAGCTTTCCGGGCCTTGATTGCAGATAATCTCGCAAACTCTTCCATATTATATTTAAGACAAACATTTAAATAAGATATATATATATATATATATATATATATATATATATATATATATATATATATATATATATATATATATATATATATATATATATATATATATATATATATATATATATATATATATATATATATATATATATATATATATAATGCCTCAAACCAATCAGTGCAAGTGGTTCAAGGTAGGATCTGTAACTCCTTGTAACAAATCCTGCAGAAAAGAATTCTGCGGGGAACATTCCCAAAGCATTCGAAGCGGGAGTTTGGTACCAATACTGTGTCTGCGATGTGGTATTGGGGTCAGGGGTAAAACACAATTGTGCGTAAGTTGCGGCGGTAAGCGATACCGTGAACTTAAGAGATATTATAACAAAAACAAAAAATAACAATGATGCCCTGAAATGTGAGCGCGATTATATAACTAAGTTTCCAGACGAATTATAAATTAAGCGAATTATAAATTAGACAAATACATTGTTATATAAATATGAATCAATTTGTCAGACACCCTATCATCAAGGATTATGAAGCGTCTCGTGATGGCACAATTAGGCATCGTAGGCTGAAAAAAGTTAGCATTGTTAATAATATTGGCTATCTCCAATTTAGTGTCGGGAAGAAATAATATCTGTGTCATCGTTTCGTGTACGCGTGTTTCTCTGGAGAGATCAAAGACGGTCTTGTGATCGATCATATTGACAGAAATAAACTCAATAATAAATTGTCTAACCTGCAAGCTATTACACAACGCCAAAATGTTGCACGTGGGTGTGCTGGCGGGAAGAGAGAGGCTTGGGCAGTTAAATATTTCAATAGAGAGGCCGGCGAAGAGATAGTTTTTCAGTCAATGGGCGCGGCTGGCAGGTATTTCGGTATTAACCCGAGTTCAGTCCAACGTGTTGCAAAAAAATAACCAAATTAACTTTTTCATACAAGTTTAATGCCTGGATTTCGTTCTCTTATATTCCACTGGTGTTCGATAACGGAGCTAACTCCACAGCGATTGTGTAAAAGTCAATGATGAAATTACCTCCTCATTGATTTCATCAAGGAGATTGCGCAACATCCGCTCATCATAGCTACTGTTTTTTTCTTTCTACTTTTAAATATATAATTATATAAATAATGAATTACGAAAATATCAATTGTTGCTATTACAAAATTAGAATAAAACGAAATTAATATATCTGATGAATTAAATCCTAAAAAATCATGTCTGATTTTGAAACAATATATGAGGCTAAATTGGAAAGTCGTTATATTTTACCTGCTCAGTATAAATTTATAAAGAAAATCCAGACAGAGTGATATAAATCATTAGCTACAATAGAAGAACAGCAACTGGATGAATTTGTCCCTCTCTGCCGTGCAATTGAAAAAATAGATCGGCATTATCTGAAGAATACGAAGCCAGGAAGGTAATTAATACTTGAGCAAGACAGTTGAAAAAAATTATATCAGATCGTGAAGCGATCGAGAGTTAGATCCCTTGATGAAATCAAAGATTTCATCATTGGGAAATGAAATTGAAAGTAGAATGTCAGTCTGGTTGCACTGAAAGTAAAAAAAAATATTTTTTACCTGCATCATTTTATTTTTTTACCTACATCAATCATTCTGACCTGCATCAAATGACCGAAATTCGGTTCCATCACCCTCATCTCTATACCTAATAGCCATCGCATCTTCACTCAGCGGTGAATTTCTTATTTTAAGTAAAAGATCCTTTTATGATGGTGCCATATCGTGGTACGAAGTCTTATCCGTGATATAATCAGACTTTTTCGGTTCTGGTGGTATTGGTGGTGTTGGTGGTGGAATTTCAGGCCATCCTAACACTGTTCTGATCGAACTCTGCTATATATCCACGGCGTGGTTGGGGGTGCTTATTTCAATTGCCTCGGATGCGGGAGGTCGTGGGTTCGATCCCCGACCGAGTCGTACCAAAGACTTACAAAAATGGTACTAACAGCTGCCTCGCTTGGCGCTCAGCATTAAGAGGTTAGTGTTAGGACTGGTCGGCCCGGTGTCAGGATAATGTGACTGGGTGGGACTTCATGCTATATGTCTGCGGCATGATGCCCCAGTGCTAGACATCACTATAAACTGCCACATTGCAGACATCGTAGCGATATGACTGAAAAATTGTTAAAGCTACGTTAAAAATCCAAATCACATCACATCACATATTTCAATTGCAGAAGACAGCGTTGGTTCATGAACGGTTATTGCTATTTTGGATTCTTTTCCTGTGATATGTTTTATTCGACGTTGTAATTCCTCATTGATCTTGTTTATTTTTGTCTACAAACACAATCGAATTATTCGCTGGTAATCCACCGAACGATTTTGATCTGATATTGGGCCAGCTGTAATATACTCGTAATTGTGTAAGTGCGAGTTCTTTCACGGGAAATCCGTTGGAAAATTAAACTAAATTCTGGTTTAGTCGAGCTTACTGTTATCGTTGAAGTTCTCTTGGGGCTTGTATTTTCGGCTATCTGTTGAAGTAATTCCGTCACTATTTATCTTTGCTGTTTTTAAATAGCGGGTGCAGTCTTCGTATATCTTAACCATTAATGCGAATTCGGAATATGATATTGTTGTATCGTTGATGCTTGATGATATCAATGACGATACTTTTGAGGATGGTGCTGTGGCTGTGTTTAGTTGTAGGACGTAATCGTGCAATTTTGTGCTCGTGCACGAGGATATTTTTTTCGCGATGATATTGAAAACCCCTGTGATTGCCGCTGATGAAGAGACGCATATCGTTACTAATATTGTTACTGGTGTTAGCGCTGATAACACTACCCCGGTGGATGCAACTAACGCGGATACTGAGTATACTAACGCTTCCAGGACGACTGCTCGTCGTTTATATTTTTTTACTTTTAGGTTGTATTTGTCGATGAGGGTTTTTAACTCTGATATCCATTCGCGTACTTGGTCGTGTCTATATTGTTGCGCATCTAATGTTGTCGTTGACGCTGTCATCGTTGACTTAGTCAAGGGGGTCATTTTATTATCTTACGCAGTAACCAACTGAGGTGTTACAGCTACAAATTCCAAACACCTGCAATAAGATGTTGCGTTTAATGTCTTATCAGCTGCTTCCAGTATAAATTCCTCTTCTTTTCCGCTATTCATTATTACAGTCACAACCCCGGAAAACCAGTCGGTGGAATGTCGCCGTGGATATGTTGTGAAAATCTCAAATTTTGCAGCACTGAACACAGAAAACCTGTCCACGCCAGTGGCTGTTGGGGTGTATTTAATAGTATTGTTTTGTTTAGACCATGTTGCAAATCTAGATGATACCGTGTACGCTATGTTGGTAAAATGTCCGGGGGTAACTCCAGGTGGAATTGTAATCAAACTGGTTTTGTTAACAATTTCAGGAATCCCACTTACGATATCTTGCTGTGTTTGTTTGATCGTGTCAATATTGGTTTTGATATCAGAAAGTTTTATGTCAACTGTGTGCGGAGCGCCGAAGAATTTTTCTGCGGTTTCATAAATTTTTTGAAAGTTTCTACGAAGCCTTGAAAACGCTTTTATGTGAACGTCATACTCGGCCCGCAGCGTGGATAATTTACTGTCTACGTTGTCGACGTATAATTTATTTGCGGCGTCGTTGACAAATTTTGGAGTTGTTACAGCTACTATTTTGTTCCCGTTCATGTTGAGTTCACCTGTCATTGTGTCACCAGTGTTTTTTAAACGATTTGATAATAACGCTTCTAGGGTTGCGAAATGCGCGTCAACATATTGTTTGTTTGAGGCATCTTCCGGGGATGTTGGATTTCTTAACACTGTTATCTTGTTTCCGTTCATGCTGAGTTCACCTGTCATTGTGTCACCCGTATTTTTTAAGCGATTCGCTACAACTTCTTTCATCTCGTCTCTGATGCTTGTAAACGATACACTTGAATCTCTGATTTTTCCGCTGTCAGTAAACACAGGAATGTTATCCGGGGTAGCTCCAAGAACCCTGCGAACTATGTCATTCCAATCGATATTACTGGGTTTTAGCTTGCCATGTCGGTCCTGAAAAATAACAACCTTATCTGGGTCTATCCCGGATAACGTTAAAAGATTATCGATTTCATCTTTGGTCGCATATTTTGATAAATCTACATCACCGCGTTTTTTTTATCTTTGCTTCGATGAGAGATCTTCCGTAAATATCTACCATTATTCTCTTAAGGATTGTTTAAATCGACCCGCGGTATACTCGTGCACGACTTTGTGAGTCGGTTTGGTTGATTTTGATATCGCGTCAAGCACATTTAATACTTCACGGCCACATATTGGCGGACCGGTTAGTGTTTGTGTTGGTAACGTTGAATGCCAGATGGGAATTGGAGTTGGAGTAGTTGGCACTCTACGTGCGTATTTGAGGAATTCAACTGGCGGTGCTAATCCATACGAATCGAAATAGATAATTCTACGTGGATCGATAGCGTAAGTAACCCAGTGAGTTCCAGGGCGTTCGCTGTTATCGAGATTAATAATTCCAGTTTCTGGATTAATCGGTTGTTGTGGTGATTGATCTCGCATAAAAACACCTCTGAAATTTTTTATTTTATGTTGTTTAGCAGCAACGAGCAAATCAAAATTTGACATCGGTGTTAAAACCGTTTTGGGTACCATGAGGGCGGAGTTCCTGGAAGTCTTAGACCCACTCCTTTTTTTAACATTCTTTTCCAGTTGCTTTCTTTAATGCCATTCCAGCAGCTGTTCCAAGAGCTCCTAACGCAGCTGATTTTGCGACAGGTGGGACAGCAGCAGCTATTAATGCTGGTATTGCTGCGAGAAGTGGAAATATACCACCGGTTTTAACCATATCCTTGATAGCTTTTGAAGCGAAATCAAGTCGAACTCCGGTTTTTGCTTGCTTTGCTTTATTGAAATGTTTTAGTTGGGTTTTAGTCAGCGATAACTTGTTTGGACCACCGCTAGCGATTTGATCTTGTTTTAGTGTTATGTTTGCCCCACATGCACTCGCGTTCTTTGATTATAATTTCTTTACCTGAACAGAAGTCAAAGAAACATTAACGTGACTGTATGACATTTTATAATAAACGCGATTGATCTAATTGTCTACATGTTTTTGAAAACTACATGTTTTCTATTGGTTCATCAACAACTCTCATTCGACCACCAACACCTTCAAGTAACATTGTCCTATCGCTGAGTATAACAGCAATTGCTCTGTACTCAGCTATAACCCCTTTTAACACTTGATCTCTGAAATGCACATCAACGACAGACTGTCCAGTTAAATCAAGATGCTCTAGTGAGAAGTAATAGATGGGATAATATTTGCTAAAATCCAATTGTGATATTTGCAAACCAGTATCGATATTTATATCGCGCGATAGATATTTCATCAAGCGATAATGCACACATGCAACATGATTATTCGTAAAATTTAATTGTATATTTTCAGATGGTTCTTGATGCCCGTTTACTTTTAAAGAAACATCAGTAACACCAAGTGGATCAAATATCATATGACTACGTTCTTGTGAGTTCGTTCGTGTAATATCTTGAAGAGCAATGAAAATATGTCGCGGTGCAGAAACCCCATGCTGTGATGCAAAATGCCATGTAAATAAACCATAAATGGTACTTTGAGCACTATCAGTGGTTACTGTAAGCCATGATTTATCACCTTGATCCATAAAAGAAAGTAGTCGCGGTTCTTCAGTAATTGCCAGTCATTACTGGCATCCACAACAAAATTTTTTTTTATTTCTACTTTACCAGCGTCACCAGCTTCTCGCCATAAGGCATCATTGTCATCATTTTTTCTAAAAAACACAACCGTGTGTTTTACTCCATAAATTACCTTTCGGACATCTCTGCAAAATCCAAAAATATGCGACAGCGGAATGACACAAGAAAAGTTTCTACGATTCCCTTCCAACTTTAATTTGCGTGTATGGAAACCTAAATTGTAATTCAGGTTTGGTCCTGTTACTGCAGGTGTCTCCGCAGTACCAGCTGCGTTTCTCACATTAGCCGTAGTCATATGATCCGGATTAGATTGATCAGAATTATCCTTATAAAACATCATCGATGGACCAGCTGATTTTGCATAATCATCAGAGTATCTTGCCAAACCAATTATTGTTGTAGCCACATCAACATTGTTTTCAATTGACTCAATTTTTTTTCCGTCAATGAGATACGCAGCGCTTTCAAACAAGGCCATACTTCCATTATTGACAAAACCGATTTTAAAACCCGCGTCATATTCGTTATTATCTGTTTTTAAAATTTCACCTTCTACTTCGATAAACGCTTCAGCGGGCAAGAAATATCTACTTGTATCTTGAACCTGTAATTCAATTCGTCCTCGTTTATCTGGACTTTGTACGCCATAAGAATAATACTGAAAATCACGCACCGATTCGTCCTTGAGTACTGGTGCATCCATGTCGAACGCTGGGTCAGATTGACGTTTAAACACTTTATTATAATGTATTATCGTCTAAAACGAAGACCACTTCCCGATATAAAACTTGTATTTATTTGTTTAGCTCCTTGATTTATCAACTCTGCTAGCTTTTGATTTGCGGCTTGATTTATTACTTTACTGACATTTGCAGGCATCACTTCGGTGCTTGGTAATTTTACCGGCGGTGGCTGGACCGCTTTTGACCTGCGTATTAAAAGTGCTAGTCTGTCCTTGATGGCCAAGAGCGCTTTACTGGGAGCGCTACCAACAGCACCAGTAGCTTTATCACGAACAACGTCAATAGCTTTCATTGATAAATGTTTTACGATTGGTATTGCTTTAGGAACTATCCTCGCGAAGAAACCACGAACAACATCACCAAATCCATCTCTGTAAGTCATCTTGTATACTGGCAATCGTGAATTTACCACCCTGACCATAACTGACCTACGATGAGAATCGTGTATGGTCATTTTATATAATTATTTATTTATCTAACAACTAGTCACTATGACAGTCATCAGCAAGCTCATTAATAAGTTCTCGGTAGATATCGATATCCATGATACCACCTTGAAATAATCGCTGACAGATATCAGCTGCTTCATTAATTATTTCTGGTGAGTTGTTTCCAGCTCGCGTTCCTCCTATGAGAACTTCTAACCGTTGCACATCATTGATGATATTGTTAGGACAGTCAATAAAACCACTTCCTGAAAACCCATCACCGGATTTTTCACCTAGGTCGGGCGATGCTTGTCGTCGTCTCCGTGACAGAGGTTTCCGCGTTGGCGGTGTTTCACCCCCCTCATTGTATTAACCCGACTAACAAAATCATCATATTCTTGCTTATATTTATTGCTGATTTGTGGAATATCTTTAAACTCACGAAATACTCTTGCGCTCCACTCGTGTTCTGGAGTATTATGAAATTGGGCCTTCAGTAGCTGACTTTTTAGTTGATATCCCACCGCCGCGATACTAACAGGATCCTTTAATATTTTCGCGTAAGCATCCTGAGTAAAGTATCTGGTTTTTGTTTCTGGTTTAGGTAGTTTATCGACAATATTTTTAACATCATCGATTTCGGCGCGTGTTTGATTAGCAGCTTCTACAGCTTCAGCAATTTGGGTTGGCAGGGTTTTGATAACATCCTGCGACGCCGCCGTAGCCGCCGAAGTTTTTTTTTGATAATTGAAGAATACCCTCTTTGCCAGCCTCGATATTCCCACACAATTTTACAAGAGCGTAATAAACGGAATAAACGGCATTGACACAACACTAAATGTTTTGTCTGTGGGTATAATAGTAGCCAGGAATAGCATATTGTTAACAATCCTTGCCACCGGCTTCTCGTTTTCATGTGCAAAGTTATTACGAAACTAAGACAGCTAATTATGAGACAATCATCCTTGACCTTATGACAACTGGTCAAGGATCAAGTCACATAAAATCTTCAATAATCCTTTTGGTTAAACTTTCTTTGTGGTCTCGTTCAAGCCCAAACATTTCCCACCAATACTTTGATTGTGGTATCCACATGCAGGTTATGAACTTCCTGCTAGTTTGCAGAAATGAATTTGTAGTGTAACCTTTCAAAGATTGGTAAAACCTGATAGCTCTATTGTAAAGAGGCTATAATAGGTGGATGCCATGTTAAGGAATGCAACTATGTTTCGCTATTGTGATTGTGTCAGACGTTGTTTGTTATTATGTTATTACTTTAGCTTGTTTGTGCTCCTTGTGTTACATTGTTACGAATTAATACTTCCCTATTTGTTTAATTGTTTAATATGCAGCTATAAGCCGTATATATATATATATATATATATATATATATATATATATATATATATATATATATATATATATATATATATATATATATTCATACTTAAAACTTAGAGCTAAACCTGATGCCTGTTTAATATAACGTATGACTTCTAAAGTTCCAAGGTTTTATGCAATAATTATCTACCAACGCCGTTTCCTGTCATTTTATTAGGTTCAGAGGGCAATAGTCTGTATGTATAGGGACAAAGCCTGGTAAATGAGTAGGAAGTAAAGTGAATATATTTTTCAAAGAAAGGCGGCACCTGAGGAATTAATTTTTTAGCAATTAAGCGGCGTCTCCCTTTCTGCTGTTTATTTAGTCAAAATCACTACGTTTATTTCATTTATGCATGCGATAATGTATCTGGTAAATGCAAATAGGAAAACTGTTTCATCTAGGCAGCATTATAACCTTCAAACTGTGTCGACGCATATCTTACATAAAGAATAACATATAACAATGATCACATTTCCTTATATATATATATATATATATATATATATATATATATATATATATATATATATATATATATATATATATATATATATATATATATATATATATATATATATATATATATATATATATATATATATATATATATAACTCTCTCTCTTTATATATATATATATATATATATATATATATATATATATATATATATATATATATATATATATATACGAATGATATGTATAACCGTTGAGTGATCAGGCAGGAAATTTCCTTGACAGTACAAACAACGTATGGCCAATCCTCATGACTGTACCGGTAATCTGCAAATTTATTATGATGATTTTGGAACAACGCCTTGTATTGAAAAATCCAATGAACAAAATTACCAGGTAAAAATGAGAGAGAGAGAGAGAGAGAGAGAGAGTACCATGTCACATTTTATGCAATTTTATTTACATAGCATAGATTCTGCATGACTGTAAAAGTTCATCCTACCGCGATGAGTATTACTGCTTTGCAATGAAGTAACGTTACTTTCATATTGTTCTCTGTTAAAGAAAATATCCAATTTATATAGTTCAATAAGTTCAATACATAATTGATGGGACTGTTTGCATATAGTTCAATATAACTGCTGACAAACTATCACTATTTATCAATCCATATGTTCAAAATAAAGTTTAGTTTACCAGTAAATTTCAATATTCACACGAAGAGTTTCTTTAGGTAATTTTAAAAGATGCTTGCATAACTTGTTGTTTCCTTGATTCATGAAAGTGATCATACGTGATGGATGGACAGTCAGTACAAGCGAGACAATATGTATCAGTTTCCGTCCAAATATTCGTCATGGGCTATAAATACGGGCTTTTGTAAGCATTAAACCCTATTTGACTGGTGTCGGTGGAAAGGTTCTGATTTCGTTTTATTAACAGAAGTTTGCCACAAACAAAATTCTTTGAAACAGAAAGGAACATTTTTAAAGTCTTCTTTTCTACATGACAATAAGTAAGACTCCGCTGACATCTTTTAACTTTATGGATCTGTATAAAATTATAATCATTATCCAATCGTTCCGCTGAAATACATTTGCAAAGAAATGTAGTAAACAATTTAAATCAGATTTTGAGCAAATGTCCGGCAATGGCCAAGAAACCAACAAAAAAAATATATTAGTTATTATCAAAAATGATATTATGCGGCTCTGTAGATAATGACGCCGCTCAACAACGATTGTCTGATTCAGTTATTACAAATCAAGCACTTAGGAGTAGATTTGGACGGCAAGCTGCCACGCAGTGCTATTAAAGAAAACCAGTAATGTATAAGTGGAAGCTAAATTTTCGTTATGGCTTAGCTGAATATATTTCTGATCCAACATTTGACAAGGGAGCGCCTGTGATACTGAATCCACGCAAAATGAGAGTTTTAGTTTTAGTCATGTGAAGCATTTTCGAAAATCGAATGAAAACTTGTACATAATAGTGCCAATACCACAACTGTAGTTGTTAACAATGGAATCATCGCGTTGTTTAATAGTGCATGTTATTCCATAGAAAGGAAATCGAATACATTTTTGGACAACGTTGATGTAGCCACAACAATTATCGGATTTGCCAGATATAGCGATGGATAAATGAAAGACAGCTGACCCAACTATGATGCTTATCAAGGAAACATTTGGGTTTTTTAGAGATGTTTTCAAGGGTACATTACGAGATAAACACACAATAAAGGGCGACCTTAGTGAATGTCAGCTTGACAAATTACAAAAGCGCAATCAAAAACAATTATGTGGTCATACTGAAACTTTCTCCAACAAAATTAATTGGAAATGTGACTGTGTGGTTAAACCAAACACAACACGCTCAGGTTAATAAAGAAAACCACAACCACACCTAAGTAACATTAACTTTATCCAAGTTAAAGGTATCACAAATGCAAATGACCGGTGGAATCTTTCCATTCATTGTAGCAATTCAAGCGCAGGTATCAGCAGCGGCTCCAGCAATTGCAAAAGCTATGACGTCAGGGGCTGTCGGAAATGCATCAGGAATGGCGGTTAATAGGCGGTTGTTGGTGGAAAAAGCCTTCGGTTACCAGTTACGAGTTGCTAAATAGAATCGGACATATGTCTTCGATTACCCGGTCACAAGGATCACACTTGATTACTCTTAATTTGCTCGCGATGGCGAAATTAATCAAACATTGTCGTGGTGTTTCTGTGCAAAATGAAATAGCATGGATGGTGACATGCCCACATGAAACCGGCATCGTCAACCTGGATTCGTCAACACGCATGGTACTCACCGGACCTGGACGACAACCGTTTAATTCAGCTGTGCCAATGCAAATCGGTTGCTTGGACCCACATGCGATCATCTTGGCGTTGAAGCGTTACGTGTACTAGAGCGTTTACCAATACCACAAGCACTTAATGATTTAAAATCAAAGTACTTTTAATATTAAACAAATGGTCTATTAATATGTAACTCAGCTCGACGACATCGTACTTTTGTGGATCTGAGTTGAGTTCTCACTTAAACGGATTTGTATGGGTTACAAGTCGTGTTGTTGTTGGTGTTGATCCAGGTTAGCTTGTGATTTATGAAGATCAAACTAGTAAACTTAATATGTGTAAAGTTGATATGCAAGATATTATTGCAAGGAATGCAGGAAAGAATGGCTGTGTTCACTGACAACGGTGAATTTGGAGACAGTTTATATGTACAATATCAACGTCTTTGGGCGCTGCAAACGAAATTACAACGGGCTCTTAACCATCATTGGTGTTTGTATTTAAGATTAGATTTCTGTCATTGTATAAAAATAATGGAATTTGACCGCGGTGATGTGACTTTGGAATTTACGGATGGCGTTACCGGACCCTTGTACACACCGAAATATAACCTTGTTAAGAGTTAATTAGTAATCGATAGCTGGAACCACCTTCAAATAAAACTACGAACTCGAGGTCAGATAAGAATCAATCATCGCACGTGAAAGCATTAATTACATAAGAAGTGGCATTCAACGATGTATCCACCCCAGTGAAGTTCACCAACGAACATTTTACACCCATCTTGACTGAATTCAAAAGAGAAAGATCTCAACTATTTTTCAGCAAGGATGCACTTGTTCTGGTAACAGTTATTGAAAATGACAATCGTTAGACGTAAACGTTCCTGGCGTAATCAGTATGTTTTCGAATGAAAGGGGTGCTACCACAATCGCCGTAGATTTAAGTATTCCCGAGGCAAAGGTTTTCCATAATTGTATGACCACTTTACCAGTCAAAAAGGGTACCGGAAATGGGATAGAAAGGCGTGTGCATATCACACCTGCGCATGATGATCATACTAGACTGGGTCTGCGTGTCAGACAGTTAAATTACGCGATCGTATTATGATAAAAGAACTATGATGGACCTGCACTTTTACCGAAGTGAAAAGGTAATTGAAGAAAAACAAAATCTGCGAGATAAAATCACCAAGAGAACCGTGTTGATAGCAAAATACCAACACGTGTGTTTGGTTGTTGTATATGCCATTTGTGGGCTCGCTGCTGCAACACATGCTGGTTTTGTTGTGACTGGAATCATGACAACATCAATCACTGTAGGTGTATCAATCGGAATTATTGTCGAGCTGAACCAGTAGTAACTGGTGTCACTGGTGGTGCTAGCAAATTAATTTCGATGCGACTGCATTGGCACGAGTACGCACCTATTCCGAATTGCAGACAACGGCACAGATCAGTCTCAATACAATCATTCAACTATATTCAGTAGCAATCAAGAATAAACTAATCAGTGCGGCTGAGTTTGAGATTGTGCTGCAGAAATAGAAAATCGCCGACATAAGAGCACAAATAGCCATCAGAGAAGTCTGATTTAACGAACGGTATTGTCGCTGTATAGAAAAGTTCCTTGAGCAATATCGATCAGTGCCTTATACAAACCCAAAATACATCGATGCATATATTGTACATACCCATAACGCAGCACCGTAGTAATGAATATCTGTGTGTACCTTTTGGGGGCTCTTGGGGCCCTGATATCCGCCGTAGACTCTTCCCCAACCCCTTGACTGGAAAATTAAATTGCTAAACATGCATGGGCTGCATATGAATAAAAATATCTTTTGGATAAAGGCTCTGACGAATGTAAGTAACCCAAATGGGCGAAAAAGGCAAAGCAGAAACCTTGTTACTAATGCTTATATACGTACATTTACCATCCTAGTACCATCCCACAGACCAAGAGAAGGTCTAGGGGTTATTAATAAAGGTAATTACAATCGAACACCCACTCTTGTAAACAAAACTGATGAGGGAAATGGAATATATCTGGGTGACTGACTTGGGTGACTTATGGGAAAATATGCACATTATGTTTGGCAATAATTATTTTGTTCTGTTTTTTTTTAATCATGGGAGACTGTGAAAATAAACCGTTGGTTGAAATAAACGTTCATGGAGTGTCCATGCTTGCTGCAGCTGTTTTATCCCTTGCCACCTATGAGTCCCAGAGTTACTTCTATAATGGATGGTTCGGATTTTTCTTCAAGACAGATCCTATTCTCTTAGGTTTGATTACGTACGTTTTGCTTATGGTTCGAAACTGTTTCTGAAACCGTCGCTCTTTTCTTTGTTGATTGTCATTGTGTTTTTCTCTACTTTTCTCTTTTCCTCTTCCTGTTGTGGCACAAATGCATTTTATTCATTTTGTCATTGTATATATTTATATATCTTTTTCTGTTTCTTTTTAAAATCATCGTATGCTGGCAATGGTAATCGTATAGAAGGTGCCGTCGATGACACAAGTAACAGATCAAATCCAAATCTAATACATTCACTAGAACAGAACAGAAGATAACGTCGGTTCAACGATAGTGGCAACAACACCAACAACTTGTCTTGAAAGTATAAGTAACTAAAACAGGTCGAACACAATTATGCTCCTTTTTTCACTAGACAATCCTTAAAACATTGATCTTTTTTACAAATCATATTTTAAAATTTGTGAGTTTTAATTATTTATTTACAATACTACTGTCCTTATGGTCAAAATTTAATAATGGTATAAATACTTTTGGTTAAATACAGGGCATGAACTGCTACAATATATTGGCTTGTGAATGTTTTTTTGAAAGCAATTCATGTGAGACAATTGAGACAATTGTAATGGTATAATAAGGAGATCTAATGTCTCACACCATATCCTATGAATATGCATACAGCCTGGTCTAATAATCGCTTGTTATTGCAAGTTATTTTTTCTCTTTCCTAAAACTTACTTCAATGTTAAAAACGTCCGAGTGAATTTTCGTTCACATTGCCATAAACATAATGGGAATATGATATAGTCCTGCGTTAGGCTGGGATGTCAACATTTACTAATTTAACTTCTTCTCACAAACATTACAGACCCAGTTCCATCCATATAGCTGTTTGATGTTTTGAAACATGAAGCCGATATGCATTAAACAAAGCAGCAAGCACTAAATATATAAAACGCTTAAATGTTTTAGTGTCATCAACCGCGTATCATAATTTGACAAATTTGACAGAAAGCGAGGCCTTCCGAATACATTCATTTAATGACCGTCTGCCATCCATTTGTTCGCCGTTAAAAAAAATTAGAGAAATCTCTAAAGTGTTTTTTTAAAAAAGTGGTGAACATAAGTTTATCAAATATCAAAGAAAGCATTTTCGAATAAAGCCTTAGAAGTCTGCCATCCAGTACACCTTCCATTAAAAAGGACAAATATTTAAATTTCAGAATCATCATACCGAGGAAATGTTTATAACCATGTATCACTGCATTTTTATCTTAGATCCGGATCGGCCAGATGAGAAATATCTGGTATACCAGGACCACCTCTCAGTAAATTCTTGTCGTCCAAAAAGTTTGGTTGTTCGCCTTGTTAGTCTTTAAAAATTGGAATAAATCTGAAGGTATTATATATGGTTCGAATGGATCCTTGAACATATGAAAGGTTGCATATCTGAAGCTGAGGCTCATCAGCTCTATTCGTAACTTTCTTTCAATTGATGCCACTTAAACACTTGTGTGTTCCTTTGTACTTTCAAGACTGGAATATTCAGATTCATTTATGTCTGGTTCGTCTTAGAATCTACTACAGAAACTTCAAAAACTTCAAAACACAGCTCATCGGATTACAAAGAACGGAGCAGACCTCCGTATTACTCTGTGACCTCCACTGGCTACTATCCAGGGTCAAGGACACAATCTGTTCACAATGCTATATTTCGTTCACTGGCTTCAGTTAATATACCTATCTGACCTCACTCATCTGTACACCTCATCTAGAAACTTACGCTATCAGATGCAAGTGTTCTCATTATTGTCAGCATGCTTTTGTTTCGCAATTTCCTGGTGGTTGTTTTGTAATCTTGTCGTTGTTTATGTTTTTATGTGCTATCTAATATTGTAAAGCGTTAGAGTTTCTGAAGATTAGGCACTGTACTAACATTATTATTATTATTATTATTATTATTATTGGATCGGAGGTACTTTCTTTGGAACTTTTGCTGTCTTGTATACCTCATTGTGAAACTCTTTCCTTGTTTTGTTGTCAGTTCCCACTAAAAAGCCATTTGAGGGTTGAGAGTGGATAGAACAGTTTTTTCTTCTTTTGCCTATACAAGTCTAAATATTATTGTACTTGTATACACATAAGAACTTGTAATTTCATTTTCTAGACACTGACTTGCCATCAGTTTGGTATCATTATTGTTCCGCATTCATATTCATGTGGGCAGTCTCTCTCTCTCTCTCTCTCTCTGCAACGGTTTGGAGTGATAACACTGTGTACATATATTTACATTATTTGCACTTTCTTGGTCAAAATTCTGTATTTATCTCAAGAATCGTTCCACACTATATACATTGGAATGTTGTACCTAGAATAAAACTTGGTGAAAAGATGCACCTTGAAGAATACCGTATAATCATTAGAAACGTACAAATTACTCTGTGATATGGATGACAATATGAATTTCTATTTGTACAACACCCTTACAGCAAACGATGCTCACTGCTACCTATATTTCATCTTTTTCTGGAGATGGTTAAGAATTCCGTCTTTTTTATGACCATTTGGAATGCTGTAAACTGCTGGTCACTTATTGACGACATTGAGCTCTGAAAGTAAGAATAAAAACATTTTGTCCAATGAAAATGTGTAATATTAATAACAACATATTTCATATTGTCATTACTTATCATCGATATGCTAATTGAATAGTATGTGTGTTAAATGCTAGTGGACTGCACTTGTTTTATGTGAGACCTTAGCTGTGATGGTGTATCATTGTAATTACTGACACATGATCTGTACTTCTAAAAGTAGTAACACATTTTGTCACTACAATATTACTCCAAGGCTGTGACTTCCACCCTGTAAAATAGACAATAACATTAATTTGAGACAGATTTTAAGAGCGCAATACTTTTTTATATGAAGGAAGTTACTTTTATTGTTTTATTCTTGTATACTGGGCCAACATATCGTAGGTCAAAAATACTTTTGCCTGCATTAATTTAGTTGCACCACAGTCAACATTTATAGTAGCTGCCGGAGACTGCTGAAAGAAATTTAGTACTTCATAATTGCTATATTTGAGAATGCGTTCAGTTTCTGTTTTCTTGTCTCTATTTTTATTGGGTCGGGCAGTTTCATATCTAGCTGCAACGTCACTAAGTCGTTAGGTTTATTACAAACTCCGATGCAACACATAGCTGCAATAGTCAAAGTCCAAAAACAGCACATCACTAATGTCTACATTTTTTGTCTATGTCTCTCAATAGCAGAGAAATTTGTATTCAAAAATATTTTCTTAAATTCACAATGTTTGGATTTCAGATTTCAAACATATTTCTTTGCTAGTGAAAACCTGTTTGATTTACGTTTCATTAAGCAGTCCACCTAACGATATTTCAGAAAATTCATTTATATCATCCGAAATAGAATATTATGCAAAAACTTTATCAAATCTTGAATCGGTCACACTTTCAAAACCCATGAAATATGTTTGTATGTATTTAAATACTTGTATTTCTTTTCCAGGGATCTACTGAACTGACCTCAACTACATCTGGCATAAGTACTCAAGACAAGAGTAACAGTTTGAAAATAGGCTGCCCTGAAATATATATTATTGACGAAAATAAAGTCAGCGTCAGATACGTACCACATGTTGAAAATAATCAGGTAATTTATGTGTGTATGTGTGCGTCTGTCTGTGTGTGTGTCTGTGTGTGTGTGTGTTCGTGAAAGAGAGAGAGAGAGAGCGTTACGTTTGTCAGAATGTTTTTGATATGCCTATCAAACTGTAAAAATACCTCCAGCCCCATTATTCGCTTTTAGTTTCCCTTTTTCTTTGCAATAATTTCATAATCTATACTGAAATGATTTTTTTTTGTTGCTTTTTTATTTTAGCGGCGAGGGAGATTTGAGAACAGTGGTGTATGTGCGGAGTGTATCTAAAGTGAGCAAATGTCAAGTAGCTTTTGCAATTATTAAAACTAAACTCATTTCCAGGATTACTAATTGTTTCACAGGATTACTAATCGTTTCAAGAAATAATAATTGATTAAAAGGGTTACTAATCGTTTAGAATATAAAGGAAGTCAATTTTGTTCATAGACTTTTTGATTGATTGTATTCACGGAGATACACTTTAAACTGAATGAGGACTAACCTTTTATTTTATACAGCTACACAGCTGGTAAAAAGATCTAAAAATATAGTTCAAAACATTTATTCCAAAGAATGGTGTTATTTTAGCATGATTACATTTATAACAGTTCTTGAAAGCTGTAACAGTTTCCATTTATGCGGTAGAATAAATATTGCGGAATCCGTAACACAATTGTACCCAGCCATGGTGAAATATATTATCGACCAAAGGTCCAAATGTGTAACTTACAACTGTTATGTATATTTAATTGGTATTGTTTGTTGTCTTTTCTCTATGATTATATGATACATGTATATTTTGTAAATCAAGATAATGGTCTACCTAAATCTTGAAATTTATTTTGAAAACAACATAAAACATACCTAATATTTCTATAATAAAAATTCTGAGTATTATTAATGGAAATAATCATATTCATTTCAATCTGAGTCTGGAACGTCAGTTTTCCTAATGGAAATTCCTACAATTTTTGAAAGTTTCGATGGTATTAGAAAGGATATCGACTTATATCCTGGCTCTATTATTGTGTCTTAGCTTTTCATACCAACGTTGTTTACTCGAAAAATTATTCTTTCGTACCTCAACATCCGAAGTGGAATCAGTCTGAATGTAGTGTTAAATTTTAAGTTTGGTTAGATTAATTTTAAATTATTCACTGGAATTACAAATTACTTAATAATTCTTCTTGGACTAAATAATTAATTTGGAATTTTAGTGAATTTAGTGAAAGACATTTTGGACAATTTTTATACTTCAAAAGACTATTTATACATCATCACATTCCAGGCGATTGGCACATTAGCACATTCGAGACTACAGGCACATCAACACATTTTGTATTGGAATTTTTAGGAACACCACCGAATTACAATTTTAACTCTATACATTTGGACCTATGATAATGCTTTTAGTACACTTTGGGATTTAATTCACTGAACTGTATGTTCTTTTAAAATTTCACTTTGCATTCTACAGAATAAGTGATTTGTTGAATTTTACAAAACTTGTTGGATTTTTCTGTACTTTTTTTAAAATGTGTGTGTGCATACGTCTATCTCTCTCTCCTTCTCTGTCTGTCTGTCTGTCTGTCTGTCTGTCTCTCTGTCTGTCTCTCTCTCTCTCTCTCTCTCTCTCTCTCTCTCTCTCTCTCTCTATATATATATATATATATATATATATATATATATATATATATATATATCGAATACAATCACTGGATAATTTATTGTATATTTGTCATAGACTGCTCTAGCATCGGAAGGTGAAGCACGTGACAGTGATGGAGATGGGCAATATTGTAGTGATTCCATCCAAGGAGAAGACATCCCCCAAAGAAAACAAGAAGAAGGTAGGATGAACAATATTCTTAAACATACGTAACATATGTACATATATGTACGCGTGTGTGTATTTCTGTGAGAGAGAGAGAGAGAGAGAGAGAGACAGAGAGAGAGACAGAGAGGGAGACAGCGGGGTTACACAATTTGTTTAGCATATCTTTTACTAACTGTCTTGTCACTTTTGGGAGTTACTAACTTACTGCGGTTTAGGGCATAACGAGTCAATCCTACGGACCATACCTCCAATGTATGCCAATAACTGCCATTGATCGCCATTCGGACCAAAGCTGTTACTTATTAAACAAGGACTGACCGAAAAGTTGTGAGTGTATCGGACATTTTTTTATCGCAGCTTCTCTGTGAATCGGGCGAACAAAATGCATTTTTTTCCTGCATATCGCTACTCATTTATACATCTGAAGCATTAGTTAGTTATTGTCTTGCAGAAGTTACCTGAAAGGCCAAACATATTGTAGAATGGTGGGTTAAGAATGTGTATATATTTCATGAAAATAAATTATAGGACGGAAACCTGATCGTATTACAAGTCAGTGCAATATCATTTCTTTTCTTGGGAGATATAAAAGACCCCCATTAACAAACATATACAAACAAGCAGGCACACTCGCTCCCTGTATAAAACATACACTAAAATTCCATCGTTAACCCTCAATCACGGCAGACAAAAATCAAGCACACAATATAAAATAAAGATACATAACTATTTTTATGAACTGACAGAGTTCAGCAATCTGATTGGATATAAAAGGTGATATTTATCTGGAATCGTTTATACATCTGTAGATTCATAAGAACTTAAGAGACAGCGCGAATATATAACAAAATTCTTATACGCTCTCATCAAGCACACAACAGTTGATGCAATTCACGAGACGTTTAACATAATTGGGTACGTGCAACAGTCGCCTGACAAAATTTATTTTATTGTTGTTCGAGATGAGGACTCTATAGCGCTTAATGGGGCTGGTCTGTTTCTGAAAGATATTTTGCTCAACAACGCAGACGGATTTCACTATAGGTAATCTGTGACAGGCGTAGTCAAATATTTGGCATGGGTTGATATACAATTCGTGTTTGCCATGGTGAATACGATGGATTAGGGGTGCAGCAGACAAGACAGAATAGAAAATGTACCAGTCGTTTCGTTAAGTAGAAACACGCTTGTGGGTATTTATATTACAAGCTTCATGGTAAGAAGTCTGCCTAGAAGGTTGCGTGTTTTGTTATGTAGTGGTACGATGTGATGGTAAATCAGAGCTGCGAGTCCTTTATCGTGTACAGGGTGCCCTATACACACTTGAGGTATTCCTTAGATCGATTGAAGTTACGTCAAAATGGATTCGGCAGCAATTCGACTCACCAGCAGACATAATTATAACGAATGAAAACATTTATGAGTTCTACGCAGCTATTCGCTGCAGGATTTGTGAAAAGGTTTTCACTTAAGAGCAAATTTCGTCCACCAATAAAGAGCAGAGTCAGTTCAATGATGAAAGTAAAAGTCCTGGTTCCAATGTTCGCGAGCACAACTCATGCACTATGCAGTTAAGAATTTATCACAACAAAACCTAACTTCCTCGGTGTTTCATAACCTGCATGGCTACGATGGCCACTTGATGACGCAAGCAGTAGCTACGAAATCAGACTCACCGAGAAGCGTGATCCCCAAAAACATGGAAAAGTAGATGACATTTCAGCTGGGACAGTTGAAGTTTATCGATTCGATACAATTCAGGAAATCGTCCCTGGAGAAGTTAGTGAATAATTTGCCGGTGGAGACTTTTAAAATTACTCGTCGGTACTGTCCAACCATTATAGACATGATACAGGGAAAAGGTTTGCATCCGCACGAGTACATAAACGAACGGAACACATTTATTGAAACTCAGCTGCCACCACTTGAAGTGTTATGTCATCGTTGGCACGTTAATGTATTTCCGACTGTGTCTATCACAATGTCTATCTGCGCATATAATTGTTCTTCCTCGCTGATGTGTTTGAAGCATTTCGTGACACCGCCATGTACGTGTACAAGCTCGGTGCCACGCATTAGGTTTCGTTACTGGGTATGGGATGGAATGCATTTTTGTCCAAGAACGAAATCGAGCTGGAATTGCTCGCCGACATTAACTAGCATTTGTATATCGAACGATCACATCGTGGTGGAAAATCCATGTCAAGTCAAATATAATCTAGTGCCAGGAACCCCAGCGTGTCCGGATATAACCCAGCTGACCCAAAAAGTTACATCAGGTATCTAAATTCCAATAACATTTATGGCTAGGCCATGGTGCAACCACACCTGTTTGGTGGATTTCATTGGATCGATCCTGCGCACAGAGATCTACAAAAGCATGTGTACGATCACGGAAGTCACTGACACATCTTTGAAGTCGACCTGGAATATCCATAGCATTTACACGAGATATACAACAGTTATCCGCTGACATCGGAAGCTCTGTCAGTGCCCGGTACATGGTTGCCACCGTATAATAGTTTGTTGATAAGTCCTGTCGCAGATACACCGATTACACAAAACGGGTACCGATTCGTCGAACCAAACACAATTATGATATGTACGTGCGAAATCTGCAGTTGTACGTGCCCATGGGTATGCGTATGACTAAGATTTGTCAAGGGTTTGGATAGATCCGTATGTTCAGATGAATAGAGACATACACACAAAGGCCACGAATGAATCTGGTAAGGGCTTTTTGAAACTCATGGTCAATACCGTGTTTGGGACAACCATGGAAGGCTCATTGCGGACCCGGCCTTTGAATCAAGAAAATATTTGATGTTGCACTTTATTGCTGTTTGCAGTAAGGAGTCAAAATTAAAACTGATAAAACCAGTCTATATGGGTACGACTGTAGCTGACTTGACGAAGCTGCACATGTATGAATATTACCATGAAAAGAACAAACCTTTTATCAGGATCGGGTCTAGATATTGTACATCAACACTAACCCATTGCTGATGTACATCATTACGATTATGTATCCCTGAACCAGCGATTATCCGAAAGAACATCCGTTGTTTAGTGCTGCCTATAAAAAGGTGGATGGCAGGTTCAAAGATGAATGCACGGGTAAATCAATCGAAGTGTATATGAGGCTGTGATCCAAAATGAACTATATTGTGGTCGGAACCAAAAACATTGAACGTGCAAAAGAAATTCCACTGGTTATTGTGCAGAAAGATCTCGAACATGAACTGTATTTGGAATGTGTTTGACGCTAGATACCAAGAGATGGATACGCCTCGATGGAATCACCAATTACGCTTTGGTCACCTTCCTCTTGCAAACAACCTTACGATCCATACTTTTTAACGTGTTAAGCTGCTGAACGACTTGCAATTCCTCTCGCACTAATGCGCGGATGGAAGGCTTTGTTCCACAAGGTGATGATGGCCCCAATCGGTAGCGGGTTGTTTGTTTAGGCGTATCATTCCAGTCCATTCCGAAATTGTAAATACATCCACGGACCATACTGTGTCAGTGGTACGATGTTGTCGCCCGGTTTCTAACTCTCCAGGTGTATACAAATAGCTAACAAGCTTGTCCCGAGTAGTTGTAACGATGCTGGTTGTGAAATCATTTTCTGAGTAACAATAACCGTCTTTTGTCGAATCATATTGCCTGGTTTTAATCCACTAGTGCGTCTGACTTTTTTTAATGCTGCTTTGACGACTGAAGGTAATGATACTTATTCCTGAGATCGTTCTGACTTCATCAACACTACCCGTGCGTACTGACAACCGAAAAATCTTTCCACTAATGTACAAATAAATCGTGTCATAATGCACACTGACATGCATGACACGTACTCGCACAAGGTTCTTGGCTAGCATCACAGCCACAGTTCCGAGAAATATAGGATCAATTAGTAGCAATCATGGCCATGTGAGTGATCTGCCGCTTCATTCTAACTCCTAGCAACATCGACAATGGTGAGGGCGTATTTGTAGGTGCGAAATCGGCCTTGTCGATCACAAGGAGGAAGAAATAACAAGTCAGCCTGGTGAATCTCATTAGGTGCTGGGACAGAACACCAACCCCTTGAAATCTTTGTACAACTGGTAAGTAAAAGTACATCAGCGATTATTTGGCAAACCAATCCCATGAGTTACCTTGGCTTTTCTGGTTAACTGACTTAGGGTCGCTTCACCTCTGAAATTGTTTTTCTCCACATCGAGCACAAGTTCCAGTAACCGCCACATGCCCACTTTGTGTTTGAACTCGAGTTTGATTTCTGCTACGTGTTTTCGCGCGTATCTCATACAGTCTGAATACAAGATCGTATTATAACGACAAGCAATTATTCAATGGCGTCTCGCAACAGAAAATTCGAAAATAATTGTGGGATAAAGAACGATTTTGAAAAAGTCAAAGACTTTTCAAAAACGATTTATCTCCATAAATAACATCTAAACGGGACAAGCATTTTGATGAACCGTGTTTCCAAAGTCAGTTTGGGCACTCATTGTTGGCCCTGTTGGATCCCGTAAATTTCAACTGTTCTTGGATATGGTTTTACGATGATTAACCAGAATTCGGGTGTAAGTGACTGCACTGTCACAAAAACAAGGACGTGATTTATTTGACTCCCGTGTGCCAAAAGTGATCCATAACAACTGTAACATGTTGATACCATTTCGTGGTATTGACGGTCATAGTCTTGTAAACATCCATTGGACTTGTTGTGACGCTGACCAATTGTTGGATGAAGTGCATGCCATGTTTAGTTCGAACCCTTATAGGTTTCTTACGATTGATTTGACCTGTGGGCTACATAAGTATCGTACTGGTTTGAACGCTGATGCGTTTCGCACGAATGCGTCAGTGTAACAATCAAAACTCAAATCACATAAAAAAACGGCAGCGATGACACAGAGAATTATGGGAAACAAAGCCGTGAAGCTGCGGGTTAAGAGCAAGAATTAATTCAAAAAGTAATCGAAGGCAAAATATCTTATATTCGCGACAGACTGCACAAGAAGATCTGACAGCGGGGTTTGGAAAAAATATTTGCGCTGCTTATCAAACCGACAAAAGAAATTGCCTAGGCTAACAGAGGAACCACACAACAAGGTGGCGGCGCTTACTGGAACAGAAGCAGCCCATGGTAATAAGATAGCCAGCGCACGAAGGCTTTAAAAAAGGAGCCACAAGAGCAGCTGCAGAACAATTGCACATTTGACTGAGGCGATTGAGGGGGTCAAAAAGACGTCGAAGAACTTGATGAGGCCCAGGGTATACTCACCAAACGCGCTGGTCAACTTGAAGAAGAGATTAGAGTGGCACTTGCCAAAATACCAGACGTACCACCACCTGAGAGAGAGAGAGAGAGAGAGAGAGAGAGAGAGAGAGAGAGAGAGAGAGAGAGAGAGAGGGTGGGGTGGGGTGGGGTGGAATATGCACCTTATTATTTATTACCTGTCTCTATGTCTCTGTGTTTCGGTGGACGGGACTCTATTTGAATCCATGCAGCCCTAATCGCGTGTCCTTCATTCAGTATGATTATTGATGGAACGTTTTTCGATCTGGTGACTCAGTTATCACCGCTTCTAGCTTAATGCTTCTCTTTTTCTCTATTGTAGAGTCTGAAGACAATCTAGCGAGAACTACTACACACAAAGGGATCTCATGCTGTATTTTACTTTAACTTAACTCATATTAATTTGCATTGCATGTTGTCTCACAAGAAGACAACAAGACTTAAGTAGCATTAGATAATGTTCCTAATTATGAAAATAATTATTGAAATATCCAGTTAACAAGAACTTGCCTAAGTTTCAGAGACAAAACGGATATAATTATCCGAGCATGCAATTGCTTGTGTGTGTGCACGAATGTATGCGTGAGAAATGAAAAGTATGCTTTTAATTCCAAAGAATTAGTTTGTGTGCTCTGAAATGGTGGAATATCTTTAAAAACGTTTGTTTCCTTGATCGGTTGTTTTGAAGAATGCTGTGGTTTTCCCTTCTCTTATTCGAATTGTAAGTTAAGCAAATGTATGAAAATTAAAAATGCCTCGATTTTTTTTAAAACCTTCGCCAAGCACGTTTTTCTCATAGTATGTCAGTTATAGATTGTTATATATTATAGGTTCAAGGAAGGTGTTAAAGTTTGCGTTACATATGAAATTAAAGACAAAACTATAGTCAGCACAAAAAAGTCCATATTCTTGTTCTTTGAATCAACGTATTTTAAATTATCATTTTTTCCCAATGTGTTTCTTTATGACAAACTAAATTTGATATATATCCAGTTCGTGACACTGTAGTGCTTTAATATTGAAAATATCCTTTGAAAACATCATTGGGGGAGCTCTAACGCATATATACATAATATTACTAACCAACACCAACATATGCTGACCACCGCACAGTCTTATTGATCCTTTTAGAATCCATTATGGTAGCCATTTAGACAAAGATTAAATTTAGCACAAACGTTCGGAAACGTCACTTATTTAACGGAGAATTAAAAAGCGGAATACTTAAAGAATATGGTTGGGACTAAAAGTTGTATTATGATATGGGAACTGACACGGAATTAAGGCATACTAAACAAAGTCTGAAATCGTTGATTAATATATGAGACCTGTTGTTATTTCTATGGTTTGGACTTCGATTCTAAAGATGACCATGCCATCACTAACCAGTTTGGCTTATGTGAGTGCGTAAATGGCTGACCTGGCCAATTTGTATTCTGAACTGTCTGTGACACACTTGACAGGAGATGCCGCATGTGTTTTCCTGATCAATGCAGTGTATCATGTTTTATGAGATTTACGCTGCTCATTATAATACACTGTCTCTGCATTTATCAAGTCAGTGAATGCCGTATATAGGTTGTAGTTCTATTCCTGGCATTTCTACTACAGTTGACGAACCGCAAGTACCATGCATGTAGTCTCTTGTCCTTTACTGAAGCCAGACTGACTCTGGCAGGAACTCTTCATCGATGTGATGCGCACAGTATAATTCTACTTTCAGCGAAGAAACGCCAGGATGGTTATCACATGATTGTCAGTTGCATTTCGGATTGTACAAATGGACGATGGACGCATCGTTATAAACATGGAGTGTAGTTCCCTTAGTCCACGCAGATTGGAAGAGTTCAGTTAGTTTATGTGTCATGTGCAATCCTCTGGCTATGTAGGCTTCTGTTGGATTAGCATCAGCTCCAGATGCTTTGCCATTTAACTTTAGGTGTATTGCATTCACAGTTTCAGTCAGCTCTGGAGTATCAGCAAGTGACATTTTCATATCCACTTGGTGCTGTCTCTCTAATGCCTCTCACATAATAGATGCATGTTGCATGAGGATGTTGTGGAAGTATCCTGCCCATATTTGAAGTATCGTTTCTTTGACAGTGAGCAGCGTGGCACTGTCAATAATCATTATTGGAGATGTCATCAAAACATCATAGAAGTTTTTCAAAGCATTTCTGTCTACAAAAGATTGAATCTCATTGGTTTATTTTCTCTGCCACTAGTCTTGCATCTCTCTGAGTTTGTATTGGACAGTCAACTTAAAGGCCGCCTTCTTAGATGATGAAATGATATCTTTTAAACAAGATTTATGTAACCAGTGTTTCTGATAATGAAGTCTCTGTATAACAGGATCATTTTAATTAAACCAACTTGATGTTTATAAGTGGTGAAACTGATGATTTTGGATGCATTTGAGTACGTAGCATCTCTGAAGAATGCCCAGTTTTCCTCGGATTCACGGAGCTTGCATGGTTTATATTCTGTTGGCTGTATAGTTCTTCAACAAATGTCTGTTTCACATTTTCCTGTTTCAATTTTGTGACATTAAGCTTTTTGTGCACTTTTTGACTTGTTGACTTCTGCAAAGCTGGATACAAGCATTGGGTTTGGAGACAATTAGCTTGTGGTCAGTCCAGCATTTTGCACTTCTCATGGCCTTCGTCACTCGGACATCCTGCACGTCTTTTCTCCTGATGGTACTTCTTCACTATGTGACTCCAGGTCTGCATACAATTTGTTCATGATCTCATCTGGGTTGGTCAAGGTGGGTGCATAGGTACTGATGATAATTTCATGTCTTTTTCCAAACAGTGCGAGTCTCATTTGCATTAGCCCGTTAGTCAAACCTTTGGGATATTTTTGAAGTTGTACTAAATAGTAATGATTTTATGTCAGATTCAACACCAGCTACTGTTTACTCTTTCTGCGTCCGTAACTCCAAAATAATAATATGTAATCCGTTCCACTTTCGATCAGCCGGGCGAGTTTCACTCAGGGCTGCTATCTGAATATTGTATCTGACCAGTTCTATGCCAGCTAGGGCTGTTTGTTTCCTGTGGTCTATCTGCTGATGTACTCTCCTTTAATGTGCGTACGTTCCAAGCATCGATGGTGAGTTGCGTAACGTTTGTCTTTTTGTTTGGTTTTCGACCGCTAAAATGAGATCCTCGTTAGTCGCGGTGTGCTGACCAAGATTAGGGTGAAGCAGACAATGTTAGGGCAATTTTTCGTGCTACTTCCTCATGCTTCATGGGTGAACAGCGTGATCTTAATAACGGCACTGCTGCTTCGGTCCTGTGAAAAGTGACCCTGTGCCCTGAGACGCCTATGTGCAGGTCTGCAGCAACATCCCCCAGTGTATTCACGCCTGCTGCTTTGCCTCTCTCCCATCGCCACGGGATCTGTTTGGTGGATTGAGGAAATAGTGTCGCGACTTGCGCGTAAGTTGGATTCAAGTTAGGAAATGTTGCGCAGAGTGACCCTCACTGACTAGCCCGGGCCTCTTTGAACCAGTGACACGGCATTGTCTAGATGCATGGAGATATGTCAAGATGCAGTGGATGTGCATCAGATTACACTACACCTGAGCTGATGCACTGTGCTGTCCTCACAGTTCAAACAGTCTGATTTCACGGCGGGGGATGTGCATATCTGCTCCACAAGAAGGGACTTTCCAGAGGGAGCCAAATATAGCTGTCTACTCTGGATCAAATGTCGCAGGAACTAACTGTTATGTACAGTAGCACACGACCTGACGACAATGGTTGAGACCTAACGTAGTAGTTAAGCGAGGACTAAGAAAAAGTTGCAGTATATTACAATTAAATAGCCGACATTCAATTTAAAGTTATAATTCCAACTATATAATCGAATTATCAGAGACTAAAAAAATCCGAAATATTATATTAATATGGCCAAAAACATAAAAATACTGAATTTACCAAGCTGTAACGGAAATTAGCAGAGCCAAACATGACACGGAACATTTCTTAAAATGGTTGAGAACAAACAATTCTAATGAAATTACGAGACTGACACTGAATTTAACGTGAAGGCAAACATCTCCTAGAACGACAAGAGTATATCGAAAGAGAGAAAGAAAGATAATAAAGGATTAAGAGATATGAGTCATTAAATGAAATATGTCCAATACGACATACTTATAAACACTATGCTTAAAGCACAAGTAAGAAAAAGCAAATGCAAAAAAGCAAGAAAAATAAATTAATAACCAATGTAAACAGATATACGAACGGAATGCTCTAGGTCATACTCTTATATTCATTATCAGACGAATCAGTATAACTACAAATAGAGTGTGGATATTTAAGTTATTGTTTGCATATACATTTAATCACAAACAAATTATATGGGACCGATGAGAATCAAATATATTTAGCTGAAGACTTATAATCCAATATATCTTACACATACTAATGGAAGGTAGATCATATATTTATATCTACTAGCCAACCTTAAATTACCCATACAAAGTCGGGAATGGGGTGTAAAAGGATAGAAGCATGTTGGACTGGATTTAGCAAACAACGCTAAAAGAATTCAGTACGTGCATTAGTCTGTATACATGCATGAGTATTTCTAAATCACCAAGGTTACAAATAGCAACGTTGTATGCTGTAACAAAATATATCACCAATTTCATTCATATTAATGCACACAGTGACTTCGGTAGCTTATATATTTATATTAACCATTATCACACATACAAAGGACAAGCTATGTTATATTTTGCTTTTTCATTTCAGACGGCCAAAATCACGTCCAGTTTCATACAATGACTTAATTGTACAATCTAACACCTATAATTATAAATTAACTAACGAGGATGGTTGGAGATTTGAAATGGTCAGTAACACATCATAAAGATAAAACCCATTCATATACGAACGAAACAGAATAGAAAAATATGATAAGGGATGATCAATCACACCACATGTGTTACGACGCCATGTTCTTAAACTACGAAACAGAAAGAAACTGCAACCAATGATTTCAGTAAAATCAACAAATAATTTCTTTAAGTTACAAGTGGAGCAAACTACAGTATTGTGAATTAAATCCCAAATAATGCTAAACGTCTTACAACAATGATATAACCGGAATGTCCTTTAATGAGCACTCAATAGTCCTAAATGTTTCTTTTAGTCCAAAAAGTCAATGAGCACTTTGTAATTACAATGAATACTAATTCGGACAATATATTTCGAAAGACTGAGATAAAAAGGAAGGAAGACTTTATTTTACAAAAGCTATAGTTTATATAAACTGTGACCTGACGTTTGACGCAAAATATTTGTTCTGGAAAACTGACAAAGTTTCTAATGGAAAAAATTCACTAACTCGTAAACACAGTCAGATATTGAACTAAACATTTAGTAAATATCTTGTTTAATTCTGATAGTCATGATAAAAATCAGGTAGGCGCAACCATTAATCATGACAAAACTAAGGTACACCATATAAACTAAATACAAATTACACGAAGGCACTCTTACAAGCGCGTAAACACATACAATTATTAAAGAACAAAAGTACACACGTTAACACATACAAAGAAGCAATCGGTCAGTCGGGGACGATTTTAATAATGTTTAAATACATACATACATACATACATACATACATACATGCATGCATGCATGCATACATACATACATATATGCACGCAAGCACACACACGCACGCACACACACGCATGCACACACACACACTCACACACACACACACATACCTACCTACCTACCTACATACATACATACATACATACATGCATACAAGTTTTCTGGCACTTTGGCTTGACATTGGTATAGTAGTTTTAGATGACTTGTTAACGGACGCTGGACGATGAAGATCAGTCTAACGCATAGAAATACCATACTCCAATTAAGCCTTATTAAGCCTTATGGCAGAGTCAGCTAAAATTTACTTGGACCAATTCTATTCTTGAAATTGATAGGAAGAAATAGACCGCAACGCATAAAAGACTTATTCCTACCAACCAGCTAACAGAATCAGACAAAATCTGACAGAAAACCACATATACACACGTAATGTCCGTCTGATTTAAAAATAAGGCAGCCCTTTCAAAACCGTTAAAGAAATGTCCATACGGCTTTTACTTTCAAAAGCGGTAAACAGAAGTTTACCAAATTTCAAAGAAAGCACCTGGCCTAGACCTATCAATAAAACACACATCATGATTATCTGCCATCTAATATACCTACTATTAAAGCGTATAAACATTTAAATGTCAGAAAGCATTATACGAAGGCAAATTTCTTGGTCATAGGATGTTACATATTTGTTTTCAGGTGCGAAATCGCAGATTAACTTTGTCCGCTTATGAGCAAATTGTTCTTTTCTAATTTTTTTCACAACAAAGATTGTATTAAAAAAAACATTCAGTTCATTTTTTAAATCCAAAAGTTAGATTATTCACCGTTTTGGTCTTAAAAATTTGGAAGAAACTAGAGGCGTTAATAAAAATAGATCTGATGGATGCTGAGTAGCTTAACACCGTTTAAAATTCCGGGCGTTATTCCCGGCTTTGCTGATTATTCTGGTGTACTTTATTGTATCTTTTCTACATTGTATGCTTTAGTGTTTCACCATTTCATTGTAATATTTTTTCATCTCCCAAAGAAAAAACAAACGGTTGAGGTGGCTTGAGTTCTTTGCATATACAAGTCTAAATATTATTTTACTTGTATACATTTACGTGTTTGCAATTTCATTTTCCTGGACATTGACCAGCCATCATTTTAATACCATTATTCTTCTGTGTGACCGCATCTCGACCATTATTTCTTCCTCTGTTTGCAGAGATTGTACTAGGTACATGTGTGTATTACATACCCATTTAATCTTACATAACACTCCTGGCGTTCGATACAGATGTTCAGCATGTGATTCACTTTCTGTATCGCACATATAGCCTGGTACTACTTTTGCAACTTAAAATATTCAATAATAGTTTATTTACAAAACACCGAGAATGACTTTCTGATATACGTTGTAAATTATTCAAAATAAGTCAACACAACTTTTGTAATTTTACGAAATGCGGTCATATTGTGTAAGTAGTGACGTAGTTTATATACCTTTCACATACCGTTAAACCTGGAATCATGAAAGGGTGTACATCATGATCAGTTCATTACTACCAAATTATGGATCATTGTAACCGATACTGTATGCTTTACCGCATGCTTTAAATTGTCTGTTTTAATAAGACTTATCACATGATCTTGACTCGCTTCTACTAGCCAAAAATCAAAAGTGATATTTGTAAATATTGCAGATCATGTCATACTTGTCAAATGGTTTAAAACCCCAATCAGTAGAAACATAAGGCTCATCTGCATCTTATTACTGCATCTGACGAACCATTTAGTAGAATTATGTCAGACTGTGTTGGTCCCTTACCTAAGACCAATTTAATTTAACCAATACTTGTTGACTATAATGCATGGTTCAACAAGGTTTCCGGAGGCAATTCCTTTGAAGAATATTAAATATAAAACAATAGTAAAAGCTTTGGTAAAGTTTTTACACTCAATTTGGCTTTTCCAAATCTGTCCAATGTGATCAAAGCTCAAATTTCATGTCTGGAATTTTCCAGCAAGTTATGTACGAATAGGGTAGGCATCCAACACTTCAGATCTTCTGCCTATAACCCTGAGAGCCAAGGGGCTTTATAAAGCTTTAATCAGAATTTGAAAAATATGATAGGGCGATATTGTTTCGATACAGGCAAAGTTTGGGATGAAGGCATTCATTTACTTTTGTTTGCTGGTCGAGAATCAGTTCAAGAATCTTTAGGATTCAGTCCCTTTGAACTGGTGTTTGGTCACACTGTCTCTTTCTCGTGAAGATTCTGAAATTAATCATGTCGATTAGGTTTCCAGTTTTAAGTATAAGTTATCAAAGGCTTGTGAGGTTTCTGGAGCGAATCTGCGCTCTAATCAGTCAAAAATGAAATTAAGGTATGATAAAAACGCAAAGAAAGGAGATTTCAGGCTGGTGATAGAGTTATGGCTCTCTTACCCATACCACAAAATCCTCTTCAGGCCAAGTAGTATGGTCCTTACACAGTTGAAAAGAAAGTAAATGATTTAAATTATATCATAAATACTCATAGGTGGCGAAAAACAACTTTGATAATAAACATGTTAAAGGAGCATATTGAGTGAGATAGCCAGTTAAACATGCAATTAATTTAGCTGTACCGGTCCCATTCAGTGAAGATCTAAATGAAGGAATACCGTTAGAATCTGCTGATATTGGAGTGACAAATCTTAGGAATTCAGACATTATGGATAATCTGGACCAGAAACTTTCACATTTACAATAAGAACAAAGGAATTAATTTAAACAGTTATTGTTTGAATGTGAACACTTATTTAAAGATGTTCCTACAAGAATAAACAAAATTTTTCCATGAAGTTGAAATTGTCAATTACAAACCTGTGAAACAACACCCGTAGAGCATGAACCCTCTCAAACAGGAATACTTGAAGAAAAAAATGAAATTCAATATTTGCTGGAAAACGATTTGATAGAGCCCAATAAAAGTGACTTGAATTCACCATGTATACCTGTTCCAAAACCAGATAAAACTTTCAGTATGTCCACTAATTATAGGAAGGTGAACAGTGTGACTAAAACAGATTTATATTCACTACCAAGAATGGATGACTGCATTGATAAAATTGGAAATGCCAAGTATGTCACCAAATGTGACCTTCTGAAAGGATTCTGGCAAATTAAATTGACGGAAAGAGCAAAGGAACTTTTGGCATTCGTGACTCCAAATGGGCTTTATCAATATAACGTGATGCCGTTTGGGATTAACGGTTCGCCAAGTACTTTTCTACGACTAATGAATATGTTTACCTCTGGTATAGATAATTGTGATACTTACGTCGATGATGTCATCATCTACAACGAAACTTGGAAAGAACATTTAGCAACAATTCGGAAATTCTTTGACAGACTCACTGATTCCAGTTTGACAATTAATTTATCCAAAAGTGAATTCTGCCGTGTTTGTTTAACTTATCTAGGACATATCGTGGGACCGGATAAGTTAAACCTATATATGTTAATGTCAAGTCTATCTCTGAATTCCCTGTGCCTATCAGTAAAAAGCAACTGATGAGATTTTTAGGTACGGCTGGATGCTATCGGAAATTTTGTTCCAATATTTCCAAAATTGCTGAATCCTAATAACTTTATTGAGCAAGAAAAACAAGTTTCTTTGGACTGAAAAATGTCTGAAGGCTTTTGATAAGTTAAAAGTCATACTAAAAAGTACACCAGTTCTTACAGCTCCAAATTTCAGCCAATCACTTACACTGTCTGTTGATGCAAGTGATGTTGGGGTTGGAGCAGTATTGATTCAAGAAGACGAAAATGGTGATGATCATCCAGTGTGCTATTTTTCTAAACGATTAAATAAGCACCAAATAAATTATTCAATAATCGAGAAGAAATGTTTGGCTTTGATATTGGCATTACAACATTTTGAAGTTTACATTTGTTCAGCTCCTTCTTCAATTATTGTGTTTAGTGATCACAACTCCCTTACTTACATCGGCAAGATGAAAAATAAAAATGAAAGACTACTAAGGTGGATTGTGTTGTTACAGGAATATAATATTGGCACCAGGCGCATCAAGGAAAAGGTAAGTTATGCAGATGCTCTTTTCAGTGTATAGAAATATTATTTCATGTACACTTTGAATAATTCATAAGACTTTTTCTTATTTTATTTTTTTAAAAACATACAAAATTAATCTATGATGAAAAAGCTTTATTATATAAATCTTTCCTTTTCTTTACCGGGGAAGTGTTATGTATACTTGATTTAATTATTTTGATTTAATTTAATTGTTTGTTTTAATTTAAAAAAAAAGTTATATTACATATTATTGTAATGTAATTTTATTCACTGGATTTTAAACAATCAATAAAAGAAATATTGTTTTTAGTTTCTGACCTTGGTTCAGAACCAGTAAGGGTTTTGACAAACAAACTTTTTAAAATTTTGTTTCATTCATTCCTACTGTATGAACCAGTGATTTCAGTCGAGGTCATGTCTGGCCTACGTGTCAATTAGTATGTATCAATTGTTTCAAACTCCTGGTTTTTCTAAAGGATTGACCCACATCAGGGCATCGGTTTTGGGTATTAAAATGTCTTATGTCACACTTAAAGTTGTTTTGTTGTGACCAGTTTGAGTTGAGTTTTTATTTTTTCCTTAAAATTTTCCTATGGAAATACTTGTGCTCTAAATTAATTCTCGGATAAAGACATTTATCGAATTTTACATAGAATTCAAAAACTGGAATATGTTTTTCTGTGATTCAACAAAGAACTGTTGACACATCAGTACGACCCTGACCACAACATACTTCATCGCCTTTCATTTTGGATTTCATCGGGATTCGATCTCAGTTTCATAGGACTTCTATTACTGGGACTTCTATTTTTTAACTCTTGGATTATTCTTGTATAATTGTTGGATTGGATTCGTAGAACCGTAAGCTCTTTTCCTCATTAAAACCTTGTTTTTCTAGGGAAATAAATGATTTGTTAAATTTTACAAAGCTTTGATTTATTTGATACTCTCTCTCTCTCTCTCTCTCTCTTTCACTGTTCATTTTCAAGGAAGATAGCAAATATCAATAGATAGCTTGAACTGCATTTATTGATAGGATATTGCAGCTGAATCCGACATTGTCCACAGCTGAACACAATTTCGTAAATACTTTTTTGTTCTATTTATAACACATCATTTCTCACTTTCCAGTTACAATTTCTTCCACACGTACACTTAATCATTACATTTATCAGCCATGGGATCGTTATGCTTCCTCTCTCTCACGTATTCCAGGTTAATAAACCTCCCTCCTTAGTTATATGTACATCAAAATCCCACGTTACTACATTTCTAGACGACAGCGTAACCACTTTTAATCAAATGATACTATATTTGGTGTCAAGTTTGTAAATGCAGCACGCACACTATGGCAACTTTATCAATAGTCAAACCTTTGTCATGAGTGGTCCGCAAATGATCAATAAGCACAGTTCCAGACAAAAAAATATACTTTTGTCGCATTAGTCCTATGACTCGTTCAACATGAATGCAAAGATGTGCTAATTATGTAGATTCCGTTAGCTCTAAAGTTGGCATTTGCTTTTCTTCTTTTGTAAAAGCTGCCATTTTGCTATCTTTTACATCAAAATCTCGATCTGCCATAACAACATCACGTAGCAGTTTATTAAAAAACCCCGCTATTTTCTGTGACAAACTTGTTGCTCACTCTGCTGCGCCATGCTTGGGAAAGGAAAAGGATGGTCCCTTCGGGAGTTACACCAATAAAAAAATTCAGTGTATGATGGTCGTTTGTATGAAGACCAGGTCTGAGCTTTGGCTTCTGCATTTAAAGGGGTTTCAATGAAGGCTTCCACACAGTCGATAATTACTACATCTTTACCATTCAGGTAACGCCTGAATTCCATGGGCATAGCCTTCTTGATCTCCTCTCTCTCTCAGGCCATCTGATAAGACGCTGTAAACGAGTCAGCACATGAAGAGTATTCAAAAATGTTCTCGACACTGTTGGCTGTGTCTGGTATGAAGAAATAAGCGAAAAGGCTCGCATTAAGATGTGGTGCGTGAGCAAACCAGTCAAATAGTTGACTTTGTCATCTTCTCACTCCAAACTCTCTGCGGTCATCTTACGGCTGGCTATTTCTGACTTCAGCTCAATGTTTTCCACACTCAGTCTTCTCAACTCTTCTTGAACTGACTCCAGATTATAACCCTTTATATCGGTTTGGATCTCCCTTGTGTTGTGATGCACGTATTCTTCTGTCTCGCATGTATGGTCGTCAACCAATATGTCCTGGAGTGATACAAAGGTTTCAGCAGCATCAAGTCTCTTCCGTTTCTTGATGCGACCCAATACTCTGTTGCATCTGTCAGTGGCAGCTGATGGAGATGGCAAGACTTTGACATGACCTAGCTTCAAGGTCAGTACCCAGTCAACATTTGTCGTGTCATACAGGTCAGCAGGTGTACCTGCAAAGAAATGTTCACTATATTAACATTTGAAAACGAAAATAATACTATGTTAACAGTCTTTCATTTGGTGACACAGTTAGTGTACCATTCAGTTCTTTGTTTCAGATTGTGTTCAAATTGTGTTTCTACAAATACATTTATCATCGACTTCAATCTACAATCACATCCCATTTATAATATAACACAAAAGGTTAACATCATTACAATTTATAAAGATGCCATTGGCAGACATTGAACAAAAAATTGATTTAGTGACTGTTTGCATTCACATATTAGGAAACAATGCCTTGTCATTTAACACTACAGCCACTATATAAAATGTAGACATGTACATTAAATGAATTACTTGCAAGGCTGTATGCCTACAGACAAATATGCATACTTATTCTAACAAAGAAGAGTGACATATTTTGTAAACAGATATTCAATTGGCTAAGACTAAGATAAGTAATGATTACTAGTAGCCAAAATCTAGTCATGCTAGTTTCAATTTCCCATCAACCTGACTAACAAAGAAAATCGAAGGTAGTGGGGGTGGAACCGTTATCTTGATATGTTACTATATGAATAACAAAAATTTTTAAAGTTTATTTCAACTTACCACTCGCAAAATGGACTGAACATACACGTGTTTAAGGAATATTGCTGATCTTTATACCCGAACGTCTAATATTTGAAAGCCACATGTGCTGTCTTTCCTCCGACAACTGTCGTGTCTGTTTGCCATGTTTCTGCCGTACGGTGGGAAGTCTGAAGTATGACAAGACTTTCTCACTGTCAGCACGGTTCCCACACCCGAACACGGCGCAAAAGTTTATCATAGTTGCTGCATCAAACTTACAACGTGAAAGAAACGTACTAGTAGTGCTGCCATACACATGGCGTTGTAATCCAATATGGCGCACGCCAAAATTGATGATGTCACATGAATGCGGTCTATTGTCCCATCTCAAGTTTTTGCAACGGACGTTTTCGGCAATAATTTCACATGTCCACATAACAGTTGAACTTTGTAGCGACAGTGCCATCTCATGTTGATTCCATTGACATTTTTAATATTACATTTTCCCTTGTCCCTATACTACCAGCTATGAAGTAATGTTAAATTTCCCTTGTCCTCAAGGATGGATTTCACCAAAAGGCGGCAGTAATGTTAATTCCCATTTGCATCCATATCAACAGCCTTTAATTACCACGCGAAGCATATCTATATGGTCTAACCCGATTATACGAATAACGATATTCTATAAAGCATAACCTTCTTTGGCCCAATCCCTGTTAAAAACAATCTGCCAAAGTTTTCATTAGCATTTCTGGACCCGTTTCTTATTTGACATATTTTATGAGTCGATTACAAATACATGCATACATGTTAAATTATTACGTTTTTGATATGCCCACTCGAAGGAACTGCCCATACAAAACTGAAAAAACGACGAGTATATTTAGAGACAAGATTCTCCAAACCAACTTTTGTATGAAAATCGGCATATTTTCGCGATTCAGAAATTAATCATACTGAATGTCGAACGGTGTGTGTCTGTGTGTGTGCGCGCGTGCGTGTGTGTGTGTGTGTGTGTGTGTGTGTGAGAGAGAGAGAGAGAGAGAGAGAGAGAGAGAGAGAGAGAGAATGAATAACACAATTTGGGGTTTAGTTTTGTAATGATATTCCCTTTGTGCGATAAAATATAACTCTCTAAAACGTTTTATATAGCTAATTAAGTTTGTCTGCGTAGCTTTGTCTCCAAATAAAACATTTCCTAGTTTTAGATCAGGGAATAGAACCCCTTTATTTAGCATAAAATCTGTGACCCACAACATTTCTTTAAGTGTAATTTATTCTTTGCGTTTAGACTGCGATTTAGTGTTTCTGTCTCTCATTAAAATCTATCTGGAGTAACATTAATGTCTAGTCGACCCGAGTGGAATGGAGGGAGATAGATCGTAAAGGAAGAAGAAGAAGAAGAAGAAGAAGAAGAAGAGAGAGAGAGAGAGAGAGAGAGAGAGAGAGAGAGAGAGAGAGAGTAAACAAGGATTTACATTTTATTTGGAGCATATATGATATCTATACTATATCTGAATGTGGAAAATATGTTTTCAAGTTTTGTATGATTCAGTACAACGATAAAAAGAAGGGATGATGGCTGGACGCAACGGCAAACATTTGCACAAAGAATCAGGTATACGGATGATAGCCGAAGGTTTTCAAAATCTCTTTGCAACCTTCTCAAGGAATAGTCAATAATCATTATAAGCAATACACTACTTATTCCTCACTTTAAGCAAAAAATTTGATTATAATGTAATACATTTGGAGTATGCGCATTTGGTTAAAGAGCCCCGTTTTAAGGAATTCTTAGATTGTTGTGATCACTTGTCTGATTATTGGAATTCGGTGCAAATAAAGATATTCCTTTGCCTGAAATAATTAGTCAGTTACTAGGAGCAAACGTCACGGAGTAAAGAGTTAGTGAGTTCCATCATGGCATGGTTCACTAGCAGTGGATTCAGGTCCAAACCGAATGAGTCTCCATGGTAATAATAAAGTCCCTACTAAAATCTAGTGGTGTACATTGGTGGCGTGACTGCAGTGGCAGTATTTACGGTAGGAAACCGGTAAATTACACTCTGGAATCAATAAGAAGGGGCTCTACAGATACCGTTTATATCGCCATGGTGGCAAAGGTGATGCAGTTGTGCTGGCGAAAAGTGCCTGGAAATCATAGTTTGACTGGCCTAAGGTGGCGTAGTTAAAATAGTTCCTTGTGTTAAGGGTTAGTTGTATAGTTTCTACGGCTTGAACTGCTGGCGGTACGGAAACCTAATGGAGAGAAACCATGTAGATGTGCGGTTGACAGATATTTGGCAGGTTGTGATTTCTGTGGTCTTGCATTTATTAGAGTAAAATTTAGGTATAGAATGGACAGGTCGGTCTTTCTAATTTATAACTGAAGTTGTATGGAAGTCTTTGGAAAGTGGGGGTAAATGTATGACTTCAGCGGGAATCGCGCCAGGGTTTTGACACCGCTCGCTCAAGTAAAGACCCCTGGCCTGTAACAATAAGATAGCATCCGATTATAAAAATGACCTGCATATTTTCTACAAGGCTTTCCATGATTTCCTTGCCACTGAATAGGAGAGTCTTCTTGCATATAGAAGGAAATAATAATAATAATAATAATAGTAAAATAATAATAATAATCTTTACTAATGTATGTATCACATAATTAACCAACAGCTAAATCACACAATGTCTTTCAGTGAAAACAAGTGAAGACATAGATGAAACAAATATACATGTAATTAGTAAAAGAATAGAAATAAAAAAAAAAAGTTTATCTAAATTATACAAAGTTAATATGCGATTGACGCACACACGCACACAAACACATATGTCATAAAATCATCACGATTGCTCATATAAATAATTTTATGGTATAATTTCTTAAAAGTTTCAACAGGAGGTTCTTGCTTAATATAGTGCTGCAAACTTTTCCGTAAAACGGTACCCACATAAGCAAAATATTAATTTTAAAATACCCTATCCAAGCGTTGCCTATAGGTTTTGACCTTTTGCAAAATCTATGCCTACTGCGCAGTTCCAAATGACGTCGATTCGATATGACGTCTTTTGTTTGCAAGATGTATAAATATGAAGTTTGTGATATATCCTTGTTTTATCTTCAGATACATGATTAAAAACAATCTCCTCCTACTGCTCCTCCTCCTCCTCCTCATTATTATAATCAAGAATTAAAAGAATGACAAGAACAATAGCAAATACTAAAATGAATAAATGACACGGACCATTAAAGAGAAAATATTGATGAATCGTATTTATCTCTATCTTTATAACGTGTAAAACTTTGTAAATTAAAACAAAAACGTTCCGCACACATACATTCGTACACATACAATAATATCCACGCTCGTAAATTTGTCCACCTATTGTCTGCTAAATTTAGTCAACTAAGACAGCAAGAACAACAGGAATTCTTTTTGTCTGAAGTATCGCCGGCTCGATTGTCATCAGCCACTACAAAAGAGAACGAGAGAGCCGTCAAGCCAGAATCGGAGACAACTTGGTTATTCGATAAACAAATGTTTAATGAAGAACAGGGTTTTCAAACGACACGAGTAGGCATCTATGGAACTCCAGTCCATCACAATCAACATTACTTACCTTCAGAGAGAGAGAGAGAGAGAACAATTTCAAGCATAGCAAACAAACTGCTAAATCTTTGTGCATGCAAAATCTCGTGTTCACACTAAATCATTGGGATTTCCAATAAATGAGTACGATTTATATAGATTATGCGTGTTCGATGAAGATTATGTGGTTTGTATGAACCTCCAATCCTCATAAGCAATTCAGACAAACGAGGTTCTGTTGTGAGCAATTTTGGAAGATCAATGTGGACAATGTTGAATTTATAAATAGAGCATTGATTTGATTATTTTATTGCTAAAATAATTACCTTATTAATCTCTATTTCTATCAGCTGCTTTCGAGACTTGTAAACATGAAAAAGAATATATGGTGATATAGATGCAAACGAAATGTATTTCCTTAACGTTCCGATAAATTGTTAGCTTTGCTTTGTCGAGTGCATTATTGTCTATTTTGTTTAATATTTGATGCCGTGTAGGGCCAACTCATCGACGATTCCAAGCGATATATGAACAACGTTTAAAGGAAAGGATTTTTTTTCAGAATACTGGATCCATGGCCCCAGTAGGGATATCACGGGTTTCCAAATTAACTGATTTCAGTTATTCCGCTTATTCCAAGGTGTCGGAACTTCACGTCTACATATGTGTTTTAAATAAGTTTTTTTAACGTCTTATGTTTCTTTAATTGCACGAAACTTGAAATCTCATCACCAGCTAATCCAAATGTGCATGTATGGTTTTCTCTCCCCTCCTCCCGCTCAAAAGGGAGTGTGGAATGGGCCGGATATTCTCTGCTGCATGTCGTTAGAGGGCACTATTGGAGGGAGCATTTTGAAATGGGATAAATTACGTACTGATGCTCTGACTTTTGTTTTACCTTATCTTTGTTTGCAAGCCTTATTTACTGACTCATAAACCTAATATATATATATATATATATATATATATATATATATATATATATATATATATATATATATATATATATATATATATATATATATATTGTCTCGATCAGTTTCTCTGTCTAGGTAATCATTGCCTCTTAAGTGGTCTTAAGTGTGTGTGTGTGTGTGTGTGTGTGATTTGGAATTTTAACGTAGCTTTAACAACTTTTCAGTCATATCGCTACGATGTATGCCGTGTTGCAGTTTATAGCGATGTCTAGCGTTGGGGCATCATGCGCAGACATGTAGCATGATGCCCAACCAGTCACATTATCCTGACACCAGGCCGACCAGCCCTAACACTAACCTCTTGATGCTGAGCGTCTAGCGAGGCAGCTGTTAGTACTATTTTTTTATATGTAAGTCTTTGGTATGACTCCGCCGGGGATAGAACCCGCGACCTCCCGCATCCGAGGCGGACGCACTAACCACTAGGCCATCGGAGCTGTTAATAATAATAATAATAATAATCATGATAATCATAATGCCTCAATAATAATGAAGGATGACAATAAATTACAAACGTTACAGAGCATTAATATGTACATCTCTGACTGTTGTTCTAATTATTGTCAAATAAATATAAGTTCTGCATGAGTGAAACCCAAGGCCCGACTATCAAAACAATGTGGGCAATATGAGCTGAAGAAAATGACCAGTGGCCTACCTTGGTCATCTTGACCATATCCATTGTCCAGGACATCACTACTCATTAACCAGTCTACAAATAGTAATAATAATGCTTCAATAAAAATACAGAATAAAAACAAATTACAAACGTTAAGCAAAGTTAATATATGTTCATTCTCTCCTGTCGTATTAATTAGTTACAAATATTACTAGATTAATGGAACTCTACGCCAGACTATCAAAACAATCAGAAACGTTATTTAAAAATTTAACACTTTAGCCAGTGACCTGTTCGCTTACACAGTAAAATAAAAAGAAAATGACACTGCTCAGTTATTCTTCCTTTATATCATCACCCGGTCTTTAACAATTCGCGCAGTTCACAATCCGGTCTTTAACAGTTCGTGCAGTTCACAATACGGTCTTTAACAGTTCGTGAAATCGTCTTGTAAAGATTACAGTAACTGCAGGTATTTTCAGGGTGTTCTTTCTGCTTAGTGTATACTAATTCAATGTTTACAAACTCCTCTGGGTACAAAAATCGTTTGAACTGGATTCGGTTTGGACTTGCTTGTGTTGTATACAATTTATTCGTTCTAACCACTTTATTTGGTTCAGATTAATATTTAATCAGCATAAACAGTATCAAGACAAACGAGGTGATAATGTTTGTGTTTATCTAAGATCAACGTTTCTAGTTATTATGTTTAACGTTTCTTAATAATATAAACGGGCTTTAAAAAATGCATTCCTAATTGGCCTCTAAGTTCCCATCGTTCACTTTCTGAAATTCGTGAACAGAAAACAGATAATGAGGTCACATATATGACAAAAAATAACAACAACAAAGGAAAATAAACGTTGTTTATCGGAAAGTATTGAAATTTACTTCTGCATATTTTCAGTGGTATGCTGTTTTTTTAATAAATATAATGTTAAAACAAAGACAAAGCTTATCAGTAGCCATTTCCCTTCATAACTTATAATTTTAGATCAAGAAGAAGTCTGAACTTCCTTTTTGCAATTTATAATAAATAGCAAGATGGCACCCTCCGATCATTCTTGCGCGTCCCTGCTTCACATTCTCAGAGAGTAATGACATTAATAGTTTCCGTAAGGGGAAATAACTCTGCAGTTCGCAAACGCAGATCCATCACAATCAATTTTATTTTTTCGCCTGCGTTTTACTGGAAGATGTCATACTAATTTTCAAAGTATATTTTTAATCAATTTGTCATTACTTCAGTATACCTATATTTTCGGAAAATTTACGGTTGCCGATTGTGAAATATTGCTTGGTATATGTGTCTATCTGGACGTAAGCAGTCCGTCACGTAAGCAGTCCAAAAATGGAAGATATTTTGAATAATTTCTATAATTTCAATAACTATGACCAAGGCCGGATTATAGGTGGAGCAATTGGAGCAGTTGTAACAAGGACCCGCTCCCCAATTCTTTTTTAATTGCTGCATGGCTTTCTACCACCTTGACTATGATTATCCCATTTATAATTTAATCAAGACAAAAACACTCCCTTTGCACGCAAAAAGCAGCTTCTGCGAAAATCACCCATATTTATGTGCTGTCTTGATTCGTTTATCAGTTTTTATTTTTATTTTCTCAGATTGTCCTGTTCTGCTCATCCCTTGTGCTTTGATATCTCTCCAAACAGAGGTACGTGCTTTTCAATGAGATACTAGCCAAATTGAAGTCAGATCGCTTACCTTCTTTTCTATTTACATAACATCTACTTTGTTACCTACATTCCTACCCATCATCTTACCTTCATATGTATGTATGTATGTATGCATGTATGTATGTATGCATGTATGTATGTATGTATGTATGTATGTATGTATGTATGCATGTATGTATGTATGTATGTATGTATGTATGTATGTATGCATGCATGCATGCATGCATGCATGCATGTATGTATGTATGTATGTGTCTGTCTGTCTGTCCGTCAGTCTGTCTGTCTGTCTATCAATCTATCTGTTGCACTCCCAACCCATCCCCACCACACCCAACATGTTAATGCAGAATATTTTACCTTCATACTCCAGATCAAATGAGTTGTTGAGTCTATCAAAGCGTCTGATGCGGGCTAAAGTAATAATAATAAAAATAATTTGTGAATAATAATATAGTGCGCTAATAAAGCATATACATGTTTATTCTCAATGATTATCGTTTAATTTTTGTAATTAACATGAAACCATCTCCATAGGTACTGATTTTATCACTGGCCCTTACTATTTTTTGCTTTGGTGTATGTATGAATATATATATATATATATATATATATATATATATATATATATATATATATATATATATATATATATATATATAATGAACAATGCAAAAATGAAGATAAGTTTAAACCGTGGACCAGATGGTAAGAGAGGTATGAGAAGTAATCAAGTTAAGATATAAATTCTGAATACACAAAACATGGAAGTGTCTTTGTCTTATTGTGTTCTTTGCTTGTCTGAATGTAAGAACTATGTCTTTGCACGTTTTATGCTGGGAATCGATTATAAAGCATCACACAAGCATATCTTTGAACCATAGCGAAATTTCGTACACATTTCTACAGTGATGAAGATACGATGTAATTGGTGAAGATTAGTGACATCTACCAATGCTAAGTGTTCATAAATTTGTAAAGATCTCCTTGGTTTATTTTGCCTCAGTTACGATCTATTTCGTCAATTTTACCGGTTTCTACTGTTTTTTTTTTTTTAAAAATAATGTCCTGGAAAAGCTGTCAGATCTCGGCATATAGTGCAAAACTACACGTTGTTGTTGTTGGGTTTAACGCCATTTTTCAGCACACGATAGGCTATGCATGGCGGCCAGTATTAATGGTGGAGGAAGAACCCAGAAAACCCCCGGGAAGAACCACCAACCCACGAGAAGCTACAGGCAAGCTTTCTCACATACTTGTAGAACACGGTTTAGGTGTATCTTACACTTTATTCATTCTACCTTTATCTTGCTGTTGTGGTGGGTTGTCTTCTTCTTTATTGGAATCACTAAGATCTTTCTCAGGTCCAGGATGGTCACGTGCTTCAGCTTCTGATGCAGGAGCAGTCTATTGCAAATGTTCAATAAATAAACTTGTAGAGTGATTTAATTCAAATGCAATTATTTTTCGAAAACACAACAACAATGTTGCTGCTTTTTTATTTGTTGTGTCTACGTTTAAAACTAACATAAATAAGTGCACGTGAGAGTATACCTAATGCACTGGATTAAAAAAACTATAGTAAAATGAAAGATATAAATATACATAAGAGACGTGGATAAAAAAATAGAGACACTAAGGAGATAAAATTTATACTATTATGGTTTCAAAACATTATTCTATCAGAAAATGCAAAAAAGGAAAATTATCGAAATGTTATGTTATAAGGTCGGTTTTTCCCGATTAGTGGCTGATAAGCTGAGTCGCCGTGGTCGGGTAGAATTGTCTTCAGGAATACGCACTATTAATTCTTCCGTATAACTGATGACTACAACTTTCATAAACGAATATAAACGTTAGCATGTTTAAAACGTGCCATTCCTTCTACTAAATACTTTGAGCTACATTCACGTATCTCCCAAACAACAGGAACGGAAACACGAACTGCAAATGACTTCTCTTTTGGTCTAGCTATCACATAGTAGCAGTTACTTATATTTTTTGGGACGTTATCTAAATAGGCTAGGTAAAGAAGAAATAATAAACTTTGAATTTTCATTTTATAAAGTTGATCACTGTGAAGCTCTTCGTGAAACTTCTATTGGCTATGTCTATTCACCAGCAAATGAACTTTACAAAATAAATATTCAATCCTAATTCAGTTTGAAATGTATCTTTATGAATACTATCAATGAGAATACTTTACAATCTTTACATTCTAAACGATCAGTAATACTGGGAAACTATTAGTAATCCTGGTAAACTATTAGTAATCATGTGAAACAATTAGTAATCATGGGAAACTATTAGTAATCATGTGAAACAATTAGTAATCATGGGAAACTATTAGTAATCCTGGGAAATATTTGAGTATTAATAAAGACAAAAGTTACTTTATACTTACTAACCATACTTACTTTGCTATTCATGTACATAATTGTCTCCTCCCCCGGTTAATAAAAAGAAAAGAGAAAACAACAAAAACATCATTAATCGGACTGTATGTCTGTCTGTCTCATACAAATACACAGATACAAATACATACACATATTACCTGCTTATTTTCGCCGTGTCGTGAATACATAATGCTGACTCCATTTTCTCCATAAAAATATATCTTAGGATGGCCCATTCTTAAACGATTACTCTTATCTTGAATACCTATTCCGGATTCAGATGAGGGTAATCCAGTACATCCCTGGAATGTAAAATACATACATACATACATATATATATATATATACATACATACATACATACATACATACATACATACATACATACATACATCCTGCTTGCTTACATACATACACACACATGCGGATGCACGCACACACACACGTACACATACATACATACATACATACATACATTCATTCAAAAATTGTTTAATGGTTTAAATTATTAAGATAGGAGGTGTTTTGATTTAAGACTGAGGGCAGTTTTGTCTTTTGGGTTGTATAACCTTTCCCTTTCAGCTGATAAAAGTGTATTTTCTAAAAAGGCATTGGATGAATTGCTTAATAAATCATAAATCAACCAGTTTTTCTCACTAGGAAATACATAGTCAAACTTTTAATGTAAAAAGGTTTGAATTTTAAAAAATATTTGTCAACACAGAGATAGAAACATATAGAAATACATACATCACTGCAGCGATGGTTTTGTACTTTGACCATCAAAGCGAAATCGGAGTTTGTTATAACCTATATACGCAGAGACAGTGCCCCGCCTCATGAAACAAATGAAGAAAAAAAAAGAAAAGAAAAGAAAATATAAGTCGTTCAAAATGAAACAGTTTCGAAGTTCTAATTCCCCTTTCGGTGTGAGGATGAATAACAAAAATATCATATTTGTTTCAAAGTCATATACATGCCAACATTTCTGTTATGATGAGATGCTGTATCACGTTTGCCCACTCGTGCAATCCTCTTTCGGTTTTTTCGCTATACAGTCTGGGTAGGTCAGCCCGGGTCATGCTGCCCGCTTTGGTGTTATTTCGCTAGCATCAGAGAGGGTGAACAGACCATTTGCTGGAAAGTCCATTTACGAAAAATAAAGCTTTCTACGAAAACGAAAATACAAGGTCAATAAAGCCAAACCGAATCCTCCAACTAAAACCCGAGAGTTTCTCTAATTGGGTTAGCTCATTTTGTTACTTTATCTTTGTCGTTTGTTTTCAAATTTTTATACGTGTTTTTGTTTACACGTCTGACACTCATTTTCGGTCGCACCCTCCATGCTGCTGTAATGTGTGAGTAACTAAATCATCATTATATCAATAATGGTATCTCGCACAGCGAGATTAGCTTGAGAGCGACTAGAGTCAGTTAAGAAATATATTTCTGTTCGTGATGATGTCAAACAACAACTAAAAGCTCGTCAAGAGTCTCAGGTGGAATTTGCGGAAGGTGCAGATCAATTTTTTAAACCTGTTACAAAGGCTACCAAAGGTTTTCTTCCTACGTTGAAGACAAAACCGCTGCAGCAATTAGAAAAATATCAGAAAGAACTTTAAAAAAAATAATTAAAAATAAATAAATACAAGAATGTTCACCTGGAAAAGCTGCTGCTCAACCACAACTACAAGAAGAATTACAACAAGTAGTTGAGAGTACTGACAAAGTCTATGAGGAGGTCGGTGATGTAAGGGAGAAAGTGAGAATTACGTTCAATAAGTAAGAAAGAAGAAAAGGAGCAACTGGAAGTGGTCTTCTTACACGAGGAAGTGGTCTTCTTACTCCATGTCCCAGCAATGTCCTTGCTGACGTTTATCGACTTGAAATTCTGATTGGTCGATGACGAGCTGGTAACAATTCCCCAGAAATCATTAATTAAGCAGCTGATATTTGTCAACGACTATATATAGGCGGTATCGTGGTCATTAATATTTATTGGTCTCTCATCGATGAAATCGCTGATGATTATCACAGTGATTGAGGGTATGTAATTAGATCAGTGACAATAAAATAAGATGATCATGAAATAATGCCCAGCGTGGACCGATCGTGGTCAGGGTGATAAATTCGCGATTATCTATGTATAAAGATACCGATGGAGATTGACTCGGTGATGTTGTTCAGAGTCTATTCAGGAGGATAGCCCCAAAAGCAATACCGATACGAAAAACAACTGGGAATGAAAGATATTGACGTTGTTCGTGAACAAGGTATTGGCGCTGTTGCTAGTAAAGCATTCTCAGCAATCAATGGCAGACTAGCACGATTAATATGACGAAAACTGCAATCAGTAAAATTAGCCAATACTGAAGTTATGCCTGCAGATGTCAGTACAATAATAAATCAGGCTGTCAAGAAAAAAAAACGAATAGAGTTGGCCGGTGTACCACTATCAGAAAAAAAAAAAAATATAACTGCTAGTCTGATAGCAGGAACTGGAATTTCCCGAAGTGGTATTCGTGTTAAACGATAATTATAATAAAATGTTCAAACTTATATATGATATAACATCTGACATGGATGCGCCAGTTCTCAAAGATGAATCTATGTGTGATTCTCAGTATTATTCTTATGACTCACGTGTACCTAACGCACGTGTGAGAATCGAATTACAGGTTCAGGATATAAGTATAATTTTTTTTACCCGCTGAGATATTTAGTGAGATCGAAGGTAGACTTTTTAAAGTAGATGATACACCGTACGGACTTTTGGATCGACCTGGTTTTGTTAATAATGGTGTTATGGGATTATTTAACAGCGCCATTTACGTGATTGACGGAAAAAATATTGAATCATGCCTGGAAAACATCGATGTTGCCACGACGATATTTGGTCTAGCAAGATACAGCGATGGTTACTCGAGGTCAGCTGGTCTGTCAGTGATGTTTGATACCACTGATCACCCAGAAAGTAGCAGCATGGGACTAAATGCAGCTGTGGACGCAGTTGCATCGATGAATGACGATTTTAACTTAGGATTTGCCGCACGCAGATCAATGTTACCATCCAAGGTGTGGAGAGGTGCATTTCTGATGTGAAATCATGGATGACATGTAACAAGCTGCATATAAATGATGATAAAACTGAGGCCATTCTGATCACAACACAAAGACTTTCTCAGTCACATCCTTTACCTCAAACAATAAATATAAGCAACACCAACATTAAATTCACACAATCAGTACGAAACCTAGGTGTCACTCTGGAGAGTACTCTCACATTGCACCAACATGTCATGAACATATGCAAGGCTGCATGTCTTGAGCTGAGACGCATCAGCTCAGTTCGCAAATATCTTTCAGTTGATGGCACTAAAACACTTGTGTGTTCATTAGTACTTTCAAGACTGGACTATTGTAACTCAATTATGTCTGGTTCATCTCAATATCTGCTCCAGAAACTTCAAAAAGTTCAAAACACATCTGCTCTGATCATACTTAGAATCCCACGATCAGAGCACACCTCCCTTCTGCTCTGTATCCTACACTCGCTATCCATTCGATCCAGAATCAAACACAAAATTTGTTCTCTGTGCTACGTTTCACTGTCGGACTCTAGTCCAACATACCTATCCGACCTCACCCATGTATACACACCATCAAGATACTTACGCTCCTCTTCTGACAATCGTATACTCATTATTCCCACTATGAAAACAAAGTCATATGGAAAGCGTTCTTTTGCATACCAGGGCCCAGCAACGTGGAATGTATTGCCCACTGAACTTAGACACAAAGACACAGTGATCACATTCAAGAGTGCTCTCAAAACTCACTTATTTCGACTGCAAGAACAAGCTTAAAGACCTAATAATGTTTCCTTCCTTAAATATTCTCAGCATGTCTTTTTTTTAATGTTTTCTAATTTCATGGTGTTTGTTTTTGTAATCATATCATTATATGTTTTTTATCTTATAGGTGTTGTCTAATGTTATTATCCGTGACAAACGTGACCCTATGCGTGGTCACACTGGAAATATTATTACATTAAATAAAAATTCTGAACCAGGAATGTTGACTGGTATTAACAAACCTTATTATGAACGAGCGGATCCTTTGACCGGAGTTATTTAAGTAATATGTCCGCTGAATGATCAACCCAGCGTTAATAACTAAAAATAAACCAATGAAATTTTCAAAAAATAAAATTGTGTAGCCGAATGAGTAATGGAACATTTTACAAACGCGATATGTGGAAATAAACTAACAGATCTACGACGTGAAAAAATAAATAAATGGGTTGAATCAGTATAGGATAAACGAACTACAATAAATGATGTTGTTAAACTATGAAAAACACTCAAATTCCCAATACTATGATCAGTTGTACGGCCTAATAGAGATATTTATCGTACATAATCTCTCCACGAAGAAATGAAAAATATTACGAAGCGATATTCATCAAAATATACCCATGACGATACTGAACAGTTATATATGTACCGTTCCATCGGTTGCTGATCATTTTGCTCAGGAGGAAAATTCATGGAAACCAACACGATTGGATTTTCTTGAAGAAATACAACGCAGTTGTGTTGAATAAGGACACTGTGGATTGTGGATTATCAGATACGATTATCAGGATGATGTGGTTTCATGTTATCCTGGAACTATTCTTGGAATGGGAGAGTGCTCGAAATATTTTTTGCGATTTGGACACCAAACACACGAGATGACCAGGGTACCGACAGACAGATCATTACCAGTTTTTGACTTCACTGGATTTGCACGACTTAAATCATTTAAGTTTGCCGAAAATCATCATCCGATTTGTTCTGTCTAATTTGGCAAACACTTTTTAGAAAAAATGTGGGCACCAACAGTATTAATACGGTATATGCTTGATTAAAATATATTAGAATCAGCAACTATAGACGAACAATTATATTATATAGTTCGCAGAAACAGATTTGGTTACCATAACAAAAAATATTATGATGATGAAAATCGTGACACGACTGATTTTGAAAATGAAATTACAAAATATGTTGGCAGAAAAATAATGGGTAAATCTACCCAAGGAGGATCATATGATCATATACTCATTGTACAAGATTAATTATAGATGATGCTGAACTAGATTTTACAATTACTGATACAACGACATGAAATATATTTATTAATCGAAGTAATGTAATTTATCAGACGGAATTAAATTAGATACAATTGTAAGTTACTCTGATGGTGAGACACCGCAGTTTACTCATTTAAGATCTTGAATGCTCACGTAAGTTTCGATAAATTTATTATCGATGATAAACTGATTTTATGATGCTGCAGTTAGAGTCGCACATATACATTTTATATTTTAATAAAAAATACAGGATTGCTAGAACAACTGCATATTAGCGCTGATGCATCATGGGGCAAATGGAGAATAAAACAAGAAAAGATAGTTATTCTGAATGTGCCGACGTCGAAATTAAGGATATTTATGACAAAAAATAAAATATCAGGATTGTCATCAGCACCATCGGTATATGATCCTGTGACCAAACATATGACTGTTTATCTAAACGGACCAGGAGTATCAGGAAAGACAACGCATGCAGTTGAATTATTTCGTCAGTTTTCGAAGAACCCTGTTGATATGATTTTTTAAACACCTACACATAGACTCGCCAGAGCAATGGACGATCAAGGAGTAAAATTTCATATTTATCACGGCTTCTTTCGGTGGAAGAGATATATGGACTCCTGAAGGAATGGGTGAGAAATATATTCCAAAGATTATTATCTGGGATGAAATATGCACGGTAATGTGGATATGTTAAAAATATTCCTTGATTGGTTGTTGACAAATAATACTGCTGTGATAATGTATGGTAATCGTGGTCAACCGTCACCTTTTGTTGGACCGTCTCCGCATGGATGGTTGAAAATTTGTGTTGATTATTACGAAGAAATAACTGATGATCATAGAGCGCTTGATCCAGAATTAAGAGAGCTTAATACATTAATGAGACGACAACCAAATAAAATTCAGTGTGAAATAATGTGTGAACTAATTTTTTGAAACTCCTATTAACAATTTTCAGACTTGATGGAGACCAAATGATTTGATAGTTGCATGTATAAAGATAGTTCGTGATACACTTCAACAACATTTATTTATGTTACATAAAGAAAATTTTCCAGATCTACCTGTACTATTGTGTTATCAACCAGCAGATACACGACGACAAAGTATTGAAGTGGATATACCAGGATCGCCAGAAAAACAAATCTTGTGTTAAATGATTTTTGTTTCAGTTCTTGTCAGTGTTGTTTAAAGCGCGTTAACGATGGACAAAACTCCATGGACTCTAGGATATGCTAAAACGATTCATTGTTAACTATTTCTGATATTAATGTTTGGATTGTTGATGGTCGTATCGAATGGTCAAATTTAGTTTATCTCGCAGTGTGTCGAGTCAGAAGAATATCTCAGCAACGGAGGGTTATTATAGACTTTACAGAAACTGCTGGTAATAGCTATAATGTTATTGACAATGATGTAGCAAAGAAAAAATAGCTGGTTATAAACAATGTAAAAATAAATAAATAAACGTGACTTGAATCTCGATGTTGAATTTATTATTACGTTGAAACAACAGCAAAATAATCATTGTGCAAGCTGTAACACAGTAATGTTGTGGCAGTATTCAAATAATATATACGACAGTTTACGGTATATAGAATTAATAATAATCTTGCTCACGCATGCGAAAATGTGATGCTGACCTGTCTTGAATGTAATCGACGTCGAGGCGCTAGTTAACAAAAGTGAATGCGGTGGCAATTGTGTATCTTCAGGAATTACTTGTAAATGTTCACCTACAAATCAGCGTTGAGGAGCAGTTAAATCTAATCTTTAGATTGCAGGTCTACCCGTGGATCTTACCACACGAGAAATTGTATGTGTCGGCACAGTCCAAATAGGATCAGTCGATCTTTTCTTACCACCTTCAAGTTCACCAGGTTCATATAAATACCTCACAGTCACATTACCTAGCACTGGTTGTTTTGAAAAGTCATATCAATATACTGATATATGCTTTTTGTGATCACATTGATGAGTTTTATAGATATCGCACGAGCAATTTTATTATTTAACACAGCTTTCACACTTGGTAGTCTTGCAACCCATTCAAGAGATCTCTTGTCTTTTTGAATTATATAATTCGCATACTGATATCCAAATAACTGCACAGCAGTGTTCGATTAAATTGTTCAACAATTGCCTGATCGCTATGAATTGCGGTATATCCTTTGATTTTGACGTTATGTTTTTTCGTCCGATATGGTATTGCACGAAGAAATTCCTTGCCCGGATCAACTTGAAGCAAATGTGGCCATCGTAGACCACATTGTTGTCCTGATCCAAATTGATAAATTCGTTCAAACGCATATACAACGTCAGCTGCTGTTTTAGTTGATAGTGGTTGTGCTTCTTTATATCTACTTGCAACGTCAACGACAGGCTACGCATATTAACTTTTGGCGATTGACGTCTACTAATTTAAACAATAGCGTGTGGTAAAAGCAAAATATATTAAATTTTCCATAGTTCCTGTCGCGCTAACCAATTTGCAGCAACAGAACTTGTGGCGTGTGCTGCATTAGCACGTTTACTAATCACTGCTCTACCTCTACAATATAGTCTTGGCTATAATAAACCGATTCCTTTATAATTATAATAATAATGATTGGTTGATTATTTACCGGCCCCAAATACTAGTATACCTTTCATCGCAGATCTATCTAGGAAGCTAGCAAGTTTTTCTCTGAGAGATTTATTTTGTGTGGAATTTAACGAGTGAATCAACTTCACATCTGCAATATGCCGTTGTTGTAAATCCATATTATTTATTATATTTATACAATATGGATATCAGTGACTTCTCAGCGACACGAAAACAAGAGCCAGTCAAACATATCTCAGCATTATCGAATTCCATCAGAATGAAAATAATAGGTCCATCCGGATTGGGTAAAACACAATTACTGCTTAATTTGAAAATAAGATGGCTCAAGTGGGACAAATTGTATGTGGTAGCTCCATCCGTAACTGATCAGAGATGTTACGATGTGCTTAAAGAATTTGATGAAAATACAATTTGTTTTGGGATGAGGATGGTAATGATGTTATTGATTTTATCATCGATATTGATGAAGCTCCATCCGTGGACGATCTTGATGGATTTATCAATAATTTAGCAGTGTATGATGATGTAAGACTGCACAAACAATCCAATCCAACTAGAATATTTTCTCGAGGCAGACATAAAAATACAAATAGAATTTACGATACTTTGCGATATACACAAATGCCTAAGGTGATCAGAGATAACTGTACTAGTTTAGTTGCATTTAATGGAGTTGATACATGGACATTGCGAAGCATTTATGAAACTTGGAGTATTGGGGAAATGGATATGATTAAATTTGAAAACTTCTTTTCAAAAGCACAAGCTACCCTACATGGATTTATAATTTATTACGTGATCCTCTATCAAGATACCGTATAGATCTTGATAAATGTTTCTGATAAAAAGATACCAGCAGGGAGGGTGCAACCGAAAATGAGTGTCCGACGGGTAAACAAAAACACGCATAAAAATTTGAAAACAAACGACAAAGATAAAGTAATAAAATGAGCTAACCCAATTAAAGAAACTCAGTTTTTGATTAGAGGCTTCGGTTTGGGTTTATTGACCGTGTATTTTCGTTTTCGTAGAAGGCTTTATTTTTCGTAAATGGACTTTCCAACAAATGGTCTGTTCACCCTCTCTTCTCCTTCGCTATACAGCCTGGGAAGGTCAATGCTGGTATAATGTGTGATTTAAACATTTAAGTTTAAGTTAACATTTTATGCCCATTTACTTTCTTGATCACGGGGTTTTCTTTACATACTACTTAGATGGATTATTTACATTCAAAGAGTAAAGAATGTAATCAATAATTACTTTGCCCGCATCTACACATATCTGAACAGTCTAATATAAACATTGATTATGACGTAGAAAATAAATGCAGACTAAACTGATCCTGATCTTGACCTATGACATTGCTTGCAAACTCACAATTTAATAAAACAATGGAAAAGGTAATTCTTGTATCTGCAATAAAATTAGTATCATATCGAGTTGATGAAAAAGAATACTTTTTAACAGTGTTTTTAAAATTTGTTTGAAACGAATATTATTGTCCACCACATGATTTCACATTCTTTGAGTAATATTAGAATGACAGTATCACTACTATTAGAAAAATAGTTCATGCATTAATAGTTGCCTTGATTAGCCACTACAGCTGCAGGTCTCACAATAAAATAAAGTAATGTTTTCTCTGACACGCATAATAATGCACAGTTTATCTTTTGAGGATACTCTATCACAATATGCAATATAGTGTGATTAATATGGAAAATTTGCTATTGGAGAAACATTTTCTCCCACCTTTTAAACATAAAATGTAGCTCATAGTAACTACCTTTAATAGATTCCAATCTAGCGTGGTGGTAACTAACGTTAGGAACAGAACAAATATAAATAACAGTGAGCATCGTCATGACAGTGAGCATCAATATTACGAATTTAGCATGAACAGTGTCTGAAAATCAAGCGTAAAACACAAAATGCAACCGAATTCGTATGTACTAACGAATTAAACATCCTTACTGTTATCCAATCCAGTAAAATATGAAATGTATGTAACACTAACCTTAATACGTTGCAAGGGATACTTGTAGAGATGTTTATAATAATCTAATTTGAAGCTTACGGATGGACATTGTTGGAGACACAAACCTAAAGCACGAACTTTGATTTAAAGGAGTAAAACATATAGAATTGGTTACAGTTTTCTACATTTTTAATGAGGCCGTGACCCTGATCATCAAGTTCCATGATTCCAGGTGCAACATAATCTTAAACCACTAAAATGTGAAATGTAACAGTAACATTTTAATTTGGTAAGAGAGTGCTTCTAATAAAGATGAATACAATCATTTATCTGGATGATTTCACAATGAACACAGATTGAGCAACACACTTGAAGCACAACATGTAACTATATCCGTGAAATGTGATGTATGGGTCACAGTGACTTAACCTTAGTGATGATGATATATTACTACCAGTCTAGTTGCGTGTCATCACCAAGTTTAATTATTCCAGGGATAACAGGTAACATATACTGTGTGCAACGATTCTTGAGGTGTATACAGAATCTTGACCAAGAAAGTAAAAATTTTCTGTATAGACAAACTACATATGGTTTTTGTACCGAGTGGGTCGAAAGAGCAAGTTGGATATAGCGTAAGTCTGTCGATTCTGAATTAAGCTATTCCCCTTTTATTCAATCATTTTATTTAAATCATCATGTACCCAACTGGCTATGACTGGACATATACAATGTAGTTGTGTCATCGGTCAGTCTGCATGGTAGATATGTTTATTTAGCTTTGAGTTTTTTAAAAAATTTTATGGGACATATGAATTGAATTAAACTGCAGTTACAGGCAAGTGGAGTTTTTACCTTAATGTACGAATGGAACATAGGTTTTGGACCTGTAAGTGATCTTTTTCTTACATCATAGTTACTGAGTACACATGTTCTACTTTCATGCAAATTTCAGAGCAAATTTACAGACTAAGAGTAATTAAATTCATTCAGTTTTATCCAAAAAGATCAATAATTGAAAGTACTTTTAAACTTTATATCGCTATGGCTTTATTTAATACAAGAGATTATGTATGAATTGAAATCATAGATGATAATTTAAACATATATTGTAAGAAATCTAAGATTTTTAATATACATTTAAACAAGAAAATTCTTAGCAACAGTGTTCTGCTTTCTTCTGTTTAGTTCTACTGTCGTAGGATTTAAAATGTAAACAACCACGCATGTTCCACTGTATGCTCCAGCGAAGAAAAGTCTCACAAACATTGTATTAAGAGGTTAGTGTTATGACTGGTGGGCTTGGTGTCAGGATTATGTAACAGTGTGGAACACCTTTTTACATGTCTGCGGCATTATGCCCCAATGCTGAACATCACTATAAACTGTCATACTGCAGACATAGTAGAGATATGACTGAAACATTGTTACAGTTACGTTAAACATCCAAATCTCTCTCTCTCTCTCACACACAAACACACAAACACACACATACACACACATATACACACATATACATTGTCTAGACCATCGTTTTGAAACTGAAGCTGTAATTGATTTTGGGTATGTTTGGTATTTTAGTTGATTTACATTGTGGAACATGTCTTGTCTATGTCCTCATGCTGCAGCTGGGAAAGACATTCTTTTCTAAATATTGTTATCGACCTCAAGTTACTTTTATTTCTCGTCGGTAGCAAATGTGAAATGCCCATAAACTGTTCAACCCTACTTTGATTTTCCCTCATAATCCCCAGCGGCAAAAACTGCAACTTTCACCCAATACAACTGCATTTCTTAAAATATCAAGCATGTGTTGACATTTAAAATAAATTAAAATGTATAGTAATAAATAATTCCCGATACTTTGTAAACTAACTGTTATTCTATATTAATAATTGTATGTGGCACTTGGGGGGACGAACGGGACTTTACATCAGCCCATATACATACAAGGAGATGACACTTGGGAAAGAAACAGGAAATCCTATGTTAAATAGGCCTATATATTTAACATGGGACTGGTATTATTTAGACAAAGGGTTTATAGGGACTAACGTTGACATTGTTACAAGTGGCTGACCTCAATTGGGGTTAGATAGTAAAGTTTGTTAGAATTGACCTCAATGTGCAACAAAAGCGTTTATGGGGACAAATGTAATTAAGTAGAAGAAAATTTTTATAGGGACAGGCAAAAATGATAGCTTTGTGGTTGTAATAGGTTGTTTCCATGTTGAAACTTTCATGAAGTCGGATGGGAAATGTAATGTTAACAGTTATGGTTTGATCCAACATACATTTTTTGAGTAGTAGCCAATACATACATTTTTATTACAATCCACTACCCGACATATACAGTCGAACAGTCGCTTTTTGATTACAATCCAAACACAATCCTTATAATCCACCTATCTAATTGTAATTAAAAACAAGCCACATATACAATCCAACACCCAAATTTTGCTTACTATCTAAACTCACTACATATACAATACAGGACCCACGCTTTCATTACTATGCAAAATTTATGACGGAATACGGAATGTAATATGGGAATAGCTACTATCCAACACTCCATACATACAATCCAAACCCTTTGTGTTAGAGTCTAAAATCTCCACACCTACTATCAGACGAAAACTGGTATATTGTAAAAGAAGTAGGTGAAATCGCATAAACATACTATCCAACACATGATCCATATTATCCAACATCCCATACGAAGCGGGGCGAGAATTAATAGAAGGAGATGAAATAGCACAAACGTACTATCCAACACACTACATACATTATCCAACACCGTATGCATATTATAAAGAATCAAAAGTTCCAATGATTCGATGTTCGCAATTTTTGAGTGCATGTGTGTTTAAGCAATTTATCCAAACTTATCCATAACATAAAAAATAGGCGGGTAGGAAGACGAGTCATCAGCTGCCACTTTTATGTGTTCTGTACACTTCTAAATAGCATGTCCGGTCGCGGTCATTGAAGGAAATGGGGCTGGAGAGCAGTTTCACATCACCGACGGTGTTCTTTTATACTGGGATTTTGTGTAAGACTCTCTGTCCGAATTGTAAAAGTGTGATATTGAGCCCAGTTTTGAATATGGTTAACTCTGATATTTCTGTTAACGTTAGAGAAGAAAAAAGTTTCTTTTTTAAAATACGTAAGTATAAGACTTGGGTAAATTAGATATGGAAACGTTGACATTGATTATATAGCTCTTTTGCCACATTGTGCGGCTGGACTTGCTAGCTTTGGGTTGTAACCATTTTATATGTGATAATTTTGATATGTTTCTTTCTGACGGTATAATCAGGCGGGTTTCAAAGTTTCTTAATATGATTATAATTGTTCCGCCTAGTGCGGAAGGCCCTGATGATCTTGGGTTTTAACCACCTTATATATTCTGAATTTAGGGATCATTATATGCTAATAATTATTTGGAATTTATTGCTAAATTGTGTAGTTGACCTGTTGGGTTTGGGTTTTGGACTACTGTGTTGCTGTGTGTGGATCAGTTATTACAATTTCGGGAGAAATTTATTATTATCTGAAGATCAATCATTGCCACATTTTGTGGCAGGACACGAGGGTTTGGGCCTGTAACCACATTATATATGTACATAGATTAATAGGGGATGAATTGGACTGATCATGATCAAGCCTTAAACTTTACACCATTTTTATATTTTTTTGTAATGGAGACAGTATTTGATTAATGTAATACGAAGATTTAGTAACTAGATAATTTTATTTTAGTTAGAAGAGAGCTGAAATATTTAGCAATTTAGCAGTTGTATTTGATTGTGTTTGTATATATATATTTTAATTTGATTAGTTTTGTTTATGTCTTTTAATTATGACTGAGATGTCAATTTGTTCTACATTTCCTAATTTTGACACTAATTGTTAACCTTTAAATTTTTAATTGAGGTACATCTCCCATAGGCCTATTTTGAGGGCCGTAAGGGTGACTTTCTTGGTCGAGGTTAGGCACGTACACATTTCCACTACTACGTCTTAGCGGCCAGTCTCGTGTCCATCCCGGGCGTTCGTCCCGCTTAGGCCGAGGGAATTTGTCAATATTTATAATATTTTATCCATATTATTATTATTATAATAATTTTGTTTATAAATGTTCCTCTTACTGTTGATTTATATAACATTTGTATTGTTCTATTTCCTATTTATTTATATGTAGATGAGTTAATTTGGTTATTATGGAACAGGTGTACTTTATTATTTTATTTGGTTATGTTGATGTTGTGTATGAATGCTTATATTTTGATTTTCTCATATAACAGAGTTCATCTCAGCTCAGGACATTGTTCTATAGTAGTAATACAAAGCTGCAAAAAATCGGAGTAGGGTAATGGGGATTTTAATTTTGTTTTGTTTATCATGGAATGTTTCCCTTTTTTTAACTTGAGACAATTATTTATGAATGCTTCTGCATCATTTTCATTTGAGGAAGGTGCCGTAATCACTGATCCCTTTTGTGTTATAACCGAGTCCGGTGCTAAGGTTACGGAAAGCCCACTGCCAAAGATTTCTTGTTGACCTATTCATCTGATTTCTTGACAGGCTTTAATTTTCATGGGCTTTTTTGTTTGAAATGGAGAGAGTCAATCCTGATAGAACAGTGTGTAAACCCTCCTCCCTTCCCTTTTTTACATGAGTTGATGTAACTTTTTAATCCGAAAGATATTTTTTTGGGACAGTCAACATTGGGATGGTATCATCCAGGTGATGAATTGATTAATTTCTGAATTCTTTTGGTAATATAATGTAATCTCCTGGTCGTCCATTCGGGTGATGGTATTGTTGAATTAAATTGAAGGTTTGTAATCAACACTGCTTTTCCTTTTGTGATTGAGGTAGTAATGCTTATATGTTTAGAGGTTGTAGAAGGGGCGGTGTTATTGCTATATTGTTTCCTATTGCTTTACCTAACAGGGTTCATCGGTACTTTATTTACCTTATTTTATTTTGACATTTTTGTTTGGTGTTGTTAATTTGTATTTGCATTAATATTCCCACATCAAGCTTGTAGATGATCTAAGTTTACTAAAAAGGAATAAATGAAAAGTTTACTGCAATTTAAGGATGCAGCCCTGGATTACCTGCATTATCCAGGCCTCTACTCATTGCGACAGAAAATCGTACAGCAATTATCAGGAGCTTGGGAATGTGCAAGGATTCTGTCCATGTATACGGTAAGATAACAACCTAGCACTTGTTTGTGAGCGTAGTTACAAATCGTTCAGTCTGCTCAGGTTCAGTTTTAATTTAGTTTATCGTGGGTATGTTGATACAGACTTTGGTTCCAAAACAAAAATGAAGCCACTAGAATTTAATTTGAACTTGAATTTCGAGTAGAGAATTTCCCTATTTGACTTGGCAAATCATTAGTTTCATGGATAGTTTGGATTTCATTTCTTGTTTAGATATATAATTAAGTTGAAGAGGTGAGTTAAAAATATAAATAATTATAGCACAGGAATGATGATGACCATAAAGTTTAATGCAAATACGGCATCTAATTTTTATCAAAATTTCATATCCCGTCTCTAAATGTTCACAATCTGAATTATGTGGTGTCTAGTTTGTTCAGACTCGACCGGATGACTGGTCTTGAACTGGAACCTGAAACATCGGCTAGAACTGGACAACTATCTGGAAACTGGACACATGGGTTTGAATTGGGGCTGGAAGCTGGGACCTCAGCTGGTATAGACTGACCGAAGGCTGGTAGCAGGCTAGTTATATGACTAGCGTCTGCATGTGATGTTGCGAATAATGCGTGGGAAGGTACGTAGATGGATGCTGCTGCTTCTTCTTGAAGTACCTTGCTAATAGCGATGCGGTTAAAAGAAGAGAACTCTTGAGTAGTCTTTCTACGTAACCTCCAAGGGGTACGAATGGAAGGAATGGTGTCAAGACAGACTTGACTTGAATTAACGTCGCATTCGCCCGATCTTCAGTTTATCGCACGGGAGAGAATTAGAGTCTAGCTCCTGTGCTCTTTTATACGAGCACCGTTCTCTACTTAGCTTTGTCGAAATTCGGAGAATCCCAAGCGACATAGTTTTCAAGATGGGTGTGAATTGAACCGTGATACGGTATCATGTAATGACGATCGGTGGGCATTAATATCCCGCTAAGACGCAACTGTGGCTCATGGGCATTTGTTTACTCGACCAGTGGGAATCGGTCCACATACTCATCTTGCATGCCAGGTGGGCAAGAGAGAAAAGGGCTTGGAAGGAAACTCCTAAACGTCGATAGGAACGTACCAGAAACGCCAGAACAGCACTAGATTGTCAACTTTAACTCAGTATATCCTATTAGGCGGTACGTATCAACCAATCTTGTGTTAGCGACATTTGTAATTAGAGTACGCTAAATAGTGGTAAATTTTTCCATACAGTATAATTTTAAATTTTGTGTACAAGTTTTACTTTTTCCGAAAAACTTTAATAATTACAGGTCTTTGCTACTAATTGAATTTGGTTCAGCAATGTTTGGGATAATTTAGTTTGCTTTTGGAACGATTAATAAAGTATCGTATTCGATAAGAATAGTCTTATGGAAAGAGGTTCTCAAGCCAAAAGTAATACCTTTTAGACAAATAGTTAATTACCCAGAATGGCCAAAGCCCCGCTTTATGTGCCAAAAGCACGGTCGAGACGGAAGACATCCGTCCGATTCTTTGCGAGGACGTGAAGGGAAATATGATCTAGGTCAATCGAGGGAAATAAGAGACAATTCGTACACTTTGAATATGAACCAAGAAAACACAATTACTTTTTACATAAAAATCAACATGTTTAATAATAAATATACGTTTCTATAAGACAAATACCAATGAAATATCCAGCAAACAGTGTTCTAAACACGCAGATACGAACAAGGAAAACAACGTCGTGGAGTCAAACTTGACTTGCAATGATCTAAGGCACTGTCATTGGCATCGAGGCCTACGTTTCTGTGCTAACGACAAGATAGAACCACAATGTGTACAAAACCACATCGATACTGTATCGTTGTTTTTAGTGTACTCAAAACAAGTCATTAACTGTTCTAACATATATCCAAGACTGCATTGAAGAAGAAAACACACACAATATTGTCAACACACCATAGAATCTGTTTCTTCTAATCTCACATTATTTCTTCTCACAAAGTCTAACATGTCGTCTTCCAGAGGTGTTAATCCATAGGAATCGAAATAATCCACACTATGATCGTTGGGAAAGTAGACAGCTAATGACATACCTGATTGTCTTTACGTTTGCGATGATAAATTTCATTTTTAGCACACAACACGGGATTCCAAGAAGAGGTGATTGAAGATAAATGTATTGTTATGTATATTTAATTTATATTGTTTTTTATTTGTTCCCATGATTATATGTTATGTAAAATTGTATTTTGTAATTCAGCTTAGTCAAAAATCAAGTCAAAAATCAAGTTCATGGTGGGTGGTCCTGACTAGGGACATTTATTTTGTAAACAACATAATACATAGGTAATTTTTCACCGTGAGTATATATTAAATATTAGGATTATTATCCATGTAGGAAAATATGTTTATCTTACTCTGAATCTAGAACATTGGCATTCCCCAAGTGACCAACCTGGTATACCTGATACACACACACACACACACACACACACACATATATATATATATATATATATATATATATATATATATATATATATATATATATATATATATATATATATATATATATAACATCTCACCAATACTGAGTACCTATCCATTATCTTATCATGAATCTAGTGAACACGATCACAATAGTAGACAAGGGTCGCAGGCATCTTGTAAAAGTACCTAAGGAACTCCCAGTGTGAATTTTGACATTTACTGGTGAATTACAATTCCTTGTAAACATAATATTATGGTGTGCTGAATAGTGAATTGTCTATTGTGAGAGTTATCAGAACGCAAGAAGTCCCTGCACTTTTGTATGAACACTTTTTGCACTACATTAAAAATGGTTAGTATTTTGAAGTATCGAAGCAGAATTACATCACTGAAACTTGGCATAGACAGCAATTGTGTAGTTAATGTTATGTAAATAAAGTTACCTAAAATGTGTGATGCTCTGTCTGGATCTCTCTCTGTATCTCTCTCTCTCTGTGTCACTCTCTGTCTCTGTCTCTCTCTGTTTCTCTCTCTCTCTCTCTCTCTCTCACACACACACACGCTCACAAACACACACACACACACACACACACACACACAAACACTTACCTTGTTATCTTCATCTTTTCCACTTTTGATCCGAAGAGTTGTTCCGAAATCTGAGTCCTGTACAGAATAAATTTTCAGGTTACCGGATCTGCCACGAGGGTTTGCCATACGAAATTTGTACGGAAGTTTCTTGCCAGATCACTACAGATATAAACATTATTCATGCATATTTATCTATCTATCTATCTATCTATCTATCTATCTATCTATCTATCTATCTGTCTGTCTGTCTGTCTGTCTCTCTCTCTCTGGGGGGCCCCGAGTGGCCGAGTGGTATAGTGGTATAAAGCGCACTCCGTTACGGATCACTGCCATCTCACCTCTGTCTGCGTGGGTTCGAGTCTCGGATTCGGCTAATGTGGGTATATGAGAAAGCTTGCCAGTAGCTTCAACAACAACAACAACAACTCTCTCTTTATATACATATATATATATTGAACTAAGATATATTCTTTATGTTGGATATTTTTCATCAAAGGTTTTGTAAGTTTTTATTTCTGTCTAGATGAAATATCTTTGGTATTTGCATTTAATATATTATGTCTCCATTTTACCCGCTTAAGTCTTGACATTCGCGAAGTTTCATTAAGAAGAAACTAGTGCAGTTGGATATCCAATAATTAGTATATTATGGTCATTCCTCAAAATACCGACTAAAAATTGTTTATATTGCAATCAGATGAACAAATTACAATGTAAAAAAAGAGATTGATTTTGACTATATAAACAGTAGAAATAAAGATGGTGTTCAGTTCCTAAAACAATCTATGCTTCTCACATGAATAAGCGTTCCGGCCTCTTCCATACAGCTATCACGATATAGACCTCGTGATATATCACGAGCAAATATTATGGTCTGGTTAAAAATATAAATATCAGGGTTTACCGATCTGTGTAATTCATGTCTCTATTGTAAATTAGCAGGAAGTTCAAGATCTGTATGTGGAAACGACGAACAAAGTATTGATGGAAAACGTTAAAGCTTCAAAACTACCACGAATAATTCTGATAAAATAAACAAGAAAGGTACTTTATTCAAAATAGGAACGCGAATTTTATGTCAATTCTTTTTCTTTGAATTTCAATTTTAATTGTAATGCATATCCTTTCTTCCTTTAATATTTGCCTATCTTTTCTTTCTTTCTCTCCCTTTCCTCTTTTAAACAGTTGCATTTGTCTCTCTGTTTTTCTTTTTGAATTTGCATTTGCAGCAGTTTTCTCTATTGTCCCTTTGTTTCTCTCCTTTTCCTATAGCTGCAATAATATTTGCCATCTGTATATTTAATTTGTGTTAGTATTTTCATATGTTTTATTTCATTATATGGTGTTAGAACGTAATATTGTATTTAGGGAATAAACTTGTCCAAAATTAAGTTTATTTTCTACTTTACCTGAATTATTGATTTCTTGTTATTATGGAGAAATATGAAACATTCATTTCGAAAGAATCTTTACCACTGGTGGGTGATTCTGCCAATCCTATCTCTATTAATATTTGAAGGACACAGAAGCTTCTCATAATCATTTCTTATCAGGTACTTTACCTTTATCTGAGAAATCTTATTCTAGTGAAAGTGTTCTTAATCAGGGAGCAGAGTGAGGCTTTGTTAATGTTCGTCTGCATTGTATACACTTGTTATCAGAGCTAATCTCATGACCCGTGACAACGGGAACAGTGTTTTCTTTGCCCTTGGACGGTATTTGTTTATACCAAGAAATGACCAATTTGAAGAAAATGTGGCTATTTCACTTGTAATTGATACGCATTTTTTGGATAAAAAAGTTGATCCTTTTGTAAACGAAATCCCTGATTTATACCCTACTTGTCAAGCCATTGAGCTATGGAAAAGAGAGCTCTTGAGAATGACGTTGATCAGAAATTATTTCTTTAGGTGACACATTGTTTGTCAGTCATTTGATGAGGTTATTTTCGCACTTCATACTGACCATTCAACAAATATTGGTCACAGTGATCCTCTTTTTACTACTCATTCTCTTTATTTTTAATCATGGTAACAAAATACACTCACTGATTGTCAAGCAGGAAACGCATCCTGATATCACTTGTTTGTTTCAGAGAGTTATTAGCGAAACTGAATAAACATTTGCACGTGTTTGTTACGTTGCAAAAAACGGGATACTAATGAGCAAATGGAGACCACCTGTGATACCTGTTGGTGACGAGTGGTCAGTGAACTATTGCTTTGTTGTTTCTAAGTCATTTAGACAGGTTGTTGTTAGTTTAGACCATGAAACTCTCTTGACATAAAGGATATGTATTGACTGAAGAAATGTTATGTTTGTAAATACTGTAGATCTTGTTACACTCGTAATATGGTAGGAAAACCAAATCATTAGATACCTAATTCTGACCTGCAATCAATTCACGCATTTCACGAACAATTTAGCAGAATAATAGTAGACTGTGTTCGTCTCTTACCTAAAACAAAGTCAGGCAATCAATACTTGTGGACCATAATGTGTGCATCCAGAAGATTTCCAGAAGCAATTCCTTTGAGGATGATTAAAACTAAGACTATATTAGAAGTTTTGATCAAGTGTTTTGTTCTCACTTCTTGGCCCTTCCAAATCTGTTCAGCCTGATGAAGGGTACAATTTTATTTCTCGAAATTTCCAGGACGTTATGTATGAAGTAGGGATTCAGTGGTTTAAATCTTCTGCCTGTCACCCTGACTACCAATAGGTCTTAGAATGATTGAAGAATATAATTAATTATTTACTTTGATACAGAAAAAGATTGGAACGAGGATATGCATTTGTTTTTGTTTTCTGTTAGGGGATCAGTTCAAGAATGACTGGATTTAAATCCTTTTTTAAACTAGATTTTAGACAATTAGGCAATCACATTAAAGTAACTGAAAGAAAAACTTCTTTCAATGAAGATCCAGATATTCTTGACTGTATCTCTGATTATAAATATGAGGTCTCAAAGGTGTGTCAAGGAGCAGAACTAATCTTTTATCTACTAAGTCAAAAAGTAAATTCAGATCTGATATAAATACAAATAGTTCTGGCTCTCATGGCTATACCTCCAAATCTTCTTCAGGCTATGTAGAATGGTCTTTCGTCAGTTAGAAAGGACGTAATTGATATAAAATATGTCAGTAATACTGTTGGAATGCGGCAAATAGAAACAGCATTGCCATTTAAATATGTTAAAGGAGTACATTGATAGAGATAGCCCTGTTAATTATTCAGTCAATTTAGTTGTAACTGTCCCACAAAATGAGGATTTTAATGATGGCATGTAATTGGCCTATCATGACTTTGGCTTAGTCAATCTTCGGAATTCATAAATATTGAATAATATGGAAAAAATGCTGTCCCATCTACAGCCACAGGAAACGAGTGAACTCTAACAGCTATTATGTTAATATAAGCAATTATTTCCAGATGTTTCAAAACGAACAAATACAATCTACCATGATGAAATTGTACATAATTGTTTCTTTTTACTTCAGAATTGCTCATTCCATTTCATAAAACCAGTCATAGTTTAATTAATAAAGTTGAGTTTCTGTTAATATTTATTACGATTCATTTTTTTTTTGGAAACAATATTCACTTTAATTGCAAAGTGCTCCATAATACCTTTTGACTAAATCACTATTTGGTGATTATTGTGAATTTATTCAAGTTCATTTTTGATTATGTCTATGTGATACATCAAGACCATTGGTACAAAATTACATTGAAGAATATAATTGGTTTGGAATACCACCGGAATTCATTCAAAAAGTCCATATGTTTGGACTTGTGATAGAACGTTTGGGATTTAATTCCCATTATTGTACTTTTTATTCTAAGTATAACTTATTTGGTTTTCGCTATTTTCTGCTAGATAGTTTAAGACCATGGACTCGTAACAGTTATCGACTTTGGAGCACAAAGTTATCTCATATCAACCGACCTGATATCTACCGTACAACATCCAGTTTTCAACAATCCAGAACCAAATTTTTTTATTAACCTGCAACAAGTTATCTAAAATCCATGTACCTGTTATCTACTATCAACATCAAGTTATCTGCTATCCAGTACGCAGTTATTTTATATCTACCTCTAAGTTATCTTCCAACCATCAACATATTACACAGTATATGACACCCATTTATCCACATTCTAGTTTCTTTATTAGCCACAGACCATGTTCACTGTACCCTGTTATCTATTATCCAGCAACCCGTTATCCAATATGCAATGCCCAGTTATCCACTATCCACCTCCCAGTTATCTACTACTCAGTTTATTTACTATTCTGTAACCAGTTATATAATTTCCACCAGCCAGTTATCTGCTATCAAAACACAGTTATCTACTATCCAGTACCCAGTATATTTAATATCCATTACCCATCGAACCACTATCCATGGCCCAGTTAATTTAATATCCAGCCCCGGTTGTCTGATATAAAGGATATGTATCTATTATACAATACTCGGTTATCAGCTATCCACTACCCAGTTTATTTAAAACCCAGTAGTAAGAGGCGAGTGCGAGTTAAAATTACATTTCCTGAATTTTACCTTGAGCGCAAGCATTAATGTTCCACAAAAATATACATTACAATTAATGCACATATGTCATTAGCGTTACATCAAATTCCTTGGAAGGAAGGCACATTTTTGGACATCATATGGTGTGTGTATATGTGGTGTGAATGTCTGTCAGTCGATAGTTGAGGAATGTTTCTAGCAGCCACTTCATCTAAGATGAGTAGTTTTATCAAACAAGGCTTCCTTTATTGATATATACATAGTTTGAAATGTGGGTAGTTCATGTACAGTAAATGTATCTGGTACGATGCGTAGTATATTCGGCTTAACAAAGATCAAACTGAGATGTCATCTAGGTAAGAACTATCAGTACAGGTAAGTAAAGTGTGCACCAGTAAGATAAAACCAGTTGATAGTACTTCGAATGTTCTGATATTACAGTTGGGGGATGGAGCCCAGTTACATCACCTAGTGCAAAACATTAGATGGGACTTGGACAAGCATCGGGAATAGTCGTTTTTTTTTTACACATACTCCTTAACGTAAATTTGATATGACTGTAACTTTCACAAAAAGAATGACTGCATGTGTTTTATATTGGATTAATTTAGCCTCCTATAGATTAATTATATTTATTAACTGAATCTTCAGTTTGATAAATATAGAAATGAAACAATGTAACTGAAGCAATAACAAATTGTCGACTAAGCTATCAGAAAAATGTCCAGGAATGTGCAGCCCATGGTGCAAATAAGGTACCCGATTATAAGCCACATTGTTTTTTGAATTCCCTATCTTAGTTGTCTGCCCAATTCTTTCCTTGTTTATACCATTAAAATAAAGAGTTACCCCCCCCCCCAATTTGGTTTCCGCGTCAAACTGAAGGTTTCGTATACGCGTGATTCCTCGGAAAAACTCGTGGCATATATGAACACGCGAAAGTAATTACGTCCTGAAAGTTTTGTATACGCGCGATTTTCACTTACTCATTTTGCTTGTTCCGGTCAGCCTGGTGTTTCGGACAGACTGAATCTACCCGATTATTTGTCGCTGTATGAAATAAACCAGGATAAAAAACGACCCTCAATAAAACTGAAATTTATTTATTTTTCAAAACTGTTGTTGATTTGGAGAAATGCGCCCCCTGAAATCAGCGCCCTAGGCTGCTGCCTAGTTTGTCTATATGGTAGCGCCGGCCCTGGTTAGTTGCACCTTGAAGATGACATTTATCAGATAATTGGCTAACCGTAAATTGTTTATTCATACGGGACCAAATCCATGTCACGCTACTGAAGACAGGTTTATGGTTCATCAGTCTTACCCATATGGTTTATTTAATTAGATCACCAAATAGCAGTGTTCAACCACAGACGATCAACTGAACCTTTACATCTAAGACAATGATTTTGCTTGCACGTGAATTAGCATTAAATAATCTGAAATGTAATTTATAAATACATACCTCGAAATTGAAAAAAATATTTTACAATGAAAGAAAATGGTACCTATGTACAGCTCAGTGAACAAAGCGTATGACTCGTAATGCTTTTGTATGTTCAGCAAATAACTTTCACGTTTTACTTCCTCACTTTATAATGGAGGTATAGTTTGGGAGAATTCGGTTTACAAACGAAGATAAAAGAACGAATTAGATATGAATAATATCTTACCCATGCTTTAGTTAGATAACATAGGTAACTCACTGTAGTCCTTTTTCATATCTCTATATTTTTGTAGCATGTTGAGTGCAACACAATGTTCCATCCATTCCATTGACACTATGTCTGTCACTGCAGGGTATCCAATGAAATTGATCCTGTTTCAGGAAGTGCTTGTAACCAAATCCTATTGAGATAAATCAGTAGTGAGTGGGGATACTCTAGGGAGAACGAGACTTCTATGTTAAATTTCGGTGTTTGTACCCTGGCGACAAGAGTAATTTAACATAGGGAATTTATCATGGGTGGGACTATATAGCGACATGGGATTGGGACTGTCAAGCGACAAGGGGAATTTAACATAGGGATGTATAGCAACAGTGTATTGGGACTGTCTAGCGAAAAACGGAATTGGAGAGGGGTGACGTCACGGTACGGGAAACTGGGGAAACAATGGCAATAATGTTGCAAGGGTCTGACCTCGATAGGGCGGAATTGTGTTGCAAGGGGTTGACCTGAATACGCGCTACTATAGGGACAAAGGTCAAATAGAGACATAGACATAGTGGCAGGGTTAGAGACGTGGTTAAAGACATATACATACATATATTTATTAACAGAGATCTATCACACAAAACAATCCACTAAATAATTTTAAGGTAAAGAAAAAATAGGCATCGTTTCGATTGAGTGAAATCTATCGCATCGAAAAGCGACTAAAAATGTAGCAAGAGAGAATGGCGTCTATTCGAGACAGTTGAAAAGTGCCCTTTTTTTCCTTTTTTGTTAACATCATTCAGTTAATATTGAGGGTATCGCACGGATCTTCTTCTCTTCCTCAAACTTCCTCTAACCTCTTGACCGTAAATTAGGACTCGCTTCAGACAGACTTGTCTCTCCACATATATACTTCATTTCCAAAGGCCGATTTTTGAGAACTGCCTATGATCAATTGACATGCACGGGAGTAGTAAAGTGGGGCACTAGAGCGACAATGGGAATTAGCATTACAAACCCCCCCTGGGCAAATATAGCGACAAGGGAAATTTAACATGGAGAGAAAATCGTGGGCCACTCTAGCGACAAGGGAATTTAACATGGAGAAAAAATCGTGGGCCACTCTAGCGACAAGGGGAATTGAACGTGTGGGTCTATTTAGGGACAAGGGGAATTGAACATGGGATTTGTTTTTTGTTTTTTTTTTAAAAAAAAAATTAAATTAAAAAAGGGGTAGGCAATTGAAAGTCATTCTCTTTTCGAGAAATATGGGTGGCCCTAAAAAGGGCCTTTGGATTTCTTCTTCTTCTTCTTCTTCTAACTCCTTAACTTCTTCCACCAAGTCCTCACTTTTTCCATTATTCCTTTCTTCTTCTTTTTCTCCTCTGGCATCCAGTCTGGATGGCCCAAGGCTCTAAACTTTTCCTGGACTTTGATCCAATTCTGATTTAGCCTTTCAAAATCAGCCTGTTTCTTTTTGTTTTCCTGATCTTTTCTTTCTTTATACCATCTCTCTTTAATCTTCTTTACCTCTACCTCCATCACTTTTCTCATCAACTCCTCTCTTTTCCTCAGTCTTTCCTGACCTCTCTCCACAAAAGAGCACTCTGTCCCATGTGACATTTTTTCAAGAAAGCACCTGACTTTGCTTGTGGTGTCAAGTGCTTCCTTTAGGCTTCCCACTCTGACATAGGTGGGATTTATCATACCTCTCAATCTCTTTTCCTCCTCTTCTATCATTTCTGCTATAACTTCTTTTGCTACGTTTAGGCATTTAGCGTAGTCCAGATACTCTGCTATCTTCCATTCTTTTTCTAGTCTCTCCACTACATAGATACCATCCATTATCCAGTTGTATATATGTACCAAATTGTTGAACAACTCACTTGCAACCACCATCTTCGTTTTTATTATTCCGTAGAATGGTTCGAACATCAAACCTTGTGGGTTCTTATAGTGAAAGCGCGGACGTGATGGAAAACATCCCCTCTAAAACATAAAATTGATCTTACCTAGATCATGACCAAACATCGCGCGGACGTGAAGGAAAACATCCCCTACTTTTCTCATTTCATATAATAAAACCCAAACTATACTCTTCACATACGCTAAGAAACAATAAACAAACCCATAATCTACTATCCACACAAACTTACGTGAGCAGTTACAAACACAAACACAAACACAAACATACAAACACACACACTCGCACTATGAAAAAAGAGTTAGTGTTTATATTCACACTATTCTACCTACACACATTGGCAAATTGATGGTTATTTCTTTTCTTGAGTATTGGGTAGCCCTGAAAAGGGCTGTTTTTTTTTTGAACTTCATGGACACCTGGTTAATGGTGGCACCTTCCAGGCCTGGCGCCACATACACATCTTGTTCCCCAGTTACTTTTTACTTTTTTTGGGGAGAGAGCAGAGGGAGGATAAATAGCTTCAGAATCCCAATTTTCGGTTTCTGGGATTCTGAAATTTCTTCTTCTTCTCTCCTTTTGCTCCTCTTCTTTGTTTCTTCTCTCCTCCTCCTCTTCTTTGTATCTTCTCTCCTCCTCTTCTTTGTTTCTTCTTTCCTCCTCCTCTCTCATCCTTCCCTCTTCCACAATGGCCTCCGCGGCCAGTTCGTTCAACAGGCGCCTGGAATATTCCAGATGCACATGAAGTTCCAACAGTTTCGTCAGTCTCGTGTTCATTCTGGTGTTGATCAATCAACAAGGGTAGCTGGACTGCCGAACGAGTTTCAATTTATACTAAAAGTGCGGACGTGAAGGAAAACATCCCCCCTAAAAAACATAACATTGATCTTACCTAGATCATGACCAAAAAAAAAAAAAACAACGCGCGGACCTAAAAGAAACACTCTCACTTTTTATACTGCTCATCACTATTCTAAAAAAATTTTCATTAATCACTTCAATAGACTATCCACATACGCAAAGCAATCCAATCAAACCCCAAAATCTACTCTCCCCACACCTCAAACAGCCAAAACAACAAAAAACAAACATCATATTAATCTACTATCTACACCAACTTACGTGAGCACTTACAAACCCACAATCTTATACACAAACACATACCCTCACATTTTTTAAAAAAAGAGTTAGTGTTTATATTCACACTACCTACACACATTGGCAAATTGATGGTTATTTCTTTTCTAGAGTATTGGGTAGCCCTGAAAATTTTTTTTTTTGTTTTTTTTTTTTTGTTATGGCAATCTTTTTTAGTTTCTAAGAATGCGATGTCCTCTGAGGATAGACTTTCTGGCGATAGGTCTGCTTCTTCGGAAAGAGAAGAAGAACTCTTTGGTGTCGATACGACAATCGACAAAGCCTCTGTCAGGTTCAGGTTGCTGCTGCTGCTGCTGTTGCTGTTGTTGTGGCTGTTGCTGCTGCTGTCTCTGAAGTCTGTACTTCTCTGTCCATTCTTCTTTGTCCCTGTTCACTTCTTCTCTGAAGAGCTCTTCTATCAGGTCTTCAGTGACTTTTAGCATTCTCACATTCTCTATTTCTTCTGGCTTCGGTATCAGACTGTGTCTGACCCTATGCAAATTCACGTAGGCTTCGTTGAGCTTAGCTAGTTTGGAGCACATCATCGTAGGAGGATGAGTCGACAATGGATGGTTAGACTGGAAACTTCCCCGGTTCTTAAAGTCAAAGCGCGGACGTAAAGGAAAACATCCCCACACGGTTTTCGAGTCGCAACGTTCAATGAGTGTCATGAGAGGGATAGTAAGAAATTAAAGAGCATCAATCAAACATTCTTATAGCTAAATAAAAGACAAAGGCATTTTTTATTTTTTTCAAAACACAACATTTTTTATTCAAAAATCACTTAACACTAACCAACAACAACTCTAACATATTTTTTAAAAATAATCCAACATTATAACATCAAACATTTTTCTTCAAATGCAGTCTACTTTAAACAGGGCTGACAACGTTGTGAATAAAATTGTGATTTCCACTGTTGGAAGTCATTAGGCCATTGATGGACACTACGTTTCCTAGCTTGAGACAAAAGATAAGCATAATGGTCACAAAACCATCGATCTACTTTCACATCATTCCTAGAAGAATGACGAGGATCAAAATGAGTCACTAAATGTTCTAAGGAATAGCCCAGGCTGCGATGATGCAGAAAATACACACAATATTGTCCACACACCAAGGAATCTGTGCCTTGTAATTTCACATTATTGAATCGGGTGGTTTGAGCATTTCTTCTCATAAAGTCGATGATATCGTCTTCCAAAGGGGGCAATCCGTACGAATCGAAATATTCCACACATCCTTCTTGAGGAAAGTAGACGGCTACCCAGTGGGTTCCTGGGAGATGACTGTCGTCCGTGTTGATCACGTAAACTAGATGGTCTTGAGGTTTGCGATGAGGGAGTTCATCTTTAGCACAGACGACAGGATTCCAAGAAGCCGTGTATGAACTGTGGTTCAAAAGGTAATAAAGTTCCCAGGTATCCATTGTTTTGTGTGTTGTTCTTTTCTTCTTCAAAGGTAATAATAAGTCATCAATTCGATCCTGGCTTTTTGCTTGAAAATGTCTGACAAATAACCGTTTCTTCGTTTCGTCTCCTCACTCTGATTTAGGAGAGCTTCGATACGATGGATCTCTTGAGTGGTTAATGGTTGGCAAGAATGTTCACGCAAGTCTTTATACCACTGATGCCACACGTCTTCGTCCGAGATGAGACTCCAAGCTTCGTCCACATACTCGTCCAATTTTTCTTCTTGACTCAACATCAGGCATTTATCGTGTTGAATTTGACTGGGATGATCGTTTTGACATCCATAGCAATTTTTCTTGATCAATTCCGTCATTTTTTCGTCCAAGTGTTTGGCAAAACAGGAGACTAAATGGGCCTCTTGTTCTGGCCATCTTGACTTCATGATGATATCTTCTTCGTCTTTCTGTTGGGATTCTTCTTTTACAGTTTCCTCACATTCCATCTCCAAAGTTTCTCCACTAGGTAAAGAGGGATAACAGTCTTCCATGGCTTCTAGTAATCTAGAATGACTTCTCTCAAACTGTTGATTTCTATGGTATTATCGAATTCTGCATACAGGATGACGTTCACTGTCTCGTCCAGTGGCTTTGCAAACTGAAGTTCCACACGAATCTGGCCAGATTTTATAGGGTGGAAATGTCCCTCGTCGCTGCCTTGGTCTGGAGTGAAATCAAAAGCCCACAAAGCATAACCTCCTGCATAATCGCCGTACGTAATGCCGTGACTGGTGTTGGTTCCTAACTGGCCGGTGGCTTCGTACAGGGACAAGTACGATCTCAAGTAATTCATCTTTGTGAGATGAAAGTCAGGTTCGAAAGGTCTGGTACACAAGGTCTTGCCATCGCGACTGACTTCGATTTTCTTCACGTCGAAGTGATGAAAGTTGAAAGGATTTTTAGTGAAGGCTCCGTTGAAGGCTGAATTCAGGACCATACCAAGGATTAAACGCTTGGGTAACTGTCCCTGGAACAGATGATCTTCGATCATGGAATGATGGCTAGAGGGAATGGTGAACGTTTTCACTTCCACACGTCGTATGGGATACTTGGCGGTCGTTCTGCTCAACGTTTGACTGATGTCGTTTCCCACTTTGGGTAACACTTCCACGCGTCGTATGTAGAGTTTGGCCTCCTCGATATTGCTTTTCGGATTGCCAGCAGCACTATCAGCCAACAAATGGAAAGCGGCACTGCTACGATTCAGTCTCAAGCGGACATTGACCCCGTTCAGCAAATATTTCCCTTGCAACCACATGTCCAAATGCAAACGATCCATCAGTTCTAAACTTTTGTTGACTCCTGTGATTTTGCTTCGTCTTTCCACAAAGCCGTCATTGTCTTTATTTGTTTCGTCAAACGCCTTCGCTTCGTCAGGTTCCCATAGCACACAGGCATTGAGATGAGTATTCTTGGCATCTATTCCGTACGTCAAGAGATTTTCCAGGTAGGCACGGTAAGGGTAAGTATCCATGCTGCTGCTGACTAGTTTGTTATTCAAGTACAAGTCCACTGAGCTGAACAAGGAATGCATGAAATTGTTGACGGGAGCTATATTCTCAGTGTCTTCTACTGCACCATTATCCTTATCTAGAACTTTGACTTTCAAGTACAAGTAACTGCTATTCAGATCGATGTAATCTTCGGGCTGTCTCTTGATTTCAAACTCGATGGGAGCGGAATCGGCCAGTGAGGAGACGGGGTGAAATTCCACCCATTGGGATTGTTGCATGGTCATCATCGTGGGGGGCATGGCAAACAGATCCAGTTCCGTCTTGGAACAGGCGCAAGACTCTCGGTGCATCATTTTTTTTGTTGCTGTGTCTCAATAATCGAAAACGTCTACGTCTCTAACGGTTCTTTTTCTTTTCTTGATCTTTCTCGCTTTAGACGTGTGAAGTCTGGTCTTCGTCGTCTCTTTCTGCCTTGTCCTTGCTGAATGCCTGATTCGGCAGCGTGCAGGGCATTTATAGGTGTGTCTCGGCGACCCAAAAGGTCTTTGCCCGTTTGCAGCAAGACATTTTTGCCTGCCCTCATGAAGGCTTCTTTAGGGTTTGGTTTGTCGATGATGACATTTTGGAGAAATTCTTTGCCTTGCGTCAGTGCGGCATCTTTCAAGGCGTGCAATCTGCGTGTCACCATCGGTTTTAACACTGGGGCCACCGAACGAAAGGCCGATTTTAACATATCTCCTAAACCGTGTCCTGGCTGTCGTGCAACCCCTCGGTACACTGGATACATGACTTACGAGTCGTGAGAAAACCGTTTTCGAAAATGGAGTTTCACCGTGACTTTTCCTTTGGTGAATGGAATATTTTGTCCCAAATCTCCTTTTATAGCAATGTTGACCGTGTCCAAATACGACTTGCTAACAGGCAAATAGTGAGGATGGACAAATTCGCGGTGAACGTGATAAGTGTTTCCACCTTCCTCGTCATTGGTCGTGGTACTATCCACTTTGAAAGGAATGACACGCAGTAATGGCACGGAGGTGTGTCCCACCACGTTGTACTCCACCACATCGGAATACACAAACATCAAATTCAGTCCTTGGTTCAGTTCTACTGGGGCACGAAATAACTTGCTAAAAGACTCGTTGTCGGAAATGACTGGCAATTCGTTTTTCTTGAGCATGGCCATCCTCATCTCCGTATCCCCACCCAACATGTCAAACAATTCAGGACAAAATACAATGGACACGATTTTACTCGGCTCAAATTTCATCAGGAAGCGACGAGCTGCATTGTGGTATTCCAGGGTGACCTTTTTTGGGCATTCTCCAAAGCTTTCAGAAACACGACATTAAACCTGGAGGCCATGGTGCTGACCAAATGTTGACCACTAAAATAATAGCCTCGGGGAATAAACAAGTGGTAGGTCCACGTTTTGAGTTTTATCATTATAGGATTTATTGTCATATTTGACATTGGGGTTATTCAAGTGCTTTTGCACTTGCTTGTCATGAACTTCCACATCAAATTTATTTTGATTGGCAAGGACATTGTGGACTTGGGTCGGGTAAATGATTTCCACTAAAGCCACTTCCCAATGGGCTTCGTGATCTAAGGGGATGGCTTGAGGTAATTTGGCCGTGTAACAGCACAACGTGTTCTTGGGAAACACCTCCATGGAACTGTCACTGGGTAAGGTTAAGTAAAATTGGTTTTCGTGACTCATAATTCCAGAGTTCTGTGGCTGTCCGAGGGGTTATTACTGGACGTCAGAGGCGTGTCTCCGCCCAAAATGGGGTTCTGGTTGTGGTTGGACTGGTGACTGGCACTGACACTGGCACTGGACACAAGGTTCCCTTGGTTCCCGTTCGAGGAGAATTTCAGGGAGGGATTGGGAAGCAGGTAACCGATGCAACTGCTCAATAAAATGGTCCAGAATTGTTTGTCTCCTTGTTGCAAACTCAAATTGGCAATGGCTGCCCCGATGACACAATACACCACGAAGATTTGGCAGAAAAAGACGATTTGCGTTTTAGGCACACGTTCTCCGCACCACACCCACAAGGGTTGTTTTTGTAAATCTTGCACAGAAGAACTAGGTGAAGGAGGAGTGGTCGACGTAGCTGCGTCTGTGTGAAAGGGCATGATGGTCACTTCTTTTTATAGTCGATGACTTGCGAAGCGTCGATCCAAGAATCAAAACTGGGCGGATATCCTTTCCAATGTAGTTTGATTTCTTTGACACGTCGTTTGCCCACTTTACGGGTTCTGCGTTCGAGAATGCTTTCGATGTCGTACACGTCGTCTTATTTTTTGGTGACACGTTGTAACTCGGGCAAATAAAACGTTCCTTTGAGCACTTCTCCGTTCATGTCTTCCAATTTATAGACGGCAGGATGACGGCCATGCACTCGTCCAGTGACGCGAAACAATTCGGTCGTCCAGTTAGGTAAGTAACCTTTGTCGAAAGTGCGTTTGGTTTTGCCAATGCGCACCCAATCTCCTACGGCCAACACTCCACTTTTCTTGGGGACAGCCCTCGTCGGGGACGTACCGAACAGGCGCTCGAACACCAGCACTTCGTTGTCGGGAGTCACGTCTTGCGGGGCACGTCCGATGCTTCGATGGTAAGATTGGTTGTACGCTTGCACCAGGTGCGGTAAGATGTCGTTGTACTTCAGAGTGTGGTGATGCGTAAAATATTTCCACATGCGTTTTTTCAAAGTGCGTTGAAAACGTTCCACGATGCTGGCTTTGGTTTCGGGATTCTCGGTGGTAAAAAAATGAATGTCACGTTTCTTTAATTCTTTTTGGAAAGCTTGGTTCAGAAATTCGGTGCCTTTGTCCGTTTGCCATCGAAGAGGGTGACGACCGTTTTGTTTTAACACCCGTTGCAGGGCTCGCACTAACTCGCTGCTCGATTTGGAAGTCAAGGGCACGACCCAGGCAATTTTGGAAAAGACGTCGATGACACAAAACAAATATTTGTAGCCACGATTGTAGCTGGCCAAATGAGAGACATCGGCTAAATCGGCTTGCCATTGATGATCGATGCCTTCCACTCGGGTGCGACTTCTGGCGAACTTGCGACGAATGGGTTTGTGTAAAGTGTAGGTAGCTTGTTCTTGTAACCATCGTTGCACTTGAGGTAAACGGAGACTTTTCAATCGAGTTTTGGCAGCACGATACAATTTTTGAACTCCTGCGTAACCTGCAGGATGGGATGGATCGTAGTAAATGCTGGCTAAGACTTTTTGCATTTTTTTTCTTTTTTGTGTTTGTTGGTGTGTTAATAAGACACCCACTCTTGGAGGATGCTACTCTTTTTCTCTTGGGGTATTTTCTTGGATTGCAATGCTTTGCGTGTGCGACCGGCAATAGGTGTTGAAGAGGAGGATGTCTGAGCAGGGGATATCGGTTCTTGTTTCACTTCTGTCTTCACTTCTGTCTTCACTTTCTTTTTCTCTTGTGATGAAGAAGGGGTGGCCATCATCTTTTTAATCCATCCAATTCTGGAGGTAGGTGGTGTTGTTAACTTGCGTACTTTTTCTGGTGGAGTTTGAAACCCTTCTTCTTCTTCTTCTTCTTCTTTTCCTTTTTCTGTCTTGGTCACTGGTAGTGGTGGTACTGGTATTGGTACTGGTACTGGTACTGGTGATGGTGCTGGACTTTTCATCAAGGTCTTAAAATCTTTCAGAGTGGGTAGAGCTGTTTCGTCTAAAGCTTTCTGGTGAAAGAGTTGCAGTTGTTGCAAGAGTTGACCGTACTTTTGCGATTTTTCTGTTTCGAACAAATCTTGGCGATCCATCAAGGACTGCAATTCGTGTTGTAACTGGGACATCTCGCTCAAATTGGGATTGGGAGGTAAATGCGGGGTGCGTTGTTCTTGCCACCGATGGTATTCCATCCATCGTTTGTAAGGCACTAAAGCTAGTTTTCGTCCTTCCATGGGGTTGTCAGGGGTCGATTCTGAGATCTTGGGACTTCCGAGGGCCTTTTTATCTTGCTCCCGCCAGTCCTCCCAACATGGTTCCCAAGACTCCTTTCAGTATGGGACCTAACAAGAGGGGTAAAATGCCTCCACGTTGGACCAACATCTTCTTTTGACGAATGGGAATTTTCTTTTGAACCATTTGGCGAAGAACGTGACGATGTTTGCTTAAGCATTGTTTCTGGTGTTTGGACAAAGGGATCGTGCCTTTCAAAACGTTCAAACAACATTCGCACACGGTATCGATGACCTCTTTGGAGGCTGATTGAATGAGTTTTTTTCGTAGAGGTGGAGAAGCTTTGGACAGGACAGATAACATGTCCCCATGTTTGACTAAACGTGGTGGTAGTCCTTTTCTTTTCTTTCCTTGGGGTTTTCTGGAGGGTGACATCTTTGAGTCTTCAGGAACACCAAAAAAACACTGATACCCCCGACTTGGTCACAGGCCTTTTTTATACTGGAACGCGTCGCCACTGATTGTCTTGACGTCGTATCAGTTTGAGGACAGGCATGACACGTCGTGGAGGGGTACGCAATGGACTAAATCGAGCCAGTTCTTGCTTGGACAAATCCAGTAAACTTTGTAACATGCCCGATCTTTCATGGACTTTGATTTTGGGAGAAGGTACTTTGTGAGCAGCAGCCACTGCCACTAAATTGGAGGGTCCTGCCACTGGGGAAGTTCTTTTTGGGGTCATCAACGGAGAAGTTCTTGGTGTGATCAACGTCTCCAAGTACTCTTCAGTTCTTGGTGTCATTAATGGAGAAGTGGATGAACGTGAGGCTGCCGGAGACGCAGTCACTGAAGTGGCAGGTCGTGGTTTGCGAGTGTAAAGTTGCGTCCTGGCCGAAGTGCCTCTCTTGCGACTAGTTTTCTTCTGTGGTCTTTTCTTTTTCTGGGGGCTTCTTTTCTTTTTCCGGTGTGGTGTCTGGTAAGAGGAGGGTCCCGCCACTGGAGAAGTTCTTCTTCTCCATGGGGACCTGGTCTTTTTCTTTTTCTTCTTGGGGCTTCGTTGGACTTTTTTCTTGGGAATAACTTTGGGGGCATTAGGATCCCATCTTAAGAGAGAGCGAATGATGACCCCTCCTAGAGTACCACTCTCTCCAGGTTTCAAAATGATTTGTTTTTTGGTTTGAGTGTCGGTGCGGGGATCGGCCAGTAGGACCAAAGCGACTTTGTTTCGATCGAAAAAGCGTTTGGTTTGATGAGGAATCTGAATGATTCCTTGGAGTATTTGACGTGCCGTCACCGTGAACCATCGTAAGACTTCTTTGAGACTAGCTTCTAAGACACGAGCTCGTATTTGTGGATTTTTTTCTCGACTGATGCCATACAAGGCACGAATCAATTTGATGGGAAGATGCGACTGAAGGGACGTCATGTTCACACTGTGTGTGAGACAGACGAAAGGGGTCTGAGGATTTTATAGATTTTTTTTATGTGGAGTGAAGTTAAGTCGAGGACGGAGACGTGTACAGGACAGGCCCTCCGTCTTGGCACCAGTGGTGAAACAAGTGGGTACGAAATCGCAAATCCTCGGGGGTTGTCGGTTTCAGATCGACGAGTAAATAGGCGTGTGGCGTTTGAGTAGCATCGTAGTACGCCTGAGTCAGCCAAGGCGTTCCTAACTGTTTGGCTAAGACTTGCACTTGCGATTTATCTCGAGGGCTTTTAAACAAGACCACGTAATGCGCATTGAGACTGATGGTGCGATGGGCTTTACTTTGTTGAAACAAATTTTGGGTGATGTAAACGACACTGGCATTACTGTGATGCCCTTTGCGCGTGAACCACAGTTTAATTTCTTCTTCGTCTTCTCCTAACATGTCGTCAAAAATGACCAAATGGGTTTGACGGGAGTCAGAGACGATGCCGTCGTCTTCTTTAGGAATGCCTTCCACAAACACGATGGAATCGCCTTGACTTTCTCGCAAGAGGCTGTACGCCGATTGCCACTCTTTGTAACACCACACGATCCGTTGAGGTGGCCGATCGATCAAATGATGTTTATGTTCGATCAAACGTTTGACGAATTCGGTTTTGCCTGAATCGCTAGGTCCAGCAATGAGCATGTTAAAAGGATGGCGAAGATACAAAGCCTCCCAACTGGCACGATCTAAGTGTTCGTCGATGACTTTGACAGTAGAGGAAGAGGGAGCAGAGACAGCAGAGGTAGCCATAGTGTGAGAAATGTCACTTGTGACACGAAAACAAACAAGACAAGAGTTTATATACTTTTTTCAGAACACGTTTATTGAATGTTTTTTTCAAACATGAATACGAAAGACAAAAATACATAAAAGCCAAAGGCTTAAGTACAAGGATAAAAGGGACATGATAACCATTAACGTGGAATAAACACAAGTGTCTGTACAACAACATGTGTTGGGTAATGTTCTAACCAGTTCTATAGTAGGAGGTAAGGTCACACAAGTGTCCTCCCGAAAGGGTCTTTCAGGCCTGTCCACGACAGTCCCGTCCTGGGTGACGGGTTCTTCTGGCACCGTCACTAACACGGGTTGAAAAGTAACTTTTTTCCTTGAACAACTGTCGTGCATACTGGGCCACTTCTTGGGTCCAAGCCTCAAAATCCCATTCTTTCCAGGCACGGAGATCTGTCCAATGGGGATGTAAGTCACAAGTTACACACACATCGTCATACACGTCTTGGGTAGCTAAAAGTTGACGAATCTTTTTTTCCCGTAGAGGTCGAGAAGTATCCAGATGAAAACGCAAGGCTTTGAGCAAAAGGAGTTTTTCGTGACCATTTAAGGCCATTGAGGTGGTAAGTACTGATCGTAAAGAGTCCACAAGGAATCGGCTGGCAAACGAAATCCCAGAAAACAAGTCACTAAGACACACACCACTTGTCGTCCCAAATTGAATGGATACAGTTCTTGTAATAATCGATGGTAATGATCCACGGTTTGAATATGGTCATTGAGTTCCTTCCACGGAATCTGTTCAATAATATGTGACATAATCCGTGGCATGGCAACTTGATTTTATAGTCTCTTTGTTTCGGAAGCAATAAAGGTAATTTCTAACTAGACATGTTCGTTCTCCAGTAGGGAATTTAAATGTTACATACTGTAACTGAAACGTCAGAGTTTGTCTAGATGTTTCGTCTTTCTCTAAGCAGATTCCATGTAACAAATGTTGGTAATCCTTTAACTCGTGTTCCTCAATACGTTGCAGTAAGTGAATCTCGAAGTAACCAAAATTACGAACGTCTAGTTCATCATCATTCACAAACTGAAAATGTTCAACAAGGTCTGACCACTGAAAAAATTTCTGACGAATCAGTCCTCTTATACCATTCAGGTACCAGTGGTTAAAGATCTGGTGACGTAACGGATGCAATTGTACTTTACGTTTGACTTGTATTTTGACCAGCTCTCGGTAAATCCTTTCTCTCAACTCCTCAGGCAAGCCCAAAATGTTCTCTTGTAAAGTATCCATAAGTATATACACTGTTTTTGGAATCCTTGGGTGGTGGCCAATAGCCTCGTTTACCTTTGTGCTTGATGTAAGATCCACTCATAATCAGTCTTCTTATACTTTGGAACAGAGCATAATTTAAAAACGGTTGAATCACTTTGAGTTTGCGTTTCGCTTGTATTTTAATCAGTTCTCGATAAATGCGTTCTCTCAACTCCACAGGCAAGGCACGAATGTTCTCTAGCAAAGTATCCATGAATAGGTCATACTAAATCCTCTTTTGTCTGACACAAGACATGTACTGTTTGCACAGACATGGTTTCAATTCAATGTCGAATCTAAATCGTTTAGTTACTAATTTACACGTTACAATTCGTTCAGAAGTTTCCTCTTTCACCAAGTTGACATTGTGTACAAGATGTTGGTAATTCGTTAACTCTTCCTCTGGAATTCGATGCAGTACGTTTACAATGTAGTAGATAGAATCGTCAATACCAAACCATTCCTTTTTAAAACCAGGAGGTCGTTGATCAATGTCTGTCCAATGGAACACTTTCAACTCAATCAGTCCTTGTATAGCATTCAGGTACCAGTGGTTCAAACACCGGTGACGTAACGGATGCAATTGTTCTTTACGTTTCACTTGTATTTTGACTAGCTCTCGGTAAATGCGTTCTCTCAACTCCACAGGCAAAGCACGAATGTTCTCGTGTAAAGTATCCATGAACAGATTATGGTAAGTTACTTCAATGTCTCGGTCCCACTAAGGGTAAGTAATGACAATTCGGTGACCATCGAGCATGTTCTACGTAGGCCGAATCTTGCGGTTCCCAGTAATGAAGTGACACACCGCAACTGAAGCACTTGACTTTATCTCCTTCGCCCAAGTAGAAAAATCCGGCTCTGGGGGTCGGTCCTCCCAGATACTTAGGCCATTTTCCTTTGAACGATTGAAGACGATTTTCAAAGTCGCAGTATTCCGACACACGCACAGGAAACGAATATTCGTCTTTCACAGGTTCGTTTCGATGAGGGTTGGGTGACATGAACAGGAGTTTGCTCAGAGCTGGATGACATCCGTAGGGGGGTAGACGTGAAGGTGAATATTCCCCTTTAAAACGAAACCCAGTAAAATGTCCAAGAGGACGAGCGGCATCACTTTCGCATCCCTCAGGTTGGACACGCACAGCATCCCTTTCCTTGATAGGGGTAGTGACACTAAAGTTCCCATGATGCTTTACGGCATCGCTAAGGTCACAACGTACAGCTTCGTACCCATCGCAAGGCTCACAATCGCATTCCACTTCAGAAGCCTCACACTTGAATTGTGCCTTTCTAAGCAACTTGTTTTGTGTTTCTCTGAAAGTATTCATCTTGTTCCCTCGATCTTGGTAGTCCCAATGAACTATCGATCTTGCCTAGGGTTCCTTTTTAGATAGAGACCAATACCGACGTGTCCATACGGTAAGGTGAAATGATTGGGAAGTCGAACTCGCTTCTGGTACACGATTTGATAGACTTTTTCCAAGGGTCGACTGACGATGTGGTGAGTGGGTAAACGTACAATCTTGTTCGGTTGGTAGGTGGTCACTTTAAAGTTACCATCCTCTCCCGATTGCAAGGCTTCTTTCAATACCCCAAAGCTGACCACACGACTGGTACGATAATTCAGAGTCAGTCCTTTCACTTTACACTCTGTGTGCACTTCTCCTTGTTGGTCCCGGTATTCGTAGCCGTAATTTTTAGGACCGCCACTCGCGAAACTTAGAATCTTGTCGTCAGGATGTTCGTCTGTCCAGGCTCCTAAACGGTCTCCTTCGATGTTAGGGTGTTGCTGACCCGGTCGATCGATGTAGATGCAACTGTCCGTGTCAAAGTACAGGACGCGTTCCCCTAACAGTTCTAAAGCTTCGTACAATTTTAAGCGAGCACGAGCTGTCACGTAAGCCGCAATGATGACATTTCCAAAAGGGTCGTCTTGTACAAAGTCCAGATCTTCTTCGTAATTGACCAAGATCAAATCCTCGCGAACGACGTCCACGTGTTTCATGTATTTGGTTTTGTCGTGAATCATCTGGAAGTAGCGGGAAGGTTCTGTCAAATATTCCGTCTTGGGTAAACACGGTCGTTGTGCCATTTTACCCCACAAGCAATTTAACATCACTTTGGCAAACGATCGCCTGCCTTCGTTTTTCTCGATGTGGTCTAAAGTGATGCCTTCTTGTTCATAGTATTTCTCTTTGAATTGTATTTGGTCTTCGGGAGTGTGACACCAGGACGGATAGCCGCTGGCTTCTTGTTTCAGTTTCAAAAAGGCATCCACGTAGTCGGCGAAAATACCTTTCTGACTGGGATCACCCTTGTGGTATTGTTGTGTCTTGGGAAAGTGGCAAATTTCGTACACTTCTAACAGTTGGTATCCCATGTCAAGAGCTTTGAACAATTCTACGCTGACCCAGGTTCCCGTCAAGGCCCGTTCTTCCTGGGTGTGCTGACAAGGTTGATCTTGGTTGCACGTTTCGGCACAAGTACGGCACAATGGAAACATCAGTTTGCCTTGACAATGGTGAGGTAAGACGGGATGGTATAGGTTCGTGGGAGGCAAAACTTTACACTTGATCAGACCTTCGTATTGTCGAATGTTTTTCAGGTCGATGTGTTCCGTTAACAATTGCGGGTGCCCTACAGGAAAGCGACAATATTTGCACACGTAGGGATACAGCGAACACACGTCCAAGTATTTGATTTCTTCTCCTTTCTCTTCGTCGGCTCGGTACAGCAAACAGGTGGCATTGGTCCTTCCTCCGTACAAACTATCCCTCGGGTTCAGCGGGTCCATGAACTGGTAACTTTCCACGAGGCGTTTAAACTCGGGATTGGTTTTCATACGGTGATCGTACTCGTGTTCCTACATTTCCACCACTTGGTATCCTTGCTGTTCCAACTTTAGGCGACGCTGACATGTGTCCTGGTACAAGTCTTCCATGGTTCGTTGTAAAAACTGATTTTTAGTGCTACGGTCAGGGTAACAGACGGGACATCCGTGAAATAAGCAACCGTTAAACTCCTACACGATCTTGGGGTTTTCTAAGTCCCAGCCATCAACCGAATGCGTTCCGATGGTCTTTTCACCCCCTCCGTTGCGGGCATGCTGAATCCATTTGTCTTCCTTGTCGCACAAGTAATGTAACCAACGTAGGGCTTTGACCGAGTATTGACGTTTGACAAAGTTGGTCGTTTGGTGTTCCAAGTCCACGATGTGGTGACAAATGTGACATTTTTTCTTTCCTCGACATACGTGTGCCTTGGCATTATTGGTAAGTATGCCTTGTCCACAGGTAGGGCACAATCTCAGCAGTTGACAAGCACATTTCTTCTGTGAACCTTGCGTCTTCAGATGTTGTTGGTAACAGGAAGGGCTGACAAACGTGCGCAGACAAGTTGAACAAGGCACTGGTCCTTCGCTCAGACAGGGTGGAGAGGCCAAACATCCTGGGCATTTCGATCCACAATGCTTGTGTTGCTCTCGATTAGTATAACCAAGGTCACATTTGTCACAGTAATAACTGTATCCCAGGAATCCGGTGATACTGGTAATGGTATCGAAATGTTCATCGTGATAATAGACATGAATGTATTTTCCGTCCTTAAAGTCTTGACCTCGAAACAACAGAGGTCCGCACACTTCTTGAGGGTGCACTTTCAAGGTGTATCGTGGAGCTAGGGCATCTTGGAATTTTTGCATCTCAGGAATGCCACAGGGTGTGTCTTTGGACAGTCCGGCTTGTTGCAACAGGAGTTCTGCTTCGTTTCGCTGTTTGACTCGATCGGATCGTTGAATAGTTTTCCAGGCTCTTTTCCATTCTGCCGTGTCGTTCTTGTTGGCATAGGTTCGTCCCACCACGATGGCTCGAGCTAAACACATCTGGTCTTGAGGATTGTGAATTTGGACAAGGCTACGCTTAATGCTGCGAAGCTCGTTCACCAATAACATCTTTTTGCGTCCGGTCCCTTGAGGAGGAGAGACGTGGGTCATGTCCAGTGTGGCTTTTCCATCGGTGATGTCAAACTGGTCATTAGATTGTTGCACGTGTTGAATCTTGTCCATGACTTTGGAAGCGGTCAATTCTGCAGAGGTGCTAAACTCAATCCAAACAGGGGATTTCAAACCGTCGTGTTGTATGGAAAGTCTCAAGCGATCGTCTTCTTTGGGTTGACATTGTCGCTTGAGTGCGGTGAGCAAAGAATCCCACACCCCAGTGATAAACACTTCTGCTTTCTCTAACGGCACTTCAGCCTTGAAATCTTTAAACTTCACGGTGTATTTGTAAGCCGTGGTTCTAAATTTTCTAGAGGAGCGCTTTTCCGTCTCTCGAATGGAATAGTATTTTCAGGGTTGACTAAGGGTGGTGAACTTGGTTTAGAGGGTTCGGATTCTGGTTCACTCATGTCCTCTTCAAGATCACTGGCATGAATTTGTGCCAAGATTTCAGCCCTGGTCCGAGGCGATAGATCACGTTTCTGCCTCTTACTTTCTTCTTCTTCTTCTTTCTTCTCGAATGAATGGGATCGTTTCATCTTGAGTGAAAAACGTCAAATGACTCAAGTTTAAACACCATAGACTAATTTATAGTCATGTCAGACCAGCGCATATAAAAGGGTGTGTGTCTTGTCCTTTCACTATTCATTTCACTCTCTAACCGAGCACAACGATGGAAGAGACTAGCCAAATCGAACGTTTCGTCAGAGCTTTGCGAGGGGTCATTAGAAAATTCTCTTCAGACCAGCCGACGGACTACTCTCCTTCCTTTCGAGATAAAAGTGAAGATACTTGCTATATCTGTCAGAAGAAAGGGCATTGGTCTTCAGAGTGTCCAGACCGTCAAAAAAGAAGAAAAAAAAACAGGGGCTAAAAAAGACAAAAGTCAAGATACCTGTTATTATTGTCAAGAAAAAGGACATTGGTCTCCAGATTGCCCAAAAAAGAAACAAGAGGAGTCAGAAGAAAAGAGGAATTCTTCAGAAGAAGAAGAGAGGGATTCTTCGGAAGAAGAGAGGGATTTTTCAGAGGAAGAAAGCAGACAGGTGAAGAAAAAGAAACAGGAGAAGAAAAGAAGAAGGGAAGAAAGTGAGGAGGAAAAAGAGGAAAAGAGTGTGACGGTGAAGAAATTTAAAAAACAGAGAGACTAAACAAGGAGACAGAAGAAGTCTATGAACTTTTTAAAGTGTTGTGTTGTGAATTGTGAATTGGATTGTAACAATGGATAAAAGAATAAATTGATTATATAAGTAAGTGTCTTTGAGTTTTGATTTTAAAATAAGAAGCTACACTCACGCCCTCATACAAAGACACGTACTATAGGGGGTAAAATTTGTTGTTGTTTTTTTTTTTTTTTTTTTGAGTTATTGGCAAATTGAAATTGTATTTCTTTTCGAGAAATGTGGGTGGCCCTGAAAAGGGCCTTTTTATTTTGGTGCAGGGGTGAGTTCAAGCAATCAGCTTTAACTGCCTTAAGCCTTTGCCACGGCCAAGGCCTACTTCTGGACTGCGTAATGTTGATGATGATGATTGGGTTGAAATCACTAAGGGTGGTACGGTAGGCTTAGTCACAGGGTTGACGTGTTTAGCTCGGGAAGGTCGTATTCTCTTCGGTCGTAATAAAGAAGTCTGATACATTTGTTTCAGACTCCTTAACTCCGCTAAAATGTCCAACAGTACCGTGACCGTTTGATTTTCACCCTTTTGTTTCTTTGATGCTACTTCTTCTTGCTGTTGCTGCTGTTGTTTTTTTCTTACCTCTTCTTCTTGCTGCTGCTGTAGAAGAAAAGCTTGTTCCGCTTCCTTTTGTCGTTGTATAAATTTCTCCAATTCTTCTTTCTGTCTCTGTCTAAAATTCTCCACTTGCGGTAATGAAGAAGGTAACGAAGGTTCCGGAAAAAGTTCTTGCGAGGTAAGAAAATCCACAAAATCCCAATTCACCTCTTCTGAAAGTAAGTCCGGGTTCCCTTGGGCAGTCTCCCCTGCTGGTGCACCCCAATGGATCGTTTTCTGAGTTTCCGTCATGTTGAATCACTGTCGCATAGATTGACTGTACACAAGCGCTTGCGAATCTATATAGACCACGTGACGTCACAGACTGCTCTCTTCGGATTGGATGCGGGCTGACTGAATTTTGTCACGCGTGTTCGGATTGGTGAATGAACTCAATCCGTTTCAATCCTTCCTCTACCTATAAATAAGCGCAGTTCACTGCATTGATTCACCTGTTCTCGTCGGTTCAAGATGTGGACCACAGTCGAATCATCCACCCTTGTGTCTTCCATGATGTTTAGGACGGACATGCTCATGTATGTCCGGTCCAAGTGGACCGTTGTCGACAAGTCAGACACCAGTCTGTGGATACGAAGAGTGTACGTAGAAAGACAAGGTTGCCTCAAGAGGACACTGATTTATGGCCCTCGAGTAAGACGCAGCTTGAGGACAAGAAGATGCCGCAGATGCCCTTTATGTTAATGGATACATTAACATAAACCCAAAGGCCCTTTTCAGGGCCACCCATATTTCTCGAAAAGAGAATGACTTTCAATTCCCTACCCCTTTTTTAAATTAAAATTTTTTTAAAAAAAAAAACAACAACAAAAAAAAAACAAATCCCATGTTCAATTCCCCTTGTCCCTAAATAGACCCACACTTTATTTCCCCCATGTTCAATTCCCTTGTCGCTAGAGTTGCCCACGATTTTTCTCCATGTTAAATTCCCCTTGTCGCTAGAGTGGCCCACGATTTTTTCTCCATGTTAAATTCCCTTGTCGCTATATTTGCCCACGATTTTCTCTCCATGTTAAATTTCCCTTGTCGCTATATTTGCCCGGGGGGGGGGGGCTGTAATGCTAATTCCCATTGTCGCTCTAGTGCCCCACTTTACTACTCACGGGATAGCCCGGGTAGAACAGCTGGCGATAGGAGGATAGACGATTCTACGATAGTCCACATCTTGTGACTAAAACAGATCAATGGAATGAGGTGAACCGCAGTTATTTATAGTGGAAAAGCGGATCAAAACGGTTTGATCTCTTTCACCAATCCTAACACACGTTACAAAATTAAGTTACATAGCGGAGTCTGTTTTCCAATTCGAAGGGAGTTGACTGTGATGTCACATTTCCTATATAGGTGCGTTTGCGCCTGTGTACAGTGAATCAATTTAACAGAGATAGAAGATGACGGAAACTACGAAGGCGATGAATTGAGGTGCACCGGCCGTGGAGACGAGGAGTGATGACATAGCAGCGGATACTAAAACAACCACAGTTTTACTTTCAGAAGATAACGACTTTAATTGGGACTAAGCGGATTTTATCTCTTAACACGAGTTTGTTCCGGAACCAGCACCTTCTTCGCTGTCTCCTTCCTTTCAGTACGTCGAAGATTTTAAACAGATGCAGAAATAAGAATTGGAGAAAGTTTTGCAACATCAGAAGGAAACAGAAGAAGCCATTCTCATTCAACAGCAACAGGGAGAAGAGGAAGAAGAAGCAAGAAGAAAACTACAGGAAGAAGAAGCAGACATGAAACAAGGTCTAGGGGAGAAGGTGGACAGGATAAGTCAAACGGTGATGGTACTCTTAGACATTTTGACAGAGTTAATTAGTCTGAAAGCAATGTATCAGATTTCTTTAATACGGCCAAGAGAAAAAGACCTTCCCGAGTCAAACACTCCAATCCCTTTCACACTCCCGCTACACCGGAGATACCAACGCAGGTGATTTCTACCAAATCATCGACAGTAGCAGGTCCAGAAGTAGGCCTTAGCCGTGGTGAAAGGATAAGGCAGTTAAAGCTCATTTCTTACCGTGCCTATTTTGTTTTCTAAAACAAAACCACACAACTGTCCTTTTCAGGGCCACCCATCTCTCTCGAAAAGGGACTACTCAATGTTTGCCAAAATCAAATTAAACTCAAATTACATTTTTCCCCATGATGTACTTGTGTGAGTGCGTGAGAGTAGAACAAATTTATAAAAATCAAAACCAAGAGACCTTTACGTTTTTCTTTCTGGTATATTCTCTGTAAAAAATTTACAATCCCAAAAGTTCATTGACTTTTTCCTTAGACCTCTTTGTTTTTTCTATCTCTCCTTTTTATGAATGTCTTTGCTGTCACTGGTTTTTCCACTTCTTTCTCACTTTCCTCTCGTCGTCTTTTCTTCTCTTTCTGGACGTGTCTAGGTTCTTAAATTTTGGAGGGTGCCGCTTCTTCCTGTTCGGAATCCCTCTCCCCCTCTTGCCCCTATTGTTTCGTAGGGCAGTCTGAAGACCAATGTTCTTTCTTTTGGCAAAGATAACAGGTATCTTGACTTTTGTCTCTTTTGACGCCTGTCTTGCTTTGACGTTGTGGACATTTCGAAGACCAAAATCCTTTCTTCTGACAGATATAGGAAGTATCGTGACTTTCATCTCGAAAGGAGGCGGAGTAGTCCGTCGGCTTCTCTGAAGAAAACCTCCGTATGACACCTCACAAAGCTCTAATCAGAAGTTCAATCTGTGTTGGCTCTTCCATCTTTATGGTAGGATTGGGAGTGAAATGAATGCTTTGAGGGGAAGACACATACCCTTTATATAGGGAAGACTCTGACCTTAAATTTATATATAGGGGACCATGGCGTTTAAAATGTAGTCAATGTAGTTAACCAGAATGAACGGGGAAAAGTCGTAGTTGGACAGTCTATGGTTGTGAGAGTTTACATTGTGGACACAATATCTGTATGCATCATAAAATTTCCATGTTTAAATTAGAATAACGTAGCAATTAGAATAAGTCATGACACTGACAGAATGGTCTAATGCTTGTTTTTGTTGGTTTTAACGACTCTTTAAACACATTATTGACTTTATCATGCCGAGCAAAAGGGAGCTAGTTCCTTTCAGAAGGACACATAGAGACAGTAAACCTGGTCTTGTCGGATGGGGTGGGGTGGGGGGGAGCAAAAGAATACGTACAACTTGGATCAAGATTGCAACGCTGAACCAAGTAATCAGCAGCGGTTCCACAGAAACCATTCCATACACAAACATCTAATAAATTAAATTTTTTATTTATCAGCTTTGTACAATGTTACAAATCAAAAGACCTTTCTTCTTGTATCTACCCAGTAATACAAGCATTTTATCACTTTTTAGATTTTGATGCAAAAAATCTGTTATGTATGGCAAGCATGCTTTACAAAAAAAAAAAATGTATACTGGGCTTTATACAGGGCCTCAGATACGACTCTGTCGGATATCAGGTTTAGAGGCAATGCACAGAGCTAGCCCTACGATGATACGGCATGAGCATGTATTACCCTAGGTGATTGATCATTACATGTAAGACTAAGATTCAGTTCACGTAAGATTTGCCTCCCATTGAAACAGCTGTTGAATGTTATCACGGTCATACTGCCATATCATAAAAATAATAGTTTAAATATTTCTGATAATAAGTATAATAATTATTTTTAGGAATAGTAATATTACAAAATGTAGTAGTATAAAATAGTATAAATATAATTTATTATGCAGATGGCGTTGCTTATACGGTTTCTGATAATTGTGCTGTTTTTTAATATATATTTTAAATTATTCGGACTATTCTATATCGATTTCAATGCAGACAATTAATTCAAGGGAAGTAAATCTAATCGTAGATGACGTTAAGATTACCCGCATACTTTATAATTATCTCCCTTTGAGATGAAGATGCCACTACTGCAACTTTGCAAATTTCTAGATAAAATGCCACTGAGAAAAACCGTAAGTTTTCATAACTGAATCACACTTAATTTAGGTTGCATTTCCTGCGCTGTACGTCAACGTCACATTCTTTACTTGCAGAGATCGAACACAAAAGCTGAGATTACAGAATTTCACGCGTCAGGCTTTAAAATGATGTAACAACCCAGACGAGTCATACCAAAGATTTATAAAAATGGTTCTATCAGCTGCCTCGCTATGTGCTCACAATTAAGGGGTTAGTGTCAGGACTGGTCTGCCTGGTGTCAGCATAATGTGGCTGGGTTGGACATCATGTTACGTGTCTGCGGCATGATGCACCAGTGCTAGACATCACTATAAACTGCCATGCTGCAGACATATATCGTAGCGATATGACTAAATTTGTTGAAGTTACGTTGAAAATCCTAATCACACACACACACACACACACACACACACACACTATTGACGTAACAATGAAGCGCATCACGCTCCACAGCTCATTTTCCTTCAGAATATATTTGTACCGGAAGGCCGCTTTGCCCCGAGGATACCGTAAAAGTTAGTACATTGTCTTGAGACATTAATATATGAGAATGATTACTGAATCGTACGCTACATCTGGTAGTAACAAAATAGAGCACTTAGAAATTTCGTATCTGAGATAGGCAAATGCCTTCTGTACCCCATGATTCTACTTCTTTTACCCTGATATTCACAATCGAGTGTATGCTCGTTGGGGAAGTTACAATAATTTCTAATGTTAGAGTGAAAGTTTTTGCAACAACGTATATATATATATATATATATATATATATATATATATATATATATATATATATATATATATATATATATATATATATATATATATATATATATATATATATATATATATATAAACTTTCACTCTAACATTAGAAATTATTGTAACTTCCCCAACGAAGAGAGAGAGAGAGAGAGGGTTTGTGTGTGTGTGTGTGTGTGTGTGTGTGATTTGGATTTTTAACGTAGCTTGAACAATTTTTCAGTCATATCGCTACGATGTCTGCAGTGTTGCAGTTTATAGTGATATCTAGCACTGGGGCATCATGCCGCAGACATGTAGCATGATGTCCCACCCAGTCGCATTATCTTGACACAACGCCGACCAGTCCTAACATTAAACTCTTAATGCTGAGCTCCAAGCGAGGTAGCTGTTAGTACCATTTTTGTAAGTCTTTGGTATGACTCGGCCGGGGTTCGAACCCGCGACCTCCCGCATCTGAGGCGGACGCTCTAACCACTAGGCCACCGGAGAGGTAAGAGAGAGAGAGAGAGAGAGAGAGAGAGAGAGAGAGAGAGAGAGAGAATTATAAATATACACTAGATAGAAAAAGAAAGTGTTATCCTTGGATTCTGTAAAAGATTGCTTGATAATCGTAGGCAGAATTAATATTTTAATACAAATAATACTAACATACACATTAGAGACATTTTAATTAGCACTTTACGGAGGTTCGAACCTAGGCCAGCGGGTTAACGGCACCTATCACTTTTATGTATTACAAAGTAATATGTCTTGCCTTACTTGTAAATATATTCTCTTTTTGTGTCTCATTTTCCTTCTTCATCTCTAATATGAAAGAGTCGATAAAATCATCAATGTTTTCTTCATCGAATTTCTTAATGTGTTCCTCAATGAGTTCCTTCACAAAGTCTTGTGTAACTTGCATTTTTCTAGTCATACTTCTTAATATTGGAATAATTATCACAATGGAGTCAAATGGGAGAGTCTGTAGAAAGAAATTAAACCCTTTCATCATTGTCTTAAACTTAGGGTTGTCATGGGTAAAGTGTCCATCAAACACGAGATGTGAAATGACCTTTCCAACACTAGTTTGAATAAGATCTACCATTTTTAAAGGCATCTGATGGAATGTGTCTATTTCATGAAGGAGGAGCTTTACTTCCGCTTGAATTTTGTTTTCCAGACTGGAATTTCCAAATTCGAAATTCCGACGAGTTACGAGAATAAACTTCCTTTGGTTCTTCCAAGTGTCACTTGAAACTTGTGATGCCTGTCAAAACAAAAATACAAAATATATGATAAATCATCAGTAAGTATCATTATAAGGGGGGAAATTACCTTACAATTTAGTCTGTTATCTTTCAGTGTTTCGCTACAATAACTCATAGTTCTGTTCTCTTAATTAATAAATTATTGAACGATTTAATAAATTAATTAATGAATTAATTTCGGCGCAGTTGATGATAATGCAGTAGCGTCATTTAATTTTAGGAGAAACTGTACCTACATTTTAATAAGAATACCAAATTGTTTTGGGGAATAAACAAAGAAAATCAGATATGTTTATAAAGAAATCATAATGCTTGTTTTCATCTAAATTTAAAGACATGGAGCGCTCATAACATGTCTTAATGTTTGAGTTTACAAACGTTTGAAGAATTCATCCGATTCTTCAAAAGCTTTTTGCACCCTCGTCGAAAATATATTCTATTTATAATAAATTATATTTCTCTCAAATGATGTGTTTCAAATAGTAAATGACAATGATAAAGCAATTATTACTATTTTGTTCGGTAATTCAAGATTCCAACCCACAATAAAATTAGAACCTAACAAAACAGAAAAATGAAAACATTAAATTATAACAGAACATAAACACGTGTACAAAACTATTGAGAAATACTTAAGATCATTACCATGATCATATCAGGTGATCATGCGACTTCAAAAAGTTTAATATTTAAATTAATTTTTAATAAAATAGCTTTATTGATAAAAACCATGATATGACGAGCAGTATGAGTGACAAACAGCGCAATGGAAGATACTCTAGTTTTATATTGGAAAAGAAAGGACATTGTACAATCACGTGATATTCATCTTCAACTCAATTAGTTGTACAAAAAAGCATACTTGCGGTTTAGAGGGATGTTGTGTCTCCATCTTTCCATCACTATATTATGAGCAGGAGGAAATAGTTTCTCGGAAACAAACGGATAACATGTTGATAAGTTGGTGAATTTGACAGTGACTTTAGAAACATAACGGAATAAACGTGGACAGATGTTTTAGACAAATATAACTAACGAATATGATGAATATCGCGCACGAAAGAGTACTTCCTCAAAAGAAACAATAACTCGCCCACTGCGTCTGAAGCGAGTGTGACATTTTAGACGAAGCTGTTCAAGAGGAGGCTAATTAAACAACTGTTTTGGAGTCAAAAGTATAAAAAAAGTATAAGAATGGCAATGGAACGGAAGCTCCATGGCACTGAGACGCAACAAAGGAAAGCTGTCTGCCTTGGAAAATACGAACCCTGTTGCAGAACATGCCATTATAAACATTGCAGAAAACAGACGAAAAAATCACGCGAGGGATTAGGAACAAGACCCTGTCTGAAAAGTGCCACCGGAGTTAATGGTTTTAATGGCCCTCTGGATCTGTTCGTGAATGCTAAAAAGCAACAAATCAAACCCACAAGAGCCTGTTGTTGCATAAGCACAATCAGATACCACAGCAACAAAGAAATGAATTAAGTAATCATCAGGATTGGATTGCAGTGTCTGGTCCTGACATAATATCGACAAACAAAAAACCAACAACAAAACAAGCCATCGACAAAACTTCCCAATCAGAATGAGGCTTCACCCTCCCTTAGTATAAGCATGCCTTTAGTGTCGAAGGTAAAACAACTGCACCACAACACGGAATTTACATACCATATCGTATGAGAAAAACAAACATACTTGAATTATTAAAACTCATCTTTGTACTGAATCCACAACCATCTCTGATCACCACTGCAATAGCAGCAACACTACAGCAACAACCAACAAATAACAACGGTCAAGCAACTAAGACCATTTGCATAATATCCGAATACCCAAAGTTACACGAAAGCCGACATTCTTTCTTTGATCAAATCCGCCTTCGAGCTGAGGATGGACAAAATCTGCTATTGCTACTGAAGCGGCAGAATACGTTACGTTAGTTCAAAAAATACAAGTACCGGATTTACAATTTTAGAAGCGTAGTGACGAGGTGGAAAATCACTTCGCCATTATCCCGCACACATACACACAAGGCAAATACTATCGACATCTATTGAAAAATATCATTCTTTGATTTCAAGCTGAGAAATATACCAATGCAAGATCGGGATGGACTGTCAAAAGATCTTCACAAGCTGATGACCATCTTTCACCATATGAATTGTTTCGTGGATCCAGTTACATACCAACATCAGACTGGGTACAGCCAAGGTCGATTATAAACATTAAAAGCTTCGTTGTTTTGAGTCATAGTCAGCGCTACATCTGGTCAATGAAAATCAATACAAGCGTCGAAACTATCAACAATATCTGGGTGAACTCAACTTTGGTGATATCGAATTTCCTACGCATTTTACCAAAGCCACACAAGACAAATTCAAAACACTTAACGCAAGTTTCTCTGTTAATGTTCTATGTTACGACAAAGAATTTTATCCACTGGCACTATCTCTCCATGGACAGAATAGTCGAATCCAGATTATATTGTTGCTGCTGAGTGAAACGAAAGCAGTCAGAGTCCATATCACGCTTCATATGGATAAAGAATATTGCTTGACTGTTTAACTGATACAACAATCATCATGGTAAAAATATCTTTGCAGTCGTTGTATGCATATATTTACGACTCAGGAACTGCTCACCAGTCATGATTTTCACTGTGGTGGTATCAGTGAAAAACAACAGCGCACAATTAACCCGACTCTGGTAAAACATTATCACATTTACTGCAGTACAACAAAAGATGAAAGTCCCGTGTATCATCTTCGCGGAGTTTGAATGCCCGATTGTTTCGTGGCAAAACTCGGCTAGCCAAGATATTGATCAAATAGTGCAAGTCGCTAAACAAATTCCATGCGTGTTTTGTTATGTTGTGGTTCGATGTGATATAATAAAAACGCCTTCTGTCCTTTCTCGTCCTTGCTCTCAGAGCGCTAGTGCTCCAGACACTGTTGAGGTATGTCTCAGAACGATTAAAACGGATAATAACATTCGTGAATTATTAGCAGTCACTCACTACTGGAGTTGTAAAAAGCTTCTGCTCCAGCGATATCATAGTTTATGAGCACTGCCATATTTTAAGTGCGTGCATAGGTGGAGCACACAACGAATTTACCCAGCAAAACCAAATTTACTGTGGTGTTTCATTACCTACGTGGTTAAGATGGTCACTTAAAAACGCAAGTGGTAGCCATGGCATCAAAGTCCCATATATTCATGATCTCTAGTAACGTTAAAAAATACGTGACGTTTCGGATGGGTCAATTGCAGTTTGTTGATTCATTACAGTTTATGAATTCTTCCTGCCCAAATTAGTGAATAATCGAGCGATCACTTTCCGGGAGAATATCCATGCAAAGTCACTAATGCGTTTCAGTGGATTGATTCTGCGAACATTGGTCTAAAAAAACACGATCCCGATCACAACATCAACAGTTACCACGGTTGATTCTTTGAAGTTGGTCTGGAATATACTGAGCATTTACATGTTCCGTATCAGTTGTATGCGTGTAATCAAAAGTTCCCGATATTCCCCAGCAAGCTTGAATTGCCCCGTACATTCAGATAAATACGGGCCTAAACGCAAAGGCCAACAATGGACATTTTCAAGCTCAAGAACAGTGCCGTGTTTGAGAAAAACATACAGATATACGCAAACGAATTTGACAAACTTCGAAATCTCATCGCGACCCGGCCTTTGAATCATGGAAAATCGTTTATGGTGTACTTATGGCCATGCTCAGTTTAAAAAAACAAACTCAAACTGACAAAACCAATCTGTATGGGATCTTCCGTGCTGAACTTGTCCAAATTGCTCATGTACGAGTTCTACTATGATAAGATCAAACAATATTATCAGGATCGGGTCAAGATGCTGCACACAACATTGACTCTTTGTTGATGCATATCACCACCAATAATGTGTACGCAGACATGGCACAACCAAGTCTGGTCAACAAATCTGATATTAGCGAATATCCAAAAGAACACCCGCTGCTTAGCAGTGACAATATAAAAATGGTTGACAAGTTAAAGGACAAATACTCGGGGAAACTAATCAAAACGTATGTGGAAATGTGGCCTTAAATGTGCTCGATTGTGGTCGACTCCAAGAACATTACAACGGCCAAAGGTGTTTGGAAAGTGACTGAACAAAAAGATCTTAAACATGAACTTTACCTAAAATTCCTGGAGATCGCACGCACGACAAATATGACCCGATACAAGAAACATTGCATGGTTGCACTAAAGTGAGTTTGTCCACGCTGGATAATAAGCGATGGATACTCTCTGATGAAATTACCAAGTACGTATTTTGTCATTGTGCTATTGTGGATGATATTGATCAATGCTGTACCAACACAAATCCTGGTGGCAGTTACGTATTTTCTGGGACGACTTGCAATTCCTCCAGCACAAATCCTCAGCTTGGAGGTATTGCTCCAATATGTGATGGCTCCAAAAGATAAGAGGTTGGTTGCCTTGGAGTGTCAATCCGTTCCTAGATCACTAATACCTTGAGTTACTATTTTGGGTCTGTAGAGCGACGCTGTTGCCCTGCTTCTAACACTCTAAATGCATTCACATACCTAACAAACTTGTATCATAGCAGCTGTAGCGGTGATGGTTGTGAAGTCATTTTCTGAGTAACAGTGCCAATATTTTGTCGAATCGCATCGGCTGGTTTTGATCCACATGTATGAGTTCATTCTTCAATTCTGCTATGACAAATATAAATCATGCTACCCATTCCTGAGACTATTTGGCCTTATCAACAGTTCTTCTATGTACTGATGACCGAATAACCATCCAGCAAAACTACGATTAAATCGTTTCACAATAGCTTGGTCACGGTGTACACTGATGTACCCGACACGTATTCGCACACGGTGTTTGGCTAACATCCATTACACAGATCCAAACACTTCTTTGCCAGGATCCACTTGTAACAATCATGGCCATGTGAGAGGTCTGAGTACATTAAAAAGCTCAAGTGCTTCTGCGCCACTAGTAGAATCGTTTGATGTTAACGCCTCCGCTTTTTTGTATATTCTGGCCACATCGACAATGCAGAATCAGCATTGTCGATCACGGACAAGACTGTGTTGAAGAAATAATAAATTAGCTTGATGATCTTCATTAAGATGTATGGACAACGAACCAAACCTGTGAAATCGTTTTTGGTAATGGTCAATACATTTTCCGCAACATCTGTTTCGACAACCATGCTCGAGCAATCTCAATTACCTTGGCTGAACTGGCAAACTGTTCCACAGCGGCTTCAAGTCGCCATTACTCGCGTGGACTATAGTATATTTTAGATAATGTTCGGTCAGTTGTGCATATCGCTTCTTTGGTACATATATATAATTTGCTCTTAATAATAAAGCAATGCAATCTTGACTTTCACGCCAACCTTGACGACATATAATGCGTTTCGTTCTCAAAATGCTGGATTAATCGCACTCAAGTCATGAATCAGATCCATGTTGGCGCGTTTTCTGCTCACATATATCATTGGATGCTTCATAAGCAATTTCATGCCGGTAACACGCAGCATCTACATGATTGATAGGTGTTTCACCAGATCTAGGTTGATTGTTATCACATGGTGAGGTTACAACGATAAGCAATTATTCAATGGCATCACACATAAGAAAACTATCAGATGATTTTGGAAAAATTAAAGATTCTTCAAGCATGGATATCTCCGCAAAAGCAACACCTGAACTGTTCTAGCATGGTGACGAAACTGTGTTTACACACTCAGCTCATTCACGAGTCATTGTCCCTGCTAGATCTAGAAAAAATTAATTTGTTGTTGTTTAAGGTTGTACGATGGTTAACCCGGAATCTAGTGTACGTAATTGCACCATCGGCTTATGATCGACCGTGTTAGGGCCCTGTTGGGCTGTGTGACCCTAACGACATTGCGGATCGACTAGAAATACTCGTGGAAACAGTTCGGCCAGGCAACAATGCACCCGAAGTTATTAATGAGGCCACATCGATTTGTCAGCGGCTGCACTGTAACGATCTTATGGACATAAGCCAAATCGTGCGTTGGTGTATGATTTTGTTTAAGATATTCATATTATATATAACACCGAAAATGAATACTGACAGGATTGTGGCGCTTCGCGTCGTGCGTGAAATCTATTCTTTAGTACAAACAGGTGGTTGTAAATACAGTCCTGAGATTGAACTCGATGATCACCATCTTATCTACGACTACAAAATTCAGCTTGACATTTTCTCCACCGGTGACCTGGGGAATCACACACACCTGGAGACCAACTATCATAGCTGCAAGTGTATTACAGTTGGCATAATGTTTGATCCCAATGGTGTGGTTGTCTGCCCACAAATAACGACATAGAATTGATCAATGAAGAAATTCGACGAAGAAATACGGTGTTGTTTGCAAAGACTCTGAAATTACTTTCAGTACCCATGCGCCCACACCAAATTCTATCATTGTATGCTGTTGATATTCCACGGTCATCTGTAAGATCAGTTTTAGGTTGGGCTGGATACGTTCCAGACGAATTTTACGTGCGGAATATCATATCGCACCTGACATTATGAGTATTACTCAACAACGCAAGTCAGTGTAACTTACGACGCCACCAGTGGCAACTATGAGAGCAGGTCTGAAAAGACTGGCTTAGTTATTCTGGGTTATATTCTGTTTGGGTTTTTGCCAACCGTGGAACCAGGTCACCTGATATTGATTACGCCAGCAACTCCTGTGTATCATCTATGCAATAATAATCGGCTGACACCTATTCATTTTTGCCTTGTATATCAAGACGGCACGTGGTTGATTTACGCTGTGGAACATTGGCGATACAACTGTACATTAGAGATCGACCTGATATTTGATAGTATCAATGATAGTCGTGAGCGGACGTTCTTATAATACATGATGTATGAGAGATACAGTAAAGCTCAGAACAAATTTCCCAAGCACTCGTCCCTGTGACGAGGAAGTTGCAAGAGTTAGTCCCTGGGACGAGTAAGCTACAAGAGTTAGTCGTCTCTATTCTTGTTATACTCGACAAATTACACTTCTACAATTTCATAAGAAAAATATCAGTTACTTGCATTTGCAAGAAAAATTCCAACCCATTCGATTTTCACCAATTTTTGTACTAAATGGTCCATGTTGATAATACCTCCATTCTAGAGAGATACATATGGGAAAAACGACAAGAAGGAATGAAGAATGGCCGAAATAATTGAAACATTAATAGATCACTGCTCCAAATGAATTCTGATCAGCTGCTTTATCAAAATTATTTGTTTTGTAAATTGATTACAAAAGTATGCATTCTGTGAAAGTTAGTGGGAATCGGCCGAGACACTGAATACTCATGTTGAATGTAAGCTGGCAACATTAGTCTTGTAACAGATACCTACATACTCACTAAAATATCTGATGAGATTAAATGATATATTATATGGCAAAGGTATTCATCGTTCAGACAGACGTTTTCATACATAAAGTATATAGGAAATTTATATACTGATTTTATTAAAACTACGATATTTTTTTCTGATCAATAGCACTAAGACATTCCACATTCGGATGTTGCCACCAATACTGCAGAGTTAAATTTCCAAAAATTTCATATCACGTTGAGCCCTGTATATGTTCAATGAATCGTCAATAACACATAATACAGTGTAGACATTTAAAAATGGTTCGGTATTTGTAAGTAAACTAGTCATTCATCTGTATTATATTTAAAATAAAATTGGGCGTTGATGAGTCTTTCTGTTTCATGAAAACAACCGACAACCATTGAAGTAGATGCTTATATAATTTTGTTGTTAGTAAGTCAAACATTGCTCATAAAAAATGACGACCACGGAGCCATAATCCCAATAAAGAGTTATCCAAAAATATTGTCGAAGACTGAGACAGATTTTTCTCATATCATAGATGATGACAACTGAATCGGAGATGATTCTTTCTCCAAACAATTGACTGCCATTCATCTATTGTTTTCTTTCCTAATAAACAATGATCACTGAGTCAAAGTCAGAGGCATTGTTTGGGGGATTTGATTTCATTCCTGACCCAGGCACTGGCGAGAGACATTCCGTTATATAAAAAAACTGACCAACTTGTAGAACTTAAGTTTAAATTCGCCATTGAGAACACAGCAAACTTGATCTTGTACGTAGAATTGATAATAACCGTGAAAGCGAAAGTCTGAGATATTATCCTATACTATATAATCAATATGGAATACGATCAGGAAATAAAGCAGTAGAAAACCCAGTCTCAAAGTGGAATAAAAGAGAAACAAACAGCACTGATGTCGCGATGGCAATAACAAGAACAGCAGTTAGCCGCCTGTTTTGCTAAAAGAATACATTCCTGACCAGAAACCGTTGAGATGGTTGTTAAACTGATCGTCTCAATCAAAACCAAAACTATCAATGTTTGATAATGAGTTGTGTAAAAAAGTTGAAGAACATGTGGAAGAAGCATGGACACTCATTCCAGAAGAGACAATCTTCGAATAGTGGCATAAAGACTAGAGAGACCGTTCGATAGTGCATTAACTCCTTTAGAGACGAAACAAATCAAAGCTCTCTTGCAACAGAGAACCGTGACTTCCATTCTTTGACTTGCTTGAAAGACCTTCGAAGAAAAAAGTCAAGTGTTAAATTATTATTGATCGTTACCTTTAAAAGTGAATACCTTGGAATTACATTACCTACTCATACAAAGGTCGTTTACAGCTCACTGTAATCCAGTGAAGTTTGCAAAAGATGAAAGTACTTATATAAAACCATTTGAACTTATGTCATCAACATGCTGTCATTTCGATATATTCGATTGCTTGTTTGAATTTGTTAGAAAGGGATGTTTTCTATCACGTACAGGTACCAAATCTGAAAGCCGTTGTCATTCACGTCTGCACATAAAATATATAAAGCTAGTTTGCCGGTCTTGACACTCATCGTCGTCTCGACCGCAAACGCAAATTAGCAAGAATATGAGCCGAAAACTGAGCGAGACCTTAGTTCACTTAAGTAGTTACAACATATCCTTGATAAGGTGCAATAACTGGAACATCATCCGAACAGGGGAGTCGGCAAGAAGGTATGCTTGAATTCAATGTGACTAAACTAACGGGTGTTATCAATGACGGAGGATGACATAGAAGCAACAATAAATCTGTGTGGGAGGATGAAAGGTACATGGAGAGGGTAGTGGAGAGACACATTAAACAGGGGAACGAAAAACATCAACAATCAACAGCAACAATCCTCACGTTTCCCTTTTGTTCAGCATTAATATTGGACTAGGAAGATACGGGAACAGAGGTGGGAGGCGTACAGAATCCGAACCAGAAACTGCAGTTGTGCTGGATATCGATTATATTTAAGATCCAGGAACAACCAGAGCCGTCATGATCTCTCATAATCAACGATAATATTAAAACTATTGCCATTCTTTGTTTATATGTGTGTTTGCGATGTGTCTAAGTTTTTCTTTTCCATAGCACAAATTCAAACCCATGTCAACTGTTTTGTCTTGTGTGATACTATATAAGTATGATAGTATGTTTGTTTATGTATGAGCCGTCCTACCCCTTTCCATACTTACGCTCAACTATGGGGGTGGTATGTTTATAAGTGCGAGATTCTTTGGTGTATTCTTCCTTATTCTACTTTTTATTTTACACCCCCTTTCACACTTAGTGCAGCGCTCCGGTGGTCTAGTGGTTAGAGCGTCGGATGCGGGAGGTCGTGGGTTCGATCCCCGGCAGAGTCATACCAAAGACTTACAAAAATGGTACTAACAGTTTCCTCGCTTGGCGCTCAGCATTACGAGGTTAGTATTAGAGCTGGTCGGCCTGGTGTCAGGATAATGTGATTGGGTGGGACATCATGCTACATGTCTGCGACATGATGCCCCAGTGCTAGACATCACTATAAACTGCCACACTGCAGACAATGTAGCAACATGACTGAAAAATTGTTAAAGACGGAGTGTTGGTCAGTACTTATAGGTGCTGGTCAGTCAGAACTGGTCTTGGTCAGTAGTTATGGGTGCTGGTCAGTAAGACTGGGCATTGGTCAGTACAAGTGGATGTCGGTCAGTCAGATAGCGTGTTACTATAGGTGTGTGTTAAACACTTTTAACATTACAGTTTTCCTTGTCCGTAAAACGTTTCAACATGGATACGTCATGTTAAATTCCCATTGTCAGTGCGGTGCAGCTTTTGCGAATACTGAATATCCTTTGTGTTATTTTGATACGAACATTTATTTTTTAATATTAAACTGCACCTGTCCGTTTAATGTCACTATATACTACTAACAATAACAACAACTAATAAATACAGTTCAAACCCGTATTTATAAATAAAGCATAATGGATTGTTTTTTTTCCAACGTTTAAAACCTATTTAAGACCATGTGAAAAGTTTCTTGTCTTAGCCTCAGTTACGATAGATTCAATGTAAAGGTGGTTTGTGCACATTTGCACCACATACAATTAGCGATAATCCAAATCTTTATATTGACAGTTTTCTTTACCCCATACTGGCAGAGGCAAAACGTGTCGGTCTTATTTTTAAGCATAATCTACTCTTCGTTTCAAACGTAAGATACCTCAGGGGCAAAAGCAAGAGAGCCCGTGATATAATACATGTCGTGGCCAAAATAGATACGACGTCAAACCAGTTGGTTGTATTCTGGTTATACAGGATTTCAGTAGGGTCCAAACTGGACTATGTTTCGAATTTGTACAGATCAGCCTGTAAATCTTACCGGCAGATGCTTTATCAGATACGCAATCAGACACTTAAACCAAGGCATTTATTCATTCAAGAAGCACCAAAAAGAAGTCATCGAAACGTTGTATGAATGTTGTTTTAACATGCTGGAAGGAACGGTGCTTTTAACTAAGATGAAAAAATAAAAAAAAGAAAACCTGAGTAAAATCAATGATATCGACAATCTTCAGCAGAAGGACAAGAAGGAAAGGGTTTGGATGGAACTAACTGTAGCGTAAACGTAGTGCGTTTGTACAGTCTGAAAGTATTGCTGATTTATCAAGCGCATTTAGATACTGCGTTTGGTTTGTCACTTGTTGCGAAATGCCGCCTTAAATAAAACTTATTAAGAATCAGATATTAAACAATATTTTATGAGGGAAAAATTAAGGGGAGGTTTTATATCTGGGAAATTGCATATATATACTGTAATTCTTTGTCATTGCAGTGTGCTGAATTTCATATAAAAAAACGCAATACACCTGTCATGAAGCTCCAGTGCAGCACAAATGGTCACGTTGGTGTTTTGTACCTTAAATAAATAATCTAGTTACATGTATAGGTAGGTCATTGTGCGCTTTGAGAATGTATTTCAGACTTAGAATGTTTTACATATCTTAGACGATGCATCATGTTTTCTTCTTAGGGTATACGTTGACTCCATAAAATAAGTTTGCACATTGATTTTATATCCATTGCTTTGTCACTACAAGACATTGTCCGACAAAGTTCTATATATAATCCTTCAAAGGATGAACGGTAGTTTTGGCAAATTGATTTGGAAAATCACGTTATAACTTGTCTGACTTTGGAATTATTCTTTAAGGCGAGTACGAAAATAAGGATGTCCAACAGTAAAAACAGTCCGTCCTTGATCGTAAATTTGGATCTTAAATGGATTTTACATAACATTCCAAAAACAAAGTCATGTTTCCAATATTGTTTCATTTAACTTAATATTTATCAGGTAAGTAAAAGTACTACGACTGCTGATTCTTGAAATCGAATAAGGTGACCAATATACTTGTGGCGAACAAAACCAAAATTATATATGTTGCTTTAATCATTGTGCGTCTGTTTGTTTGAATATATGTACTCTGCTGGAAGCATAGCAGTAATATGCATAATATATTGCAAGTGCTAACCGATGAAACTAGAAACAACTTGGAAGACAAAACCAGTCAGACTGCTCTAATTACCCATAGAGTCAAATTTCTAAAGAATGTTCCTATCCATGACATTTGCATAAGCTCTTGGCCATTTTGATATGTCACTGTGCTGTGTGCCCAAATATGTTATCATTTTGCCTTAATAGATGTAACTGGATGTGTAAGTATACTCACTGATATCGTTGAATCGATTATGTTTTAGTATCATCACGAAATGTCAAACCGGCTGAAGTCATAAATGAGAATTTACCCGGACCTTGATAGTTTCAAATACCTGTTCGATGTTGCCATGTACTTGATGGTCTGCTTTTTGGGGGGTAATATTCCTTGTTATATATCTTTAACTATTTGCAAGAAGCACATAAACACAATATGCATAATTATTACATCCGGTCATGACTTGGACAAGGGAATATAATTTAATATGCAACCATGTCCTTCATGATGATACATGATATCAAAGCAGCATATGGTTACCAACAAAATATATTTTCTCGGCCAGCAATATCAACGCATTCACACATGTTTTGCTTTATAACTTCGATAGGCAGCAATGACCAAAACAATACGCAACTGGAATAAAACATTGGGTCCAGACAAACAGGATTCTCATAACCGAGAGAGGTTGCAATGACCTAATTTTGGCATTCATGCTAAGAGGCAATACCATGAACGAAACGAAAGTTTGCTCATGTCAAAATGGCGAACTTGTGCTGCTTATATAGAAGAAATTACACTGCAACAAATGGTGGACCCACCCCACTGTAAATATTCTACAGTTGTATAAATCTAATTTTTACTCAATCTAATTAGCGTGTCTATTAGTGGAAATGTGAATGTTCGCATGACACATCCTTGCTGAATACTTTTGCATATGCAATCGACAGTCTCCGAGTTCCCAACACTGGTATAGTCATACATATTTAGTCATGTTATTTCTTTTTGATCGGAATTATAACTGGCCGAATGTCTGTAACTATTTCTCTTCTACCTAAATCTAGTCTGCTTTACTATATAGGCATACTGAATAAATCAACAGTCCTTATCAAAACTGAAAATTCAAATTCTAGGAAACCTCAACCACGCACGTGTTAATCACAATCGTTTAAGAGAATTGTGGATTCTAGAATCCCATGATTAAAAAAAAATAGTTGACGATTAAGCACATATGTATAATCTTTGTTGTCTTCTTAAATCTATTGAGTAACAAACGGGACATAATTTCTCAAACATACTTGCTTGTAACCTAGTGAACTCTTGACCAGAAAGTTTAACAACACCTTTAAAGATTTTAGGAAAAAGAATTAATTCCATCGCCGGTTGATGGAGTGCCAAGGGTCTCTTAATCGGGTGTTTTAGCTTTAAATCTACGTGTAGTGTCTGCTTCATAGTATAACCTTGAACCACAATAAGTGTGATCACGGACAGTACATACTTTGTAATACTAGACCAAGTATGAAAATGATCAGTACAATTTACTTTCACCGAAATGACCAGGAACAGTAATATAGGTCTTCCCTCGAACTAGCAGAACATGATCTCGATCAGCACATAGACCGTTCCCGCAAAAGGAGACGTCGCTACAATGTTCATGCTGTCTATTTAGTTTATTGAGCATTGACTGTTGTCGAATTTCGCACTAATGATGTATAAAAAGATTGTGTGTTTTTTCACAGTGGTCTTGACAAACGCTACGGTTGATGCAAACTAGCAAAGTCAGAATAGGTCCCTACCTCCTATCTCTCACCTAATCACTTGGTATCATATTTACTGTGTTTATAATTAGTTAGCATTCAAAATCAGGCATCAGGGTTAAACAAGTCTGAACCAGGAAAATATATTACAAGTACAACTATAACACCATATTCATGCAAACTAAGATTCTATTACAGGCAAGTTACGCACTTCGCAGTGTTACATGATTCAGGAACCATACAGGTTTCCTGTAATTACTTTTGCAGGCATTCTAATCTGCTAGCACTGATCTTTTCCAGAGCAACCTGATTAAAATCAGATCTTCACTGTCCAAGGTGAAGCTCTGACAGCGACCACTTAGGGTAATGTTTTAGGGACCCTTGAGCTAGCCAAAGAAAATACAGCTTTGAATAATTTGAAAGGGAATCAAATCGATAGGTATATACTGCTGCTCTTCAGCTATACTTCTCAGTCTCTTAAACGTGAAGATATAAGTCTTCATCTGATTGGCTGATAAACTTAGCGATAATGGTAATAGTATAGGTCACCAGAATAAGACCCCTAAGAGGTCGCAGTCAGATCTTCACGTACGACAGTGGAGACCTAATTTTAATCAGAAGGTTTGCCCCACATACTCGTGCAAATGACCTTAGTTCATCAATTTGATAAATATAACAAAAAGAGAGTGTACCAATTATTTGTCTGAAATGTTTACAGTCATTATATTAACTGTAGACACTTCACAAACAGAAAAGGGGATATAGTATTTATTAAAAAATATTTCCTTATTATATTGACTTACGTACATGTTTCTATATTTTCTACCATATACAGAGAACCGAAATAAATACACATACATACATACATATATATATATATATATATATATATATATATATATATATATATATATATATATATATATATATATATATATATATATATATATATATATATATATATATGGACTCAAACCCAATAATTGTAGACTGCACAGTCTATATCAACATATTCAACGTTTACCTCAATATCAGAAAAATTATTTCTAATTGATGTGAGGTCGAGTTGCATGAAAAAGACAACCTTCTCGAGTATCTTTTCTTTATGCCATAATTAAATATAAAACAAGTAAGTGAATAATAGATTCGTCTGAAAAAATAATAAAACAACATTCACTCACCCCACCCTACCCAGAAAAAGAGGCAAAATTAAATTTACAGTTAGATACCAAACGTTTCTAGGAATATTATATCTCTAAGGCATGTGATGTGTTGTGATTTGGATTTTTAACGTTGCTTTTAACAATTTTTCAGTCATATCGCTACGATGTCTCCAATGTGGCAGTTTATAGTGATGCCTAGCACTGAGGCATCATGCCGCTGACATGTAGCATGATGTCCCACCCAGTCACATTATCCTGACACCAGGCCGACCAGTCCTAACACTAACCTCGTAATGCTGAGCGCCAAGCGAGGCAGCTGTTAGTACCATTTTTGTAAGTCTTTGGTATGACTCGGCCGGGGATCGAACCCACGACATCCCGCATCCGAGGCGGACGCTCTAACCACTAGGCCACCGGAGCGGTCTCTCTAAGGTATAACGTTTAAAAGCTGCAGCTCTTGATGCAAGGACTTTAAGAGAAGAAGAAGGTGAAACATATGAAGCAATATGTTTAAATTGTCTAGAAATAATTTGTACTGAAGTCCCAACGCAAAAGACAAGCATTTAAAACAAATAACAATGTTATGGTCACTGCATGTCTGCGGAGTTCCATACAGCAAAAAAGTGAAGAGTTGCAGATTTTAAAAAATAGACATAGTTAGAAATAAGTACGATTTTAAAACTTCATACAATTTTACCTTGCAAGACTTCTGTTTTCAATGCAAATTTAAACCATAACGCAATTAAAACAGGGATTTTCACTGTATGCGTGTAATATACAGGGAAAGGTTATTTCAATGAACTTGTAATTCTCTAAATTCCATTTTATTTTAATATAATCATGTCCTATGAATTTAAATGCATCATAAATTGAAGGAGGCTGCGGTGTTCAGATTGAAGGACACGTTCGGCATCATTGTTGTAATCGCATAAATCGACTACATTAAGACATATATTATTTACATTCAACCCCAATTTATTTACTTAACATCAGACATAATATGCAGTTTGCTTGGTTTAATATCTTCCCTCCAATCATTTCTTGGATATGATTCATAGGTAGTGCTGCATGTACGTACAAGATCATGTCCTATTCAAATTACGCATTATACTATGTCTATAGAATGACCCAGCTAAATGTAAGTACGTTTATATATCAGTTGTCAAAAATTGTATAGAGTCAAAAATAACAGTAGCGTAAAAAAGTGTAGCGTCAAAATTGTGTAGCGTAATTGGTGCTTAAAATGTATAGATTCAAATTAATGTTTATCTCAATTCTTTCTGATCACTGGAAATATGGGTATGTACGAATATAAAGAGCAATGGTGTGAAAGAGTATATTAAAAAGTATCATATCCAATGGTATGAAGTGCCAGGGTTAATACAGTTTAGTACAAACGTCCATATTTTAATGTTTTTTTATATTATTATCTAAGTATTATCCGATATCTAATATATGTATATAAGTCGTCGAGCTTGCTGTTTTTACTGTTCCAATTATTACTCAAGGGGGAACACTACATATGCTCGGTATTTCAGCTGATCGAGATACTAGTTGGAATTCCCCTGAGTTGCTGAATTCCTATCCTGATTGCTACTCAGTTCGGCTTTTTATGTATACGAACTGCACAAGATAGATAAGTGACTTGAGATAGCTCTAAAGACACGCTGTTGATATGGAAAGATAGAAGCTGTGGAAAGTATGTTCAGAAAAGATACAATATGATTTTCATAGATACATTAAGGAACCACATGAAGTCCATCAAATGCTAAAGGCCTTTCATGATATGGGAATAGCACATACGACCTTGTCCATTGCCTAAACTCAAGCAGGAATGTAAAAGCAGATCAATAAGGTGAAGTTTTCATGGTGATAATGGCCAATGTAGACTGTTAGCAGTAATACAATGACCGAAGGACTATTGATACTGTCATGAAAATCGGCTGCATAAATGCTGACTTTCTCATAAACATAAATTTATCAAAGAAAATCTGAAAAATTACCTCGCCATCATAGCATGTGATCATTCAAAATAAAAAATAAATGAGACGCCAAAGCTTGAATTCTACAGACGTTTAAAATACCTTGAAATAGTCATACCAGTAAACAAAAAAAAAAAAAAAACGAATATTAGCAGTTGTCATGTATATGTTTGCGCTATTCGCTTGTTAGTTTGTTTAATGTTTATTTTACATATGCTATGGGTTATGTAAAGTTGTATTTTGTAGCTGACCTTGTCCAAAAGCATTGATTTTTTTTTATTTCCATAAACAACTAATAAATAACTAAACTTTTCTCTACGAGTATAGACTTAAGATGAAGATCATTATTAATAGAAGTATATAAATTTATCTTGGTCCTAGTCAAGGACATTGTTTTTACTACATTCCTTATTATAGTTCTAGTAACAAACATTCTAATTATAACCAAAATTGAATCTTGTAAACATTTGAAACGTTCTAGTATGATGTTTTCCGTTAGCTTATAGTGTTTCTTTAGGAAATGTTAATTGTGACGTAGATCAGGTAAAAGATTATGAAATGATGTTTCTGGAAAAATGGTTTATTCGTGCGATAAGATTTTGAGGCAGATCATTTTTGTGTCCAGTATTTCATTTGGACTGGAATTTATTCAAAAATGTATTCACTGGAAATACAAAGTGCTCAATATGTAAAGTTATATTCTTAGAAAGACAAATGTAACTGGGAATTATAGTGAAATTCTACTAAGGATGTATCTTTGGATTGTATTATTGTGATTCAACAATAGACTGTTCGCACATCACCACTATATGGGTCATCACAGGTACATCAACACCTTTAGAGTTAGAATTAATTTGGAATACCACTAAACGTTAATCAGAACTGGAATCATTAGGATTTGTATTAGTAATTCTAGGATTATTTGGGATTTATTTCGCAATAACGTAAGTTGTTTTGTGTTGCATATTTACTTTGTATTCTAGAGAAAGAAATTATTTGTTGAATTTTTTAAAAAGCCTGCTGCATTCCACTATTTTCTATTACTTACGTTAAGACCATAGAGTTGTAATGCAGTATGTATAAGATATACGAATAATATAAATCAAAGGAAGGAAACCAACTTAGGTGAATGAACGAGATTAACAAGCACGTGATTGTGTCGAAAATGCAAAGTATTTTTATCAGAAGCCGGACATACTTATTTTAAAAACGGCAGCGGTCATATTTAGATACAAAGTGGCAACTAAACTAATATATATATATATATATATATATATATATATATATATATATATATATATATATATATATATATATATATATATATATATATATATATATATATATATATATATATATATATATATATATATATATATATATATATATAGCTAACAGAACGGAAAGTGCTATCCCTGGATTCCTATAGAAGAAGGCTTGATAATAGTAGGCAGAATTAATATTTTAATACAAATAATACTAGCATACAGGTTAGAAATATGACATCGTAGTAATATGACTGAAAAAGTGTTAATGCTAATTAAATTGTTAAAATCCAAATCACACACACACACACACACACACACACACACATAGGCTCTATACAATTAAGCTGCATTTGCCTGTTATAGGACTGCGTAACGAAACAGCATATACATTCCTTAAAATGTGTGTATATATATAGATTACAATCAAAAGCTATATTTACTTGTTCAAAACAATATATTTTAGTATGCAACAAGATTGGAGACGTAAGGCAAAAGCGAGGCAATGTAAACGTGTTACATTTACAAGTAAAGAAAATCATGATAATCTGTAGTAGGAAAGCAATTCAAATCAGGAAATTCAGAGATCTGTACATTTTGTCACATTTTGCTTGTATTACACTCAATTACCCCTTGTAATTTGATAATAACCTCTCCTAAAACGCCGGTTTATATTGAAATTGCTTGTTACACAAAAGTACCTCCATATCAATCATCGATCCGACTGAAGAAAATAAAATGTTCATTCCCTCGTGTATCGAATAAAAGGGCAAACGTACTACTTTTGAAACAATTGTTGCAACTCAATGTTGTTACAATTACAGAGTGGCCATGTTTCGGTGGGTGGTCGGAGAAGGGCATCCACTGTTTTCAGTCCATCTTCGTTAGCCATGGTTCCGATATTTTAACTTTATCTACACCTTGGCGGATTGAACAGATATTTTAGCTCTTTGTTATAGCGACATCTGTTTTAGTTCATTAGCTGCCTCCCTTTGTATGTAATGCCGACTAACCAGTAACATTGAAAAGGGCACATAGGCCGAAAATGTTTGAGGCAATTGAATTCAAAAGGATACTTTGTAAGTTTAACATCCAATGTATGATACTTACCAGAGAGAAGCCAAAAATCTTCCCCCACCCCCTTTTGGGAATTGTTGCATGTGTTAAATGGCATGTAACCATTTAGGCCAATCTGTGGGCACCATCATATGAAATTCTGCCATCAGGCCATACTATGCTCTTTTCCCCATGGCCTGAGCTATCTACTGGCAATGTCCAGTGTATGAAACCATCCCCATCTGTCTTTTGTATAGATGTTTTCTCCAAAACCACAGGCAAACCATGAAAAAAAGTCTCCATTATGATTGTCATATGCAAAAACCACCAAAATGATACTCTGGATGTACATGGTAACCATGGAAACAACACGCTCCTATTATGGTATAGGTCGCATATAGGACACACGGTGCTAATTCATCTCCAATAGTAAACATATGGAAACACCATGATATTCAAAATTCAATAATTTAAAATTTCTGGGTGCTGATGATGAGACCTATAATTCTCCATGCACAACTAACCTTGGCGCAAGCTTATGTGTGGAGAACACCATATGAGCCGCGGCATTTAGTTTACATACATGTGCATGAAACACATGTTATTGATTCTGCACCAAATGAATCAGGTACCACTTTCATTATTGAGTACTCCTGAGTCAAGCCTGTAAGAATGCTAAAATTGCATCAGTAGAAATTTGTCTATATTTTTTTTTAAAATTACATATAGGATAAGTTCTCAAAAGATATTTTTACTAAAATTTTAATTTTCATTATTAATAAATTATGGACCACCAAACCCGTAAATACTCTATTATGTATTCACCCATTTGTAGACTGGTTTACAGTTCTTCCGTATAATTAGTACCGCGTGTCCTACCAGGTTTATTTGAGCGAAAGGTAGTTGTTTAAACACGTTCCGGCAGTGGAAATTTCTTTTGTATGAGTCAATTCAAGTTGTATGCTATCTTTGTCTCGATCATGTAGGAATAGTGTTCAAATTGGACCAACTTGATTTTGACTGGTAACGATGGCTTGTCGCCGCATCTAATTAAATTCCCAGACCCGAAGCACATAAATATCTCCTCGATACGCCCAGGTTTAGATATGGTTAACATATTGGAACCTTGGCTAGCGAAGATGTATTCTGTCCCGCTAAGTTCGCAGTACAATAGATGGGATAAAAGTAAATTTAACATCTGTGAAACAAATGGAATATATAAGGAAAGAGACAATGACCAACACACATGCACGTATTATGTTTTTCTGGACCAAATCATTCTTCCATGGAAGTTTTGTTTAAACACCTATTTCATCTAAAGAAAATGTAAACGCTTTTCAAAATCTTACTCCAAAGGAAAATAAATATTCAGATTACACAATTATAAGGCTAAATCCATAACAAATTATATTGAAAGAGGGATACAATACACAATATCATCATACTGTGTTTAATAAAGTAAAATATACTGTCAACAATATTTGTTTATATCCGTACCATTTAACAAACTGAGGAAAATAAAACAATATCTCAAAAGCACTATCTAAATATTGAGCAAATATTCTTGTCATAATATGAGGATTGCTTGCAGTCAATGCTTTCAGCATGATTTGTCAGGTTCCATAACATGTGCATACATTTAATATCAATATTTGTCACTGCAATTTTTTTGTGAAACATACAAGGACTGATTTTCATATCAAGCAGATGTGTGAAATCCCCAGAATGCTGAATATTAATATCCAAAATAGTCCGTAGAACTCCCGTCATGAAGGCGTCATCTACCGGGCAGTAAGGCAATCTCTCTGCCAAGTCAAGCATGTCAGATATAACATCAAACGGCAAGATGTATGATGTTCCGCTGACGTAAGGTGGATATTGAGAACTTGGAAATTCTTCTTTCCCAACTGCATACTTTCCTTCTCTCTGCACCATTCCGCCATTAGGATACAGATATCCATGTATAGTTTTATTATTGATATTAGGATTCTTCAGCAAATAATCAGAAAATCGAGCTACGTTTATGAATGTATCATCGTCAGCTTTTAGAATATATTTGACACTAGGGCAGTATATTTTCACCCATCTTAGGCCATTCATCATTTTATTGGTTAAGTTATACCTGGATTCAATGAAGTCAACTTGGACAATGTCTTTATGCTTTGTAGTTTCTTCTTGCAAGACTTTGTCAGATAAAGTTCCATCTGCCATTCTTCCAAGCATGAACATCAGTTTGGTAGATATACTGAAAGAAGCACGACTCTGATTCGCAACGCTACCCCATGTTTGTCTAATGGCATGTCTCTCGCCGGTGTTCTTCGGTAGGGAAAGTACGAAAAGCAGAAGAAATGGAGGCGGTGAAACATTACAGATGTCCCTACCATCTATGATGTATTTTGGGTTATATGGCGTAATAACTTTATCCCACGACTGAGCATAGAGCTTCTTGACTGACTCATTCCTAGATTTAGTTAATACGAACTGTGTAGTAGTAAGACTTGATTTTGCCGATAAGGGCGCTGTAGACGAAACATTTCCCACCACGGTTGCCATGACTGTTTCTCCTATTCGTTGTGTAAATCTGTTAATATTTTCAAATCCTGCATTGAAGACAATAATGGATGCAACTACACCAACTAAAACAAACAACATGCATTTTCTTCTCATGCTTGTGCCTCTGTTCGCTTGAAAGTCTTCAATCTGCAAAGATAATTAGAGCACGTTTTTACACAACGTAACTGCTATCTCCTGTGGTACATTGACTCAATGACGATATGTATAAGACCACAAGGGCATATATAGACTAAAGAGCCACTTTTTCTTTAAGTATGAATTTTACTTTTATATATATATATATATATATATATATATATATATATATATATATATATATATATATATATATATATAACGAAGGGGTTCCCAGGTTGGGTGGTGTGGGATGACTTAAGGACAGTGTAAAAATATACTCAAAGGCAAATGTTAAAATAGTGGTAAGAGCTCAATAATTCCAAATGACATATGTGGTAAATCGTCTACGGATACGGAATGCCCATTGGTCATCGTCGATCCAATAAACTCTCAAAAGATTTGTACATGTATTGAGAGTGTGATTCCTGTCGTTTCTAAACTATGACTCAAAAGTAGAAACTACATGACCCGGAGGCATGACTCAGAGGTCTGATTCATACCCGAATCTTATTTATTTTCATTATGTCGAATGATTATGCATCCCAATTCCAAAACATACAAGACTAACAAAATAGAAGTTATCTTAATTTCCTAGAACCTTTACAATGGAACATGGCACATTCTGAATCCGTTGTCCGCCCCTAAAGACCACCCCTTATTTTACACGGAGGTTTAACATTTATATTGAATGGCGCTGAATTATTTGCAACCCAATAGGAAAACGCGAACAGACACACGGACGAGGAGGACTGCATATCCACTGCATTTGCTTCAAAAAGTGAGATAATGTGGGATAAATGCTGATGTAACAATGCTATTTGTTTGTAGTTTCATGCAAAAAGACTATACCTAAGTTACTTTAATATTTTTCACAGTTGTTTATCGCGCTTGGTTTGTTGATTAAACCAGGCACAATGAGGGTTCGAAAGCCAGTTATCTCACCATTAGGTGGAGCCACAGAAACACCATGTCCCGATATTTGGTTACTCTCGGAGTTGATCGTTAGCCAGAATAATATATTTTTTGATCAGTTCAGCGATGAACAGCTGTCCAAATATAATATACATGTATGACAGAGCAGCGGGATGGGTGAACAGACCAATAATGAAGCAAGTCTTCTTTGAAAAATAACACTTCCTATGAAAAATATACAAATACAAGGTCAATAAAGTCAAACCGAAGACTCTAACAAACCGAGATTTTATCTAATTGGGTTTTCTCATTTTTGTTACTTTATCTTTGTCGCTTGTGTTTTCAAATTTGTATGTGTGTTCGTTTACCCACCCAGACACACAATGTTGGTCGTCACCCTCCCTGCTGCTGTAGTGTGTGAGTAATTAAATCATTATTATATCAATAATGGAATCTCACACAAATAGATTAGCTTGAGAGCGACTAGAGGCAAATAAGAAATATCTCCCCGTCCTTGACTCTGTCAAACAACAGCTACAAGCGCGTCAGGAGTCTCCGGTGGAATTTGCAGAAGGTACAGAACATTTATTTAAACCAAATGTCGAACCAACAAAGAAATTGTTATGGCAACTGAGGCGGCTCAAAAACGTTCTTGAGACATTACCTGTTGATATTGTTGGCCGTCTTCAAGCAGCTCAAACACCACCGCAGCAGTCTCCTCAACCACAACCTTAATTCAACCACAACGTCTGCCAAGAGTCAGAATTAAAATCATAGATAAATTTACGTCCGAAGGTTATACAGCTATCAAAGATCCAAACCAAGTAAATAATATTGCCGCGTATGGATATCGTGATAGAAATATGTACATGAAACCTGAATATGTTAATATTCTAAAAGCTGCTGATTGGGTCATGGATATATATCGCATCTCTACAGATACCCCGCAGATCAGATCTGAGCAAGATATTCATAGTTTTGACCTCTTTAACAATACAGTATATGAGTATATTGAACGAGTAAATCAAGAAAGGAGACTAAGAGAAGAAACAATGAAACAGCAACTTCAAAAAGTAAAAGCAAAAAGGAAATCAGCCTCAAGAACACGGAAGAAGAAAGCAGATAAAACAACAAGTGAGGAAGGAGGAGCAACTGGAAGTAATCTTGTTGCTCGAGGAAGTGGTATTATTACTCCATGTCCCAATAATATCCTTGTCGATGTTGAACGATTAGAAATTCTGATTGGCGGAAGAAGAGCCGTAATAATTCCCCAGAAATCATTAATGAAGCAGCTGAAATTTGTCAACGATTATTTACAGACTTTATCATGAACGTTAATGGTTATTGGTCCCTTATCGATGAAATTGCCGATGATTATCACAGTGATTGAGGGTATGCAATTATATCAGTGACAAGAAAATAAGATGATTATACATAATGCTCAACGTGGACCTGTAATGGTCAGGATGATAAATTCGCGATTACCTTTGTATAAAGTTATCTACGGTGATGGACTCGGTAATGTTGTTCAGGGTATGTTTAGAAGGATAGACTTAAAAGCAATACCGATTTTAAAACAATTATCAATGAAAGATATTGATGTCGTTCGTGATAAAGATATTGATGCTCTTGGTGATGCTGCCAGCAAGGCATTCTCAGCAATCGAGGATAGATTAGCACGATTAATACGACAAAAACCACAGCCAGTAAAATTACCCAGCACTGAATTTATGCCTTCAAATGTTAGTAAATATATAAATCAAGCTGTAAATCAAAAACTATCAGAGTTGTTTGGTGTACCACTGCCAGAAAGAGAAAAAATATAACCGCTAGTCTGATAGGAGGAAGTGGTCTTCGTGTTAGACGATAACAGAATAAAGTGTTTAAACGTGTATCTGATCCAGCATTTGGCATGGATGCGTCACCTATCAAAGATGGATCTGTGCGCGATTATCAGTATTATTCTTATGACGCACGAGAGCCAAATCAGCGTGGACGAATCGAGCTGCAAGTTGAGGATACAAGTAGATATTTCTTACCCTATCACATATATTTGGATTTTGTAACATGCCAGAAAGGTTATTTGCGGAGCCAAACATACATTTGTACTTGTTAGAAAAGTCAACGACAATCATGCAATCTGACGACCCAAAAGAGTTGGTGATTGCATAGTAAGACCAACAAAAATTTCGTTGTGAATGCCAGTAATGACTCTATCGATCGACGAAGAACAACGGTTACTCTTTTTATGTGTCAATGTAGTAATTCAACATTGTCATAGTTGACGCTGACAATATACAGTATTTCAAGTGAAGTTGCTGGTTTATTTACATAGCAGATATCCTCACATCAGGGTGGTTCTGCACCGCGACATATATTAATTACATTTCAGGAAAATGCACTACGAAACCCACAAACGCGAAATTCAATGGCTTTGGACACACTTGGAGTTTCTGAGGCTTCCTGAAGGATAAATGGAAATCAGGAACATCCGAAGAAGTATTACTGAGTTTTGATCGCAATCATGTAGCACGTACATATCATCGTTTGATGACATTTATGGGGCTTGATCAGATTGTTGATTCTGGTTTGCTGATATCTCAGCGTGATTTTAGAACGCTGTATCAACCTATTTCGTTTCGTTGAAACATTTAGACTTAGGCAATCTGTCGTTGATGTACACTTTTGAGCTCGTGTAGCACGATCACCACCAAAAAGACATGGTCCACCTGGTGAATTCAGAGCAATCGCTGTCATATTCTCAGACAAAACAATGTTGCTTGAAGGTGTTCGTGGAGGAATGAGAGTTATTGATGCCCCAGTAGAAAACATGTAATTAAATCGCTCATGATATTATAATGTCATATGATCATGTTAGCGTCAGTCTGACTCATGGTCAGCTTTAAAATATTCAATCGAAATCAGCAAAGAAATGCTGAACAGAAATAAACACTTCAACAAGATCAGATCAAAAGAGATCCAAATAAACTATCACTGACTGAACGTCAACTCAAGTACTTCAGTGATTACAAACAAAGACTGGTGAACGACTTCATCTTTCTTCGGGTGCTATTAAAATTGTAGTCAAGATGGGTGGTATATTTCCACTTCTTGCTGCTATACCAGCGTTAATAGCCGCTGCTGCCTAATCTGTTGCAAAAGCAGCTGCACTTGGTGCTGTTGGAGATGCTGATGAGATGGCAGTAAAGAAAGCAACAGGCCACGGAATCAAGACTTCCAAATAAAAGGAAAGGTATATGACTGCCAGGAACTCCCTATTCTTGCTACGGAAAAGGTCTAAAACTCCCCGGGGACACTTTGTTAGAATCAAAGTATCTCCTTTTTATGTCCAATTCTGATTAAGTGATGCTGCAAAGCGATTAAATATCAAACATTTCAGATGTGTTTTTATGCGTGACCAATTGCCAGTGTGGCAGTTTATAGTGTTGTTTAGCACTGGGGCATCATGCCGCAGACATGTAGCATGATGTCCCACCCAGTCACATTATACTGACACCAGGCCGATCAGTCCTAGCACTAACCTCTTAATGCTGAGCGCCAAGCGTGGTAGCTGTTAGTACCATTTTTGTAAGTCTTTGGTATGACTTGACCGGGGATCAAACCCACAACCTCCCGCATCCAAGGCGGGCGCGGTAACCACCAGACCACCGGAGGGGTCTCTAATCATGTACAATCGTTTATAAATTTTCGCAAACAAAGATATTGCATCGTTGATGATTTTTTGGGAAAGCCAACATGTATCAATATTAAAGTCTCCGAAATAAAACAAAATTACTAATGGTGTAGAAAATACAGTAGCATCTGGTTCAGCAATATAGACACAACGTAATAAATCTATCAAACATCGCGATCTGAGGTCACCGGTATATACAGGTTCTAATTAATCTGAGATACAAAATATATGGCATTTACCTCAATACCACGGCGTCTTCAACAATCTGGACCTTCTGTATTGTTAGTATTACTAGGTCAAAACGAGAAGGGAACATTCGTGGCGGAACGTGAAGATAAATGTAACCCCGTGTTGTACTATAAGTGTTTTGAATTAGTCGCTAAATTACCACCTACTTAAAATATAATGAACTCCCCAATCGACGTTCAACGTGATGTTGCAGCGGAACATTACTGATACAATCAAGTATGTGAGAGGCAAACCAAAACGACAAACGTCGTTGAGGTGTATTTAGTAAAAGTAAAAGAAAATATCGCAGACGTGTAGTTGTTGTTGACATCATTGAGTATTCGGTGTCCGCTTTTATCACTGGAGATGGCGTATTGCTATCAACAATCACAATGACATCGCCGTCAGTTATAACTGTTATGTATATTTGATTTAATTAATATCTGATTTAATTGTTTGTATGTTTTAATACCTTTCTATTTTTTTAATTACATTATATGTCAAAATAATGTAGTTCTATTTAATAGGAACTCGATACTTTTTCCGGAAAATAGTTTGACCTTGACTGATCATTTCTGAAAACACATAAGGCTGACCTGGTTCCGGACCCTAATTCAAATTTAGTAAGAATCACGTCAACAAGTTTTTTTTTATAATTTATTTTTATTGTGGTTTGAGATCAAGGCTGTGTTGAATATGTAATCCTAGGCTTGTAAATAGTTTTAGTGAAATAAACAACTGTTTTTCTCGGAGTAAAATGATTGGTTTTATCAAGGTCATGCTGGGGCTACGTCATATTTTATATGTAAACATGATCACGTGATCGTCTATTTCTCAATTAATCATTTCCAACATTGTGCATTACTTAGTTTAAATAGTGATGCTTTAAGAGAGATCTCACAGTCTGGGTTTGAAAACGTTTGATATCTTCAGATTATTTGGATTCTCAAAGATTAATTCGTTTCTCTGGAAATATTTTTGTGCTCATACAGTACTCTTGAACAAAGACATTGTATTTGGATTTCCAAAACCGGAGGATTATTTATTGTGTTTCTACAAGGAACTGTAGACAACAACGTTGATCAGGACACAGCATACGTCATCGCCTTTTGTTAGATTCTTCGTCGGAGCTCGAACTTGAATTCATAAGAACATTTTATTATTGGGACTTCCAACATTTTATTCGTGGATTATTCTTGAATTATGTTTGGATTTGAGTCTTGAAACCGTAAGTTCTTATTTTTTCATTTTTACAGTATTTTTCTAGGGAAATAAATTGTTTTCTAAATTTTTCAAAGCTTGTTGTTTTCACCCTTTCTTGTGTTACTGTTTTATCGTGCCTAAACACGTAACAATAATTTGTGTTTCAGCTGCAACAGCAATTGCTGATGTTCTTAATATTATCCCAAAAAGACAAATTTCTACGTGCAGCGACACTAAATTACATGAGCACACAACGAAACTGTGTGCAGCGACTCTAGCATGCTCCTACTTATCTTCGTTGATATCATCATGCCTTTGTGACGGAATAATATCAGATAGCGAGTTCACAGGAATGATTAAGATTTACAACGAGACAATAACTGTGCCAGAATCTACGTCCAATTTAGAAAATCGGGTTTTAAAATCCTGTTTTAAAATCAGGGTTTAACAATAATGTCATCATCGCAAGAATTACTATTACAGATAGTCACTAATACAACTCCATCAAAAACAACGATGATATCAGCAGGCTCGACCCATCCTGAATTCAGCTTTAACTTTCCAACTGCAATTCCAGCGAAAGAAATAGCACTAGCACAATTATCTTTATCCTACTTGTCCGAATATTTGATAAAATTCATTCGGTGGATTGCAAGCAACTAATTCTCTGGTATTTATGTTAAACATAAAGCAGATGGAACACCATACTGGAATGTTGTGAGCATATCTACGGGTAGTTATCAAATTGAACAGATAAATAATGAATTTCAGCGCAGAATCTAATCAATGATGGGAAAATAATCTAACATTACTATCACTGTTCAAGAACCAACATTTTCAAACGCGACAGAAATAAATTCGCTAGATTATGCCTTAGATATATATCAATTATCGATCAGTACCGTACTACGATGGCCAGAGATAGCACCTGTTTATCAAGTACCATCAGAATCTGAACGTGTCGAGTTCTCAACGGACAAACGAAACAGTTTTAGAACTTCCTGAATATCAAAAAGGATATCCATGGAGTTCTACCGAATATACTTTCATTGCGTCTGCTGGCACAAAACTTCCTGAAATTAAATTTAGTTTTTATCACAGTCAGTATAATAATGAGATCGGATTCGTCAAAGAAGATCTTAATGAAATTTTTTCCGACGGCCTCAAGTCAAAATACATGCGTGTGCTCGATTCACTGCAAAATTTCTTTTCAAACGTGTTACATGTTTAAGCTCCAATAAACAGTAACACATAAAAAGTGAAAGCAACAAGCTTTTTAAACTTTAACAAATAATTTATTTTCCTCTAAAATTCTGAAGAAAAAAAATGTTAAAAAAAGAAGAACTTACGGTTTCAAGAATCAAATCCAAAATTATTCTAAGAATAATCCACGAATTAAATTGCTAAAGTCCTGGTAATAAATGTTCTAATAATTTCAAATTCGAATCCTGATGTAAAATCCAAGATGTATAACAATGACGTATGCTATAATCAGTACTGTGCTTATCTACAGTTTCTTGTAAGAATGCAAATAATGGCACTCCGGTGTTGGAAATCCAAATTGAATTTGTAAGCAATGTTTTTCCCTGTTTGAACACTCTTCAGAATATTTCCAGACAAATAACATAATTAATCCTTTTTGAATCCAAGGGATTTGAAGTAACTCCAAACAAGTAATTTGAAATAATTCTAAACAGAACAACATAACACTTTAACTGCCAAACTTCTACTGAAAAATTTTTCTTTCAAACATTGAGTTATATGGGTTGTTTAATACATCAGCAAGGGTCATGTGATCATCCCCTGGAAGTTTCTAGAAGGAAATATTTGTAAAATATCACGTCCACCCAGTGTGACCATGAGAAAGCCAATCATTTTCTCTGAATATAAAATTGCAAAAAAGTTGTTTACATCTTAAACCCCACGTAATCCCATCATGACATTGATAACAACCAATCATTTTAAAATAAAATAGAACTTTTTTTACTTACTCGGAACACAGGTCAGAATTTAGATCAACACCTGTTGTTTATAAACTAACAGTCAATGTCAAACCATTTCCTGAAAAAAGTATCATCTATAGTGAGTAAATTTACATTATAATAGCAGATAATAGAATTAAAATGTTAAAACTGACAAATTATATATATATATATATATATATATATATATATATATATATATATATATATATATATATATATATATATATATATATATATAAACAGTTATACGTAACAATAGTCACACAATAATACAGCGATGATACAAAGCAGCAGATCATCACAACGATATAACATTTAAACCAGGTTATATCCAACCTTGAGTTTGTCAGTAAAATTATCATTGAAATTTATCATGCTAATAGAGAAATTCGTGTCTCAACAATTAAATAATTATTCCTGGACGCATCTGTATTTACAGAATAACAATTATCAACATTTGTAATACCAGAATTAATCCACGACGAGCTAATAAAATCACTCAACAACGTAAATCGATAAAAAGTGTCCTAAAACTGTTGCCGCATGGAACAAATAGCTCCGCTATCAAATAGTCTTAAATATAACAATGATCGATACGGCGGTGGCAGGTTTATTTCACCTGGAATTGTAAATATAACATCAACGATCGTAGTCAATCTTGCATGTGATGCAATTGATGGCAGCTATCAAAAAGACCTTAAAAAATCCAGTCAGGCTCAACAAGGATATATTTTCTATACATTCACGCCTTAAGCACCCCCTGGATTTTTCATCGTGTTAGAACCCGTTAATGCAGTTTATCTGTGATGTCATAATCCGCTTTTATCAAGGATACATTTCAAGCGTACTGACCAAACTGGACACTTGTTTGATTAGCGACATGCAGTTTTGAAACTAAATCTATATGTTAGATCATAAAAAAACCTTTCTTCGAGTCGAAGTTGGCAATTTACAAACATTACAAACAATTATTCCTTGATTTAATCAAGGGGTATTATATAATGTATCAACACGTGAGAGCTTTTGTATACAACAAAGAGGTACTTGAAAGTGCCATCAGAACAATATTAACACTTCCACACACTGAACAATTTTAATTTTACTGACTGTGGTTTTCGTCGTATTAATTGTACTAGTGTATCATTGATAGCTTAGAATGCTTTGCTGGCAGCATCACCAACAGCACCAATACCTTTATCACGAGCAACATCAAAAGCTTTAATTGATAATTGTTTTACAATCAGTATTGCTTTTATGGATAACCTTCTAAAAAGACCCTGAACAACATCACCGAGTCCATCACCGTATATAACTTTATACATAGGTAATAGCGAATTTATCACCATTACAGGTCCACGTTGAGCTTTATGTATGATCATCTTATTTTCTTGTCACTGATGTAATTGCAAACCCTCAATCACTGTGGTAATCATCGGCGATTTCATCGATAAGGGACCAATAAATATTAATGTCCATCATAACGCCTGTAAATAATCTTTGACAAACATCAGCTGCTTCATTAATGATTCCTGGTGAATTATTACCGGCTTGTCTTCCGCCAATCATAATTTCTAATCGCTCAAAATCGGCAGTACATTAATGGGACATAGAGTAATAAGACCATTTCCTCGAGTAACAAGACCACTTCCAGTTGCTCCTTCTCCCTCACATGTTGTTTAATCTGCTTTCTTCTTCCATGCTCTTGAGGCTGATTTCCTTTCTGCTTTTGCTTTATCAAGTTGTTGCTTCAAGTTTTCTTCTCTTAGTCTCCTTTCTTGATTTACTCGTTCAATATACTCATATACTGTATTGTTAAAGAGGTCAAAACTATGAATATCTTGCTCAGATCTGATTTGCGGGGTATCTGTAGAGATGCGATATATATCCATGACCCAATCAGCAGCTTTTAGAATATTAACATATTCAGGTTTCATGTACATATTTCTATCACGATATCAATACGCGGAAATATTATTTACTTGGTTTGGGCTTTGATAGCGGCAATACCTTCAGGCGTGAATTTATCTCTGATGTTAATTTTGACTCTTGGCAGAGGTTGTTGGTAAACTTCAGGTTGTGGTTGAGGAGATTGCTGGGGTGGTGGTTGAGCTGCTTGAAGACGGCTAACAATATCAACAGGTAATGTCTCAAGAGCTTTTTGAGCCGCCTCAGTTGCTGTAACAATTTCTTTGTTGGTTCAACATTTGGTTTAAATTACTGGTCTGTACTTTGTGCAAATTCCACCTGAGACTCCTGACGCGCTTGTAGTTGTTGCTTGACAGAATCACGGACGGGAAGATACTTCTTAATTGCCTCTAGTCGCTCTCGAGCTAATAATCTAGCTGTGTGAGATTCCATTATTCATAAAATAACGATAGATTTGCTCACACACCACATCAGCAGAGAGGGTGACGACCAATAACGAGTGTCCGAGTGGGTAAACGAATACACATACAAATTAGAAAACACAAAAGACAAAGATAAAGCAACAAAAATGAGCTAACTCAATTAGAGAAAATCTCGGTTTATTGGAGGCTTCGGTTTGACGTTACTGAACTTGTTATTTTTATTTTTTCGTAGAAATTTGTATTCTTTAAAGAAGACTTGCTCTAACATTGGTTTGGTCACCCTCCCTGCTACTCACTGAAACCATATATTGTCTTATTTCATTTTTAAGAGAATCAAAGTATATACTGCATTAGCACTGCAAGACAATAAACTTACCAGTTTTCTTCCTTGCCAGGTGAAGTAAAATAATATATCTTACTATCTTTGGAATCATTCTATTCAAAACGTAAAATCCGACCTGCTGTGTATCAAATCTTAATGTCATTAACTAAATTTTCTTGGGTTTGTAGTATATGCCTTCGTGGAAATCTCCCGATTAGTGTGGCTTTGTGAAAATCTCTTGATTGGTGTAAAAAGGAATATCTGATTTGTGCGGCTCAGTGAAAATCTGATTAGTGTGGTTTAATGAAAACCTCTCGATTGTTGTGACATTGTGAAAATCTCTTGATTGATATGACAGATAACATCTGATTTGTGTGGTTTAATAAAAATCTCCAAAACAAACTAGAAAATAACATGATGCAATTTTCAAATCAGTACATATAAGAAAAAACTTGAAAAGCATATACAAAAGAAAAACCTAATGCCTTATTATCTGCTTTCACTCAATTTAATACATGTAAATATATGCAAAACAGCTGTGCAAACAGTGTCTTATCTAAACTTGAAATACTGCATTTATTTGGTGAACAAATATGAATTAAATAGTCAGGGGGAGACAAACAGACTACATTTATAGCAACTGCCTCAAAGGACAGAGCAAGTCTCGTATAAATAAAGGATTAATACATGAATGAACATGTGTGTGTGCAAGTGTCTGTGTCGTAATCAGGAACTATTCCGTTTTAAAATATTACATCCTATGCTCTATTGCGACCATATCCAATGCAATTTTCTAAATCATCACATTTTAAAAACCGTCATTGCAAAACTGAAACACATAAACTAAGAGTCATAAAACCTTATTTAGACCATGATCATTTTTCTACTTTTGACCCTCCCAAGTATTATCCTGGGCATAGGTTGCCTGAATAAAAAAAAATTAAACATTTTCACCTGTACTAAATCTAACCTATATCATCGCACACACGCGCACACCTGTACTCTCTCTCTCTCTCTCTCTCTCTCTCTCACACACACACACACACACACGCATACACTGCCATGTATGTGCCTGATATCAGACAAAACTCATTTTAAATAGGAAACAAAGTGGACATAATAAATATAATAATATTCTGTTTGAACCGAACATTATTACAAGAGTACTTTTACCACAAGCAGCAAAGAGGGCGGACCCTGCGGCCTCTTCATGGTATTTATTTAGTAATCTGAGTGCTTCTCCGAGTATGTGTCAACTACTGTCTGTCGACCTGTGTATATACATATTTCTACCGACTCTGTCTTTACGGAACTCAATACAGTTCATATGTCGCCTCCCCTCCCACTGCTCTGTGAAACCAAGCAGTAAGTGAAACGGTTTAAAATGTACAAGGGAGAGAAAAACGAAACGGTCACCTGGTGTCTGTATACATGAGAGAGAGATAGTGCTAAAACACCAATTCCACCACGCGGATGGAGGCGATCTCTACCAACGACACCACAGACACCACCGGTACCCCGAAGGTGGCGTCCTCTGACTTCTCTGATACCACTATCGACAATACGGCTGTATGATATATATATACTGATTCTGGTGCCACTGGAAGTGGTTTTGCTACCGCTGATACCAGTACATGGGGAAGTGGCCTTGTTACCCCATACCCCAGTAACGTCCTTTCTGTTGTTGATCGACTAGAGATATTATTTGGTGGGCGACGAGCTGGCAATAATTCTCTTGAAATTATCAGTAAAGCAGCTGCTATTTGTCAGCGAATTTTTACTGGTGGTGCCATGAATATGAATGTGTATCAGTCACTTTTTGATGAAATTGTCAAGATTATTACAGTGTTTGATCACAATTAGATCACTGACAGGAAAAATAGCCATGACCATACACAATGCTCAACGTTGACCTACTCTGGTCAGAGTGATAAATTCACGATCGCCTGTATACAACGCGATCTACGGAGATGGACTCGGTGATATTGTTCAAGGTCAATTCAGAAGGATAGTCCTAAAAGCGATACCGATTGCAAAGCAATTGTAAATGAAAGCTATTGATGTTTCTTCGTGAAAAAATGTATTAACACTGCAGGTAATGTTGCTAGTAAAGCATTTTCTGCGGTCAAGGAACGACAAGCATATTAAAGCTGCGAATGAACGGGTGAAAGAATTAACTTATGCGCCCGTACCACGGTCAAAATCGGAGAGAGAGGAAAATATAACCGTAAGTTTAGTAGCGAGAAGTGGTCGTAGTGTTAGACGATAATGAGAAATAATGAAATGTTCAAGCGTGTATCTGACCCCTCATTTGACATGGACGCTCCAGTCCTTAAAAATGAGTCGATGCGCGATTATCAATATTATTCGTATGATGAACGTGTACCTAACGCACCCGGAATAACTGAGCTGCAAGTTCAGGATACAAGTAGTTACTTCCTATCCGCCGAGGAATTTATTGAAGTCGACAGCAGATAATACTGTGTTTGCAATCGCATCACTAACAGTTTCGAATGATCTTAGGTGTGCATATCAGCTAATACGTTTTCCGGTTAACTTTCGAACGCCTTGCCTGCGGCTTTCTACTTTTATAAATAATTTTAGTTAAAAACCCGCCAGCAGGATTCCGCGTTTGGGGTTCGAACCTACGATGGTATAGTTTTAAACAACATGAGAGATAGTATTGTTTTAAACAGCATGATATTTCTATCAACGGCATTTACCTCTCGACTATCGGCTCTTCAAAGGAAACCTGCTTAATTATATAATAAATACAGCAGACGATAAACGTTTTAGCTGCTGTCCACTATTAGATAATTATCACTGCGTTGCGTGTAAATATTGTTTTAGCTGAAATAAAATTATATAAAAGATGTACAAAAAAATCAAACATTCAAGTTTGCATCACCTATTACACTGAAAGAGTTAAGGCGCCCCCCGAGTTGCTTCCTCTTTACATGTTCTTACTGTGTGGATTATTGTTGGGCACAATGAAGTACTGAAATAATCATAGCTGATTATATCTCTTTGACAATGCAGAATTCATTATCCCGTCTACTTCACGTTGTTTTGAAGTTAGGACAACATCGAACTTTTTGCCAGCTGCTGCCATTGATAGAAATACTGTCTGTTTGTAGATTTACAGACACCACTCACCATGGAAACATCGCCCACCAACCCCTAACCCCCGCCGCGCAACCTCGCATACATTTTTCACTTTGTGTAACAACGTCAAGGTTATACAGAAAATTATTTCTTGGATCCGAACCAATATGATGCACAAGTAGACCTCTCCCGATCAATCCATGGTAACATTCGTAAATAAACCTGCGCCAGTATTACTAACAACACTGAATGTTTCTTTTATATTCGACACTTTCTAATCGCACCCTCGCGAGATGATTCATAATTGCCGATAACAGGATTTGCTTGGAATGCTTGCATTCCCATTGCTTGAGTTTAAACTGCCTGCATTCCAACTTTATCGTCGTTGTTTCCTTGCTCCATTTGTATAGTACATATCACATGTCTACATTCTGATCGATCGTAGAAACAAAAATAAATAAATAACATTATTGTGAATCACCGACTTTACTTAGGGTCGTTTGATAGTAGTATCTACTATGATGGCATCAGCGATTGGAGTATTGATACTTGCAGTGCATACACTGGCAGTGTTTTTGTTTTTTTTTTGTTATTGTCATATGTGGCCTGGCCATCATTTTTCTGTTTCTTATCATAATACCGTATTTCCTACCTCCACACGCCACACACAACATCGTCACCCCCCAGCCCTTTGTTACATTTCGAACACGGTTTTGGTCCTTGAAACCGCCTTCGCACACTTTGCATGTGATATGCACAATTGGTATTGTAACATGCCTTCGCACACACGGTGGTGGATCCAAGTTATTCTTTGCTCGAGTCATATGCATATAAGTTGAAGTTTGATTTAAATATATATGTTCCTTACTAATATAATGGAGGAATTTACACGAGTGTCTGCGATTGGTCCCGCAGTACTTGGTCATCGCAGTAGGAGATTTGATCTTGACAGATTGGCCACAACACCGTCCTCTACCCCGAACGGGTCTAGCAACTGAAGGTCATTTAAAATTTCTTGATCGTATCCTTGAGGCCAAGAAAGAATTTAGGCGTGATGGCGCATTTCGTGTGTGGTCAACAATGAGGGTCAGGCCCTTGTCAGGTACGCTAGTGACCCCGGATAGGGTTGCTAGTCACTAGATTGATGCTACGAAGAATGACCAACGAGCAAGGGAAATCGTGGATTATTTGCAGATCGGACAAATAAATATATATATATATATATATATATATATATATATATATATATATATATATATATATATATATATATATATATATATATATATATATATATATATTTCAGAATAAAGTGTATTGTTCTCGTGGTCGGCGAGTACACCTTATCCAAGGAGAAGGGTGATGTAACTTGGATTATCCGTGATAAACGTGACCCAGTTCGTGAATTACGAAACTACGGGGGTGCTAGCGCCAATGTGTGGTGGCGGGTGGTTGTGTTATATAGAAATTCTAGACCAGGAATGTTAACTGGGGTGGACAAACCCTATTACGGGAATACCTATCCAATGACTGCAGTGTTTCATGATAGTTATCTGTTAAATGAGCCTGATGTGAACGTGCTTGCACACACGCGTGGGTCGCTAGTGACCGAGGGCACAAGTGCATGGTTCAGTATCGACCCGGTGGTGGCATCTTAAACTGTGTCGCCCAGAGAATCACAGAACACTTTAAAAGCGCATTACGAGGGAAGGGTCTGACAGCGATACGACTTGATAAAATTAATCAATGGGAAGATAAAGTGTGATTTAGTGGGGCCTCCATTAGTGATAATGCTGCGTTAGAAAAGACCCTAAGATTTCCAATCACGGTTCAAACAGTAACCGGCGAGGTTTAGTACAGCGCCAAGTACTTGAAAAATGGAGCTCGGATTACACTTATTGACATTAACGCTCACGCTTGGACGTGAAGCATAACAATATTCCCACGAGATAAACGAGTTAGATTTGTCCCCCTTGTCTCCGACAAGGCTTACAGGACTAGTGTTGATATTGACGGTGATATATTTGAGTATATTCGTGAGATCAATAAAACCCATCCAGTGTCTGTGGATGTTTCAGAATGATGATGAAAAAAGACGATTTGACGAGTTTGTGCGACCGTGCGGAGATCGTTTTATAAAACGATGACTGAAATCACACGAAAATATACCGACGACAATGAAGAGATGAAACGATTAATGGGTAATTATTTTACTGTTCCGTCTGTGGTCGCCCATTTTGCTCAGAAGAACAATTCATGGAGACCAACGTGGAAAATTTCTGGAGGATATTCAATGGTCGTGTGTCGAGTATGGGCATGGAGGCTTGTTGAATACCAAATATGATTTCAACGAAGTTATCTCCGTTGATATGGTGGCATGTTATCCTTGAAGTTTTCTTGGGATGGGTGAGAGTACCCAGTATTTTAAACGATTTTTTGCATCCTGCCCATGATATGACTAGGGTATCGATAAATGGACCTCTATCCAATTTTGACTCGACAGGATTTGTATGCATTGGATCATTTGAATTGGCTAAAGGGATTCATCTTGCTATTGTCGCTTGGTTTGGCCAACACTTTTATAAGTCTAATCAGGCGATAAATCCCAACGATGACATTGCGAAAAATGAACGTGGTTGGTTTCCAATGGTATTAATACGGTATATGATTGATGCGGCGATATTGTTATCGCTGACAGTGAGTAAGGCAATCATTTCGCATCGACCACAAAAACATGTGTGGATGCCAGAATCTGGCGAAAACTGCGATACGTCACTTGCAAAGGATTTGGGCAGAAACATCATTGCTAAATTTACAATAGGAGCCTTATCATTGACGAAGCTGTACACGATTTGTTATTGACGAGGATGAGCCTGATCTTTATAAACAAAGATACAACGAGCAAAGACACGCTTGTATACACCATTAGTGTAGTTTTGAACGATGGAACTAAATTGGGCACTATTGTGTGTTATTATGATATAACTTTACCCAATTTGTACTCCTTTAAGATCTTCAGCGTTAGCGTGTGTGAGTATAATTCTGATATCAGTGATAAACAAGTTTCCTGATAGAGCGGTCAGAATCGTCACAGCGGGTCCGGGAAGGCGACACGTGCAATAAACTTATTTTTGAACCCGATTCTTCAAGAACGCTGATATAGTGCTGCTACTCCGACTCACCAGTTCGCCATAGTGATGAAAAAACGAGATGTTAAATCACATATCATTGACAATTTCTTTCGATGGAAGTGATATGCATGGACCCCAGAGCAGATGGGCGAAAAATATATTCCTAAGATTATTATCTTGGATAAGATATGCACTGTATCGGTGGACGTGTTAAAAAAGTTTCTTCCATGACTGTTGATGAAAGATACAGCCGTTATTATGGGCGGTGATCATGGCCAACCCACAGCTTTGTCGGCGAATTCCCACACTGCTGTTTAAAAGAATCTAAGGATTATTATGAAGAAATACTAGAGGACCATAGGGCAATCGATCAGTCGTTTACAGAATTTAAAATGTTAATACAACTGCAGCCGGATTGCGTCAAGTGCTCGATCATGCGTAAAACAATTCCAGAAACAACAAAAGAGGAATTTTGGATGTTACGGCATCCTAGTGACCTGATAGTTGCATCGCCTACGTGTGTTCTTGATTCACTTCAGCAACGATTATTTCTCCTTCATCGAGAAAAATATCCAGGTCTACGTGTCCCATTGAGTTATTGCCCAGATGATACACGTAAACAAACTATTAGTGTATCGATTCCTGTGTCAAGTGTGAGACAAAAACTTGTACTGAATGATATTGTTGTTCTCGAGTTCGATGTGGTTGAGGAAGCATTCGGGGCTGCAGTATCATGCTCAGCCCTAGAATATGCTATACCTTTTCATTCATCCCAGGGATTAACTATTTAGGATACTACAATTTTGATTATTGATGACCGTATCAAATGGACAAATTTAGTTTATCGAGCCGTATCAAGAGTGACGAAAATATCTCAACTACAGGGGGTTATCCCAGAATGTATTCAGGATAAATCCAGCATGGATCAAACTCAAGACAATGGTGATGATATATTAACAAGGATAAAATTAGTTCGGTACCAACAAAGTGATAAAAAGAATGAAACAAGCATGAGTGTGATTCTGATGTGTCTGCGATCATGACACTGAAACAACAACAAAATAATCATTGTGCGACCTTTAACGCAGTAACTTTATGGCAGCATAATTCGAATAATATTCAAGTACAATTAACCGTTCATAAAGTTAATAGTAGTTGCGGTCATACACGTGAAAAGTCTATGCTGGCCTGTCTGGAGTGTAATCGACATGGAGGGGCTAGGTCCTTGGTGGTGAGGGGCTAGTAAACTTTCACTTTCGGGAGAGTGGTTGTAATTGAGTACCTTTAGGAATTACTTGCAATTGTTAACGGACAAATCCACGCTGAGGAGCAGTTGAATCGAATCTGTAGATTGCAGGTCTACCCGCGGATCTTAGCACGCTGTACTTTTTATGGGCGATTACACTCCAGACTGGGGAAGTCGCTCTCTTGTACCCCCTCCCCCGTTCAAGCTCCCCGGGCTCATATAAATATCAAACAGTTACATTATTACCTAGTACTAGTTATTTTGAAAACGAGTCATGTCGTTGTGCTGGTATGCGTGTTTTCGTGATTGCATTGGTAGGTTTGATAGAAATTCCATGTGTTATTTCATTATTTAATGCGGCTATCACACTTGGTAGTCTTGTAACCCTTTCAAGAGATGTTTTGTATGTGGATATTTCTTGTGCATATTGATATCAAAATAATCGCTCAGCAAGTGTTCGATTAAATCGTTCAAGGACTGTCTGATCACGATGTAACGCAGTGTGCCCTTGGCTGATTTTGACATTATGTTTTTTCCTCATCGAATTTTCTCCCCCCAGAAATTAGCTAATAATGGCTCTGATTCTTTGTATCTGCTTGCAACGTAAACAATCGTTAATGCATATTTGTATGTGCGTGATTTACGTCTACCAGTGTTAATAGTATCATGCGGTAAAAACAAAATGTCATCATGACGAACTTCATTGGTGGTACTGACATCAAAATGCCGATACTGAATTTGTTTATTGGGGGAGATAAATTTACCATATTGCCTGTCGTCCTAACCAATTTGCAGCTGCAGCACGTGTGACCATAGCAGCGTCAGCACATTTACTAATAGCAGCCCTATCCCTCTAGTATCCCTTTGGGCTATAATAAATGGATTCCATTACTATTATTACAATCGGCTGATTAATTACCCAGCCCCTAACACTAATTTACACTAATCACTACTCGACTTCTCACGAGATGAAATAAACTTGTATTTTTTGTGATACATTTCACAAACTGTCATGTAAGATCACGCATTTTATTCCTCGTCGTTAATGTTCTTCGTTGTTATTGTTCCTAATTCACTGGTACCTGTAAATCCCTTGCACCGAACACAATATAAATATATAGTATTCGTTATATTTGTTATTAATATGAATTTCATTGACTTTTCAGCGACACCAGAAATAGAACCCGTCAAGCACCATCCAGCATTGCCAAACTCTATTCGAGCAATTATTATATGGCCATCTGGGTATGGGAAGACTCAATTAGTACTCAACATGATAATGAGATGGCTTAAGTGGGATAAGTTATACTTAGTGGCGCCATCTGCAGATGATATGAGATTTTCTTAAGAATTGTAATGACGATAATATTGATTTTATTACTGATATCGATGAAGCCCCGTTGGTCGATGGCCTTAACGGGGATATCAATAATCTGTATGTATGATGATGTAACATTAGACAAACAATCAAATCCAGCTCAAATATGTTCTCGAGGCAGACAAAAAGAGCACTAATATTATATATGTTACTCAGCGATATACTAAAATACCTAAAGTGATCAGAGATAACTGCACCTTCGGTTTTTTAAATGTTGTTGATACATACACGCTGCAAAATATTCACCGGAGATGGTGTTCAGGGGACATGGATATAATCAAATTTAAAACGTCTTCACAGAAGCACAAACGATTTTCTCGTGGATTTATCACGATAAATTTACATGACCCCATATCGAAGTATCGCATTGGTCTCGAAACAAATTTAGACTGAGACATTATACACTGTCATCTTTATTTTAATCCTCCCGCACACTCATCATTGCATTCACAATCACAAAAACAACAGTCACAAACAAATATCACACACTCTTTAACTCCGAACGAGTTGTCGCCCCTCTTGACACATAAATAACAACAAAAGCTGGACGACCGCACTTAGCTTAACTAACCTGATACAACGCTAGGGAGTCTATAGAATCGCTGAGCGTTGGAAAATTTCTTATACTTATTGCCATGTACACAAATACCAGGGGACTTTCATTTTTCGCTCTCGTGTACATTATACTGGATTTCACTTACAGTATGGTTTCTAAGATTAGCGGGGGGGGGGGGGGGAGGGCGACGGATGAACTGTATATAGTTCCATAAACATACAGTCGGTAGAAATGCGTATATAGACAGGTCGTCAGACTATTGTGGGCACATACTTGGAGAAGCAGTCAGATTACAAAATTAATACCATAACGAGGCCGTAGGGTGCACCTTCCATGCTGCTTTGCGTAAATAAGTTACACCTGAAATGTATAATTTACCTTGGAAAACTACGAAATTTAGCTTACAGCAATATACGAAGTAGGCAGTTTTTTTTTCTCACTTTATAACTGAAGTGTTGCACGTCCTGAATCACTTTTGTGGTTCTTTTAACTTTCGAAAAAAGTGAATGTTATAGCATGATTTAAAGTATACGTGGCATGCTCATCCTGTATTAAATTTCATTCTTCACGTGGAGTTCATAGTGGTCGAATACAACTTTAAAACAGTTACATTTGCCTCTAAATAATATGAAAAAGAACCTCGTTAATACGGACCATGTTTATTCAGAATAATCGTTATTAGGAAATAGTTCAACGGGATTGTAATTTCTAAACGTTAATTTGCTCTTTTCATCCAGAAATTTGCGTACGGAAATCAAAGTCGGGTAACAAAGTGTAAAATTACTATAAAGCGTGCCTCGATCATTTGGAAACAATCTGGCAAAAACTAAAAAACAGTAGAATGGTACATGAAAATACAGTCAGTCGGATAATACATATTCACCTACGCAAAATGGCAAGGGTTGTCTATTTATTAATCTCTGATTGGTCTAATTTTAGTGGCACGTAAAAGTTATAAATCGATCACATGATGTGTGAAGGGCAAAATATCAAATATAATCAAATAGCATGACAACGTGCAAAAATGATTGCATCTGACTTCGAGCAGACTTCATCAACATTCACCAGTGATGACATGTTACCAGTGCCGGATTTAGGACAAATGAGGCCCTGTGCTAGTTAAGTTATGAGACCCCTTACTTGGGCCCTGAAAGAGGTAGGCCCGGTAGGCCTACACAGATAGTCAGGCATACATACTCAGGAAGTTTAGGACGTTTTGACTTTTGAAAAACATTTGAAAAATTGATCGTAAACTTTTTTTTGCCAGGAAGATGGGGCCCCCTGGCCAACGGGGCCCTGTGCTTAAGCACACATAAGCACAATGGTAAATCCGGTACTGCATGTAACACTATAGTTAAGCCGTTGAGAATCTATGGACATTATCGAGAACCACTGAAAATCGATCCGCAAATGAATCCAGGCAAACGAAGTTCACATATTGTGATGTGCTCAATCTGGTAATTGTTTATACTTATATTTAGGTATATGTAAAACAGCATGTTATAATAAAGTGAAATAAACACAAATCAATAAATCTATTCATTATTTCACCATTATTGAATACGTACCAACAGCTGCCTCGCTTGGAGCTCATCATCAAAAGGTTAGTGTTAGGACTGGTCGGTCTAATGTCAGGATCATGTGCATGGGTGGGACATGATGCTAATGTCGGTCGCATAATGAGCCAGTGCTAAACATCACTATAAACTGTCACACTGCAGGCACCATATCGATATAGCTACTTTAAAAATCCAAAATCACACACACACACACACACACACACACACAGTACATGTACTACATATAAAGATGACAAATACACGTATTATGTACAGTACATGTATAAAATATGTTGTCATAGGAAATTAAAGACTTGCAACAATTATCCAGAAATCGCGTGAATCTGAATATATTCACTGGGAACGAATGTGTCCGTTTATAACGAGGTTATGCATGGAGGCCAAGTGCTTATATACCGGTTTGCATTTTCTCTTTTTTAAATAGATGTATTTGGAACTAATTCCGGTTTCAGACAAGTGGTTGCTTAATAGAGCTGATCTTTAAGGTGGTTGACAGTGACGTGTTTCCTGTATACATTCTCCACATATTTTGTCCTAAATAATTTGTCTTAAAATTCCACACTTTCATTAATTGAAAAAGCAATGCTTTTGTACGCATATTTCAGATTATCACTATGCGGTCGATATATTGGTGGATTCGAAAAACTGAAGAAAACAAATCAGTGCAAAATCAAGCAAGCACATTACGTGTAGTGGTTCGAGAATGTATGGTATTTTGTAATAAATACTAAAACATTTGTGTCAGAGTGTACAGTATTTTGTAATAAATACTAAAACATTTGTTGCAGAGTGTACAGTATTTTGTAATAAATACTAAAACATTTGTTGCAGAGTGTACAGTATTTTGTAATAAATACTAAAACAGTTGTGGCAGTATTTTGTAATAAATACTAAAACATTTGTTGCAGAGTGTACAGTATTTTGTAATAAATGCTAAAACAGTTGTGGCAGAGTGCTTCGATAACAACACAAGTATTAAAATACCTGTAAGCACCCGATACGAATCTGGTAACCCACATCAGACTGCACAGTGCGCATGTCATTGCATTCATCTATCTAGGGTAGTTGTCCGATTGCAATAAACTACCCTAACCTTCTCTCAGTTGTAACGAAGCATGATATTGTTGTCTGTGTGTGTGTAAGAGAGAGAGAGAGAGAGAGAGAGAGAGAGAGATGATTATTGAGCAAGGAAACATATCTGCGATAGAGTACGGTTTATATAGATTATGACATTCTTTTCTCACTATCTGCCTTCAAAACTTCAGCTCATCTGCATTCATATGACGCCTCGCACCCAACCCATTTATACTGAGAAATATTTTTGCTTCAAATATTAGTCTAGACGACACGAACTGCCGTACGTTTTGGTAGACTTGGATAAAGACGTATCACCGTACGTTTTGGTAGACTTGGATAAAGACGTATTCACCATACGTTTTGGTAGACTTGGATAAAGACGTATTCACCGTACGATTTGGCAGACTTGGATAAAGACGTATCACCGTACGTTTTGGTAGACTTGGATAAAGACGTATCACCGTACGTTTTGGTAGACTTGGATAAAGACGTATTCACCGTACGTTTTGGTAGACTTGGATAAAGACGTATTCATCCGCTGGGGATTTATTGCAAGTAATATGAGGACCGACACTGATATTGCGCCATTACTTACAAACAGGAAGACGAAATCTTAAAATGGAACCAAAATAGTTATAAAAACGTTTATATGGATGTGAATAGTATTATAGAAGCATTCGGACATATATCCATAAACCAAGGACCAATTATTATTGTTCCCAGATTCGCAGCTTACTGATGTTCCAAATTATTAAGCGCAAACACTTAAAAAAATATGTTGTGTGAGAGAGATGGAGAATTTTGGGATGTATCCTTTAACTCAAGTTTTCATAGTTTACAAGCAAAATTAAGAAAACTATTCTTGCCAAATAATTTTGAAGAACACTCTTCCTTCGCATTGTGTTTATATAAACACGATACACTGGTGTCCGATTGTTTATTTAAATATATTTACTTCACGACCACCATCAATGTATTATCGACTTTGTTTGTACCCGTGGGCAAGGGTATATCTGTTGTTTTTTTTTTCTTCCGCGACTGGATTTTCTGCATCCTTCATTTCCACGACACGCAGAAGGGCGATAAATAAAAAAATCTATTGAAAATCGAACATCAAATTAAATATTAAGAAGGCAATAACAAAGCAGTAAGAAAGATTTAGAACTGTGACAGAAAAAGCAAATATAAAATTGAGTCTTAATTCAATGAAACTCAAAGATTTTATGTTAAACAACATTTAATTGGTTGTGTTTTCAAGAATTTCATTTCAATAATATTGCATAAATTTCTAAAACCAAGGCCATATTTACAAACAAAACAAGTCCATATTTACAAAATCATACTTATTTACTAGGGTAGATACAAAATTGGCTTAGTCCGCTACTGAATGCAAGAAAGAAAATGATTGCGTGACATAAGAAATCAAGCAATTTTGAGTTATTGCGTGCTGACAAACACGGCACGGAAATTGCGCAAATACCAGTCGCTGAAAAACAGGTAAAACCTTGGCAAGCATTAGAGGTAAAGTGTGGTTTCAGCGCCATATGTTCTGATAAGTCCCAATAATTTTGAGTAATATTAGCGATTTATATCTTTAAAAGCAAAAATCAGCTATCTCTAATGGGTAACTGGAGGCACCTCGCACTATATGAACTTTTCTGTCCTTATATAGCGGACATGTAGGCCTCAAAGGTTACCTCGCCTATCGTCCTGGATTTTTATTTTAAGTTACAATTAATTACGAAACGTTAAGTTCCAACATACCAATTTAGAACATAGGAAATTGTTTCACATCGTATAATCAAAAGAAACCTACCTATTGACGCGAAGTCTTATGACCAGAAGGGGAATCACAATATGGAGCTAACCAACAGTGGGCTATTGACGAGACGCATATAGTCTACTCCTGACTTTTTTGTCTGTGTTTTTTATTTATATTCTAAGTATCAATTTACCTGTTTGCAAGTGGAAGTAAACCTTGATTATATTTTACAGGGCGTAAACTGGAACATACATTTTATTTTACAACAAAATCATAGTTTGCTCCACCGACGTTTCAGTGTATGAAATGTGATGTCATTGAGAAGCTGCAGACTTAAACGATTTACATGATTATAGACTTACATCCGGTGTAGAACTTAATCGCAAGGATATCAAGCCTCCGCTCAAACACCTTTCCCTTTCTCTCATTTGCTCATTCTTTCTCATTTCTTTCTCTTGTGTAATACAAATGTGGGATCCATTCCTGCAAAATTCATGTATGCTAACCACATCATCCATCAAGGTTAGTGAATAAAAGATACCCATTTTTTTGAGACGAAATTCCGAGTGCAGATTGTAACTTTTGTAATGTATATAAATACAACGAAAACATGAATATAGAACATGGTAAACAAAATGTTAAAAACATAAACATAGATTGTATTTTCAAACGTTTTAAAAAGAAAAAGTAAAAAATTACGTAGAGCATATTTTACATAATTATTTGTCCAAATCAACACAGTATTCCCCCCAAATTTTACAGTAAATAATCATGACAACGTACAATACTTAGACTGTCGAGTATATTAAACTGAAAATATTTTAAATCTGTCGCAAATGGGTTATTTATTTTTTGAGGTTTTTATGGTATTATTTTTAAAATGTCACACGAAATATGAATCAGAGAACATAAAGCAAAACGAAAACTTACTCTTACTACGATGCACAAATTTTGAAATGTGTTTATGAATCGTTAGTACTAATTAGCCACTTGTATCTTACGGAAATGCACATATTATCCTCTTGTATCATATGGAAATGCACATATCCTCTTGTATCATATGGAAATGCATATATTATCATCTTTTATCATATTGAAATGCATATAGCATCCTCTTTTGTCATAAGGAAATGCATATATTATCCTCTTGCATCCTATGGAAATGCCCATATTATCCTCATGTATCATATGGAAATGCACATATTATCCTCTTGTATCATATGGGAATGCATATATTAGCCACTACTATCATACGGAAATGCAAATATGTAAATTGATATGTTGATACGTAAGTACATTTAAAAAAGAAAGGAATCATTAATATCAACATGCCTACCTAAACATTCACACACTCACTGCTTATAAACTTACCCTGTTGCATGTGCGTATATTCAGTTATGCACTTCTCCTCAGTCATTAGCCTCCCGTTTTCTAAACATCAATAGTAAACGCCAAAATATGCAGATGTACAAACCGATGTATTCTTCAATTTTATCTTTATTTCTTGTTATCCGCCATCAGCCAAGTTTCATCAGTATCCAAACTGCATGCAGATAATGATTGCAGCACTTGAACGTATGTCACGGTTGACAGACTGAACGATTCAGTCACCTCGGGCTAGTGTAAAGAGACCAATGTCGCCTATTTAATTTTAAAACCTCTCATCGATTGCAGAGCAATATAGAAATACGTGCACTGCTTCGAAGTTAACTTTATCAAAATGTCTTCGGGCTGTGCTACACCTGAGATTACACAACGATTTTATGCAAGTGGGTTATTTAATATGATCAGTAGGTGTAAAATAATCATTTTAGACCAACGGATATCTTAGAGCCTGTTGAATGTATGCAATATTAGTGCTATATGCAAAATCATGAAATATTATGAGAGTAGCCTCCCGTTTTCTAGCCATCAACAGTAAACGCCAACATATGCAGATATACAAACCGATGTATTCTTCAATTTCTTCTTTATAATATAGAAATATAGAATATATATATAAATGTAGCAATATAGAAATACGTGCACTGCTTCGAAGTTAACTTTATCAAAATGACTTCGGGCTGTGCTACACCTGAGATTACACAACGATTTTATACAAGTGGGTTATCCAATATGATCAGTAGGTGTAAAATAAGCATTTTAGACTAAAACGGGAGGCTAATGACTGGGGGAGTATTCTGTTCGTCTTCGTTCTTTGAGTTATTGAATGCCGTCCTGAACATTCATCCTCCCCTATCTTAACTATCTGACGTAGTGTAGGGGAGTTCGTGACAAACGTAAGTGTGGCGAGCCGTAAATATTGAAAAGCAAATTTTGTTGTTGTTGTTAGCAGTAGTATTTTTGAGATGCGTACATCAAGATGGCAAAGAAAGGTCTACCAAGAAATCGACTAACGAAAACGAATTAAGATTAAGAAACAAAATGACGGTGATGCATTCAACAGATGTTGTCTTTTTATACTTGTTATGATCCTACTAAGGATAATTATTACACACAATAGTAGTTTGTACAATAATATTTTGATGAATTTAAAAACAAAAATCAGCAGGTGGGTTACATCGTTTGGTAAATAACAGGTCTGCGGTTTGTTGTTGTCTTTTGTTTGCTTTATAGATGTTTGTGCACTTATTTTTAAAACTCCATATTAAAAAAATATGTTAGAAAAAGCCGATTTCAAGACAATTCCAAAAGGTGAAAATATCAGTTGCTTTCTATTTAAAACGTTAATAATCTTGGCTGATTCCAGTGAGTATCCTCTTTGTAGGATTCGGTACTGATATTACCACTTTATGGTCTTAAACAAGGTGATAAAATATTAGCGAAAATCAAGTTTTCTAAAATTCAACGGTATTGCGAATTAAATACAAAATAATCCAAAAAGTTTTATCACCGGTCGTAATGAATCAAATTCTAATTAAATTCCAGTGGTGTTCATACAAGCCTCAACTGTGAATGTGTTGATGTCTGTTTAGTGGCCTGTGAAGTGGAGATGTGCTATGTCTTTTGATGAATCACAATAATATAATTCAAGATGTTATTGTCTTAAATCCAATATAATTCTAAATTAATGTTTCTGTCCAAGAATGTTATAAAAGAGTACTTTGTAAATCCAGCGAATAATTATAGGCTACTGCATTTGTATGGAAAAATATGAACGAGTTTTTTGGATGGAATACTACACGACAATTGGGAGTGCAGTATATCCATCCGACAAAACGAGTTCATTTTTCCCATACAAATGCAGTACCTTTTTGTTATATGATCATTTTCTTATTCAACCTAAGACTTAATTATATAAACAAAATACACTATAAGAAACAACGTAAATGAATGTATGCCGTATTCCAAACTCAATGCACAAGCGCAGATTTATCATTACACAACAACATCATTATTAATGAGCACATAACTCCGCCCAGATAAATTTGAACTTAGTCGCGCGCTCGACATAACTTTCGAAAGAAAATGGCGTGTTTAGTTAAAATTGAAACTTGCAGTCATATTGTGAATGAATGCGCATTGCAACAACTTTTCCATTTGATCTGGAATGAATATATTTTGGTATTTTCTTTTGATTCGACGAAAGTTTGTGATTTTGGACTGGATTCATCTGTGCAAATTGTACATGAAATTCGTCAGACTGAAGCGGCGCGGGAGAAGCGTGTTTACATCTGCAAGTGTGTATGTTCTGTCATTGACTGTTTGAAATCATTATGTGGGAACAATATGAAGTGTTTCAATTGCAATTATCAAAAAGACGCTATTGAATTTAATGTTTATTTCATGTACAGTAAAGAAGATGTAATTGTGGATGGAATATAGTTGAAATTACAGTACAATTTCGAAATGTGTAATCAACTTGATTATCAAGCTTGAGAACTCATGACATGGCGCATGTAATTCGGATTTGCAGAACTAAGAAAGTACATTTTGAGGAAATTCTGGATGTAAAACTGTAAATATATTTTTTTGCCATTCTAATTACCAGCTAAAGGAGCATATTTTATGCCTTTATAGCTTGCATGTTATTTGTAGTTACCAAGCAATTTTATGAAATCTGGTGTCTATCGCAAAATCTGAAACAATGTATCAAAAGGTTAACGTGGAATGTAGCAAAACAGTTGGTATGTTGCAGTCCACGGAACATCTGCTTTAGTTTATTCAGAAACAAATTTAATCAAACAAAACGTATTGCGTCTACTATGCGAATGTACATAATTTGATTACAAAGTAGTTCCTAATACACTATTGAGTACACGTGTCCAGCGCGTGGGTGCAATATGACGGTGTGTAATATCGTAAAATATTGAACGATTCTGATAATGCAAAGTTAACGGAGACAAAAATGAGAATATAATAATAATTTGAATAAATAATTCGTCCAAAATTCAATACTGAACCCCCCCCAAAAAAGAATGATTCTGCTAAAGGTATTAAAGCAAGAATTAATACCTGTTTCAAGTAAACAAGATTTTATAAGAAACTAAACACAAAAGAAGAACCAGGATGTGGAGCCATAGTTTATTTATATGAAATTCAAAGAACGTGTCAAACATAAAGTACAACAGGTTTTTGCATAATGAATACCAATATCCTAGACCTATACCCTCCAAAAAAACATGTTAATAATGTTATATTTAACCCATACTCATAGAAAAAAATAACTATTTACCATTTGTTCACAAAATTAAAAGTTACTGGTCAGGTACACAATGATCGTGATTTTGGACAAAAAAATCAAGTCCAAAATACAATTTCTATATAGCATATAATCATGGAGAATTTTTGTATAGCAATACTTTACATTATACATAAAACTAGTATACGGTTGTACCTTAGCCACATAATGTTACTATGAATACAAGCGAAGTTAATAGTACGTCGTATTTTAATTTAATGCTAAAATCGCTCATAGGTTTAACATTGAGCTAATATGGTCACAAAGGAATTTAAAATAGAATGGGCACTATGGCTACAAAATGATTTTAATATTATAATCTTTCGTAGAATTAACATTATAAGTCACTTTGAGAATTTAACTTTGGGTGCAATTTTAGGAATAAAGGGGAAGATATTGGGTTTAGTGTGAATATAACATCGTATGTCTCTATGGAAACATAGCGCTAGTTGGCAATCCAATACACAATATGCTGATATGGAAACATTAGGGCGCCCATGGTCGCAAAATCGCAAGTTCACGTGACAATGTTTAATTCAGAATGGTGTCTGTTGCTAGGTTATATAGGTGAATGAGCGTATTTTATATTAATACTCCGCTACGTCCAACATTCTTGCTATTATATTGAGACTAAAAGGAAACAAAATTTCGCTGAGACTAAGAACAAAAAAATGAAAATGAAAATCCCAAATACTTTTTAATCACCAAGACTAAAACTAATATCAAAACTCCCAATCTGAAATGGAATTTAGCGGAGTTTAAAAATCCGGAATATTTTTGAAAATAACGTCGAAACTTACACTTAATTTAATCGAGACTAAAAAAAAATATTGTATTCAAATGATTCCGATTACCGATAATATTACGATCCCGAAACTGGAACAGAGCTGAGAGGAAACTTAGCAAATATATTCTATATCTGATTAAAAGGCATTGAATAAAAGCATGCTGATGAAGAAAATACACTTAAGTGTATACACACCATTGAATCTCATCGTTGTTATCTCATTGTACTGGATTGTTGGAAACATTTCTTTAAGCAATCTGTATGGTATTTTTCGATATTTTAGATGGAGAATGGTGTAATCCATAAGAAACATAATATTCCACCATGCTCTCATTGGAAATATAAACAGCGACTAAATAAGTTCTTGTTAGAGGGCTTTTGACAGTGTTGATGGCAATGGAACCAATGTCAAGGCCACTGGATTCTAGGGAAAGTTGTACAAGGGTAATGAAGTTCTAAGGTAACCTCAGTAATTTAATTTGGTTATGACTGCTGTCGTTCATGTTCTTGATCATCTGTGATCGTGCTCCGTCGGTGAAATAGTTTAGTCTTTGATCGATTCGCAGAAACTGCTGATTTCAAGGATACCGTAAAATTCTGCAAACAAGGTCACATTGAGCATATTTTCGAGGACTACTAAAAATTCAAATTCCACAAGGAATTGTCATAGGGTGGACATGTTCAGCTCAACTGCCTTGGTCTGCGTGAAAACAAACCCATACAAACAATAATCTCATGCGTCGTTGTCACAAAAAATACCGCGTGTATTGTTGGTACCCATTTGACATGTGGTACAATATACAGTAAAGAAAGAGCTTGAGTCATTCTTCTGTACAACGTTAGGTTCAAAGGAGCATAAAGTTTGTCCGTCCCGGGTAAATGCTATCTCGGAGAAATTGCAGTGCTTGAACTGGAAAGTGTTTTTGATCAATAGCTTCGTAGACGGCTGCAATACTGACGATGCAAATGAACAGACGTTTGTTTCATTTTGGAAGAGTTAAAACAACAAGCTTTGAAAAGTTTAACAAATAAAAAAATTCCCTGGAACAAAAAACGTTTAAAAATGAAAAATACTTAGGGTTTTAAGAATCAAATCCAAAAATAATCGAAGAATAATCCATGAATTACATTTTAGAAGTCCTAGTAATGAAATGTTTTAATGAATACAAGTTCTAGTCCCGAGGAAGAATCCAAAATGGAAGGGATGACGTATACTGTAGTCAGTATGGTGTTGTATCGTCTGAAGTTCATTTTTATTCCACAGTCAATAATATTCCGGTGTTTGAATTTCAGAATAAAATTTAAATAAAGGTCTTTGTCCAGTAATTCTGTATGAGCACTCAAATGTTTCCAGGAAAAAGAATAAATCTTTTAGAACCCAAATAATTCGAATAAAAATTAAAGTGTAATTCCCAAACTGGTCACAAACACACATTTTCCAGTGTAAAAAGCCCCAACTGAGAAAAATCTATAAACAAAGGTTATACAGTAACCTGAGACGAAAAACAGATTCCCGGATGAGGGTCAACTCTCTAAAATTTTCGAGAAGTATTTACGTCTAAAAGCGCGTAGTTCCAGTATGACCTTGACAAAAACCAATCACTTGTCTCTAAGAATAAGATAAAAATAAATAGTTGTTTACTTGTCTAAGTGATTTTTGAATCAAGGTCGGGAACTGGGTTAACATAAGGTACAAAGTTAGGTGTTTATGACTAACTCTTTGGTGAAACAAATTTCTGTAAAAATAAAAAATGCTTAGTAAACAAAATTATATTATTTTGACATATAATGAAATTAAAAATAATTTAAAAAACCAAAAACCTTACAAACAATTAAATTAAATACAATTTAAATTAAATCCAATATACATAACACTTATCACTACAGCTATATTTGTGTAGTTATATTGCCCCATGATACTACACTTTAGCGGACCGATCACAAATGTTAGAGCTTTGTCCTAGCGACATCTATTGGATTTCACGAGTTGCTTCCCTTAGTATATAATCCCAATTACCCAATCGCGTGTAACACTAGTGCATTGTACATCGACCGAAATTGTTGGAGGCAATTGACTTTAAAGGTCACTTACATTGTAAATTTAAGATCGAAAGTAAGACTATGTGCCAGAAAGGAGCGATTACAGGTATATTTAATGGAAAGGATGCATTTGTGCAAACTTGGACGGGCAGTGGAAATTTGCTTATTTACGAGTCCATTCCAGTTGTGTGCTCCCGTTGTCCCGATCATGTAGGGACAGGGTTCAAATTTGAACAACTTGATTTTAATTGGATGCAGTGGCTTGCAGATCTATTCTTAGATTCGAATCACTGAAATATCTGATCGATCCGCCATGGGGGTAGCTAAGATAATATATAGGAACCTTCGCTAGCGAAGATGGCAGTGAAGATCTTCGTACAGCCTTTGTTAATAATTTGTGTAATTAGTGTTATCGAGAAAAATATAATTTGACTCGAAAAGTAGGAATGCAATATTTGCGTGGTCAGAAGTTTCGAGCAAAATTGAACATGAGCAAAATATATCTGAAGATCATATAAAGTTTCGAGCCTGAGATTGAGATTCTGACACCTTGTTAACCAGTCGCAATGGACCTTAGATTTAAACAGACAAGTTTGACTGAGTAATAAGGGGAATTAAATCACAGACCAATAAGGTGTTTTCTTTCTCGGGGTGGGGGATGGTAAATGTAAAACACTTTTTTCGCAAGAAAGACACTTAAGTAAAAGAACATTCAGGTTTCAGATAGTGACTTTTAAATATTTGTAGCTTTATTTGTGAAGCATTTATCACTATTATAGACCGAAAACGATGTAAGTGGCACTGTAATTTATATTGTCACTTTGCGGTCATAAAACAGCAATCATGACACCCGTAAACCATTTTGCCGTTTTGAGTGTACTTGACAATCGAAATTTCGTTTCTTGAGAGCAATTGAAACATCAAAATCGATGTTAGCAAATGCTGAGCCATGGTGAGTGCCCATGTTATAATGAACTATGTTCTTGGAAATGACCGTTGCAGCCATAAACAAATCACATGCTGAAATTTATAGCTCATTTACTCAGGAACACCATTTATTACGGGTCATATTAAAACCGGTAAATTCAAATGCCAGGTAGTGCAATTTGATTTTGTTTTTAAAACTTTATATGAACATGCTCTTTTCTGGAACGATTTTTATGAATGTTATTCATTTTCGAAAGGAAAACAATTTCGATACGATATGTTTTACAAGGTACACTGGAAATTTCTCTGGTACATTTAGGTTTGCGTATAACCGTTAAATAGCATTACTTCATTAACATGCAAACGTGGAAACACTAACAAGAACACATTTGAAAACATGCAACCATCATTTATACGCGGTCCTGCAAACCATCCAGTGGTTAGGCTACGTCAAACGGGTAATAAATCAGTTATTAACATTCAATTTTATGTTTCATTATATGCTCATTTATTTCTCCGTTAACTTTACATTGTCAGAATCGTGCAATATTACCCGATACTGAACTCGCATGCAAAAACACATATTGCATTCACGCGCATAAAGGAACTACTTTCTAATATAAACAAACATTGGACGCAGACGCCATCACTTTTGATTTGTAAATAAATCATCTACACTCGCGTACTAGGCGCTTTACGTTGTTATTCTTTAAATTTGTTTCTGAATGAAGTAAACCAGACGTTTCGTGGACAGTCACACACCAGCTGCGTTGGGACATTCCGCGTTAACGTTTTTGATACAATGTTTCGGATTTAGGCTACCTATACAACAGACGCAAGAAAGGGTCCTTACAAATAACATACAAGTGACAAGGCATATACCGTCTTCTTTAGCTGGTGATAAGAATGTCAAAAATATACTTACAGTTTTACATCCTGAATTTCCTCAAAATGTACTTTCTTAGTTCTGGAATCTGAATTACATGAGCCATGTTATTGGTTCTCAATCTTGATTACATATTTCGAAATTGTAAAGTAATTTCGAGTATAAGTGAAATTACATCCTCCTTACTGCACTTAAAATGAAATAAGCATTAAATTCCATAGCGTATTTTCGATAATTACATTTGAAAGACTTCATATGTTTCCCACATTATGATTTCAAACATTCAATGACAGAAACAGAAAGACATTTGCAGATGTCAACACGCTTCTCCCAATCCGATGTATTTCACGCGGAATTGTCACATATAAATCCAGTCCATAATCACGAAATTTCGTAGAATCGAAAAGAAATACCAAAATCTATTCATTCCAGATCAAATGGAAAAGTTGTTGCAACGCGCATTCATTGAGAATATGACTCCAAATTTCAATTTTAAGTAGACACGTCATTTTTTTTCGAAAATTATGCCGATCGCGCGACTAAGCTAAAAATTATATGGGCGGAGTTATGTGCGCAGTAACAATGTTGTTGTGTAATAATGAATCTGCGCTTGTTATGTAGGTTGGAATACGGCATACATTCAGTTACTTTGTTTCTTGTAGTGTATTTTGTTAATATTATTAAGCCTTAGGTAGAATTAGAAGAAATTAGCATATAATAAAAAGGTTCCTGCATTTGTATGGGGAAATATGAACTCGTTTTGTCGGATGGATATACTGCAGTGTGACAGTTTCTAGTGATGTCTAGCACTGGCACATCATGTTGCAGACATGTAGTGTCATGACCCACCCAGTCACATTATCCTGACACCAGGCTGACCAGTCCTGACACTAACCTCTTAAAGCTGAGCGCCTTTTGAGGCAGCAGTTAGTATAACTTGGTCTGCATTTGAACCCGCGACCTCACTCATTCGAGTCGGACGCTCTATCCGGAGCGGGCACATACAGTTATTAAAAATGTTGATACTCAGATAGATAGAATGAACAAAACCTCAGTCGTGACGATCAAAAAATAATTTAAATTTAAACCTGAAATTAGCGATATCCAACACTGTAACCATCCCTTAGCTGAGATTTAACACATAGAGGGCGCTACCTGGAAATGGCGTAGATTTATCCCCCCTTGATAGAAAATATACATCTTGTTACTGACAACACAGTTAAAACAGAATAAAATATAGGTAGGTTGGCTTGGTTCGTTGATTTGCTAGGAGATTTGTTATGTAATATCCATATTTTTGTAATTTCTTGTTCACGACTGTAAATTATAGTGATTATCCATACAAAAGATAATACGTAGTTAATTTTGTTCACGGGTATAGACTGTATTTAAAATATTAAGTGACTGTGGATTGACTTGTACCTATAAAGAGATCCTGTCAAGCTTCTAGTAGTAAACATGTTTTCGATTTTCAGTTATTTATGGTTAGCTAGTTAAAGTAAGATGGTTAAGTACTGCAACGTAGGTCACGTGAATATATATTTTGAAATATTAGATTGAGTAATAAGGTCTGTCACGTGGGGTATATTGCGACATATTCGTCGGAAGTGCTCGTATGAATAAAATACTATTCTGTAGCAATTGTGATTTTAACAATACCATTTTGATACATCAGCACGGATGGTCGACAAGTACATTCGATGATCATTCGGAACATTTGATTATTTTTCAACTTGTGTAGAACTTTTAGGAATAACTGTTTTATGCTATTTCAAATTCAGTTCATAATACTATTAATTCCTCTTAACCTTTCATTTAAAAAATTTGATAATTAAAACATTTGTTTAGCTTAGCTTATTGTTTTTGTTTATTTCCGCTACTTAGTGTTTGACTATCGAGTCGTAGCACGTTTGTGGGTTTAACCCATTTTTCTGCACATTGTAGGATACACAGCGGACAGTATATATGGTGGAAGAAGAGCCCGGAAAAAGCTCTGGGGAAGCTACTGGCAATCTTTTTCACATACCCATTTTGGCCTATCTGAGACTCTATCCCACTTCGTAAACGACGATCAACACGGGAGAGATGAATATACGGACTTAGGAATGTTGATAGATAAGCCACTTTCACCGTTTCATGTCTGTATTGATAGTTAATGCTGTGTTGCTTTAAGTTGTATTTTTTATTGCTATATGTTTCATTACAAGGAAAGAAAATGACAGCTTAGAAATATTATGTTTTTTCCACACCCCACTAGACTGTCCTAAAATGTAAACGAATCATATACGATCCTACCTCCAGCCCCATTAGAAAGAAAAACGATGTACATATATACTTGTATGCTAAAACTGGGTAACATGCAGGCACGTTGCAAAGTACTCGTCTTCCTGCCACATCTGAATATCCGATTTTCGACACAATGTATTGTACTGTCTTACTATTTTCAGGGAGAAAGTTAATGTGAACGCCAGTTCAGTCAGCTGCAATCTTTTACCGAAATATTATTTGAACTTTAGCTTTGGTGTCATAACGTTTTGTTATGTAGCGCATTTCTTAAGCTAGATAAAATTAGAGGGTTGTTCCCCATCCCTTCTGCTCTTTGAGATCATGCCCTTACCTGATCAATATAGTATGTATCTTCAATATATTCATTCACGTATGTCACTTTTTATAATGCCGGATAAAGCTGATCATTCTGTGTTTATCACTGGAATCAAACACTCCTCTTGGAAACAAGTTTCTATTTCTAAATCGTGACTCTCTTCTTCTCCTTCTTGAGACATTCGTGCTCAGAGCTTTGGGTAAATACCGCTCCGGTGGCCTAGTGGTTAGAGCGTCCGCCTCGGATGCGGAAGGTCGTGGGTTCGATCCCCAGTCGGGTCATACCAAAGACTTACAAAAATGGTACTAACAGCTGCCTCGCTTTGCGCTCAGCATTAAGAAGTTAGTGTTAGGGCTGGTCAGCCTGTGTCAGGATAATGTGACTGGGTGGGACATCATGCTACATGATGCATGATTCCCCAGTGCTAGACATCACTATAAACTGTCACACTGCAGACATCGTGGCGATATGACTGATAAATGTTAAAGCTACGTTAAAAATCCAAATCACACGCACACACACACGCACACACACACACACACACACACACACACACACACAGCTTTGGGTAAAAATGTACTGCATTAATAGATTACCCATATTACCTTAAACTAGTCGTTTTCGTGTCTTGCCCATTTCGTTATATCCCTCTTAAACACATCTTATATCTTGAAATTTTTTTGGAGTTAAATTCTTAAATTACGTTGAACAAAGTATATGAATTACGTTTAGATTAATCTAACGTGTTACAGATTTCTTAGACTTCTTTCCTGTTTCATGGTTATTTTCTAAGAAACATTTAAAGCAATTTCTTAGGCACCTGACTGAACTCAGCTTATTGAGAAACATTTCTTTATATTCAAATATGAATATTTTGCTTCATGCAACGTCTATTCAGTGGAAAGAGGCATTTTTTAATTTTAATACGTTCGTACATTACTGCAAGATTGTGCTGAGTTGGGTGGTTCTCAAGCTGATTTAACGAATATAAATGAAGATCAACAATTTTCATCCATTGAGACTCTATATCTGTATTTTAACAACGATACAAATTTCAGCGTTTAAAACTAATAGCAAATTGTATAGCTGGACCAGGAAGTCAAACGTGAATAAGAGTTTTGTTAAAACTATAAGAAGAATTTTAAAACCCAACAAATTACTATATATTTCTATATATTTTATCCAAATGGCAACACCGTGAAACTCGTTTCTTTTGCCACTGTACAGCTGTTTACTTACAAAATGCCGAACAGTCAACGATGCTGAGTAGTGACCTTACAAATCAATCATAATGGTGTGGAATGCCTTTTCTGCAAACCAGTCAGATATGCTGAGTAGTGACCTTACAAATCAAATATAACGTGAAATGTCTTTTCTGCCAACAAGTCAAAGGTACTGAGTAGTGACCTTAACTATCAATTATAATGGTGTGGAATGCCTTTAATGTCAACCAGTCAACGATGCTGAGTAGTGACCATACAAATCACTTACAATGTTGTGGAATGCCTTTTCTGCCTATCAATCAAATATGCTGAGCAGTGACCTTACAAATCAACTATAATGGTGTGGAATGCCTTCTCGTGGAAAACTTGTATACATTATTGGAGCAACACAACCTGCCTCAATTGAATTCATATGTAGGTGTGGGATGAAGAGTTGTTTAAATTTTGATAAAACTCCTGGGGACTGATTTCAGTGAAAGTTCTCTTGGAAAATGGAAGGCAATTTTCTCCGGTGCTTGATTCTTCTGAGTGCAAATACATTACATTGAAAAACATCATTCATTTTTGCCAACCAGTCAACGATGCTGAGTAGTGCCCATACGAATCAATTATAATGGCGTGGAATGCCTTTTCCATTTAATAACGTGGACCGTAGTATATGTACATGCGCAGAGCACTTTAACCCAAGACGCTTTTCACAAAATAGTCTTCCATTTTGTCTTTTAAATGCTGCTCAGCGAATGAATAGAATATTCCTGAATGATCTACATATTTACGTGTGTTTCCTTCTCTATATGTGTGATACAGTCTATACCAAAATTTGTAAAAAAATATTATATATATATATATATATATATATATATATATATATATATATATATATATATATATATATATATATATATATATACACATTTAGATGTAAAGTGTACATAGGGCATCTCAGCAAATATTCTATACAACTTAAAGTTCTATGTTAAAGATGACCAATTACACAATGGATAACGAACACAAGCGGCACATACGTTGTATAATCCAGAACGTTTTGAACAACATCTTATTTCAAATTTCACATGTACGCCTTATAGACACATATAACGAGCAAAATTGTCACGATTTCTATTCTGCCGATTCCCTTCGTAGCATTATCATATAACCACTGGGCATTATGAATTGGAGCCATCCATTTGGACCTTTTCATAACATTATCATATTATTATGCCTATCATTAGCATCATTATATTTTCCAGATGGTCAACATGATGATCATGTTTGTTGTTCGACAAACATGTTTCCTAAAGACCAACTAAATATTGTATGATGAGTGTTCTGACAGATGTCTGATATTGAAATAATCACATCCATTCAGAAGGAGTAGTGACACCAGCATGTTTAAGAAGACTGGCCGATCAAACACACGAAACATCCAAAAGTATATGCCAAGTTTCATGAATACACGTTTTACTGGTCTGAAGGAGATGCAATGACATTTTCTCATTGTCAAATTCTGGACGTACGTCCATCAAATTTGCATTGTCTTGTTCTTTAACGCATTCTGCTACAATATGCACTATTTTTACACGTATCACGGTTACCGTGAGTGATACGAGAATCACTACACCGATACCGTAACTTACGTATTTTTTAACAGAATTTAGACAAATACATAATTAAGTTGAGAAAAACAATGTAATTTCCTATAACAGTCTGCCAAAACATCAGCACTAAAAAGAACTAGACTCATTTCGAATACATAATTTTGTTTCCGACCATACCAACGTGCAATAAACCGACACAGTTCTATCTTCTCTGTATAGAGTCTTAGTAATGCATGTTGTAAAGAATGTGCTACCAAGTTTGATTCAAACTAGCTCAGTTAATCCGGCGAAACAGACAGTCTTGCCAAGTTTGATTATTATTGGTGATTACATGTGATTGCAATTCTAGGTGGTAAACTGAAAAAATGTCGCATACGTTAGGTAGTAGAGCGTGATGTGATGTGATGTGATTTGGATTTTTAACGTAGCTTTAACAATTTTTCAGTCATATCGCTACGATGTCTGCAATGTGGTAGTTTATAATGATGTCTAGCACTGGGGAATCATGCCGCAGACATGTATCATGATATCCCACCCAGTCACATTATCCTGACACCAGGCCGACCAGTCCTAACACTAACCTCTTAATGCAGATCGCCAAGCGAGGCAGCTGTTAGTACCATTTTTGTAAGTCTTTGGTATGACCCGACCGGAGATCGAACACACGACCTCCCGCATCCGAGACGGACGCTCTAACCACTAGGCCACCGGAGCGGTTATTTAGACAGTAGAGAACGTTATACATCGAATATGATTATATCTGACGGCTTAACCAACGGGCCTAAGTTATGGTGACCTTAAGGTGGAAAATGAAGCACATTTTAATTCATAAAGCATTATACAGTCAGACCTTAAAAACAGCTATGTACACATGTAAGAAAATGACACACCGTATACAGCAATGTACATATAAATGCAAAGCTGAGAGTAAAACATATTATGTAGATATAAGTCATTCACATTTCGAAAACAGTTTTAGACTAAAAATGGGTTAAGGTGGAGTTTCTGTTCTTGTTTGCGCGGCAACTTAGTTCCTTTAATTACGTGCCAATACCCTTGCAGCAAAATGATCTCTTTTGTCAAGCAGCAAGTGATAGCAAGACGGGTTCTTTTTGCGTCTATCTCATGTTCTGTTTCATAGACAATCCAAGATATAGCGCCTTTGTTTTGGCTAGAGTTTTATTGAGGCTGTGGTGGCGGAAAAGAAGCACCAAATTACACATGACCATGGCAATCGCCAGACAGTATTTTTTCTTGGAGAATGATGTTCAGATCGTGTAGTGAAGATAAACTTACCCGTGCTAAGTGCTGTTTTTATTTTACGAGCACTGAATTATAGAACTGAATACCTGAAACTTTACGGTGAACCCTTTTTAGTAGGATAATAGCCCAGTTAGACAGGTTGCTATATACAGAAGTTGCTACATCATTATTTTATTGTTTTAAACTGATATCACTTAGAGAGTAAAATGCAAGACGAGATACCTCAAGAGATAAAGAAGAAATTGTCGATCTTTATAATGCATTTATGCTTGGCGTTTCTGCCTTTCAACAAGCAATAAACAGTGTACTCGTTTGCCTTTCCCCACAAGAGATAAAGTAAGTTGTTAATGGGGCGAGACAATGTCTTGCAATAACAATGGATATGCTAGAAAAGACTACTATCGCTGGAATTTGACTTGCGACATATCTCAGCCCGTAATGTACCAATTTTGCTTGATAAAATACTCAAGACTCCTAAAGTGGTACGAATTAAAGTTCCCCCCCCCAAAAAAAATTAAAATTCTGTGGTAATGTTTTATACCAGAAAAGAAACATGATCTGCGATTTTAATGCAAATATTAACCAGAGATTTGAAAATTGTCAGCCCCACACTGTCAAGCAAATTCTCAATTGCAGTCTTGCAAGAGGGTAAACCTGCAATGGGATGGGATACGTTTAACAAACATAATCAGGCTCAAACTCAGATTCAGAGTTCTGACACATCACTCTCCACAGCGAAAGTTAGGTAATGTACATGTGATCACATGTTATATACCACATAATGTGTACATTATATACAGAATCTTATATGAATGTTCGTTTGACATGATATTTAATGAAACTAATTGAACAATTGTATCTGCAACGAGCTGCTTTCAGCAGGTGGCACAATGTTTTAAGAGTTTCATAACTATCACCTCAAAAAGAACACGAGTTTAACACGCTACTTATCTCATAAAGACTTTACCCAGTCGGATTGCAATGCAACATTGCAAAGAGTTACGACACCGTGCGACAAACAAGTTTTATGATATAACGTTACATTAGCAATACAGGTGCGCTTAATGTAATAAATACTTTTTCGATTTAAGAGTGCTTAGTACAAATACAGCCTCGTGGGCACATTATATTTCTTATACTCCGTGTTTCTCTGGATATGAGCTTCATTATTTAGCCTCTGTTTTAAAAGGTCAAAAAATTAAATTAGAACTTTAAATTATTACCAATTGAGCAGTTCAGACAAATTTTTATTACGAATTATTGTGTGAAGAAATGAAATCGACATAGAATAGTGGCAAAATTCATTAAGCACGCAACTGTAAGCTTTGAAAATATGGAAACAGGTCATTATAGGTTTGTTCTCACCAGTACATGACACGGGAAAGATTGTTAGTGACTACTAATGTTTTAACGGTTTGTTGGTATAGTTACCAAATGACTAATTGGAATCCACCGTTCCAGAAAGGATGTGATTTATTGAATTAGTAAATGCCATTTTCACTGAGGAACTTCGAAAAATCTATATACTAATTATATTTTCTCATTATAATTAATCAAGAGCAATCAAACATAAGTGGCAGACAATAGGCTTCTGGGATATTGAATTAAATAATACGATGCGATGTCGAGTTTCAAATATGATTTAATGTCCCGAGTGAATGTACATGTTGTACTCTTCTTATGGACCCTGAAACGGGTAAAACAAGTAACACTAAGACATCTAACATATCAAACGATAATTATTGATTTCTCAGCTCCATATATATTATTCCGTTTAATGTAATCTTTTTTCAATCGTGTGTAGTTCATTTCAAAACGTTTGTCAAATATATTAAAATAATAAAAGCCCGTGTGAGATTATATATGCTATTTATTTTATTTTCGCCTACTTTGTAAATTTTCTCGTTCGTTGCTTAGAATGTTTAAAACTAAACTATAGCATGCGATATATTGAACCAGAACGGTCTAGATCAGAGTTGCCCAACTACAGGCCCGCGGGCCAGATGTGTCCTGTGGTTCATTTATTATGTGCCCCGCGCTTGTGCGGAAAGTCAGTTCAATCATTATTGCATAATTCCTATAACATATATTACGTACGGCTCACGAACGTTACCTCTTTGGTCCATATGGCCCATGGTGTTGAAAATGTTGGACCACTCTATTATAGGTACGGGGATCATGACTGACCACCCTTGCGAAACAAATCGATAACAAAGGATATTAAGCGCTCTTGGTGTCAGTATAAATATTCGATATCATTGTTTGAATATTTATAAAGGATTGCTCTGTATTGATTATCCCATCCTGTGAGAAGCGGTAGAAAATACTTTAAGTGCACATTCTGATTGTCACTTATCAAAATTGTTCTCGTTCTTGTAAAAATGTGAATGAGAAAAATCTCATTTCTAGAAAGAGCGTGTTCATCGAGTGAATACGGTTAATAAAATAGACTCACAAAGCAAAACTGCATCAAAATAGAGAAGTTAAGCCTAACACATTTACATATACTTTTCTGGACTAAAACAAATGCTACCGCCAAGCGAATAAGCTTCAACATGCAGATAGTGACAAGTATATGGCTTTAGCTGTCGTTTTCGAAAACGCAATTTCAGCTTTATGCGTGTATCTACTATGCTCCAGAATTTTCTAGAACCAATTGTATTCTCATAAGACTCTTCGATTGCTCTTGTAAGGCTATTGTACAGAGCCTCACGTACCATTAAAACAGTGAAATGGTTGACAGAGTGTTGACAGTGTTCGATGGGGACATAACAAAATAAATTACAATGTCGCACACATAATTTACGGACATGGATTAACCATAAATATAGTTATAAACAAAAATACCGCACTCGCTGCTCCCGCTATAAGTCAATGATGTAGCTCAAATTTATGGTGTTTTTTTTTTTTCTTTTTTTTTGTTTTCTTTTTTTTTACACGGAAGCTTTTTTCCTAAGGCCGAGACATCACGAATTTTCTAAGGTCACTCCAGTTCGTGATTCCATAAATCAGTCAGATAGGGTAAGATAGATAGGGTAAGGATTGTCCACCTTGAAAATCTTTATCGATACTTATAAGGACTGTGATTATCTCTGGTCGAAATATAATAATAACAGTGTGGTTTTGATTCAAAGTTGTACAACAATGGAATAAAGAAGAAAACAAATCGGCTGTTTAGATGTTATCTATTACTATAGCAGATGTTGTCGTTAGTACCGAATTTCCCAAATACTGGGCAATTATTTAGTGATTGAAAAATGATGTTTCCCGGGTTGGCATTTTTTTTCGATCTCACTGTGTTATGTATGTATGTATGTATGACTGACTGACTGACTGACTGACTTTATTTCCTCTTTAAAAAGAGATTACATCAGATTAGACAAATTCAGAATAATACAAGATCATAAAATAGAACAGAAAAGTGACAAAGATACAGTAGTAATACAATTGTAATACTGTGTCAGCTACCGTATTGACAAAACGAAATATCTCAATACCTGCAATTATGCAAATCTGCAATCATTTGGCGGAGCATGGCACTGATCTTTTAACAGTTGCTTGATGATGATAATATTTCGAAAAGTTAATACGTCTATAGTGTTATGTGCTTAACATTAAGTCCGAGATAGCAACGAAAATGAAATGTAAAACTTATAACAGTGTAATTCTATATGTAGTTTCTTTTCTTCATATGACGCATGTATTTATGCATATATATACTTGTTTGCGCGTATGCGTGCGTGCATGCATTTATCTATGACTGACTGTCTAAATGACTTAGTAACCCCTACAACAAAGAGTATATCAGGTTGCTAAGATACATATTATACATATCATAGAATTATGAGACACATCATAGACGAGAACGCAAGCATGATATATACATCGTCAACTAATGCGTTTACAAAATGAGATATATAAATATAGAAAACCATATAGAAATCTCTTGGAAATAAACATAAACAAATACATAAACAAATACATAAACGCACACACAAACAGCTGTCAGACAACAAAATTTGCGGATATGACAAGAAGACTTTGGCCTTTAATTGTTTATATTTAATGTTAATTTACTACTTACTTTTAATATCATGTTAGGGCATGTTAGTTGATAGTAGGGCACACATTTTATTGTAGAATGAAGCTATGCTGTTTGCGGTCACCAACATGAGCCTATCTGATACGTCATCGTCAATAGACGACATGCAGTTAACCCTGCTTCCAAGAAGTGTCTCCAACAATATATCGTCTTCTTGATTGAATAAGTTAACCCCGTCTCTCACTTCTAAAGAGTCAATCACTCTCTCAAAGAAAACATTTCGTTCCTCAAGCAGCATTTCGCAGCCTAAAATAAGATGTTTCGCTCTGTCGTCAGTCTCTTTTCCACAGAGTTTGCATACCATAACTTTACCAACAGGCATGATATATAGTTTCATTACTTCAGAGAGAGGCCATAACATGGATGGATATTTACGCCCAAGAAACCATATATTACTTGGTTTTAAGTCCAAATGAATGTTTCTGAAGTGAATTAAATACTGTGTTATGTATGTATGTATGTATGTATGTATGTATGTATGTATGTATGTATGTATGTATGTATGTATGTATGTATGTATGTATGCATGTATGTATGTATGTATGTATGTATGTATGTATGTATGTATGTATGTATGTATGTATGTATGTATGTGTGTGTGTGTGTGTGCGTGCGTATGAGTGAGTGTGTGTGTGTCTGCATGCATGCATGCATGCATGTATGTATGTATGTATGTATGTATGTATGTATGTATGTATGTGTGTATGTATGGATGGATGGATGGATGGATGGATGTATGTATGTGTGTGTGTGTATGCATGTATGCATGTATGTATGTATGTATGTTTTTACGATGGTAGGTTTGTACTTTAAGATGACGTTATTTAGTAAACACATTCCATTTTCTCTAGATAGTGCGTTGTACCTTTTTTAAAAAGTAAGTATGATGTGTGATTTTGAATTCAGGTCATGTGTTTTCTTGAAACACCAGGTTAACCTAGTTCCTGATTGGCTAGCTGATATAATACTTTACCTTCTTGAGCTGGAATGATCTAGAATGAATTTTTGACTCTCGTCAGTTTCTATATTACGTCTGCTTTTATATAAGGGATGATTTACTGAAAAGTAGTTATGTCTAGCAGAAACATAAGTTTTAGAGGAGTAATTTAGTTTTGATCATTTGAGAGGATTTATTATTCGTGTCAATTATTCATTAGAATGACAAAGTGCTTAGACATTCAGATTTAGTCGTTGTCTTTGAATTACTGTGAATACATTTAAAGACATTTTCGATTATATCATTGTGACGCATCCTGAGGATGTTGCAATGATATTTTGAAAATCTCTATTGCTCTAGTCATCTGCCCTGCGTTTTGCAATTGCGTCCATCCGTCATGTTTTCTTCTCTGACATTATCATGCAGAAACACAAACAAACTTAATAATATAATTTCTCGATCTCTGATATAATACAGAGATAATGCATACGCCATATATTATTTTGAAGCTTTGAACAACTTCCCTCCTTACACCGCAGTTTGTATCCCCTTTATTGCATCTGTCTTTTGTGCCCCCTTTATTTCATCTGTCATTGGTGCGAACTTGTCAGAAAAGTTGCTCTAGAAGCTTTGATGAGCGAATCCAAATGCAGACTGGTTCATGAAATCTTTTGGGGCAGGTTTAGTTACAAATGAATAATTGCTTTAAGTTACAGATTATATACAAAACAGATGGGATATATCCCTGGATGTAACAGAAGAAAACGTGTTAATATGAAGTGAAGCTACATATAAAATCTTCATTGTCTGTATGTCACATGTTAGAAGGTTATAATTTGTCACTCACCGGGAATGCAAATACAAACCCAAGCCCAAAGTTATGGTCCTCTCTCACTCTGTCTGTCTGTCTGTCTGTCTCTCTCTTTACCATCATTATGGTTAATTTTGAGACGGGTGTAAATATAAAGATATTCGTATTATACGTAACTCGATGGATCACCATTCTTTATAGGGGCCCCGAGTGGCCGAGTGGTCTAAAGCGATCTCCGTTACGGATCACTGCCATCTCACCTCTGTCTGCGTGGGTTCGAGTCTCGGATTCAGCCAGTGTGGGCATGTGAGAAAGCTTGCCAGTAGCTTCTCGTGGATCGGTGGTTCTTTCAGGGGTTTTCCCGGGTTCTTCGTCCACCCTTAATACTGGCCGCCATGTATATAGCCTATCGTGTGCTGCAAATGGCGTTAACCCCCCCCCCCCACAACAGCCATTATTTATATACTCGTATTTGTTATATTCGTTTGAGTGTCTGCTCAGGCAGGCATACATAATATGAAATACTTTACAGCTATTGCACGCATTACAAGGCTTCTAATCGACTTCTAATCGACGCAAGTAATTTGCAATAGTGAGATAATTTTTCACCAGGTACAGAATCACGGTGGAAAATGCATTCAAGCAAATCGTTGACTAACATATCGAAAAATTATGTATGCATCAGACCATTAATTTTAAAAGTGTTTACAATATGTAATCTTATTCACCTTTCATAAGAAGAAAACCAATTATTTGTGTGAAACATGTCAGAGAGATAAATCCAATATTATATCTAAGAACCCGAGTCACACGTTATGGTACCTCTCTCTGGCGCTTGGGCACACCCATGGTTTACCTTCATCATTTAGACTGGTGTAAATATAAAGATATTATTGCAACAGGTAACACGAGAAATCACCCCTCTTAAAATATTCAATTATTTTGGAGCTTGGATCACGTGGTCATATGGTTGATTTCAAACTATGCACGTATAACAAGACTGATAATCTGTACATTCGTCACCTGTCTTATGGTGGAAACGTGACTGGATAATTTTTAACATTAACATCTGAAAACATATACAAGATGATTTGCATTACTGGTCTCTGTTAAACCTCTTTTCATTAAAGTTATATCATATCAGAAAATACCGCCATAATGAAAAGCTCGTTAACACTTAACTATAGTTTAAATCGTATACATCATCCGCTAACGTTCTATTACTCCATGCAACAATGAGTTTCCCTCCGGCACTCAGCTGGTTTAACTAAAAGGTAGGGAGCATTTTATACAAGTAATAACTGTATATGAAGATCGACCATTGTGCTAGGTTTGAAATGAGTTCATCAACTGAAAGTTTTCTATCAATTGGATCAAAATTTAGTATCTTAAAAAAGAAGCTGAGATACTTCTAAACAGTTTCAGTGAAGAAAGGCGAAATTATTTGAGAACAAGTTGGCCTGATGCCACTAAGATTTCTAGATAAAGTCACAAACGAGAGAGAGAGAGAGAGAGTGAGAGAGAGAGAGAGAGAGAGAGTACTTTGGAAGCCATTCTATGTATACTTGTTACTTTTAAAAAGTACTCTACTAGGTATGCACTACAAAGGCCTGTCAGTTTAAGGTGGAAATAAAGCAATTGCATTTATCGACACATTCTTCCTTAAAATTCGTTTAACATATATTTCTTTTCAATCTTGAAATTAAATTATGTTTTGAGCATGATTACTTCGATAATTTGTGAAATTCAGTAATCACAAAATAATCTAAATAAGGTGTGCTAGAATAAATCAAATGCGTAGACAAGGAGCAAGGTACAGTATGAACAGAAAAGAGGATGTTAACGTGATTATTTCAAGTTTGAAAATACAAATTTTAAAAATGTTGCTAATCCATTTAGCGCAAACGTGTGTGTGCTGTGATTGAGTGCTTCAATGTAGCTAATTATATTTGGTTTACTGCGCAGATATGGAGGTGCAGAACTTGCTCTTTTCTTCTTAACCAAGTGCATTTAAAATTAATAGTGAAACTCATTTACCGGTTCATGTTTGTCGCACAGGGAGCAGAGTCTCGCAGACCTATAAATGCCAAGAATCAGTCGAGTTCTATGGGGTACTTGAAACTTCCATAACAAAAACGACAACTTTAAAAAATTAAATCTGATGAAAATATAATAAATTTATTTATCAAAACTAACATTTAAATATTTTCCAAATGATACAGTTAGGAATAGTCGAAATTTAGTCCTTCCATCACTGTACAAAAGTATTTTGTAAAGATTGGGTGAACATATTTAATAGACTTAAATTTCTGTCTTCATATTAGTTATCCCAAACCTCAGTTATAACACAATTATCTACTTTATGCACAGTAAATATGAGCCATCTGCAAGAAATTCCTACCATGCAACTTGTTTCAATATATCATGTGCGAAGTTTTAGCTTTCTTACTAGGAATAATTCCCTACCTCTTTTAAATATAATACACAGTGGTCACGATGGTGATCTTATCCTATATAAACTTAACTATCCCATGTGGAAAATAAAGGAAAGAAAGAGATCAATGAAATATCAGGACAACGTTTTCTGCGCATATAGTTCAGCGCATATCGAAATACAACGTAGGCAGCCTACTCAATATCCGACCAAACTTTGTTTACTTGATGCTGAGTTCACAAACTTCAGTCAGCTCAGTGCAATGATAAAATGATTTTGTAAAAAGATGAAAACTAGAGGGTATGACATCGATGTAAACTAATTATAGGTTACTGCCTTTGTATGGGAAACTATGAACGAGTTTTTCTGCAAAAATTGCACGACCTTGCGGAGTGAAATATTTTGCAGAAAAACGAGTTCATATTTTCCCATACAAATGCAGTAACCTTTTCTATTATATGCTGATATTTTAAACTAACTAGCACTTAATAATAAAAGACATTAAAAGAAACAATGTAATTTAATTTATGCTTTATTCCAAAATACATTCATAACCCTAGATTCAGCAATGCACAAGAATTGTATTTTGGTCTACATAAAGTTGAAAATTAGAGTCGTATTGTGAATGACTGTGCATGGAATTTGTTTCTATGTTGATCAAACTCAATTCTGCCTTTCTAGTTATGGGGGGATGGATTATTGGGTCAATTCAGTGAAATAAGTTGAATGGATTCCCGTTGGAAATGTAGGCTACTCGAAATTCCAGTACAGCTTCTGTTTGAATCAGGTTTGGCAGGACATGCTGGTCCGACTTGAAGAACTAACTTGGAAAATGGTGAAATCCAAGACTATTTGAAAGCAAACGGCACTTCCTTGCTTATACTTATCCAGGCGTCAAAGTCGGCGAACAATTGTTGCATTTTCTTCGATTGTTAGAAACTGTACAAAGTGTATCGAGCTTTGAAAATTGAACCATCATTGATTAGAACTGGCTTAAGCTGGACATTAGCAGACGAAATTAGTATAAACTAGCAGGGTTGGAAATATCGAGGGGCGCAGACTCTTGTCTTCCTTGTGTTATATTGTTACAGGTTAGACCCCCAACCCTCGATTCATTGACGGAAAATGCTAATTCTTTTTTGTAACGAGCCCCTGTGCGTATTGGCACCTTTTGAACTGAGCTAATGTACACATATACAGTTTGCATTTGTAACATGTATCAATTCAACATTTATTATCTTACCTCACTGGGTAGAACTCTCACGATGACACAAGGGTGCACGGATTACTCTTACGAACACTCCCACCGGCCGCCTCTAAGGTCAGGAGCAGGAAAGCTTTTAACATGTACCGTTCATGCAGATATGCGGTGAATTCAATAAAGTATCCAATGTTGTGTCAAGTTTTGTACTCAGAATTGGGCAAGTAGATAAGAAACCGATTGTCTACCAAAATGGATGTCTACGTAGGGACTAATATCGTCATTATTTTGGCCTCGAACCTGGCATAGGAGACTGTTTCACAACCTTGGATAATGTCACTGGTTTAGCTGAAAAAGTTAAAAATTGTCAATGTATTTATATGTGATCGGCTTGTGTTGATTCATAATCAAACCAGCAGTGACAATGCATTGCGTGTAATCACAATCGCTTTTATATGCGGTAAAAGGAAATGCTCTTGTAAGTTGCTTTTACACGTGGTAACGGTGTTATATAAACAAGCGAAACTACCTGTCACATACAGAAATAAAGAGGTCGGACCAGTCCACTTGAAATGGGTAGTACACTGTCTTGATACAATATACAAAACAGCACCATTAATATGCAGAGCTAACTATGCTGATAACTCCTTCCACACTGTGTTTGTGTTAACGCATCGAAGAGTTGCTTATTCACCATAAGTAGTGAATAGGGGCACTTTACGGACAATGGGAATTAGCATTACAGGGACCCCTGGGTCACTTTACGGACAATGGAAATTTAACATGGCGAAAAATCGTGGGTCACTTTACGGACAAGGGGAATTTAACATGGGAATAAATCGTGGGTCACTCTACGGACAAGGGGAATTTAACATGGGAATAAATCGTGGGTCACTCTACGGACAAGGGGAATTTAACATGGAGAAAAATCGTGGGTCACTCTACGGACAAGGGGAATTTAACATGGGATTTTTTTTTTAAAATTTAAAAAAAAATTTTTTAAAAAAAGGGGTAGGCAATGGAAAGGCTATCTCTTTTCGAGAAATATGGCTGGCCCTTAAAAGGGCCTTTGGGTTTTCTTCTTCTAATTTCTTCTTTTCCTCCACCAACTTCTTATTTTATCTCCAACACTCTTTCTCTTCTTTTTTTTCTCCTTCTCTTCTTTCTTCTCTTCCTCCTCCTCTTCTTTCTTCCTCTTCTCATTTTCCTCTTCTTTTTCAATTTTTTCGTTCCATGTTCTTATTCTTATCTTTTCCTCTTCATCCTCCTTCTCCTCCTTTATTTCCTTCATCACACCACTAATATTGTCCTTTGCTTTTCTTAAATTGTTAATTTCCATCTTTACACGATGGGGACTATAGGAATAATGGTCTTCAACCAGTCTTATTAGCATCTGTTCCATTATTCCTAAGTTGTCTAAAACGTCTTGCAAGGTTTGTATTTTGTCCATTTGGTTTGACGCCATCTTCTTTTTATTCTTTGCAGAATGGTTTGAACGACCAACACTGTGGGTTCTTATACGAAAAGCGCGAACGTGAAGGAAAACATCCCCCTAAAAAACATAAAATGGATCTTACCTAGATCATGACCCAACAACGCGCGTACGTGAAGGAAAACATCCCCCTACTTTTTTCATATAATAAAACCCTAACTATACTCTTCACATACGCTAAGAAACCCATAATCTACTATTCACACAAACATACCTCAGCTCTTACTAACACAATCACACAAACACATACCCTCACATTTTTAAGAAAGAGTTAGTGTTTATATGCACACTACTCTACCTACGCACATTGGCAAATTGATGGTTATTTCTTTTCTTGAGTATTGGGTAGCCCTGAAAAGGGCTGTTTTTTTAACTTCAGAGGCCCTGGTTAATGGTGGCACCTTCCGGGTCTGGCACCACAGACACAACGTCTACTCCAATCATTAGTCCAATTCACATGACTTGTTTGAAGAGCAGACGGTGGGTGAGTGGCTTCACTATCCCACTCCTCCGTTTGCGGAATAGTGAACACTTCTTCTTCTTCCCTCTGTCTTCTTTGTCTTTGTCTTCGTTGTGATTGTCGTTCAGCTACAGGCTGGCAAGATGTCCTTGCCTCAGGTATCACCTTGCACACAGGGTTCATCATAGGGTGACACCTGATCTCTCTCTTTCTTTCATTCTCTTCTTTCATTTTTCTCTCCTCCTCCTCCTGTTCTATTCTCACTTCTTCCACAAGGGCCTCCGCAGTCAGCTCGTTCAGTAGGTATCTGGCATACTCCAGATGCATCTGAAGTTCCATCAATTTAGTCAGTCTGTTGCTCATTTTTTTACTGTTGATCAATCAACAAGGGTAGCTAGACTGCCCAGCGAGTTTCAATTTATAGTGAAAGCGCGGACGTGATGGAAAACATCCCCCATATAACATGAAATTGATCTTACCTGGATCATGACCAAAATCAACAACAACGCGCGGACCTAAAAGAAACACTCGCTCACTTTTTTATGTTACCCATTACTATTTTAAAATTTTTTATAAATCACTTCAATTGACTATCCACATACGCAAAGCAATCCAATCTAACCTAAAATATATACCTCTAACAGCCAAAAAAACTAACATCATTTTAATCTACTATCCACACCAACCTATTTTATCACTTTCAAACACACAAACACACAAACTCATACCCTCACATTTTTTAAGAAAGAGTTAGTGTTTATTTTCACACTACTCTACCTACACATTGGCAAATTAATAGTTATTTCTTTTCTAGAGTATTGGGTAGCCCTGAAAAGGGCTGTTTTTTGTTTTGCTATGGCATTCTTTTTTAGTTTCTAAGAATGCGATGTCCTCTGAGGATAGACTTTCTGGCAATAGGTCTGCTTCTTCGGAAAGAGAAGAAGAATTCTTTGGTGTCGATACGACAATCGACAAAGCCTCTGTCAGCTTCAGGTTGCTGCTGCTGCTGTTGCTGTTGTTGCTGCTGTTGCTGCTGTTGCTGCTGTCTCTGAAGTCTGTACTTCTCTGTCCATTCTTCTTTCTCCCTGTTCATTTCTTCTCTGAAGAGCTCTTCTATCAGGTCTTCAGTGATTTTTAACATTCTCACATTCTCTATTTCTTCTGGTTTCGGTATCAGACTGTGTCTGACCCTATGCAGATTCACGTAGGCTTCGTTGAGCTTAGCTAGTTTGGAGCACATCTTCTTAGGAGGATGAGTCGACAATGGATGGCTAGACTGGGAACAACCCGGTTCTTAAAGTCAAAGCGCGGACGTGAAGGAAAACATCCCCCACACGGTTTTCGAGCCGCAACGTTCATGAGAGGGATAGTAAGAAATGAAAGAGCATCAATCCAACATTCTTCTAGCTAAACAAAAGACAAAGGCATTTTTTTCTAAACACAACATTTTTTATTCAAAAATCACTTAACACTAAACAACAACATTTTTAACAATAATCCAACACTATAACATCAAAACATTTTTTTTTCAAATCACAAACATTTTTTTCTCAATATACAATCTACTTTGAACAGGGCTGACAACGTTGTGAATGAAATTGTGATTTCCACTGTTGGAAATCATTAGGCCATTGATGGACACTACGTTTCCTAGCTTGAGACAAAAGATAAGCATAATGGTCACAAAACCATCGATCTACTTTCACATCGTTTCTAGCAGAAGAACGAGGATCGAAATGAGTCACTAAATGTTCTAAGGAATAGCCCAGGCTGCGATGATGCAGAAAATACACACAGTACTGTCCACACACCAAGGAATCTGTGCCTTGTAATTTCACATTATTGAATCGGGTGGTTTGAGCATTTCTTCTCATAAAGTCGATGATATCGTCTTCCAAAGGGGGCAATCCGTACGAATCGAAATATTCCACACATCCTTCTTGAGGAAAGTAGACGGCTACCCAGTGGGTTCCTGGGAGATGACTGTCGTCCGTGTTGATCACGTAAGCTTGATGGTCTTTAGGTTTGCGATGAGGGAGTTCATCTTTAGCACAGACGACAGGATTCCAAGAAGCTGTATAAGAACTGTGGTTCAAAAGGTAATAAAGTTCCCAGGTATCCATTGATTTGTGTGTTTTTTTCTTCTTCACAGGTAATAATACGTCGTCAATTCGATCCTGACTTTTTGCTTGAAAATGTCTGACGAATAAACGGTTATTCGTTCTGTTTCCTCACTCTGATTCAGGAGAGCTTCGATACGATGGATCTCTTGAGTCGTTAATGGTGGACAAGAATGTTCACGCAAGTCTTTATACCACTGGTGCAACACGTCTTTGTTCGAGATGAGGCTCCAAGCTTCGTCCAGATACTCGTCCAATTTTTCTTCTTGACTCAACATCAGGCATTTATCGTGTTGAATTTGACTGGGATGATCGTTTTGACATCCATAACAATTTTTCTTGATCAATTCCGTCATTTTGTCGACCAAGTGTTTGGCAAAACAGCAGACTAAATGGGCTTCTTGTTCTGGCCATCTCGACTTCATCATGATATCTTCTTCGTCTTTGTCTTGAGATTCTTCTCCTTCCACGGTCTCCTTACATTCCATCTCCAAAGTTTCTCCACTAGGTAAAGAGGGACAACAGTTTTCCATGGCTTTCTAATAATCTAGAATGACTTCTCTCAAACTGTTGATTTCTATGGTATTATCGAATTCTGCATACAGGATGACGTTCACTGTATCGTCCAGTGGCTTTTTAAACTGAAGTTCCACACGAATCGAAAGCCCACAAAGCATAACCTCCTGCGTAATCGTCGTACGTAATGCCGTGACTGGTGTTGGTTCCTAACTGGCCGGTGGCTTCGTACAGGGACAAGTACGATCTCAAGTAATTCTTCTTTGTGGGATCAAAGTCAGGTTCGAAAGGTCGGGTACACAAGGTCTTGCCATCGCGACTGACTTCGATCTTGGACACGCCAAAGTGTTGAAAGTTGAAAGGATTTTTAGCGAAGGCTCCGTTGAAGGTTTCATTCTCGACTATACCAAGGATCAAACGTTTGGGTAACTGTCCTTGAAACAGATGATCTTCGGTTATGGATTGATTGTTACGGGGAATGGTGAACGTTTTCACTTCCACGCGTCGGATGGGATACTTGGCGGTCGTTCTGCTCAACGTTTGACTGATGTCGTTAGCTACTTTAGGTAACACTTCTACGCGTCGTACGTAGAGTTTGGCTTCTAGGATTTTGCTTTTGGGATTGCCAACAGCAGTAGCATCAGCATCAGCCAACAAATGGAAAGCGGCACTGCTGCGATTCAGTCTCAAGCGAACATTGACCCCGTTCAGCAAATATTTCTCTTGTAACCACATGTCCAAATGCAAACGATCCATCAGTTCTAAACTCTGTCCATCTTTGATTCTGTTTCTTCGTTCTACAAATCCCTCATTGGTGGTTGCTTTTGTTTTGGGGTCAGCTTCAAGACCTGTTTGATCAAATTCGCCCGCTTCGTCAGGTTCCCATAGCACGCAGGCATTGAGATGAGTATCCTTGGCGTCTATTCCGTACGTCAAGAGATTTTCCAGGTAGGCACGGTAAGGGTAAGTATCCATGCTGCTGCTAACCAGTTTGTTATTCAAGTACAAGTCCACTGAGCTGAACAATGAATGCATGAAATTGTTGATCGGAGCTACTTTCTCTTCGCCGCTTATAATATCTCCTCCCTTATCTAGAACTTGGACTTTCAAGTACAAGTAACTGCTATTCAGATCGATGTAATCTTCGGGTTGTCCTTTGATGTCAAACTCAATGGGAGCAGAATCGGCCAAAGAGGAGATGGGATTAAATTCCACCCATTGGGATTCTTGCATGGTCATCATGGTGGGGGGCATGGCAAACAGATCCAGTTCCGTCTTGGAACAGGCGCAAGACTCTCGGTGCATCATTTTGTTTTGTTGCTGTGTCTCAATAATCGAAAACGTCTAAGTCTCGAACGGTTCTTCTTTTCTTGGCCTTTCTCGCTTGAAGTCTGGTGAAAGGGTGTTTTCTTCTTCTTCGTCTCTTTCTGCCTTGTCCTTGCTGAATGCTTGACTCGGTAGCGTGCAGAGCATTTATAGGTGTGTCTCGTCGACCCAAAATGTCTTTGCCCGTTTGCAGCAAGACATTTTTGCCTGCCCTCATGAAGGCTTCTTTAGGGTTTTGTTTGTCGATGATGACATTTTGGAGAAATTCTTTGCCTTGTGTCAGTGCCGCATCTTTCAAGGCGTGCAATCCTCGTGTCACCATCGGTTTCAACACCGGGGCCACCGAACGAAAGGCCGATTTTAACATGTCTCCTAAACCGTGTCCTCGCTGTCGAGCCACCCCTCGGTACACTGGATACATGACTTACTTACGAATCGTGAGAGAACCGTTTTCGAAAATGGAGTTTCACCGTGACTTTTCCTTTGGTGAATGGAATATTTTGTCCCAAATCTCCTTTTATAGTAATGTTGACCGTGTCCAAATACGACTTGCTGACCGGTAAATAGTGAGGATGGACAAATTCGCGGTGGAGGTGGTAAGTGTTTCCACCTTCCTCGTCAGCGTTTGTGGCAGAATCCACTTTGAAAGGAATGACACGCAGTAACGGTACGGAGGTGTGTCCCACCACGTTGTACTCCACTATATCGGAGTACACAAAGATCAAATTCAGTCCTTGGTTCAGTTCTACCGGGGTACGAAAATACCTGGCAAAAGAATCGTTGTCGTGAATGCCTGATGATTCGCCTTTTTGTTCTACTTCCTTCCTCATATCCATGTCACCGCCCAACATGTCAAACAATTCAGGACTAAATACAATGGTTACGATTTTAGGCCGTTCAAATTTCATCAAGAAGCGACGAGCTACTTTGTGGTACTCCATGGTGTCACTTTTGTTCTTGACAATCTTAAAAGCTTCCCCAAACACGCCATTAAACCTGGAGGCTATGGCGCTGACCAAATGATGACCACTGAAATAATAGCCTGGGTGAATGAACAAGTTGTAGGTGGTCGTTTTAGTGATTTGATTATAGGTTTTATTGGTAGATGTGCCAATCTTATCCAACTCCTCTTGCAATTGTTTGTCATGAACTTCCACCGTAAAAGTATTTTGCTGGGCAATGACATTCTTGACTTGGGTTGGGTGAATCATTTCCACTAAAGCCACTTCCCAATGGGCTTCGTGATCTAAGGGGATGGCTTGAGGTAATTTGGCCGTGTAACAGCACAACGTGTTGTTGGGAAACACCTCCATGGAACTGTCACTGGGTAAAGTTAAGTAAAATTGGTTTTGGTGACTCATAATTCCAGAGTTCTGTGGCTGTCCGAGGGGTTAGTGGATGTCAGAGGCGTGTCTCCGCCCAAAATGGGGTTCTGGTTGTGGTTGGAGTGGTGACTGGCACTGACACTGGCACTGGACACAACGTTCCCGTTCGAGGAGAATTTCAGGGAGGGATTGGGAAGTAGGTAACCGATGCAACTGCTCAATAAAATGGTCCACAATTGTTTGTCTCCTTGTTGCAAACTCAAATTGGCGATGGCTGCCCCGATGACACAATACACCACGAAGATTTGGCAGAAAAAGACGATTTGCGTTTTAGGCACACGTTCTCCACACCACACCCACAAGGGTTGTTTTTGTAAATCTTGCACAGAAGAACTAGGGGAAGAAGGACTGGTCGACGTAGCTGCGTCTGCTGCTGTGTGAAAGGGCATGATGGTCACTTCTTCTTTTTATAGTCGATGACTTGCGAAGCGTCGATCCAAGAATCGAAACTGGGTGGATATCCTTTCCAACGTACTTTGACTTCTTTGACACGTCGTTTGCCCACTTTACGGGTTCTGCGTTCGAGAATGCTTTCGATGTCGTACACGTCGTCTTCTTTTTTGGTGACACGTTGTAACTCGGGCAAATAAAACGTTCCTTTGAGTACTTCTCCGTTCATGTCTTCCAATTTATAGACGGCAGGATGACGGCCATGTACTCGTCCAGTGACGCGAAACAATTCGGTCGTCCAGTTAGGTAAGTAACCTTTGTCGAAAGTGCGTTTGGTTTTGCCAATGCGCACCCAATCTCCTACGGTCAACTCTCCACTTTTCTTGGGGACAGCCCTCGTCGGGGACGTACCGAACAGGCGCTCAAACACCAGCACTTCGTTGTCGGGAGTCACGTCTTGCGGGGCACGTCCGATGCTTCGATGGTAAGATTGGTTGTACGCTTGCACCAGGTGCGGTAAGATGTCGATGTACTTCAGAGTGTGGTGATGCGTAAAATATTTCCACATGCGTTCTTTCAAAGTGCGTTGAAAACGTTCCACGATGCTGGCTTTGGTTTCGGGATTCTCGGTGGTAAAAAAATGAATGTCACGTTTCTTTAATTCTTTTTGGAAAGCTTGGTTCAGAAATTCGGTGCCTTTGTCCGTTTGCCATCGAAGAGGGCGACGACCGCTTTGTTTCAACACCCGTTGCAGGGCTCGCACTAACTCGCTGCTGGATTTGGAAGTCAAAGGCACGACCCAGGCAAATTTGGAAAAGACGTCGATAACACAAAACAAATATTTGTAACCACGATTGTAGCTGGCCAAATGAGAGACATCGGCTAAATCGGCTTGCCATTGATGATCGATACCTTCCACTCGGGTGCGACTTCTGGCAAACTTGCGTCGAATGGGTTTGTGTAAAGTGTAGGTAGCTTGTTCTTGTAACCATCGTTGCACTTGAGGTAAACGGAGACTTTTCAGTCGCGTTTTGGCAGCACGATACAATTTTTGAACTCCTGCGTAACCTGCAGGATGCGAGGGATCGTAGTAAATGCTAGCTAAGACTTTTTCCATTTTTTATTTTTTGTGTGTTGGTGTGTTAATAAGTCACCCACTCTTCGGTGATGCTACTTTGGGTGGGTCGAAAGGGTGGTTTGGAAACGGATTTACGTGTCCGATGGGCTACGGGAGTAGAAGTCGAAGGTAGTGATGGAGGTCGAGGTGGCAATGGAATGGCTTTGGTTTTCTTTTCTTTTTTCGCTTCTGGTTTCCCTTCTTTCTTTTTCACTTCTGTCGAAGGAGGCGTGGACATCATCTTTTTAACCCAAGCTTTCATTTCTTCTCGTTGGGGTGTGGGGGACGGGGTCAATAAGGATGCTGCAATCTTACTCGAAATGGGAGCTGCTGACGGTGTTTGAAACACTTCGCGCGTCTCTTCTTCCTCAGGTCTTTGTGGGGTAGCATCTCTGGTGACCCTTGGGGATGGTAGTAGTGGTGGTAATGATGATGATGGTGCTGGACTTTTCATCAAGGTCTTAAAATCTTTTAGAGTGGGTAGAGCTGTTTCGTCTAAAGCTTTCTGGTGAAAGAGTTGCAGTCGTTGCAAGAGTTGACCGTACTTTTGCGATTTTTCTGTTTCGGACAAATCTTGGCGATCCATCAAGGATTGCAATTCGTGTTGTAACTGGGACATCTCGCTCAAATTGGGATTGGGAGGTAAATGCGGGGTGCGTTGTTCTTGCCACCGATGGTATTCCATCCATCGTTTGTAAGGCACTAAAGCTAGTTTTCGTCCTTCCATGGGGTTGTCAGGGGTGAATTCTGAGATCTTGGGACTTCCGAAGGCCTTTTTATCTTGCTCCCATCAGTCCTCCCAACATGGTTCCCAAGACTCCTTTCAGTATGGGGCCTAACAAGAGAGGTAAAATGCCTCCACGTTGGACCAACATTTTTTGACGAATGGGAATTTTCTTTTGAACCATTTTCCGAAGAACGTGACGATGTTTGCCTAAGCATTGTTTCTGGTGTTTGGACAAAGGGATCGTGCCTTTCAAAACGTTCAAACAACATTCGCACACGGCATCGATGACCTCTTTGGAGGCCGTTTGAATGAGTTTTTTTCGTAGGGGTGGAGAAGCTTTGGACAGGACAGATAACAGGTCCCCATGTTTGGCTAAACGTGGTGGTAGTCCTTTCCTTTTCTTTCCTTGGGGTTTTCTGGAGGGTGACATCTTTGAGTCTTTAGGAGCACCTAAAAACACTGATACCCTACTCGGTCACAGGCCTTTTTTATACTGGAACGCGTCGCCACTGATTGTCTTTACGTTTTATGAGTTTGAGGACAGGCATGACACGTCGTGCAGGGGTACGTAACGGACTAAATCGAGCCAGTTCTTGCTTGGACAAATCCAGTAAACTTTGTAACATGCCCGATCTTTCTTGAACTTTGATTTTGGGAGAAGGTACTTTGTGAGCAGCAGCCACTGCCGCTAAATTGGAAGGTCCTGCCACTGGGGAAGTTCTTTTGGGGGTCATCAACGGAGAAGTTCTTGGTGTGATCAACGTCTCCAAGTACTCTTCAGTTCCTGGTGACATCAACGGAGAAGTGGACAAACGTGAGGCTGCCGGAGACGCTGTGGCAGGTCGTGGCTTGCGAGTGTAAGGTTGCGTCCTGGCCGAAGTGCCTCTCTTGCGACTAGTTTTCTTCTTCTGTGGACTTTACTTTTTCTGGGGACTTTTTCTCTGTTTCTTTTTCTGGGGGCTTCTTTTCTTTTTCCGAGGTGATGGTGGTGGTGTCTGGTAAGAGGAGGGTCCTGCCACTGGAGAAGTTATTCTTCTTGGGGACTTGGTCTTTTTCTTTTTCTTCTTGGGGCTTCGTTGAACTTTTGTCTTGGGGATAACTTTGGGGGCATTAGGATCCCATCTTAAGAGTGAGCGAATGATGACCCCTCCTAGAGTACCGCTCCCTCCAGGTTTCAAAATGATTTGTTTTTTGGTTTGAGTGTCGATGCGGGGATCGGCCAGTTGGACCAAAGCGACTTTGTTTCGATCGAAAAAGCGTTGGGTTTGATGAGGAATCTGAATGATTCCTTGGAGTAATTGACGTGCCGTCACCGTGAACCATCGTAAGACTTCTTTGAGACTAGCTTCTAAGACACGGGCTCGTGTTTGTGGATCTTTTTCTCGACTGATGCCATACAAGGCACGAATCAATTTGACGGGAAGATGCGACTGAAGGGACGTCATGTTCACACTGTGTGAGACAGACGAAAAAGGGTCTGAGGTTTTTATAGATTTTTTTCATGGGGAGTGAAATGAAGTCGAGGACGGAGACGTGTACAGGACAGGCCCTCCGTCTTGGCACCAGTGGTGAAACAAGTGGGTACGAAATCGCAAATCCTCGGGGGTCGTAGGTTTCAAATCGACGAGTAAATAGGCGTGTGGCGTTTGAGTGGCATCGTCGTACGCCTGAGTCAGCCAAGGCGTTCCTAACTGTTTGGCTAAGACTTGCACTTCCGATTTATCTCGAGGGCTTTTAAACAAGACCACGTAATGCGCATTGAGACTGATGGTGCGATGGGCTTTACTTTGTTGAAACAAATTTTGGGTGATGTAAACGACACTGGCATTACGGTGATGCCCTTTGCGCGTGAACCACAATTTAATTTCTTCTTCGTCTTCTCCTAACATGTCGTCGAAAATGACCAAATGGGTTAGACGGGAGTCAGGGACGATGACGTCGTCTTCTTTAGGAATGCCTTCCACAAACACGATGGAATCGCCTTGACTTTCTCGCAAGAGGCTGTACGCCGATTGCCACTCTTTGTAACACCACACGATCCGTTGAGGGGGCCGATCGATCAAATGATGTTTATGTTCGATCAAACGTTTGACGAATTCGGTTTTGCCTGAACCGCTAGGTCCAGCAATGAGCATGTTAAAGGGATGGCGAAGATACAAAGCCTCCCAACTGGCACGATCTAAGTGTTCGTCGATGACTTTGACAGTAGAGGAAGAGGGAGCAGAGACAGCAGAGGTAGCCATGGTGTGAGAAATGTCACTTGTGACACGAAAAACAAACAAGACAAGAGTTTATATACTTTTTTCAGAACACGTTTATTGAATGTTTCAAATATGAACACGAAAGAGAAAAATACATACAACCCAAATAGTGATGTACAGGAATAAAAAACACATCATAACAATCAAAGTGGAATATAAACAAGTGTCTGTACAACATGTTTTGGGTAACAAAGATGTCCTAGGGACAGTGTGTAATGTTCTTACAGTCTCTACATGAGGTATTGTCACACAAGTGTCCTCCCGGAATGACCTTTCAGGCATGTCCATGACAGTCCTGTCCTGAAGCGAGTGGTTGTTCTCGGTGACGGGTTCTTCTGGCACTGTCACTAACACAGGTTGAAAAGTAACTTTTTTCCTTGAACAACTCTTGTGCATACTGGGCCACTTCTTGGGTCCAATCTTCAAAACCCCCTTTTTTCCAATCACGAACATCTGTCCAATGTGGATGTAAGTCACAAGCTACACACACATCGTCATACACGTCTTGGGTAGCTAAAAGTTGACGAATCTTTTTTTCCTGTTGAGGTCGAGAAGTATCCAGATGAAAACGCAAGGCTTTGAGCAAAAGGAGTTTTTTGTGACCATTTAAGGCCATGGAGGTGGTAAGTACTGATCGTAAAGAGTCCACAAAGAATCGGCTGGTAAACGAAATCCCAAAAAACAAGTCACTAAGACACACACCACTTGTCGTCCCAAATTGAATGGATACAGTTCTTGTAATAATCGATGGTAATGATCCACGGTTTGAATATGGTCATTGAGTTCCTTCCACGGAATCTGTTGGATGACATACGACATAAGTCGTGGCATAGCAGCCTGTTTTTATAGTCTCTTTGTTTCGAAAAGAATACACGTACTTTCTAGCCAGTGATCTTCGTTCTCCAGTTGGGAATGTAAATCTTGCATACTGTAACCGAAACGTCAGAGTTCGATTAGAAGTTTCCTCTTCCGCTAAGTAGATTCCACGTAAAATATGTTGGTAATCCTTTACCTCGTCTTCCTCAATGGGTTGCTCTAGGTGAATCTCGCAGTAACCAAAATGATCAACACGTGAATCATCGGGGGCCTGGAAGTATTGAACAAGGTCTGACCACTGAAACAATTTCTGACGAATCAGTTCTCTTATACCATTCAGGTACCAGTGGTTAAAAATCTGGTGACGTAACGGATGCAATTGTTCTTTACGTTTCACTTGTATTTTCACCAGCTCTCGGTAAATGCGTTCTCTCAACTCCACAGGCAAGCCCAAAATGTACTCTTGTAAAGTATCCATAAGTATATACACTGTTTTTGGAATCGTTGGGTGGTAGCCAATAGCCTCGTTTAACTTTGTGCCTAATGTAATATCCACTCATAATCAGTCTTCTTGTACTTTGGAACAGAGCATAATTTAAAAACGGATGAATCACTTTGAGTTTACGTTTCACTTGTATTTTGACCAGCTCTCGGTAAATGCGTTCTCTCAACTCCACAGGCAAAGCACGAATGTTCTCTTGTAAAGTATCCATGAATAGGTCATACTAAATCCTCTTTGGTCTGACACAAGAAATGTACTCTTTGCACAAACATGGTTTCACTTCAGTGTCGAATTTAAATCGTTGAGTCACTAATCTACACATTACAATTCGTTCAGAAGTTTCCTCTTTCACCAAGTTGACATTGTGTGAAAGATGTTGGTAATTCGTTAACTCTTCCTCTGGAATTCGATGCAGTACGTTTACAATGATGTAACTACAATCGTCCATACCAAACCAATCCTTTTTAAAACTAGAGGATCGTTGATCAATGTCTGTCCAATGGAACACTTTCAATTGAATCAGTCCTTGTATAGCCTTCAGGTACCAGTGGTTCAAACACCGGTGACGTAACGGATGCAATTGTTCTTTACGTTTCACTTGTATTTTGACCAGCTCTCGATAAATGCGTTCTCTCAACTCCACAGGCAAAGCACGAATGTTCTCTTGTAAAGTATCCATGAACAGATTATTATGGTAAAAAAGTTACTTCAATGTCTCGGTCCCACTAAAGGTAAGTAATGACAATTCGGTGACCATCGAGCATGTTCAACGTAGGCCGAATCTTGCGGTTCCCAGTGGTGAAGTGACACACCACAACTGAAGCACTTGACTTTATCTCCTTCGCCCAAGTAGAAAAATCCGGCTCTGGCTAATTCTTCGGGGGTCGGTCCTCCCAGATACTTTGGCCATTTTCCTTTGAACGATTGAAGACGATTTTCAAAGTCGCAGTATTCCGACAAACGCACAGGGAACGAATATTCGTTTTTCACAGGTTCGTTTCGATGAGGGTTGGGTGACAGGAACAGGAGTTTGCTCAGGGCTGGATGACATCCGTAGGGGGGTAGACGTGAAGGTGAACATTCCCCTTTAAACCCGGTAAAATGTCTAAAAGGACGAGCGGCATCGCTTTCGCATCCCTCAGGTTTGACACGCACAGCATCACTTTCCATGACAGGGGCAGTGAGAACAAAGTTCCCATGATGCTTTACGGCATCGCTCAGGTCACAAGGTACAGCATCGTATCCATCGCAAAGCTCACAATCGCACTCGTCTGCAAACTCCGTTACGCAATTACAATGGTAACCACATGGACAATCGCAGTTTCCTTCCGGACATTTTCCGTCGCAATGCATGGGTCTTATCCATCCAGTATTAGTCACACTAGAGGAAGATACAACTTTTTTACAATCCCCAAACTGGAACGATGTCTCTTTCAAAGTATTCATCTTGTTCGCTCGGTCTTGGTAGTCACAATGAACTATCGATCTTGCCTAGGGTTCCTTTTTTATATACAGACCAATACCGACGTGACCGTACGGTAAGGTGAAATGATTGGGAAGTCTCACTCGCTTCTGGTACACGATTTGATAGACTTTTTCCAAAGGTCGACTGACGATGTGGTGAGTGGGTAAACGTACAATCTTGTTCGGTTGGTAAGTGGTCACTTTAAAGTTTCCATCCTCTCCCGATTGCAAGGCTTCTTTCAATACCCCAAAGTTGACCACTCGACTGGTACGATAATTCAGAGTCAGTCCTTTCACTTTGCACGTCGTGTGCACTTCTTCTTGTTTGTCCCGGTATTCGTAGCCGTAATTTTTGGGACCGCCACTGACGAAACTTAGAATCTTGTCGTCGGGATGCTCGTCTGTCCAGGCTCCTAAACGGTCTCCTTAGATGTTAGGGTGATGTTGAATCGGGTGATGGATGTAAATGCAACTGTCCGTGTCAAAGTACAGGACGCGTTCTTCTAACAGTTCTAAAGCTTCGTACAATTTTAAGCGAGCATGGGCTGTCACGTAAGCCGCAATGATGACATTTCCAAAAGGGTCGTCTTGTACAAAGTCCAGATCTTCTTCGTAATTGACCAAGATCAAATTCTCTCGAACGACGTCCACGTGTTTCATGTATTTGGTTTTGTCGTGAATCATCTGGAAGTAGCGGGAAGGTTCTGTCAAATATTCCGTCTTGGGTAAACACGGTCGTTGTGCCATTTTACCCCACAAGCAATTTAACATCACTTTGGCAAACGATCGCCTGCCTTCGTTTTTCTCGATGTGGTCTAAAGTGATGCCTTCTTGTTCATAGTATTTCTCTTTGAATTGTATTTGGTCTTCGGGAGTGTGACACCAGGAGGGATAGCCGCTGGCTTCTTCAGTTTCAAAAAGGCATCCACGTAGTCAGCGAAAATGCCTTTCTGACTGGGATCACCCTTGTGGTATTGTTGTGTCTTGGGAAAGTGGCAAATTTCGTACACTACTAACAGTTGGTATCCCATGTCCAGAGCTTTGAACAATTCTACGCTGACCCAGGTTCCCGTCAAGGTCCGTTCTTCCTGGCTGTGCTGACAAGGTTGATCTTGGTTGCACGTTTCGGCACAAGTACGGCACAAGGGAAACATCAATTTGCCTTGACAATGGTGAGGTAAGACGGGATGGTATAGGTTCGTGGGAGGCAAAACTTTGCACTTGATCAAGCCTTCGTATTGTCGAATGTTTTTCAGGTCGATGTGTTCCGTTAACAATTGCGGGTGCCCTACAGGAAAGCGACAATATTTGCACACGTAGGGATACAGCGAACACACGTCCAAGTATTTGATTTCTTCTCCTTTCTTTTCGTCGGCTTGGTACAGCAAACAGGTGGCATTGGTCCTTCCTCCGTACAAACTATCCCTCGGGTTCAGCGGGTCCATGAACTGGTAACTTTCCACGAGGCGTTTAAACTCGGGATCGGTTTTCATACGGTGATCGTACTCGTGTTCCCACATTTCCACCACTTGGTATCCTTGCTGTTCTAACTTTAGGCGTCGCTGACAAGTGTCCTGGTACAAGTCTTCCATGGTTCGTTGCAAAAACTGATTTTTAGTGCCACGGTCAGGGTAACAGACGGGACATCCGTGAAATAAGCAACCGTTAAACTCGTACACGATCTTGGGGTTTTCTAAGTCCCAACCATCGACCGAATACGTTCCGATGGTCTTTTCGCCCCCTCCGTTGCGGGCATGCTGAATCCACTTGTCTTCCTTGTCGCACAAGTAATGTAACCAACGTAGGGCTTTGACCGAGTATTGACGTTTGACAAAGTGGGTCGTTTGAGGGCTGATGACAGCCACGGTGTTTTCAGGCATGAATCGTTGTCGATACACTAAGGAACACGCTTTGGCAATGGTGCAAGCTTCTTTCAAAGGATCGACCCCTCCGTGTTCCATGAACAGTTCTCGAAATTTTCCACAGCAACGTCGTAAAATGTCCACGTCGGAACGACAATACTTTAGCATTTCTTCCTGAAAGTCGAAAGGGTCCGAGGCGTGAATCTGGTACCAAGCGTAGAAAGCTTCTCGTTGTTCGGTACGCATGTTGTCGGGGTCGTAATAGTGAGCCTCAGGTAAATGGGGTAGAACGGCATGTTGATTGGCTTCCGTATTGAAAAAGTGTGGAAAGTACCCTTTAGCCATTTCTGTCATTCCAAACGTTTTAGGCATTCGACTCAAAGGCATGGCCAAATAGCTCATCGAATCTTTAAACTGTACTTGTCCCACTTGCATGAAAATGATTTTGGCTCCGTTCAAAGTGACTTTAGGACGCTCGGTGCCTTGTTCCGTATAGTATCTGAGAAGAAACTGTCCATCGTATCCGGAGAAATTGTGAGCCATCACCGTGGCATGACGATGACAATCTCCGTAACGTTCGATGTCCTCTTGGCTCCACGTCTTGTCGACGGGGTCTAAGACCCATTGGGCAAAATCGGCTAACGTGTTCGGTCCCCGAAAGATTTTTTCACGCCCTCCAGGAATCTTGCTGCAGTGAGGGCAATGACTGAAGATAGGTTCTTGAATGCACTTCTCGCACGCTCGATGAGCCACGCAGAAATTAGGAATGTGAATGCCGGTCTCTTGCATGCATTCGAAATCGAAAAAGATGAAATTGCCTTTCTTCTTGTGACCGTCCTCTTTCTCTGGTGGGGGTTGGTATTTTTGCACGTAACATTGGTGTTCCAAGTCCACGATGTGGTGACAAATGTGACATTTTTTCTTTCCTCGACATACGTGTGCCTTGGCAGCATTGGTACATATGACTTGTTCACACGTAGGGCACAATCTCAGGAGTTGACAAGCACATTTCTTCTGTGAACCTTGCGTTTTTAGATGTTGTTGGTAACAGGTAGGGCTGACAAACGTGCGCAGACAAGTGGAACAAGGCACTGGTTCTTCGCTCAGACAGGGTGAAGAGGCCAAACATCCTGAGCATTTCGATCCGCAATGCTTGTGTTGCTCTCGATTGTTATAACCATGGTCACATTTCTCACAATAATAAACATATCTCAGGAATCCAGTGATACTGGTAATGGTATCGAAATGTTCATCGTGATGATAAAGGTGAATGTATTTTCCGTCCTTAAAATCTTGCCCTCGAAACAATAGAGGTCCGCGCACTTCTTGAGGGTGCACTTTCAAGGTGTATCGTGGAGCTAGGGCATCTTGCAATTTTTCCATCTCAGGAATGCCACAGGGTGTGTCTTTGGACAGGCCAGCTTGTTGTAACAGGAGTTCTGCTTCGTTTCGTTGTTTGGCTCGGTCGGAACGTTGAATAGTGTCCCAGGTTCTTTTCCATTCTACCGTGTCGTTCTTGTTGGCATAGGTTCGTCCCACCACGATGGCACGGGCTAAACACATCTGGTCATGAGGGTTGTTAATTCGGACGAGACTCTTTTTGGTGTTGCGAAGGTCGTCCACCAATAACATCTTTTTGCGTCCTGTCCCTTGAGGAGGAGAGACGTGGGTCATGTCCAGTGTGGCTTTACCATCGGTGATGTCAAACTGATCATTAGATTGTTGTACGTGTTGAATCTTGTCCATGACTTTGGAAGCAGTCAATTCTGCAGGGGTGCTAAACTCGATCCAAACAGGGGATTTCAAACCGTCGTGTTGTATGGAAAGTCTCAAGCGATCGTCTTCTTTGGGTTGACATTGTCGCTTGAGTGCAGTGAGCAAAGAATCCCACACCTCGGTGATGAACACTTCTGCTTTCTCTAACGGCACTTCAGCCTTGAAATCTTTAAACTTCACCGTGTATTTGTAAGCCGTGGTTCTAAATTTTCTAGAGGAGCGCTTTTCCGTCTCTCGAATGGAATAGTACTTTTCAGGGTTGACAAAGGGTGGTGGACTTGGTTTAGAGGGTTCGGATTCTGGTTCACTCATGTCCTCTTCAAAATCACTGACATGAATTTGTGCCAAGATTTCAGCCCTGGTACGAGGCGATAGATCACGTTTCTGCCTCTTACTTTCTTCTTCTTTCTTCTCGAATGAATGGGATCGTTTCATCTTGAAAGCAAAAAGTCAAATGACTCAAGTTCAAACACCATAAACTACTTTATAGTCATAGCAGACCAGCGTATATAAAAGGGTGTGTGTCTTGTCCTTTCACTATTCATTTCACTCTCAAGCCGAGCACAACGATGGAAGAGACTAACCAGATGGAACGTTTCGTCAGAGCTTTACGAGGGGTCATTAGAAAATTCTCTTCAGACCAGCCTACGGACTACTCTCCTTCCTTTAGAGATAAAAGTCAAGATACTTGCTATATCTGTCAGAAGAAAGGGCATTGGTCTTCAGAGTGTCCAGACCGTCAAAAAACAGGAGCTAAAAAAGACAAAAGTAAAGATACCTGTTATTATTGTAAAGAAAAAGGACATTGGTCTCCAGATTGCCCAAAAAAGAAACAAGAGGAGTCAGAAGAAAAGAGGAATTCTTCAGAAGAAGAGAGGGATTCTTCAGAGGAAGAGAGGGATTCTTCTGAGGAAGAAAGAAGACAGGTGAAGAAAAAGAAACAGGAGAAAAAAAGAAGAAGGGAAGAAAGCGAGGAGGAAGAAGAGGAAAAGAGTGTGACGGTGAAGAAATTCAAAAAACAGAGAGACTAAACAAGGAGAAATCAATGAACTTTTTATTAAAGTGTTGTGTTGTGAATTGTGAATTGGATTGTAAAAAATGGAGAAAAGAATAAATGAATGATATAAGGTAAGAGTCTTTGAGTATTGATTTTAAAATAAGAAGCTACACTCACGCACTCATACACAGACACGTACTATAAGGGTAACATGGGTGAGTTTTTTTTTGAGTTATTGGCAAATTGAAATTGTATTTCTTTTCGAGAAATGTGGGTGGCCCTGAAAAGGGCCTTTTTTCTTCATGGTGTAGGGGTGAGTTTAAGCAATCAATTTTAACTGCCTTAAACCTTTGCCACGGCCAAGGCCTACTTCTGGACTGCGTAATGATGATGATGATTGGGTTGAAATCACTAAGGGTGGTACGGTAGGCTTAGTCACAGGGTTGACATGTTTGGCTCGGGAAGGTCGTATTCTCTTCGGTCGTGATAAAGAAGTCTGATACATTTGTTTCAGACTTCTTAACTCCGCTAAAATGTCCAACAGTACCGTGACCGTTTGATTTTCACCCTCTTGTTTCTTTGCTGCTACTTCTTCTTGCTGTTGTTTTTTTCTTACCTCTTCTTCTTGTTGCTGTTGCTGTAGGAGAAAAGCCTGTTCCGCTTCCTTTTGTCGTTGTATAAATTTCTCCAATTCTTCTTTCTGTCTCTGTCTAAAATTCTCCACTTGCGGTAATGAAGAAGGTAACGAAGGTTCCGGAACAAATTCTTGCGAGGAGAGAAAATCCACAAAATCCCAATTCACCTCTTCTGAAAGTAAGTCCGGGTTCCCTTGGGCGGTCTCCCCTGCTGGTGCACCCCACTGGATCGTTTTCTGAGTTTCCGTCATGTTGAATCACTATCGCATAGATTGACTGCACACAAGCGCTAGCGAATCTATATTGACTACGTGACGTCACAGACTGCTCTCTTCGGATTGGATGCGGGCTGACTGAATTCTGTAACGCGTGTTTGGATTGGTGAATGAACTCAATCCGTTTCAATCCTTTCTGTCCCTATAAATAAGCGCAGTTCACTGCATTGATTCACCTATTCTCGGAGCCTCAACATGTGGACCGACGTTGAATCTTCAACCCTTGTGTCAACAATGATGTTCAGGACGGACATGCTCATGTATGTCCGATCCAAGTGGACCGTTGTCCACAGGACCAACAGCAGCCTGTGGATAAGAAGAGTCTATATAGAGAGACAAGGTTGCCTCAAGAGGACTCTGATGTATGGCCCTGCTGTAAGACGAAGTTTGAGGAAAAGAAGATGTCGCAAATGCCCTTTATGTTAAGGGCATATTAACATAAACCAAAGGCCCTTTTCAGGGCCAGCCATATTTCTCGAAAAGAGATAGCCTTTCCATTGCCTACCCCTTTTTTTTAAAAAAATTTTTTTTAAATTTAAAAAAAAAATCCCATGTTAAATTCCCCTTGTCCGTAGAGTGACCCACGATTTTTCTCCATGTTAAATTCCCCTTGTCCGTAGAGTGACCCACGATTTATTCCCATGTTAAATTCCCCTTGTCCGTAGAGTGACCCACGATTTATTCCCATGTTAAATTCCCCTTGTCCGTAAAGTGACCCACGATTTTTCGCCATGTTAAATTTCCATTGTCCATAAAGTGACCCAGGGGTCCCTGTAATGCTAATTCCCATTGTCCGTAAAGTGCCCCTATTCACTACTACCATATCATGGTTGATATATATTCGACTATTTATAACTGCGGGCGTTACTGATTTTGCAACCCTGAACAATGCATTCGCGCTATAAATGTACAAGTTGTTTATGCTAGTAGAGTGTGTAATTTTAGACTTTACTCCATGTCGGAATAAAGCGTCCCTTATTCGAGATACCTGACCCAGACTGGGAATCTTATATCACAGGTAAATTCGTCTCTCCATAAGTGCTCGACTGGAGCTAGATGTTGAACAAAAAATAATAATCTGAAGGAAAAAAAAAAAAAAAAATCATACCGAGTGACAAAATTACCTTTGATTACCCCATGACCCGGTCTGACATAGGACCCTATCATACTATAAAAGAGACAAGGCAGGAAACTTCCACATTTTCGTTTCACGCTTGACCTTCGATTTCCTTCTGCTATCACCGTCTTTGAAGGCACACGGCCATAATCTATGATTTGCTTTACTCCTGAGATAATTTTCGAGTCATCAAATCATCATTAATTCTTCTGATTACACCAAACTGAAGATACGGGCTCCGAAACGTACGATTTGTGCGAAAGTATGTTCCAACTTACCATTAACGCCATACAACTTTAGGAATTTTTGTTCAATAGAAGAATTATCTTAAGTCCACACAAATCGAATACAAGTAACACTAATTTTCAAAACATTCCGATCATGCGGCACATGCGTTAACGGCGAAATATGATTGGATCAAAGTTTAATACTTAAATAACACCAATGCAACTGGCTTATTATGTTACCTTTTGTGTCAATCATATTACAATGCATAGGAGCAAAAAAGTTTCCGGGCAGGCAGTAAACGCAACATTCGTACATTTCGGAGCCCGTAACTTCAGTTTGGTGCAAGCCAGAAAAAAAGATTAGTTTCAAAACTATTTGCCTACACGAAATAGTATACAGAACGAATGCAGTGTTGACTAGAAACATCCCCAAAGCAAAACACGTCAGCATATTTTTTAATATTTTAAGTTGGAAGCATGGGCGCCCGCACGTAGGGACAGGTACCCTCCATTTCACCTCTTAAATGATTTGACCTACATCAGTATAACTTGAATGCTGACTGCTACATGTTTGATAACACCACCACCATCACAATAATTCTGCTGGATGGTCTGGTTGCGAGAGATATTTTGCATATTGGTTAATATCTGTGTAACCAAAACTGTAAAGTTTATATAATTTGCAATTTATAAATTAATTATGGTCACTAGCTTGATATTTCCAAGCCGTGCACATAAGTGTGCAAATATAGATCGTCACATTGACCATTTACATATTCGTTACATAACGTGGCACATCATGTAATTTATTTCAATATGTCCCAGATCAATGGTAATATCAAACTCGGTAACTATTGATTAGACAGAATTACATTTTTTAATATTGGTCTGATTTTTCGGAAGTGAACCTCATATGCCTAAATGTTGCGATAAAACGCTCCACAGCTGATGGCATATACACAGACTTCAAATGTAATTTTATATTCTCTAACGTAACCTTCGAAACTATGCGAATTGTTTACTTGCGCATTCTACTACAATACAGAGGTATGTCAAGTAAATCAACTGTGGATAGGACTCACAGTACTAGTTGTATGGAAAAGTGGGAATCAGTCGAGAAATTGGTGTACATAAAATGGATAGAATATGGATATGGAGAGTCATTATTGGTTGATAATGAATATAAAAATTTGTATTATGAATAATCGTTTGAGAGCTTCTACTATTTTGTAATGGAAAATAATAGAGATAAAACTGTATTGCTGAAATTTTAGACCTTTTATCGAGATGGCATTGGAACATTCTTTCTTTATATATGTACCTTGTTATTTAGGTAAGAAATTGAAAACGCATGTTTCAATCGCATTTAGATCAAATAAATGCCTCGCGGCATATAATTTTGTCCATGCTGAAGGTTGCATCCTCGATGTGTGTGTTTGTGTGTGTGTGTGTGTGATTTGAGTTTTTAACGTAGCCATACAAATTTTCAGTCACACCGCTACGATGTATGCCGTGTAGCAGTTTATAGACATGTAGCGTGATGTCCCACATAGCCAGGCTGACCAGCCCTGAAACTAACCTATTAATGCTGAGCGCCTGGCGAGCAGCTGGTAGTACCATTTTCTCGAGCCCGCGATCTCCTCCATCTGAGTCGCACGCTCGAACCACTAGGCCACCGGAACGGTCTAATGGGAAATATAGCTTTGATCATTAGGTTTAGATAATCATGTTCATTTTGAAGTTTGAATTAATACGGTGAGTCATTAAAAAAGCAACATTAATAGAATGGTTCCGCAAATTCATATACTATTAAGTTACGACCGATGGTATATATTTGGTAGGATCAGTCTATTTATCTGTTCTTGTATTGGTAGAATATGTTCAGTGGAATTTCAAACACACCTTGAGACATTGCAATAGTTGCCATGAAAGGGGATGATTGTAGTTTGTCTATGTAACTATCATGGGTGGTGTGTTTTCACATTGATACACCTAACTGTATTTTGAAACATTATCATTCAGATTCGATACTTAGGTATCTATCACTCTACCACCACGCTTATGTTGATGACATAACTGTTACCAGTATGATTTCACTTTCTCTGCCTGTATGTTATTCTACCTGTTAGTAGTAACAGTTGGCCAGAACATGAATCCTAGCATTATGGATATTTGATACCAGAAACTGTCAACAGGTCCGGTTCCGTTGTTTATCGTCCCATGGCTAACTGAGCTTGGACCAGTTCGTGCCCTTGGATAAGGTACAAATGTTAAATTAATTAAAATCCCTTTTCTCTAACCCTTACTGAAACAAGAGCAGAATGGGAGACTATGTAGTTTTATAGCCGGGCATGGTACTGTAAGCAAGACTGGTTTTAATTTTTGTGATGAATTTTAACTTCATTTTACATAAAGTTGTAGGACCCTTACTTGGTGTTCGTGTCTCCTTTGAATCGAATGTAACATTTTGGTGGCATCGGTGGGATTCCAATAATTTTGTTTGAATTATTCGGGATTGTTCAATAGGTTGGACTTGTATTTGACAATGCTGGAAGCTGTGGATTCAGCGAACGTGTGTTTCATATCAGCAGTGACTGGTTGTACTGTGTGTATAACGTACACATCAGTTGGCTGCTAAGTGCAAAGAATTCAATAATTCTGTGTGAATTACTGGAATTGTTCAATACGTTGAAAATGTGTTGGACAATTCTGAATTTTGTGAATTCAGCGAATCTGTATGTGATATTATCATTGACTGGTTATACTGTAAGTATAACGTACATGTGTTGATTGCTAAGTTCAACGTGTGTATCACGGGTGTACACGTACAAGCCCAGAAAAGCTAGTCCAGTGGCTATGGATACAGTGATAGAACTTACAGTACGTATGTCGGTTGCTGGTGACATCGAAGTTGAGGGAGTTATAGTCAGATCAGGAAGACCACGAAGAAAAGCGGCATCACAGAAATCGATGGAATTGACAGATACTGAGATTCCGGAGTATGAAGAGGAACATAACCTTAAGCACATGCAACCATCCAAGGAAACAAGACTCAAACATAGCGCAAAGAAGAATGAAAGAGAATTTGAGTTAAGGCAGAAGGTGTTTGAAGGGGAAATGGAAAGAGAGAAATTAAGATTTGAAATGAAGCGTTGGAAATTGAATTAGAGTTAAACATCAAGAAAACGCGACGGAAAAACATCTTCAATGCTATTTAAGGTAAAGCTTTAGGCATATAACCATGAACAGGAGAATATATTGCCACTTTCGTAGCAGAGCTTGAATCAATTGCAAAGCATGCTTAGTGGTCTGTCAAGTTTAAAGTATTATAGCTAAAATCTCTTTTGGCAAGTGAGACTAACTATGTTGCACCTCAGGCTATGGACATTTCACTGCGTCGGTCAGCATGAAGAAGGAATGTACCGATACATATCGTGGTCTGATGTTCCGGATTGATCAGCACATAAAGCGTTTCTTGGATAATCTTGGACCCAATTATTTGTCTTCGTGAGGAATTTGTTTGTGTAATCCTTGCCACAAAATGAGACAAAGTGGATTGGGAGGAAAAAGGGATATAGTCCAATTGTAGAGGCTGCAGAAGGTTATATTCCCACCAATGTAAAACAGTAAATTCAGAAGAATGTGATTAATAACAAAACATATTCGGAACTAAAAGCAGATAGCGAAACTAACATCAACCAATGAACAGTCCAAAGATAAGAATAGTCAGTGTAGTCGATGCAAGCAATGTGGACATATTGCAAGGTATTGTCCATTGGATGCTATGAAACATCATAGCAACCCAGAAACTTGTTTTGTTAAGCCAAAAATTGATGTAATGCTTATTTCATAAACAGGATGTGTAAATGTGTGCAAGCTCATGTTTATGAAGGACAGCAGCTTACATAATACTTTGATTAGAGACAATCTCTTTGACGAGATTTGCAAGTTGGAGGGGCACAACGTTATATTATACAGCAGTGGATCAGCCATTTACCACACATTTGGTTGTGGTAGATAGAGACACTCCGCATTATAAGGGACTAAAGCAAGTGGGGCTTGTTTACAATGTAGCTGCTGAAAACCTATTGGGGATGGATATACTTAGCAAGACGGGGTCATTTGTAGTTACTAAGTCAATGGTAAAATGACTCGACGATGAGAGAACTGTGGAAAATACTGACCAATGTGAGGATGAGGATAAGAATGAAGTTGTCAACAGCAGCATCGAGACAGCATATACTGATCAGCGTGTTGACACTAAAGTTGACAAACGTTAAGCAATGGATGCGGACATGTTGTCGAAACTACAGACTGCGAATATTTCACTGCAAAGTGTTCCAGAGAATTCATTTGCTACTCGTGAATAGGCTGAGGAGGAGCCAATGGCATTCTTCTATGAAAATGATATTTTGCAGTGGAAATGGTAATTTGGTGATGGTTCGCGTGGAGAGGAGCAAATTGTTGTACGAACAAGATTACGAAAATATTAATGATGCCGTGGCAAAATCGACCCTTAGCTGATCACGTGGGTTTGGAGAAGACAAAATACAGAATTCTCCAATCGTTCATTTAGCCTGGAATGCATTCCGATATAAAAATATATTAAACATCATGTCACGAGTTTCAGATGACAGCAAAACGGGTTGCAGGTAGGAAAACATCAATGGTTAGCCCACTTATGATAACAGAACCGTTCTCAAACATTGCAGTGGATATTGTAGGACCGTTATCTAGAAGGTGGTCTGGACACAAATAAATCCTGACAGTGGTAGATGATGCAACTGTGTATCCTGAAGCTTTACCTTTGAAAGATATGGAGGAAACGAGTGTAGCTAGAGCACTGATTGTGTTGTTTAGCCGTCTTGGTTTTCCAAGGGTCATATTAACAAAGGGATCAACTTCACTAGCACCTTATTGAAACAGTTGTATGAACTAGTGGGTATCCGTGGAGTTACAACAACGCCTTATCACCCACAAGCGAATGGAAAGGTAGAACGTTTTAACGGGACGTCTAAGTCAATGTTGCGGAAGTTCTGTAAAGACAACAAGAATGATGGGATGAGATGTTACCATTTCTGTTGTTTGCATACTGCGAAGTCGCACATTAGGAAAATCGATTCGCACCCTTTGAGAAAGACCCAGTCGTGTTGCATGGGTGGCTTAGTACGAAGTCGATGGTAAAATGACTCGACGATGAGAGAACTGTGGAAAATACTGCCGAATGTTTGAGGTTTGTTTATAAGAGAAAAGGATACCAGGAAGAAGTTAGCTGTGGAGCATATTGTGAAGATTCATGAGAAGCTAGCCAACAACGGAACTCTTCTTGAAGATAAACAGTTGAATCGCCAAAGGAAAATCAGGGCATTGTATGATCGTCACACGAAAACAAAAAAAAAATTAGTACAAGGGATGAAGTCCTTATTCTCTTGCCATCACGTTCGTCCAAAATGAAGTCACAACGACAGGAACTTTATCGTGTGGTCAGAAAGGTAAACGATGTTAACTACTAGGTATCTGTACCCGGTAGGTGCGGTATGGTAACATATCGTGTAAACTTGCAGCGTTTATACAAACGTGCTGTTCTGCTCGCGACGCACCCAGAGGAGAACAATAGTGTGGATATTAATTTTCATCCAAAAGCAGAAGAAGGTGACCCTGGCTTTAAGCTGCGGGTAAACTCGATAAAGGAGCAACGAGAGGATATTAGAAATCTTTGTAACGAATTTCACCATGTTCTTAGCCAGTCAGTGGACGGTTAAGAGCATGCGCTGGCCTATCTAAGCCGGAAACGTCTTCCGCGAGATCAGAAATATGCAGCTATCGAGAATGAATGTCTTGCGAACGTGTGGGTGATTGATTCTTTAAGTTATTACATGTCAGGGACAACATTTGAAATCGTGACTGACCACATTACACTGACATGGTTAAATCAATTGCAAAGCAAGAATCAGCGACTACTTATATGGCGTTTGGCACTCCAGCCTTACAATTTCATTAGAAAGCAAAGGAGCGGCAAATAACATGGGAATACAGATGGATTATCGCGCATATAAGTGAAGTATGTAGGAATTTAATGACAAAATTTAATGACAAAAGATACTGGCGAGATTATAACACTTCAAAGCTGCTGAGAAACGTATTGGAATAGCTCAGGATTCCTGGATTTTCGAACTTCAGTGTGTTCTTTTTTAATCATAAGGGCTTTATGCGGATATATATACTGGTTTTCCACTATTCTGAATGGTCAATGAAGGAATTCAAGACTCTTTCACAGAATGTAATAATAGTGACCCTAAGCTTTATGCAAGTTTTATAATTTTATTGATGTACCAAGACAGTATATTAATTTGAAAAATATTGCATTGTAAAACATTATGTTTCCTCTAAAGAAGGGAGCTGTTATTAGTGCATGTATCAGATTCTAGCTGTTAGTAGTGACAGTTGACCAGATCATTAATACCAGAATTCTGGATATTTGATACAGAAAGTATCAACAGGTTCGGTTCTCTTGTTTACCTTCCCATGGCTAACTGTGCCTGGATTAATTCATGCCCTTGGATAAGGCACAAATGCTAAATTAAAATCCCTTTTCTCTAACCCTTACTAAAACAAGAGCAGAGTGGGAGAGTAGGCAGTTATGTAGCTGGGCTTGGTACTGTACGCAACACTGGTTTTAATTTTTGTGAAGATTTTACCTTTATTTTACATTATTTGTGAATCCTTTGAACCCGAATGTAACACCAACATAATTGCTGGTAAAAAAATTTCCGTATGGTGAATGTTTTGCAATTTCACATTTTGTATTGTAATTGGCTTAAGCCTGCCGTACTTTAGGCTTAAATTATATATGTACTTGGGGAATTTAAATAGTGTCTGTCATTAAGTCTCCTCATTGATATAGACACCTTTCGACGAGGTAATACTATGAGTCCTCCGGCAACATTGTTAATTCCAAATACCCAGGTTTCGCTGGATTTTCAACACTGAGCTCGTATTGCATGACGCGTTCCCATTGTGGTTTGTAAGATACTACGAGACAGGTGTTACAAGATCCGGAACGCTATTAACATGAAATTTTAGGTATTAAGAAGATACATATTCGCAACAATACACAATAAATAATTCCATTCATGGTTTAACGTTCAGCCTTTGCATCAAAGTGTGCTACACACAATATTGTGACTGGCAGCAACATGCACTTTGTTTACGGATATTTTAGGTAGATCCAAGCAACTGAGTATAAAAAAGGAATGCTATATGTGCGAATTCAGTGGTTGCAAGCTGTGTAATTTTATGATCAATTTAAACACAATGAAATTCTTGAAAACAGGTTTTATAATTAAAGAACACATTTCATGTGATAGGCAAACTATCATTTATGTGAAAAATATTTAAAACTACAGAAAAAGCAGTATGTTAGAGCAAACAAAGTAAATTTAGGTGCTAAAATGGAGGGGCATGTTCTGGACACACGACTACAAAGACAAATAAAAGATAAGTCTAAAATATATAATATAAAACTGTAATACATATCATTCGATAGCGACTTAGATTAAGCGCAATATCTAATGGTAAAAATTGGAGAGAAGGACAAATGAACAATGCTTGATTAATCGTTTAAGTGCCGAATTTAATTTAGAAATTCCTTAGACTGTGTTACTCCGGACATAGGTTTGTGTATATTTAAAAAAGAAATCTTTTATTTTATTTCCTTTCCAAACTTTTAGTTCATTTATTTATTTTCTTGTTGTAGTGAGCATTGTGCAGGTCATTTAGATATATTTGGTAGGATCAGTCTATTTATATGTTCTTGAATTGTACTTTTCATTTGAACGAATTATTTTTCTTTGAAATTATTATATGTTTTACATTGACAACTGATTTAGTTTGTTAAGATGGCATCCATCTATGCGGGATGTCGGCCATCAGTCCAACGTTCATTCTATTTACCTTTCACCTATTAAACGATATAAATGTTTCAGATTTTCAGGATGTTCATTTTTTCTATCTTTATCTATTCAGACTTTCAGAATGTTCATTCTAACTCTTGGTCTAATTATACAACTATTTCATGCTTTCAGAATACATAACTAAGGCCCATTAAGGGCACTTCCCTTGAAGGTGTTAATGGCCTAATTGCGTGTGAGTGCGATATGGCAAAAGTCATACAACATACGATTTAATTAATTCTAATTTGTTGCTGACATTAAATCCCAAAGTAAACGAAGAGGTAATGAATTCCAACAACTTTGGCAGTTTTGGAAGGAAACTGCAACCTGCAATCAAATTGACAGTCAATCAATCTTTCGTGTTATAATCACTTAAATCGTTTCATTACATATTCAACAATGCAGTCATCCAACAGGTTAAATTTATATTTGGTTGCAACAATGCAGTCATCCAACAGGTGAAATTTATATTTGGTTACAACAATGCAGTCATCCAACAGGTGAAATTTATATTTGGTTACAACAATGCAGTCATCCAACAGGTTAAATTTATATTTGGTTACAACAATGCAGTCATCCAACAGGTGAAATTTATATTTGGTTACAACAATGCAGTCATCCAACAGGTGAAATTTATATTTGGTTACAACAATGCAGTCATCCAACAGGTTAAATTTATATTTGGTTACAACAATGCAGTCATCCAACAGGTGAAATTTATATTTGGTTACAACAATGCAGTCATCCAACAGGTTAAATTTATATTTGGTTACAACAATGCAGTCATCCAACAGGTTAAATTTATATTTGGTTACAACAATGCAGTCATCCAACGGGTTAAATTTATATTTGGTTACAACCTTTCCTTTGATGAGAGCATAAATCATAACATCTTGAGAAACGCACACATATTTCATGTTACTGACATGATGCAAAAGAAAGTACGTGAACGTAGATTCACAGCGTTTTAACCCACGTCGAGGGCACCGGTTGTAAAGAAAACAACCGGGAAATTCAAAGCGCTTTGGTTAAATAAAAAGGAAACATTAAACAAATGTCGACTGAGGGAAAGTAAAATCCAGGCTCATAATGGAAGCAATCTCTTAAGATAAGAAATGATACCGTAAAGTAGGCAGATGACTTTCGTGATAAAATACTCCACCACCCCACTCTTACAAACAGACTATCGGGAAACACTGAAAATGCACAAGGATTTAAAGGTATAATGCTATTATGTTATTTTTCTTTAGTGCAGACATCTTCATTATTCTAGGTAGTTTCGTTTTTCTGTGTCACAGTGTAAATATTTATATATAGTAGTACTGTAGTGTTGGCTAACTTAAGATGTGGAGGAGTATTTTTTATCATAGTTTTGAACATATAATACACTTAACGAATATCTATATATACAATATCGGATATTGGATGTATGCAATGTTGTTGGTTATGCAATAACACAAATTAAATGCTTTGCTAAATATAGGTAATTAAAGGTTATATACAACATCTGAATTAAATCTAGTATTTTAAATTGGTCTGATGTATAATAGCACAATGAATGAAATTAAATAACAGAGGAAAGCAGCAGGTGAGGTGAACAGACCCGGTTCTTCCTCGCGTTTGAAGACTCCTACAAAAACAAATCCGTAGGAAAGCTTTATTTTCATTTTTAAAGGCTGCTACGGGGTGTTATTTTCGATACAAAAGACCCTACGTGACATAGTGTGACACAAAAAAAACATCACCGCCTGGGAAAATTTGTTTTTAAAAATAAATTTTCTAACGTTGTTATTTATTACCTTCAACGTGTGCGCATTCTTGGGGGTCTTCACCTCACCTGCTACTCCTCATAAAATAATATTGTTAAAATATTTGATCAAGACCAAAAATGTTATTTTTTTTGTTATCTATTAAAATCACTTGCATATAAATAATGTCATGTGTCGGAGAACCACACTCTGCTAGATTAGCACGAGAACGATTGGCGGCGATAAAAGAATATCTTCCTGTGAGAGAATCTGTCAAGAGAAAAATAAAAGCACATGAGGATGCGAAACTTAGATTTAGTGAATTGTCCACGGAGTTATTTAAACCAATTACTGAAAAAATCCTACTTAGAGATGTTAAAGATCTTGAAGTAGAAGAGCGTGAAATTCTTCCTGCAGAGCGAATAGAAGAACAAACTAAACCTCAAGTCAAGGACATTGAACCGGATTATGATGAAGAATATTCCAGAGCTATTGCTGGATTATTTCCTAAATTTAGAACCGGAGTTATTAGTCGCATAAGGTCAATTGAGGATATGGAAGATTTGGTTAAATTTGCTGCTGAAAGTTATTTTAATAAAAATAATTACTTAAGAAAAGAACATACTATCAAATTTATTCCTGAAGATGATTGGTTAAAGTGGATATATCGCATTAGATATGATAAGCATCACGCTAAAGGTGATGCTTACATCATATTTACAAATATGTATCGTAATTATGCTCAGTCATTGCGAATACAGCCATCTCCACGAAGACCGCCATCTCCACCACCTTCTCAAATACTTTTACCACCCCCACCACAACGTTCTTAGCGGCGCCCCAGGCAGCGGTTTTCACCACCACAACCTCCATTAAAACCTCTGCCATCTCCATTACAACCTTTACCACCTCCATTAAAACCTCTGCCATCTTCATTAAAAACTTTACCACCTCCATTACAACCTTTACCACCTCCATTAACACCTCTGCCATCTCCATTAAAACCACTGCCACCTCCATTAACACCTCTGCCATCTCCATTAAAACCGCTACCACCCCCATTAACACCTTCCATACGACGTTCTCTACAATTTGATCCACAATTGGAAGAAATTACCGAAGATAAATTTATCGGCAGCGGTTATAATTCCATTTGTCCTGATAGCGTTATTAACGATGTATCTCGGCTAGAAGTACTTATTGGAGGAAAACGAGCAGGAAATAATTCACGTGAAATAACCAACGAGATATCCGATATTTATCAACGATTATTTTGCGGTGGTATCATAGATGTTCACGTTTATAGAAATTTCATTGACGAACTCGTCGACGAATATAGCGATTAGATTATAGTAAATAAATAATGATCGTTCACAGATATCATCGTAGACCAACACAAGTTCGTGTAGTAAATTCTAGATTGCCAATGTACAAATACGTTCACGGGAACGGACTCGGCGATACTGTTACAAGTTTTGTCACAAGAATAGCTCCTAAAATTGGACCTGCCGCTAAACAATTAGCGATGAAATCTATGGGAGTAATTGGCAGTAAGGTTCTTTCTGGTATTAGTAGTTTAGCTAGTAAAGGTTATGAATCCGTCAAAGATAGAATATTAAGATTAATAGGCCGAAAAAGGAAAACATCACCACCTGAGCCAGTTAAATTACCTAGCACTGACGTGATGCCTAGCGATATTAGCAAAATAATAAATGGCGCAGCAAATCAGAAATTAGCGGATTTAACAAGTCAGGAAATTAGTAAATTAGCAAGTCAGGAAATTAGTAAATTAGCGCGTCAAGAACCAGCAAATACAAGTTTTATATCGGGCAGTGGTCTTCGTTTTAGAAGATAATCTTTATAATAAATGTTTGCACGGGCATCAAATGAGGCATATGATATGGACGAGCCAGTAAGCAAGGACACATCGGTGCGTGATTATCAATATTACTCGTATCACGCAGTTGATCCAGACAGCCAAAATCGTTTTGAAGTTCAAATTCATGACACAACAAGATATTTTCTACCATCTGAGGCGTTTATCGAAGTTACTGGTGAAATTGTAAAAACTGATGGTAACGTCTACGGGGACGATTTCAAAGTAGGATTTGTTAATAATGGCATTATGGCGTTATTTAAGAGTGCCACATACATGATTGATGGAAGAGAAATTGAGTCAATTACTAATGATGTTGATATTGCTACGACAATTATAGGCCTAGCTAGGTACTCGGACGATTTTACCAGATCAGCTGGTCCTAGTATGATGTTTGCCAAGGATAATTCTAATGCAGCTGATCATGTTCAGTTTGTTCACAGACAACCAAAAACTCATAATGGCAACGCCGACGCCGACGTTGAAAATATGATTATAAATGTTAACGCTAATTACAATCTCGGATTTGCTACGCGAAGAGCTATGTTAACAGCGGGTCGTAGGAAATTTTCCATTATCGCACATATTTGGATTTTGTAGACATTTTAGAAAAGTTATTTTTGGAGCGAAACATACAGTTACTTTTATTCGAAATGGTAGCAATAATGCCATCTGGCGAGAAGGTGCTCTTAACGCCGATGGTACCATTAATGCTGCCGCTGATGGAGTTAACAATGGTAAAGTTGATTTAACTAATTTTATCCTCTGGATGCCAGCAATAACACCATCAATTGTTGAAGAACAAAAGTTACTATCATTTATGGATCATGGTGGTAAATCAATTATGTCGTGGCTAACAACAACTACTGACACCATAACTACCAGCATTAATGGCGAATTTACTTGGCGTATTGCGGCCCAACAAGGCGTCTCTGCACCAAGACATATCTTTGTTGCTCTTCAAAATTATAATAGGTATCCTCAGCAGCGTAATCATATGGTATTTGATAATAATGGCGCAACAAACGTATCGTTGAGAATAAATGGACAACAAGAACCATCTGAAGAAATGTCAATAAATTTTACAACTCTTTCGACAGCTCGTGCATATCATCGCATATTAAGTTATATGGGTCGAGATCAAAATATTGATACAGGTTTGCAAATATCACAGTTGGATTTTAATAAATTTTACCCAATCTACTATTTTTCGCTGGAACATCTTGATTTGTTAAAACAATCTGTCGTTGACATACATTTCAAAGCTAGAATTAATACAGGTGGAGATGATTATAAAGCTATCGCGGTGATACTCAGCGACAGAACTATGCTACTGGAGGGTATTAGTGGCCGAATGAGAGTAATTGACGCACCCGTGGAAAAAATGTGATCTAAATTTAGATCAACCAATTGTAATAAATGCCGTACGATCATGTTAGTGTGACTCTGACTCCGGGTCAGATAAAGAAACTCGCGTCGGTGTCAGCGAAAGCCTGCGGGGTAAAATTAATATTAAAAAATGCTCAAATTCATGGTGGGCCAAATAAATTATCATTAACTAAAACTCAACATGGACGTTTTACTGAATCAGCAAATTCTGGCGTCCATGTTAGTCTTAGTCCATGTGCCATCAAAGTTAAAGTTGGTGGAATTTTCCCACTTTTTGCCGCTATTCCAGCGTTGGTTGCTAAAATATCTGCTGTTGCTGGTCCGTTGGCGGCAAAGGCTGCTGCGGCGGCTCCGGCGTTACTAGCGAAGGGCGCGTTGTTAGGCGCGGCTGGATACGCAGGTAGTAAAATAGCGGAGAAAGTAACCGGAGGACGGTATGGTAAAAAAAAAGGGACGAGGACTAAGATTACCAGGAACATATCTACGAAACGGTCGCGGATTGAGACAGCCAGGAACATATCTGGGTCACGGTCTAAGATTAGCATAACGCCAATGTCAAATTTAGATTTATCCAACGAGGCAAAAAATAAAAAATAAAATTCTTTAGAGGTGTATTTATGCGAGATCAACTTCCTGACAAACCAAACCATAACGAAACCGGGATAATAAATCTCGATTCAAATACAGGTCCAGGAACTCATTGGGTTGCTTACGCGATAAATCCGCGTGAAGTTATTTATTTTGACTCGTACGGGTTAGCCCCGCCGAAAGAATTTCTCAATTACACATCAAAGTTAAAAGTTCCAATTTGGTATTCAACGTTACCAACACAGACATTAACCGATCCACCGATATGCGGTCCAGAATCAATTAATGTCCTTGACGCAATTTCACGTGCAATTGACCCGTATAGCAAAACCGTACTTAAATACACATCTAATAAATATGGTTGACATTTATGGTAGACCTTTTTATAGGAAAACAGCGACCGGTATTGATTTATCCAAATATGCAACTAAAGATGATCTTAATAATCTTCTATCGGTGGCAGGAATAGACCCTGACGATGTTGTTATTTTTCAAGATACTCATGGAAAATTACGAACAAGTAATGTTAAAATTAGCGATATAATCAAATGAGCCGAGTATAACGCTCACGTAGGCGAATTTAACGTTATTAAAAAAACTAATGAAGATATTTCAAATTTAGTTCGTCAAAAAGTTGACACGTCGTTGTATAACGCTCACGTAGGCGAATTTAACGCTATCAACGACGTTATTAAAAAAGCCAATGAGGATATTGCAGCGTTAAATAGTTTAATAACAAATATCACAAATTTAGTTCGTCAAAAAGTTGACATGTCGTTGTACGACAGAGAAATTCGCGACATTAATACAAAAATTACCGACATTAAATCTACTGCTGATTTATTTTCCGGCGTCAACGCATTAATTCCTGGAATTATCAGCAAAACGAGCTTTATTAAAGTTCCACCAGTATCATTACAGCAATTTCATAATATAACGTTTACGACGGCGTCTGGATCAGTAACGTGGACGCCAGAAAATAACTCCTTCACGTATACGGCGCCGGTTACTGGCGTTTATCAACTATATATTTTCTCCAAGGTGAGATTTAGAATAATAGTTAAAAATTACAAATGGCGACACTCCACTGATAGATTTCTTGGATTTCTAAACATTTTACTAAGCAATGATGTCGAAGAAACGTTCACGTTAGAACCACCAGAACGAGCAACAACGGCGTCAACGGACCTATGGTGGTGTATGGAATTTATCTCTGAAACACCTTCATCATTTAGTTGGACAGAAATTGCATAAATGACCGCGTCCGAATACAGATATAATCAGGCGCGACTATGGCAGGATTCGCTGAATTTATCCGTAGATACATATACGATAAAAGTAAAAAAATATCAGCGAAGATTAGTTGCCATCGACGTAATTGTGTATTCAGTTAGCGCCGCTGTTGCTGGCGCTGGCATAATATTATCCGCGGTAACAATGATGGCACCGGTCGCGGTAACTATTATTGTTTCTGCGTCAACGACAATCGCAGGCGTTCTTAATATTATTTCAAAAAAAAAATATCTTCGTGCACATGCATAAAGTTAGCTTCGTACGTAAATAAGTTAAATATAGCGACGGACGCATATTCAAAATTATCGTCGTTGCTTTCTGAAAGTCTCAATGACGGTAATATATCCGATCATGAATTTTCATTAATGTTGAAGATTGTCGATATTAATAATGACCGAGCTGGCGCAGATTGTAACAAACACAACGCCGCCAACAACAACAATGATATCGGCAAACTCGACTAATTCAGAATTTAGCATTAATTTTCCGGAAGCAATTCCCGTTCTTGAAATTGCACTATCGCAGTTACGTGTCTATTACAGCTGGCCCAATATCAGATCAAAATCATTTGGTGGTTTATCATCAAATAATTCGCTTGTTTTTGCTAATAAAAATAAACCTGACGGCACTCCTGACTGGACAGTTGTTGGAATACCAACAGGTAGTTACCAGATAGAGCAAATTAACGGTGAATTCATTTATAGGATAAAAAATATAACCAGTGACAAAGAACCGGGCATAAAAATATCCGTGCATGAACCAACGTTAACGTCGGTGGTTGAGTTAAAATCACCGTATGTCGTCGATATTTATCGATCCACGATTAGATCCGTGCTAGGTTGGCATGATGTTAGGCCACCGGTTCCAGATTCACCACCAGAACCTAAAAAATCCGATTATGCCACTGATAAGAAAAATTATCATAATTTTAAATCTGATTATGGATATTTATTAGTATTAGCGGAAAAATCAAAGTATATAAGATATTCTGTCGCCGGGGAAAATTCTCTGTTATTTGATTTTGAAAATGACCTTTACACGGGAAATGAAATTCGTAATGATTTTTTTTGATATTGGAAATGAGTATGAGGAGGAATTAAGGCGGCTACGACGATATTTTAATGAGTGTATCTTTGATATATCAAGTTTACTATGTAACGAAATTATTGCGCGTATAGAATCAATAAATCAACTCGCATACGACATGGAATATATTAATGAAAAATTAATTCAGACAATTATTGATGATAAATCAGCTGAAAAACAAAAATTTATGACCGCGTTCAGGCTGACCGAGGCAACGTTGCCAGGTTATAAATTTCCCGGTTATAAAGTACCCTAAATGAAAAAATCTGTCACTGATATCATTGATGAGTTATTTCCAAAATTGCACGACGCGTGGGTAAAAAACTTACCACCAGCATATTTACTCAGTCATAATAATAACCCAGATGGACTAGTTAAGCATATTTCACCAGGCATCGTAAATATAACTGACGTTATCGCGGTTAATCTTCACGCAGATATCGTCGACGGTAGCTATAGCGCAGACGCATCAGTGTCAGAACGAGTCCAGCAGGGATTTATTCTTTATTCGGTTTCACCAGAAACACCGCCGGGTTCTTTGATTGTGATAATGTCATAATCGATTATTATCTAGAATTAATTTTAGATTAACAAATCAACAAGGAAATTTACTTGATATAAGCGGTGAAACGTTAAATATTAATCTGCTAGTGAGATCCTAAGGATCTTTGTCCACCGTAAAAAAATGACATAAAAAAATAGATAAAATACAATAAAAAAGTCAAATTTATTTATTTTTTTTAATTCTCAAAACGCTTTGATATAAAAATTATACCTCACGGATTGACCTCCAACGTTAAATATCATCGAAGTATGATAATAAATTTTAGGTCCTGATGCAACTTTAACATACTCCGCCGCAAGAAGAAATTCCCTAGTAGGAATAAAATCTCCTCGTAAGATTTTACTAATTCGTCGGTGAAATTCATTAGAAAATTCCTCCGCAATTTTGATCAGCGAAAATGACGTTAGATCAGGTGATCAATCGCCAATAATTGGTATTATTTCACCGTTACAAAACGTAAAAGTCATCATTGTATCCAGCGGTAATAGATAATGATTGCAGGTTTTATCGAATATCATCTTTTCGTAAAAATAATTACTTGATAATACATTTAACGCCGCTAAATCGTTTATACTGCACATTATATAATTATAATTTTATTAATTAGGAAATAATTATTTTTGAGGGGGTAGTTGGTGGTCAAAATCAAGAAATTTGTACAATTTTGTTGTATTTATTGAAATTTGTTGATTTTTCTCGTTTTTCAGGGGGTAGTTGATACTCAAAATCAAGAAATTTGAACAATTTTGTTAAAAAACCCAAATATTTCAGTAAAAAACAAATAATTTCAGTAAAATAAATTAATTCAGTAAATAAATAAATAAATAAATAATTCTTAGAAGTGAAAATTCTTAGTGAAATTAAGAAATTTGTTGATTTTTCTCGTTTTTGAGGGGTAAATGGTGGTCAAAATCAAGAAATTTGTACAATTTTGTTGTATTTTGTAAAATAATTGTTGTTTTTTTCTCGTTTTTGAGGGGGTAGTTGGTAGTCAAAATCAAGAAATTTGCACAATTTTGTTGTGTTTCAGCAAAATAACAAAAAAAATAAAATAAATTAATTGTTGTATTTCAGTAAAATGAATTAATTGTTGTAAATTAATTTTCATTTACTAATTTTTTTTAACTGTCTAGCGCGAGTACTAATAATTTTTCTTGATTCGTATTCGTCAGATAATTCTGATCTTATTTTTTCCACATGCGTCGACAGGGTAACAAATTCCTTAATTTGATCCTCATTGACAGATGCCAGCGACTGATGCATCGCTGATTGAATTTGTTTTATAAGTTTATATTCAGATGGTAATACGTACTTGTGCTCGAGTTTATTTTGAGCAAGTATCTCAAATTCAGAGATAATTTTATTAACATCTAAATCTAGAGATAATTTTATATTTTTATTTTTCAAATTCTCAATGGCGTCAATGATATTGCTTATATTTTCCTCGTTCATATTACAATTGTATTAATTTAATAAATAAATAATACTTATTGAGTAAAAAAAAAAATATTGTTTTTTTTTGTTTGTGAAAATTTAATTGTTATTTATCGAGTAACAAAAATATTGTTTTTTTGTTTGTGAAAATTTAATTGTTATTGTAATTTAATCATCAAGTATTACACTGGACAACAAATTTTTACAAAAGTCATGTTACTGAAATAAAATTAGTCAATTCTTATCAATTTTTATGTGCTGAACACGAATATGACAGTCAAATTGCAAAATTGGCTCTAGTTTTTTTGTAATCTGCAAGAAATTAATGTTTACATAACGAAATGCATTCCAATAGTAAAAGGTCAACTGTAATAGCCTACCTATAAAAAATCAAGTCATTGACTACATCTTAGATTTCTTCGCCTGTCTCTTGTACAGCTGTTCGGGAGCATCTCTGAGGAGTGTCCAGCAGTAGTCAGCCAGCATTGTAGTGGACCATTTTCCCTGGTATCTTTGTTCCATTGTTGCGATATCTTGATGAAAACGTTCGCCGTGTTCATCACTAACAATACCACAATTGCTAGGAAAGAAATCCAAATGGGAATGAAGGAAGTGAATCTTTAGAGACATATTGCAGCCAAGTTTCTTATACTTCATCAACATGTCTTCTACTAGTTCCTTATAGTTTTCTGCCCTAACATTTCCGAGGAAGTTTGTAGAAACTAGGCGAAAAGCATTCCATGCTTGTTTCGCGTCACCTTCCAGCAAGTTGTTGAACCGGTCATCTTTGAAAAGCTCTCGAATCTGAGGACCCACAAAAACTCCCTCTTTAATCTTTGCTTCGCTGAGTCGAGGGAATTTTTCATGCAGGTATCGGAATGCTGGCAAAGTCCGGTCAATGGCTTTCACGAAGTTCTTCATCAAACCTAGTTTGATGTGAAGGGGTGGTAGCAAGATTTTCTGAGCCTCAACCAGAGCTGGGTGTTGGATATTCTTCTCTCCAATGGCTACATTCTGCCTGTGAGTCAATTCCTTCCTCATGTAGTGCATTTCCCTTGCTCGGCTATCCCACTCGCATAAGAAACACATGTATTTTGTATATCCTTGCTGCAGTCCCATTAAAAGGGCAACTACCTTCAAATCACCACAGAGGTGCCAGCTGTACTTGTTATACTCAATGGAATTCAGTAGCTGCCTTAAGTTATCGTATGTCTCTTTCATGTGGACAGCATACGCTACTGGAATAGATGGAAGAATGTTTCCATTGTGCAAAAGCACAGCCTTGAGACTCAGTTTCGAAGAGTCCACAAATAATCTCCATTCTTGTGGGTCATGAGTGATTTTTAAAGCATTCATGAGGTCCTCAATATCGGAACAGAATATCAGATTACTTTCCTTTCTGAAGAAAGGCTCCAATTGCTGGTGGCGCTTTCGATATGCAGTAATTGTGACATCTTCTTCTAGAAGATTCCATTGTTGGAGTCTTGATCCTAGCAATTCTGCCTTGTTCTTTGATAAGTCCAAATCACGAATCAGGTCATTTAGTTCTTCCTGTGTTATTCTGTGTGGGGTTGATGATGCACCACAGTGAAAATCTGGATCACTGCATGCTGATGGACCAGGAGAAGAACAGGTCGACTCACCTTTGTCTTCGTCAGATGAATCAAGAGAATATTCTGCTGGAGGTTCTGGAATAGGAAGTCCCTCACCATGTGGAACTGGTCTCAATGCAGACGGAATGTTTGGGTAGACTATTCTCGACTTCTTTTGCTTCGTTATTCCGCCGGAAAGAGGAGGAACCAAGCAGAAGTAACAGTCATTTAGGTGGTTGCTTGGCTCTCTCCACACCATTGGGACTGCAAACGGCATTGATGACCTTTTGCAATTCAACCACTGTGAAAGCTGTGTTGTACATGTAGCACAGCATATATGCGGAGCCCAAGGCTTGTCTTGGTCACCAACCTTGCATCCGAAGTAAAGATGATATGCCTTCTTCACTTGAGAATTGATACTTTTCTTCTGGTTGGCAAATGTCACTTCCCCACAAATATAGCAAAAATTGTCCGCGGTATTAACACACTTTCGAGGCATTACTGTTCTTTATTGTACGTAAATGGATAAAATAATAAGTTTTATGTAACAGTAGCTTGAACTGTCTCGCACAACGTCTAAAATATTTTAAATGCTGAACCTATCTGATTGGGCTTTATATAGTACACTGCTTACGTCAGCTTCAGCAGCCGCCTGGCATTAGTATAATAGGCCTACACATGTATAGTACACTGCTGACGTCAACTTACTTCAGCAGCCGCATGGCATTAGTATTGCATTGCATCAGAAAATGATGCAATCAACTGTGGATGATGTGAGCATGATGGTATTATGCAATGTTACATCATTATTCCGGATGTTGCTGCAGTCCTACTGGAGAAATTTACACAGTGAAACATAGAAAATGAGGTATATGAATATCTTCAAAACGAGAGCCAATACAAATTTTTCACGGTTATATTCGTGTTCGGCACACCAAAATACTACAGATTAGGGCCTTTTCAAGTCAGTAATGACTTCACTGTTGACCAGTGTTAGCGGAACATAATAAAACTCGATCCACTCGTCAAATTTATATGAAAACGAGTTGGTTATTTTATCTGCAACTCGCTGCACCGAGGCTGGATGAATATTAAAATATCTACCAGCAGCGCTCATTGATTGAAATATCATTTCCTCATTGGTATTTAAATTTACTGATTTAACGGCCTTGGGAGGTTTTCATCCACCACCGGTATTACTTCGAATAGAATTTTCACTTGCGGTGACTGCTTGAAGATTAGATAATTTATTATTGAGTTTATCTCCGTCAATGTGGTCAATAACAAGTTTATCTTTTATTAGTCCGTGAAAACACTCATAAATAAATCTATGACATGAATAACGTGTTTTTTCAGCATTAACGGTAAATCTGAGATAGCCATGAATATCGATGTTACCAACGTGATTTTTTGTTTTGATATGCCTGACAACGCCGTCGCATGACGCTTCATAGCCGCTAATTGTTGGATGACTTCTGAATGCCTCCATATACTAATTATTGTTTGTTTAAATCATTATTTGTTTGAAATCTATTAAGATTTATTACATCATTGACGGATTTTTTTATCGTAATGTCGCTTTAACTCTCGATAGCGTTTTCCACCACACCTTAGACACAATCGGGTCTTTCCTCGAACTCCAACCTGACAAATTACTCATCGTTGCGGTCCTAAACTTCCTTCGCGAACAGCTTGCATATGTGCGCCACAATAGTCTTTTTTGCACGATTTATCACAATAATTTACTGAGCCAACCAATAACCATTTGCAACGATTCATTATTATTTCGATATTTATTTAAAATATAATATGAAATTATTTGATCTTGACGAAGATAAATATGAAATTTCTGAGGCTAATCAAGCCAAGAAAGAATTTCTTAGCGATGGAGCTGTCCATACTTGGTCAACATGGAAAACTAATACCATTGATAGAACAATGACAATCGGGCGAGCCAGGAAAATAATTGAATACGTGAAAGAAAATCATCCCGATGAGAAATTTATTTTTGGAATAAAATTTATCGCACAGATGCCTGACGGCGTATGGATTATTCGTGATAAACGGGATCCTATTCGCGGAGATAAAAAAATGGTATTCTTGATAAAAATAGTCGGCCCGGATTAATTCTAGGTATAGATAAACCTTATTATGTTAGATCATATCCAGTTAGCGCAGTCGTTTATGGAATTTATAAACTAAATAACAAACCTGATGTTGGAAAACTTGCGTTGATGAAGAAATCATCAGTGATAAATTGCGTAGCTGAGCGTGTAATGGAACATCTGAAAAATGCAAAACGCGGATCGGGTTTAACTCAGTTAAGGTTGACAAAGATAAATACCAGCAGCAGGGGGGGGGGGGCGAATCCGACATTTTGTCCAAACGTCATTTGGCTTAATTAATACTTTCTGCACTCAGCGGATCCGGTGTCGTCAGCGCCTGGTAAAAAAAAAACGACGTCGTCGTCGTTGTCATCGTCGAGGGGCCAAATCGACAATTGTCCGGACGTCATTTGGTTTAATTAATGCCTTCTGCGCGCCGATCCCAGCGTTGTCAGCGTCCGGTAAACACATCGACGACCGCGTCCAAGTCATCGCCCCCCCCTGCTGCTATGATCTTACAAACAGAGTGATCACTAACTCCTCCTCTTGTAGGTCAATTAGGTTATTTGACTGATCGGTAAGTCTGAAATTAATTCTCGTTAAAAACCGATCATGGCATCGCATATAGACCGGATTAATCGGACTCTCAATGATCAAAAATCCCGGAGGGGCTGTTGGTGAAAACGAATAAAGGATATACCCCTGTTGAGCTTGATTTGATTGCTTGGTATCCACCTGGTAACTCCCTTCGATAGCATCACACACTAGATTGATCGCTATCACCGATGCGATATTTACGTTGTACGGGGCAATATGCCTACCATCATCTCCGTTATCGTGTTTGAGGATATAAGTTGATGGACCGAGAAAATCATTAAGAGACTTTCTTAGTTCTGGCGCGTTGTATCCCGGAACCTTTAAATCGGGTAAATCGGCTTCTGCGATATTAAACTCGGTTAGGAATTTTTGTTTATTATCATCGCTGTTAGCAGATATTGTCTCAACGATTCGTTTATTAATATATTCCATGTCTGATATAAGTTGATTTAACACCTCAACGTGTTTTCGTTCTTTTGTTTCCCGTAGCTGTTCTAGTTGTAATTGGTAATAATGATTAATCTCGATAAAATACCTATTAATATCACTTAATTTAACTGTGGTCGACGCGAACAATTTAGGAGTTTCCTTATACGGAAACTCCCATTGCATATTATTCCTGTCTTGAAATGTAAACTTGCTGGGTAATAACGCGCCTTTCATGATAGACAAATCAATTCGATAAGCGGGATCAATCTCATGATACGATTTCTTGTCCGCGGGGGTTTCATGAGGTGGATTCTTAGGCCATCCTAGTATGGTTCTTATTGAACTGTTATAAATATCAACCATATACCCCGGTGTGCTTATTTCAATCGTCGACGATAACGTCGGTTCATGAACCGTAATAGCGATTTTTGATTCCTTTCCTGTGATCGATTTTATCCTGCGTTGAAATTCTTTATTGATTTGCTCTATTTGGTATGACCCAGTTGGTATTGTAACCTCCTTCCAGTCTGGGGTTCCATCGGGTTTATTTGTCCATGCAAAAACCAGCGAGTTATTAGGTTGTTGTCCGTTAAATGCGTCCACTCGGATATTAGGCCAACTGTGATATACTCGCAATTTTGCCAGCGCTATTTCCTTCACTGGAACCGGTGATGGAAAGTTTACACTGAATTCGGGTTTCGTTGACGTTATCGATATCATATTTGTTTGTACCGGAGTGGTGTTCTCCGCGATCCGCTGAAGTAATTGAAACCCTTCGGGGTTCAGCGACATTATTATTATTCGTTGTTTTTAGTGTTTAATTTCAACACCGAATCTTGTTTTTAGGTCATTGAAGTGGTTCCGGCTTCCAGTTAAAAATCCTCGATTTTTGACATCGCGGAGCTATACAACTGGACCATCGTGGAGAATTCAACATCGGATCTGAACAAATTATCAATCGATAACGAGATCAACCCGGATAATTTCGAGTACGCGTCGGATACTATTTGATGTTTTACTGTATACTCGTCGAGTTTTTTCTGAAAACACGATGATATCTTTTTAGTGATTGCGTTGGCGACTCCAGCAATTGTTGTCATCGCGGAGATAGCGATTGGAACAGCGATCGGGGCTATCGTGGTCACCGTGGATAAAATAACACCGGTACCGGCTACTATACCCGACACCGAGTACACGACCGCGTCGATGGTGGTTATTTTTCTGCGGTATTTTTTTATTTTTGCACGGTATTGTTCGGAAAGCGTTTTCAAGTTCGCGGAGAACTCTTTTGCGGTATCGAATCGATATTGATGTGACGTCGGTGATACCTCTGATTCAATTACCCTGGTGGTCATTTTTATTTTAAAAGAGCTAGTGTTTTTAATTACTTAGATTCGCTACAAATTCCACATACCATGTGATGTTTGCCCCGGCTAGATTTCCATCAACGGCATAAATTGTAAACTGTTCAGTTGCGTTCCTGTCTATAATTGTTGATATTGTATTGTTAAACCCGGATGAACTCGACGATAATATATTAAACTGCATCATTGAAACCAGTGTCAATCGATAAATGCCCTTAACAGTTGCGGTGATATTTACTGTATTCTGTGTAGGAGTCCAATCGAATGATCCATGCCGAATTGTGTATACTGTGTTGATGGTGTTCTCATGAGGGATTTTTATTTTTTCGAATTGCTCTGCTACTCTCGGTAGTCCGTCTTTAATCGCTTCAACATCAGTTCCGATTATTTCTATTCTCCGCCAATTCGCGTCTATATTATTCTTGTTCGCTGCAACATTAGTTTTGATTGTTTCTATTTCCCGTGTATTCTCGGTGTATTCTCGGTTATACTTTTTTTGTTCGCTGCAACATCAAGTTTGATTGTTCCTATTTCATATGTATGCACGTCTATACCTTTTTTGTTCGCTGCAACATCAGTTTTGATTATTCCCATTCCCCGCCAATACGCGTCTATATTCCCTTTGTTCGCTTCAACATCAGTTTTGATTGTTCCTATTTCCTGTGTATGCGCGTCTACACCCCTTTTGTTCGCTTCAATATAAGCTCTGATTGTCATTATGTCCTGTGTATGCGCGTCTACATTATTTATGATCGTTGTAACATCAGTTTTAATTGTTTCTATTTTCCGTCCATGCGAGTCTACATTATTTATGATCGTTGCAACATTAGCGCCGATTATTTCTATTTCCCGTTCATGCACGTCTACACCATTTCAACATCAAGTTTGATTGTTTTTATTTCCTGTCCATACGCAGTGATATCATTTATAGTTATTGTAATCTCATCCGGTTTGACATTTTTTTTACCAAGGAATTTATCAACGGCGCTATCAACCCTGTTAAAATTTTTTCGTAACGTGTAAAATTGGCCCGACAGCGTTGCAAAATCCAAAATAGTATTCCTTATTGTTGTAATATTCGGTTCGGTTACCGTCGGGGTCCCGAAAAAACTAGCGGTAGTGAGTTGTATATCGGTGATAGATTTTTTCACCTCGGTGGCAGATTTTTTCACCTGCGCGTCAAGTTCGGTCACCGATTTATCCAACCTTATAAAACCGTCTTTGACTAATGTTATCGTCGACAGATGTTCACCCGGTTTGAGTCGTCCGTCGCTGGTATACAACGCGATAGTGTCTTCGGCGGCATCACGCTGTCGTATTAAAACGTCATCCAGCGACACATTACTGGATTTCAATTTACCCTGGCGGTCTTGAAATACGACTATTTCACCTGGGTCAACACTTGTTAGATTCAACGTATCAGCGATTTCATTCTCGATTAGTTTTTTTATGTCATCGGCGGCGAGCGTTTCCGTGGACTCTTTCGGCGCCGAAACCGGTCGTCCCCAGATATCAATCATCGTTATTGTAAAAAAAACGGCGTTTCTAATTAACCCGCCGGGCCTCTACGACCCCACTAGTGTATTCGTTTACAACCACATGAGGTGGTTTTCGCGATGATGAAATCGCCTCGAGTACGTTCAATACCTCACGGCCGCATATCGGTGGGTCACTTAACTGCTGTGTTGGCAGCGTGGAATAAAAAACCCGGGCTGAACACGCCCGGGCTGAACACGCCCGGATATACCGCATGAACTCGTTTGGCGGGGCTAACCCGTATGAATCAAAATAGACGATCGCACGCGGATCAATCGCGTACGCAACCCAATGAGTCCCCGCTCCGGAGGACCCATCGAGGTTAATTATGCCGGTTTCAATATTCCTTGGTACCGCCGGTAATTGATCCCTCATAAAAACACCCCTGAAGTTTTTTATCGCTAGCGCGTTTGCGGCGTCTATTAAATCAAAATTAGACATGGGAGTCATTGACTCCTGAGTCAATAAACGGTTCCCGGTAGTCTTAGACCCTTTCCCGAGTACCATGAATACGGGGTCCCCGGTAGTCTTAGACCCTTTCCGGCTACGGGTTGTTTTTTTTGTAGCCTTTCCCGGTTGCCTTCTTCAATGCCATTCCCGCCGCGGTACCAACGGCTCCTAACGCCGCCGCCTTAGCCACTGCTGGTGCGGCCGCGGCAATCAACGCTGGAATTGCAGCTAACAGCGGAAATATCCCACCGGTCTTTTCCATGTTTTTAATCGCTGCGGCCGAAAAATCTATTTGAACACCCTTTTTATTCTTCATCGCATCATTGAAATGTTTTATTTGACGCGCCGTCAACGATATCTTATGATTACCACCCGCCATCTGCGACGGCTTCAGCGTTATTGTGGTCCCGCATTGTTTAGCCGACTTTGATCGTAATTTCTTGACTTGACCATCAGTCAACTCTACACTGACGACACTATACGACATTTTATTGTAAACGTGTTTGTGCTTTCAATTACATGTTTTCCACTGGCGCATCAACGATTCTCATTCGCCCGCCAACACCTTCCAGCAGCATTGATTTATCGCTGAGAATGACAGCAACCGCTCTATAATTAACACCAGCCGGGGCTATACGAGCTCGGAAGTGTATATCAACGACGGATTGTCTCGTTAAATCAAGATGCTCCAACGAAAAATAATAAATCGGATACAGGTTTTTAAAATCAAGTTGTGATATTTGCAAACCAGTGTCGACGTTTTGATCACGGCCCATATATGACAGCAATCGATGATACACACGTGCGATATAGTTGTCGCCGTAATTAAGCTGTATATCCTCGGATGGTTCCTGTTGTCCGTTTATTCTCAGCGAAACATCCCTGACTCCTAATTGATCAAATATCATATGGCTGCGTTCTTGACTGCCCAATCGTTCCCTATTCTGTAGCGCTATGAATATATGACGCGGGGCTGAAACACCCTGTTTTGACGCCAAGTGCCATGTAAACGTATCGGCGACGTTATCCTCTTTAGCATCAGTTGTTACCGCTAGCCAACTCAACAACGATTTCCCTCCCTGTTCCATAAATGCTAACAATCGTGCTTCCGTGGTAACTGATGGAGTCAGCACCGGCATCCACAATGCCATTTTAGTTAAAACGACTTTACCGGCAGCGACGCCAGCAGCACGCCATATTGCATTGTTATCATCGCCCCTTCGCGTCATCGCGATTGTATGCTTAGCCCCATAGATGACTTTTCTAACATTTCTGCAAAATCCAAATATGTGATGGAGTGGAATCGCGCATGAAAACTGTCGGCGTGGTCTTTTTAGGATTAATATTCGTGCTGCGAATCCCATATTGTAATCATTGTTGATACTCTTTATAATATTGAAATTAGCGCCTGGTCTTGCTCTGCGGTCTGGGTTATTTGCTTCAGCCTGTGGGTCAGTTGCGGTATCTCTTTCCACCAGCACGTTGATGTACTGAAAATGATCAGCGTTATCGGTGGTGTCCTTTGCAAACATCATAGATGGGCCCGCCGATCTTGTATAATCGTCCGAATATCTCGCTAACCCAATTATCGTCGTTGCAACATCAACCTCGCGTTCTATTGACTCAATTTCTCGCCCGTCAATAAGATATCTGGCGCTCTCAAATAACGCCATGATACCGTTGTTGACGAAGCCAACTCGAACACGATCGTCATCTGCGTATGGTGCATTATCGGCAGCATTTGTCACGAGTTCTCCCTCGATTTCGATAAACGCTTCACACGGCAAAAAATATTTACTGGTATCTTGGACTTGAAGTTCAATTCGCGATCGTAGGTCAGGTTGCGCTGCATAATAAGAATAATATTGATAATCACGGACAGAATCATCCCTGCGCACTGGGGCATCCATATCAAACGCGGGATCAGCGGTTCGCGCAAACATTTTATTATTTATCATGTTGATGTTTTCAATTGCGATTTTTTCGTCGTAAATTCTTTGAATTCTGTTTAAGACCACCCCCCCCGCTATTGTGTTTATGGGCGCGTTGGTGGATGACTGAGCCGCCAACGACTCTAGTTTTTCTTCCACGGCGTTATTTATTACTTTACTGACATTTGCAGGCATCACTGTCGTTGATGGCATCACCGGTGGTTTTTGCTTTTTTCTTCTCACCAACGACATTAGTTTGTTCCGCGCGGCTGAAAGCGCCTTTCCGGCAACATCTCCAATAGCGCTGATTCCCTTATCACGAATAACATCAATAGCCTTCATTCCTAATTGTTTGGCTAACGGCGCTACTTTTGGGGCCATTCTTGTAAATAACCCCGCAATGGTGCTACCGAGACCATCTCCATAGTACGCGAGGTAAACAGGCAATCGCGAGTTTACCACGTAGACGAGTACTGGTTTATCGTGGTTGTAGTGTATGATCATCTTTATTATAAAAACACCAGTTTTCCAATTAGTGATTGTGATCACCAGTAATTGACCCCCCTTCCCACCGCCGTGTGGAAAACCGGAATAAATTTTATCAAAATTTCCTTGGGTTTTTGCCCTCGATAAAAATCCGGTTTGTTTCCGGTTTTTTCTTGATTTCTAGTCATTTTTGGTCATTTTTTGTTGCCTATAGTCGTTTTTTTTCGATTTTTCAGCAAAAACATCGATTTTCTCTAAATGATTTCCTGGGGTTTTTGCCCTCGAAAAATGGCAAAAAAACAGTCAAAAAATGGCAAAAATTGGCAAAAAACAGTCAAAAAATGGCAAAAAATGACCAAAAACAGTCAAAAAATGGCAAAAAATGGCCAAAAACAGTCAAAAATTAACAAAAACGATAATTTTATAATTTTATAATTTTTTTAATCATCCACGAGTTCGTCTATGAGCGTTCGATATGCATTAATGTCCATGATACCGCCTGCAAATAACCGCTTGCAAATATCAGCGGCCTCATTGATTATTTCCGGAGAGTTATTTCCGGCTCGTTTTCCTCCAATTAGTACCTCTAGCCGTGATATATCACTGAGAACACTACCAGGACAGGTAACGCCGTAGGATTCTTTACCAACAGAGTATCCTTTTCCTTTTTTTGGTCTTCTGCTTTCAACTTTCTTGTGGAATGCGTCGTAATTGGGATCACCACGATGTGGTAATGCGTCTCTATGTTTACTCGCTAAATACACCATTCTTGTCCAATCCTTTAACGTCTTTATATTTTTCTCGTAACCGCTATTGATATGCTTTTTATCTCGTATGCCCTTAGTAAAATTTGCATCGGCAAAATCAACTAATTCTTCATCGTCGAGGGCTCTAATTTGATCTATTGTGCTCTTCTTGAGTACATTACGGGGTATATTCCCCTCTTTCTCTTTTTCTTCCGGTATTTCTTCCGGTATTTCTTCCGGTATTTCTTCTTCTGGTTCTTTCGCAGTAGCACCTAGTTCTTCCTCGTCGGCCATTGTAACATAAGGTTCTTGTGGTTCGGTTATAGCGAGTGGTGGTGGCCTCCGTGTTGTAGCAGCCGCTATTTTTGCAGGGAGTGTTTCTAAAGACCTTTTTGTTTGTTCGGTCTGAGCCGCTATCTTTTCAAGCGCATCGAGGACGGGTACAGTTGCCGCCGTAACATCTTTGGTCGCTTTAGTTACCGGGGCAAAGAGTTGTTCGCTTCCAACAGTAAAATCGGTTTGTAGTTGCTGCCGCGTTTGAAGTTGCTCTCGGACCCTGTCTCGTAACGGTATGAACTTTTTAAGCGCCGCTAGCCGCTCTCTGGCTAGCCGAGTAGTAAGTGATTCGCCTACCATTATTGCAATTGCGAAGCAATTTCTAATTTCTCGCCGGAGTTTTCGTCTATAATCCTTCTAATGTTTTTGATCTTACTAGAAATCTCCCGGCGTCGTTCATAAACACGTCCGAGTTTTTTTCGTATTATTTCAACGGCAGTAAATAGTCCAATGAATGCATTTGCGTCATTGTGGTACAAGTTTTCATTAATCGTATGTTGTAATCGTTTTATAAAAAAGTACTCGCGGGCCAGGGTAAAACGCCCCCGTTTTGATTGCTCGTTAATAATTTCATAATCGGATAACATTTTTTCACTGTCGAGACCATCAGATAATTCAATTCCTTGATTTTTTAATTTTGAAATCTCGGCTAATATATTATTGATGTCTTCGATATTCATTATTCCTATAAAACATCTTGTTTTTAAATAAAAAAAAATGAAACCCCGCGTATCAATCCCGGGGTGTTTAACAATTCGTTTTCTTTGAAACAGACGTGACCTTGTCACGGTGACTTCGTATCTATATACGAAAATCGAATTCTGTGTCCGGTCTTTTTTGAGATCGCTGTTTGATATACTCGTTCTGCAACAAATCGTACTGCGGGCATACAAATATCAAAATATTTTCCTGCCGCATTCATGGAGTGAAAAGTTTTTTCCTCGTGAGTTATTGTATTAAATGACCTTACGGGTTTTGCTTTCTTTGGGTATTTACCAGTCTGGCCTTTTTTTACTGTTTTCACTCTGAGAGATAGCTTGCAAATTACACAGTCTGTTATTTTGAGGGTATCCATCAATGTGATCAATAACGAGACTATCTTTGATTAATCCGTGAAAACATTCATAGATGATTCTGTGACAGAGATATTTTTTTTTCCAGCAGTAAACATCAGATACCCCTGATTATTTACGGTACCAGTTTGCGGTTTCTAACAATGCCGTCGCGAGATGCCTCGTAATTAACGAGCAAGGGGTGAGGTCTGAACTCTTGGTCCATTTATATAATAATACTACTTGTCTAATTTATTATTTGGTTTAATTATAAATCTTTCAACGTAGTCTTGGGGGGTTTTGATGACGAAGTCAGCGGTGGGGTCAATGACGGCGTTTTTTATTCGTTTGTCATAATAGCGTTTTAGTTCCCTGTATCGCTTTTCGCCACAATTGATACACAACTGCGATTTTCCTCTTACACCGACGTGGCAAACCAAGCACGGGAGGGGGCCAAGAGAACCATTACGAACGCTTTGTAAATGATACCCGCAGAATTCACCTCTACATGATTTATTGCACGGGGTTGTCGACCCAATCATCAACCATTTGCAGTGATTCATTATACTATATTCTTTCATTTAAATACTTGTTTTAATTATATGGATGAGTTCGAGAGATTGGCAGCAATTAAGCCCTGGAAAAATATTAAGTTCAATCTCGATAGAGTCCTCAAGGACACACCAAAAGCGTTAATAAACGATAGAACCCTGCTGAGTAAAATACGCGATTGTATCAATGAATTCAAGCGTGATGGCGCATCTCATAGTTGGTCAACATTTCGAATTGATGGCGTTGTTGATGCTACCATGAACGACAACCGCGCAGCAACGATAATATCACAACTTGACGGTAAAAAGTATTTCTTCAGAGTAAAATTCATTGTCCGGGTGGAATCAGGTGATTGGATCATACGTGATAAATTTGAACCAGTTCTCAGCGACAAGAAAACAGTCATTGTTAGCCGCGACTCCAAGCCGGGGCTGTTAACCGGAATTGACAGACCATACTATGAACGAGCGTATCCTGAAACAGCAGTTGTTTATGGAATATACCCGTTAAATAAGAAACCTGATATCGGAAAACTAGCGCCGATGAAACAGTCAACGGGGATAAATTGTGTAGCAGAACGAATAATAGAGCATTTTACAAATGCATGTTGAGGAAACAAATTGACTGATTTACGACGTAGCAAAATCAACCAGTGGGAGGAGACAGTGCGCGAGCGTGGAGCAACCATCAGCGACATAGCGAGATTAGAAACGTCGTTGAGATTTCCAATAACCGTTACAACGATAACCGGTGAAGTATTATACGAATCGAAGTATAAATCAAATGGGGCCCCAATCAAAATTATTGATCATAACGAACACGCATGGACGCCCGCGATCACAATATTTCCACGGGATAGAACAGTAAAGTATATCCCGGGGGAATTTTTGGGAGAGGACGGTTTTCTCGCGGAGAGGAAACTATTTGATGCTATCGCTTATTTGTGTAAAAACGACCCTGTATCAATGTGGTTACTTCGCAGCGCTGATACCTTTGATCAGTTTGTAAGACCAAACGGTGAATTATATCTCACTGAAGCATTTCACAACAGGATGAAAAAAACCGCCATAGAATTTGAGGAGCATGATGAACAACTGCTAACAAATTGTTTTACGATTCCATCGGTTGTAGCTCATGTTGCAGCAAGGAAAAATGCGTGGAGACCAACGCGCAAGGAATTTCTGCCGGATGTACAATCCAGTTGTTTGGAATACTATCACGGTGGACTATGGAACACTGAATACAACCGCGACGCTATGATTTCCGTTGATATGGTTGCCTGTTATCCAGCGAGTTTTCTCGGGTATGGATCCGCCGCTGAGTATTTCAAACGATTTGGACACCCCAGACATGAATGACTCGTGTTACTATTAATGGACCACTGCCTAATTTTGATTTAACCGGATTCGCTCGCGTAGTATCATTTGAATTCGCGGCAGGACTTCATCGCTGTTGCTATATTTGGATCGGTAGACACATGGCTGAAAAGAAGTGGCTGCCAATAGCGCTGCTACGGTATATGATTGATTGTAAAATGCTAATTTCGTTGATTGTCAGTGACGTGATTATATCATATCGAGCGCAGACTGAAGTCTGGTTACCAGAACCAGAGCGTCTAGATAGCATAATTGACGAGTCCAGAAAAAACATTGATGCCGACGAGGAATATATCATCGAATGGTCCAGGAGGATATTCAACCAACGAAACCACGAGGCAAAAGATCTCGGTAGAAGAATAATTGGTAAGTTCACACAAGGTGGAAAAAACTGCGACTACAAACGATATTGCTCACGGCTGATTATAGATGACGCAGAATATGATTTCGTAATCAAGGACGCAGTGGCGAAAAATAGATACGTGAACTGCGAAACAGCTTTCTTGTCCAATGGAACAAGGTTGGGTACAGTTGTTACCTACAGCGATGGAGACAGCCCGGCATACCCGCATTTGAGGGCGTCTATGCTGGGTTATGCCGCTATCAATTTATTCTCGATGATAAATAGATTCCCCGACACCGCGGTTAGAGTAGCCGTTGATTCGTTTTATGTTGACGTAGCGTATAAGGAAAACGTAGCCGGGTTTACTAGTCCGGACGAGAGTTGGGGTACATGGAGAATTAAAAATGAAATACGACGCGATTATTCCCCGTCAGCAGATGTCACCGTTGAGAACAACTACTTACGCGGTGATAAATTGTCAGAATGGTCTAATGCACCACCGTGTTCTGATCCAATTTGTAGACACAAAACAGTTTATTTAAGCGGCTGTGGCGGGTCAGGAAAGACGACCCGGGCAATTGAATTATTTCGAACGCGGGCAAGTATAATCGTGCTTACACCGACCCATAGACTAGCGCGAGAGATAAAACAACGAAATGTTGACGCCGTTACTTATCACAGCTTTTTTCGATACAGCGGCGGTGAGTGGACTCCTGATCGAATGGGGGAAAAATTTATTCCTGAGGTTATCATCTGGGATGAGATATGTACTGTTTCGTTAGATGTTTTACAAATGTTTCTTGATTGGTTGTTGCTCGCGAATACAGCGGTGATCATGTGTGGCGACCATGGCCAACCACCACCATTTGTCGGCGAGGGTCCACATGATTGGTTAAAGGGTTTTGTGGACTATTATGAAGAAACCGATACTGATTACCGAGCACTTGATGAACAACTGCGCGAGGTTAAAAAATTAATCAGATTACAGCCGGATAGAATTCAATGTGAAATAATTCGCGAGGTGATTCCGGAAACGCCGTTAAATGAATTCTGGGAAACATGGAGACCAAACGATTTGATTGTAGCGAGTAGAAAGATAGTCAGAGACACACTTCAGCGGAAGTTATTTACGTTGCATAAGGAAAAGTTTCCAACGCGTCCAGTACCGTTATGTTATAGACCCGCGGATACACGGCGGCAGAACATTGAAGTTGAAATCCCGGGCCCGACAGCGTCAGGGACAAAAAAACAAATTCTCGTGCTGAATGATATCGTGCTCGTTGATATCAGCGTCGTTGAGGACGCGCTACGTGCTGATAAATCCCCGTGGACGCTAGGATACGCAACAACAATACATTCCTCGCAGGGACTAACCATCACGGACACAATTGTTTGGATGGTTGATAATCGCATCGAATGGTCAAATCTAGTCTATCTTGCAGTGTCCAGAGTACGAAGGATCAATCAGCTTCGAAGAATTGTTATTGACGGAGTCAGTGACGAAGCCAGTGACGGAGTCATCGATGCAAGCGTCATTGATAGAAAACTCTCGGGTTACCGCCAACAGGATAAAAAAAACAGCGGCGTTTTGATATTGATGCCGAATTAATAATTGCGTTACGACAACAACAGAATAATCACTGCGCGAGTTGCAATTGTATAATGAGTTGGCGCTATTCGGATAAAGACGCTCGCCAATTTACCGTGGACAGAATCGATAACAGTCTCGGTCATGTCAAAAACAATGTGAGGTTGACCTGTCTTGAGTGCAATAGGCGCAACGGCGCTAGCTAAGACCACGCGGGGGTAATTGAGTATCGTCAGGTATCACTTGCAGTTGCTCGCGTGTAAACCCGCGCTGAGGAGCAGTTGAATCCAGTCTATAGATCGGTGGTCTACCAGTTGATCGTGTTATCGTTGATATGTTATGTGTGGTAACACTCCAAATAGGATCAGTAGCCCTTTTTTTACCGCCTTCAAGCTCTCCCGGTTCATATAGATATCTCACGGTAACATCGCCGAGAATCGGCTTGGAAACGCTATCTATTTTTGATCCTCCGGGTATATACTCGTATTTAATCGCGTAGCTGGGCTTCATGTTGATTGCTCGGGTAATCTCGTTATTTAACGCGGCAATTACGCCTGGCAACCTTTTGACCCATTCACGAGATCGTTTTTCTTGAATAAATTCCTTCGCGTACTGATATCCAAATAACCGTCCAGCAAGAGTCCGATTGAATCGTTCAACAATTGCCTGATCACGATGTAGCGCAGTATGACCTCGTCGTATCGCGACGCTATGATGTTTCAGCGTTGATAAAACAGCGCCGCGAAATTCACTACCGGGATCAACTTGTAATAGATTTGGCCAGCGCAGAGGACCTCTTCGATAAATTCTTTCAAACGCAGCGGCTACTTCAGTTGCCGACTTTGTTTTTAACGGCTCCGCTTGTTTGTATCGACTCGCAACATCAACTACGGTTAGCGCGTATTTGTAACCGTTGTCATGCGGCAGAAATAGTATATCAGCCTGATGAACTTCATTAGGCACGCCGACATCAAAGCGCGAGAAGTTGATTTGTTTAGGCGGTGGTAGATAGATTTGCCATATAGCCTGTTTGGATAACCAATTAGCCGCAGTGGCCTTTGTTACCTTTGCAGCGCTTGCAAGCTTACCAATTGCGGCCTTCCCCTTCCAGTATCCTCTCGGAGAATAATAGATGGATTCCATGTTGTTATTAATTACCAGCGCCAATCATTAATTTACCTTTCATAGCCGATTTTACCAACCATGAGGCCAATTTTTCTTTGACGGATTTATCAGGAATAGCATTTAGCGCGTGAATTAATTTTACATCCGCAATATGACGCTGTTGCAGATCGCTACTTTTGTAAGCAACATCATGAGCATGACACGCCTTATCGATAGCGTTTATTGGATACTCACCGGGTTTGGGCTGATTTTAATCATCGAGTCTGATATCTAATCGTGTTCCGGGGCCACAGTAGCTATATCCTGGGAGGTGTTTTTCTCCTGGATACTTTGCCCACGGGGTTCCGGGGAGTTTTGATAACCTGGCTGCGATGTCACCTCCTCGCTTTTTTTTAAAACATCTCCGGGTTTAATAGAAATAAATCTAAATTTCTTTGTACCGCATTGTACACACTTACCAGTAAGCGCCGATCTGTTATTTTTTGTTGTAGCGGTTGTCATATCATTTGTGCCAGTACGCACTCTACACTTCACACAATATAGATCCATAATTTATGTATAGAGACATGAATATAATTGACTTTTCAGCGACTAAAACAAGAGAACCAGTTAAGCATGTTGCAGCGTTACCAAACTCGATCCGGATGATTATCATCGGACCATCTGGATCCGGCAAGACGCAATTGCTACTTAATTTAATAATAAGATGGATGAAATGGGATAAGTTGTATTTGGTTGCTCCTAGCGTAGATGATCAACGATGCTACGAGGTGTTAAAAGATTTCAACGAGAATGCATCAGCGATCGCTAAAAAAAATGTTATTGAGTTTATTACGGATATCAATGATGCACCGGGTATCGATGATATTGATGGCGACGTTAACAATCTAGTCGTGTACGATGATGTTATGTTAGACAATCAAAAAAACCCAGCTAGGATATTTTCCAGAGGCAGGCATAAAAACACTGACGTGATATATGTCACTCAACGATACACTCAGATTCCAAAAGTAATCAGAGACAACTGTAATATTCTTGCTGTATTCAACGGCGTTGATACACACACGCTACGAAATATTTGGCAGACATGGTGCGGCGGTGACATGGACTTTAATGTTTTTCGAAACTTTTTTAGTCATGCTCAGTCGACCCCACATGGATTTATAACGATAAATTTACATGATCCTCGGACACGATATCGTATCGGACTTGACCAAATATTCGGTTAAATTGCAAGTAGCCACTTAGCAGCGGGGGGGGGGGGGCGATGACATCGACGCGGTCGTCGATGTGTTTACCGGACGCTGACAACGCTGGGATCGGCGCGCAGAAGGCATTAATTAAACCAAATGACGTCCGGACAATTGTCGATTTGGCCTGTCGACGATGACAACGACGACGACGTCGTTTTTTTTTTACCAGGCGCTGACGACACCGGATCCGCTGAGTGCAGAAAGTATTAATTAAGCCAAATGACGTTTGGACAAAATGTCGGATTCGCCCCCCTGCTGCTATACCTGGGCGGGAACGGTCGCTAATGGTGCGTCAATAACCGACGTGGCGGCGTTGTCACGGCAATTAAAATTTCCAATTTCGGTAAAGACGTTATCGGGAGAAATTCTGTATAAATCTGCATATGAATCTCGTGGAGCGCCAATTGAAATTATTGATCATAATTCTCACGCGTGGTCACATGCGGTAACAATATTCCCACGAGAACGCGTAGTTAAAGTTTTACCTGAAGATGCTACAGAGATGTTTAAATTTATTCGTGAAATAAGTAAATATGATCCTGTGTCAGTTTGGTTATTTTCCAGCGAAGATAAATATGATCAGTTTGTATTACCGCGTGGTGACATTTATAGAAATAAATATTTGCACGACTCAATGAGCAAATTAGCGGTAGAATATTCGATGAATCCTGAAATATTAACTAATTGTTTTACTATTCCATCCGTTGCCGCACACGCCGCCAGAGAAAAAAACTCATGGAAGCCAACGCGATGTGAATTTCTCAAAGATGTTCAACAAAGTTGCGTCGAATACGGCCATGGAGGATTATGGAATACTGAATATTATTGTAAAAATATTATTTCCGTAGACATGTCTGCGTGTTATCCTGGAAGTTTTCTAGGATACGGCGACGCTGCTAAATATTTTGCTAAATTTGGGCATCCCTGCAGTGAGATGACCAGAGTTGCTATTAACGGACCGTTGCCAGATTTTCCCCAAACTGGATTTGCTCGCGTTGTATCATTTGAATTTGCTGAAAATTTACATAAAATCTGCTACGTTTGGTTTGGTAGACATTTTTCACAACGACGTTGGGTTCACACAGCGTTATTAAGATATATGTTAGATTCATCCATGCTGAAGTTACTGATAGTTAGTGAAGCAATTATTTCGTGTAAAAAACAAACTGAAGTGTGGTTGCCTTTGGATAAAGATTTAGGTAGAAAAATAATCGGTAAATTTACTCAAGGTGGCGCTGTTGATCATAAACGTCGCCATGCTAGATTATTTATGGACGATGCTGAATTAGATTTTATTATCAATGATACAACGTCGAAAGGTATATTTTGTAACAGAGAAGTTGTCACTGTTGACGGAACAAAATTAGGTACCGTAGTTAGCTATCTTGAAGGAGAATCTCCCCAATATACTCATTTAAGATCGTCGATGCTTGCATATGTAAGCATAAATTTACTTTCGATGATAAATAAAGTTTCCGGCATCGCAGTACGAGTAGCGACTGATTCATTTTACATTAATGATAAATACCTACCTAGGTTAGAAAATCTTATCGGAGACGGTTCCTGGGGCACTTGGAGAGTAAAAAACGAAGATATTCTTTGTTATTGTGAAGACGCTGACGTTGAAGATCATGATGAATTTCATCGTGGAAATATCACAGAAATATCCACAGCTGTATCTGTATATGATCCTATTTCAAGACATAAATTTGTATATTTGAATGGACCCGGCGGCAGTGGAAAAACTACTAGAGTGATAAATTTATTTGTAAGCTCGGATATGATTGTATTAACGCCAACACATAGATTAGCTCGAGAAATGAAACAACGCGGCGTTAATTCTTGTACTTATCATAGCTATTTTAAATATAGCGGTGGTGCGTGGGATCCTATACGAATGGGTGACAAATACATAAATAAAGTTATTATCATTGATGAAGTTTGTATAATAAATTTATCAACGTTGAAGTTATTTTTAGCGTGGTTATCACAAAAAAATTGCACCGTAGTTATGCGTGGCGATCACGGGCAACCTAATCCGATTGATGGTGAATCTCCACATGGATGGCTTAAAGATTTTGTTGACTACTATGAGGAAATTAATGCCGATTACAGGTCAACAGATAAATTACTAACCGCATTTAAGGAGCTAATTCGACTACAACCGGATAAAATTCAATGTGACGTCATGAGAAAAATAATCAGCGAAACATCGATGAGTGACTTCCTTAATTTATGGCGACCCGATCATTTAATTGTCGCAAGCAGAAAAATAGTTCGTGATGACCTTCAGGTGAAATTATTTAAGTTGCATCGTGAGAAATTTCCAGCGTTGCCAGTGCCGTTATGTTATAGGCCAGCAGATACACGAAGACAAAATATTGATGTAATTGTTCCAGGAGGAGAAAAAAGAAATTTAGTGTTAAATGATATTATTAATGTTGATATTAATCTTGTTAATGATGCGCTAAATGCAGAAAAATCTCCATGGAAGTTAGGTTATGCAACAACAATACATTCATCACAAGGACTAACTATAGATAGTCAAATTTGGATTGTCGATGATAGAATTATGTGGTCAAATTTAGTTTATTTACCGTATCTAGAGTTAGAAAATTATCTCAGTTGGGACGGATTGTTTTAGATGCGACAATTGTCAACGACGAAACCTGCGGAAATATAATCAGGAGAAAATTATCCAGTTATAAGCAATATGATAAAAAAAATAACTATAAATTTGACCTTGACGTAGATGTCATAATAATGTTAAAACAACAACAAGAAAATCACTGTGCAATTTGTAATTGCATAATGTCATGGAAATATCGAAAAAATGATCCTCAACAATTTACCGTTGATAGAAAAAACAATAATCTTGGTCATACAAGAGAAAATGTTACATTAGCGTGTTTAGAGTGTAATAGACGTGTTACCTGAGTGATTTTGGCGGTAATTGAGTATCTTCGGGAATTACAACTAATTCTTCTTGGGTAAATCCGCGTTGAGGCGCCAACGAATCTAACACATACATGGCCTGTCTTCCAGACGACCTCGTTACGGCGGATATTTTATGTGAAGTTACGCTCCAAGTTGGATCAGTTGCTCTTTTTCTACCACCTTCAGCTTCACCTTGTTTATATAAATATCTAACTGTGATACTACCTAGCACGGGCTGCACTGAGAAATCGCGTTTAGTAATTGGTATAATTGATTTTGTGATTGCAATTGCTGGCCTCATCGCTATTGTTCGTGTTATCTCGCTATTTATCGCATTAATAACTTCAGGTAATCTTGATACCCACTCCTGAGATCGCTCCTCACTAATAAATTCTCTTGCATATTGATATCCAAATAGTCGCTCAGCAAGCGTTTTGTTAAATCTCTCAACGATGGCCTGATCTCGATGAATTCCAGCGTGACCACGTCGAATATTAACATTATTTTTTTTCATCAGCGACGAGACCGCGCCAAGAAATTCTCTACCTGGGTCAACCTGAAGAAGATTTGGCCATGTTAATGGCGATCGCGAGTAAATTTTGCTAAACGCGTTTGCAACTTCAGTGGCAGTTTTATTTGCTAACGGCGCTGCTTCTTTATATCTGCTGGCAATGTCAACGATAGTTAGCACATACTTGTAAGTGACGCCGTTAACGATGTCGTGCGGCAGAAACATAATATCAGCTTGATGAACCTCATTAGGAACACTAACGTCAAAATGCGCGTAAGGAATTTTCTTAGGTGGAGGAAGATAAATTTGCCAAACATCTTGTTTTGATAACCAAGAAGCAGCAGTAGGTATTTTTACTCGAGCGGCCTTCGCAAGTTTGGCAATCGCTGATTTACCTCGCCAAAATCCTCGTGGAGAATAATAAATTTCCTCCATTATTTATTACCTGCGCCGAATACTAATTTGCCTTTCATCGCGCCTTTTATTAGCCACGTAGCTAATCTCATTTTGATAGATTTATTAGGAATAACATTTAACGCGTGAATTAATTTTACATCAGCGAGATGTCTTTGTTGTAAATCTCCGCTGCGATAAGCAAGATCATGAACGTAACAAGCGTCATCGATGGCATTTATCGGATTTTCACTAGGATTTGGTTGATTATTTTCATCAAGTCTGATATCTAATCGCGTTCCTGGTGCACAATAATTATATCCGGGTACGTGTTTTTCTCCAGGATATTTAGCCCAGGGCAGGCCAGGTAATTTACCTAAACTAGATGCTATGTCTCCGCCAAGCTTTTTTTTTTTAATGAATTTAAATTTTTTTGTGCAACATATTGCACATAAACCTGTCATTGCTTGCCTGCCATTACGCATTGTGATCTTAGTCAACTCCGTCGTTGAAGTACGCGTGCGACATTTTACACAATATAAATCCATAAGTATTGTTATATCATGAATGTAATTGATTTTTCAGCCACAAAAAAACGCGAACAAGTAAAACATCACGCAGCATTACCAAATTCAATTAGAATGATTATAATTGGCCCATCTGGATCGGGTAAAACTCAGTTGTTGTTAAATTTGATAATGAGATGGCTAAAATGGGATAAATTATATTTAGTTGCACCCAGCGTCGACGATCAGCGTTGTTATCAAGTTTTAAAAGATTTTAATGAAAATGCAACAGAAATATCTGAAAATGTTATTGAATTCATTACAGATATTGATGAGGCACCATCCGTGGAAGATCTTGATGGAGAAATTAATAATTTAGTTGTATACGACGACTTAATGTTAGACAAACAAGCAAATCCGGCCAGGATCTTTTTCACGCGGCCGACATAAAAATACAGACGTTATTTATGTAACTCAGCGGTATACACAAATTCCTAAGGTTATTAGAGATAATTCTAACATTTTAGCGGTATTTAACGGCGTAGATACACATACGCTAAGGAATATTCATCAAACTTGGTGCAACGGCGACATTGATATAAATAAGTTTAAAAATTTATTTAGTCGTGCTTAGGCAACTCCGCATGGATTTATTACGATAAATTTGCATGATCCACGATGTCGATACCGAATTGGTCTTGATCAAATATTTTAACAATATTATTTTATGAGGAGCAGCAGGTGAGGTGAAGACCCCCAAGAATGCTCACACGTTGAAGGTAATAAATAACAACGTTAGAAAATTTATTTTTAAAAACAAATTTGCCCACGCGGTGATGCTTTTTGTGTCACACTATGTCACCTAGGGTCTTTTGTTTCGAAAATAACACCCCGTAGCAGCCTTTAAAAATGAAAATAAAGCTTTCCTACGGATTTGCTTTTGTAGGAGCCTTCAAACGCGAGGAAGAACCGGGTCTGTTCACCTCACCTGCTGCTGAGGAAAGCACGACAATCAGAAAAAGATAAACATATAAGCTGATGTTCTGCATTCCAAAGCGAACTTGGATATGAAATGAAATTCAAAACTGAGAACCCACACGCACACCGAGAACTTAATTGCTTCTATCAATGGATGATCAACAGTGGAGATAAAGGTTTTAGTACATTTGTGAAGGCAATAGAAAAGGGAGGAACATAAACTACACAAAAACTCAAAGGTCACATTACAACATTCAAGAGGATTTCCTTTTGGAGAAAAAAGGTGTTTTGTTTCCATTCAAAGTACCTGACTTACCTGAAGTGTTTTTTGATCCAGCTTTCCCGGTGTATCTGCGCCAAGGTCGGAATCATGAACATTAAGCATACCTTTTGAGGGATATAAATTTTCATTTATATCATGGATTCAAGGTTGATCTTGGTGATATTTCCAGGGATAAATTTGACAGAAATGTGTTCAAAATCACCCCGATATGCAATATATTCCGATGTTGAGTGGTGTTTGATTTTATAAAAACCGATAAAAAGATGCTCCACATAATTTGTTTCAGAATAACATTAAAATCCTTTCCTTAAACACCTTGTTTTCTTCAGGATTTTATTTTAAAATTGCAAGGAAAGCATTCAGTGGCCGTGTATAATGTATGTGCTCACATCAAAATATAGTTCAGTTCATGAAGCCTGTCTAAAGCATAATATACGGAATGTTGTATTGATGGAAAATTCTTCATCGTCATTGCAGTGTTCTGTCCATTAACTGGAAACACTAGCTGCAGAAAATCGGCCAGTAAACAATACTTCCAACTCAGCTTGGACCTATTTTAAGAAGAACACGAATCCTCATACTACGTGTGAAGTGTTTATGTTTGCAGCTATACAAAATTAAGTTGAAAAGGGCGAACGAATGCATGTCATGCGGTTATTTTTATCAATGTAATCTTGTTCATCGTCAGAGGAGTTACCAGCTATATTAAAAAAGCACGAAAAGCAACAACAAAAACCCAAACAAAACAAAGCAAAACATTAGCGGCAAAAAGGTGACTAAACTATACTTCGATAAAGGCTTCTATATGAATTACGGGGAATTGAAAAATGTTTGCTTGATTGTTTTTTCCGTCTTACGTTATAAAATTATATTTTTTCTTACGTAAATTCTTGTGTAAATTGCATGGGTATTTGACACACATCACTTTAACATTTTGTAGTGACACTGATAATTAAAATTCCAAAGTGGGAAAACAACAGCAACAAAAGAGGGGAATACAAATTGCTACTTGCAAGCTGGTAGTTGTAAATACCCCCTTATTAAGATACGTAAATTGGAGTGTTATGTTTCAGTTAAGTCACTTCAGCAGAACAATGTTATATCAAACGTTAGGTCCACAACGTCAATCCAATCCCAATGATTACTCGGAAAACCTTTCCTTTGAACCCGCTTCCACTCATCCTTTTCTATGGGCGGGCACCTGTTAGACCTTCAGCTATATTAAACTAATGGCCGTTGAGGTGTCCCCCTTGGGCGTCCGAAAGGTTTTAAAGGATTTTATGTCCGTATGTTTGATCCCCCGCCCACCAAGCCTGTTAATTCGTGTTTTGTTTTAAAACTCAAAACAATTTGACACAAAAATTTATTCAGATGTTCATTTTTGAAAGTCTCTGTCTGTCTGTCTTTCCGTCTCTGTCTACCTACTACTGATATGACGATACCTACTACCGATATGACCGTACCTACTACCGATATGACGGTACCTATTACCGATATGACCGTACCTACTATCGAAATGACCGTACCTACTACCGATATGACGATACCTACTACCGATATGACGGTACCTACTAGCGATAAGACCTTACTTGCTATCGATATGACGGTACCTACTACCAATATGACGGTACCTACTAGCGATATGATCGTACCAACTACCAACAGGACGGTACCTACTACCGATAAGATCTTACTTACTACCGATATGACGGTACCTACTACTGATATGACGATACCTACTACCGATATGACCGTGCCTTCTACCGATATGACGGTACCTACTAGCGATATGACCGTACCTACTACCAACATGACGGTACCTACTACCGATAAGACCATACTTACTACCGATATGACGGTACCTACTACCGATATGACGTTAACTACTACCATTATGACGGTACCTACTACCGATATGACCGTACCTACTACCGATATGATGTTACCTACTAGCATTATGACGTAACCTACTACGATTATGACGGAACTTACTACCGATATGACCGCACCTACTACCATTATTAATGCTTGCTATGCAAGGCATCTCCACTGACAACCGTCGTACATATAAATACAATTATCAAACACTTTCTATCCTGAGATGGAATAGCCTTTAATATCAGAAACCGTATTTTACGTGATAGTATTTTACGTGCCGCACACCTGCTTGCATCAAACTGATCTTGATGATGAAGCTGATTGGATGTCAAGACACTTGCAGGAACCATGTGGAATGAATACACCACCATTTGCAGATGAAATTTGTTATTGTGATACGTAAAGACTCGAAGACCTGGCACGGAAAGTATGTCCATTTCTTCATATATTTTTACAGTCGTGTTTACACTCAATACTAATCGTTTCCTAAATAAAGTAATACATTGTTTTGTTACAGATTAACTGTAACATAAATTAATCGTTAGTTATAGAGATCTGATTATTCTATAAAAGTTACGATGAGGCAAATCGTGTCTATCTATCTATCTTTCTATCTCTATCTCTCTATGTATGTATGTATGTGTGTGTGTGTATGTGTATGTGCATGTGTGTGTGTGTATGTATGCATGCATGTATGTATGTCTGTCTGTCTGTATGTATGTATGTATGCATGTATGTATCTGTGGGTGTGGATTTGCTTACGTTGATATTGTATAATCAATATTTGAAGAGATGGAGGCATAATGATTTTTATTTTAAACGATATACCACAAGAAATGTATAAGAGATGATTCTTAAACATACTTTATAAATCAAGATAGACTGTTTTGTCAAGAACGAAACACTTTTCCTAGATGAATTACTTTATTCACAAATATTATACGGCTAAAATCGTGCTATAGATCATACATGCTATGGAAGGATGTCAGTGTTAAGGAAGAGATAACAATGTCCGGGTATCGGTCTTTATTAGTTTATATTTACCCACTGAATGTATGTGCATTTGTACGACAGAGTTGTTGTTGTTGTTGTGGGGTTTAACGCCATTTTTCAGCACACGATAGGCTATATATGGCGGCCAGTATTAATGGTGGAGGAAGAACCCGGGAAAACCCCGGAAAGAACCACCGACCCACGAGAAGCTACTGGCAAGCTTTCTCACATACCCACATTGGCTGAATCTTAGACTCGAACCGACGCAGGCAGAGGTGAGATGGCAGTGATCCGTAACGAAGAGCGCTTTAGACCACTCGTCCACTCGGGGCCCCTGTACGACAGAGTAAATACCATTGGGGATGTTTGCTATGAAAAGGATTATTTATTTGCAGACATAACTAAACAAGATAGCTGTGAAAAATTGTAATATACAAAATTAACAACAAAGTAAACATTGAAATAGATATTAATAAAATGAGTGTAAATAGGAATCTGTTTTCCAGCGTAAATTTTTGTAGTTGGAAACATCTGGTGGAAATATTAACACAATTATCATAATGATTAGCAACACAACTAATATCTAGCCACATCGTTTTTTACAAAACAAATATTTCAAGATATCCAGGTGAAACAAAAACAACAAAAAGCACTCAAAACAAACGATTTCACACTGATGAATGAAAGGATGCAAGTTTTAGTTACTAAATAGCTTTTTAAGATGGAAAATTATATTCTTAGGAGAAGAATAAAATGTTACCTCGTGACCCTGCGTGATGAATTGAAGATATGTACACATAATTAGGCATTACAGTGTCATAAGGATTATGAATATTATCATAGTACTTACTTTGTTAATACACTATTTAGAACCAGTAATATTAGGTAACGATTTATCATCCAAATGAAAATAGTATATCCAGAATATGATCCAAAGGCACGCACAATGTCTGTCTGTATGTCTGTATGTATGTATGTATGTATGTATGTATGTATGTCTGTCTGTATGTATGTATGTATGTATGTATGCATGCATGCATGCATGCATGCATGCATGCATGCATGTATGTATGTATGTATGTATGTATGTATGTATGTATGTATGTATGTATGTATGTATATAATCTATGTGTCTGCATGTATCTATGTATTTGCGCTATATTCTAAGATTATGGTTCTGAAAGTGACATCGATACATCAGTCAACCCGTGTCTTCATATAACTTTTGAAGTCAGTAACGATAATTATCCACTATAATAATCTGTTGATTATTTGTCTTACATTAAGACCTTTTGTGCTCATTTAGTTAATCTCTTCTGATAATCTAAGTCTAAAAGGTCTAATAACTCCTTCTCACTATTGCAGTATCACGTAATTCGGATTCGGTAAATGTAAAAAAGGTGACCGAACAGAACTTTCTTTATATCATAAGTCCATCCCATTTGGAGTATTTCCAACGGAAAGTGAAAAAAACTAAGTGAAATTTCCTATATGCCCTACATTCAGAGTCACAACAATGTTGGTAGCAGTTATTAGCCATTTTTGAACAAACAGTTGACTTGTTTTAATAGGCTTGTTAGTATTGTCTTTGTTCTGCATATAACGTGTAGCTTGGAGAGAGAGCTTTTAGTGGAGGACACGCTAAGAGACTTGAGTGCGTCCACCAGAGCTGAACAGCAAATGTCCTTGTCAAAATAGTCAATATCTGAAATAATAATAATAATAATAATAATAATAATAAACTTAGATTTTTAATGCGGCTTGCTGTGAGATCTGTATCGAAAATTAAGTTGCGTTGAAAAGACTGATGTTTCCATAAAATATTAGTTACTGAGAAACAAAAACCACTCTCTTAATGAAGAAAAGGTCATATAGCTATCGTAAATTATACAAAGCAGTACAATATCTTAATATGATGGCATTGCTATTATAAGTTGTTACTGCTGCATATGACTCCATTTGCTGCATAATGACAATATTAATAATGATTGGAATTGCCATTCATCTTTGTCCATGAATGTATGAGAGGGAAATAGCTTTATTGCCTTCTTCGTCGCCTATAAGCGCTCCAAATGTCTCACGAAACAGTCGAACATCATGTTTCCTGTGCACATATTTAAATTTAAGCAGCGACTAGAATGAGGTTTTTCGGAAAACAACAAAAATTGCATTCGAAAGAAAACAAGAATTTTACATTGAATAAATAAATAATGATTTAAATCAAGAAGGACACAATCTAGCATGGACCATAAAAGCTCTCGTTATACTCACACCACAGTGTCAAATAAACGAAGCATACCTTGACGAATAGAACAGGAAAACGTAACATGCTGTAATTATGTACAACAATTAAAATTTTATATAATCTCAAAGTATGGTCATCCGTTAGGTTTAAAAGTACTTTTCAGCTATAAAACCAACGAAATATTGTGTTTTACATCTTGATTGTACCAAAATATAATACATTGTTTAACGAATTCTTTGAAAAAAACTGAGCTTAAAAACTTTTCTACCTGTTCCAAGCGCGTAAATTGCCATGACAGAAACATTGTTTGTTGAAGCCATTTGAAATGCATTCTGATAACATCGAAAAAGTTCTTCTTTGTGATTCGGACGTTGCTTGAAAGAGAGAAGATTCCTCTTCGGTATGACACAGCTGAATATACGGTTACGATACAAACTTGCAGCACCTGGAACAATGACATCTCCTGGCTAAAGTAGAAAGAAAATAATGTGCAATGATTTGTACATACATACATACATACATACATACATACATACATACATACATACATGCATCCATCCATCCATCAATACATCCATACATACATACATACATACATACATACATCCATCAATACATCCATACATACATACAGACAGACAGACAGACAGACAGACACACATCCATTCATGCTGTTTGATGAAATCTGGTTTGAGATACATACAGTTATAAATTTATCGGTCTATATTGGGATGGAGATGATTTCCTGGTGCATGTACTTTCAAATCAAAGAAAGTAATTTCACATTTTGAACGCTTTTGTTCTCTGTCAAGCAAGGGGTTGCAATGAAAATTTATATTGCAGGCTGTTTCTATATTATGAAGTTGTCTATGTTTGTTGACTTCTTAACCAGTACCATTAAAATTCACATTGTTGTTACTATTTTGAGATACAAAACTATGCTTAAAGAAAAAAGGTCTTAGATGTAAATCGACTGTGTAAAATTTTTTCAACATAATCTGGCTTGCTATTCAAGAATCTGAGAAAGAAATCCGTGGTTAAGACTACAATAAAAGCTTAGGTTCATAATATCTATTTAGCTGGTTGTTACAAATGTGATAGAGGGGCGGGAAATATAAATATGTGGGTGGGAAATATAAATCTAATATATCTTAATGTTATAAGAATAAAAAAAGAAAGCAACACTACATATGACAACTTTTAGGGACATTTGCAGTAACAGTTTGTTTTATCATATATTTCATATAACAATTTGTGTGCTAGGAATAAAAATAAAATTAAAACGTACAAGTAGTGTTCATTTTGTAATATAATGAATAATATAAACAAAAAAAAAATAATAAATATAATAGAATAGAACAAAGGACTTCTACAAGAAACGGAAGGAAAATATGAGCGCTATAAAAAAGGTGTAACAAACGAACTTAGAAATGGAAAGGAAAGAAAAGAAAAGACAACCTCTTGTAGTTTTTAAAGAATAAAGATAACTACAGGCCGGTAAATGTACATGGATTTGCATTCAAGTGGTAGAAATAAAGAAAAAATCATAACTGATAGTAGAAGTAGACAAATAAATGGGATTTATGGCAACGCGGGACCAGGAACTAGCCGCCAACAATGTTACCTCAAATAAATTAAAATCAAAGCGTCTTTACCTTGCACGATCAGCATGAACGTGGATAACATATAAGTGCAACATTATGGGTCAGTGTAAGTTATAAGTAAACTAGTAAAAAATATCACTAGCTATTTAATGATATTCATCTCAGAAGTCTTAGGTGAAAACAATAGATACATTTGAATTACTTGCAGCTGATGGATATTGAATGAAGCACTACGATGTTTCAGGTATCTCTAGGAGAGAAATAATTCTATTTTTAGCTTCAGCTGTTGACACTATTTTTGCTGTTAGATTGATTATACATGTGTATCCTCTTTGATAAAGTAATGCCAAATAATGACCCCACTTTGGCAAATAATGACCCCACTTTAATAATTAATTTTGTTAATCACTGTTTATTTCAAAGTCTAACCCGAATTTGTTTGAAGAGAAGGTAATTAGAAACAAAGTTCCTTGTGGGTGGTGTGTTTAAAATTGGTGGTTTGCTCTGGGTTTTATTAATTTTACGTTTTTCAAAGGGAGATCATTTTTATAACAAAAAAACCCAACAACAACAAACCACATATATGTTAATAAAAGATCTGTTTCATTACATAACAGAGTTGTTTGGATGAACTTCAATGTGTTAAAATGTTTTATATTCAATTAGGTTAAAAGCATAAACCAAACAATAACTACCATAAGCTTGCATTATGGAAAGCTAGATGGAAAATATGGAAAATGCATAACAACATATATTGTACACAGAATACCTCGATTTCCCTGTCCTCGTTTTGAGACACTAATTCTCTATGAAAATCTTTTCCCGCTTGCTTGAATATCGACTCTGCCTCTCGGCCACGCGGTTTCAAGTCCCTATTCACAGAACATATAGCACTTTCTTCCATGAATAGATTAATTGTTCCTTCAAATACTTTCATTTGAATTGATTTACCGATTTTATAGGTTTTGATTCCAAGTACTTTTTCGATTTCTTCATCGATACAATTTGCTTGAGTGTCAAGTCCTTTATCAAACGCACGGCTGCATTCATTGCAAATGGAGATAAGCATATCTATGCTGATGTCTACGAAGTTGACTTCCATTTTAGTCACGTTCTTGGATTTGCAATATTCATTCAACTCAATCAAGGCAATTGAATACACAAGGCAGGATAGTTTTTTAGGAATTCCCGAGTAACCTGTAATAAAAAATAGGAAATACATTTAACGACAGTAGCCTTTTCTAGCCAAATATAAATATTTACAAATATAAAGATAAACAGGCAAAGATAACTTTCAACTCAGAGTGAACGTGAATCCATTAAAAATCAGATATCTTAAGTATTTGCCTTCAGTCATATAATCTTGGGATCATACACATCATACATTTAGCGTCAGGTTTTGAGGGAGGTCCTTTCTTGTCCTGAGTAAAAATTTTCGAGGATCTCGTGATTGTAACAAAGCTAGAAAATTGAAAGTCCTCACAGAACAATGATCCGTTATGGAAAAAATGAGACAATTTTCCTAAAATGCATATATTATCGCCAAAAAGTTAAATGTTCTTTTTGTGTGCGCAAAACTGTTGATCTATGCCAACGGTTCATGATAGTATTTTTTTCCACAAAATGAACGTGCAATACATGATTGCAATGGCTATTAAAATAGTATAATGCGTCTTGCCATTCAAAGAAACACTTCCTTCAGTCTTAGTCTTGTGATAGATCTTTATACTAATTAGTAAATTAAATCCTGGTCTTTAGATTTGTAAAATATCTTGGAAAATATATGGATGTTATCTACGACGTTTTTGTAGATATAAAGCAAATAGTTAACGATTGAAGCGGAAACATTGTGATGCAAGGAGTGATAATAGATATTGTTCCAGATCACGAGTGAAAATATTTCCATATATTTACTAAGACTGCCTCGTCTGTTTTCTTTTCATGATATATTTTTAAGGCAAAAGTCTTGAATGATTTGCAAGGGTCCTCCCACATTTTGTGACAACGAGATTAACGGCTTCATTATTATATTGGCAAAACGAAGTTCTGACATTTCACAAGAATTAAGGATAGTAACGTTTTGCATAATTAAGTCCTGCGTATCGAACGTCAAGTTGTGCATTTAGTCATACTAATGGCTGGTTTGATACGAAACAGGATAGATGCTTAACATATGTCTTGTTTGGATTGATACACTAAATATTATTGCGTTAGGGGTACTGTGCAATCAGCACAAGAGAGGTTGTATTCTGCAGACTTCAGAGCATAATATCATCCCCCAAAAAGATTTTAATAATTGGGAATTTACTATAAGAATTTGGATTGGTGGGTTTGTCTATTTCTGCACTCAAAACCTGATCTATTTAACCTTGGTACCCTTGCAAACTAATTAGATTTACAATTAAATTTATTTGTCAATTAACATCCATATTGACGTTTTTAAAAACGATTGTAATGTGATGAAATTTAAAATTACTAATTAAACAATTTTAATGCTATATTTAATCAAGAAATTTTTCTCTAAATATTACATTGTTTGCCATAGAGTGTAGCAGGAATTGAAAAGTAACACATAGTTTATGTGGTACTGTACGGGTGACAGAATGTAACAGGTACTGTGCGCGTGACATAGAGTGTAACAAGTACTGTGCTCGTGACATATAGTATAACAAGTACCGTACGGCTGACATTGATAATAGTCTAGGTTTGTGGATATCAAATAGAAGCAGGCTTTGACAGTATGGTCACTAGTAATTTGGACGATTCACGTTGAAATGTTTGTTATATATAAGTCTATCACAGAAACTCAAGTTTTGTTGGATGGAGTTTATTTTGATGTTGATTTTGTTATAGCAGCTCCTCATTATTGACATTATGTTTATCTTGATCTAGGAGACACTAGAGGGAAAGGAGAGGAAAAGAGAAGAAAATGAAGAAAAAAAACCCTGAAAATACGACAACCCATAGAATTTATAAGTTTGAAAAACATGTATAACACCATATATTTGCATTAAAATGGTAAAACAAATTCTAAAGTAATATCAACACGGTGATGACAAGAGTGGTATCTTCACTGTGGTGATGTAGATTACAAATCGCTGATAAATTTCAATATCTAATAATGTAATATTAATAGTAATAGGGGGCACTTTACGGATAACAGGAATTACATGGACAAGTCTCCTTGGGGACGTTTACAGACGAGATTTATACGGACAAAAGGTTGGGCCTGTATACGGACAAGGGAAAGTTGTACATATATTGGGTTTGTATAGGGGCGATAGGAATTTAACAGGGTGACATCATGGACACTGGCAACAATGTTGTAAGTGCCTGACCTCATCCTGGCGAAACTGGGACAGCGGAAAAAAGCTATAACGCTTGGCGGGGCGGGACATATAACTTTATATAACGCCTGGCGGGGCGGGACATATAACTTTATAGACGTAGACAAAGAAACTAATATACAAGCACGAAAAACATCGACTAAAAATGTTCAGGCAAGAGAGTAAATCTTTTCCAGGCCATGAAAAGGGCCTTTGGTTTTTATATTAACACCATTTAGTTAACATAGAGGGCATCACACGGATCTTCTTCTCTTTCTCAAACTTTGTCTGACCTCTTCAGACATCTTTGTCTATCCACAAAGATCCTTCTTTTCCAAAGAGCTGTCTCTGTGATCTTGGTGATAGCCCATGATGATTTGATATACATGAGATAGTCCAGGTTCAACATCATCGACGATACGAGGGTACACGATTATACGTTTGTCCACATCTTGTGACCAGAACAGATGAAATAAATGAAGTGAACTGCTGTTATTTATAGTAGAAAAACGGACAAAAATGGATTGAGTTCTTTCTCGAAAAGAGGCAGTATTCATTTGCCAAAATCAATTAAAACTCAAAATCCCATTTTTGCCCCATGATGGTTGTGTGTGAGATTGTAAGTGTAGGTCCTAATAATTATAAAAATCAAAACCAAGAGACACTTACGTTTTCTTTCTGGTATATTCTGGTTCTAATCTACAATCCAAAATGTTACAACACATCACTTTTAAAAGTTCATTAGCTTCTTTATTGTCTTTTCACTCTCTCTGTGTTTTGAATTTCTTCACTTTCACTGGTGTTTCTGCTTCTTCTTCCTCACTTTCTTCTCGTCTTCTTTCTTCCTTTCTTGACGTGTCGGGGTTCTTCCTTTTGGAGGGTACATCTTCTTCCAGTTCTGAACCCCTCTCTGCCTACTGCTCATGTTGCTTCTTAGGGCAGTCTGAAGACAAATGTCCTTTTTCTTGACAATGATAACAGGTATCTTGACTTTGCCTCTTTTGACGCTTGTCTTGGGTTGACGTTGTTCACATTTGGAAGACCAATACTAACAGATATAACAAGTATATTGTTGTAATCTCGAAAAGACGAGGAGTAGTCCGTCGGCTTCTCTGAAGAAAACCTCCTTATGACACCTCGCAAATCTCTGTTCAGAAGCTCGATCTGTTTTGGCTGTTCCATCTTTCTCGTAGGATTGAGTGACATGAATACTTTGATAGAGGAGACCATTCATATAAAACGATCGCATTATTTCGTGGAGAAAGGAGAAGAAAGTAAGAGGCAGAAATGTGACCTGCCACAGTAGTTGAAATTTTGGCTCAGATCCATGCTAGCGATTTTGAAGATTACACAAGTGGACAAGAATCCAGAACCAGAGAGTTTACATCAAACCAAATTTCATCCTCAGTAACACCTGGAATGTACTACAACATTCGAGAGACAAATAAAAGTTCCTCTTAAAAATGTAGAATCACGGCCTACACGTACACGTGAGGTTTAAAGATTTCTAGTCCGACGTAAGCTGGAAAAAGGAGAAGAGTTCATCAGCGGTGTGTGGGATTCTTTATTAACCGCACTGAAACGACAATCTGAAGCTAAAGAAGACGATCACTTTACGCGATTCATTTCTCACGACAGTTTGAAGTACCTTCTTGGGACCGAGTTTAGCAGGCCATCATAATTGACACTTTCAAAAGTCATCGACAAGACTCAAAACATACAGCAGTCCAACGACAAAAAGGTGCAATTGGAAGACGACCTTCGCAGTACCAAATAAGAGTCTCATCCGAATTAAGAACCCTCAAGACCAGATGTGTTTAGCCAGGCCATCTTGGTGGGACGAACGTATACCGACAAGAACGACACGGCAGAATGGAAAAGAGTTTGGCAAACTATTCATAAATTGAACCTATCAAAACAACGAAGTGAAACAGAACTCCTGTTACAGCATGCCGGCCTATCCAAAGACATGCCCTGCGGCATTCCTGAAATGCAAACGTTCCAAGACGTCTTGGTTCTCGACTAAATATTGAAAGACACACTCCAGGCAAACCTTTCAATGACGGAAAATACATTCACGTCTATTATCACGATTAACATTTCTAAGCCATTTCCAGTATCACCTCATTCCTGGGATACAATTATTATTGTGAGAAATGTGAATATGGCAATAACACGCGAGAACAAAAAAATCATTGTGGATCGAAATTCTCAGGATGTTCGGCCTCTAAACCCTGTGTTGACGAAGGACAAAAAAACCCCAACAAAAAACGGATGTATTGCCCTACTTGTCAGAGAACTTTTGTCAGCCTTACCTGTTACGAATAACATCTGAAGACGTAAGGTTCACAGAAAAAAGTGCTCGTCAACTCCTGAGATCGTACCCTACTTGTGTTCAAGTGATACGTACCAACTGTGCCAAAGTTCACGTATGTCCAGAAAAGAAACGATGTCACATTTGTCAGCAAATCGTGGACTTGGAATATGTGCACGTAAAACCTGATTGATGCGTTATCATGGATGTTTTACTGGTTTTCATTGTCTATGTCATCGTCCACGTAAAACCATGCGGCTACCACACTACGGATGTCATCCATGCCTGAGCATAATACGACGGGTTTCATCGTACCCTTATCAAACTATGCATGTGAATAAAGAATATTTGTTGCCTGTGCGCATGTTTGAATACTGCGACTTTGAAATTCGATTCCGAAACCGTTGGATATCAATGGTTTTGTGTTCCTGAACACCAAAAGATGTTCCCTAAAAAAGTGCACACTACCAACGGCGTTCTCCTGTCTAAAATGAAAATGAAAAAGAAAATGAAAAAGAAAAGGAAAAAAGAAAAGGAATGCCTAGTCATTTGACCCGATATCCGAAAAAACGCTTAGCCAAGAATCGACGTCTACCCCATAAACGACACTCTTATCAAAAGAAAAAGAGAAGCAAGCAAAGTGGAGGAATGCTTGGCGCTGGATTGGTAGAACATATGCTCAAACAGTTTGGTTTTTCAAAACCAATCCAAAATGACACCTCCAAAAATAAGATATAAGGTCATATACCAAGCCATCGACGTTAGTGTATTTTTGTGTGTGCCCCTGAACAAACAAACAAAGATGTTACCCCCCCCCCCCCAATATATCCCTATCCTAGCCCCAAAGGAAAGGAAATGAAAGACTCGTTTAGCCAAACATTGGGACGTGTTGTAGTTGTTGTCCAAAGCCTCTCCACCCATGCGAAAACAAATCATTCAAACCACTTCCAAAGACATTGTTGCTACCGTGTGCGAATGTTGCCAAAACGTTTTGAAAGGCAGGATATCGTCTCATCATCAGAAAGAATGCTTAGACAAGCATCAACGCATTCTCCGCCGAATGGCCCAAAAGAAAATACCCATGCGTCAAAAGAAAAAGATCTTGGTACAACGAAAAGGATTTGTGTACCTGTTGATTGCACCCATACTAAAAGCCACACTGGTACCCCTGATAAACAAGACTGGTGGTAATTGCTGCTTCACAATGGATAGGTCAGAGATAAAAAAAAGTATCAAGATGGTAAAAGGGACATCTGGTGTGAACAGATCTCAGATGTGACCTTTAGGATCTGATGGAAGGATGAAAAATGTTCTGGACGCTACCGAAGCCACGACAAGGACAAGGCAGAACGAAACGACGAAAACACCCCATCAGAGGCCTTCACACACCCAGAGCTAGAAAGACCAAGAAAAGAAGAACAGTCCGAGACTTAGACGCTTTTGATTATTAAAACAACGTGAGAGAAAAAAATGATGCACAAAGATTCTTGCGTGTGTTTCAAGTAGGAACTGGGTTTGATTGCCATGCCACCGACCATCTTATCCATGCACGAATCCCAGTAGGTAGAATTGTATCCCGTCTCCTCTCTGGCGGATTCTGCTTCCACTGAGTTTGAAATCAAATGATAGCCCGAAGATTACTTCGATCTGAAATGCTATTACTTGTACCTGAAAGTCAAAGTGATAGATACGGACACTACCAAACTAGACGTCGATGAGATAGTAGACCCCGTCAACAACTTCATGCATTCCATGTTCACCGAAGTGGATTTGTACTTAAATAACAAACGGATCAGCAGTAGCATTTATACCTACCCTTACCGAGCGTACCTGGAACATCTTTTGATGTACGGAAAAGAAGCCAAAAACCCCAATCTGGATACCTGTGTGGTATTGAAATGTGACATAACGGGCAAGTTCGATGAGGTGGCGGATACAAAATGCAACAGTAATGGACTCGACAAACATCAACAGAAAATTGCACAAAGTCGTTGTATATAAGTGAGAGATTGTTTGCATTTAGACATGTGGATGCAAGAGAAGTATTTTGTGAAATTCTTGTTTGTCCGTCTAAGATTGAATCTCAGCGGTACCACTTTCCATTAGATATCTAATGATTCCGATTACAAGACAGTCATCCAAGAAGCCAGACTCTACGTACGACGATTGGAATTGTTGCCTAAAGTGGGAAACGACATCAGTCACGCTTTGAGTAGAACGACCGCCGATACGACGAGCAGAAGAGAAAACCTTCACCATTGCCACAGGACTCCAATTCATGATCGAAGATCATCTATTCCAAGGACAGTTGGTATCGTCAGCAATGTAGCCTTTAACTCTGTCCCCCCCCCAAAAAAAAAAACAAAACAAAAAAACAAAACAAATTCCTTTGAGTTTGAGCATTACAACGTGTCCAAGATCGAAGTCAGTCGCGATGGCAAGTCTTTGTGTGCCAAACCCTTCGAACCTGACGTTTCTGACAATAATAAGAATTACTTAAGGTTATACTTGCCCCTGTATGAAGCCAACGGACTATTAGGAACCAACAATAGTCACGGCATTTTGTACGGCGATTTTGCAGAAGGTTACGCTTTGTGGGCTTTTGATTTCACTCTAGACCAATCCAGTGACGAATGACATTTCCACCATAGATAATCCGGCTAAGTTTGTGAAGGATTTCAGATTCAAGTTACTCTGCCCAGCACGGTGAATTTCATCTTGTATGCCACATTTGACAATACGATATAAATCAACAGTTCGGGATAGGTCATTCTAGACAAATAGAAGCTATGGAAGACTCTTATCCCTCTTTGAATGGTAGGTAATCTCTGGAAATGGAATCGGAGGATATCGTAAAAGCAGAGCCCAAAGACAAAGAGGAAGAGGGGCCAGAACAAGAAAAAACATTTAGTGTCCTGTTTTGCCAAACACCTAGCAGGAACCATTGCAGTGTTGACCATGAAAGATTGTTATGGATGTAAAAACGATCATCCCAGTAAAATACAACATGATAAATGTCAGATGATGCGTCAAGAAGAAAAATTGGAAATTGGATGAGTATTTGGAGGACGCTTGGGGTCTCATCTCGGAAGAAGCAATGTTGCATCAATGATATAAAGACTAGCGTGATCATTCCTCCCATCCATTGACTGCTCTAGAGATCCATCGCATAGGATCTATCTTGGCCCAGAGTACGGAGACGAAGCGAACAGATGATTACTTGACAGAGATTTTCAAGCAAAAAGGTCAGGATTGAATTGAAGACATAAGATTACTTGTGAAACCAGAAACAAGACAAAACAAAAATGGATTCCTGGGAACTTTATTATCTTTTGAACAACAGTTCGTAAACATTATCTTTGAATCCTGTGGTGTGCACTAAAGATGAACTGCCTCAGAGCAAACCTAAAGACCATCAAACTTATGTCATCAACATAGACGACATTCATCTCTCAGGACCACATTGGGTAGCTGTCTACTTTCCACATGATGCATGTGTGGAGTATTTTGTTTCGTATGGAATACCGCCTTAGAAAGACGTCATAATCGACTTTGATAGAAGAAATGCACACTCGACGCGAATCAATAATGTCAAATGACAAGGCAGAGATTTCATGGCGTGTGGATAATATTGTGTGTATTGTATTCATAAATGCAGTCTTTATATTCCTTAGAACATTTAGTGACCTATTTTGATGGGCCCTCTTCTAGAAACGATAAAAATGTCCATTCATGGTTTTGCGACCATTATGGATGTCTCTTGTCTTTGCTAGGAAACGTAGTGTACATCAAAACCCAATTACCTCCATCAGTGGAAGTCTAACTTGACTTTACAATGTTGTCAACCTTGCAAAAAATAGATTGTTTGAAAAAATTATTAAAACACCGTAGGTATGTTTTCGATCGCGTCCGCAGTTTAGTACTATTAATTGGGGCGATCTCCAGTCTGATTTTCTATTCTTAAATCATCCCTATATAAAGAAGTATTCAAGACTAGTCAAGCTGAACAAAGCCACCTGAATTTACATAGTGTCAGACAAAAATTGATATCTAGTCCTCATTAGACAGAGAATGGCAGGATGTTGAAAGTAGCCCAAGACCTGATAAAGGAGGTGTTTAAAGAAAAAATCAAGAAGGAGCAAGAATAATGGACTGAGAAGTATAGACTTCAGAAGCAGCAGAGAGAACAGTGGCAACAACATCAGGAGCCATTTAGAGGCTTTGTGGACTGCCGTGTGGACACGAAAGAGTCCTGCTTCTCTTTTCGAAGAAGCAGGCCCCATCATGTCGGAAGGCATGCAGCCAAACGGGGACGAAATCTTAGGCAATAAGATATTGTCATAACTCCCCAACAAAACAGCCCGTGTCATGGCCACCCATAAATATTCTATAAAATGTATACTAGTCGAATTGTCAATCTATCTTTGTGTTAAAAAATAGAACGGTGTCTATACACACTTAATTTCCCTGACTTGTAAAATAGTCTGGTTTTTTTTTGTATGTATGCCTGTCAATAAAGTGTGTTTATACAGCAAGTGAACGTGAGTGTCTCTTTTAGGTCTGCGTGTTCATGTTATTGATGGTGGTATGGGTATTGTTAATCTTTGTGTCAGGTGGATGTTTCCTTCACGTCACTCGTCAACATGAGTAGACTAACAAAACTGCTTGAACTCTATATGCACCTGGAATATGCCAGACGAGCTAGCCATGGAGGCAATCCAAGAAAGTGCCAGAATAGAAGAAGAAAAAAAAAGATGGGGGGGGGGGAATTAAGAAAGAAGAGAAGAAGGAAAGGATCTTGCCTCACCTCATACTTAGGTCTCTCTGTGAAGTGAAGCCTGAGGTGATGACACTGACACTACCACCGCCACCTCCTCAACAACAACGTCAGCCACAACCAGTACCAGTACCAAGAGCCGCTGTACCCAGACATAAAACTCAGAGGAAGAGTTAGAAAGATAGCGTCCTCGGAAGATAACATCATCCCCGACTGCAACATAGAAGACAAAGGGAAGTCTTCACTATCTCTGAGAGGGAAAACTCGGATGATGAGGCCACTCAACTCCCCATTGCTCTGCTAACAAGACAAGTCAACCGGGAGCAGGACTGGAGCCGCCGTTGCTTGTGGTGCCCGGCCTTGGAGGTGCCAGCATTAAGCAGGTGTATATGGAGCTCAGAGAACACAGCCCTTCTCAGGGATAACCAGAGCATATAAAATAGAGACTGATCAAGCTGCTAATTTATGTGAATATGGAGTAGTGTGACTGTAAACAATGCCTCATTTACTGTGTTTATATTGTGTGTATTTGTGCGTGCGCGTATGTTTGTATGTGTGTATGACTTTCCGCAAAGAAAGCCTTTGTCTGTAGTCATGAGTGTTTGATTAGTGTGAATGTAGATTAGTGTGACTATAAACACAAACTCCTTTGCTAAATGTGATTGTATGTAATGGTGTGTTTTGTATATAAAAAACTTTGCTTCACCACATGTTGAAAATATATAAGTGTGTTGTTTTTGTATAAAATATTATTTTAGGTTAGTACTCTCGTCAATGTAGGATATTTGGTAGGTGATATGGGTGGTTGGTGAGAGCGGATGCATTCCTTCACGTCCGTGCTTCATAAATATTAAGTGGAGCGTTCGTCATTTGCGCCATTCAACATTGATTAAGAAAATTGCAAAAACATGGACAAAATGATAAAAATGCAAGAGGTGTTGGATACGATTGGGATGGTGGAGGAAATGTTAGTTAGGATGCATTTTGGGGCTTATATACCGCACAGATTGGTTATAGAGATACAAAATTCTAAGAAAAGGAAACATATATCAAAGAAACTAATTAAACAGGAAAAGAAGGAAAAGGAAGACATAGAGGACGATGAAAGAATGAGTGAGTATAATGCAAAGCTGGAAAAAGAAGAGGAAAATGAGAAGAGTAAAATAAGATGTGATAGAGGTAAAGGAAGAAGAGAAGAAAGACGAGAAGAAAAAGAAAAATGTAGTAGAGGAAATAAGGTGCTAGTAGAGAAACAGAAGAGATGACAGAAAATAGAAGACAAAGAAGAACAAAAAGAAGAAGTTTACCCAAAGGCCCTTTTCAGGACAACTCCATTGACTCGAAACGATTTATTATCTTCCTTAAACTTTTGTTAGTCGATGCTTTGTGTTTGTATATTTGTTTGTTTGTCTATGTCTATATCTATAAAGTTATATGTCCCGTCCCGTCAAGCATTATAGCGTTTTTTTTCCCGCTGTCCCTGTTGCGCACGATTGAGGTCAGCCCGTTGCAGTATTATTGCCATTGTCCATGACGTGACCATGATCTATTCCTATTGTCCCTTGTCCCTGTAATTCCCATTGTCCGTATAGTGCCCCCACTTACTACTAATATATAAGGAAAAAGACGGATTACGCAAAATAAAGAAAAATAATCAAAATACTGTTACTGTGAATTTGAAGAAATTGGATTATGTTAAATACTTTCTTCCTATTTGGTAAAATCAACACACACTGCATACCTGTTCCAATTGCTGGAAGCGAAATTTTTGTGAAGGAATTGCCAACACATTGTTCAAAACAATCACAAAGGGCCGACAATAAAATACGCATGCATTCCATTTTTCCAGTGCGATGTTCAAAACTTCTCCATCTCGGTGTTACTATGTGTCCAATTTGAGATATAGTTCCTTTCAAGGCACCCGATGAAGTAAATAAAACATTTCCGACTTGAAGTTCTTTACCTCCGGTTTTCTTTTGTATATCAGCCACAAGATCGGAACCTGCGGCTTCAAACATGGCTTTAGCAACACCTCCTAAGGGAGATAATTTCTCATTTCCTGGAATGATAGTGACTTCGGTCTTTAGTTTGGTGATGTCTCCTTGAGTCATTTTCACAAGAACGTTTTCCAAACCCGTCAGAGATGCATATGTTTCAAAACCTTCTTTTCCTGTAGATTGATAATTAACAATTCAAAATGCAAAGAAAATTCAATACTAGTCACAAGAGAATAACTGAGTTGTGTTGTGCTGCGCAACGATTGGAAAAGCTGCATATTTTAATACATCGTTTAGATAAATCTAGCATTAAACATGTCATTTAATTTCCATCGCTTTGTTACAAATGTCAGTTTTCATTTGTGGGAACTCTTGAACGGTCAATCATCTGATATAATTCATGAAAATTTAATATTCAAAAACCTTACGTTTATCACAAAACCTACTTCTCGAGTAAACGATGCTAAAATAAATATTCCTAAGAGACTTTGATATATATATATATATATATATATATATATATATATATATATATATATATATATATATATATATATATATAATAATAATAATATAATATGTTATAGTATTTACAAGACGTAATTGTGAGAGAGTCAGCAAGTCATAACAGAATAGAAACTATACTTATTATACAATATCAGCTTAAGAAAACTACAGTTATAGAACCTTTGTATTCATTTGCAGAGTTTGCACTGTCTTCTTCGCAATAAACGAGATCTGTAACATCGGGTTCGTTTTCACATATGACATATTCTTCAGATGCCGAAACATCCTATGAAAAAATAAAACAAAATGGAAATTCTTTTAGTATCCCCGACAAGAAAGTTAAAGTTCACAACTTGTTACCTTGACCATGACTCTTGAACTTTGGGATTTTGTATAACTTACTAGTAAGTTAACTTCGGGTGAAAGTAAGAATGAGCTTTGACTTGACATGCAGTTTGATGGGAGATATTGCTATGGAAACTCCGTTTGAACGATTTTCGCGAGTACATTTAACTTCGTAATAAAGAGGAGAAAAGCAGTATTAAACCAAGCTGTCAGCTTTGAATGCTTTACAAATCGATCCTCATATCTTGTAAAATAGGCGGAAGATATAAAGAGATATACAGACTTCAGACAAAATCTGTATTAAATTCGATTGAAAATAACGCTTGGAGTAGAAGCAAGATGCAAAGTTTTAAAGGAAGCAAATATCTATTATAGATAACTTCTAGATTACTACAGTTCCAGAGACACCAAGAAAAATTACAATCTTATGATTCCCACCGTAGAAACAGATAGCAGACACATGTTTAAAAGAAATTCAGTGAACAGAAAACATGTCTTATTCATTATATGCTATGGATAAGTGTATTTTAAACTTAATTTTGTCCAAAATAATATTTATTTCTACCTGACCTAAAATATTGATTTCGGATTTGTAAACAACATTTGTATATACACCTTGATTTCTTTCATAGGAATCCGGAATGACTGTAGAAAGACGATAATTAATTACTAGGTCATTATTCGAGTGTGTCTGCTGCATACGAATGCATATAACACCCATTAAGTAGCATCATTTTCTGGCGATGTGGGCTTAGGCGTGATGGAAAATGGGTTGGTGTGTGCAGGCAAGGCGATGGGTGCCGTTTACCCGCGGACCTAGATTAGATTCTTCGTAAAGCATGAATTTAAAATGTTCTAACCTATGATAGTATTATATATATATATATATATATATATATATATATATATATATATATATATATATATATATATATATATATATATATATATATATATATATATATATAAGGAAACGAGATTTACCAACTTTCCTTTTTATGCTAATTTTGTACAACAAGTGGTATATCATTGAAACAGCGTACATACTGTACATAAATTTAATATATCACATACAAATACAGTTAATATTTACTACTTGCAGTTGTGTGAGGACCTAGTGAATGAACTCATATCCCCGATAGTGTCCGCTACAAAATGTAGTTACATGCCTTTTGTTGCTGTTCACAATCACCTTTGCGTATTGATAGGTTGACTGTTGACTTATTTTTCCTTCACATTGGTTAAATCGATATAATACACACTTATGATTTAAACATGAAAGATGGTTTTAATAATAAAATTAGGGCACTACAAACACTTGGTTAACTACGCCATTCACATAAACGCTAAGCCATTTACCTACCGGCTCAAGGAAATTAATGTGACGAACCAAAAAGAAGTAATTAAAATATTTTAATATATTAACAGTTGATCTAAGTCATTATTCTGCTTGAGGAACAGCACCACCGACCATAAACTCTCTCTCTCTCTTTCTCACAGACACACACGCGCACGCACGCACGCACGCACACACTCTCTCTGGTAGGCTTCACTTTAAAACTCTCTCGTTCTCATCCTTTGGTCAGTTGGAGTTAACTTTTGTGATCAATCATAAGTCGTGATATCGTGGAATGACATAAACGAAACTCCCCAACGTTTGTTGTTTCATAGATTTTAGCCCGTATCTTGCTACGATGGTCGATCGATCGATCGATCGAGAGAGGCCTTTGGACATTTTCATATTTAATTAAGAATAATTGATTATTATAGACTATATTTTGTTATTTTGTTTAAGAAACAGCAACAAAAACAGCACATTAAATACGTCACAGTCTGTGTACCGCGTAACCGAGCAATTTACCGTATAATGTCGAAGTGGTTTGCAACTTTGTTTCATTGATAAACACTGTAGATAAATCTCTAGGAAAGGGCACTACGACGAACTATATTATTGTAGGTTACTTGATGTAATTTATATTTCAAGGTTTAAATCCAGCCCAAATTCTTTTTCTCTATCACTGCTCATTTTTGCTTAGTTTGTCCTTTATGCATGAGAGAGGAGGGGGAACATAGATCAGAAAGGAATTTGATATGAATTTGTACCATATTAAATTCATTTAGAAAACGAGGACTATTAATACTTTTTATTTTTTTCTTCATACTTCATTGATAATTAATGTGTGAAAATTCACCATTGATCTAAAATCGACTGCAAACGTTTGCAAAACTGTTTAGTTTTGCGTATTACCAAGATTTTAAATGCCATGTTATTTTTAATGCATGTGGTATATATGTGTGTGTGTATGTGTGTGTGTTTGTGTGTATGTGTGTGTGTTTGTGTGTATATCTATCTATCTATCTATCTATCTATCTATCTATCTATCTATATATATATATATATATATATATATATATATATATATATATATATATATATATATATATATATATATATATATATATATATATATATATATATATATATATATATATATTACCAGACGAAAGTCTTCAGGTGCCGCACTTCTACAAATCCTCCTAAAAGTGCTTGAGAAGGGGTCTGTTCTCTTTGTTACCCCTAAAGGATCATTTCCTTCAGCCATTTTCCTTTCCTGTGGACTACATGTGTATATATATTAATCACAAAGCTTCAGTTACAGTCAGTCAAAATTCACACCGGATTTGTTGCAATCTCTTTTCTTGTCACTATCATATCTAGAACATATTTGATAATCTGATTAACTTATTATATAACAACAACGATCCATGTTTGGTCAAGCATATGAGAAGAAAACGATTAAAATATATATATATATATATATATATATATATATATATATATATATATATATATATATATATATATATATATATATATATATATATATATGTATATATATATATAATATTGTGCAAGAAAAAAACAACCTGACGTAAATTAAATTACCTTCTTCATCTGAAGCGACTGATTTAAGGTCTAAAGTGACATACGCGAATGAATCCTCTAATGATATGAGAAAACATTCAGTTAGTAATGAAGATATCAAAGAGTAAATCACTTAAACGTATTTACTAATTATATAACAATGTCATATATGTTCACTATTCAACATTATTTATTTGTACAATAATATACAACGTTGCAGAAGCGAAGCAGCGCTAGCACAAGAGGAAATTATCAATTGGTAATGTGGAACATAAACAAACCAAAAATATTGTAGATGTTTACAATATGATTGATATTATTGGGTACGTACATGGGTTATATTTAACAATGACTGGTCATTTTACGTTGTTTGCGAAGACTCCTTTCTGAAAGATATTTTGTCTAATGCAGTAAGGAGTTTCGCTGTGAAGACCCTCAGATAGATACATTCAATTATTTGAAAAAAAAACGGCTGATTTACAATTTCGTATTTCTACTATAGGACTCTATGCGTTTTATTATAAATTACCACTGGAGGTGTATAATGAGATCTAACAAGAGAAATAATTGGTGTTTACGCGAGAACAGACACGCCTTACTTATATAAAAAATATATAAATGACACTGGTATTCAACAAAGGCAAATATGTGTCTTGGAAAATGCGAGCGATGCGACAGAAAATGTCATTATTGTAGTTTCTGATCTTGGTATAGTACAAAAATTAAAACAAAATATTGACGGATTTTCAAATTAGAAAATGTCTTTATTTTATAAAAGTGTGTTAGCTAAAACCAATTGCACAACAACGTGGAACAGAGATGCCTATTAGTATGCGAAAAGCTGACATACTTTAATTATTGATGTACCGGCTGTGCAGGGTAAAGTCATCATCTGTCGCTAATACAACAATGATTGATAATGAAACAACAGTACAACAGCTGAAATAAATGGCACGTTTGCGTAACATATTAATACCAAATAATATTGAATTTGCTATTGCCACTTAAGCTGCAAGGTATGTTGGTGTAAAAGTACTGCAATAATAAGTACCTGAATATAAATTGCGTATTCGTTGTAGTGAATTCGAAAATCACCCGGCAATTATCCCGAACACATACAGCTGAGGTTAACACGCTCGACAACTGTTTTGAAATATGATACATGGAATCCCATCTGTATTAAAATATATGGTACCTTTGTAGCTAAGGTCGGATATTGTCGTTAATGTGCATTTGGTTGTGCCTGTAAGTCGTGACGAGGATAAAATTAAAACTAATTCACCGTAGATTCATATAGGTGCCCGTACAATCCTAAACATTAAAGACATCAAAGCCATTAAATATGAACTTGATAAAGGAATTGATAAGATTCTCAAGACGTTGGAAAATACACCATAGGATTATGATGGACTCTTGACAGACGTCATCAGGTCAAGTTATATATTTCCTCATATCAACCGTTTCTGGGATAGTTACATTCCAAGACCAGCATGGTTTCCGCTACAGTCAATGGCATATGTTTCCAATGGTCATTTTGTCATCATTATAACCTGCTAGTGATAATAAAGTCCAGTCTCGAAAATACCTGCATCATCTGGGTAAGATTAATTGTGGAAATATTGGATTTCTTGTGCAAGTCTCAAAGGCCACACTGAACAAATTTGAAACATATAACCCATGTGTCGCTGCTTATGTGTGTTGGGATAAAGACTTGGACAGCATGAAATGATTCTGATTGATTTGTTGTTGCTAAGCGATATGATTTATTCAGAGTCACTATCTCGTTACGTATGAATAGGAATCTTGACCAGTTGCTTTACCGAGACATCAAGCACACATTAAAAATACCTATAAAACTTGTTTCTGAGCTTTTTTCAACGATTATGTTAGTAAAATCATTTGCTAAGGAACCGTGATAATCTTTTGTCGAATCGTACTAGCCACGTTTAAACCAATTACACGTTTGACTTAATTATTCACTGCTGCTATGACTAATATAAGTTGTACTACCCACTCGTAAGATTGCTCTTGGGGATAAGCTCCCTGAGTACTAGCACTCCGAAATATCATCAATAATTATGTGCATACTGATGGCCGAATAACCGTTTCGCAAGTGTGATATGAAATCGTTCCACAATAGCTTGATCACGACGTATATTGACATGTCGATCTCGAACTCATACTCGATATTTTGTCAACAGCGCAGCAACAAATCCACGAATGTTCTTTCTGGGATCCGCTTGTAGGAATCGTGGCCATGTTAGAGGTCCGGATGAATCTCCGACACATGCAGAATCTTTTGTCGACACGTATTTCGTGGTGTCTTCCTTGATACGATAATGTGAGGGAAATAGGGTATTAGCCTGGTGAATTTCATTAGGCGTATTTACATTAAACCAAACACGTGCAATGTTTCTTAGTACTGGTAGTTAATTTTGCAGAAGCGATAACGCACATGAGTCTAAATTAATCATTGACAACAGCACCATATCAATAACATTTCATGGTATTGATGGCCTTGCAAACATTCATTCAACTGGATGTGCCTCTGATCATTTGTCCGATGAATTTCGTGACATGTTTGCGCGAATCAGTTGCTAACGACCCCTATAGTTTTTTCACTATTGGTTTGACAGGTGGGCTGGACACGAACGTGTCTCAAATATATGTCGTTGATGAGGTCTACCAAAGAATTTCTTTGTTGAGCGGTAAAGACTCTGAAATTCATATACGTGAAAATAAACACACATTTGTTTCTGTCATTGCAATTGAAAAAAAAAATGCATTCGATTCGGCTGTAGAGTTGGTAACGTATTGATGAAACCATTCGACAATGACTGTCATAATAGGTGATTACAAATATGGCAGTGGGATGTTGATTTGGATGGCACGTTTTCACGCAATGGTATCTGACAAAATCAATAATGCAATAGTTGGCATTAATGTTTCACTGCAAGATGAAATAACACAGAGAACCGAGTTACTAGTAAAATAATAACGTGCAGAAATGCTGCGGTTTGACAGGTCTCATGGCAACAACAACCATCGTAGGAGCACCAGTCGGGCTATTTCTATAATAACGGGGTCTCTGGTAGTGATAACAAATTAATTTCGATACGTCATATTCACGAATATGAGCCTATTCATGACTGCTGTAGCGCCACATAGAAGTCTTAATACGATTAGTAAAATGTATTCGGTGGCTATCGAAGATAAAATAATTAATCGCAGACGAATTCGAGACTGCGTTGGAGAAAATGGAAATTCGCTTACAACTCCGAGAACATATAAGGAATATCGTAACGGATTTACAGACGATAAAAGTCAAGTAAAACAATATTTAATTTCGTGAAAATAGTATATGTCATGATTACTAAAATAGTAAATGTCATCGGGGATAGAGGCTTTAACCTATGTCAGGAATGTTATGAATATTAATTCAATTATTTGTTTGTCAGTATTAAATTTTTGTTATTCAATTGCATGCTATTATAAGGTAACTTTATCTTATGAGTTTGACATTTATTTTCAAAAATTCCGTTAAATTCTATTTGACCTGACTGTTATAATATAGAAACGCTGTATTTAGTTGCTGACCTTGATTCAGAACCAGTAAGGACTCTGGCCAACAACTTTTGTTATTCTTTCCCAGAGTAAGAACCATTTATTTAAATTAAGATGTTAGGCATGTAAAAAGCTTCAATTTTGTTCTGGAAGGGTGACCATGTGACCCTCATCCGGGAATCTGTTTTGCGTCTTAAAACAGTGTATAGCTGTTTTCTGGATATAATTTGGGCATTAAGGCTCTAAACCATTGACAGTCGGAAAAAGATGAAAGAGAGACAGATGCAAATGCAAATGCAATTAAAGAAGGAAGAGAGGGAATATCAATTTAAAATAAAAATAATTGAACTGGCACGTGAAAAGCACATTCCCGTTTCATATAATAATTCAAATTGTTGATGTTACTAAGAATATTAGGTTTGTGTCTCCTTTTAGAGAAAAAGAAGCAGACAAATATTTTCCTCGTTTTGAAAAACAAAATGCGGAAAATTTGAAATGGCCAAGGAAGCATTGGACTCAATTATTACAATGTGAACTTACTGTTAAAGCTAGTGATATTTACCATTCACTGTCAGTACAGCAAAGTGCTGACTATGATCTGGTTATGGAATGCATCTTAAAAGGTTATGAGATAGTCCCTGAGGCTGGACAAACTCATATCTAACTTGAAAAAGATAAAGAGCAGTTATTTGATAGAGGGTGTTTAGCCAAGAAAGATGACCAAGATTATAAAAGTCTCAAGCAACTTGTATTCCTAAAAAGTTCAAGATCTGTATCCATAGTGACAATAAGACTTATCTTGATGAGCATAATGTCAAAACCTTGGAAAATGCTGCTCGTGCCGCTGACAAGTATTCTTAGCATATAAAGATCCTTTTGTAGGCAAATCTTCCACTCAGCAGTCTTTTGTATAAAGATATTACAGTCTAATACGAGCTCTTCTAAATCTCACTCTGGCACAACTTTTAGAAATCAAGCTTCTGATAAGCTTGATCAAAACTACTTGTCTCTTCCTACATGTACCTATGGCAAGAAGAAATGACACGTTATTTCCGATTGTCGAAAATTAAAAATAAGCATCAGAATTAAGACAATCATGTATTGAAAGCAATACACTTTCTGGGTCTAATAAACCCCAATCCGATTTTATTATGGAGAACTATGAACCATTGATGTCGAAGGGTTCTAGATCACTTTTGGGTGATTCAGCCAATCCCATTCCTAATAAAGTCTCAATGGACACACGAACTTCTCGGAGTTTTTGTTATCAGGTACCTTGCGTTTTTCTGAGACGTCTTCTTCGAATGATAGTGTTTTATTCAGGGAGTAGATTCCGACTTTGTTAATATTCCTCTCCATTGTGTAAAGTTTTTACAAAACATTGTCTCAGGACCCGAGACAGTCGGACTTGTGTTTTCTTTACCCTTTGAGGGCATTCATTTGTTACTAGGCAGCGACCTAGCTGGAGACAATGCTGTCATTAATCAACTTATAAGCTTTGTTTGGATCAGAAAGTCGATCATATTGAAAAAGAATTCCCTGATTTATACCCAGCTTGTACAGTTATACTAGAGCTATGGCAAAGAAAGCTCTTGTGAATGATGTTGATTAGGAACGTATTCCTTTAGCTGACTTATAAATATGACAAGCTTTTGATGAGGTACCTTTTACTCCTTGTTTGTGTCAATCAAAAGGCGTTGATCACAGTGATCCTCTTTAACTATCAGTCTCTTTATTCTAATCAGGGTGACAAACGACAGTCACTTGTCGTCAAATAGAAAAAGATCCAGAGATCTCCTGTTCGTTTCAAAGGACCATTAGTGAAATTGAAGCCACTGAAGTACATGTATGTTATTTCGTTACAAATGGAATTCTTATTATAATATGGGGACCTCCCGAGGTACCTGCTGGTTACGAGTGATCAATGAACTATCAAATTGTATTTCTAAAATCGTACAGACAGGAAATTCTTAGTCTGGCCCATGAAACTCCTTTGGCTGGTCATTTAGAGATTAATCAGACTTATCTCAAAATCTTGACTCACCTCTATAAGTCAAAAATTAAAAGTAATCTTTGTAAATACTGTAGATCTTGTCATACTTGTCAAATGGTACGAAAAGCCAATCAGATGATATTTAAGGCTCATATACAACCTATTCCTGCCTTTGACGAATCATTTAGCAGAATCACGGTAGACTGTGTCGGTCCCTTACTTATGATCAAGTCATGTAATCAATACTTGTTGACCATAATGTGTGCGTTAACAAGGTTCCCATAGGCAATTCGTTTAAGCAATATTACATTCAAAACAATAGTAAAACCTTTCATAAAGATTTTTGTTGCTCAATTTGGCCATCCCAATTCTGATCAATCTGATCAATGGTCAAATTATACGTTGGGAATTTTATAGCTAATTATGTTTGAATTTGGCATTCAGCAATCCAAGTCAAAAATGAAATAATGGTTTGAAAAAAAATAGAATTGAGGGAACTTCTGAGTTTGGTAATAGAGTTCTGTCTCTCTTGCTCATTCTTCAAAACTGTCCTCAGATTAAGTATTAAAGCCCTTAAAAAGTTAAAAAGAAAATGAATTAGATAAATTATAATAACAGTGCTCTGTGATTTAGATAAATTAAAGGAGTGCCAGCATACTGAGAGAGGTAGAGACAGCCATGTTAATCATACAATTAATTCAGCTACACCTGTCCCACTCATCGATAATTTAAGTGAAGGAATGCAATCGGACACTGTTGACTTTGAAGCAACAAATCTTAGGAATTCAAAGATTATGAATATTGCGAACCAGCAAATTTCATAATTGCAACAACAAAAAAGGAATGAACTTAAACAGTTATTATTTGAATATAAGCTCCTATTTCCAGATGATCCTTCAAGAACAATTTTTTTTTCTCATGACGTTGAAATTTTAAAATCCAAACCTGTCACCCATACAAGATGAACCCTGTCAAAGAGGAATACTTGAAAAAAGAAATTCAGTCTTTGCTGGAGAATGATTTCATAAAGCACATAAAAAGTGACTGGTGTTCAGCATGTATACTTGTTCCGAAACCAGATAAAACAGTCCGCATGTGCACGGATTTTAGAAGATGAACAGTGTGACTAAAACAGATTAATTTGCATTACCCAGAACCAATGACTGCATTAATAAAATTGAAAATGCCAAGTATGTCATCAAATTTGACTTTCTGAAAGGATTTTGGCAAATTCAACTGACGGAAAGGGCAAATTTCGGCATTCGTGACTCCATACGGACTTTATGAATATAAAGTGATGCCGTATGGGACGAAGGGTTCGTCAAGTACTCTTCAAAGTTTAATGAATATGATTACATCTAGTCCAGATAAGTATGATGCTTGCATCGATGATGTCATCATGAATAACGACACATGGAAAGCACATTTAGCATTAATTCTGAAATTCTTTGACAGACTCACTGATACAAGTTTGACAATTAATTTATCCAACAGTGTGTTCTAACGTGCTAGTGTAACATTTCTAGGATATATCGTGGGGCATGTGCCCGTCAGTAGAAATCAACTGATGCAATATTTAGACATGGCCGGATACTATTGGAAATTTTGTTCCAATTTTTCTATAATTTCGGATCCCCTGACAAATTGATATAATTGTCTTATTTGTTTGTAACTAGATGCTGACCTGGATTCAGGACCATTATGAGTTCTGGCAAACAAATTTTAAAACTTTTTTCTTATTTTTCTTTCCCAGAGTAAGAACCATTGTTTTCAATTAAGGAGTACGTGATGTAAAAAGCTTCTATTTTGTTTTGGAAAGATGACCATGTGACCCTCATACGGGAATCTGTTTTGAGTCTTAAATTCGTGCATAACTGTTTTCTGGATAGAATTTGGGCATTCAGGCTCTAAACCATTGACACATAAATGTGTTTTGTTGTGACCAGTATTTATTTTATGGAATAAAAGTGATTCTTTTCGCTGGAAATATATAAGTGCTCATACAGAATTCTTGGACAAAGACATTCATTGAAATTTATTCGTAATTCAAAATTGGATTAATTTTTTTCTATGATTCAACAATGAACTTTTGACAGAACAGCACTTTAAACGTTGCAACAGACGTCATCGCCTTCTTTTTTGGATTTCATCGCGACTCGAACTCATTCATTTAGGACTTTTTAGTAATAGGACTTCTATTTTTTAATTCTGGGATTAATTTTAGATTTGATTCGTAAAACCGTGAGTTCATTTTCTCATTTTTGCCTTCTTTTTCTAAGGAAATAAATTATTTGTTAAATTTTACAAATCTTCTTGTCTTGACTCTTTTCTGTTAAGTTTTGTAAGTGCGTAAACACGTAACAGGAATGAAAATGCAAAAATATATAATGATATCACTAGTTCATTCCGGCATGAAAATTATATTCTTCACAAAGACAAATTCTTCATATAGGTTGATGGGCGAGGGATACTGGGACATCTAATCTATCTCGATTATAACTTGTCACTTATCTAAATCATTCAGGATATATACACTTGTATGACCCGCCATTTTATATACGCTACACGACAAAGATAATAGAATTTGATTAGTCAATCGCAAGTTCATACGAGGTCGTATCCGTAATCAGATGTATATTCAGTTAGATGCACTTGATGTGATGTCAGAGGTAAGTGCTATTTATTTCTGTTGCAATCGTGACTGCCTTCTACATCGTATTTTATGTAATAAATGCTTTAGTTGTGCATGCCATATGTAATACCTTTTACTTAATACTTTGTAAAATAATATTTCACATGTTTTGGATACATTGTATAACTGGGGTGAAATTCAATTTTAAACAAAAGATGTAAACCGAGACCTTTCAACCTACTAACAGATGTAATTCGTGTCATTTTCTCAAATAGTACATCATTGTGTAACTTACAGAAGGAGATATCCATCATGGTCATGTATGAAATACAATTGTACACCAAGCTAATTTCATCAAATAAGGTCACAGGCAGCAAAACGGGGTTGTGATCAATTATTGCTTAGGGTGTATAAAACCCTAGACCAGTGCTGTCTATCCTTGTTGACACCATATATAGCTGCTCTAGCCCTGGCGGGCCATGCGGCCCACGGGTTGGATAGCACTGCCCTAGACATGTGATATTGGAGCGTTGTTCGCAAGCACCAGAGTTCTCGTCTACATTGCCATGCGCTCAGCATCACGAAAAGAAGGACGTACGTAAGGACTCGAATAAAACTAATTCTCTAGGCAATAGGGAATTGAGAGAGAGAGAGAGAGAGAGAGATCGAGAGATCGAGAGATCTTAAATTTATAGATCTTACCCGTCTGGACAAATATTTATAAATGGCCCAATAAAATTCGCAGTCTCTTCAACTTTGCTTGCAATGCCGCTGATTTCATGCAGGTGACAAAACTTAGAACTACTTTGGGAGCAAACATCCCAGTTATGTCATACGTCATACACATATCTAGAATCAACAAGGACTAAGTCCAATAGTCGATAAATTAGGACGTTTTAGTTTCAACAGTGGAGCTGGCTACCTTGAGTATTAACGAAACTGTTGATTATGTGTCTGCAAAATAACAAGTAACAAAAAATGAAAACAGTTCTTAATCAGGTCACTTATATAGAAATGTCTTTCTGAAATATATTTGATGAGAACCATTACGTTTCTAATAAGTATTTTTTTTTAGAATTTAGACAGACGATAACTCAGCTCAATTAACAGCCTAATATGACGCCTACCCCTAAGAAAATATTACCCAAATCCCCTAGGTAGATTGCTGAAAAAATACATTTTAAAAGCAATTTGATAAACATGTTATTCAAAAACATTTGCGTATAAACTTTATTTTGGCTTGAAAAGACATTTGGTCATATTTTTAATATTTGCATCTTTCTTACTTTTGCATGTTACAGAAAGAAACAAAAATTTTGGGACGATTATACGTTTTTATGAGACATATCTTTGTATCATAATTTTTGGTCACGCTGACTACATGTACTGATCGTTTATTTACAGCCGCCTGGGTTATTAGAACCATTGCCTATTCTTGTAGATCATTTGGTTTATTTTATTTAAATATAACATGGGTGAAAAGAAAGAGATTTGATATAAAACGAATCGGAAAGAAAGTTAGTCATCGGTTAGACAATATTCTATCACGTGATACCTATGATATCGTATGGTGGTGTACTCGAAAGGCATACTGGCACTGAAACCTCGAGGGCCACATAAACATCAATTTATGTATCAAATACATATTTCACGACCCAGTGGTATTCAACTTGCATATGTCGTATAACTAATCCTTCGACCACTCTTCAGTCGAAATTCACACTCTGAGGGCGATTTGCGCATATTTATCTTCTGTCATGGTGGTTGACATACGGAAATCACGTTGCTGAACTTACCATTGTTGTCAAATGTATGTACTTTATGGTATAACGGTACCAATTGCGCAAGTCCAGGTGGGCGGAGCTTAAGGTGTATGGAACATTGTATTCAGAATTAAAGAACAACACTAGCTGTGATTGGTGCATTATGTAAAAGTTGTACTTTCTGTTTGGCTTAAAAAAATGTTGAGCCTCTTGGCAACATGTGAGTTTGTGTTAATTTCTATCTAGATCATATTTTGTATTTTTTATGATTTTTAAAAATATGATACACATGGCTGAAAATGTGCTTGTTGTGACTAGATAACTCTTACCCCTGTCTAGTTCCAGTAGAGTTATCTCTCTTAAATGCAATGGAGTACCTGGTTATGTCATTGTCAAATTGACAATCTAGCATTGTTCAATATGACAGTGTGACATGCATGCCCAAGTAGGACAGAAAGTATATTTATTTCACAAAACATTAGCATTGAGGTATATGGAAAAACAATTGGTACCGTGATACCTTATGGACATTTCTTCTTCTCGATATTGCTGTCATAACTGAAAATATTTCAAGCTGACGAATTTTCCGTTTCACCTCTACTGATTCTTTATCGATTGTATCCGAGACTAATATTCATGTTAAATAAACAACCCTTGATTAAGTGTAATCTTTCCTTTCTTTCGTCTTTTGTCTTTGATGTCATGTACCTTGAGTCTGAGTCCCACATATAGTGCAATGAGTGGGAGTAAGCGTCAGTTTCATTTAAATATTTTTAAAGAGGCCAAATTATGATAAATTATTCAGTAGCTATCACCTCAGGCCTGAATCCTGGTTATCGAATAGCTTATCTCGGCATACATATTATGCAGTGATTTATATATATTCCAAATGCCGAAGTAAAAACGTGAACAATGCCAACAAATCAGCATATTCAGTAGGTTGATTCTCCGAGTTGCATGTAATATTAAAATGTTACATCCGTCTCAAATTAATCATACTAAAAGTGTACACAGAGGTGTGAGTGCGTGCGTGCATGCGTGTGTGTGTGTGTGAGAGAGAGAGAGAGAGAGAGAGAGAGAGAGCAGGGGGTCCATAACTTTGAGCTTGACTTCTTAGCAAAGATCGAGGTGGGCGAGACATTAAGTTAGAAAGTTGAAAAAGATTTCAGGTTTTAAAAGCAATTTAAATATAATGTACATCATATGTGCTTTAATACACTTTGATGGGCTTGATTTCAGTCAACGATTGTCTGTAATGGATTTCATTATTTAGTTCGAACCAAATTGAAAAATTGCATACCAGTCTAATGCATAATTTTCCCTAGTCAGGGGTCATAAATCCATTGTGACCCTTGACAAATATATCTAACAACATTATTTTGAACAACGTCTCTCTTGCTAATTAAATGTTATTGTTTATAGCAAGCAGATTTTATTGAATAATCACATAGCTTGATACTTTGACCTCTTGAGACTTGAATGTGGTTACTTCCAACATGTCCGTGTACCCTGATTGGAAAGAAAAACGTTTCGGAAAGGTTTAATGTCGTTAAAATTCACATGATGCATGTGTTGTTGTCTACTGCATCTACTGGATTCTGGTCACAGTTACATCCGATCAGGTTACTTAAGGACTTTGACAGAGTTTGGTATTGTAGCAATAGCTGTTATCACAATCCAATGAACCATTCTGCTTAATATTTGTTTTAAAACACTCTTAAAATAAAGTAGAAATTTTGAATCAGAATCATTGGAATGAAGTTTGCACAGTTGATCTTAAGTGCACGGCATATGTCCCACACATGCAAATGTCCATCCTCGTTTATAAGCTTTTGGAGATCAGATAATTTCACCTTTTATGATACATATATTTGACCTGTGAGGTACGTACTTAGCTGTGTTCATTTTAACTTTACAAAACTGTTATTTCCAGCATGAATTAGCTTACTAATGGCAATTTATTTTAATTTAGTACATCGTCACTTTATTTCCCTCTATAATACTGAGTACTAACTGCTGTACCAACGATTAAACCTCACCATTCCCACATTACATTAAAGTTTATGATAACAAGTGTACCAACTTATATATTTAGTTTGCAAATGACTGAACATAATTTGATAAAAATGCTTCTAGAAACCTCTTATATGTTGTAAATTAATATTTACTTTAATACATGCCCATTGTGCCACATTCTAAGTGTCACTATGTAAAGTTTAATGTTTTCTTTCCTTGTGCTTATACATTTGAAATCTCAGCTCATATTAACTTCATTTACCTAAATCTTACTGATGTATAAATAAGATTGGTGTATTTTCTGGTATCAGTAACAAGGTGGAAGATTTGGATTAGTTTGGAAATTCTCCTGTAGTCACGAGGAGATACCAGGGTCTCATTACTCCATGTCCAATGTACCCGACCAGGATTAGTTTTCCTACTACCACACTGATATTTAGCACCTGAAAGTTATAGCTTTGATCTTCATACGATATATTAGAACCATTGATCAGCAGGACAGAGCATCCCCGGAGCTGTATTTGTTTATTACACAGTCACCTTTGATAGTTATTGACATAGAAACCCAATGCACTTTTGTTATAAAACATGGCACTGGTCCCATCAAAAAGAAATGTTTTGGTCCACTGTTATCTATATTAATGACTGGCTGTGTACCTCGCACAATAAATGCGGAAGAGAGGACTTGTCATTGTTTATTTATTGCACACAACTTCATACATTTGAACATGCGTTATGCAATTTGCACCAAAAAAAATCACAGTGAGCAATCATGCTTCACTACCGTTTGACAAAATGTTATGTTGTACAAACTATAGCTGCCACTTGTTTTATATACATACATTTGTTAATCTTGCTCTCTATAATACGCCAGTTTGAATTTTGAAATTTGCATGAAAATTTAATTTTACATTAAAAATTAGTTTTGTTTTAATATATTTAAATGTTTATTTAAAATTCTATCAAAATTTAATTTATTAATGTATTATATTTCGAACCTATAAGAAATAATCTTGTATTACAATTAAGGTTTTACGGCATTGAAAAATTCATAAGAACGAACCAGAAAATTTTGCTTTTGCATCACTTAGCCCAAAACGTGCACCCTGTGTAACAATAATATTGCACACATTATGACAGCAGCCACAGCGGCGCGTGTTCAAGAATGAAAAATGTCTGTAGATATCATTAATGAAAGCACGAATAGTTTGTATGTCAATCTAATGCACGCATTGTTTAATATTTCAATATAGTAACATCAAGTTTCAAAGGGGCTGAAATAGAAGACCAATCCCTTCATCATTTTCATTTTTTGTTTCATTTCTCCCGTAACCTGGCTGGTGGTTAGGGCATCACTGCTGACTTTGCGACAATCAATCTTCGTTTTCCCCTGTTCTTCATTAACCTTTGGGACTTTGCGATGTCTATGCCTGTCCACATTTTGATGTTATGTTCCCATCTCTTCTTCTGTATGCCTCGTGTTCTCTTTATATAAGCGCAAATTATATCCCGGATATTTCATTGTTATAGTAGTCATAGGCTACTAGGCAAATTTAGAGAATTATTTAAAAGAAAATGTAAAGGCATCGACATTTTGATACAGATGACATCTTTTGCCAATAAGTTGATACATATTGAAAAGCATGTCACATAAACCCAGTTTTCGAGCTCAATAATGCCCATAACAAGCTGCTTTCAAGGTGTGAGTTTAATCTCAATATGTGCAATAGTATACGGTATTAGACGTATAGATGTACACAATGTTTAAGATTTGTGTAAAATGCGCCCTGGAAAGTTGGTGAGAAATATATAGTTTTGGTGTTCAAAACATATCCATTCTTACATGGACTTTTACTGCAAGTTGGTGGCAGTTATTAAAAGGATATAAGAACAAGATCCTGTACACGGATTTAATCATTTGATTAACACTCATGTAAAGCAGGTCACAGTGATTCAGTTTTGGTGCGCAACACGTTCATCCAAAATACAGCTGTGTTAAAAGTTTGATGCCATTAGATAAACCAGTATGCGATTTTTTAATCTCGCACCATTAGGATGGGCGTAAGTAAGCATGTCTGCCAATACAAGAGCACGTTTCCATTAATAGTGTAATCGTCCAAGGCCAACTAAGAATGAACATTTGTTTTATTATGAAAAAATAATATTTGTAGTTGTCACATAGTTGATACACTTTACCAATAGTGTGAGCCATTTAATATTTTTGATATTGCAACATGTGTACATGTCACTTTTTCTGTTTATGTTATTCTAATCGGTCCAAATAAGCACAAGAAATACCTGCTCATGTTTTCTCTTTCCTGACTGGCTGCGATCGTAGGGTAATTTTCAATCTTCGCCTTGGAACTTTTTTCTATTATTATCAACACTTTTTATTTTTTTTGGGGGGGGCAATTTTTGAATGGAATCCTAATTTGGAACTGGAAAATATTCATCTGTCTCGATATGGCTCATTTAAGCAACAGGCTTACAGCATATCATTCTTGTGGCCCCGAGTGGCCGAATGGTCTAAAGCGCTCTCCGTTACGGATCACTGCCATCTGGACATAGAAAACAATTAATTTTACTATATGTTCTCTATATTTGTTTCTCAATACTACCTTTCCACCGCGTGACAATCAATGCAAATCATATGTTAATCTACAATACCTTCAAAGATGACTTCATGGTGAAGTTCTTGTCAAAGGTTGACCTGCCCTTTTTTGAGATGCTGGACTGTCAACATAGCAGCATGCAAACAGAACACAGATTTCACTTCCGGATCATCACCAAGGCCTTATTGCTCACTGTGCACTGTCGCCGAAGTACACACAGACAACAAGAGCTCATATTATCAAGAATAAACAGTTACCTTTAAATCCCTACCAAAAATCCATAAATAAATCTCTTCTAACACTACCAAAATGAGAGAGGAAAAAATGTTCTTAAAATAGACTAGAACTACATTCGTGGATACTGAACTGGAAGTATTAATTGTAACCCAATTCCATCTCACCTCTGTCTGCGTGGGTTCGATTCTAGGATTCGGCCAATGTGGGTATGTGAGAAAGCTTGCCATTAGCTTCTCGTGGGTCGGTTGTTCTTCCCGGGGTTTTCACGGGTTCTTCCTCCACCATTAATACTGGCCGCCATGCTTAGCCTATCGTGTGCTGAAAAATGGCCTTAAACCCCATAACAACAACAACAACAACAACAACAACAGCATATCATTCTTTGAAAAATGGGGCAAAATTCTAACGACAAAGCAGCAACTACAAATAAAACTAAGGACATCGGTCAGTTGACAGCGGGTGTGGGAATATGGTGGAAGGTTCCGTGGAATCCACCCTATATACAATCGTAGTTTAAGTCTTCAATATACAATTTGCAAAATACAGGCGATATTTGAAACTTCAGAGGTGGTCTAGGGGAGGTAACTAATTTGCTCCAACCAATACAGAGAGTTGAAATTAAACCTGAAAATAAGCCAAAATAATAAAAAAATAATGTTATTTGGGTTTAAAGCAATCTCTCAACGCAAGATAGGCTATACATAGCGGTTGTATAACAGGTGGAGAAAGAATCCAGGAAAATCCCATTAAGGACCACAAACCCACGGGAAGCTACTGGCAAGCTTTCTTCTCATACCCACATTGGCCGTTTCTAGAGACTCGAACCCACGCGGACAGAGGTGAGATGGCATTGGTCTGTAAAGGTGAGAACTTTAGACCACTCGGCCACCAGGAGCAGCATAACATTTGATAAATGTTAGATTCAGAGACAGAAAGGGTAGTACAGTCATATAATTCGCGTCCGGTCCAGTGATAAAAGCTCATATAGCAAAGGAATAGCTAAGATCTGTGATGAAATAAGAAAGCGAATTTGCTAGGCATGTTTTAAAGCTTCTTAAGATTTATTTGTTTTGTTTGCTCTACTTACTCTAAATCAATCAATGCCACTAAAAGGAATGTAGAGATATGCATAGCTATAATGGATAAGCACTCTATCCCAACCACTACAGGGATCGAACCACTAATTTAGTATAAGAAAATCAGATTTTCTTCCTTAGGTTCGTACACCCCCCCCAAACCCCCCACCCCACATGCATCCATTGATTATAATTATATAAATTGTTTCAATCTCGAAAAACAGGTTAATCGCAGCACCTGAGTATTGTGCTCTGAAACGTGGCAATCCCATTTCTACACATAATACCACAGCCTTGAACTATTAGTCTATAAACTATTTTATCAGTAGGAAATGTAATACACAATATAAAAAAATAAAGTGAATATTTTGTTCGCAACTATAATGCATAGATCGAAGTGTATAACGGAATAAAATTAAACTCATTTACTAGCCAATTGGTGCATCTCAAAATATTTAGTATTTCTCTGGTCAGAAATGGGATGATTGTAATTAGATGTTGAACGCATTAAATATGCGTAATGTTTTAATTTGTATAATCTACTGTAATTAGTCTTGTTGGACGCAGGTCCATCTAGGAATGTGGTAATTATAACGCTAATCTCGTACGGTAGTTCGGATGAAATAATTTAAAGTAGTGACGAAATAAAATCAAGTGCGCACATGCGTAATGTATTCTATTCGCACTTGCCTAATATAACACGGCTCCGCCATCGTATTTTCATTTTTCCCTGTGGAATCGCAGAAAGCGGCATTCGCGTATTTCCCGATGCTGCGAACGTTGGTGACATTGACTTGGAGGACGGTATTGGTTTATTCATAGTGAGGAACCAACGATTCGGGATCTGCAGGGAACAAAGGGTTTGTACTGCAGACTGGGAAGAGCAGGGCATACATGGTTACTCCTTGACCATTCGGCGAGAGTTGTGGAACCGGAAATACATCATTAACTTCGAATACACGCCACGAGATACACGTACCCTGCTTTGCACCAATGTGATTGAATACGACTATATGGGTACAAATATAATTTAACATCGTCATATGAGTGAAAATCAATTATATATCTTGCTTTTTGATGTATATACATCGTTGGTATTTTTGTATAGTCTATACAATGAACACCTTTGATGATACAGCCATAAGATAATAAGTTTTATTACATGGTCATCCATGGTGATATACGCATATATCAATCACATTTATTTATGAAGTTCATACGTGATTCACATATGATTACCCGTTGAAGTTGCATGCTCTGATTGGTTATATTTTAGGAAGGATGCCATTTTCTTGTATCCATTCTGTGAAGTCCATTGTGGGACTTTATGCACACCAGTATGGTGATATATTTCAATTACAATATAAATAAACATCTCTTTCAAGAAATTGTGCTCAGTGTCTTCGCTAGATCCGACCCCGATCCGGCTTCATCCTGTTCCAGTATGTAACCACTCTCTGCCATATTAACAAGAAGATGGAGATATTGTGCGTGTGCAATTCAGGGATGTTTCCAAATCCCCGCGTACTCAGCAAAACTGTATTGCCTAGCAGCAGAGAGGGTGAACAGACCATAAAATTCCGACAAAACAAATAAAACAAACAAAATAAATCATCTCGTAGAAAGGTCAAGATTTTTACAAATGAACTTTTCCTTGAGATGTTTTATTTCTGTAATGACCGATTGTACTAATAAAACCTCAGTTCGAAATAGTAGCTGAAAAAATAAAATACTCTACGTGTTTATTTATTCTTGTTTATTTTTTTGACGACCAACGTTGGTAGGTACCCTCTCTGCTGCTCCCCTTCTGCTGATATTAATTAAATTATTATGTTATAATAAAATGATACATCCAGAATCTCATACTGCAAGAACAGCTCGAGAACGATTAGAAGCAATTAAAAAATTTCTTCCTGTCAAAGACTCATTTAGAAAAAATCTACAAGCGCAGCAAGAAGCACAAGTTGAGTATGAAGAAGAAACTAAAAAACTATTTAAACCCGTCACTGCAGCTACTGAGAAAGTTACAACTGTCATCAAAGAAGATCTTCTTCCGGTATCAAAACAAACTGCGGAGCAGGCCGAAAAAATAGCAAGAAGAACTAAACAGGCAAAGAAGATTTTACGAGATCTTCCACCTGGCATAGCCAGGGAAATAGCTGCGGCTCAGCCTCCACCTGTTGGTGAGGAAATACTTGAAGAAATTGGACAACTTCGTGCTGAGATAGGTGATATGAAAGATGATGAGGGGAGAACGATTATGCTGAGCAATAAATTTACCAAGGTGGGAATCAAATTCATAAAAAAAATTAAGGATATTAATACGTTATCAAAACTTGCAGTAGAAAGTTTTAATAAAAAAGAAGAACTTTTAAGACCTGAATATAGTTCCACTCGTATTAGTGATCCTGAAATCTGGTATAAATGGATATATCGTATATATTACAATAAAGATAGAGTTTACTCCAGTGATGAGGTATATAATGATTATCGCAGAAAAATAGACATGTATCTTGCACAAAAAGAACCAAAAGTATCACAATCTCTCAGAACAATAAGTGAGGAAGAAGAAGAAGTATCACCCTCAAGACTATTTGAGAAAAGATCACCCTTAAGACTATTTAAGAAATCAGAAGAAGAAGGAGCTACTGGCAGTGGTCTGGGAAATAATTTTATTTGTCCTGATAATATCCTCAATGACGTGTCACGGTTAGAAGTTCTCATAGGAGGAAAACGTGCCGGAAATAATTCACCAGAAATAACCAATGAAGCAGCTGATATTTGTCGGCGACTATTTCAAGGTGGTATCATGGATATTGGCGTTTACCGAGAACTTATTGATGAGCTCGTTGATGATTAGTCACCGCGATTAGATAAATGGTAAATAAAATAAGATGATTGTGCATGATAATCATCGTAAACCCGCACAGGTCAGAGCGGTAAACTCACGATTACCAATCTATAGTGTTATTTACGGAAATGGACTTGGTGATGTTATTCAGGGATTATTTACAAGGATAGCTCCCAAAGTAGCACCTGTTGCAAAACAATTATCGATGAAGGCTATTGATATTGTTCGTGATAAAGCTCCTGGTGCAATTGTCAATGTTGCTGGTAAGGCGTTCTGGGCGATCAAAGAAAGACTAGCACGATTATTGCGACGAAAACAACAACCACCGGTGAAACTGGCAAGTACTGAGGTGATGCCCGCAGACGTAAGTAAAATAATAAATCAAGCTGCAAATAAAAAACTAGCGGCGATATCTGAAGAAGCAGAAAAAAATATAACAGCAAATTTAATAGCAGGAAGCGGTCTTCGTCGACGATGATCATCATTTGAAAAATGGTAACTATAATAAAAATGTTCAGGCGCGAATCAGACCCAGCATTTGATATGGAGGCACCTGTTCTTAAGTATGAATCTATACGTGATTATCAATTTTATTCTTATGACGCAAGACTACCAAATCAGCGGGGGAGAATCGAATTACAGGTTCATGATACAAGTAGATATTTCTTGCCCGCTGAGGCGTTTATTGAAGTAGAAGGTAGACTTGTAACGAATGTTGTAGCTAATACGCCATATGCTGCTAATTTGCGTGTTGGTTTTGTCAACAACGGGATCATGGCATTATTTAGTGGCGCCACATATATGATTGATGGAAAAAATATTGAATCAGTTCAGAATGATGTCGACGTTGCTACAACAATAATTGGTCTGGCGAGATATTCTGACGACTTTACAAGATCAGCTGGTCCAACAATGATGTTTGCTAAGGATATTACTGACCACGCTGATCATGTTCAGTATACCAAAATACGAACACCACAAAATACTGCAGTTAATCCACAACCAATTGATTTTGAACACGCAGACAGACCAGGTGCTGATTTTGATATTATAGGAACCGTTAATGCGACTTACAACCTAGGATTTGCAACACGCCGATCAGCGCTGTTAGGAAATGATAGAAATTTTTCGTGTGCAATTCCATTATCTCACATCTTTGGATTTTGCAGAAATGTTAGAAAAGTCATCTTTGGAGCTAAACACACAATTGTGCTCGTAAGAAAAGGTGATGATAATGATGCAATCTGGCGAGGTGCTGGTGTTGGTGAAGGTAAAGTAAATATATCAAAACTTTCATTGTGGATGCCAGTAATGACTCCATCTATTACTGAGGAACAAAAATTACTTTCTTTTATGGATCAAGGCGGTAAATCATTGCTATCATGGTTAACAGTAACCACAGATGCTGCTCAAAGCAATATTAATGGTTTATTTACATGGCATATAGCATCACAACAGGGTGTTTCTGCACCACGACATATTTTTATTGCACTGCAAAATATTGACCGGATAAATAATCAAGAACTTTCACATATGATATTTGATAACCTTGGAGTTAATGAAGTTTCCTTACGGATAAATGGACATCAAGAACCAACAGAAAATATACAACTAAATTATGCACAAAATCGCGCATATCATCGTTTAATGTCATTCATGGGACGTGATCAAAATATAGATACCGGTTTGCAAATATCACAATTAGATTTTACAGGTCTATATCCGATTTATTATTTTTCGCTAGAACATCTTGATTTATCCAAACAATCTGTTGTTGATATACACTTTCGAGCTCATGTTACTAACCCACCACCTGGTGGTGCCTTCTACAGAGCGATCGCGGTCATACTTAGCGACAAAGCCATGTTACTTGAAGGTGGTAGTGGTCGAATGAGGGTCGTTGATGCACCAGTGGAAAATATTTAATTATTCAGAAAAAATATTATTTATATAAAAATGTCGTATAGTCATGTTAATGTTACTCTGACTCCCGGTCAGGTAAAAAAGCTTCAATCAAAAACCGCCAACAAATGCGGAACTAAAATATCACTAAAACGAGATCATATTAGTGGTGGTCCAAACAAATTATCGTTGACAAATAATCAGATTAAACATTTCAATAAAGCCCTAGAATCAAAACCTGGAGTTCAATTCCATCTCTCCCCGAGCGCCATCAAAGACATGGTTAAAACGGGTGGTATATTCCCACTTCTCGCGGCCATTCCGGCATTAATAGCTGCAGCTGCTCCAGCCGTAGCAAAAGCAGCCGCGTTAGGTGCTGTTGGAACAGCTGCTGGAATGGCACTAAAGAAAGCAACAGGGCAAGGATACAAAAAAAAGGGACGCGGCTTAAGATTGCCAGGATCTCGTTGGGGGAGAGGCCTAAGGCTTCCAGGATAATTTCGTTAGACGTTCCAGCATCAAATTTTGATTTACTTAATGCCGCTAAAAAATTAAAAATACCTGCCTTTAGAGGTGTTTTTATGCGAGATCAATTACCGAAACAACCAAACAAACTAGAAACAGGTATTATTAATCTTGACGAACGTTCCGGACCCGGTACTCATTGGGTATCATACGCGGTTGATCCACGTGGAATTGTTTATTTTGATTCGTACGGGTTAGCTCCACCTGTTGAATTTATCAAGTATGTCGCACCACTTCACGCAGGAACCTCTGGTTCCAAAGTTTGGTATTCAACGCTACCCACACAAACAATGACAGATCCGCCAATATGCGGCCGTGAAGTAATTAATGTACTCGACGCTATATCAAAATCATCCAGGCCGCCACATAAAGTCGTGCACGATTATACAAGCAACCGATATGTTGCGCGTAAGGCGTTTTAAACAACGAGTCTTATTATAATGGTTGATATTTACGGAAGATCTTCACGCGTTAAGAAAAAGCCCGGCGACGTTGATCTGTCGAAGTATGTGACTAAGGATGACCTCGCTGATATTATGAACCTGGCTGGAGTTGACCCAGATGAAGTTGTTATTTTTCAGGATCGATATGGAAAACTAAAAACCAGCAATATCAAATGGAATGATATAGTCCGGCGAGTACTTGGTGCAGTTACGGATAATATTCCCGTGTTTACTGACGGTGGTAGAATGAGAGATTCAAGTATGTCACTTAAAACCATCAGAGATGAAATTGCAAAAAGTGTTGCTAATCGCGTGAGAAACACCGGTGACACAATGATGGGTGAACTTAGCATGAACGGGAACAAAATAGTAGTTTTAAGAGATCCAACATCTGACGAAGACGCAGCAACAAAAAAATACGTCGACGTCAACTATGGCACCGTAGACGGTAAATTATCCACGTTACGGGCCGAATATGATATTCACGTAACCGGTTTTTTGAGGCTTCGAAGAAATTTTCAAAAAACCGATGATTCCATTGATAAGTTCTTTGGCACTCCTCCAGTCATCAACATGAAACTTTCTGATATCAAAACTGACCTAGACACGATCAAACAAAAACAGCAAGACATCGTAGCGGGAATTCCTGAGATTATCAATAAAACCAATTTGATTAAAATTCCAGCTGGAATAACTCCCGGGCATATCACAAACATCGTATGCACGGTATCATCGGGATTTGCAACATGGTCGCAGCAAAATAATACTATCAAATATACCGCAACAGTCACTGGCGTGTACAGGCTGTCTGTGTTTAGTGCTGCAAAATTTGAAATATTTACAACGTTTCCATGGCGTCATTCCACCGACAGGTTTTCCGGGGTTGTATCTGTTGTATTAAATAACGGAACCGAAGAAATATTTATTCTGGAAGCAGCTGATAAGAAATTAACCGCAACATCCTTCTGGTGGTGTTTGGAATTTGTAGCTGAAACACCTCAATTGGTTACTGCATAAAAATATATATGGACGGTGCACAATACAGGTACAATCAAGCGCGTCAATGGCAGGCGGCGCTAAAAGATCAAGTCGATCAATATACAGTAAAAGTAAAAAAATATCGACGACGATTGGTTATCGTTGATGTGATTGTTTATTCAGTATCCGCCGTTGTTGCTGGAACCGGTGTAATATTATCAGCGTTGACAACTATGGCACCAGTAGCTGTAACTATTTGTATTTCAGCAGCAACAACTATTGCAGGTGTGCTTAATATCATCACAAAAAAAATATGTACTTGCACGAACGAAAAATTATCCGATTACAAAATAAAATTACATACAGCGACGGTAGCATACTCGAAATTATCCTCGTTGTTATCAACGAGTCTCAGTGATGGAATTATATCTGATTTCGAATTTTCAATGATAACCAAAATATACGACGAAGGTATCGGTATTAAAGATACAAGTATCAATAATGACAGAATTACTCCAGCAGATCGTGACCAACACAACTCCGCCAAAGATAACGATGATCTCGGTAAGTTCAATTAATCCTGAATTTAGTGTTAATTTTCCTACTGCAATTCCAGTAAAAGAAATAGCACTAGCACAATTACGAGTATATTACAGCTGGCCAAATATCAGATCAAAATCATTTAATGGTACACCAGCAAATAATTCGCTTATATTTGCTAACAACAACAAACCCGATGGAACACCTGACTGGGTTGTTGTTGGAATACCAACTGGCAGTTATGAGATTGAAGAGATCAGTGAGGAATTTGCGCGTAGAATAAAATCAATAACGGGAAAAGAAGCAAAAATATCAATTAATGTTCATGAACCCACCCTGTCCTCGACGATTGAAATAAACTCGCCTGATTATGCCGTTGATATTTATCAATCCACGATAAGATCCGTACTAGGTTGGCCTGAAATATCACCACCGATAACACCGATACCACCAGAACCGAAAAAGTCTGATTATGTCACGGATAGGCAATCATATCATGAAATTAATCCATCATACGGGGAAGAACTACGTATTTTAAAAAATAAATCAATGCTCAGCAAGGTTTTAATTCACGATTTTGATGAGTTATGGGCTTTTAAAAATTCCGGGGAAAGAGCAAATAGTTTTGCTATTTATCGGAGTGATATTATTGAATATTTTCAGGAAATCAATCAAGAATGTAAAAAACAACTAGATCAACTAAATCAATATTTTAACGAACATATTTTTGACATATCAGCGTCATCGCGTGAAAAAATCATCACGCGTGTGGAAATATTAAATCAGCTTATATCAGATATGGAATATATTAATAACCGAATAGTTCAAGCGATGCTTAGTTTAGAACCATCTGAAAAATTTTTTGGAGGTAAATGGTTAGAAAAATATAAATTAACAGAAGCCGATGTACCAAATTTTAAATTTCCCGGGTATAGTGTAACCGAGTTAAGAAAATCTGTCAGTGATGTCATTGATGAGTTTTTTCCTAAAATACTCGATGCATGGAGAAAATTAATTCCACCAGCAGTTGTTCTTAGATATGATAATGATCCACATGGCGGCGGAAGACACATATCTCCGGGAATCGTTAATATAACACCGACGGTCGCGGTCAATCTGGTTTGTGACGTAATCGATGGCAGCTATCAAATAGATCTCGGAAGATCAAATCAAGCTCAACAAGGATACATCCTGTACACGTTCACACCACAAGTTCCCCCTGGAAGTTTAATCGTGCAAGAACCAACTAATCCTGTGTATCTGTGGTGTCACAATAATATGTTAACACGAATCAATTTTAAACTCACAGACCACCTTAATCGCTTAATTGACATACGTGGAGAAGAACTTGTGATAAATCTGTATGTAAAGTCGTAAGACTTTATCGTAGATCTTTATGTAATGGAGGGTTTTTTACACACGAGGATTTCTTAACAGTTAGAAGAACATTTGTAACAGAGATCAGACTCAAATTCGATCAACTTAAAAAAAATAAATAAAAAATATTTTATTATTACTGGCACAAATTTGTGTTTGGTACAAATTAATCGGCCTAGGCAACTAAAAAAGCTGGTCGATGAAAGTAAAAATTAAAATTTCTATCACAAAAAAAAATAAGATTTATTAATTTTCCTGATTTTTATTATTTTTTTACTGAAATTGTACGAATTACTTGATTTTGACTACCAACTACCCCGTCAGAAACATAAAAATGCACGAATTACTTGATTTTGACTACCAACTACCCCCTCAGAAACATAAAAATGCACGAATTACTTGATTTTGACTACCAACTACCCCGTCAGAAATAAGAAATTTTATTTATTATAAATTAATTTTATTTATTAATAATATTATTTTTACTGAGATTTTTATTTTTTTTTACTAAAATACAACGAAATTGCTCAATTTTCCTGATTTTGACTACCAACTACCCCGTCAGAAATCAAGTAATTCGTGCATTTTTCTTTGATTTTGACTACCAACTACCCCGTCAGAATCAAGTAATTCGTGCATTTTTCTTGATTTTAGCAAAAAAAAATAAATCCTCAGTAAAAATAATATTATTAATAAATAAAATTAATTTATAATAAATAAAATTTATTAGGAACAATTTGACAAAGTTAGAATTTTCTTGATTTTGACTACCAACTACCCCGTCAGGATCAAGTAATTCGTGCATTTTTCTTGTATTTTGTAAAATAAATATCAATTTTTTCTTATTTCTGACGGGGTAGTTGGTAGTCAAAATCGCGTATTTGTGAAAAAATATTATTTTTCCCTGATTTTTATTTATTTTTTTTTCTGAAAATTTGATCATTTTACACCACACATGGTCAGCGTTGACATGGACCCCAGTTACCAAAACTTTCATTTTCATTATCACCAGTAACGAAGTTACTCTGGATCGTTTCACCAGTAACGAAGTTACTCTGGATCGTTTCACCAGTAACGAAGTTACTCTCTGACATAATTTTTCTTAATAGTCTTATGCGAGTACTAATCGTTTTCTTTGCCTCATACTCGTGGGATAATAACGATTTAATTCTTTCTACGGCGGCAGAGAGAGGAACGAACTCCTTCACATGATCATCTTCTACGGTAGCTAGCGACTGAAACATTGCCGCCTGAATCCGCTTCATGAGCCTGTATTCAGATGATAGTGTGTGTGTCCCCTGGGTTTTACGTTCTTGTAAAATCTCAAAGTCAGAAACTATTTTTTCAGGATTTAGTTCATCAGATATATTAATTCCATCTTTTTTCAATTTTTTAATAGCAACAATTACATCATTGATATTTTCATGGTTCATTATATAATATATAAATCTTTAAAATAAAAAAAAATATCCCTAGAACCCCTATCGAGTGTTTAGCGAGTTCGTCGGGATGTTTCAAGGACAGCACAACATATACAATGAATGAAGAGCTCCTATCGAGTGTATTAGCGAGCTCAGATTATGAATGAAGAGCCCCTATCGAGTGTATTAGCGAGCTCAGATTATGCATTGGACGGCACAAACATATAACTTAACTAAGGAAATGGATATATACAATGAAATGGTTATATACAATGAATGAAGAGCCCCTATCGAGTGTATTAGCGAGCTCAGATTATACATTGGACGGCACAAACATATAACTTAACTAAGGAAATGGATATATACAATGAAATGGATATATACAATGAAATGGTTATATACAATGAATGAAGAGCCCCTATCGAGTGTATTAGCGAGCTCAGATTATGAATGAAGAGCCCCTATCGAGTGTATTAGCGAGCTCAGATTATGCATGGACGGCACAAACATATAACTTAACTAAGGACAGTACAAACATGTACGCTCAGCAAAAATCCCACCCACAATAATTAATCCAGTGGGTGATACGAAAATATGTATCAACCACAAGTCAATATTGTGGTTGAATTTTGCTGAGCGGGGGGGTTTTGCGGTTCCCCCATTATTATAAAAATCGCAATTATGCGCGCACCACCGACAAATTGTCAGCCATGGGGGTTCGATCCTGGACCGCGAGCGTCACAGTCCAATACCATATTGATTGAGCTATCAAACCTTGTTACGAACATGTGTTTCGGAAGTTAATATATAGTTAAGCTATATAGCTAAGGAACCAATATTTACACTAAAACAGCGGTTTCTGAATAATAACAGTTTCTGTATTTATAACAACAGTTTCTGAATAATAACAGTTTCTGAATAATAACAGTTTCTGTATTTATAACAACAGTTTCTGAATAATAACAGTTTCTGAATATAAAACAGCGGTTTCTGAATAACAACAGTTTCTGAATATAAAACAGCGTTTTTCCTAAGCAGACTGCGAATCAATAATAACAGTGGCATGAACACACACCTGCAGGTCGATTACCATGACAACGGTTTCTGTTCCCACACACAGCTTCCTACGGATCAATAACATTGTCATGATCTCTCGTAATGTTGTATGATGGGGAAATATTTAAAAAACATAAATAATACTTCTACGAGTAATTAATTACGATGTAATTAATTACGATGTAATTAGTTAAACTGACTAATTACTATCATAAAAAATCAAAAATCTACGAAGAAAACTATATATTACAAAGTAATCTCCCTTTTATATAATCAAAATTCAGTAGTGTATGGAGGACCTACTGTGACATAAATTAAAAAAATTAATTCAATGTGGTGATGATAGTTATTGATACTGAAAGGTAATTTTCTGTTTATATTTTTTCGAGAAAGCGGTTTTATATATATTTTCTGCCACTCTTTGTACTGATTGTGGGTGAATATCAAAATATTTCGCAGCAGAAGATATTGAACGAAATATAACTTTTTCGCCAGTTTCTATGTTTGTGGAAATTACCGCCCTCTTTCCGATTGTCTTACATCTTCCTGTATTACCACATGCAGAGTTCACGCTTCGAGTGACAACACGAAGGTTGTGTAGGGAGTTATTTTGAGTATCCCCGTCAATATGATCAATAACAAGACCGTCATTGATCATCCCATTATGACATTCATACGTAAATCTATGACATAGATAATGTTTTCTCTCCCCAGCAGTAAACCTTAGATAACCATGATTATTAATACAACCAACTTGTCTCTTCAACTTGCAGTGTCTGATGATACCATTAATATTTGATTCATAGTTTGTTATGACAGGATGTGGGACAAATTTATTTTGCTCCATTATAATAATATTATTCGTTTAAATCATTGTTTGTCTGAAATCTTGATATATAATCCTCCACGGATTTTATAGCGTTTTCACCGCTATTATTTTTTTTGTCATAATATCTTTTAAGTTCTCTGAACCGTTTTCCGCCGCACTTTCCACATAATTCTATTTTTCCTCGCACTCCAATACCACACCGCAGACATGATATTGGTCCTAGACTTCCTCGTCGTATGTTTTGTGAGTGCATCCAACAAAATTCCTTTCTGCAGGATTTGTTGCATCGATTTACTGAGCCGATCATCAACCATCTGCATTGAGACATTGTATATATATATATAATTTTCTTTATTTAAATATTTGTTTTAATTATATGAACGAGTTTGAGAGATTATCCCAAACTAGGCCTGTTAAATATAAATTCAACCTTGACAGATTATCTTCTGACTTGCCAGTGCGAGATTTGGTTGATCCGAAAAATAAAAGTTTGATCTCGAAAATTCACGACGCCAAGAAAGAATTTTACACGGATGGTGCATCTCATACATGGTCAACGTTCAAGATCATACGCCTTGACGGAGTCAAGAAAGCTGACAAAGTCAGTGTCGACAAAGTCACGGACGCCACAATGAACGACAAGCGAGCGGCAACTATCATTAACTACATCGCTGAATACGAGGGCAATCAAAAATATTTCTTCAGAGTAAAATTTATTGTATTAACAGAAACAGGTAGTTGGATTATCCGTGACAAATATGATCCTGTCCTTGGTAATAATAAAACTGTCATATTAAGTAAAAATTCCAGACCGGGTCTACTGACGGGTATTGACAAACCGTATTATGAGCGAGCATATCCTGTAACAGCGGTTATTTATGGAATCTATGAGATAAATAAAAAACCCAACGTTGATAAACTAGCGCCGATGAAATTTTCAAGGTTAAATTGTGTAGCCGAACGAGTAATAGAACACTTTACAAACGCGATGCGTGGAAATGGATTAACTGATTTAAGGCGTGAAAAAATAAACTCGTGGGCAGATTCAGTTAAGGATACCGGTGCTACAATAAAAGATGTTGCTGAGTTAGGAAAAATATTAAAATTTCCAATAACCGTAGCGACAATAACGAAATATAAATCGAAGGGAGCTCCAATAAATATTATCGATCATAACGCGCACGCATGGACTAACGCAGTAACAATATTTCCACGTGATCGAACTGTTAGATTTTACCCCACAGATAGTATGTTTGATTTTATCAACGAAATAAGTAAAACCGATCCTGTATCGGTATGGTTATTTAAAAGTAATGAAGAAGGTGAATTTGATCAGTTTGTCAAACCAAACGGTGAAATATATCGCACAGAATCCCTCCATGACGAGATGAAAAATCTCGCGACGTTTTTACAGTGCAAGCACGCAGAAAATACTGACAAATTACTAACTAATTGTTTTACCGTTCCATCTGTTGCGGCTCATTTCGCCAGAGAACGAAATTCATGGAAACCAACACGATTTGATTTACTCGAGGACGTACGAGCAAGTTGCGTCGAATATGGACATGGCGGATTATGGAATACCAAATACAATTACAATGATGTTATTTCGGTTGATATGGTTGCATGTTATCCAGGAAGTTTTCTGGGATACGGAGATTGTTCTGTGTACTTTGAAAGATTTGGTCACCCTACAAACGAGATGACGCGAGTGGCAATTAATGGACCATTACCTGATTTTGATCTGACTGGATTCGCCTGTATTGAATCATTCGAGTTTAACGAAAATCTTCACAAGATTTGTTATGTTTGGTTTGGCAGACATTTTTGTGAAAAACGTTGGGCACCTATAGTTTTGTTACGATATATGCTAGATTGTGCGATACTGACATCGTTGGTGGTCAGTGAGGCAATTATATCATATCATGCACAGACCAAAGTTTGGTTGCCCATGTCAGATTCTGAAGTTATTAGCGAGTTTAAGGAAAAATGTCCTGATGTTTCCGAAGATGATATTCCTAATAAACTCAAAACCGCAAAAGATCTCGGTAGAAAAATTATAGGTAAATTTACTCAAGGTGGTGCATATGATTATAAAAGACATCACGCACGATTAATTTTAGATGATGCCGAGTACGATTTTATAATCGCTGACACAACAGCGAAAAATATATTTGTAAATCGAGAAGGTGTTTATTTATCCGACGGAACAAAATTAGGTACGATCGTTAGTTACATAAATGATGTATCCCCGCAATATACTCATCTAAGATCTTCCATGTTGGCTTATGTTTCTATAAATTTATTATCGATGATTAATAGATTTCCTGAGACCGCAGTCAGAGTCGCAACCGATTCGTTTTATATTTCAAGTAAATATTTAGAACCTGTTATGAAATTTACAAGTAATGATGAACGATGGGGTTCGTGGAGAATAAAAAAGGAACTATTACACAATTACACAGAATCAGCAGATGTTCCAATGAGAGATTTTTATCGTAGGGGTAATAAAATATCAGAAATGTCGAAAGCACCATCGTTGAGTGATCCAATAACCAGATATAAGACAGTATATCTCAATGGACCTGGTGGATGCGGCAAAACAACTCGAACGATTAATGTTTTTAGAAATTCAGATATAATCGTGCTGACACCCACACATAGACTCGCACGTGAGATGAAACAGCGGCAAGTACAATCGTGTACGTATCATAGTTTCTTTCGGTGGCGCGGAGATACATGGACTCCTGAATGGATGGGAGAAAAATATATACCTAAAATAATTATTTGGGATGAGATATGCACGGTCTCATTGGATACATTAAAAACGTTTCTTGATTGGTTGTTGACGAAAAATACCGCTATAATAATGTGTGGCGATCATGGTCAACCGCCGCCTTTTGTTGGACCATCTCCACATGATTGGTTAAAAAATTTCGTTGATTATTATGAAGAAATAGATGATGATCATACAGCTCTTGATGCAAATTTGAGGGAGTTTAAAAAATTAATCAGATTACAATCAAACAAAATTCAGTATGAAATAATACGTGGAGTGATCTTAGAGACATCAATGAGTGATTTTTTGAAATTATGGAGACCCACCGATTTGATCGTAGCAAGTAGAAAAATAATCAGAGACGCTTTACAACAACAGTTATTTCAACTACATAAAGAAAAACACTCAGAATTACCCGTACCGTTGTGTTATAGACCATCATATACACGAAAACAGAATATTAATGTTGATATTCCAGGACCCTTGACAGAGTCAAGGAAACAGAATCTCGTATTAAATGATATTGTCGCCGTTGATATCAGTGTGGTCGAAGATGCAATACACGCTGACAAATCTCCATGGGTGTTGGGATACGCTATGACAATCCACTCGTCTCAGGGATTAACTATTTCTGATACACGAGTCTGGATTGTAGACGATCGCATCGAGTGGTCAAATTTAGTTTATTTAGCGGTATCGAGGGTCAGAAATATATCTCAATTACATAGAATCATAATTCCTGAAATCGTTGATAAATTTAACATCATCGATGACGATATAATAAGAAAAAAATTAATCGGATACAAACAATCTGATAAAAAAAATAAACGTGACTTTGATCTTGATGTTGAATTTATTATTGAGTTAAAACAGCAGGAGAATAATCATTGCACCAGTTGTAATTGTATAATGTTATGGCGATATTCGAGTAATGATTCAAGACAATTTACCGTAGATAGAAAAGATAATAGTCGCGGTCATACACGAGAAAATACCATGTTAACCTGTCTTGAGTGTAATCGACGTAGAGGCGCTAGTGCTAGTTAAGTGATCGAAATCACTGAAGTGATCGCGGTGGTAGTTGTGTATCCGCGGGAATTATTTGTAGTTGTTCACGTGTAAATCCACGTTGAGGAGCGGCCGAATCTAATCTGTAGATTGCAGGTCTGGAAACGCCTGCGTTTCTCCCAGTGGATCTTGTCACGGTAGATATTTTGTGTGTGGTAACACTCCAAATAGGATCAGTCGCTCTCGCTTTACCACCTTCAAGTTCACCAGGCTCATATAAATATCTGACTGTGACATCACCTAATATTTTTTGTTTTCCAACATCTTTTCGTTGTGTTGGTATATTTTTTTTTGTGAACGCGCTAATGGGTTTCATGTTGGTTGTTCGTGTAATCTCATTATTTAATGCAGCTATCACGCCTGGTAATCTTGCCACCCATTCGCGAGATCTTTTATCCTGAATAAATTCCCTCGCGTATTGATATCCAAATAACCGCTCAGCAAGTGTTCGATTAAATCGCTCAACAATTGCTTGATCACGATGAATTGCAGTATGACCTCGTCGTATTTTGGTATTATGTCGTTTCATCAGTGATGATACTGGACCAAGAAATTCCTTACCAGGATCAACCTGTAGTAGCTGTGGCCATCGCAGACCACCTTGTGGTCCGAGTCCTCGTTGATAAATTCGTTCAAACGCATCGGCTACTTCAGATGATGTTTTCGCTGATAGCGGCTCTGCTTCTTTATATCTACTTGCAACATCAACTACGGTTAACGCGTACTTGTACGTTTTTCCACGCACAGTATCATGCGGTAAAAACAGAATATCAGCTTGATGAACTTCATTAGGAACACTGACATCGAAATACGCGTACTGAATTTGTTTAGGACGTGGTAGATAAATTTGCCATATTGCCTGCCTGGACAACCACGCTTTAGCAGTAGAATGTTTAACCGCTGCTGCATCAGCGAGTTTACCAATTGCTGCTTTGCCTCTCCAGTATCCTCTTGGTGAATAATAAATCGATTCCATTATTAATTACCAGCTCCAAGCGCTAATTTACCTTTCATCGAGGATCTTACTAACCAATTAGCTAATGATTCTCTAATATTTTTATTTTTTATAGAATTTAATGCATGAATTAATTTTACATCTGCAATATGCCTATGTTGTAGATTTTGACTTTTATAAGCTACATCATGAGCATGACAAGCTCGATCAATAGCGTTTATTGGTTCCTCGCCTGGTTTTGGTTGATCTTGATTATCGAGCCTGATATCGAGTCGAGTACCAGGACCGCAATAATTATATCCTGGTAAATGTTTTTCTCCACTGTATTTAGCCCATGGAGCACCTGGAAACTTTGACATCAAATTAGCAATATCACCACCCCGCTTATTAGGTAAAAACGAAAATTTCTTTCTACCGCATATAGAACATTTTCCACCATACGCTATTTTTTTGTTTTTTGTTATAACCGTAGCTAAATCAGTAGTTGGAGTTTTAACTTTACAGCGTAAACAATATAAATTCATGTTATAATATATATGGATATAATTGATTTCTCAGCAACTCGGCAGCGAGAGCCAGTTAAGCATCATCCTGCGCTACCGAATTCCATCAGAATGATTATCATAGGACCATCTGGATCGGGTAAGACGCAATTATTACTTAATCTGATAATGAGATGGTTGAAATGGGATAAATTATATTTAGTAGCACCATCCGTTGATGATCAACGATGTTATGATGTACTTAAAGATTTCAATGAAAACGCACGATTACTGGATGAAGATAATGATGTTATAGAGTTTATAACCGATATTGATGAAGCACCATCCGTAGATTCCATAGACGGATTTATTAATAATTTAGTTGTATACGACGATGTGATGCTAGATAAACAATCAAATCCAGCCAGAATATTTTCCCGAGGTAGACACAAAAATACAGACGTGATCTATGTTACTCAACGATATACACAAATTCCGAAGGTGATCAGAGACAACTGCAACATTTTAGTTGTGTTTAATGGCGTAGACACACACACGTTGCGAAATATTCATCAAACTTGGTGTGGTGGTGACATGGATATAATTAAATTCAAAAATTTCTTCTCACGAGTGCAAGCTACTCCGCATGGATTTATAACAATAAATTTACATGATCCAAGAACAAGATATCGTGTGGGTCTTGATAAAATATTTGGGTAACAGGGGTGATGATAAAATTAAATTTAATTAAACAGATATCATTAATATAATGAACAACTGTGCGTGGCTGCGTCAAGGAACCACTAACAAATGTAATAAAAAATGCCGTGGAGAATATTGCAAGAAACATAATTATCTTATAAAGAAAAATCTTCATGCTGGTCCACGAAGTTGTGTTGGTTGTAACAACGGCGTTAGAGGATTATATCAGATTTGCAAAAATTGCGGTGGAGATCGATACAGAAGTTTGATGAACTATTACAGAAAAAGAAAGAACATAAATCCAAAAATAGAAAAACCACCATCAGAACTTGAATATTACTTGAAACATAGAACAAATTCCGAAGATTCAGATGAAAATGAAACAGATGAGGAAAAACGACAGCGAGAACGCGTTGAAAAATATTCATCAAACTTTGTATGGTGGTAAATTAATAGCAGCAGAGAGGGTACCTACCAACGTTGGTCGTCAAAAAAATAAACAAGAATAAATAAACACGTAGAGTACTTTATTTTTTCAGCTACTATTTCGAACTGAGGTTTTATTAGTACAATCGTCCATTACAGAAATAAAACATCTCAAGGAAAAGTTCATTTGTAAAATCTTGACCTTTCTACGAGATGATTTTATTTGTTTGTTTTATTTGTTTTGTCGGAATTCTATGGTCTGTTCACCCTCTCTGCTGCTTGCCTAATTAGGACAAATGTGTACCGTCATAGCAGAAGAGATCATTTTTCACTAAATGGTATAGCTGGTTTTTGTAATTCGAAAACACAGGACTGAAGGACATAAGCTCCTATAATTGTTCATACATGTATTAACTTTGTTTACCACCTACAGGGTCTTGATGTTATACCAGTATACACCTGGGAGAATATCAGAACATATTACTTCAATATGAAGGGTGAGTGTAATAAGTCTTAACATTTTTATTCTAACGTCCACAATGCTGTCCTTTGATTCCCTTTTTGTAAAGCCATTACATTCCAGGCGATTCAAAAGTGAGCTAGGTGAAGGGCTGCGTAATAGAAATGTCTCAGTTGTTTTGTCTCATTGGATCTACTAGATACCTCTCTTTCCGTGCCTCTTGATTTTCCTCGAATCCATTAAAAGATTCAGTCTAAATGAACCTTTTTGTTGTTAGCCTTCCAGATGTGGATGTGCTTATGTGTGTGTGAAGAACCACCCACCAGATCAATAGTCTTGTTGTCGGTTTGGCCTCAATAATTCTCTTATGTCTCTTTACCAGAACACGAATATAACAAATACATACACTAGATTTTCATCTACCCCGTCATTTTATGGCAACGTCAGGTACCCTGTCCCCTACACAGTCGCCTCAGGTACACCTCCCTCATTTGCTTTTTCTTTTAAAACTCAAAGCTCGTTTGAGAGCTGCAAACGAGTGAGAGAAGATAGATCAAAATGGATGCATAAGTGTGAATTGTCAAGACATATAAGGTGCATCATTATATAGTGATACACCGAGTCAACTGGACAAGGGAAAATTGTACGCATGGTTTATAAAACTAGGTTACTTCCATTGCATATTCGGTCAGTTATGTAGTCTAATGCGTATATTAGGTTTGGTGGACATAGTTTATCGAAACATCACAAGAACATAGAGAGCGGGCATCAGGTTTATGAAATATGGATGTAATTTCACCTCCTTTAAGAAAAACCAAAACAGCTGAAGTAAGAAGTGCACAGAATGGTTTGCATTTCTTTTTTGAATAGTAGAATAAATCAAGACACATACAATCCTTGTTTAGAGATCAAGCGTTATTTGGACACGTTTATACATGTATTTCCTTTTGGTCCCTACATTTTAGTCTCTCTACATGGTTTTCTACTGTGAAACATTTTGCCTTGGCAACTCAAAAACTTGATTTATGTGTTAAGCAATATCATCTATGTAAGTGCAGACTGGAGGCTGTAACCTATTTGTATGATATAAATGTAACCACGTGGTCTATCCGAACAAAGCGTGCTCAAATGTCACTAAACTTTTTTTTTTTTTTGGGGGGGGGAGGGTTAGCAGACAGATGCCCCCCACCCTCAAAAATTTAAAAGTGTTGTTACAGGTTTTGTATCCCCAAAAGGTATATTTTATATATTTTATTATAGAATTTTGATTAAAAAAATTCAAATTTAGATTTTTATGGGGTCTTATATCCCTAGTGTGATCTGCAGGGTTGTTCATCCGACTCTGGGTTTCAGTCCCCAGTGTCGGAATTCCTTCCCTTGTTTGTTTGATGACCTTTGCCAGAGATCGTCTTAGTTTCGTGTATGCTATATGTGTTTGCTATATTGTGGGTGTGCTATATATTTATATGTTGAGACAACATACATAATCAAATTGTTGCCAAGTTGTCTTATCATATTATTATAGTTTTAGTTATTTGGACATTTTTTTCTCCAAATTGTTGAGGTTGCTTAGATTTTAAATAGTTTTAAATAACAAAGACAGTAGGAATTTTGTCGAGAAAACGGTGTAATATATAGTTTAAAAAAAGAAATATATTGTTTTAGATAAGTGATCATTATGTGTCGTTTTCTCACTATTTCTTAAGTATTTCAGATGACACCAAAATGTACAAATCTAGCCACCATATAGAGAGGTGTATTTCTTATGTGAAATCATGGATGACATGTAACAAGCTGCAGATGAATGATGATAAAACTGAGGCATTCTGATCACAACAAAAAGACTTTCTCATTCACATCCTTTACCTCAAACAATAAATATCAGCAACACCAACATTAAATTCACACAATCAGTACGAAACCTAGGTGTTACTCGGGACAGTACTCTCACATTGCACCAACATGTCATGACTATATGCAAGGCTGCAAATCTTGAGCAGAAACGCATTAGTTCCATTCGCAAATATCTTTCATTTGATGCCACTGAACACTTGTGTGTTCATTAGTACTTTCAAGACTGGACTATTGTAACTTAATTATGTCTGGTTCATCTCAATATCCAGAAACTTCAAAAAGTTGAAAACACAGCTGCTCGGATCATACTTAGTGTACCACGATCAGAGCACACGTTCTCGCTGCTCTGTACCATACACTGGCTATCCATTCGATCCAGAATTAAACACAAAATTTGTTATCTGTGTTACGTTTCACTGACGGACTCCAGTCCAACATACCTATCCGACCTCACCCATGTCTACACACCAGCAAGATACTTACGCTCCTCTTCTGACAATCGTATACTCATTATTCCCACTATGAAAACAAAGACATATGGACAGCGTTCTTTTGCATACTAGGGCCCAGCAACGTGGAATGAATTGCCCACTGAACTTAGACACAAAGACACGGTGATCCCATTCAAGAATGCTCTCAGAACGCACTTATTTCTACTGCAGGAACAAACTTAAAGACATAATAATGTTTCCTACCTTAAATATTGTCAGCATGTTATTTATGTTTTCTAATTTCATGGTGTTTGTTTTTGTAATCATATCATTACATATGTTTTTTTATGTTATAGGTGTTGTCTAATGTTGCAACGCGCCTATAGCCTCTAAAGATTAGGCGCTCTACAAATTCCTCATTATTATTATTATTATTATTATTATACCTGAGTAAGGATCCACATTTTTCTGTATTTGTTAATTTTCCTCCTTTTGCAGAATTTAACCTTCTCCTTTATTTATGAAAGGTTATACAATTTCCAAAAGTATTTTTTTTGTGTATAAAATGGTGTTAGTCCTACATGTAAGTATGGGGAGGTTCTCATTTATTGTAAGTTTTTACCCTTTGTTTTTTGTTCTGTCTGTCCATTTCCACGACATGGATTTTTCTGTTGCTCTTTTGCAGGCCTGTTGACTTCGTGTAGCGCTTTGTGACATAGTCCTGCGACGTCTGTGCAACTTACTTCACCCATATGGTGGTTCCATGTTGCCCTTAATCGATCTTATATATTGGAGAAAAAAATTAATTTACAGTTCTGTAGTTTTGTATTTGAGTTTGATATTTTGATGCTATGAGGTGAGATATAGTGGCCGTGTTCCGGCTCGCTTTTGCGTTACTCGCCCCTAACGGGCGGTATTACCGAAAATCCTCCCCATCTACCCCTCCGTATCGAAGCTTCACAATTTTTTATTTAAAAAGTCATTTCGACAAAAACGTTTGTAATAGCATCTATTATTTGATAATTTGTATCACCTGGCCACAGGAAAGCATTGTTGTTATTATATAAACAATTATTTTTTAAACCACTTTTTTCGTAATCCAGATCTATATATAATATATTTTTCTATGGTATTTTTATTTTATAAATGCTAATTCCCATAATTAGTAGTATCATATTGTATTTTGTTTTATCACGTTGGGCAATCGTATGTAGTTTGGTAAAATTTACTGTTTATATAGAGTGCATTTTGCCCCGGATGGTTGCCTCTCCAGTTGCCTATTTTAAAAATTTCTTTCTTGGCGTGGTTTACTTTTGAACCAGACGTTTTTTCCAATTTTTCTAATTCTTCTTCTAGGTGTTTCTAAGAGTTTCCCTCTCTTATAAAGTTCGTACTATCGTCGGCATGTTGGAGCATTTTAAATTCTTTTTAATTTGGTAATTGTATGCCTTGTATAATACGTATAATAGCATTGATAGTGGGTACCCTTGCCTCACTGATCGTGGGATATCGAATTCTTTCGTGCATTTTCCATTTACCAGAGCACACGAGGTTGTTCCTGTTTATAGGCTTTCGGTCCATTTTTGGAAGTTCAGTCCAAAGCCATTTCTTTCGTAGATTCTGTATGCAGTTTTGTTCTAATCGATCGAAAGCTTTTTCCTGGTCGAAGCGTACCGTAACACCCTACGTGCATGTTTCATTTATGTAATCTATTATTGTTTTAATATTTAAAAAGTTGCTTTGAATATTTCGCCCTTTTCCCCCACAATTTTTAATTTTCATTAATTATTTTATTTATCCCACCCATTACCCTATTTGTTAAAATCTTACTCAAAATTTTGTAATCGGTATTCAAAAGTGATATTGGTCTCCAGTTTTTAATGTCATCATTGTCACCTTTCCCTTTGTAAATAGTAATAATGGTTCCTCATGGATTTTGATATTTGTTTCTTACTTAAAAATATGTTATTGTATGTATCATTCAAGATCGGCGTTAATTCACCGTGGCATGTTTGGTAAAATTCCACGGTGTGTCCATCTTTCCCTGGCGATTTTCTTTTCGTAAGTGTAGCAACGTTTTCTTTAATCTCTTCATCTGAGATGACATCATCACAAAGGTCTCTGTGTTCTGCTCACAGTCAACATTATTTCTAGATAGTTGTCTATTATATTGGGATCTATATTGTGTGTGGTTTATAACTATTTGTACTTTAGATAAATACTATTTAAAATTTCTTCTTTTGCCGTATGAGTTGCATTGTTTAGTTTTATTTTATTTAATAGTTTTTCACCCCCTTTCCTAAATAATTCCCGTTTATATAATCTGTTCGCCTTTTTATAGATTTCTGTGAATTTTCCAGCCCTTATTATTCTGTCCTGATTTTCATCTTCTTCGATGATTTCTATTTTATTTATAAGTTGCTTTTTTCTTCTTCATCTCTTCTCTTACTTAAGAATAGTTTAGTTTCATCTTTATCCTTTTTTTTCTTTTCCGCCCTCCTGTTCAAATATTCAACAGATTTTCTTTTTATTATATCTTTTAGTGCATCCCACTCATTTATTATGTTAATGGTTTCTTCATTTTTAAAAGCTTCATTCTCGTTTTTATTATGTCTATATATTGTTGTTTAATGTCCATTGTCCTGAGTCCCATTTACCTCTTTTAATTTTAAGTCCAACGTAACCATTTTGTGGTCGGATAATTTCATGTCTGTGATGGCTGCATTTATATATGTGAAAGGATCATAATAATTACCATAAAGTCTATCAAGTCCACTTTAATCTTCATGTTTATAGTCGAAAGTAAATTCCCTTTTCAAAATGTTGAGTTTTTATATATATGTCATGTAGTTTATGTTTATTTATTAGATTTATAATTTCTCTCTTATATATCCTGTCACTTGTTGTTAGATCAGACGTTCTGTCGATTTCATCCCCTACCCAGTTAAAATCGCCTCCTATAATTACGTTTTCCATTGAAAATTCTTATAGATACTTAAATAAATTATCAATAAAATTGAATTTCTTACTTTTATTTGCTGGCATATATCCATTTATTATGCGCCAGTTTTGTATTTTTACGTGTAGAAGGCGTCTCTTAAAAAAACACTCCCTCATCAAACCTTTCCCAACATGCTCCCTGTTTATTTTGCATAATTGTTGCAACCCCCCCCCCCCCGTGTCATTATTTATGAACTCGTTGCATATAACTATTGCATTTAGTTTTTCCTCTATTAAGTATTTGAGTTCCGGCGTAATTCCATTATGTTTTTCTTGTATCAAAATTACATCAAAGTTTGTTTCTTTGGTTATTTTGTCTGCTTTCGCTTTGTTTATTCCATTACTATTAATTGTAGAGATTCGGAAGTTTATTCCTTCAATTTATTTTGCTTCACTCCAGGTGCCGCATCACGTTTATTTATAACATTCTTTTTGGTTAAAATGTTATTCAAATTTATAATATACTATTTTATATTTGTGTGGGGCTATGGGTAGATCCCAGAGACTCGTTTAGCTGACTATTATCTCTTCGTGTGAGGTTCTGGGTAATTTCCAGAGCTTCATTTGACTGGCCAATATCCGTTTTATTTTTAATTCATTTTCGTCTCCGTTATTCGTTTCTGTGTCCGTGTCTATTATAATGTCCATGTTCGTGTCTTGGTCGTTTTCTGTCTTCTCTGACTCTTCTTTTTTCTTATTGTTTTTGATTTGATTGTTGGCTTTACCAGTGGGATTATGGTTTGTATAGTTAGATTTTGTCTATGGTCGTCAAGGTTCAACTCCCCTTCAGGGGACGAGCTGTGAGATAACGTCCCATATTTTCGTTTTATCTGGGCCGGTGTTGAAGTCAGGGGTTGGATCCCCAGTAGATTTACCGGTCCTACCTCCTCTAGCTTTTTCTCATTCTCTTGGTCATTTTCGTCCTCGTCCTCTACATGTAGGAGGCTATACGGGTTAGATTCCCGTGTTTTTCCTACGTATTCTACGGGCGCTGGGTGACATGTTTTCTTGGGGTCACGAAATCTTCCCACTCCAAGTCTTTGGCACTTGTTGTATTGATTGTTGGTGCTGTATTTTCATTCACCGAAGGTGTATTTGTTATATTTTCTTTGGATTGATTAGGATTCTTTTCAGTTTCGATCTAATTTTGGGTCTCTATATCTAGTTATTTTGCCCTTTCATCATCAATTCGGTTGTTATTTGTCACGGCTGCACGTGCGTATGTCTTTTGTGCGCCTGGGTTCTTGCAATTTCAGGTGCATGCCCCACCATTCTACATCTTGTGCACGCTCTTTTCTGCTCACAGCCTCTATACCATGACTGTACAGCAAATAAAAATGGTTGGTGTTTTTACTGCATCTTGCTTGGCCATCCTGATAATTCTGATTCCAGTTTTCATTTCCTGATAACTCCGTACTCTCGCTAATAGCATGTCTGAACCATCCCCTTTCTCTATTATTGTCTCCAAGTACTGTTCTAATCTTGCATCTCAGTATGTTTTCTTTGTACCTATATCTATGTTTGCTGTTTAAGGATAGTTACAGTATCTGTATAATGTAAAGCCACTTAACAAGCTAAAACAAGGAAGAGCGGTCTGGTTAGTTCTGTGCACCTGACTTGACTAAGGGAACCATATCGAGGGGTAGAATATACTACTGTAACGTGATAAGTTCAGAAATAAATCCATAATACAAACTTCATAGTTACATGTTTATTTACAATTTACATTATATACACTCCTACACCATAGTGTTGCATTACACATGAACGATCCCTAATTCTCTCTAGAATTATAACCTCACTATCTAATTAGGGGGATAAAATCCCTTTTAATCCTTCCTCACTGAAAGCCAAAAAGCTTTCCAGCCTGGGAGTCTAATTAAAACCCCAGTCTAGTTTAAACCTGATGTTTGACACATGAAAGCAGATAAAGGTCTTCTCTAACCCTAGCGTTATTGACCTCAGCAAGACGGTCTTCTTGTAATTGATAGTCCCTAAACCATTGCTACCGTGAAAACACAACTGCTCCATTCAATAAGGCTTCACGCTCCCCAATGTCATCAGGATATGATTATGCAGAATATACCTCGACTTCGTATGCAGATCCATTGTAAAAATGCAAGAATGAACAAAAGGGGTCAAAACATAATTATATATAAATATATATATATATATATATATATATATATATATATATATATATATATATATATATATATATATATATATATATATATATATATATATATATATATATATATATATATATATATATATATATATATCACGAAATTAAATGACCTGGATGGTTTATTATATATTATAAAAGTGGAAGTAGAGAGAGTACATCGTCACACTTTTAATTTCTTTAACTTGCCATTTGATTTCTTGTCATACAAGAGTTTCTGTGTATTGCTATATCATACATCAGCGGTGTTGTAATGAATGATATGTAACTATACCGTAAAATGTCATTGATAAGCGCTATCAGAATAGTCATTAGTGAGCGATGAAAAAGAGCGGTACGATCGGATTATTGTTACAATAAGTATTATAGTACAACAAGTATCAGGAAGTCGGACGCACACTTTCTGCCGATTATAAGACATTATATTCATTTGAAGCGTGCTAATCAACAGAAAGGTTTGCAAATTGCTTGACAAATACGTCCCTAGAATCATGGCATGTCGCTCTACTTTGGGAAATATATATATCTTTGATATTGTTAGCATATCTTGTTTAACAAAAACACATGGATAAGCAAAGACATAAAGATATCAGTAAATCAAATTAATTAATCATTGATTAATCATTAATTAATTGATTGTCAATTAGAACATTTAGAATCACATACAGGAATTAAACATTTTATGTATAAGTTATCGATTGACTTACACAAATACATAAAGATAACAAGATTAATAAAGCCGATGCATTCGGTTTTGGTAAAGCTTCTTTATATTCTACACAACACCATTTTAAAACATTTTATTACCGCATCATGCAAATAAAAAATAAACACGTTCTAACGGGGTTCGCAGGCTTACTATTATAACGCTGGCACAGACAGGAGTTATTCCTATGACCTTTTTGCCCGATTTCTTAACCTGGAGTGAACTTCCTTGTTCAGAGTAGAAATTTTAACAAAAAATGCAGATACTCAGAAGAAATCATATCAGAGTCTTGTGTGTGCAGTAATGCACCTTAGAATCGACATTGTTAACAAACTGTGGTCAACAAGCCTGGCTGGAACATCGCTACTATTTTCAGGGGGATATATCAATATAATTGACAGTGCTTGAATTAACAAACACAAATATTATTTTAACTGAATATTCTGAAATAATATCTGAGGCAAAAGTTTTCATAAAAGGTATTTATGATCAATTTCAAAGATGATGTCAAAGGGACAAATGCTTGAAGAAACGTAATTCATTGTTGGGTGACATTAACGCAAGTTTCCAAATAACTTTAGTTGAACGTTTTCAAAGTTTGAAAACAAATGTATTGCTTTTTGTGTTTTCAAAAATGGTGCAAATAAAACTTTCATGTGTCTTATTAATGTTTTATTAAATGTAAGTCCTCAAACTTATCAAGTCAAATTGCACCCAATTATCACTTCATAATATCATCATTTTTATCGATGTTTGTTCATATCCGAGTCTACGATAATGTGTCCTCCTGTATGCAATCATTGCTTACAATTCCTAATCTGAAATGATTTTCGCAAGTGAATATATTTTTTCCCTATGTGAATCCATTAATATATACTCAACCGGTTACTTGACTCGAGATCAAGCGATAATGATGACGGAATGGTGTATACTCCCCTCACACACACACACACACACACACGCACACACATATATATATATATATATATATATATATATATATATATATATATATATATATATATATATATATATATATAGTGATTATATAGTTTGAATATCTTTTTGTCCAAGAAAATGCTGCCGGATAGGTCCCTTGAAAGCCTGTAAAATTGTTATTGTTTATGTACCTTCGACATGATCAACTATCTTGAAATATTATAGTCAATAAGCCACACTGGATAATATCTGTCTTCTCCTGGCGCAACATCAACCGGATGTATCGTATAATTTTATGAAAGTCAAGAAAAAGCTCCGTTATGTACCGGAATATGATTTTTTAAAATTATAGTTTATTGCTCACGTATCATTTATCGCAGTTATTTTCTTCTTGATAACTACGTGCTCTGACTTTAAGTCATCATCTAGATCATTTCTTTGTCAGCCGATACGACATTCCTGCTGGAGAGGACTAATTTCATTTCAAAACGCTGATATCACACTAAATTTAATGACAATAGCCATCGTCGTGTACAATTTGTTTTATGAGTCGGTATTATATTTTCATCATCTTCTTTCTTCAATAATGTAGAAAACGTCATCATGGCTATGGATGCAATATATATATATATATATACATATATATATATATATATATATATATATATATATATATATATATATATATATATATATATATATATATATATATATATATATATATATATATATATATAATGCTTGAAATTAAATGTCCTTGTTTCGGATAGTTTCTTGAACAGAACACTGTGATTGCTTCGTAAAAGAAGCGCTTCTAGCAGCGCAGCATGTGGGAATCTTGCAATAAATATTAATTGATCATGCCTATATTTCGTGACTTTATGAAGGGTAAATCCTTAAAACTGTAACATGTTATATGAAGATACGCGTACAGAAAATCCGCTATATATCACCATCAGATTGAAGGAACTGGTCAGGCGATGTAAACTGGTTAGTCATTCCTGTAAAAACGTTGCATGTGACGTAGAAAACAATCGAGTAAAGTTTTGTCGCTACATGCGATATGTAATGTTGGCAGAGACCGTTGTCTGTGCCTGGGCTTAGGCACAGACTCAAGTGAGTCCATCAATGCTGAACAACACAGGTCCATGTCCGGATAGAACCTATCTGCAATAGTAATAATAATAATAATAATAATGATGGTATTGACAAACGTCTTGAGAACTAAAATACAAAGGTGTCTCCAAATATGTTCACATGGGCTCGTATCGTTGCTTATAGTCCACTTGTCATACTTGTACTATATAATAAAAACCAGGGAGGACACATGTCTTTATGTATATTACAAAATCAAATCATAATTGCCACTCTTTTTCCATTGGTTATATGTGATTACATAGGAATATATGTTTTAATTCATATATGCAATCCTATCCTATTTTAATACTTACCTTTGTTTGAGTGTGATAATGTGTCTGTATAACCAGTACGTGCGTATAAAAATGTTTGATGGCATTTATGCGTGACTGTATGAATGTTGAGATGAACGGCAAAATAATAGAACATTTTCACCTCTCCCTTCGTTTTCATTGTCTAATGTAGTGGGCATGTGATAGTCAGAAAAATGTGTGCCTTGAACGTTTTCTTAGTGTATGTATTTAACAGCTGTATCATCTCAAGATGACTCCGGCGGTTTTGTTACAATTTAAATGCTTTCCACACGTTTTTGTTCCCTGTGTGTGCAGATACATCATTGTTAATCATGCCATATTATAGATGTCCCAATCGTTTTCTAAATCTTACTGCAGTATGACAGTATCCTGGTATCCCTCAGACTGTAGGAAGTGTTTTAAACTCGTCGTGATAAATTATCATAAGTTGCCAGATAAATAATTGTTATTCCCATCTCAATTCCCCGTAGGACCTCAAAACGGACACAGATGCTACTACTGACGCACAATTTAACTTTTTCACTTCATAGGGATCTTCTATTTAAAGCACGGTCAGTATGTAATGTATATTGAAAAGCTTAGACCAAACATAACAAAATAAAAATTAAATCTGAGAAAGAAAATATATTTACTTCTAAAGTTAGTATCTATGTTAGATCTGATAAAATGCAAATGAACTGTATAAAATAGGACACACTATACGACACAAGATGAACAAGAGGACCAAATTTCTCTCACTTAGTGAGTTTTCAAATGTCATCCTGTCAAGCCAAATTCACAATGTTATAAAAATAGTATAATCGAAGAAAAAGCTTTAAGCACATAGACGTTACATTGTCAGTTAATGTTGTCATTTATATTCTTTCCTGGGCCAAATATTATGAACATTTTCTTGGCATTAACGGCAGGTCATTTATGCAGTCAGCAGTGCGTTCTGGATCTCTCCCATCATATGAGGACCAGGCGTTGGATCTCTCACTTTTCATAGGGATACACCCTGGATCTCTCCCATCCTAAGAGGATTAGGCGACGGATCTCTTTCTACCTATGGAGACTACGCCCTGGATCTCTCCCATCATATGAGAACCAGACTTTGGATCTCTCACTGCCCATAGGGATACACCCTAGATCTCTCCCATCCTATGAGGACTAGGCGTTGGATCTCTCAAATCCCATGGGTCTAACACACTGAATATTTCCTTGTTAATGAGGACTACACCCTGGTTCTCTCCCTGCCTATGGATACAAGGCCCTAAATCTGCTTAACAATTTACAAACTGTTGTGTGCCTATTTTTCTATGTTTATACATTACTTGACATGTCAGGTGGAGTTTATTTGCGCAAGGTCGTCGAGTGCTCTAAAGCTCCCGCCAGTACCGATCACTGCTGTCTCACTTCTGTCTGCGTGGGTTCGCGTCTCGGGCTCGGTTAATGTGGATACGTGAGAAATCTTGTCAGTAGCTTCCATTGGGACGGTGGTTCTTCCCGGGTTATTCCTCCACCAGTTATACTGGCTGCCATGTATAGCCAGCCTATCGTGTGCTGCAAAATGTCGTTACTTTTAATTGCACTGGATATATTTGTAATGCTTTTATGATTATTCAATGTTTACTTTTAATTGCACTGGAGGATAGTTTTGACTATTCAATCGTTACTGTAACGGTACTTGTGTATATATGTGATGCCTTCATGACTGTTCAATAACACCTTATTAGCTATCTGTTATTAAAATCTTTTAAAAGAATTATCGCAAGGCACTAGCAATGGGCATACTTTAAATCACTGCATTTAATTGGCTTGATCATTGCTCCCTTGGTTAACAATTACTATATCAGAAGTTATTAAAATGACAACAATGTGTATGATTTGTCTTTCGGCAGCGGCTTGCACATTTTATCAGAAGAGAGGAAGAGACATATATTCATATGATAGGTTCATGTAAATTTTCAAATCCAACCATGATAAAATTAAGTTCCATCACGTGAACGCACATTAACATCATCAGTAATTTAAAGTTAATATGCTTTAATTTTTCTTTCCCAAGATCCTCTTTGTAGTAAGTGAGCTTATTTGTAAACTGAAAAAGATATGAAATATTTATTATCATTCTTAGATTGATTGCTATTTTCACATGATTCGATAACTAGAGAAAGAAATTTAGCATGTGTGTCCACACACTGATTGACGGAAAAACATACAAGAACGTTGAGACGACACCCACGTTTGAGAACCACAACATGTCGTTACAGACAAGAACCTGCCTTTACAATCCAATGTCTATTGGCAGTAGGGGTATGATATGGCTTAATGTCCAACACATGTCCTTACAGACCAACACATAACCAATTTATATGGATGGTAATATCGCATAATAACTAACACCCATACATACAGAAAACAACGTTTATTCGTGGAACTAAATAATGTCTGCATTATCTTGGAAACGTAATTAAACTAATCCAATAACCTTTGATCTCTCTCTGTCTTTCTTTTTCGAATCCCTTTTGAAATCCCACCAATGTCTGATATATAATTGAACGCAATGACTAGTTTAAATCACATTAAATAATTTAAAAAAAAAAGTCATTGGAAGTTGTAGCAATGAGTTATATTAACACTAATGTATATATCATTTTTTATTTGTATTCATGCATATTGTGCTAACATATTCTGTACTTAGGCTAATGGATCTGTTTGACACAGTTCACTACCACAAGTGCGTTTTTTCTCGTTTGCATATTAATGAAGAGATATCATATATGTATGCAAAAACCATCAGAACGCTGCCGTATAGCTTCCTGACTGGTATCGTTTTGTTCATGCTGCTCCAAAAATCTATTTAAAATATAGATAATAATAGGGAAAACATATTCCTCCTTTTATATGACATACAAAAAAAAGATATGCAACATTTAAAAAAAAATATATTTAACGCATTTATGGGTGTAGAAAGTTTACCTGCTCCGAGCACATATAGTGTCATTCGAGGAATCCTTTTTTCGCAAGCAGTTTGAAAGACATTCTTGTAGCACTTAACAAGTTCATCCTTATAAGTTCCCTTGAATAGAAACCGCCTTTTTGGCACGACGCAACTGAATATATGACTGCGATATAGACCCCAAGGACCGGTAACTATGACATCTCCAGTCTGCAAGAGTTATGGCATGAATTTGAATACATACACGCTTAAATTTCGTGTTGATTTGAACTTAATTAAAAATAAGTGGCCACAATTAGTTTATCGCATAAAAAGCTGATGTCCATTAAACTGCAAAATAGAAAGAAATGCCTTCGATGTAAAGTTGGTTTAATACCCGCGCAGCTGCTAATTGGTGCCATTATATATATATATATATATATATATATATATATATATATATATATATATATATATATATATATATATATATATATATATATATATATATATATATATATATATATATATTGGGTACGTGTTTTGGTAAGCGAGGACGACATGCAGTACTTGCGACTGAATTTCGGGATCCAGAACCAAAGCTTGTCTTGCAGAAAGGGAACAAAAGTAATATATTCAAGGCAAAGTATGCTAGACATCAAACGATTCAAGTGTATATTACATACGGAAGCGCATAAAAAATATATATTGAAGGTAACTCACACAGATCTGTGAATCGTTACATGGAAGTCTGAGGCCATTAAATGAGATGAACTGGATCTCAGCGGAGAAAACTAAATTACTTTTCAAAGAAATCGTACTGAAAAAGGATAGGTAAGTGGATCAATTTAACGTAATTAATCAAGACCGCATGGACATACTAAGAATTAAAAAAAAATCATTAATTTGTCTGTAAAATGTAAAGAACCTGACTTTGTAAAACGCATCCTTTCATTTGAATGTGAAGATGCTGAACATATTCTATAAAAAAATTCACTAAACATGCAGTTGATTCAGCGTTAATAAATGAGCTAGAAAATAAGCGAAGGTGTGTGTCGCACAAACTAAAGGGCTTTGACGCAATAGGATGAAAAACCACTGGTCATATATTAATAAGCTCTGTAGGTGATGCTTTATAACATTTCTCCTCGTAATCGTAAACACATTTAAGAAGTAGATGGGTCATTTGTTGTTGAATCAACATACGTAGGTCATCATTATGTATAAAACCCGTTTTTCACATGCACACAGATTACTTAATTCCCAATGCTACAACCAATTATGTCAAAGCCACTTCAGGACAGGAAAGCACGACCAGTAGTTTGGAAAGCAAGTGATCGAGTTGCAACGATAAAAGCAAAATAGTGCTTTTGTAAACAAAATGAAATATAAGAAAATCATTTACTTTCATAAACCCAGATAGGAGGTTCTAAAGGAAAATGTAGGATTAGCTAATAAAGGTCGCCCCCAAACAATAAGTGATACATGTTATGATAAATATGATAGAGACGGCATTATTCATTCATCTCGTTTTGCTAATCATGCTTTCTATTTACAGTCCTGTTTGTGGTTCTGATTAGAGAAGTTGGGGGAAAAACAGACAAAAACATTTGTTTGTCTTCACTTTGGTTACACTATGTCTTTAAGACATTTTAAAGGCTAATAAAAAACAAATTAATAGATAACTTGCAAGCAAATTTTACCTTTTTCCTGAGGTATGTATTTATCGCGTATAAGTAGTGAATGGGGCCACCCTAGCCTCAATGGGAATTATCATTACAGAGACCCCTGGGCCACTCTAGCCTCAATGGAAAATTAACATGGAGAAAAATCGTGGGCCACTCTAGCCTCAAGGGGAATTTAACATGGGAAATAGTCTTGGGCTACTCTAGCCTCAAGGGGAATTGAACATGGAGAAAAAACCCTGGGCCACTCTAGCCTCAAGGGAAATTGAACATGGGATTTTTTTTTTTAATTTTTTTTAAATTTAAATTTAAATTTAAATTTAAAAAAGGGGTAGGCAATTGAATAAAGTCATTCTCTTTTCGAGAAATATGGCTGGCCCTGAAAAGGGCCTTTGGCTTTTCTTCTTCTTCTGCTTCTAATTTCTTCTTTTTCTCAACCAACTTCTTATTTTCTCTCCTACACTCTTTCTCTTCTTTTCTTTCTTTTTTTTCTCCTCCTCTTCTTTCTTCTTCTCTTCCTCCTCTTCTTTCTTCCTCTTCTCATTTTCTTCTTCTTTTTCAATTTTTTCGTTCCATTTGCGTATTCTTATCCTTTCCTCTTCATCCTCCTTCTCCTCCTTTATCTCTTTCATTACACCACTTATCTTATCCTTTACCTTTCTTAAGTTATTAATTTCCATCTTTACACGATGGGGACTATAGGAATAGTGGTCTTCAACGAGTCTTATTAACATCTGCTCCATCATTCCTAAATTGTCCAAAACGTCTTGCAATGTTTGCATTTTGTCAATTTGGTTAGAAGCCATCTTCTTTGTAGAATGGTTTGAACGACGAATACTGTGGGTTCTTATAGTGAAAGCGCGTACGTGATGGAAAACATCCCCCTAAAACATAAAATTGATATTACCTAGATCATGACCTAACATCGTGCGGACGTGAAAGAAAACATCCCCTACTTTTCTCATTTCATATAATATGCTATCCACATAAGTGAAGCAACAATAAACAAGCCCCAAATCTACTATTTACACACGCAAATCATTAAAACAAAATCCATAATCTACTATCCACACAATCGTACGTGAGCGGTTACAAAACCCAAACTATACTCTCCACATACGCTAAGAAACAATAAACAAAATCCATAATCTACTATCCACACAATCGTACGTGAGCGGTTACAAAACCCAAACTATACTCTCCACATACGCTAAGAAACAATAAACAAAATCCATAATCTACTATCCACACAATCGTACGTGAGCGGTTACAAAACCCAAACTATACTCTTCACATACGCTAAGAAACAATAAAGAAACCCATAATCTACCATTCACACAAACTTACGTGAGCAGTTACAAACACAAACACACAAACACCTACCCTCGCACTATGAAAAAAGAGTTAGTGTTTATAATCACACTACTCTACCTACACACACACACACACACACACACACACACACACACACACACATACACACACACACATTGGCAAATCGATAGTTATTTCTTTTCTAGAGTATTGGGTAGCCCTGAAAAGGGCTGTTTTTTTAAACTCCAGATGCAACTATCTAATGATTGCACCTTCCTGGCCTGGCGCCGAACTCGCATCTTCTTCCCCAGTCTCCTTTCACCTTTCTTCTGGGGAGCGAAGAGGGAGGATGATTCGCTTCAGCACCCCAATCCTCTGTCTCGGGAATATTGAACGACATCCTCTCTTCTCTTTTCTTTTCCTCCTCTTCCCTCTGTCTTCTCTCCTCCTCTTCCTTCTTTATTCTTTCTTCTTCTATTATAGCCTCCGCAGCCAGTTCATTTACCAGGCGCCTGACATATTCCAGATGTATCTGGAGTTCAAGAAGTTTACTTATTCTGCTACTATTCATTCTTGTGTTGATCAATCAACAAGGGTAGCTAGACTGCCGTAGAGTTTCAATTTATAGTGAAAGCGCGTACGTGAAGGAAAACATCCCCCTAAAAACATAAAATTGATCTTACCTAGATCATGACCAAAAAAAAAAAACAACAACGCGCGGACCTAAAAGAAACACTCACTCACTTTTTTATTCTACCCATCACTATTTTAAAATTTTTTATAAATCACTTCAATTGACTATCCACATACTCAAAGCAATCCAATCTAACCCCGAAATCTACACCTCAAACACCAAATAAAGACATCATTTTAATCTACTATCCACACCAACGTAGTTGATTACTTACAAACACACAAACTCACAAACACATACCCTCACATTTTTTTAAAAAGAGTTAGTGTTTATTTTCACACTACTCTACCTACACACATTGGCAAATGGATAGTTATTTCTTTTCTAGAGTTTTGGGTAGCCCTGAAAAGGGCTGTTTTTTTTTTTGTTTGCTATGGCAATCTTTTAGTTTCTAAGAATGCGATGTCCTCTGAGGATAGACTTTCTGGCGATAGGTCTGCTTCTTCGGAAAGAGAAGAAGAACTCTTTGGTGTCGATACGACAATCGACAAAGCCTCTGTCAGCTTCAGGTTCTTGTTGCTGCTGTTGTTGTTGTTGCTGCTGTTGCTGCTGTCCCTGAGGTCTGTACTTCTCTGTCCATTCTTCTTTTTCCCTGTTCATTTCTTCTCTGAAAAGCTCTTCTATCAGGTCTTCAGTGATTTTTAACATTCTCACATTCTCTTTTTCTTCTGGCTTCGGTATCAGACTGTGTCTGACCCTATGCAAATTCACGTAGGCTTCGTTGAGCTTAGCTAGTTTGGAACACATCTTCTTAGGAGGATGAGTCGACAATGGATGGTTAGACTGGAAACAAACCGGTTCTTAAAGTTAAAGCGCGGACTTGAAGGAAAACATCCCCCACACGGTTTTCGAGTCGCAATGTACAGTGAATGTCATGAGAGGGATAGTAAGAAGTCAAAGAGCATCAATCCAACATTCTTATAGCTAAACAAAAGAAAAAGGCATTTTTTTCAAAACACAACATTTTTATTAAAAAATCACTAACATTTTTAACAATAATCCAACACTATAACATCAAACAATTTTTTCAAATCACCAACATTTTTTTCTCAATTCACAATCTACTTTAAACAGGGCTGACAACGTTGTGAATGAAATTGTGATTTCCACTGTTGGAAATCATTAGGCCATTGATGGACACTACGTTTCCTAGCTTGAGACAAAAGATAAGCATAATGGTCACAAAACCATCGATCTACTTTCACATCATTTCTTGAAGAAGAACGAGGATCAAAATGAGTCACTAAATGTTCTAAGGAATAGCCCAGGCTTCGATGATGCAGAAAATACACGCAATATTGTCCACACACCAAGGAATCTGTGCCTTGTAATTTCACATTATTGAATCGGGTGGTCTGAGCAATTCTTCTCATAAAGTCGATGATATCGTCTTCTAAAGGGGGCAATCCGTACGAATCGAAATATTCCACACATCCTTCTTGAGGAAAGTAGATGGCTACCCAGTGGGTTCCTGGGAGATGACTGTCGTCCGTGTTGATCACGTAAGCTTGATGGTCTTGAGGTTTGCGATGAGGGAGTTCATCTTTAGCACAGACGACAGGATTCCAAGAAGCCGTATACGAACTGTGGTTCAAAAGGTAATAAAGTTCCCAGGTATCCATTGATTTGTGTATGTTTTTTTTCTTCTTCTTCTTCACAGGTAATAATAAGTCGTCAATTCGATCCTGACTTTTTGCTTGAAAATGTCTGACGAATAAACGGTTATTCGTTCTGTTTCCTCACTCTGATTCAGGAGAGCTTCGATACGATGGATCTCTTGAGTGGTTAATGGTGGACAAGAATGTTTACGCAAGTCTTTATACCACTGATGCAACACGTCTTTGTTCGAGATGAGACTCCAAGCTTCGTCGAGATACTCGTCCAATTTTTCTTCTTGACTCAACATCAGGCATTTATCGTGTTGAATTTGACTGGGATGATCGTTTTGACATCCATAGCAATTTTTCTTGATCAATTCCGTCATTTTGTCGACCAAGTGTTTGGCAAAACAGGAGACTAAATGGGCTTCTTGTTCTGGCCATCTTGACTTCATCATGATCACTTCTTCTTTTTCCACGGTCTCCTCACATTTCATGTCCAAAGTTTCTCCACTAGGTAAAGAGGGATAACAGTCTTCCATGGTTTCTAGGAATCTAGGATGACTTCTCTCAAACTGTTGATTTCTATCGTATTATCGAATTCTGCATACAGGATGACGTTCACCGTTTCATCAGGGTCTCGGTCTTTAAACTGAATTTCCACACGAATCTGGCCTGATTTTATAGGGTGGAAATGTCCCTCGTCGCTGCCTTGGTCTGGAGTGAAATCGAAAGCCCACAAAGCATAGCCTCCTGCATAATCTTCGTACGTAATGCCGTGACTGGTGTTGGTTCCTAACTGTCCGGTGGCTTCGTACAGGGACAAGTACGATCTCAAGTAATTCTTCTTGGTAAAGTCAGGTTCGAAAGGTCGGGTACACAAGGTTTTGCCATCGCGACTGACTTCGATTTTGGACACGCCAAAGTGATGAAAGTAGAAAGGATTTTTTTCGGCAGCTCCGTTGAAGGCTGTATTCTTGACGATACCAACGATCAAACGTTTGGGTAACTGTCCTTGGAACAGATGATCTTCGATCATGGATCGCTGTCCCTTGGGAATGGTGAAGGTTTTCACTTCCACGCGTCGTATGGGATACTTGGCAGTCGTTCTGCTCAACGTCTGATTGATGTCGTTTCCCACTTTAGGTAACACTTCCACACGGCGTACGTAGAGTCTGGCTTCTAGGATTTTGGTTTTGTAACCGTCACTATCAGCCAATAAATGGAAAGCGGCACTGCTACGATTCAGTCTCAGGCGGACATCCACCCCGTTCAGCAAATACTTTTCTTGCAACCACATGTCCAAATGCAAACGATCCATCAGTTCTAAACTTGTGTCGACTCCCGTGATTCTCTTTCTTCGTTCTACAAATCCATCATTGTTGTCTTTCTTTTCATCAGTTTCCAATATTTCAAACTTGGTAGGTTCGTCAGCTTCCCATACCACACAGGCATTGAGATGAGTGTTCTTGGCATCTATTCCGTACGTCAAGAGATTTTCCAGGTAGGCACGATAAGGGTAAGTATCCATGCTGCTACTGACCAGTTTGTTATTCAAGTACAAGTCCACTCCACTGAACAAGGAATGCATGAAATTGTTGACGGGAGCTACTGCTTCATCGTCTATAGCACCTCCAGTCTTATCTAGAATTTTGACTTTCAGGTACAAGTAACTGCTATTCAGATCGATGTAATCTTCGGGCTGTCCTTTGATTTCAAACTCGATGGGAGCGGAATCGGCCAATGAGGAGACGGGATGGTCATCATCGTGGGGGGCATGGCAAACAGATCCAGTTCCGTCTTGGAACAAGCACAAGACTCTCGGTGCATCATTTTTTTTTTTTGTTCTTTCTCAATAATCGAAAACGTCTAAGTCTCGAACGGTTCTTCTTTTCTTGGCCTTTCTAGCTTGAAGTCTGGTGAAAGGGTATTTTCTTCGTCGTCTCTTTCTGCCTTGTTCTTGCTGAATGCCTGACTCGGTAGCGTGCAAGGCATTTATAGGTGTTTCTCGGTGACCCAAAATGTCTTTGCCCGTTTGCAGCAAGACATTTCTGCCTGCCCTCATGAAGGCTTCTTTAGGGTTTTGTTTGTCGATGATGACATTTTGGAGAAATTCTTTGCCTTGCGTCAGTGCCGCATCTTTCGATGCGTGCAATCCGCGTGTCACCATCGGTTTCAACACCGGGGCCACCGAACGAAAGGCCGATTTTAACATATCTCCTAAACCGTGTCCTCGCTGTCGAGCAACCCCTCGGTACACTGGATACATGACTTACGAATCGTGAGAAAACCGTTTTCGAAAATGGAGTTTCACCGTGACTTTTCCTTTGGTGAATGGAATATTTTGTCCCAAATCTCCTTTTATAGTAATGTTGACCGTGTCCAAATACGACTTACTGACAGGCAAATAGTGAGGATGTACAAATTCGCGGTGGACGTGGTAAGTGTTTCCACCTTCCTCGTCAGTGTTCGTGGCAGAATCCACTTTGAAAGGAATGACACGCAGTAACGGTACGGAGGTGTGTCCCACCACGTTATACTCCACCACATCGGAGTACACAAACATCAAATTCAGTCCTTGGTTCAGTTCTACCGGGGCACGAAATAACTTGCTAAAAGACTCGTTGTCGTAAACGATGGGTAATTCGCTTTTCTTCATCATGCTCATTCTCAGGTTCATGTCTCCGCCCAACATGTCATACAATTCAGGACAAAATAAAATGGACAGGATTATACTCCGTTCAAATTTCATCAAGAAGCGACGAGCTGTTTTGTGGTACTCCATGGTGACACTTTTGTTAACATGCTCCAAAGCTTTCAGAAACACGACATTAAACCTGGAGGCTATGGTGCTGACCAAATGTTGACCACTAAAATAATAGCCTGGGGAAATGAACAAGTGATAGGTGGTGTACTTTTGTGTACGGGTTTTCTTGTCATATTTGACATTGCTATCCATCCACTGTTGCAATTGTTCGTCATGAACTTCCACATCAAAAAAATTTTGATTGGGAAGGACATTGAGGACTTGGGTCGGGTGAATCATTTCTACTAAAGCCACTTCCCAATGGGCTTCGTGATCTAAGGGGATGGCCTGAGATAATTTGGCCGTGTAACAGCACAACGTGTTGTTGGGAAACACCTCCATGGAACTGTCACTGGGTAAGGTTAAGTAAAATTGGTTTTGGTGACTCATAATTCCAGAGTTCTGTGGCTGTCCGAGGGGTTACTGGACGTCAGAGGCGTGTCTCCGCCCAAAATGGGGTTCTGATTGTGGTGATTGGAGTGGTGACTGGCACTGGCACTGGACACAAGGTTCCCGTTGGAAGAGAATTTCAGGGAGGGATTGGGAAGCAGGTAACCGATGCAACTGCTCAATAAAATGGTCCACAATTGTTTGTCTCCTTGTTGCAAACTCAAATTGGCGATGGCTGCCCCGATGACACAATACACCACGAAGATTTGGCAGAAAAAGACGATTTGCGTTTTAGGCACACGTTCTCCACACCACACCCACAAGGGTTGTTTTTGTAAATCTTGCACAGAAGAACTAGGTGAAGGAGGAGTGGTCGACGTAGCTGCGTCTGCTGTGTGAAAGGGCATGATGGTCACTTCTTTTTATAGTCGATGACTTGCGAAGCGTCGATCCAAGAATCAAAACTGGGTGGATATCCTTTCCAACGTACTTTGACTTCTTTGACACGTCGTTTGCCCACTTTACGGGTTCTGCGTTCGAGAATGCTTTCGATGTCGTACACGTCGTCTTCTTTTTTGGTGACACGTTGTAACTCGGGCAAATAAAACGTTCCTTTGAGCACTTCTCCGTTCATGTCTTCCAATTTATAGACGGCAGGATGACGGCCATGCACTCGTCCAGTGACGCGAAACAATTCGGTCGTCCAGTTAGGTAAGTAACCTTTGTCGAAAGTGCGTTTGGTTTTGCCAATGCGCACCCAATCTCCTACGGCCAAGTCTCCACTTTTCTTGGGGACAGCCCTCGTCGGGGACGTACCAAACAGGCGCTCAAACACCAACACTTCGTTGTCGGGAGTCACGTCTTGCGGGGCACGTCCAATGCTTCGATGGTAAGATGGTAAGATTGGTTGTACGCTTGCACCAGGTGCGGTAAGATGTCGATGTACTTCAGAGTGTGGTGATGCGTAAAATATTTCCACATGCGTTCTTTCAAAGTGCGTTGAAAACGTTCCACGATGCTGGCTTTGGTTTCGGGATTCTCGGTGGTAAAAAAATGAATGTCACGTTTCTTTAATTCTTTTTGGAAAGCTTGGTTCAGAAATTCGGTACCTTTGTCCATTTGCCATCGAAGAGGGTGACGACCTCTTTGTTTCAACACCCGTTGCAGGGCTCGCACTAACTCGCTGCTCGATTTGGAAGTCAAGGGTACGACGCAAGCAAATTTGGAAAAGACGTCGATGACACAAAACAAATATTTGTAGCCACGATTGTAGCTGGCCAAATGAGAGACATCGGCTAAATCGGCTTGCCATTGATGATCGATGCCTTCCACTCGGGTGCGACTTCTGGCAAACTTGCGTCGAATGGGTTTGTGTAAAGTGTAGGTAGCTTGTTCTTGTAACCATCGTTGCACTTGAGGTAAACGGAGACTTTTCAGTCGCGTTTTGGCAGCAATATACAATTTTTGAACTCCTGCGTAACCTGCAGGATGGGAGGGATCGTAGTAAATGCTGGCTAAGACTTTTTCCATTTTTTTGTGTTGGTTGGTGTGTTAATAAGGCACCCACTCTTGGAGGATGCTACTCTTTTTCTCTTGGGGTATTTTCTTGGATTGCAAGGCTTTGCGTGTGCGACCGGCAATATGTGTTGAAGAGGAGGAGGATGTCTGAGCGGGGGATATCGGTTCTTGTTTCACTTCTGTCTTCACTTCTGTCTTCACTTTCTTTTTCTCTTGTGATGAAGAAGGGGTGGCCATCATCTTTTTAATCCATCCAATTCTGGAGGTAGGTGGTGTTGTTAACTTGCGTACTTTTTCTGGTGGAGTTTGAAACCCTTCTTCTTCTTTTCCTTTTTCTGTCTTGGTCACTGGGACTGGTACTGGTACTGGTGATGGTGCTGGACTTTTCATCAAGGTCTTAAAATCTTTCAGAGTGGGTAGAGCTGTTTCGTCTAAAGCTTTCTGGTGAAAGAGTTGGAGTCGTTGCAAGAGTTGACCGTACTTTTGCGATTTTTCTGTTTCGGACAAATCTTGGCGATCCATCAAGGACTGCAATTCGTGTTGTAACTGGGACATCTCGCTCAAATTGGGATTGGGAGGTAAATGCGGGGTGTGTTGTTCTTGCCACCGATGGTATTCCATCCATCGTTTGTAAGGCACTAAAGCTAGTTTTCGTCCTTCCATGGGGTTGTCAGCGGTCGATTCTGAGATCTTGGAACTTCCGAGGCCTTTTTATCTTGCTCCCACCAGTCCTCCCAACATGGTTCCCAAGACTCCTTTCAGTATGGGGCCTAACAAGAGAGGTAAAATACCTCCACGTTGCACTAACATCTTCTTTTTTTGACGAATGGGAATTTTCTTTTGAACCATTTGGCGAAGAACGTGACGATGTTTGCCTAAGCATTGTTTCTGGTGTTTGGACAAAGGGATCGTGCCATTCAAAACGTTCAAACAACATTCGCACACGGTATCGATGACCTCTTTGGAGGCTGTTTGAATGAGTTTTTTTCGTAGGGGTGGAGAAGCTTTGGACAGGACAGATAACATGTCCCCATGTTTGGCTAAACGTGGTGGCAGTCCTTTCCTTTTCTTTCCTTGGGGTTTTCTGGAGGGTGACATCTTTGAGTCTTCAGGAGCACCAAAAAACACTGATACCCGACTTGGTCACAGGCCTTTTTTATACTGGAACGCGTCGCCACTGATTGTCTTTACGTCGTATTAGTTTGAGGACAGGCATGACACGTCGTGCAGGGGTACGTAACGGACTAAATCGAGCCAGTTCTTGCTTGGACAAATCCAGTAAACTTTGTAACATGCCCGATCTTTCTTGAACTTTGATTTTGGGAGAAGGTACTTTGTGAGCAGCAGCCACTGCCACTAAATTGGAAGGTCCTGCCACTGGGGAAGTTCTTTTAGGGGTCATCAACGGAGAAGTTATTGGTGTGATCAACGTCTCCAAGTACTCTTCAGTTCTGGGTGTCATTAACGGAGAAGTGGACAAACGTGAGGATGCCGGAGACGCAGTCACCGCCGTGGCAGGTCGTGGTTTGCGAGTGTAAGGTTGCGTCCTGGCCGAAGTGCCTCTCTTGCGACTAGTTTTCTGTGGACTTTTCTTTTTCTGGGGACTTTTTCTCTGTTTCTTTTTCTGGGGGCTTCTTTTCTTTTTCCGGGGTGGTGTCTGGTAAGGGGAGGGTCCTGCCACTGGAGAAGTTCTCCTTGGGGACCTGGTCTTTTTCTTCTTGGGGCTTCGTTGGACTTTTGTCTTGGGTATAACTTTGGGGGCATTAGGATCCCATCTTAAGAGTGAGCGAATGATGACCCCTGCTAGAGTACCGCTCCCTCCAGGTTTCAAAATGATTTGTTTTTTGGTTTGAGTGTCGATGCGGGGATCGGCCAGTTGGACCAAAGCGACTTTGTTTCGATCAAAAAAGCGTTTGGTTTGATGAGGAATCTGAATGATTCCTTGGAGTAATTGACGTGCCGTCACCGTGAACCATCGTAAGACTTCTTTGAGACTAGCTTCTAAGACACGAGCTCGTGTTTGTGGATTTTTTTCTCGACTGATGCCATACAAGGCACGAATCAATTTGACGGGAAGATGCGACTGAAGGGACGTCATGTTCGCACTGAGAGTGAGACAGACGAAAAAGGGTCTGAGGTTTTTATATATTTTTTTATGTGGAGTGAAATGAAGTCGAGGACGGAGACGTGGACAGGACAGGCCCTCCGTCTTGGCACCAGTGGTGAAACAAGTGGGTACGAAATCGCAAATACTCGGGGGTCGTAGGTTTCAAATCGACGAGTAAATAGGCGTGTGGATTTTGAGTGGCATCGTCGTACGCCTGAGTCAGCCAAGGCGTTCCTAACTGTTTGGCTAAGACTTGCACTTGCGATTTATCTCGAGGGCTTTTAAACAAGACCACGTAATGCGCATTGAGACTGATGGTGCGATGGGCTTTACTTTGTTGAAACAAATTTTGGGTGATGTAAACGACACTGGCATTACGGTGATGCCCTTTGCGCGTGAACCACAATTTAATTTCTTCTTCGTCTTCTCCTAACATGTCGTCAAAAATGACCAAATGGGTTAGACATGAGTCAGAGACGATGCCGTCGTCTTCTTTAGGAATGCCTTCCACAAACACGATGGAATCGCCTTGACTTTCTCGCAAGAGGCTGTGCGCCGATTGCCACTCTTTGTAACACCACACGATTCGTTGAGGGGGTAGATCGATCAAATGATGTTTATGTTCGATCAAACGTTTGACGAATTCGGTTTTGCCTGAACCGCTAGGTCCAGCAATGAGCATGTTAAAGGGATGGCGAAGATACAAAGCCTCCCAACTGGCACGATCTAAGTGTTCGTCGATGACTTTGACAGTAGAGGAAGAGGGAGCAGAGACAGCAGAGGTAGCCATAGTGTGAGAAATGTCACCTGTGACACGAAAACAAACAAGACAAGAGTTTATATACTTTTTTTCAGAAAACGTTTATTGAATGTTTTTTTTCAACATGAATACGAAAGACAAAAATACATAAAAGCCAAAGGCTTAAGTACAAGAATAAAAGGCACATGATAACCATGAACGTGGAATAAAAACAAGTGTCTGTACAACAACCACATGTTTTGGGTAAAGTTCTAACCAGTTCTATAGTAGGGGGTAAGGTCACACAAGTGTCCTCCCGAAAGGGTCTTTCAGGCCTGTCCACGACAGTCCTGTCCTGGGTGACGGGTTCTTCTGGCACCGTCACTAACACAGGTTGAAAAGTAACTTTTTTCCTTGAATAACTCTCGTGCATACTGGGCCACCTCTTGTGTCCAAGCCTCAAAACCCTGGTCTCGGTGATGTCCAACATTTGACTCCTAACCAATCTGGTTTCTTCTTCGTCAACGACATGGTAAGTTACTTCAATGAACAATGAACTATCGATCTTGCCTAGGGTTCCTTTTTATATACAGACCAATACCGACGTGACCGTACGGCAACGTAAAGTGATTGGGAAGTCGCACTCGCTTCTGGTATACAATTTGATAGACTTTTTCCAAGGGTCGACTGACGATGTGGTGAGTGGGTAAACGTACAATCTTGTTCGGTTGATAGGTGGTCACTTTAAAGTTTCCATCCTCTCCCGATTGCAAAGCTTCTTTCAATACCCCAAAGTTGACCACTCGACTGGTACGATAATTCAGAGTCAGTCCTTTCACTTTGCACGTCGTGTGCACTTCTCCTTGTTTGTCCCGGTATTCGTAGCCGTAATTTTTGGGGCCGCCACTGACGAAACGTAGAATCTTGTCGTCGGGATGCTCGTCTGTCCAGGCTCCTAAACGGTCTCTTTCGATGTCAGGGTGCTGTTGACTCGGGTGATGGATGTAAATGCAACTGTCCGTGTCAAAGTACAGGACGCGTTCTTCTAACAGTTCTAAAGCTTCGTACAATTTTAAGCGAGCATGAGCTGTCACGTAAGCCGCAATGATGACATTTCCAAAAGGGTCGTCTTGTACAAAGTCCAGATCTTCTTCGTAATTGACCAAGATCAAATCCTCTCGAACTACGTCCACGTGTTTCATGTATTTGGTTTTGTCGTGAATCATCTGGAAGTAGCGGGAAGGTTCTGTCAAATATTCCGTCTTGGGTAAACACGGTCGTTGTGCCATTTTACGCCACAAGCAATTTAACATCACTTTGGCAAACGATCGCCTGCCTTCGTTTTTTTCGATGTGGTCTAAAGTGATGCCTTCTTGTTCGTAGTATTTCTCTTTGAATTTTATTTGGTCTTCGGGAGTGTGACACCAGGAAGGATAGCCGCTGGCTTCTTGTTTCAGTTTCAAAAAGGCATCCACGTAGTCGGCGAAAATGCCTTTCTGAGTAGGGTCACCCTTGTGGTACTGTTGTGTCTTGGGAAAGTGGCAAATTTCGTACACTTCTAACAGTTGGTATCCCATGTCCAGAGCTTTGAACAATTCTATGCTGACCCAGGTTCCCGTCAAGGCCCGTTCTTCCTGGGTGTGCTGACAAGGCTGATCTTGGTTGCACGTTTCGGCACAAGTACGGCACAATGGAAACATCAGTTTGCCTTGACAATGGTGAGGTAAGACGGGATGGTATAGGTTCGTGGGAGGCAAAACTTTACACTTGATCAAGCCTTCGTATTGTCGAATGTTTTTCAGGTCGATGTGTTCCGTTAACAATTGCGGGTGCCCTACAGGAAAGCGACAATATTTGCACACGTAGGGATACAGCGAACACACGTCCAAGTATTTGATTTCTTCTCCTTTCTCTTCGTCGGCTTGGTACAGCAAACAGGTGGCATTGGTCCTTCCTCCGTACAAACTATCCCTCGGGTTCAGCGGGTCCATGAACTGGTAACCTTCCACGAGGCGTTTAAACTCGGGATCGGTTTTCATACGGTGATCGTACTCGTGTTCCCACATTTCCACCACTTGGTATCCTTCCTGTTCTAACTTTAGGCGCTGCTGACAAGTGTCCTGGTACAAGTCTTCCATGGTTCGTTGCAAAAACTGATTTTTAGTGCCACGGTCAGGGTAACAGACGGGACATCCGTGAAATAAGCAACCGTTAAACTCGTACACGATCTTGGGGTTTTCTAAGTCCCAGCCATCGACCGAATACGTTCCGATGGTCTTTTCGCCCCCTCCGTTGCGGGCATGCTGAATCCACTTGTCTTCCTTGTCGCACAAGTAATGTAACCAACGTAGGGCTTTGACCGAGTATTGACGTTTGACATAGTGGGTTGTTTGAGGACTGATGACAGCCACAGTGTTTTCAGGCATGAATCGTTGTCGATACACTAAGGAACACGCTTTGGCAATAGTGCAAGCTTCTTTCAAAGGATCGACCCCTCCGTGTTCCATGAACAGTTCTCGAAATTTTCCACAGCAACGCCGTAAAATGTCCACGTCGGAACGACAATACTTTAGCATTTCTTCCTGAAAGTCGAAAGGGTCCGAGGCGTGAGCTTGGTACCAAGCGTGGAAAGCTTCTCGTTGTTCGGTACGCATGTTGTCGGGGTCGTAATAGTGAGCCTCAGGTAAATGGGGTAGAACGGCATGTTGATGGGCTTCCGTATTGAAAAAGTGAGGAAAGTACCCTTTAGCCATTTCTGTCATTCCAAACGTTTTAGGCATTCGACTCAAAGGCATGGCCAAGTAACTCATCGAATCTTTAAACTGCACTTGTCCCACTTGCATGAAAATGATTTTGGCTCCGTTCAAAGTGACTTTAGGACGCTCGGTGCCTTGTTCCGTATAGTATCTGAGAAGAAACTGTCCATCGTATCCGGAGAAATTGTGAGCCATCACTGTGGCATGACGATGACAATCTCCGTAACGTTCGATGTCCTCTTGGCTCCACGTCTTGTCGATGGGACCTAAGACTCATTGGGCAAAATCGGCTAACGTGTTCGGTCCTCGAAAGATTTTTTCACGTCCTCCAGGAATCTTGCTGCAGTGAGGGCAATGACTGAAGATAGGTTCTTGAATGCACTTCTCGCACGCTCGATGAGCCACGCAGAAATTAGGAATGTGAATGCCGGTCTCTTGCATGCATTCGAAATCGAAAAAGATGAAATTGCTTTTCTTCTTGTGACCGTCCTCTTTCTCTGGTGGGGGTTGGTATTTTTGCACGTAGCATTGGTGTTCCAAGTCGACGATGTGGTGACAAATGTGACATTTTTTCTTTCCTCGACATACGTGTGCCTTGGTACTGTTGGTACGTATGCCTTGTCTACACGTAGGGCACAATCTCAGGAGTTGACAAGCACATTTCTTCTGTGAACCTTGTGTTTTCAAATGTTGTTGGTAACAGGTAGGGCTGACAAACGTTCGCAGACAAGTCGAACAAGGCACTGGTTCTTCGCTCAGACAGGGTGGAGAGGCCAAACATCCTGGGCATTTCCATCCACAATGCTTGTGTTGCTCTCGATTGTTATAACCATAATTACATTTCTCACAGTAATATCTGTATCCCAGGAATCCGGTGATAGTGGTAATGGTATCGAAACGGTCATCGTGATAATAAACATGAATGTATTTTCCGTCCTTAAAGTCTTGGCCTCGAAACAACAGAGGTCCGCGCATTTCTTGACGGTGCACTTTCAAGGTGTAGCGTGGAGCTAGGGCATCTTGTAATTTTTGCATCTCAGGAATGCCACAGGGTGTGTCTTTGGACAGACCAACTTGTTGCAACAGGAGTTCTGCTTCGTTTCGTTGTTTGGCTCGGTCCGATTGTCGAATAGTTTTCCAGGCTCTTTTCCATTCTACCGTGTCGTTCTTGTTGGCATAGGTTCGTCCCACCACGATGGCTCGAGCTAAACACATCTGGTCTTGAGGGTTGTTAATTCGGACGAGACTTGTTTTGGTGTTGCGAAGGTCGTCCACCAATAACATCTTTTTGCGTCCAGTCCCTTGAGGAGGAGAGACGTGGGCCATTTTCAGTGTGGCTTTACCATCGGTGATGTCAAACTGGTCATTAGATTGTTGTACGTGTTGAATCTTGTCCATGACTTTGGAAGGGGTTAGTTCTGCGGGTCTGCTAAACTCGATCCAAACAGGGGATTTCAAACCGTCGTGATCTATGGATAGTGTCAAGCGATCGTCTTCTTTGGGTTGATATTGTCGCTTGAGTGCGGTGAGCAAAGAATCCCACATCTCGGTGATAAACCCTTTTGCTTTCTCCAAGGGTACGTCGGCCTTGAAATCTTTAAACTTCAGTGTGTAGGTGTAAGCCGTGTTTCTAAATTTTCTAGAGGAGCGCTTTTCCGTCTCTCGAATGGAATAGTACTTTTCAGGGTTGACTAAGGGTGGTGAACTTGGTTTAGAGGGTTCTGATTCTGGTTCACTCATGTCCTCTTCAAAATCACTGGCATGAATTTGTGCCAAGATTTCAGCCCTGGTACGAGGCGATAGATCACGTTTCTGCCTCTTACTTTCTTCTTCTTCTTCTTTCTTCTCGAATGAATAGGATCGTTTCATCTTGAGTGCAAAACGTCAAATGACTAAAGTTTAAACACCATAGACTAATTTATAGTCATGACAAACCAGCGTATATAAAAGGGTGTGTGTCTTGTCCTTTCACTATTCATTTCACTCTCAAACCGAGCACAACGATGGAAGAGACTATCCAGATGGAACGTTTCGTCAGAGCTTTGCGAGGGGTCATTAGAAAATTCTCTTCAGACCAGCCTACGGACTACTCTCCTTCCTTTCGAGATAAAAGTCAGGATACTTGCTATATCTGTCAGAAGAAAGGGCATTGGTCTTCAGAGTGTCCAGACCGTCAAAAAAGAACAAAAACAGGGGCTAAAAAAGACAAAAGTCAAGATAATTGTTATTATTGTAAAGAAAAAGGACATTGGTCTCCAGATTGCCCAAAAAAGAAACAAGAGGAGTCAGAAGAAAAGAAGGATTCTTCAGAAGAAGAGAGGGATTCTTCGGAAGAAGAGAGGGATTCTTCGAAAGAAGAGAGGGATTCTTCAGAGGAAGAAAGAAGACAATTCTATTTAAAAGAAGCAAAGAAACAGGAGAAAAAAAGAAGAAGGGAAGAAAATGAGGAAAAAACGGTGAAGAAATTCAAAAAACAGAGAGACTAAACAAGGAGAAAGAAGAAGTCAATGAACTTTTAATTAAAGTGTTGTGTTGTGAATTGGATTGTAAAAAATGTATTAAAGAATACATGAATGATATAAGGTAAGTGTCTTTGAGTTTTGATTTTAAAATAAGAAGCTACACTCACGCACTCATACACAGACACGTACTATAAGGGTAAAATGGGTGGGGTTTATTTTTGAGTTATTGGCAAATTGAAATTGTATTTCTTTTCGAGAAATGTGGGTGGCCCTGAAAAGGGCCTTTTTTCTTTATGGTGTAGGAGTGAGTTTAACCAATCAACTTTAACTGCCTTAAGCCTTTGCCACGGCCAAGGCCTACTTCTGATGATTGGGTTGAAATCACTAAGGGTGGTACGATAGGCTTAGTCACAGGGTTGGCGTGTTTAGCTCGGGAAGGTCGTATTCTCTTCGGTCGTGATAAAGAAGTCTGATACATTTGTTTCAGACTTCTTAACTCCGCTAAAATGTCCAACAGTACCGTAGCCGTTTGATTTTCACCCTCTTGTTTCTTTGCTGCTACTTCTTCTTGCTGTTGTTGCTGTTGTTTTTTTCTTACCTCTTCTTGTTGCTGTTGCTGTTGCTGTAGGAGAAAAGCTTGTTCCGCTTCCTTTTTGTCGTTGCATAAATTTCTCCAATTCTTCTTTCTGTCTCTGTCTAAAATTCTCCACTTGCGGTAATGAAGAATGAGACGAAGGTTCCGGAACAAATTCTTGCGAGGTAAGAAAATCCACAAAATCCCAATGTACCTCTTCTGAAAGTAAGTCCGGGTTCCCTTGGGCGGTCTCCCCTGCTGGTGCACCCCAATGGATCGTTTTCTGAATTTCCGTCATGTTGAATCACTGTCGCATAGATTGACTGCACACAAGCGCTAGCGAATCTATATAGACCAACTGACGTCACAGACTAATCTCTTCGGATTGGATGCGGGCTGACTGAATTTTGTAACGCGTGTTTGGATTGGTGAATGAACTCAATCCGTTTCAATCCTACCTCTACCTATAAATAAGCGCAGTTCAGTGCATTGATTCACTTGTTCTCGTCGCTTCAAGATGTGGACCGATGTGCAATCTTCTACGCTTGTGTCTTCCATGATGTTCAGGACGGACATACCCATGTATGTCCGATCCAAGTGGACCGTTGTCCACAGGACAAACACCAGTCTGTGGATACGTAGGATCTACGTAGAAAGACAAGGATGCCTCAAAAGAGTCCTGATTTACGGTCCTACAGTGAAACGCAGCCTAAGGACAAGAAGAAGACCAATGCGGTGCCCTTTATGTTAATGGATACATTAACATAAACCCAAAGGCCCTTTTCAGGGCCAGCCATATTTCTCGAAAAGAGAATGACTTATTCAATTGCCTACCCCTTTTTTAAATTTAAATTTAAATTTAAATTTAAAAAAAATTATAAAATAAAAAAATCCCATGTTCAATTCCCCTTGAGGCTAGAGTGGCCCAGGGTTTTTTCTCCATGTTCAATTCCCCTTGAGGCTAGAGTAGCCCAAGACTATTTCCCATGTTAAATTCCCCTTGAGGCTAGAGTGGCCCACGATTTTTCTCCATGTTAATTTTCCATTGAGGCTAGAGTGGCCCAGGGGTCTCTGTAATGATAATTCCCATTGAGGCTAGGGTGGCCCCATTCACTACTCGTATAGAATTTGTTTCTTTTCTTGTTCGCTATCAAAAGTAAATGCTTAAGTGCAACTACAAGTTATAGAGCTAACACTACAGGTGTTGTTATCATTTGTCAATGTTCTGCAATTCTGAAACTGAATTGAATTTAATTTACTTTTTGTCATTGATCATTTCCTATTTCATTTGTTAAATATGTCCTTCATTTTAAGGCGTTCCTTTTTCATTTAATCTCTGTATTTTATTTTCGGCAGGTATTAATATGCTTTCACAATTATATTTTATTTTTATATGCTGATTGCATCATCCATTTTGTCATGAACTTAAATATTTGGCTAATTTAATTCCTGGCAAGGGGCGAGGCTTTTCGTGTTCACAAGTTTTATTTTCATATATATTGTACATAAACATTGAATTTTATCCGTAAAATAGTGTTTTTTCCCGATGGCAAAGCTTTGCAAGCTTGTGCGTCTGATTTCGACCGTGTGCATACTTTAGTTTCATGAGCGAGTTGTAATATATTTTATCCAAAGTTATGAGTATTTCTGCACTATTGTATCCCGAGTTCTATGAGTATTTCTGCACTATTTTATCCCATGTTTTATGGGTATTTCTGCACTATTTTATCCCAAGTTATATGGATATTTCTCTAACATCCTATTGAACTCTAATTATTTCTGATTGTTAAGCATTTTGTATGAATTATAGTTAGCATAAGATATATATAGTACAGCCGCTAAATTTGATGATTGTGGAAATATGTTTTAAAACGATCAAATATATGTTTCAAATCTATTTTGACTAATGTTTATTTCATCCACATTATACATTGCATCTCGTTTAATCTGTGAAAACTCTAAACGGACGTGTTCCCCATCTGTTTGCCTTAACAGTAACTAAGCTTGAAGATAAGAGATTTCACTTCACAACTACTACTTTAAATAATTTTAGAATCAAATGCTGATTGTCACTTATATGAAAGGCCTAACATGCTATATGGGAAGCACTACACTATTTGCATTGAATTATAGGCTGTTAGGGACACTTAGAAATGAAATAAAAACTATGTCAGATTTATACAGGTAATTATGTTAGGATGTACAAGAGTTACATTGATTTGCTACTTCAAATTTCAAAAATCAAGCACGGGCAATATAAAAATGTAGATACTTTTCAAATTATTAGCATAATTTTCTAGTGATGTAGCAATTTTATTGCAGGATGACTTTTAGTACAAAACATGGGGAGAAAATAAAAATAATAATAATTTAGTTCCAGATAAAAGTATTGAGGATTAAGGACATTCAAGACGCGAGCGCATTCTGAGAAAAAACAAACCAGGCCTTAATTAAGAATTAGCAAGGAAGATACAGACTTTCGTAATGACATAATAAATATAGCAGGTGACTTTGATAACCATGTGCATCCCAATATAGATGAGTTTTGATTTCTTTAATGCTGCTAATCTTAAATCAAAAGAAATAATTTAAGACATGTGTGATGAATTCAGTTGTAAATTTGGAGGGAACATCACGTGGTACTTTCATTAAACAAGCAAAGTTAGAGGATCGTTATCGTAGTCATATAATGGCCTTGAAAGGCTTTGATGTTCGGTATAAAGTTCTGCTGGCGCATAGTGGAAGCAGATGAATAGCAAAACTTTAAATATTCTACGGCTATCTAAATTAGTCATTTACGCAAAAACTGCACGAGAAAACTCATTGTTTATGTAGTACCTGGAATGTTCCTTTATGTTTGTGAGATAACTTCTTTTGAAACTCCTTTCCTGCCTGTTTAAATATCGACTCAGCTAATCTTCCACGTGGTTTTAAGTCTTCGTTAACAGCGCACAGTATACTGCAGCCCAAGAATAATGTGATATCCCCTTGAAATACTTTCACTTCTATTTTGCGGCCGATGTGGTAGGTATTAATTGGAAATAATTTGGCTAACTCTTCTTCGATGGAATCATCTAAATTATGAAAGTCTTTCTTGGAAGTAACGCTGAATGCTTTAGAAACGCAGGCAAGTGTCTCTGTATTAATGTCTACGAAATTTATGTTCAATTTTGCTATGCCGTTGGCTTTGCAATATTCATCCAACTTTTTGAATGCAAATAAATACACCAAAGAGCATAATTCTTGAGGAATGCCAGAATAACCTGAAATTTCAAATAATTAAATAGATTAGACAGTACACAGGACACACACACACACACACACACACACACACACACACATATATATATATATATATATATATATATATATATATATATATATATATATATATATATATATATATATATATATTAATTTTCCAGTCTAAGAAAATCCGTAGCAAACTAGAAATCATAGAAGATCGCCCACTTAAGGCTGCTTGATATGTAATAATTAGCCATTAATCTCAGTGCCAGGCGGTTACAAGATCAAGGACAGCAATAGTATTATAGCGTGCCATAAAGCGTACGACATCAATAACTATTATTTTTGTTTTAGAAGCTTTGAATATCAAATGCATGCAGTTATTCAAAACAGTAAGAAGCTTTCAACAAAGTGATAAAGAAATCCTTGTTGCATCAATATCATTTAAAATCCGATATATTGGAAATGATATTACTGAGCAATATAATAATTCGAAATCAAAGAACACATTCATGTATCTACTGCTCCATACGTAAGGCAATAAGAAAAACGAAGATGGGCAGTTATACATATGAATAATACTTAACTGCTGTTATCTTTATAGTTCACTGCATTCACTCAGTTTAAATGCAGTTCTTAATTGTGATTAAAAACCGAGTATACCTGTTCCAATCGCTGGAAGCGTAATCTCAGTGAAGGACTCATCAGCACATTCTTTAAAACAATCATAAAGGGCGGATATCAAACGATACACGCACGTCTTTTTTCCGGCATGGTGTTGAAAAGACTTCCATGTTGGCATCACTATGTGTGCGATTTGAGAAATATTTCCTTCCAATGCACCGGATGATGTAAATAAAACTTCTCCTACTTCAAGTTTTTTTCCTCTTGTTTTCTTTCTTATATCAGCCACTAGTTTGGCACCTGCGGCGTCGAATACAGTTTTAGCCACACCTCCTAAAGGAGACAACCTATCATTTCCCGAGATGATAATGACGTCAGCACTGATTTGGGTAATATCTCTTTGGATTATATTTACAGAAATGTGTTTCAAAGCATTCGGAGATGCATCTGTTTCAAAGCGTCTTTTCCCTGCCGGTTGAAAATTGCGATGTCAGAAAAATGGAGAAATTGTGTAGGTGATGTAGACATGAATTCACACTTTTGAAAATCTCATAGATTTTAAAGTAACATACATGTTGGTGCTATTTATAGTCAGACATTTCTCAGTAACTTTGTCACTGGTTTATTCTTTCTTTGAAGAAGAAAATAAAGGTGTTTAAAATATTTTTGTAATAAACTATTTTTGATAAAGTAGCTAAAAAATTATATGAGTGAATTTTGAAATATTTCAAAATGAATCGGTTCCTTTGGGAATCCACACTGCCTTAAAACCTACGCATCGACAGCTTGTTATCCATCTATCCTTTGTCGTTAGTCAGAAGATTACAAAGCAAAACAGACGTTTCTTTATCTTGGATATCTTGGTTTTCGTTATCTTCGATGGCATCACAGCCTGTTTCATGTTCTAAAATAAGGTGCGTATCAATTTAAGAATGTAAGATATTTACAAATGGCAAAGTTATAAGGCTTGAAAATGTCAATTTACTTTATAAAAATATCATTGGTAATAGTGGGGAAACGGTCATTTATTGTATACTTGTCAAGCTGCTGAAGAAACAAAAAATATTGTCTTATTTATCCAGAAATATCTACAATTGTAAAATCATTTCTTTACTGAAAGTTATCAAGTAGCGTTTACATGATGCACATAACAATTACGAACATTCTTTGTTTTCAAGTGTAGCTTACTAAAGATGGATGAAGCTTTTGTTTGCACAATTGCTCCGGTAGTAAGAACATTCTTCCATAGCAACAGGTTTAAACTGGAACAAGTAAAGAAACATTATCATTGCTTTCATAAAAATGCAAGAACACGACTCTAAAACAAGACCATAGCAATTGGCCAGGTTTGGCTATTTTAATCGAATTTATCGGGCAAAGAAAGATTCCAAATTGTCTGTGCGTTGAAGTGACACCACACGCAACAAAGACGGATATCAATAGATGTCCGTTTGTAATATTCTGCATAAAACTCAACATGTGAAGGAAACTTCATCTTTAGAACTCCATGTGCGATTTTAATATTCCAGGGAGAACAAACCATGACAATAACTATAAGTGAAGCACATCTAAGGTCGTTGTTCGAGGACAGATAGATAAAATTTGTCAATGATGAGCTACAACTTCTTCAGCCTAAAAGGAAAACATAGGAGTCCTAATTATTCACTAGTCTAAATAGAAAAGGTACGAGTCACAATAATTTCCACGTTATAATATTGATGTTCTTTAGGTGGCTGTAACCTAGTTTTCCTTCCAATTCCACCGCGTGACATAAAGTTACGTGGATAGTTAGGTTTCCCTCCAAAATCTCCGCCAATATATAAATTAATACATCTAAGTAAAATAATTATTTTTCCGGAGTAATGTAGACATAAATTCACACTTTTGAAAATCTCGTAGATTTTAAAGTAGAGGAAATGTTGGTGCACTTGATAGCCACATATTTCTCCGTAACTTTGCCACTAGTGTATTCCTTATTTGAAGACAGTGAAGGTGTTTCAAAATATTGTGTAATAAACTATTTTTGATAAAGTAAATTAAATTAAGGCTTTAATATATATATATATATATATATATATATATATATATATATATATATATATATATATATATATATATATATATATATATATATATCTGTTTGCTATAGGTCTTCGTTATAAACATTAAGCTGGAAAATGATGTCATGGCTTACTAATAATTTCGTCTTGATAATTATAAACACGTATGCATTTAAAGCCTTACTAAGTATATTCAATCTACGATTAAAATAAGACACTAATATATTTATCATAAACACAGATATTGACGTATTTATTTTTCGTATTTATGAACAACTTCTTCACAAAAAGAGCCCGACTTGTAATGTCAACGAAAATCAGTATATAATCTTTGCTTGAATGGAGAATTTGTTATCCCCTTAGTACAGCGACTTATCAATATAATATTTACTAAATATTACTATATATATATATATATATATATATATATATATATATATATATATATATATATATATATATATATATATATATATATTCAAATAGAGCTTGTTTTGAAAATACAAGTATGTTATAGTTTGCTTTTTTTCTATCCACTTCTTACCTTCTTTATATTTCTGGGTTCAGATAATGGATCCTGAAGCTTTGGGAATAAATTTAAAGCTAAGATCACAAGTCCAAGTTATTTGAAATCCTGTCACGTAAATAAGAGTATTATAGAACTTTCAGAATTTTCTTAATTTGGCGTTCGTTGCTGGCCGCTTCATTAATACTACTACTACTACTAATAATAATAACAATAATAATATCATTATTATTATTATTATTTTATATACTTTAGGCATTAATATTATCTTAGAAAAGATGTTTTCGTGGGGTGGGGGTGGGAGGCTGAGGCTGCTGTTGAGCTTTTAGTCTTGGTAATACAGGACCTGCTTCTAGTAATATGTGAATCAAGTTAAATTTTAACTTGTCACGGACACATAGGACCTTTAGCTGCAAACTTGAAATTTTGAAGGTCTACCTCGATGATCTGAGATCACACGATTTAAGAATGAGTGAATTTTGAAATATCTCAAAAGGCATCAGTTTCTTTGGGATTCACACTGCCTTAAAACCTACGTAACTACAGCTCGTTAACTATCGATCGAGTCACACGATTACGAAGCAAAACAGAAGTTTCTTTACCTTGGACATTCTTGCTTTCGTTATCTTCGATGGCATCACAGCCTGTTTCATGTTCTAAAATAAGGTGCGTATACATTTAAGAATGTAACATATTTGCAAATAGAAAAGTTATAAGGCTTGTAAATGCCAATATACTATATAGAAATATCATTGGTAATAGTGGGGAAACGATCATTTATTGTATAAATGTGCAGCAGCTGTAGAAAAAAACAAATATTGCCTCTTTATCCAGAAATAGTTACTATTTTGCACTCATCTATTCACTGAAAGTTAGCAAGTATCGTTTGCATGATACGCATAACATTTACGAACATTCTATGTTTTCAATTGTAGCTTTGTAAAGATGGATGAAGCTTACGTTTGCAAAATTGCTCCGGTACTACGAACACCTCTGACAATAACACGTTTAAAATGGAATAAAATAAAATATTTATCAATACCTTCATGAAAATGCAAGAACATGACTCTAAAACAAGACCATAGCAATTGCCCAGGTTCGGCTTTTTCAACCGAATATATCAGGCAAAGAAAGATCCCAAATTGTCTCTGCGTAGAAGTGACAACACACGCAACAAAGATGGATATCAATAGATGTCCCTTTGTAATATTCTGCATAATACTCAACATGTGAAGGAAACTTCATCTTTAGAACTTCATGTGCGATTATAATATCCCAGGGAGAACAAACCATGACAATAAATATAAGTCAAGCACATCTGAGGTCTTTTTCGAGCACAGATGCGCATATTTGCATCTTAGTTCAAATTTGTGAATGATGGCAATAACTTCTTCAGCCCTAAAGGAAAACATATGAGTCCCAATGATTCATCTGGCTAAACGGAAAAGGTACGAGTCACAATAATGTCCGGGTTATGATATTGATGTTATTTAAGAGACTGTAGGCTAGGTTTCCTTCTAATTCCACCCCATGATATAAAGTCTTCTGGACAGCTAGGTTTCCTTTTAATTCCACCCAGTGATATAAAGTTATCTGGACAGCAAGGTTTCTTTCTAATTCCACACCGTGATATAAAATTATCTGGACATCTAGGTTTCCTTCTAATTCAACCCCGTGATATAAAGTTATGTGGACAGGTAATTTCCTCCCAAAATATCTACCAATATATAAAGTAATACGATTAAATTACGTAATTATTTTCCGAAGTGCTGTGTGAAAATCACAGAGAACTGAAGTTGTTTCAAAATGACTGACTCCAATAAGCATTATGGAGTGACAAATCGCCAGCTTTTTCAGCCTTCCATGATACGAAGTCTTTCAGTTCAACATTTATCAAATAATCACTCCAATAATGCAAATAAAACAATTCACTTCGCCTATCGCATATTCCATTTAGAGGTGCAATCATTTTACATAATACATTGACTAATTATTTTTTCGAGAGTTTTTTAATTACTGGTTTAAAAATTAAACGAACCATCACTATCAGAGTTTTCACTGTCTTTTATAGCTTCATTCGTGTCGTCGGAACCCAGCTCAGTTTCGTCGATGCCACTTGCTTCCGATGCAGCCTTTGTGAGAAAAGATCAAATTGCATTTAGTGTCGCGATCGTAAATATCGTTTTTAGCATTATAACACTTGGCCTTTGACAAAGGGACGTTTTGTCATCATTGATATCCACAGGGGAATGATGTGCCAAATTCTGAGGCAAGTAATAAGTATATACATTTACTACTAATATTTATCCGACAGCTGACAGCAAAAGAGACAATGCTACCATTAACATCTAGTGAGAATATGTTATTGTTGTTGTGGGGATTTAACTCCATTTATCAACGCAAGATAAGCTATATATGGAGGCCAGTATAACTAGCGGAGGAAAACCCGGGCAAACGCGGGTAAGAACCAGTGACCTACGAGAGGCTAGTGGCAGCTTTAGCACATACCCACATTGAGCGAGCGCGGTACTCGAACCCACGTGGACATTAATCACACATTGTTATCGGTACGTAACCTATACATAGAATCAGACTTTGTTATCGGTGTGTGCGTGTGTGTGTGTGTGTGTGTGTGTGTGTGTGTGTGTGTGTGCTTTGAATTTTTAACGTAGCTTTAACAATTTTTCAGTCAATTTTACGATGTCTGTAGTGTGACAGTTTATAGTGATGTCTAGCACTGGGGCATCATGCCGCATTCATGTAGCATGATGTCCCAACCAGACACATTATCCTGACATCAGGTCGACCAGTCCTAACACTAACAGTAGTGAATGGGGATCTTATAGGGTCTATGGGACTTATCATTAAAAATACCCTTGGGACAATATAGGGTCTATGTAAATTTAACATGGAGAAAAATCGTGGGACAATATAGGGTCTATGTAAATTTAACATGGACAAAAATCGTGGGACAATATAGGGTCTATGGGACTTATCATTAAAAATACCCCTGGGACAATATAGGGTCTATGTAAATTTAACATGGCCAAAAACCCCTGGGACTGTATAGGGTCTATGTAAAATTGAAACAGGGAGGGTCTCTATTTTTTTTTAAAATAAAAAACAAAATAAAAAAGGGGTAGGCAATGGAAAGGCTATCTCTTTTCGAGAAATATGGCTGGCCCTGAAAAGGGCCTTTGGGTTTTTCTTCTTTTATCTTCTTAACTTTTTCCAACATCTTCTTAATTTGTCCATCATTCCTTTCTTCTTCTTCTTTTCTGTTTCCGGCAGCCAGTCCGGGTGGCCCATGGCCCGGAACTTCTCTTGGATTTTCATCCAGTTTGTGTTCAGTTTTTCTAGTTCATCCTTTTTTCTTCTATTTTCTTCGTCTTTTCTTTCATTGGACCACTTTTCTTTGATCTTCTTGACCTCTTTGGTCAGCACATTCCTCATTAGTTCTTCAGCTTTCTTAAGTTTTTCTAACCCCCACTTCGCGAAACACCAATCTGTCCATTCTACAATGTCTTCTAGAAAGCACCTTGCACTCGTCACATGATCTATTGCTTCTTTTAACTTACCCACTTTGACATACGGTGGGTTAATTAAACCTCTGATTCTCTTCTCCTCATCCTCTATCATTTCTTTCACGATGTTTACGGCTAAGTGCAGGCTGTTTACTTGTCTTGAGACGAAGTCTTTTGTCACTGCATACCTCCATTCCTGTTCAACCCTTTCTGCTACACTCAATCCATCTACCATCCAATACCAACTTCCCATAAGATCGTTGTATAAAGCTGAAGCTGCTGGCATCTTCTTGTTTGCTTATTCCGTAGAATGAGCTCCAATGGCCAACACTGTTAGTTTTATACTGAAAGTGCGGACGTGATGGAAAACATCCCCCTAAAAACATAAAATTGATCTTACCTAGATCATGACCCAACAACGCGCGGACGTGAAGGAAAACATCCCCCTACTTTCTCATTTCATATAATATAACCCTAACTATACTCTTCACATACGCTAATAAACCCATAATCTACTATTCACACAAACATACCTGAGCTCTTACAAACACAAACACACAAACACACAAACACATACCCTCACATTTTTAAAAAAGAGTTAGTGTTTATATTCACACTACTCTACCTACACACATTGGCAAATTAATAGTTATTTCTTTTCTAGAGTATTGGGTAGCCCTGAAAAGGGCTGTTTTTTTTTCAACTCCAGATGCACCTATCTAATGGTTGCACCTTCCAGGTCTGGCGCCACACACACATCTTTGACTCCAGTCTCTTTTTACTTTTTGTCTTGAGAGTGCAGAGGCGGGATGATTCGCTTCAGCACCCCAATCCTCTGTCTCGGGAATATTGTATGACATCCTCTCTCCTATTTTCTTTTCCTCTTCTTCCCTCTCTCTTCTCTCCTCCTCTTCCTTCTTTATTCTTTCTTCTTCTACGATAGCCTCCGCTGATAGTTCGTTTACTATGCGCCTGGCATATTCCAGGTGCATCTGGAGTTCTAGCAGCTTCACAATCCTTGTATTCATTCTCTTGCTGTTAACAGGTCGACGATGGGCCCAACTGACGATTAGTTTTTAAGTTATACTGAAAGCGCGGACGTGAAGGAAAACATCCCCCTAAAAACATAAAATTCATCTTACCTAGATCATGACCAAAAAAAAAACAACAACTCGCGGACCTAAAAGAAACACTCACTCACTTTTTTATACTACCCATTCCTATTCTAAAAATTTTTTTATAAATCACTTTAATAGACTATTTACATACGCAAAGCAATCCAATCTAACCCCAAATATACACCTCAAACACCAAAAAAAGACATTATTTTAATCTACTATTAACCTAAATTTACTTGAACTGTTACTAACACAAACACACAAACACATACACTGTCACTATCAATAAAGAGTTAGTGTTTATTTTCACACTACTCTACCTACACACACATTGGCAAATCGATCGTTATTTCTTTTCTAGAGTATTGGGGTAGCCCTGAAAAGGGCTGCTTTTTGTTTGCTATGGCATTCTTTTTTTAGTTTCTAAGAATGCGATGTCCTCTGAGGATAGACTTTCTGGCAATAGGTCTGCTTCTTCGGAAAGAGAAGAAGAACTCTTTGGTGTCGATACGGCAATCGACAAAGCCTCTGTCAGGTTCAGGTTGCTACTGCTGCTGTTGCTGCTGCTGTTGCTGCTGTCTCTGAAGTCTGTACTTCTCTGTCCATTCTTCTTTCTCCCTGTTCATTTCTTCTCTGAAGAGCTCTTCTATCAGGTCTTCAGTGATTTTTAACATTCTCACATTTTCTATTTCTTCTGGCTTCGGTATCAGACTGTGTCTGACCCTATGCAAATTCACGTAGGCTTCATTGAGTTTAGCTAGTTTGGAGCACATCTTCTTAGGAGGATGAGTCGACAATGGATGGTTAGACTACAAACAACCCCGGTTCTTAAAGTCAAAGCGCGGACGTGAAGGAAAACATTCCCCACACGGTTTTCGAGCCGCAACGTTCAGTGAGTGTCATGAGAGGGATAGTAAGAAATCAAAGAGCATCAATCCAACATTCTTATAGCTAAACAAACCACAAAGGCATTTTTTTTCAAAACACAACATTTTTTATTCAAAAATCACTTAACACTGAACAAAAACTCTAACATTTTTTAACAATAATCCAACACTATAACATCAAACAATTTTTTCAAATCACAAACATTTTTTTCTCAACTGACAATCTACTTTAAACAGGGCTGACAACGTTGTGAATGAAATTGTGATTTCCACTGTTGGAAATCATTAGGCCATTGATTGACACTACGTTTCCTAGCTTGAGACAAAAGATAAGCATAATGGTCACAAAACCATCGATCTACTTTCACATCGTTTCTAGCAGAAGAACGAGGATCGAAATGAGTCACTAAATGTTCTAAGGAATAGCCCAGGCTGCGATGATGCAGAAAATACACACAATACTTTCCACACACCAAGGAATCTGTGCCTTGTAATTTCACATTATTGAATCGGGTGATCTGAGCATTTATTCTCATAAAGTCAATGATATCGTCTTCCAAAGGGGGTAATCCATACGAATCGAAATATTCCACACATCCTTCTTGAGGAAAGTAGACGGCTACCCAGTGGGTTCCTGGGAGATGACTGTCGTCCGTGTTGATCACGTAAGCTTGATGGTCTTTAGGTTTGCGATGAGGGAGTTCATCTTTAGCACAGACGACAGGATTCCAAGAAGCCGTATACGAACTGTGGTTCAAAAGGTAATAAAGTTCCCAGGTATCCATTGTTTTGCATGTGTTGTTTTCTTCTTCACAGGTAATAATAAGTCGTCAATTCGATCCTGACTTTTTGCTTGAAAATGTCTGACGAATAAACGGTTATTCATTCTGTTTTCTCACTCTGATTCAGGACAGCTTCGATACGATGGATCTCTTGAATGGTTAATGGTGGACAAGAATGTTCACGCAAGTCTTTATACCACTGGTGCAGCACGTCTTTGTCCGAGATGAGACTCCAAGCTTCGTCCAGATACTCGTCCAATTTTTCTTCTTGACTCAACATCAGGCATTTATCGTGTTGAATTTGACTGGGATGATCGTTTTGACATCCATAGCAATTTTTCTTGATCAATTCCGTCATTTTTTCGACCAAGTGTTTGGCAAAACAGGAGACTAAATGGGCTTCTTGTTCTGGCCATCTTGACTTCATCATGATTACGTCTTCTTCCACAGTCTCCTTACATTCCATGTCCAAAGTTTCTCCACTAGGTAAAGAGGGATAACAGTCTTCCATGGCTTCTAATAGTCTAGAATGACTTCTCTCAAACTGTTGATTTCTATCGTATTGTCAAATTCTGCATACAGGATGACGTTCAACGTTGGATCAGCAGGGTCTCGGTTTGCAAACTGAATTTCCACACGAATCTGGCCAGATTTTATAGGGTGGAAATGTCCCTCGTCGCTGCCTTGGTCTGGAGTGAAATCGAAAGCCCACAAAGCATAGCCTCCTGCATAATCGTCGTACGTAATCCCGTGACTGGTGTTGGTCCCTAACTGTCCCGTGGCTTCGTACAGGGAGAAGTACGATCTCAAGTAATTGTTCTGGGCAAAGTTAGGCTCAAAGGGTCGGGTACACACGGTCTTGCCGTCGCGACTGACTTCGATTTTGGACACGCTAGAATGTCGAAACTCAAAAGGATTTTCGTTGTGAAGTCCATTGAAAGCTGAATTCCTGACGATACCAACGATCAAACGCTTGGGTAACTGTCCTTGGAACAGATGATCTTCGATCATGGATCGCTGTCCAACAGGAATGGTGAACGTTTTCACTTCCACACATCGTATGGGATACTTGGCGGTCGTTCTGCTCAACGTCTGACTGATGTCGTTTCCCACTTTAGGTAACACTTCCACACGGCGTACGTAAAGTCTGGCTTCTTGGATAACAGTTTTGTATTCGTTGGCATGGGCCATCAAATGGAAAGCGGCAGTGCTACGATTCAGTCTCAGGCGAATATCAACTCTGTTCAGTAAATACTTTTCTTGTAACCACATGTCCAAATGCAAACGATCCATCAGTTCTAAACTACGTCCTTGCAGAATTTTAGTTCTACGTGTGTTAAACCCCACATTGTGAGAATTGTCATCTTCTGTCAGGGCTGTGTCGCTAAACGTGCCTACACCTGCCGTGTCAGGTTTCCATACCACGCAAGCATCCAGATGAGTATTCTTGGCTTCTTTTCCGTACGTCAAGAGATTTTCCAAGTAGGCACGATATGGGTAAGTATCCATGCTGCTGCTGACCAGTTTGTTATTCAAGTACAAGTCCACTTCGCTGAACAAGGAATGCATGAAATTGTTGACGGGCGCTACCCTATCATTGGCTCCAGGATTGGTGTTGTCAGTTTTGATCACTTTGACTTTCAAATACAGGTAACTGCTATTCAGATCGATGTAATCTTCGGGTTGTCCTTTGATTTCGAACTCGATGGGAGCGGAATCCGTCAAAGAGGAGACGGGATGAAATTCCACCCACTGGGATTCTTGCATCGTCATCATGGTGGGGGGCATGGCAAACATATCCAGTTCCGTCTTGGAACAAGCACATGACCCTCGGTGCATCATTTTTTTCTGTGTCTCAATAATCGAAAACGTCTAAGTCTCGAACGGTTCTTCTTTTCTTGGCTTTTCTCGCTTGAAGTCTGGTGAAAGGGTGTTTTCTTCGTCGTCTCTTTCTGCCTTGTCCTTGCTGAATGCCTGACTCGGTAGCGTGCAGGGCATTTATAGGTGTGTCTCGTCGGCCTAAAATGTCTTTACCCGTTTGCAGCAGGACATTTTTGCCTGCCCTCATGAAGGCTTCTTTAGGGTTTTGTTTGTCGATGATGACATTTTGGAGAAATTCTTTGCCTTGCGTCAGTGCCGCATCTTTCAAGGCGTGCAATCCGCGTGTCACCATCGGTTTCAACACCGGGGCCACCGAACGAAAGGCCGATTTTAACATGTCTCCTAAACCGTGTCCTCGCTGTCGTGCAACCCCTTGGTACACTGGATACATGACTTACTTACGAATCGTTAGAGAACCGTTTTCGAAAATGGAGTTTCACCGTGACTTTTCCTTTGGTAAATGGAATATTTTGTCCCAGATCTCCTTTTATAGTAATGTTGACCGTGTCCAAATACGACTTGCTGACTGGCAAATAGTGAGGATGGACAAATTCGCGGTGGACGTGGTAAGTGTTTCCACCTTCCTCGTCAGCGTTCGCGGCAGAATCCACTTTGAAAGGAATGACACGCAGTAACGGTACGGAGGTGTGTCCCACCACGTTATACTCCACCACATCGGAGTACACGAACATCAAATTCAGTCCTTGGTTCAGTTCTACTGGGGTACGAAATAACTTGCTAAAAGACTCGTTGTCGTAAACGATGGGTAATTCGTTGTTCTTGAGTATGGTCATTCTTAGGTTCATGTCTCCGCCCAACATGTCAAACAATTCAGGACAAAATAAAATGGACATGATTTTACTCCGCTCAAATTTCATCGAGAAGCGACGAGCTACTTTGTGGTACTCCATGGTGACATTTTTGTTGACATGCTCCAAAGCTTTCCCAAACACGCCATTAAACTTGGCAGCTATGGTGTTGACCAAATGTTGACCACTAAAATAATAACCTGGGGGAATGAAAAAGTGGTAGGTCCACTTTTGAGTTTTCTCATTATAGGTTTTATTGTCATATATGACTTTCTTATTCAACTCCTGTTGCAATGGCTCGTCATGAACTTCCACATAAAAAAAATTTTGATTGGGAAGGACATTGAGGACTTGGGTTGGGTGAATGATTTCCACTAAAGCCACTTCCCAATGGGCTTCGTGATCTAAGGGGATGGCTTGAGGTAATTTGGCCGTGTAACAGCACAACGTGTTGTGGGGAAACACCTCCATGGAACTGTCACTGGGTAAGGTTAAGTAAAATTGGTTTTGGTGACTCATAATTCCAGAGTTCTGTGGCTGTCCGAGGGGATATTACTGGACGTCAGAGGCGTGTCTCCGCCCAAAATGGGGTTCTGGTTGTGGTTGGACTGGTGACTGGCACTGGCACTGGACACGAGGTTCCCGTGGTTCCCGTTGGAAGAGAATTTCAGGGAGGGATTAGGAAGCAGGTAACCGATGCAACTGCTCAATAAAATGGTCCACAATTGTTTGTCTCCTTGTTGCAAACTCAAATTGGCAATGGCTGCCCCTATGACACAATACACCACGAAAATTTGGCAGAAAAAGACGATTTGCGTTTTAGGCACACGTTCTCCACACCACACCCACAAGGGTTGTTTTTGTAAATCTTGCACAGAAGAACTGGGTGAAGAGGGAGTGGTCGACGTAGCTGCGTCTGATGTGTGAAAGGGCATGATGGTTACTTCTTTTTATAGTCGATGACTTGCGATGCGTCGATCCAAGAATCGAAACTGGGTGGATATCCTTTCCAACGTACTTTTACTTCTTTGACACGTCGTTTGCCCACTTTACGGGTTCTGCGTTCGAGAATGCTTTCGATGTCGTACACGTCGTCTTCTTTTTTGGTGACACGTTGTAACTCGGGTAAATAAAACGTTCCTTTGAGTACTTCTCCGTTCATGTCTTCCAATTTATAGACGGCAGGATGACGACCATGCACTCGTCCAGTGACGCGAAACAATTCGGTCGTCCAGTTAGGTAAGTAACCTTTGTCAAAAGTGCGTTTGGTTTTGCCAATGCGCACCCAATCTCCTACGGTCAACTCTCCACTTTTCTTGGGGACAGCCCTCGTCGGGGACGTACCAAACAGGCGCTCAAACACCAACACTTCGTTCTCGGGAGTCACGTCTTGCGGGGCACGTCCGATGCTTCGATGGTAAGATTGGTTGTACGCTTGCACCAGGTGCGGTAAGATGTCGATGTACTTCAGAGTGTGGTGATGCGTAAAATATTTCCACATGCGTTCTTTCAAAGTGCGTTGAAAACGTTCCACGATGCTGGCTTTGGTTTCGGGATTCTCGGTGGTAAAAAAATGAATGTCACGTTTCTTTAATTCTTTTTGGAAAGCTTGGTTCAGAAATTCGGTGCCTTTGTCCGTTTGCCATCGAAGTGGGTGACGGCCGCTTTGTTTCAACACCCGTTGCAGGGCTCGCATTAACTCGCTGCTGGATTTGGAAGTCAAGGGCACGACCCAGGCAAATTTGGAAAAGACGTCGATGACACAAAACAAATATTTGTAGCCACGATTGTAGCTGGCCAAATGAGAGACATCGGCTAAATCGGCTTGCCATTGATGATCGATGCCTTCCACTCGGGTGCGACTTCTGGCAAACTTGCGTCGAATGGGTTTGTGTAAAGTGTAGGTAGCTTGTTCTTGTAACCATCGTTGCACTTGGGGTAAACGGAGACTTTTCAGTCGAGTTTTGGCAGCACGATACAATTTTTGAACTCCTGCGTAACCTGCAGGATGCGAGGGATCGTAGTAAATGCTGGCTAAGACTTTTTCCATTTTTTGTGTTGGTGTGTTAATAAGTCACCCACTCTTCGGTGATGCTACTTTGGGTGGGACGAAAGGGTGGTTTGGAAACGGATTTACGTGTCCGATCGGCTACGGGAGTAGAAGTCGAAGGTAGCGGTGGAGGTGGAGGTGGCAATGGAATGGCTTTGGTCTTCTTTTCTTTTTCCACTTCTGGTTTCCCTTCTTTCTTTTTCACTTCTGTCGAAGGAGGCGTGAACATCATCTTTTTAACCCAAGCTTTCATTTCTTCTCGTTGGGGTGTGGGGGACGGGGTCAACAAGGATGCTGCAATCTTACTCGAAATGGGAGCTGCTGACGGTGTTTGAAACACTTCTCGCATCTCTTCTTCCTCAGGTCTTCGTGGGGTAGCATCTCTGGTGACCCCTGGGGATGGTAGTAGTGGTGGTGGTGGTAGTGATGATGGAGCTGGACTTTTCATCAAGGTCTTAAAATCTTTCAGAGTGGGTAGAGCTGTTTCGTCTAAAGCTTTCTGGTGAAAGAGTTGCAGTCGTTGCAAGAGTTGACCGTAGTTTTGCGATTTTTCTGTTTCGGACAAATCTTGGCGATCCATCAAGGACTGCAATTCGTGTTGTAACTGGGACATCTCGCTCAAATGGGGATTGGGAGGTAAATGCGGGGTGCGTTGTTCTTGCCACCGATGGTATTCCATCCATCGTTTGTAAGGCACTAAAGCTAGTTTTCGTCCTTCCATGGGGTTGTCAGGGGTCGATTCTGAGATCTTGGGACTTTCGAAGGCCTTTTTATCTTGCTCCCACTAGTCCTCCCAACATGGTTCCCAAGACTCCTTTCAGTATGGGGCCTAACAAGAGAGGCAAAATGCCTCCACGTTGGACCGACATCTTCTTTTTTTGACGAATGGGAATTTTCTTTTGAACCATTTTCCGAAGAACGTGACGATGTTTGCCTAAGCATTGTTTCTGGTGTTTGGACAAAGGGATCGTGCCTTTCAGAACGTTCAAACAACATTCGCACACGGTATCGATGACCTCTTTGGAGGCCGTTTGAATGAGTTTTTTTCGTAGGGGTGGAGAAGCTTTGGATAGGACAGATAACAGGTCCCCATGTTTGGCTAAACGTGGTGGCAGTCCTTTCCTTTTCTTTCCTTGGGGTTTTTTGGAGGGTGACATCTTTGAGTCTTTAGGAGCACCAAAAAACACTGATACCCTACTCGGTCACAGGCCTTTTTTATACTGGAACGCGTCGCCACTGATTGTCTTTACGGCGTATCAGTTTGAGGACAGGCATGACACGTCGTGCAGGGGTACGTAACGGACTAAATTGAGCCAGTTCTTGCTTGGACAAATCCAGTAAACTTTGTAACATGCCCGATCTTTCATGGACTTTGATTTTGGGAGAAGGTAATTTGTGAGCAGCAGCCACTGCCGCTAAATTGGAAGGTCCTGCCACTGGGGAAGTTTTTTTGGGGGTCATCAACGGAGAAGTTCTTGGTGTGATCAACGTCTCCAAGTACTCTTCAGTTCCTGGTGACATCAACGGAGAAGTGGATAAACGTAAGGCTGCCGGAGACACAGTCACCGCTGTGGCAGGTCGTGGTTTGCGAGTGTAAGGTTGCGTCCTGGCCGAAGTGCCTCTCTTGCGACTAGTTTTCTTCTGTGGACTTTTCTTTTTCTGAGGACTTTTTCTCTGTTTCTTTTTCTGGGGGCTTCTTTTCTTTTTTCGGGGTGGTGTCTGGTAAGAGGAGGGTCCTGCCACTGGAGAAGTTATTCTTCTTGGGGACCTGGTCTTTTTCTTCTTGGGGCTGCGTTGGACTTTTGTCGTGGGTATAACTTTGGGGGCATTAGGATCCCATCTTAAGAGTGAGCGAATGATGACCCCTCCTAGAGTACCGCTCCCTCCAGGTTTCAAAATGATTTGTTTTTTGGTTTGAGTGTCGATGCGGGGATCGGCCAGTTGGACCAAAGCGACTTTGTTTCGATCGAAAAAGCGTTGGGTTTGATGAGGAATCTGAATGATTCCTTGGAGTAATCGACGTGCCGTCACCGTGAACCATCGTAAGACTTCTTTGAGACTAGCTTCTAAGACACGAGCTCGTGTTTGTGGATCTTTTTCTCGACTGATGCCATACAAGGCACGAATCAATTTGACGGGAAGATGCGACTGAAGGGACGTCATGTTCACACTGTGTGAGACAGACGAAAAAGGGTCTGAGGTTTTTATAGATTTTTTTCATGGGGAGTGAAATGAAGTCGAGGACGGAGACGTGTACAGGACAGGCCCTCCGTCTTGGCACCAATGGTGAAACAAGTGAGTACGAAATCGCAAATCCTCGGGGGTCGTAGGTTTCAAATCGACGAGTAAATAGGCGTGTGGCGTTTGAGTGGCATCGTCGTACGCCTGAGTCAGCCAAGGCGTTCCTAACTGTTTGGCTAAGACTTGCACTTGCGATTTATCTCGAGGGCTTTTAAACAAGACCACGTAATGCGCATTGAGACTGATGGTGCGATGGGCTTTACTTTGTTGAAACAAATTTTGGGTGATGTAAACGACACTGGCATTACGGTGATGTCCTTTGCGCGTGAACCACAATTTAATTTCTTCTTCGTCTTCTCCTAACATGTCGTCGAAAATGACCAAATGGGTTTGACGGGAGTCAGAGACGATGCCGTCGTCGTCTTTAGGAATGCCTTCCACAAACACGATGGAATCGCCTTGACTTTCTCGCAAGAGGCTGTACGTCGATTGCCACTCTTTGTAACACCACACGATTCGTTGAGGGGGTCGATCGATCAAATGATGTTTATGTTCGATCAAACGTTTGACGAATTCGGTTTTGCCTGAACCGCTAGGTCCAGCAATGAGCATGTTAAAGGGATGGCGAAGATACAAAGCCTCCCAACTGGCACGATCTAAGTGTTCGTCGATGACTTTGACAGTAGAGGAAGAGGGAGCAGAGACAGCAGAGGTAGCCATGGTGTGAGGAATGTCACTTGTGACACGAAAAACAAACAAGACAAGAGTTTATATACTTTTTCAGAACACGTTTATTGAATGTTTTTTTTCAAACATGAATACGAAAGACAAAAATACATAAAAGCCAAAGGCTTAAGTACAAGGATAAAATGCACATGATAACGATGAACGTGGAATAAACACAAGTGTCTGTACAACATGTTTTGGGTAATGTTCTAACCAGTTCTATAGTAGGGGGTAAGGTCACACAAGTGTCCTTCCGAAAGGGTCTTTCAGGTCTGTCCAGGACAGTCCTGTCCTGAGTGACGGGTTCTTCTGGCACCGTCACTAACACGGGTTGAAAAGTAACTTTTTTCCTTGAATAACTCTCGTGCATACTGGGCCACCTCTTGGGTCCAAGCCTCAAAACCCCATTCTTTCCAGGCACGGACATCTGCCCAATGGGGATGTAAGTCACAAGCTACACACACATCGTCATACACGTCTTGGGTAGCTAAAAGTTGACGAATCTTTTTTGCCTGTTGAGGTCGAGAAGTATCCAGATGAAACCGCAAGGCTTTGAGCAAAAGGAGTTTTTCGTGACCATTTAAGGCCATTGAGGTGGTAAGTACTGATCGTAAAGAGTCCACAAAGAATCGGCTGGAAAACGAAATCCCAGAAAACAAGTCACTAAGACACACACCACTTGTCGTCCCAAATTGAATGGATACAGTTCTTGTAATAATCGATGGTAATGATCCACAGTTTGAATATGGTCATTGAGTTCCTTCCACGGAATCTGTTGGATGACATGTGACATAAACCGTGGCATGGCAGCCTGTTTTTATATTCTCTTTTTTTCGGATGCAATACACGTACTTTCTAGCCAGAGATCTTCGTTCTCCAGTAGCGAATCTAAATCTTGCATACTGTAACCGAAACGTCAGAGTTCGTTTAGGTGTTTCCTCTTCCGCTAAGTAGATTTTACGTAAAATATGTTTGTAATCCTTTAACTTGTCTTCCTCAATGCGTTGCACTAGGTGAATCTCGAAGTAACCATAATCATGAACATGTCGATCATTAGCGACCTCAAAGTTTTGAACAATGTCTGACCATTGAAAGAATTTCTGACGAATCAGTTCTCTTATACCATTCAGGTACCAGTGGTTAAAGATCTGGTGACGTATCGGATGCAATTGTTCTTTACGTTTCACTTGTATTTTGACCAGCTCTCGGTAAATCCTTTCTCTCAACTCCACAGGCAAAGCACGAATGTTCTCTTGTAAAGTATTCATGAATAGGCCAGTCCGTACAATTCACAAAAGTAATCCACATAGTGAGTAATTTCTGACCACTGCCATTCAGGGTAACGTCCAAGAATGTCACTGAACTCTTTTGATGGAAACGGTCTAAAGCGATACAATAGGAGGAATGCACCCTTGACCCAAAGAAATCTAACACACTGGTTGACTTTTTTCACTTTCCTCTTATGAATTTCTCGACACAAAAGTTCTACAGTGACCCATTGAGATTTCACTCTGGCAAACCCCTGCCAAACTTCCTTGTAAATCTGCTCTTGTAGTTCTTTAGGTAATGATTCAATATCGTTTTTGAAATGAAGTTTAAATACTGGTCTCGGTGATGTCCAACATTTGACTCCTAGCCAATCTGGTTTCTTCTTCGTCAACGACATGGTAAGAAGTTACTTCAATGTCTCGGTCCCACTAAGGGTAAGTAATGACAATTCGGTGACCATCGAGCATGTTCTACGTAGGCCGAATCTTGCGGTTCCCAGTGGTGAAGTGACACACCGCAACTGAAGCACTTGACTTTATCTCCTTCGCCCAAGTAGAAAAATCCGGCTCTGGCTAATTCTTCGGGGGTCGGTCCTCCCAGATACTTAGGCCATTTTCCTTTGAACGATTGAAGACGATTTTCAAAGTCGCAGTATTCCGACAAACGCACAGGAAACGAATATTCGTTTTTCACAGGTTCATTTCGATGAGGGTTGGGTGACAGGAACAGGAGTTTGCTCAGGGCTGGATGACATCCGTAGGGGGGTAGACGTGAAGGTGAACATTCCCCTTTAAACCCGGTAAAATGTCTAAGAGGACGAGCGGCATCGCTTTCGCATCCCTCAGGTTTGACACGCACAGCATCACTTTCCATGACAGGGGCAGTGAGAACAAAGTTCCCATGATGCTTTACGGCATCGCTCAGGTCACAAGGTACAGCATCGTATCCATCGCAAGGCTCACAATCGCACTCGTCTGCAAACTCCGTTACGCAATTACAATGGTAACCACATGGACAATCGCAGTTTCCTTCCGGACATTTTCCGTCGCAATGCATGGGTCTTATCCATCCAATATTAGTCACACTAGAGGAAGATACAACTTTTTTACAATCCCCAAACTGAAACGATGTCTCTTTCAAAGTATTCATCTTGTTCGCTCGGTCTTGGTAGTCACAATGAACTATCGATCTTGACCATAGCCCCCTTTTTATACTAGTCGCAATGCAGTCTCCAGCTTGTACATCTTTCCTTTTTTACGTTTTTTATGTCTTGTTTCGGAAGGTACCGTCTCTAAGGTACCGTCAACATTGTACCGTAGTGTGATGGGTGGAAAGGCCATAGAAAGGTAAGGGCAGTGCGGAGACCATCGAGTATGTTCCAGAATAGCTGAATCTTTATAGATACATAGATCCATTCGTAACTTCAGTCCGCAAGCGAAACACTGTACCTCGTATCCCAATCCTGACTCAGGTCCCAAGTAGACAAATCCTGTTCTAGCTAAAACATGCGAAGAAGGTAATCCTTCCCTATCCGTAGGCCATTTCTGAAACGTGTCCAATCGACGGGCACAATCACAATAGTCAGGTAAGAAGACTGGAAAATGGTAGGGTTTGAACTTGGAGTTCTCATCGGGTTTCTCACTCGATTCTTCCTGTGGCGAAGTCATCTTTCTGGTGGGTGGCTATCCTCTTACAACCAATGTTTTATACCAACGTGTCCATACGGTAAGGTGAAATGATTGGGAAGTCGAACTCGCTTCTGGTACACGATTTGATAAACTTTTTCCAAAGGTCGACTGACGATGTGGTGAGTGGGTAAACGTACAATCTTGTTCGGTTGGTAAGTGGTCACTTTAAAGTTTCCATCCTCTCCCGATTGCAAGGCTTCTTTCAATACCCCAAAGTTGACCACTCGACTGGTACGATAATTCAGAGTCAGTCCTTTCACTTTGCACGTCGTGTGCACTTCTCCTCGTTTGTCACGGTATTCGTAGCCGTAATTTTTTTGACCGCCACTGACGAAACTTAGAATCTTGTCGTCGGGATGCTCGTCTGTCCAGGCTCCTAAACGGTCTCCTTCGATGTTAGGGTGATGTTGAATCGGGTGATGGATGTAAATGCAACTGTCCGTGTCAAAGTACAGGACGCGTTCCCCTAACAGTTCTAAAGCTTCGTACAATTTTAAGCGAGCATGGGCTGTCACGTAAGCCGCAATGATGACATTTCCAAAAGGGTCGTCTTGTACAAAGTCCAGATCTTCTTCGTAATTGACCAAGATCAAATTCTCTCGAACGACGTCCACGTGTTTCATGTATTTGGTTTTGTCGTGAATCATCTGGAAGTAGCGGGAAGGTTCTGTCAAATATTCCGTCTTGGGTAAACACGGTCGTTGTGCCATTTTACCCCACAAGCAATTTAACATCACTTTGGCAAACGATCGCCTGCCTTCGTTTTTCTCGATGTGGTCTAAATTGATGCCTTCTTGTTCGTAGTATTTCTCTTTGAATTTTATTTGGTCTTCGGGAGTGTGACACCAGGAAGGATAGCCGCTGGCTTCTTGCTTCAGTTTCAAAAAGGCATCCACGTAGTCTGCGAAAATGCCTTTCTGCGTGGGGTCACCCTTGTGGTATTGTTGTGTCTTGGGAAAGTGGCAAATTTCGTACACTTCTAACAGTTGGTATCCCATGTCCAGAGCTTTGAACAATTCTACGCTGACCCAGGTTCCCGTCAAGGCCCGTTCTTCCTGGCTGTGATGGCAAGGTTGGTCTTGGTTGCACGTTTCCGCACAAGTACGGCACAAGGGAAACATCAGTTTGCCTTGACAATGGTGAGGTAAGACGGGATGGTATAGGTTCGTGGGAGGCAAAACTTTACACTTGATCAAGCCTTCGTATTGTCGAATGTTTTTCAGGTCGATGTGTTCCGTGAACAATTGCGGGTGCCCTACAGGAAAGCGACAATATTTGCACACGTAGGGACACAGCGAACACACGTCCAAGTATTTGATTTCTTCTCCTTTCTCTTCGTCGGCTTGGTACAGCAAACAGGTGGCATTGGTCCTTCCTCCGTACAAACTATCCCTCGGGTTCAGCGGGTCCATGAACTGGTAACTTTCCACGAGGCGTTTAAACTCGGGATCGGTTTTCATACGGTGATCGTACTCGTGTTCCCACATTTCCACCACTTGGTATCCTTGCTGTTCTAACTTTAGGCGCCGCTGACAAGTGTCCTGGTACAAGTCTTCCATGGTTCGTTGCAAAAACTGATTTTTAGTGCCACGGTCAGGGTAACAGACGGGACATCCGTGAAATAAGCAACCGTTAAACTCGTACACGATCTTGGGGTTTTCTAAGTCCCAGCCATCGACCGAATACGTTCCGATGGTCTTTTCGCCCCCTCCGTTGCGGGCATGCTGAATCCACTTGTCTTCCTTGTCGCACAAGTAATGTAACCAACGTAGGGCTTTGACCGAGTATTGACGTTTGACAAAGTGGGTCGTTTGAGGACTGATGACAGCCACGGTGTTTTCAGGCATGAATCTTTGTCGATACACTAAGGAACACGCTTTGGCAATGGTGCAAGCTTCTTTCAAAGGATCTACCCCTCCGTGTTCCATGAACAGTTCTCGAAATTTTCCACAGCAACGTCGTAAAATGTCCACGTGGGAACGACAATACTTTAATATTTCTTCCTGAAAGTCGAAAGGGTCCGAGGCGTGAGCCTGGTACCAAGCGTAGAAAGCTTCTCGTTGTTCGGTACGCATGTTGTCGGGGCGTAATAGTGAGCCTCGGGCAAATGGGGTAGAACGGCGTGTTGATTGGCTTCCGTATTGAAAAAGTGTGGAAAGTACCCTTTAGCCATTTCTGTCATTCCAAACGTTTTAGGCATTCGACTCAAAGGCATGGCCAAATAGCTCATCGAATCTTTAAACTGTACTTGTCCCACTTGCATGAAAATGATTTTGGCTCCGTTCAAAGTCACTTTAGGACGTTCGGTGCCTTGTTCCGTATAGTACCTCAAAAGAAACTGTCCATCGTATCCGGAGAAATTGTGAGCCATCACCGTGGCATGACGATGACAATCTCCGTAAAGTTCGATGTCCTCTTGGCTCCACGTCTTGTCGATGGGGTCTAAGACCCATTGGGCAAAATCGGCTAACGTGTTCGGTCCCCGAAAGATTTTTTCACGCCCTCCAGGAATCTTGCTACAGTGAGGGCAATGACTGAAGATAGGTTCTTGAATGCACTTCTCGCACGCTCGATGAGCCACGCAGAAATTAGGAATGTGAATGCCGGTCTCTTGCATGCATTCAAAATCGAAAAAGATGAAATTGCCTTTCTTCTTGTGACCATCCTCTTTCTCTGGTGGGGGTTGGTATTTTTGCACGTAACATTGGTGTTCCAAGTCCACGATGTGGTGACAAATGTGACATTTTTTCTTTCCTCGACATACGTGTGCCTTGGTACTATTGGTACGTATGACTTGTTCACACGTAGGGCACAATCTCAGGAGTTGACAAGCACATTTCTTCTGTGAACCTTGCGTTTTCAGATGTTGTTGGTAACAGGTAGGGCTGACAAACGTGCGCAGACAAGTTGAACAAGGCACTGGTTCTTCGCTCAGACAGGGTGAAGAGGCCAAACATCCTGAGCATTTCGATCCACAATGCTTGTGTTGCTCTCGATTATTATAACCATGGTCACATTTCTCACAGTAATAACCGTATCCCAGGAATCCGGTGATACTGGTAATGGTATCGAAATGGTCATCGTGATGATAAACATGAATGTATTTTCCGTCCTTAAAATCTTGCCCTCGAAACAACAGAGACCCGCGCACTTCTTGAGGGTGCACTTTCAAAGTGTATCGTGGAGCTAGGGCATCTTGCAATTTTTGCATCTCAGGAATGCCACAGGGTGTGTCTTTGGACATGCCAGCTTGTCGTAACAGGAGTTCTGCTTCACTTCGTTGTTTGGCTCGGTCCGATTGTCGAATGTTCTCCCAGTCTCTTTTCCATTCTGCCGTGTCGTTCTTGTTGGCATAGGTTCGTCCCACCACGATGGCACGGGCTAAGCACATCTGGTCATGAGGATTGTGAATTTGGACAAGGCTACGCTTAATGCTGCGAAGGTCGTTCACCAATAACATCTTTTTGCGTCCGGTCCCTTGAGGAGGAGAGACGTGGGTCATGTCCAATGTGGCTTTTCCATCGGTGATGTCAAACTGGTCATTAGATTGTTGCACGTGTTGAATCTTGTCCATGACTTTGGAAGCGGTCAATTCTGCAGGGGTGCTAAACTCGATCCAAACAGGGGATTTCAAACCGTCGTGTTGTATGGAAAGTCTCAAGCGATCGTCTTCTTTGGGTTGACATTGTTGCTTGAGTGCAGTAAGCAGAGAATCCCACACTCCGGTGATGAACCCTTCTGCTTTCTCTAACGGTACTTCGGACTTGAAATCTTTAAACTTCACCGTGTATTTGTAAGCCGTGGTTCTAAATTTTCTAGAGGAACGCTTTTCCGTCTCTCGAATGGAATAGTATTTTTCAGGGTTGACTAAGGGTGGTGAACTTGGTTTAGAGGTTTCTGATTCTGGTTCACTCATGTCCTCTTCAAAATCACTGGCATGAATTTGTGCCAAGATTTCAGCCCTGGTACGAGGTGATAGATCACGTTTCTGCCTCTTACTTTCTTCTTCTTCTTCTTTCTTCTCGAATGAATTAGATCGTTTCATCTTGAAAGCAAAAAGTCAAATGACTCAAGTTCAAACACCATGAGCTACTTTATAGTCATAGCAGACCAGCGTATATAAAAGGGTGTGTGTCTTATCCTTTCACTATTCATTTCACTCTCAAGCCGAGCACAACGATGGAAGAGACTAACCAGATGGAACGTTTCGTCAGAGCTTTGCGAGGGGTCATTAGAAAATTCTCTTCAGACCAGCCTACGGACTACTCTCCTTCCTTTAGAGATAAAAGTCAAGATACTTGCTATATCTGTCAGAAGAAAGGGCATTGGTCTTCAGAGTGTCCAGACCGTCAAAAAAGAACAAAAACAGGGACTAAAAAAGACAAAAGTCAAGATACCTGTTATTATTGTAAAGAAAAAGGACATTGGTCTCCAGATTGCCCAAAAAAGAAACAAGAGGAGTCAGAAGAAAAAAAGGATTCTTCAGAAGAAGAGAGGGATTCTTCAGAGGAAAAAGAGGAAGAAAGAAGACAATTCTATTTACAAGAGGCAAAGAAACAGGAGAAGAAAAGAAGAAGGGAAGAAAATGAGGAAAAGACGGTGAAGAAATTTAAAAAACAGAGAGACTAAACAAGGAGAAAGAAGAAGTCAATGAACTTTTTATTAAAGTGTTGTGTTGTGAATTGTGAATTGGATTGTAAAAAATGGAGAAAAGAATAAATTAATGATATAAGGTAAGTGTCTTTGAGTTTTGATTTTAAAATAAGAACGTACACTCACGCACTCATACACAGACACGTACTATAAGGGTAAAATGGGTGGGGTTTATTTTTTGAGTTATTGGCAAATTGAAATTGTATTTCTTTTCGAGAAATGTGGGTGGCCCTGAAAAGGGCCTTTTTTCTTCATGGTGAAGGGGGGAGTTTAAGCAATCAACTTTAACTGCCTTATGCCTTTGCCACGGCCAAGGCCTACTTCTGGACTGCGTAATGTTGATGATGATGATAATGATTGGGTTGAAATCACTAAGGGTGGTACGATAGGCTTAGTCACAGGGTTGACGTGTTTAGCTCGGGAAGGTCGTATTCTCTTCGGTCGTGATAAAGAAGTCTGATACATTTGTTTCAGACTTCTTAACTCCGCTAAAATGTCCAACAGTACCGTGACCGTTTGATTTTCACCCTCTTGTTTCTTTGCTGCTACTTCTTCTTGCTGTTGTTGCTGTTGTTTTTTCTTACCTCTTCTTCTTGTTGCTGTTGCTGTAGGAGAAAAACCTGTTCCGCTTCCTTTTGTCGTTGCATAAATTTCTCCAATTCTTCTTTCTGTCTCTGTCTAAAATTCTCCACTTGCGGTAATGAAGAAGGTAACGAAGGTTCCGGAACAAATTCTTGCGAGGAAAGAAAATCCACAAAATCCCAATTCACCTCTTCTGAAAGTAAGTCCGGGTTCCCTTGGGCGGTCTCCCCTGCTTGTGCACCCCATTGGATCGTTTTCTGAGTTTCCGTCATGTTGAATCACTGTCGCATAGATTGACTGCACACAAGCGCTAGCGAATCTATATAGACTACGTGACGTCACAGACTGCTCTCTTCGGATTGGATGCGGGCTGACTGAATTCTGTAACGCGTGTTAGGATTGGTGAATGAACTCAATCCGTTTCAATCCTACCTCCGCCTATAAATAAGCGCAGTTCAGTGCATTGATTCACCTGTTCTCGTCGCTTCAAGATGTGGACTACAGTTGAGTCATCCACCCTTGTGTCTTCCATGATGTTCAGGACAGACATGCTCATGTATGTCCGATCCAAGTGGACCGTTGTCCACAGGACAAACACCAGCCTGTGGATACGTAGGATCTACGTCGAAAGACAAGGATGCCTGAAAAGAGTGCTAATTTACGGGCCAACAGTGAGACGCAGCCTAAGGACAAGAAGAAGACCAATGCGGTGCCCTTTATGTTAATGAATACATTAACATAAAACCCAAAGGCCCTTTTCAGGGCCAGCCATATTTCTCGAAAAGAGATAGCCTTTCCATTGCCTACCCCTTTTTTATTTTGTTTTTTATTTTAAAAAAAAATAGAGACCCTCCCTGTTTCAATTTTACATAGACCCTATACAGTCCCAGGGGTTTTTGGCCATGTTAAATTTACATAGACCCTATATTGTCCCAGGGGTATTTTTAATGATAAGTCCCATAGACCCTATATTGTCCCACGATTTTTGTCCATGTTAAATTTACATAGACCCTATATTGTCCCACGATTTTTCTCCATGTTAAATTTACATAGACCCTATATTGTCCCAAGGGTATTTTTAATGATAAGTCCCATAGACCCTATAAGATCCCCATTCACTACTACTAACCTCTTAATGCCGAGCGCCAAGCAAGGCAACTGTTAGCACCATTTTTAAAGGTCTTTGATATGACTCAGCCGGGGATCGAACCCACGACCTCCCGCATCCGAGGCGAACGCTCTAACTGCTAGGTTTGTTATCGGTACGTAACTTTTACGTAGAATCACATTTTGTTATCGGTACATAACTTATACACATAATCACTTTGTTATTGTAACTTAACCTGTACATAGAATAATACATTTTTACATATTGTGTATGACGAAATATTAAACTGTACAGGCAGTGGCATACTAAGGGGAATGCGGAGGGTGGGGGTGGGGTTGGGGTCGTGTGTCCGCCCCGCATGACAGCCAGAAAGGGGGGTGGGTGCCATCGGCAGAGTTGAATACTAGTACAAGTTTTCAAACTGAATGAAAAAGTCGCCATTTATTTCCAATTTGCTTACGAAAGCACCTCACTGTTTAAAAATCTATTTGCAAACATAATATATAATTTCTGTGTGTTCACATTTTAACATTTTAAAATTTTTTTTATGGGGCTGCTAAGGGAAGGATCCGAACCGGGTGCCAAATAATTTAGGTACGTCCCTGTGAACAGGGCCACATAAGCTGATTACTGATATTCAACCTTACCGATAAAGAGAGATTGATGTAGACCAGGATATAGTTTCCATCCATCCATCCATCCATCCATCCATCCATCCATCCATACATACATACATACATACATATATGTACTTTGTGCATCTATGACTGCAGGTGGGGTGTACCTTTAGTATTCTCGCACTGAATATTTATCAGTCTCGTCAAATTAATATATAGGTTAACAGGTTAATATGTTCTAGTATAGGTTAATAAAATTTGCTGAATATTTGGGACAGACTGACCCAGATAAATAACTGCTATCTAACTGCGTACGTGCGTACGTCCATCCCACCTCATTTGTCGTGTCTGATTTGCCAAAGAAATGACTTATACATGGACACTTTGCTACGTCACTGGCAGACATGTGAAAATGATATCTTATAATGGGTACGTAAGTGATAGAAAAATCTTTAGAAATAATAAAGAAAACGTTTACAAAATATTGCAGATAAATGTTACTAAGTGATCATTGTGACTTTTACAATGAAAAAAGCATTAATGCGTAAAACAAACGGTGTCATCTCTATATCTATGCATCATTAAAATAAGGAATTTTGGACACAGCTGACAGAAAGGCTGAAAGAAAGGCTGACAGAAAGGCTGAAAGAAAGGCTGACAGAAAGGTTGAAAGAAGGCTGACAGAAAGGCCAAAACGACGGGTTATTTTCATTCGTATTCGCTTTAATGTAGTTGATACCATTTCACAAATATTGTCACGTCTTTTTTATAACACAGAATAAATCTAAAATGAGAGGGAGAATTGAGGAATAAAGCTACGCTTGCTAATTTTATCTCATATAAAAAAAATGGAAAGAAAAACGGCAAGATAGTAGCGTTCCAGGGTTACCGTATCATGTACAATTTCATTCTTTTGTAGTGAATCATATTAACTCAGGAACATTGTCTGATCCTCTGTCTTATTAGCCCATCATTTACCTGTTTACTTACATTCCTCCAACTGGTAGAAGGATCACAGTCTTCCAATGTGTTTGTATCAGCAGCATATTCCATCAGCTCATCACTTTCCTGACACGAAAATTGTATAAATCTGTATTCCATCTAAGAGACCTATTTTCGCACTAAGGCAGTTATTGGTATCATAAAACTTTTTATGCATGTATAATCATCATATATACATAACTTACATAGATACGTACTAACATAAAGACAGCATCATAAAACAACATCATCTTAGAAAACAACATACCAAAGATTTCATAGATATAATTAATAGGTCACAGTGATATAATTTTTCACAGTGAAAAATTATATCACTGTGACCTACTGATATTATAGTTTTCAGATCTGAATCATACAATCATAAGTTCTGACCTGCTTTTCAAAACTTATGATTGTAGGATTCAGATCTGAAAATTCCTTGTGTGAAGTGTATATAATCTCATCCTGGATGAAATGTGTAATTCTCGTCTATTCCCCTTGAATATCAAGTTGCAGACAAATACAGATGACCGATGTTTCATGTTGAAGCAATGCGGACATCATAAAGACAATTTACCAAATGAACCTATTGTCAACAAACATTACTATTTGAAGGAAAGGACAAAATAACAAATTTGTCGAAGTTGGAAATACATATTCGTGAACAAAGCAGCAATCATTCGACAATTGATTGATTTAATTATGTTTATGAAGTACATGCATTTACTTATGGCTCTTTCCCATTCCATTCTTATAAACTCTCTCTCTCTCTCTCTCTCTCTCTCTCTCTCTCTCTCTCTCAGATATTACCGCATTGATGTGGTTTTCTGTCCAATCTCTCCGAATTAAAGTCTCTTCCAATCCGTCCTCAGAATAGTAAATGGAAAGATTTCCTTTTTTTGCACGAGTCTTCGCTGCAGCCATGCTGACGTGATTGTTAAGGAGGTCACATCATCTTAACTATACAAATTTAATAAAAATGTCATTATATTTATTATTATTATTATTATTGTTATTATTATTATTATTATTATTATTATTATCATTGCTGAGAGACTGAAAATTTAACTCGCTGTATCAATATCACCATTCCTGCAGTTTATTCCACGATATAAACTTTTCTTAGGCTATTCAACAGCGTTGCCATGACTTGCAAGAGACGCAATGATGCATACAAGTGAATATTTCAGTTATTGTTGGGTAGAAGTGTAATTCAAAACTGCGATCTGATTGTAATAGCTTTACATCCTTTAAGATTTGCTTGATGTCATCATATACTGGGATTTAATTGAATATCCGAAGAGTCGGGTAGTGGAAACACCGTATTGATACGAATATTATGGTTTTCAGTTTGGCTGTTCTAGCTTTACGTATTTGTTTTGCCATATCGCATTCAAACATGAATTATGTGGATTTCAGAATAATTCAAGAGCAGATATGTACACAGATTTCATCACCTGATCTCGTTTTGCATTCAACACTCACACAAGCCAGATTTCTCAAGTTTGCTCTATATAAGTATGAATACGACGAGAGTTGTAGGCCCTAATAGATAATTAAGCAATTTTTTGAATAATATTCAATGCAGAGTTTTGCCTTAGACCTTGTATCGTTTATTGTGGTTTTCCTGTGAAGCATTTTGACAAATTGAATATAAACGGGTGATGATAAATCCAATCAAATATATGTGCAGGATTTACGTGGGCGTCTTTTTGTTCTTTATATAATAATAATAATAATAATAATAATAATAATAATAATAATAATAATAATAATAACAATGATAATAACAATAATAATATCAGAAAGAGACAGGTGCTTACATTCCAGTGGCAGATTCATATGTATCGCTGAGGCGCGTAAGCGATGTGTAAAGGGACTGGAGGGCGTAAACGAAGAGGTGACGGCCCTTTCAGGGGATCCGTTGGTTGCGTCATTTCATGCGTATCAGGGTGTAATTTGAACCATAATACTTATAAAGCAGATTTACTTTATAAAACTTTCAGGTTGTTTCATGTTCATTTATAAGGTTGGACAGATTGGGGAAGGGACGGCTCCTCCCCCCTCCCATTTGCCCCTGCTTTCTCATTGAGAAAAGGTAGCTGGCGTCAATATTATTCCTTAAAAATAACATTTTTACCAATCCTGATTGATGTATATGAGAGAACCACATAGTAAAAAACATTTGAAAAACTGCATTTAAAGTCAATACAGTTATGGTGGGTGATGTAAGAAACAAAATTATTAGGACTTAAATGTCAATTTATTCGGAAATTATGCTACAATGAACAAATATGAATTGTGCTTTGTGCAGTATCTAATGTGACCATGTTAAATGTACCACATTTCCGCTACAATACCCTATGAATTCGAGAGTCAGGATAGTTTCCACGCATTACTGTGTGTATACAGATACATATTAAGCATTTAAGGTGATGTATAGAGCGGTGAGGACTCCAACAGATATTTTACGAGAAAATGTATACTACAATACCCATTACTCCAACCCAGTTACAAATGTAACTTGTATTCTGATTGATTCAACATCAGATCTCATGCCCTAAAACCACTACTCACAACTGAATTTTTTTTAAGTTCGTTATATTCAAAACGTCTCTTAACACATGCTACACAATTTAATTAACGAAAGCAAAATGATAAATTCTTCATCAACGGGTCGCATAGTAAGTTATTTTAAGGTCCTAATGTTGTTTCGTGGTCGAGTGCGATAACCATTATGCCAAGTCCAAGGGACTAATTTGTAAAACAAGTGTAATTTTATCTATCTAAAGTTAAATATTAAAGATTTAAACATAGCTTTACTCTTCGAATGTGCTTATGTGTCATGTTTACTTCGGTCGGACTTCAAAGTTACGCCTGCTGAATGTTTTATATGTAAGTGAATTTATTTCTGATAGTGCTCATTGTTAATTTGTATATGAATGTACACATTACACTCGTAATAGGATATAATTCAATATATTGATCACAAATATTTCCTGAGTTCTTCGTGTTTAAATTTGAAATTTTTTGGTATGACCTATTATTGTTTCAATATCTAATCTTTTACTACGTATAATTCTGTCATTTAGTACTATCCAAGCGCACAGTAGTACGTACTAGGCATAATTAAAGAGATTTCAACATCATGGTTCAATCTAGGAAGTGTTCAAGCAAACATGCAGTGTAACGGTACAAAGAGCGCTGTGTCAGCTTAATCATTTACTGTTGTCTGAAATGTGAAGTTCGTACCTACTGAACAAGAGTAGAAACGACGAAGCGGTCGCCGTGCAGAAGTATAGAATGGACTTTGGGAAATCAGGGAGGACTTTGGGAATTCAGTACATCCATGCGGACTTGTAGTTTCCAAAGATTTTCCATTTCTGGTTGCTTCACAAGATGTTTTTTTTTTTCCTTTGTTGATCAAACTTACATTGTAGAAGCCAAATATCCATATCCGTCTAGGGATTAAATAATTACACCGCTCTCTGTACCATATTTAAAAACTAACATTAGACGTACATTTCCCTCTGAGGGAGAGTTATTCCTTGATAAAAGATTATGACTATCTTTTTTCAAATTCAATGATAACTTATTTGTACCGGTGCAAAGAAATAGACTTCATAAGTGAAATGGTCAAAATTTGTTTTTGTAAAGTCACATTTTAAATCAAAGCTTCCTGACAGTATTTTTATAAACCTTATTTAACATGAACGATCATTATTGCATAGGAAAACATTCTAAACTAAAGAATACATGTTTTAATCGTGTTTATCTTCGGAATAGCCTATTAAAAACCACGATTGCAAGCAAAAAATAGAATATCCACTTTTTTGGAAAAATAAGATTTATGCGTTAAAACAATACCAGTTCGAAAGTTACATAACGTAAAGTCAATACAAGTTGTTTGTGATGGTAATTTCCGTACCAGTTAAGTGATTGGACACAAATGCAAATGCTTTATCAAGACCAATATTTATTTCAATATGTAATATTTTATTACTTATTTTCCTGTCATTTAATACTTCCCAGGCACACCACAACACGTACTCAGCATAATTAAAGAAATGTTAACATCACAATTCAATCTTTGTGGATCGATTGAAGGTAACTACAGTAGTAATTAGATTGATGGACCGGTGGCTGTTGTGTCATCTAGGAAGTAACGATAACGCACTACTGGCTCCCATTACTTAAAATGGTTTCTAACTGCACCCGGTAAATTAATTCATTTATTTCAAGACTTTTCTTATTTGCAAAGAAAATGTATTAATGAAAATAAAGCAACTAAGCATAGAGTGATTGAACACTTTGTAAGCTGTAGAAATTTACAAGTGTATAATAAGAAAGGATGAGACTAACAAACATTGACATTAATTGGTTCTAATCATCAGCTGTCCTTTATCTATCTATCTGGTTCTAATCATCAACTGTCCTTTATCTATCTATCTATCTATCTATCTATCTATCTATCTATCTATCTATTTATCTATCTGTCTATCTAAACACATTGCTCATAATGAAGAGAAATGTACTATTAGGTGTACGAGAAAAATGAGAAAAAAAAGCCCTAAGTAAAACAAGTCTGTCAATATATGAGAAAAATAATGAAAGAAATGGCAAGATTACAGACATATTTTTTTTTACAAAGATGATGATGATGATGATGATGATGATGATGATGATGATGATAATGATGATGATGATGATGATGTGTGTGTGTGATCTGGATTTTTAACGTAGCTTTAACAATGTTTCAGTCATATCGCTACGATGTTTGCAGTGTGGCAGTTTATAGTGATGTCTAACACTGAGACATCATGCCTCAGACATGTAACATGATGTCCCACCCAGTCACATTATCCTGACACCAGGCCGACCGATCCTAAAACTAACCTCTTAATGCTGAACGCTTTGCGAGGCAGCTGTTAGTACCAGTTTTGTCAAGTCTTTGGTATGACTCAGCTGTGGATGGAACCCACGACCTCGCGCATCCGAGGCGAACGCTCTAACCACTAGGCCACCGGAGCGGTCTACAAATATGATGAGAAATGATGAAGATTATTATACTTGTGAGTATGACGAATAAGATAATCAGATTAGCCAATATTATCTAAGCTGGATTTGCAGTTTAAGAGCTGGATGAGCGGCTTATGTATAACTTCTAATATACGAATTGAAGTCTAAATACGGTAATAATATGCATAACTTTTAATACACGAATTGAAGTCTAAATATGTTAATACTATGCATAACTTCTAATATATGAATTGAAGTCTAAATACGATAATATTATGCATAACTTCTAATATACGAAATGAAGTCTAAATACGGTAATAATATGTATAACTTCTAATATACGAATTGAAGTCTAAATACGGTAATACTATGTATAACTTCTAATATACGAATTGAAGTCTAAATACGGTAATAATTTTTAAACTTTTATTAGCCGATAAGAAGCCAGTATGTATGTAAGAACTGATAATATATATGCTGATATTCAAACATTATATAATGATGTAATAGTAGTAAATGGGGTCACTTTAGGGACAATGGGACTTAGCATTAAAAACACCCCTGGGTCACTTTAGGGACAATGGAAATTTAACATGGAGAAAAATCGTGGGTCACTTTAGGGACAATGGGAATTTAACATAGAGTTTGGGTCTGTCTAGGGACAAGGGAAATTAACATGGGAATAGAGTTTGGGCTTGTCTAGGGAAAAGGGGAATTGAATATGGGATTTTTTTTAAAAAAAAAAAAAATAATTTAAAAAAAGGGGGTAGGCAATTGAAAGGCTATCTCTTTTCGAGAAATATGGCTGGCCCTGAAAAGGGCCTTTGGGTTTTTCTTCTTCTTCTTCTTTTATCTTCTTAACTTTTTCCACCATCCTCTTATTTTGTCCATCATTCCTTTCTTCTTCTTCTTTTCTGTTTCCGGCATCCAGTCCGGGTGGCCCATGGCCCGGAACTTCTCTTGGATTTTCATCCAGTTTGTGTTCAGTTTTTGTGTTCATCCTTTTTTCTTCTATTTTCTTCTTCTTTTCTTTCATTGGACCACTTTTCTTTGATCTTCTTGACCTCTTTGGTCAGCACATTCCTCATTAGTTCTTCAGCTTTCTTAAGTTTTTCTAACCCCCACTTCGCGAAACACCAATCTGTCCATTCTACAATGTCTTCTAGAAAGCACCTTGCACTCGTCACATGATCTATTGCTTCTTTTAACTTACCCACTTTGACCTACGGTGGGTTAATTAAACCTCTGATTCTCTTCTCCTCATCCTCTATCATTTCTTTCACGATGTTTACGGCTAAGTGCAGGCTGTTTACTTGTCTTGAGACGAAGTCTTTTGTCACTGCATACCTCCATTCCTGTTCAACCCTTTCTGCTACACTCAATCCATCTACCATCCAATACCAACTTCCCATAAGATCGTTGTATAAAGCTGAAGCTCCTGGGATCTTCTTGTTTGCTTATTCCGTAGAATGAGCTCCAATGACCAACACTGTTAGTTTTATACTGAAAGCGCGGACGTGATGGAAAACATCCCCTAAAAACATAAAATTGATCTTACCTAGATCATGACCCAACAACGCGCGGACGTGAAGGAAAACATCCCCCTACTTTTTCATTTCATATAATAGAACCCTAACTATACTCTTCACATACGCTAAGAAACCCATAATCTACTATTCACACAAACATACCTGAGCTCTTACAAACACAAACACACAAACACATACCCTCACATTTTTTTAAAAAGAGTTAGTGTTTATATTCACACTACTCTACCTATACACATTGGCAAATTAATAGTTATTTCTTTTCTAGAGTATTGGGTAGCCCTGAAAAGGGCTGTTTTTTGAACTCCAGATGCACCTATCTAATGGTTGCACCTTCCAGGCCTGGCGCCACACACACATCTTTGACTCCAGTCTCTTTTTACTTTTTGTCTTGAGAGTGCAGAGGCGGGATGATTCGCTTCAGCACCCCAATCCTCTGTCTCGGGAATATTGTATGACATCCTCTCTCCTATTTTCTTTTCCTCTTTTTCCCTCTCTCTTCTCTCCTCCTCTTCCTTCTTTATTCTTGCTTCTTCTACGATAGCCTCCGCTGATAGTTCGTTTACTATGCGCCTGGCATATTCCAGGTGCATCTGGAGTTCTAACAGTTTCACAATTCTGGTGTTCATTCTTCTGGCGGTGTTGATCAATCAACAAGGGTAGCTAGACTGCCGAGCGAGTTTCAATTATACTGAAAGCGCGGACGTGATGGAAAACATCCCCCTAAAAACATAAAATTGATCTTACCTAGATCATAACCAAAAACAACAACGCGCGGACCTAAAAGAAACACTCACTCACTTTTTTATGCTACCCATTACTATGGCAAAAAATTTTTATAAATCACTTCAATAGACTATCCACATACGCAAAGCAATCCAATCTAACCCCAAATCTACACCTCAAACACCAAAAAAACATGATTTTAATCTACTATCCACACCAAATTACTTGAGCGCTTACAAACTCACAAACACATACCCTCACATTTTTTTAAAGAAAGACTTAGTGTTTATATTCACACTACTCTACTTACACACATTGGCAAATCGATCGTTATTTCTTTTCTAGAGTATTGGGTAGCCCTGAAAAGGGCTGTTTATTTTGTTTGCTATAGCATTCTTTTTTTAGTTTCTAAGAATGCGATGTCCTCTGAGGATAGACTTTCTGGCGATAGGTCTGCTTCTTCGGAAAGAGAAGAAGAACTCTTTGGTGTCGATACGGCAATCGACAAAGCCTCTGTCAGGTTCAGGTTGCTGCTGCTGTTGTTGTTGTTGCTGCTGCTGTTGCTGCTGCTGCTGCTGTCTCTGAAGTCTGTACTTCTCTGTCCATTCTTCTTTTTCCCTGTTCATTTCTTCTCTGAAGAGTTCTTCTATCAGGTCTTCAGTGATTTTTAACATTCTCACATTTTCTATTTCTTCTGGCTTCGGTATCAGACTGTGTCTGACCCTATGCAAATTCACGTAGGCTTCGTTGAGCTTAGATAGTTTGGAGCACATCTTCGTAGGAGGATGAGTCGACAATGGATGGTTAGACTGGAAACAACCCGGTTCTTAAAGTCAAAGCGCGGACGTGAAGGAAAACATCCCCACACGGTTTTCGAGTCGCAACGTTCAATGAGTGTTATGAGAGAGATAGTAAGAAATGAAAGAGCATCAATCCAACATTCTTATACCTAAACAAAAGACAAAGGCATTTTTTCAAAACACAACATTTTTATTCAAAAATCACTTAACACTAACCAACAACAACTCTAACATATTTTTAACAATAATCCAACATGATAACATCAAACATATTTTTCTTCAAATACAATCTACTTTAAACAGGGCTGACAACGTTGTGAATGAAATTGTGATTTCCACTGTTGGAAATCATTAGGCCATTGATGGACACTACGTTTCCTAGCTTGAGACAAAAGATAAGCATAATGGTCACAAAACCATTTATCTACTTTCACATCGTTTCTAGTAGAAGAACGAGGATCAAAATGAGTTACTAAATGTTCTAAGGAATAGCCCAGGCTGCGATGATGCAGAAAATACACACAGTACTGTCCACACACCAAGGAATCTGTGCCTTGTAATTTCACGTTATTGAATCGGGTGGTCTGAGCATTTCTTCTCATAAAGTCAATGATATCGTCTTCCAAAGGGGGCAATCCGTACGAATCGAAATATTCCACACATCCTTCTTGAGGAAAGTAGACGGCTACCCAGTGGGTTCCTGGGAGATGACTGTCGTCCGTGTTGATCACGTAAGCTTGATGGTCTTGAGGTTTGCGATGAGGGAGTTCATCTTTAGCACAGACGACAGGATTCCAAGAAGCTGTATACGAACTGTGGTTCAAAAGGTAATAAAGTTCCCAGGTATCCAGTGATTTGTGTGTGCTTTTTTCTTCTTCTTCACAGGTAATAATAAGTCGTCAATTCGATCCTGACTTTTTGCTTGAAAATGTCTGACGAATAAACGGTTATTCGTTCTGTTTCCTCACTCTGATTCAGGACAGCTTCGATACGATGGATCTCTTGAGTGGTTAATGGTGGACAAGAATGTTCACGCAAGTCTTTATACCACTGATGCAACACGTCTTTGTCCGAGATGAGACTCCAAGCTTCGTCCAGATACTCGTCCAATTTTTCTTCTTGACTCAGCATCAGACATTTATCGTGTTGAATTTGACTGGGATGATCGTTTTGACATCCATAGCAATTTTTCTTGATCAATTCCGTCATTTTTTCGACTAAGTGTTTGGCAAAACAGGAGACTAAATGGGCTTCTTGTTCTGGCCATCTTGACTTCATCATGATCACTTCTTCTTTTTCCACGGTCCCCTCACATTCCATCTTTAAAGTTTCTCCACTAGGTAAAGAGGGATAACAGTCTTCCATGGCTTCTAATACTCTAGAATGACTTCTCTCAAACTGTTGATTTCTATCGTATTATCGAATTCTGCATACAGGAGGACGTTCACCGTCTCTGGTAGAGCACTCGAAAACTGAAGTTCCACACGAATCTGGCCAGATTTTATAGGGTGGAAATGTCCCTCATCGCTGCCTTGGTCAGGAGTGAAATCGAAAGCCCACAAAGCATAGCCTCCTACATAATCCTCGTACGTAATGCCGTGACTGGTGTTGGTTCCTAACTGTCCGGTGGCTTCGTACAGGGACAAGTACGATCTCAAATAATTCTTCGCGGCACCAAAGTTAGGCTCGAAAGGTCGGGTACACAAGGTCTTGCCATCGCGACTGACTTCAATCTTGGACACATTGTAATGTTGAAACTCAAAAGGATTTTGATCGTGGACTCCATTGAAGGCTGAATTCCTGACGATACCAACGATCAAACGCTTGGGTAACTGTCCTTGGAACAGATGATCTTCGATCATGGATCGCTGTCCAGTGGGAATGGTGAACGTTTTCACTTCCACGCGTCGGATCGGATACTTGGCGGTCGTTCTGCTTAACGTCTGACTGATGTCGTTTCCCACTTTAGGTAACACTTCCACACGACGCACGTAAAGTCGGGCTTCTTGAATGATAGTTTTGTATTCATTGGCATGGGCCATCAAATGGAAAGCGGCACTGCTACGATTCAGTCTCAGACGGATATCCGGGGTGTTCAGCAAATACTTTTCTTGTAACCACATGTCCAAATGCAAACGATCCATCAGTTCTAAACTTCGCCCTTGCAGAATTTTCTGTCGTCGAGCCATTTATCCCGCATTGTGAGGATTGTCATCTTCTGGTGCAATAGCTAGGTCGGTAAACGTGGTTGTACCCGCTGTGTCAGGTTTCCATACCATGCAAGCATCCAGATGAGTGTTCTTGGCTTCTTTTCCGTACGTCAAGAGATTTTCCAGGTAGGCGCGATAAAGGTAAGTATCCATGCTGCTGCTGACCAGTTTGTTATTCAAGTACAAGTCCACTTCGCTGAACAAGGAATGCATGAAATTGTTGACAGGAGCTACTCTAGCAACGTCTGCAGGATTAGTGTTGTCCGTTTTGCTCACTTTCACTTTCAAATACAGGTAACTGCTATTCAGATCGATGTAATCTTCGGGCTGTCCTTTGATTTCAAACTCGATGGGAGCTGATTCCGTCAAAGAGGAGACGGGATGAAATTCCACCCACTGAGATTCTTGCATCGTCATCATGGTAGGGGGCATGGCAAACAGATCCAGTTCCGTCTTGGAACAAGCGCAAGATTCTCGGTGCATCATTTTTTTCTGTGTCTCAATAATCGAAAACGTCTAAGTCTCGAACGGTTCTTCTTTTCTTGGCCTTTCTCGCTTGAAGTCTAGTGAAAGGGTGTTTTCTTCGTCGTCTCTTTCTGCCTTGTCCTTGCTAAATGCCTGACTCGGTAGCGTGCAGGGCATTTATAGGTGTGTCTCGTCGGCCCAAAATGTCTTTGCCCGTTTGCAGCAAGACAGTTTTGCCTGCCCTCATGAAGGCTTCTTTAGGGTTTTGTTTGTCGATGATGACATTTTGGAGAAATTCTTTGCCTTGCGTCAGTGCCGCATCTTTCAAGGCGTGCAATCCGCGTGTCACCATCGGTTTCAACACTGGGGCCACCGAACGAAAGGCCGATTTTAACATGTCTCCTAAACCGTGTCCTCGCTGTCGAGCAACCCCTCGGTACACTGGATACATGACTTACTTACGAGTCGTGAGAGAACCGTTTTCGAAAATGGAGTTTCACCGTGACTTTTCCTTTGGTGAATGGAATATTTTGTCCCAAATCTCCTTTTATAGTAATGTTGACCGTGTCCAAATACGACTTGCTGACAGGCAAATAGTGAGGATGGACAAATTCGCGGTGGACGTGGTAAGTGTTTCCACCTTCCTCGTCAGCGTTCGCGGCAGAATCCACTTTGAAAGGAATGACACGCAGTAACGGCACGGAGGCGTGTCCCACCACGTTGTACTCCACCACATCGGAATACACAAACATCAAATTCAGTCCTTGGTTCAGTTCTACTGGGGTACGAAAATACTTGGCAAATGACTCGTTGTCAGAAATGACTGATGATTCGGGTGATGTTTTTTGTTCTACTTTCTTCCTCAGCTCCATGTCACCGCCCAACATGTCAAACAATTCAGGACAAAATAAGAAAGACATGACTTTACGCCCCTCAGAAAATTTTATCAGGAAGCGACGAGCTGTTTTGTGGTACTCCAGGGTGACACTTTTTGGGCACTTTCCAAAGCTTTCAGAAACACACCATTAAACCTGGTGGCTATGGTGCTGACCAAATGTTGACCACTGAAATAATAGCCCGGGGGAATGAACAAGTGATAGGTGGTCCACTTTTAATTTTTTGTGGGAAGGGTTTTCTTGTCATATTTGCTATGGGTATCCATCCACTGTTGCACTTGCTCGTCATGAACTTCCACATGAAAAAAATTTTGATTGGGAAGGACATTGAGGACTTGGGTTGGGTGAATCATTTCTACTAAAGCCACTTCCCAATGGGCTTCGTGATCTAAGGGGATGGCCTGAGGTAATTTGGCCGTGTAACAGCACAACGTGTTGTGGGGAAACACCTCCATGGAACTGTCACTGGGTAAGGTTAAGTAAAATTGGTTTTGGTGACTCATAATTCCAGAGTTCTGTGGCTGTCCGAGGGGTTACTGGACGTCAGAGGCGTGTCTCCGCCCAAAATGGGGTTCTGGTTGTGGTTGGACTGGTGACTGGCACTGGCACTGGACACAAGGTTCCCGTTCGAGGAGAATTTCAGGGAGGGATTGGGAAGCAGGTAACCGATGCAACTGCTCAATAAAATGGTCCACAATTGTTTGTGTCCTTGTTGCAAACTCAAATTGGCGATGGCTGCCCCGATGACACAATACACCACGAAGATTTGGCAGAAAAAGACGATTTGCGTTTTAGGCACACGTTCTCCACACCACACCCACAAGGGTTGTTTTTGTAAATCTTGCGCAGAAGAACTAGGTGAAGGAGGAGTGGTCGACGTAGCTGCGTCTGCTGTGTGAAAGGGCATGATGGTCACTTCTTCTTTTTATAGTCGATGACTTGCGAAGCGTCGATCCAAGAATCGAAACTGGGTGGATATCCTTTCCAACGTACTTTGACTTCTTTGACACGTCGTTTGCCCACTTTACGGGTTCTGCGTTCGAGAATGCTTTCGATGTCGTACACGTCGTCTTCTTTTTTGGTGACACGTTGTAACTCGGGCAAATAAAACGTTCCTTTGAGCACTTCTCCGTTCATGTCTTCCAATTTATAGACGGCAGGATGACGGCCATGCACACGTCCAGTGACGCGAAACAATTCGGTCGTCCAGTTAGGTAAGTAACCTTTGTCAAAAGTGCGTTTGGTTTTGCCAATGCGCACCCAATCTCCTACGGCCAACTCTCCACTTTTCTTGGGGACAGCCCTCGTCGGGGACGTACCAAACAGGTGCTCAAACACCAGCACTTCGTTGTCGGGAGTCACGTCTTGCGGGGCACGTCCGATGCTTCGATGGTAAGATTGGTTGTACGCTTGCACCAGGTGTAGTAAGATGTCGATGCACTTCAGAGTGTGGTGATGCGTAAAATATTTCCACATGCGTTCTTTCAAAGTGCGTTGAAAACATTCCACGATGCTGGCTTTGGTTTCGGGATTCTCGGTGGTAAAAAAATGAATGTCACGTTTCTTTAATTCTTTTTGGAAAGCTTGGTTCAGAAATTCGGTGCCTTTGTCCGTTTGCCATCGAAGTGGGTGAGGGCCACTTTGTTTCAACACCCGTTGCAGGGCTCGCACTAACTCGCTGCTGGATTTGGAAGTCAAGGGCACGACCCAGGCAAATTTGGAAAAGACGTCGATGACACAAAACAAATATTTGTAGCCACGATTGTAGCTGGCCAAATGAGAGACATCGGCTAAATCGGCTTGCCATTGATGATCGATGCCTTCCACTCGGGTGCGACTTCTGGCAAACTTGCGTTGAATGGGTTTGTGCAAAGTGTAGGTAGCTTGTTCTTGTAACCATCGTTGCACTTGAGATAAACGGAGACTTTTCAGTCGCGTTTTGGCAGCACGATACAATTTTTGAACTCCTGCGTAACCTGCAGGATGCGAGGGATCGTAGTAAATGCTGGCTAAGACTTTTTCCATTTTTGTGTTTGTGTGTTAATAAGTCACCCACTCTTCAGTGATGCTACTTTGGGTGGGACGGAAGGGTGGTTTAGAAACGGATTTACGTGTCCGATGGGCTACGGGAGTAGAAGTCGAAGGTAGTGGTGGAGGTGGAGGTGGCAATGGAATGGCTTTGGTTTTCTTTTCTTTTTTCGCTTCTGGTTTCCCTTCTTTCTTTTTCACTTCTGTCGAAGGAGGAGTGGACATCATCTTTTTAACCCAAGCTTTCATTTCTTCTCGTTGGGGTGTGGGGGACGGGGTCAACAAGGATGCTGCAATCTTACTCGAAATGGGAGCTGCTGACAATGTTTGAAACACTTCTCGCATCTCTTCTTCCTCAGGTCTTCGTGGGGTAGCATCTCTGGTGACCCCTGGGGATGGTACTAGTGGTGGTGGTGGTGGTGGTAATGATGATGGTGCTGGACTTTTCATCAAGGTCTTAAAATCTTTCAGAGTGGGTAGAGCTGTTTCGTCTAAAGATTTCTGGTGAAAGAGTTGCAGTCGTTGCAAGAGTTGACCGTACTTTTGCGATTTTTCTGTTTCGGACAAATCTTGGCGATCCATCAAAGACTGCAATTCGTGTTGTAACTGGGACATTTCGCTCAAATTGGGATTGGGAGGTAAATGCGGGGTGAGTTGTTCTTGCCACCGATGGTATTCCATCCATCGTTTGTAAGGCACTAAAGCTAGTTTTCGTCCTTCCATGGGGTTGTCAGGGGTCAATTCTGAGATCTTGGAACTTCCGAGGGCCTTTTTATCTTGCTCCCACCAGACCTCCCAACATGGTTCCCGAGACTCCTTTCAGTATGGGGCCTAACAAGAGAGGCAAAATGCCTCCACGTTGCACTAACATCTTCTTCTTTTGACGAATGGGAATTTTCTTTCGAACCATTTGGCGAAGAACGTGACGATGTTTGCTTAAGCATTGTTTCTGGTGTTTGGACAAAGGGATCGTGCCTTTCAAAACGTTCAAACAACATTCGCACACGGTATCGATGACCTCTTTGGAGGCCGTTTGAATGAGTTTTTTTCGTAGGGGTGGAGAAGCTTTGGACAGGACAGATAACATGTCCCCATGTTTGGCTAAACGTGGTGGCAGTCCTTTCCTTTTCTTTCCTTGGGGTTTTCTGGAGGGTGACATCTTTGAGTCTTCAGGAGCACCAAAAAACACTGATACCCTACTTGGTCACAGGTCTTTTTTATACTGGAACGCGTCGCCACTGATTGTCTTTACGGCGTATCAACTTCATGACAGGCATGACACGTCGTTCAGGGGTACGTAACGGACTAAATCGAGCCAGTTCTTGCTTGGAAAAATCCAGTAAACTTTGTAACATGCCCGATCTTTCATGGACTTTGATTTTGGGAGAAGGTACTTTGTGAGCAGCAGCCACTGCCACTAAATTGGAGGGTCCTGCCACTGGGGAAGTTCTTTTGGGGGTCATCAACGGAGAAGTTCTTGGTGTGATCAACGTCTCCAAGTACTCTTCAGTTCCTGGTGTCATCAACGGAGAAGTGGACAAACGTGAGGCTGCCGGAGACACAGTCGCCGACGTGGCAGGTCGTGGTTTGCGAGTGTAAGGTTGCGTCCTGGCCGAAGTGCCTCTCTTGCGACTAGTTTTCTTCTGTGGACTTTTCTTTTTCTGGGGACTTTTTCTCTGTTTCTTTTTCTGGGGGCTTCTTTTCTTTTTCCGGGGTGGTGTCTGGTAAGAGGAGGGTCCCGCCACTGGAGAAGTTCTCCTTGGGGACTTGGTCTTTTTCTTCTTGGGGCTTCGTTGGACTTTTTTCTTGGGTATAACTTTGGGGGCATTAGGATCCCATCTTAAGAGTGAGCGAATGATGACGCCTCCTAGAGTACCGCTCCCTCCAGGTTTCAAAATGATTTGTTTTTTGGTTTGAGTGTCGATGCGGGGATCGGCCAGTTGGACCAAAGTGACTTTGTTTCGATCGAAAAAGCGTTTGGTTTGATGAGGAATCTGAATGATTCCTTGGAGTAATTGACGTGCCGTCACCGTGAACCATCGTAAGACTTCTTTGAGACTAGCTTCTAAGACACGAGCTCGTGTTTGTGGATTTTTTTCTCGACTGATGCCATACAAGGCACGAATCAATTTGACGGGAAGATGCGACTGAAGGGACGTCATGTTCACACTGTGTGAGACAGACGAAAAGGGCCTGAGGTTTTTATAGTTTTTTTATGGGGAGTGAAATGAAGTCGAGGACGGATACGTGTACAGGACAGGCCCTCCGTCTTGGCACCAATGGTGAAACAAGTGGGTACGAAATCGCAAATCCTCGGGGGTGGTAGGTTTCAAATCGACGAGTAAATAGGCGTGTGGTATTTGAGTGGCATCGTCGTAGGCCTGAGTCAGCCAAGGTGTTCCTAACTGTTTGGCTAAGACTTGCACTTGCGATTTATCTCGAGGGCTTTTAAACAAGACCACGTAATGTGCATTGAGACTGATGGTGCGATGGGCTTTACTTTGTTGAAACAAATTTTGGGTGATGTAAACGACACTGGCATTACGGTGATGCCCTTTGCGCGTGAACCACAATTTAATTTCTTCTTCGTCTTCTCCTAACATGTCGTCGAAAATGACCAAATGGGTTTGACGGGAGTCAGAGACGATGCCGTCGTCTTCTTTAGGAATGCCTTCCACAAACACGATGGAATCGCCTTGACTTTCTCGCAAGAGGTTGTACGCCGATTGCCACTCTTTGTAACACCACACGATCCGTTGAGGGGGCCGATCGATCAAATGATGTTTATGTTCGATCAAACGTTTGACGAATTCGGTTTTGCCTGAACCGCTAGGTCCAGCAATGAGCATGTTAAAGGGATGGCGAAGATACAAAGCCTCCCAACTGGCACGATCTAAGTGTTCGTCGATGACTTTGACAGTAGAGGAAGAGGGAGCAGAGACAGCAGAGGTAGCCATGGTGTGAGAAATGTCACTTGTGACACGAAAAACAAACAAGACAAGAGTTAATATACTTTTTCAGAACACGTTTATTGAATTTTTTTTTCAAACATGAATACGAAAGACAAAAATACATAAAAGCCAAAGGCTTAAGTACAAGAATAAAAGGCACATGATAACTATGAACGTGGAATAAACACAAGTGTCTGTACAACATGTTTTGGGTAATGTTCTAACCAGTTCTATAGTAGGGGGTAAGGTCACACAAGTGTCCTCCCGAAAAGGTCTTTCAGGTCTGTCCACGACAGTCCCGTCCTGGGTGACGGGTTCTTCTGGCACCGTCACTAACACGGGTTGAAAAGTAACTTTTTTCCTTGAACAACTCTCGTGCATACTGGGCCACTTCTTGGGTCCAAGCCTCAAAACCCCATTCTTTCCAGGCACGGACATCTGTTCAATGGGGATGTAAGTCACAAGCTACACACACATCGTCATACACGTCTTGCGTAGCTAAAAGTTGACGAATCTTTTTTTCCTGTTGAGGTCGAGAAGTATCCAGATGAGAACGCAAGGCTTTGAGCAAAAGGAGTTTTTCGTGACCATTTAAGGCCATTGAGGTGATAAGTACTGATCGTAAAGAGTCCATAAAGAATCGGCTGGTAAACGAAATCCCAGAAAACAAGTCATTAAGACACACACCACTTGTCGTCCCAAATTGAATGGATAAAATTCTTGTAATAATTGATGGTAATGATCCACGGTTTGAATATGGTCATTGAGTACCTTCCACGGAATCTGTTGAATGATATGTGACATAATCCGTGGCATGGCGACTTGATTTTATAGTGTCTTTGTTTCGGAAGCAATAAAGGTAATTTCTAACCAAACATGTTCGTTCTCCAGTAGGGAATTTAAATGTTACATACTGTAACTGAAACGTCAGAGTTTGTCTAGATGTTTCGTCTTTTTCTAAGCAGATTCCATGTAACAAATGTTGGTAATCCTTTAACTCGTCTTCCTCAATACGTTGCAGTAAGTGAATCTCGAAGTAACCAAAATTACGAACGTCTGGTCCATCCTCATTCATAAACTGAAAGTGTTCAACAAGGTCTGACCACTGAAAAAATTTCTGACGAATCAGTCCTCTTATACCATTTAGGTACCAGTGGTTAAAGATCTGGTGACGTAACGGATGCAATTGTTCTTTACGTTTGACTTGTATTTTCACCAGCTCTCGGTAAATCCTTTCTCGCAACTCCTCAGGCAAGCCCAAAATGTTCTCTTGTAAAGTATCCATAAGTATATACACTGTTTTTGGAATCGTTGGGTGGTGGCCAATAGCCTCGTTTACCTTTGTGCCTAATGTAATATCCACTCATAATCAGTCTTCTTGTACTTTGGAACATAGCATAATTTAAAAACGGACGAATCACTTTGAGTTTGCGTTTCACTTGTATTTTGATCAGCTCTCGGTAAATGCGTTCTCTCAACTCCACAGGCAAAGCACGAATGTTCTCTAGCAAAGTATCCATGAATAGGTCATACTAAATCCTCTTTGGTCTGACACAAGAAATGTACTCTTTGCACAAACATGGTTTTACTTCAGTGTCGAATTTAAATCGTTGAGTCACTAATCTACACATTACAATTCGTTCAGAAGTTTCCTCTTTCACTAAGTTGACATTGTGTTCAAGATGTTGGTAATTCGTTAACTCTTCCTCTGGAATTCGATGCAGTACGTTTACAATGATGTAGATAGAATCGTCCATACCAAACCAATCCTTTTTAAAACTAGAGGATCGTTGATCAATGTCTGTCCGATGGAACACTTTCAATTGAATCAATCCTTGTATAGCCTTCAGGTACCAGTGGTTCAAACACCGGTGACGTAACGGATGCAATTGTTCTTTACGTTTCACTTGTATTTTAACCAGTTCTCGATAAATGCGTTCTCTCAACTCCACAGGCAAAGCACGAATGTTCTCTTGTAAAGTATCCATGAACAGATTATTATGGTAAGAAGTTACTTCAATGTCTCGGTCCCACTAAGGGTAAGTAATGACAATTCGGTGACCATCGAGCATGTTCTACGTAGGCTGAATCTTGCGGTTCCCAGTGGTGAAGTGACACACCGCAACTGAAGCACTTGACTTTATCTCCTTCGCCCAAATAGAAAAATCCGGCTCTGGCTAATTCTTCGGGGGTCGGTCCTCCCAGATACTTAGGCCATTTTCCTTTGAACGATTGAAGACGATTTTCAAAGTCGCAGTATTCCGACAAACGCACAGGAAACGAATATTCGTCTTTCACAGGTTCGTTTCGATGAGGGTTGAGTGACATGGGTAGGAGTTTGCTCAGGGCTGGATGACATCTGTAGGGGGGTAGACGTGAAGGTGAACATTCCCCTTTAAAACGAAACCCAGTAAAATGTTCAAGAGGACGAGCAGCATCGCTTTCGCATCCCTCAGGTTTGACACGCACAGCATCACTTTCCATGATAGGGGTAGGGACACTAAAGTTCCCATGATGCTTTACGCCATCGCTCAGGTCACAACGTACAGCATCGTATCCATCGCAAGGCTCACAATCGCATTCCACTTCCGAAGCCCCACACTTGAATTGTGCCTTTCTAAACAACTTGTTTTGTGTTTCTCTGAAAGTATTCATCTTGTTCGCTCGGTCTTGGTAGTCACAATGAACTATCGATCTTGCCTAGGGTTCCTTTTTTATATACAGACCAATACCGACGTGACCGTACGGCAACGTAAAGTGATTGGGAAGTCTCACTCGCTTCCGGTACACGATTTGATAGACTTTTTCCAAGGGTCGACTGACGATGTGGTGAGTGGGTAAACGTACAATCTTGTTGGGTTGGTAAGTGGTCACTTTAAAGTTTCCATCCTCTCCCGATTGCAAGGCTTCTTTCAATACCCCAAAGTTGACCACTCGACTGGTACGATGATTCAGAGTCAGTCCTTTCACTTTGCACGTCGTGTGCACTTCTCCTTGTTTGTCACGGTATTCGTAGCCGTAATTTTTGGGACCGCCACTGACGAAACTTAGAATCTTGTCGTCGGGATGCTCGTCTGTCTAGGCTCCTAAACGGTCTCCTTCGATGTCAGGGTGATGTTGAATCGGGTGATGGATGTAAATGCAACTGTCCGTGTCAAAGTACAGGACGCGTTCTCCTAACAGTTCTAAAGCTTCGTACAATTTTAAGCGAGCATGGACTGTCACGTAAGCCGCAACGATGACATTTCCAAAAGGGTCGTCTTGTACAAAGTCCAGATCTTCTTCGTAATTGACCAAGATCAAATCCTCTCGAACGACGTCCACGTGTTTCATGTATTTGGTTTTGTCGTGAATCATCTGGAAAATAGCGGGAAGGTTCTGTCAAATATTCCGTCTTGGGTAAACACGGTCGTTGTGCCATTTTACCCCACAAGCAATTTAACATCACTTTGGCAAATGATCGCCTGCCTTCGTTTTTCTCGATGTGGTCTAAAGTGATGCCTTCTTGTTCGTAGTATTTCTCTTTGAATTGTATTTGGTCTTCGGGAGTGTGACACCAGGAAGGATAGCTTCTTGCTTCAGTTTCAAAAAGGCATCCACGTAGTCGGCGAAAATGCCTTTCTGAGTAGGGTCACCCTTGTGGTATTGTTGTGTCCTGGGAAAGTGGCAAATTTCGTACACTTCTAACAGTTGGTATCCCATGTCCAGAGCTTTGAACAATTCTACGCTGACCCAGGTTCCCGTCAAGGCACGTTCTTCCTGGCTGTGCTGACAAGGTTGGTCTTGGTTGCACGTTTCGGCACAAGTACGGCACAAGGGAAACATCAGTTTGCCTTGACAATGGTGAGGTAAGACGGGATGGTATAGGTTCGTGGGAGGCAAAACTTTACACTTGATCAAGCCTTCGTATTGTCGAATGTTTTTCAGGTCGATGTGTTCCGTTAACAATTGCGGGTGTCCTACAGGAAAGCGACAATATTTGCACACGTAGGGATACAGCGAACACACGTCCAAGTATTTGATTTCTTCTCCTTTCTCTTCGTCGGCTTGGTACAGCAAACAGGTGGCATTGGTCCTTCCTCCGTACAAACTATCCCTCGGGTTCAGCGGGTCCATGAACTGGTAACTTTCCACGAGGCGTTTAAACTCGGGATCGGTTTTCATACTCGTGTTCCCACATTTCCACCACTTGGTATCCTTCCTGTTCCAACTTTAGGCGCCGCTGACAAGTGGCCTGGTACAGGTCTTCCATGGTCCGTTGTAAAAACTGATTTTTAGTGTCACGGTCAGGGTAACAGACGGGACATCCGTGAAATAAGCAACCGTTAAACTCGTACACGATCTTGGGGTTTTCTAAGTCCCAGCCATCGACCGAATACGTTCCGATGGTCTTTTCGCCTCCTCCGTTGCGGGCATGCTGAATCCATTTGTCTTCCTTGTCGCACAAGTAATGTAACCAACGTAGGGCTTTGACCGAGTATTGACGTTTGACATAGTGGGTCGTTTGAGGGCTGATGACAGCCACGGTGTTTTCAGGCATGAATCGTTGTCGATACACTAAGGAACACGCTTTGGCAATGGTGCAAGCTTCTTTCAAAGGATCGACCCCTCCGTGTTCCATGAACAGTTCTCGAAATTTTCCACAGCAACGTCGTAAAATGTCCACGTGGGAACGACAATACTTTAGCATTTCTTCCTGAAAGTCGAAAGGGTCCGAGGCGTGAGCCTGGTATCAAGCGTGGAAAGCTTCTCGTTGTTCGGTACGCATGTTGTCGGGGTCGTAATAGTGAGCCTCAGGTAAATGGGGTAGAACGGCGTGTTGATTGGCTTCCGTATTGAAAAAGTGTGGAAAGTACTCTTTAGCCATTTCTGTCATTCCAAACGTTTTAGGCATTCGACTCAAAGGCATGGCCAAATAACTCATCGAATCTTTAAACTGTACTTGTCCCACTTGCATGAAAATGATTTTGGCTCCGTTCAAAGTCACTTTAGGACGCTCGGTGCCTTGTTCCGTATAGTATCTCAAAAGAAACTGTCCATCGTATCCGGAAAAATTGTGAGCCATCACCGTGGCATGACGATGATAACGTTCGATGTCCTCTTGGCTCCACGTCTTGTCAATGGGGTCTAAGACCCATTGGGCAAAATCGGCTAACGTGTTCGGTCCCCGAAATATTTTTTCACGCCCTCCGGGAATCTTGCTGCAGTGAGGGCAATGACTGAAAATAGGTTCTTGAATTCACTTCTCGCACGCTCGATGAGCCACGCAGAAATTAGGAATGTGAATGCCGATCTCTTGCATGCATTCGAAATCGAAAAAGATGAAATTGCCTTTCTTCTTGTGACCGTCCTCTTTCTCTGGTGGGGGTTGGTATTTTTGCACGTAGCGTTGGTGTTCCAAGTCGACGATGTGGTGACAAATGTGACATTTTTTCTTTCCTCGACATACGTGTGCCTTGGCACTATTGGTACGTATGCCTTGTCCACACGTAGGGCACCATCTCAGGAGTTGACAAGCACATTTCTTCTGTGAACCTTGTGTTTTCAAATGTTGTTGGTAACAGGTAGGGCTGACAAACGTGCGCAGACAAGTTGAACAAGGCACTGGTTCTTCGCTCAGACAGGGTGGAGAGGCCAAACATCCTGAGCATTTCCATCCACAATGTTTGTGTTGCTCTCGATTATTATAACCATAGTCACATTTCTCACAATAATAAACATATCCCAGGAATCCGGTGATACTGGTAATGGTATCGAAATGTTCATCGTGATGATAAAGGTGAATGTATTTTCCGTCCTTAAAATGTTGACCTCGAAACAACAGAGGCCCGCGCATTTCTTGAGGGTGCACTTTCAAGGTGTAGCGTGGAGCTAGGGCATCTTGCAATTTTTGCATCTCAGGAATGCCACAGGGTGCATCTTTGGACAGGCCAGCTTGTTGCAACAGGAGTTCTGCTTCGTTTCGTTGTTTGGTTCGGTTCGATTTTCGAATGTTCTCCCAGGTTCTTTTCCATTCTACCGTGTCGTTCTTGTTGGCATAGGTTCGTCCCACCACGATGGCACGGGCTAAGCACATCTGGTCTTGAGGGTTGTTAATTCGGACGAGACTCTTTTTGGTGTTGCGAAGGTCGTCCACCAGTAGGACCTTTTTGCGTCCTGTCCCTTGAGGAAGAGAGACGTGAGCCATTTTCAGTGTGGCTTTACCATCGGTGATGTCAAACTGATCATTAGATTGTTGTACGTGTTGAATCTTGTCCATGACTTTGGAAGGAGTTAGTTCTGCGGGTCTGCTAAACTCGATCCAAACAGGGGATTTCAAACCGTCGTGATCTATGGATAGTGTCAAGCGATCGTCTTCTTTGGGCTGACATTGTCGCTTGAGTGCAGTGAGCAGAGAATCCCACACCCCAGTGATAAACCCTTCTGCTTTCTCCAAGGGTACGTCGGCCTTGAAATCTTTAAACTTCACCGTGTAGGTGTAAGCCGTGGTTCTAAATTTTCTAGAGGAGCGCTTTTCCGTCTCTCGAATGGAATAGTATTTTTCAGGGTTGACTAAGGGTGACGAACTTGGTTTAGAGGTTTCAAATTCTGGTTCACTCATGTCCTCTTCAAAATCACTGGCATGAATTTGTGCCAAGATTTCAGCTCTGGTACGAGGCGATAGATCACGTTTCTGCCTCTTACTTTCTTCTTCTTCTTCTTTCTTCTCGAATGAATGGGATCGTTTCATCTTGAGTGCAAAACGTCAAATGACTCAAGTGTAAACACCATAAACTAATTTATAGTCATGGCAGACCAGCGTATATAAAAGGGTGCGTGTCTTGTCCTTTCACTATTCATTTCACTCTCAAGCCAAGCACAACGATGGAAGAGACTAACCAAATCGAACGTTTCGTCAGAGCTTTGCGAGGGGTCATTAGAAAATTCTCTTCAGACCAGCCGACGGACTACTCTCCTTCCTTTCGAGATAAAAGTCAAGATACTTGCTATATCTGTCAGAAGAAAGGGCATTGGTCTTCAGAATGTCCAGACCGTCAAAAAAGAACAAAAACAGGGGCTAAAAAAGACAAAAGTCAAGATACCTGTTATTATTGTAAAGAAAAAGGACATTGGTCTCCAGATTGCCCAAAAAAGAAACAAGAGGAATCAGAAGAAAAGAGGAATTCTTCAGAAGAAGAGAGGGATTCTTCGGAAGAAGAGAGGGATTCTTCAGAGGAAGAAAGAAGACAATTCTATTTAAAAGAGGCAAAGAAACAGGAGAAGAAAAGAAGAAGGGAAGAAAATGAGGAGAAAGAAGAGGAAAAGACGGTAAAGAAATTTAAAAAACAGAGAGACTAAACAAGGAGAAAGAAGAAGTCAATGAACTTTTTATTAAAGTGTAGTGTTGTGAATTGTGAATTGGATTGTAAAAAATAGAGAAAAGAATAAATGAATGATACAAGGTAAGTGTCTTTGAGTTATGATTTTAAAATAAGAAGCTACACTCACGCACTCATACACAGACACGTACTATAAGGGTAAAATGGGTGGGTTTTTTTTTTTTTTTTTGGAGTTATTGGCAAATTGAAATTGTATTTCTTTTCGAGAAATGTGGGTGGCCCTGAAAAGGGCCTTTTTTCTTCATGGTGTAGGGGTGAGTTTAAGCAATCAACTTTAACTGTCTTGAGCCTTTGCCACGGCCAAGGCCTACTTCTGGACTACGTAATGTTGATGATGATGATTGGGTTGAAATCACTAAGGGTGGTACGGTAGGCTTAGTCACAGGGTTGACGTGTTTAGCTTGGGAAGGTCGTATTCTCTTCGGTCGTGATAAAGAAGTCTGATACATTTGTTTCAGACTTCTTAACTCCGCTAAAATGTCTAACAGTACCGTGACCGTTTGATTTTCACCCTCTTGTTTCTTTGCTGCTACTTCTTCTTGCTGTTGTTGCTGTTGTTTTTTTCTTACCTCTTCTTCTTGCTGCTGTTGCTGTAGGAGAAAAGCTTGTTCCGCTTCCTTTTGTCGTTGCATAAATTTCTCCAATTCTTCTTTCTGTCTCTGTCTAAAATTCTCCACTTGCGGTAATGAAGAAGGTAACGAAGGTTCCGGAACAAATTCTTGCGAGGAGAGAAAATCCACAAAATCCCAATTCACCTCTTCTGAAAGTAAGTCCGGGTTCCCTTGGGCAGTCTCCCCTGTTGGTGCACCCCAATGGATCGTTTTCTGAATTTCCGTCATGTTGAATCACTGTCACATAGATTGACTGCTGCACACAAGCGCTAACGAATCTATATAGACCAACTGACGTCACAGACTGCTCTCTTCGGATTGGATGCGGGCTAACTGAATTTTGTAACGCGTGTTTGGATTGGTGAATGAACTCAATCCGTTTCAATCCTTCCTGTACCTATAAATAAGCGCAGTTCAGTGCATTGATTCACCTGTTCTCGTCGCTTCAAGATGTGGACCGATGTGCAATCTTCTACGCTTGTGTCTTCCATGATGTTCCGGACGGCCATACTCATGTATGTCCGATCCAAGTGGACCGTTGTCCACAGGACAAACACCAGTTTGTGGATACGTAGGATCTACGTTGAAAGACAAGGATGCCTGAAAAGAGTGCTGATTTACGGACCAACAGTGAGACGTAGCCTAAGGACAAGAAGAAGACCAATGCGGTGCCATTTATGTTAATGAATACATTAACATAAACCCAAAGGCCCTTTTCAGGGCCAGCCATATTTCTCGAAAAGAGATAGCCTTTCAATTGCCTACCCCTTTTTTTTATTTATTTTAAAAAAAAAAAAAAAATCCCATATTCAATTCCCCTTTTCCCTAGACAAGCCCAAACTCTATTCCCATGTTAATTTCCCTTGTCCCTAGACAGACCCAAACTCTATGTTAAATTCCCATTGTCCCTAAAGTGACCCACGATTTTTCTCCATGTTAAATTTCCATTGTCCCTAAAGTGACCCAGGGGTGTTTTTAATGCTAAGTCCCATTGTCCCTAAAATGACCCCATTTACTACTTATAATACAAGTAATTATAGAAAGATACTACTCATGGTATACCCCAAGGAATAAAAACGGCACTCCTTTGTTGAAAGGTGAACAATCAGGATTTCCAGTAAGCGAATTTGTGGCTGTTATGTTCAAAGATGTATTCGCTTAAGACTTATAAATCGGAAGAGCAAGTCTGTCGAAGAATAAACAAGAATAAATACATTTGTAATAAAATCTTAACATTAAGATGTGTATGAAGTGTTTGTTATGTTAAAGACTGTATTATTGTAACATGTATATTATCATTAGCATGAATACAGCAATATCCTGGTATTATGAGGATAAGCGATATCTCGCTGATTGTATCAGTACTTTATCCTTTATGTATTTATAGACTGAAACAATAATAAATATGCACATATACGTAATTATTTACCAAAGATACTAACAAAGTCTCTCAAAGACAATTCGTAAATTTATAACATGTGACTATTTAAAGTGACCGCTCCGGTTGCCTTGTGCTTAGAACATCCGTTTCGGATACGGGAGGTCGCGGGTTGGAACCCCGATCGAGTCATACCGAAGACTTATAAATATGGTACTAGCAGCTCCATCGCTTGGCGCTCAGCATTAAGAGGTTAGCGTTAGGACCGGATGGCCTGGTGTCAGGGTAATGTAAACGGGTGGAACATCATGTTACATGTGTGCGGCATGATGCATATGTGCTAGACATCACTATAAACTGCCACACTGCAGACATCGTAGCGATATGACCGAAAAATTGTTAACGTTGCGTTAAAAAATCCAAATCACACACATTATTAATGCCAGTAGTCTACGATTCATTGGACATATCAGTTAGCAATGGATACGGGAAAGTAGGTACCTGTGATCCAGTTTTGGTTCATCATAAGATGCATCCCACATAATAAGTTTAACGCCAGCACGTGGAACAGTATAGAGGTTCTAACCAGGAGGAAGATGACGGGTGGATTGACAAAGTGAATCCAGCATAAACATTGTGTGCAGCATGTGCAACTACCAAAAAATTATATTTCTCTTCTTTAAATAACATAATGGTAGATCAAGTGACCAAAGGAGAATGTCCATGCTAGTTATTTTGTGGGTTTTGTTATTCCACGCGGATTTACAAGTCGCCAAACAAAGGATTTGATCTGGAAACAGTATGTACATATAACATAAAGAACCCTTCAGCGACCGTAGCTCAATAGCCGCGAGAAATACCGGTAAGTGTATAAAATATACACAGATATGTGCAGGTTTTATTGCATTGGCGATAACTGCCCTTAAGACCCAGTCAATATCATTACATCTACGGGGCTGATTTTTGAGCCTACTCACCTCAATGGATTTAAGATCTGAGTTAAAGTTCTTATTTATATATTATTAACATATGTGCTAGCGAAATTGCAAAAGCACAGACGGAAACACATAGACAACTTAGTAGCCCATCGTTTTTTATGAAACAAAGTAGATAAAACACCCTTTGCAATAAAATATAATGATCTATCACAGGATTGATAATGTCGATTAGCTGTATTTTTTACTTTAATATGCTAACAGTTTAAATATCTTCTGTTCATATACACATGTCGATTATCTCTATATCACACGATAGGCCATATTAATCAATATGACGCTCTAGAATAAACATCATGTATATATGTATGTATGTATGTATGCGTGTATGTATGCGTGTATGTATGTGCATATGTATGTATGCGTGTATGTATGTATGTATGTATGTATGTATGTATGTATGTATGTATGCGTGTATGTATGTGCATATGTATGTATGCGTGTATGTATGTGTGCATGTATGTATGTATGTATGTATGCATGTATGCACGATAAGTGTCAATAGTACACTGTTCTAGAAAAATCTTAGTAGTAATTTTAGAAAGTTTTAAAATCAATAAAATATAAGACAATCATCATGTAGTCTAGCTATAAAAATGTCTTTTAACTCAGCTTAAGATAATAATCCTCACTCTGAGAGAAAGAAAAAAAAGTTGCTGACCAAAACTGTCACTGATTTTGGATAGGGTCAGCCACTAGATACACTGTGTCATTAACCACAGCATATAATAATAATAATAATGAAACTAATTAATATATGCAAACTAAATATACATAACACTATATTCTTCTCCTTGTACCGTTCGTATGCTATAATGTTAAATTATTCCAGTTTTTGATACACACCAGTAGCATTATAAAGGATAATATTAATGTACAGAGTTTTACTTTTGAAAATCTAGAGGTCTGAAACTTAACCAGTTCCATGTTATCTCAGGGTAAATGAGCTGAATCGAGTCCCTATATCTGTATTGGAATGGTGGTGGTGGTGGTGGTGGTGTGGGGTTTAACGCCATTTTTCAGCACACGATAGGCTATGTATGGCGGCCAGTATTAATGGTGGAGGAAGAACCCGGGAAAACCCTGGGAAGAACCACCGACCCACGAGAAGCTACTGGCAAGCTTTCTCACATACCCACATTGGTCGAATCCGAGACTCGAACCCATGTAGACAGAGGTGAGATGGCAGTGATCCGTAACGGAGAGCGCTTTAGACCACTCGGCCACTCGGGGCCCCTGTATTGGAATAGTCTGACCTCTAATGTTGTAATACTTTACCTAAGTCATCACCGACTATTAACTTATGTTTTGTATATTTCAATATCATTTATTTCCATAAATGTTATTTCACCGCAATTTAGGCTATTTTTTTAAAAAATAAATACGACTGTCTACATAATAACATGACTGACGATAATCTCAAGTTAGACGCTTGCAAAAAGCAATTAGGGGAAATCATACAAATCATAGGAAAGATGTAACCATTTTGCATTTCATAAAATTAAATGTTCCATTAATATGACAATCTTTTGACACGGCCTGGAGTCAGGATAATGTGACTGGGTGGGGCATCATGCTACATGTCTGCGGCATGATGCCCCACTATCAAATGCCACATTTGCCGACTTCGTAGCGATATGAATGAAAAATTGATAAAGCTGTGTTAAAAATCCAAATCACACACACACACACACACACACACACAAAAGTAAAAGTTACGAAATATATGTTACTTGTAATCTACCGCCTTCTACCGGTATCATCTGAGATTCGTTGAATATCGTCACTGCTTCCGGGTCAGTAACCAGCTAAGTAGTTCATATCTATGTTTCGTTTGGCTTTGCCGTTCACTGTAAAATAATTGCGAGAGGGACTGATTTTCACTATGGAATGATTTTAAAGGAGTCATTCGTTATTTTGAGACTGTAATGCGGATGTGAAAGCAGTGTAGCAGAAGTACAAGTCAAGTAAAGGTGAAATATAGTCACAAACACTGTTGCCATTAACCCGGAAATAGCGAAAATGACAGGAGTATGGTTTGATCAGCTGTTATTCGTAATTGTGTTGGGCATCAATTGACAAGTTTTTGTGTGTGTGTTGGACTATAATGGCAATGCAACCCTTAGAAATCCTAGTATGACTTGAATGTTGATCTGAGTTTATAATAAATATTTAATATTGTTATACATTTTGTATTTGAGTGCACCTCGAATAATAATAATAATAATACAAAGTATAACCACCGTCGAGTAGCCAAGCTGGTACTTCTCCTTCGCAGTCAGACACACGTGACAATAGCAATAAAACTGATTAGTAGGTGGTCTCCCTTTGAATCAAAGGCTATGAGAGGTTCAAGTACTTTACCAAATGAGGAGAATTAAAACAAGGCACTATTGCTATGTATATTTACTTTATATTGTGTACGTGACTTTTATCATTATCGTTATTGAGGGTTGTGAAGGAGTTATTGGAATAGTCTGACCTCTAATGTAATACTTTACCTAAGTCATCACCGACTATTAACTTATGTTTTGTACATTTTAATATCATCTATTTCCATACATGTTATTTCACCGCAATTAAGGCTATTTTTTATGAATACGACATTCTACATAATAACATGACTGACGATAATCTTAAGTTAGACGCTTGCAATAAGGTATTAGGTGAAATCAAACAAATCATAGGAAAGGTGTAATCGTTTTGCGTTTCATAAAATGAAATTTTCCAGTAATATGACAATCGTTTGTCTTGGGCTGGTGTCAGGATAATGTGACTGGGTGGGACGTCATGCTATATGTCTGCGATATGATTCCACAGTGCTTGACATCACTATTAACTACCACAGTTGCCGACATCGTAGCGATATGACTGAAAAATGGTTAAAGTTACGTTAAAAATGTAAATCATTACTCATATAAGTAACGGTGTGGCAGAGCGATCTATTACTCTTATCAGCCTGGTTATTATATCATTCGCAGCCTACCACGAAATTACATATTAAGGCAGGGGTGACGGTGGGGAAAGTAGGGCGGGCAAATGGATTTATGGGATATTATAGCATGAGGAACACGAGAAGGTGTGAAGAGGAATATATGAGTGAATAATACTGAGATATAGGGGTAGATTCGACACAAACTTGTTTGACCATCTTGAGTTTGATAGCGCTATCTAGTATAATCACAGAGTAATAGCGCAGTGTACATGAATCATCTATCACTACTAAGTTGGAGACAGTGATTCGACATCTTGATTCGGCTTAATTACTTTACTTACTGTAACGAATGAATGAGATGCTCAACTCGAAACCCAAATATTATTCATAAAACCCAATGCTCGTCATTATCATACCTTGCTCCGTCCGCATTTCGAGTCACAGCTAAATACGAAGAGTATTGTCTTGTGGGTTCATGTATTTTAAAATGCACACTTTTCTTCATGAAAGGTGAGCAAAATATAAAACATGGAAAAATTAGAAATTTCAATCGTTTCTGCGCTCTGGGTTACCTTATAATGAAATGTCCAAATAACATACAATAATATATCTTAAATCTAACAAACTGAGTCTAGAGCAATATTTTTTACGTGTAGAATGAATGCCATAGATTTTCAAAGTTAACGGGTAATATTAGACTATATTTTTATCATATGCTTTTTCAAACAGTTCCGTCTAGAATAGTGACAGAATATGATGTTTAATAACATTTTATATATTAAATAAATACAGAAATCGAGACTCTTGAACCAAAAATAAAATGTACAAATGCATCTTTAATAGTGGTATATTAGAAATCTGAAAACGTTCGTTCCTCACCTGTCTTTGAACGTTAGATCTATTCAAGAAAAAAGAATTCTAACGCAGCATAATCTGTAAAATTAGTTCCACCACAGACAGATAAAAGACTATACATTTAGTAATATAGTGGTTTTGGTTGAGATAGTCGCAATGGTGGCTGATTGAAATGTTATTAGTTTGAAAGCCAACAACGCAATACACAGCATGAAAACTACCCAATACATAGCATGGACACTACGCAATATATAGCATGAAAACTATGCAATACATAACATGAAAACTACACAATACATAGCATGGAAACTACACAATATATAGCATGAAAACTATGCAATACATATCATGAAAACTACGCAATACATATCATACAAACTACGCAATACATAGCATGAAAATTACACAACACATATCATGAAAGTTACACAATGCATAACATGAAAACTACACAATACATATCACTGAAGCACGTAATATTATTCAAAGACACTGTTAGCTGTTAGGCCTGTCAGTATTGCCTAGCTCATGATATCTTTAGTCTAGATGTAAGGGTCAAGGGGCCTTGACCGTGCTTATAGGAATATTGCGACTTCATTGTATCAACGATATACATGTATATCAAGTTATGAAAACATGATTAATTGGTGGTCTGTGGATGCACTTCAAATTAGATTAGGCTATGATTCTTAAATATTTTGATGGGAGGAAACGTGAATCTATCCTAAACATATTCAATTCCAAATCAAAACTTTTTCAGTTAATGAATCCTTTAAAAGTTATTCTGCATACAGGGTTAAAGAAGGACGGATAGATAGACATAACCAACATTTTACGTATTCCAGATAATATTACGACAGTGCAAAAGTCAAGAGGACGGAATGCACAAACGTGATACCCATCCTCCCTCACCTTGCAAGCAAACAATTACTAATGAAAGAAAGTGTATGTATCATTTTTGATGATATCATCACACATCTTCAAGCATTTCTTATCTCTGTCTTAATGTGTGTGTGTGTGTGTGTGTGTGTGTGTGTGTGTGTGTGTGTGTTTTCGGGTAAGAGAGAGACTACACTTAAGTCTTTGGGCTCAGATAAAAGCGTGACTACATTTAAGCTCAAATTTGAAAAGGAAGAGATTTCTATGTGATCCATTTTATTTCTGCCTTTGTGCACACACAAGTAGATGGCTACATATCATTGCTGCATGTGAATGTGTAAGCACTTGACCTAATTAAATATCCCAAAACTGTCAAAATCAAAATAAAACCTATGATTAGATTATTCTTCTGATAGAAACTGAGGACGATAATCTGAAGTATGGAGTCATATATAACGCGTATGCCGATAATAATAATAATAATAATAATAATATTATTATTATTGTTATTATTATTATCACATATAACACTATAATTATAACACTACTACTACTGTTACTACTACTACCTATTATTATTATTATTATCAATTTTTCTTTTTTCTTCTTCTGGATATCAGAAGCAAATCAGCACTATACAGATGCCAGTCTCATAAATGTGTAAATGACCCAAATCTGCAGGCTCCGTATCCAGGGAGATGAGCAAATATCAAACTGTTAAACATATTTACAGACCACTTATAGTGATATCCCAATTTTGTAAGACTTTATATAAAGAAATTGTTGAGATAAGGAGTTGCGCCCCACTTCTTGCGCATGCACAGACGTCAGGATGGCCCGGGTAGCATGCACTCAGCTTTTTGTTAGTGAAATGAGGGGATGATACTAATATTATCGATATTAATAATAATTCAAAATACCTTGATAAAAAGCGTTTGGTTTATTCTACGCTTACTTTTCTTCATCCACCTAATCAAAAACATTGTTGCCAATTGTATTTTTTATCACATACCCTAACGTCTTATGATGACTATATTCTACCTGCAAAGCTATCTTAGTGTGCAAATATTTCTTATTCGTATATCCGTCTTAAAAATCTTGCGAATGGTTACCAAATTTAGATATACAAACATGTGTGGGCTTGGATATGTACAATAGTCCCAATTAACCCTTGTACATGAAGAAAAAGATAAAAGGAGATAGGATCAGTCGGGAATCTTAGCTTAACTTTACTTCAGTTATCTCCGTGATCAACCTGTTTGTAATTATGTGCCTTAAAACAATAAACCAATGCAAACCACACGTGCAAAGTTTCTATCAGGTGTCGCATTAGCAGAGATTTCGATGCCATGAACCACACACGCCCCTTCCCCACGGTAATCTGAGTATCAGTTATGTGCGAATCTTTTCTTACCTAAACCGGCGGCCATTCAGGAATATTGTTCTAAGACACGTTCGTGACTATAGCTCCTGTATGTTATCCTCTCAACCAACCTGTTAGGGAAATGTACACGATGACTATTTAGGTTGAATATCAATTGAAATAACTCATTTTCAGGTAATAATATCAGTCACTATCGCAGGTAAACACTACTAGCGTTTGTTAAAGGTAGAATGGTGCTGGAGTGTATATTACTTCCTGAATACAAACCGCGTCACCCAACAAGCCCCAACATTTACATTCCGCGTTAAGTTGGGACACTAGGACGTTATATTGTCAATACATTAAACCCATAACATTATATGACGTATGAAAAGTTAAGTGTGTGTTTGTGTGCGATCTGAATTTTTAACATATCTTTAACAATGTTTCAGTCAAATTGCTACGATGTCTGCAGTGTGACAGTTTATAGTGATGTCTAGCACTGGGCATCATGCCGCAGACATGATGCATGATGTCCCACCCAGTCACATTATCCTGACACCAGGTCGACCAGTCCTAACACTAACCTCTTAATGCTGAGAGTTAAGCGAGGCAGCTGTGAGTAAGACATTTTTGTAAGTCTTTGGTATGAATCGGCCGGGGATCGAACCCACGACCTCCTGCATCCAAGGTGGACTCTCTAACCACTAGGCGACCGGAGCGGTGTGAAAAGTTAAGTTGTTGTTGTTGTTGTAGTTGTGGGGTTTAACGCCATTTTTCAGCACACAATAGGCTTTACGTGGCGGCCAGCAATAATGGTGGATGAAGAACCTGGGAAAACCCGGAAAGAACCATCGACCCACGAGAAGTTACTGGCAAGCTTTCTCACAAACCCATATCTCTTACCCACGCAGACGGAGGTGAGATGGCAGTGATCTGTAACGGTGAGCGCTTTAGACCATTCGGCTACTCGGGGCCCCAAAACGTTAAGAAATTTTATATCTAGTTTTGTATATAGAAATCTAATAAATTACAGTCATTTTTAGTATCAACTGAATGCATGTTACTTTCTATTTGAAAACCTTTATAAGAATATAAAAATTCACCTTAATAAATAAATTAATATTTTTTAAAAAAAATGCATTAAATAGTTACATTTTAACGTACTGGTGCTTTATTGTAATTTTGGCGCACTTATACAATTAATAGTGTATTTACAACAACAAACTGGTTGGTGTAAATATATAGTTAGCTTAAACTGGTGTGTTTGTGTGATTAGGACTTTCAACGTAGCTTTAACAAATTTTCAGTCAGTATTGCTGCGATGTCTGCCGTGTGTCAGTTTATAGTGATTCCAGCACTTGATGCATCATGCCCCATACATGTAGCATGATGTCCCACCCAGTCACATTGTCCTGATACCAGGCCGACCAGTCCTAACACTAACCTCTTAATGCTGAGCGCTTTGCGAAGCAGCTGTTAGTACCAGTTTTGTAAGTCTTTGGTATAACTCTGCCGGTGTTCGAACCCACGACCTCCCACTTCCGAGGCGGTCTCGCTAACCACTATGCCATCGGAGCGGTCAGCTTAAATGGGAAAACTACAGGTTACAAGTTTGTACGTATATAAGTGGCAAGCTTACTATAACAAATTGTTTCAGGCAACGTTTATTTAAGTTAAGATTACTTTTTCTTTTAGTAAATTGCGTTCGCATGATTTACCTGCTGTAATGGCTATTTGATTCCTTTTGTGGCTGGGGTAAACGAATGGTTAGTCACCCAGAACTTTGAAAACACGTAAACATGAACAATGCTAAACATCCACTGATCAGACTGGATCAGTTACCCTAAAGTAACGACCCGTACAGCTCCTCCGGTCTTTAAAGATAGTGCACATGTGAATGGGGAGAGACAGTTCTCGCATCGACCGCTGCTGATTTTGGGCAGATGGCGCAACGTATGTAGCGAGGCAGTACTTATGCATAGTACAGGATTTTTGATATTGAGTTTAGTTGTTTTATTGTTCAGGTAGGCATCTATTTCGTCTCTCTTTCGGCTTTTACTTTGCATAGGATGACCGCCTTCGTGTGAGGCAAGGTCACGATAAAATTTGCGTGAAGATTACGACTGCTATAGCACCAGCAACACATACTTATTAATAGTTTTTTACTTGGTGAGCTGGCGTGTAAAAGTAAGAAAGCTCTGGCGTCATTACAACACTTCGCGCGGTTCAGACACCCCGGTATCATTTCTTCCCGTCACAAGATTGTACAGACGGTCGGCCTAGTCGCCGTCCTTCAAGGTCCGATCATCATTGGTTTATACGTGTACAAAACAAAGTTTAAACAATAGAAGAAAGGTTAGCACACAATACTTCGGCTCATTCAGTATTCTGGGATTAACGTGTCTGAATGGAATATGGAAGTTTGTGGGGGTTTCTTGGGTAGACTGGATGGGGAGGGCCTTACGTGGTGGCTCCTTGACCGTTTCACGAGAGTTGTGGAATTGGAAATAGTGGACGCCACGAAAAACTTTGTTAATTTTTATCAATATTGAATATCACTAAATCAGTGAAATCACCAATTTAACATCGCTATATGTTCTGTTTAATTTCGCTTAGTAACGAGATCATTTCTTATATCAGTTGGTTAACTCGATGCGAATCATTTTGTTAAATCTCTTCTTGGATTGTATGCAGACGAGTTTGGTGACAGATTCATAAATCGTTAAATTACAGTAATTTATCAACATCTCATTCACTAAGTAGCTTTCATAATCTTGTTAAATTAACACTGTCTGCATTGTTTACATATATAGAAATAATTACGTAACATAGCATTAAAGGTTAACTACATTAAGTTACCCGTAAGGTATTTTGTGTGACATTTTATGCATTAATGTGGATTGGTAAACATTTATGATGATGAATGCATGTATGTATGTATGTCTGTGTGTGTGCTTGCGTGCGTGCGTGCGTGCATAGCTATGTATGTATGTATGTATGTATGTATGTAGTGCGTGCGTACGTGTGTGCGAGCGTGTGTGTGTGTGTGTGTGTGTGTGTGTCTTTGATCGAAGAATGTAGTTTGAGATAATGGTAATTCGTAAAGAATACGTATTTAGCTAACTTTCGTCCAGGATTGTAGGTTGTAAATAAGATGCTGACATTGTTTCGTTAGTTTAGAATACTCTAGAAATAGACAGGTTTACAATTTTATGAAATTTACCATTAGAAGTCGGAATGCGTATAAACCATACGATTAGATACGCTAACACCGATTACAAGTAAACTAAGTTACTGTTCCAAAGAAAGGCTGCAAAAGCATTTGAGACTGCATATATTAATGAAACATTAAAAGTGATTGTTACAGGATAGGTCGATAAACTGATGCTTACTTACTAAAATACTGTACCCATAAACTCTCCTGACAAGAATGATTCAGCTAAGGATAGACCTAAGTTACATGTGGACTCTGCAATGCATTGAACAGATGGGCATTCTCAGCTCTACTAACACACACAAAACCAAATGAGACTTTGAAAATCTATGGCATTCATTCTACACGTAAAAATCAGAATTTAAGACTTTAATTTTGTTGCATCACGTCTATATGTAGAATCGTTGATACTTAATTTAAATAATATTTTGTTCAGATGGAATTTGATATAACCATTTATAAATATCAAAACTATAATGAAATATTGGCTAGAATTTAATAAGTCATATATGTTAAATTCAAACAGAGCTAGTAATTTATTTTTACAATATGATTGAACACCTTTGAATAGCAGCTTTAAAAACACCCTTTGGATTTACAAACAAACTTGGACTTATTATTATTATTATTATTATTATTTTGTTTTATTGTTGAACTGAAATAAATTTTATTATTTTGAACAGGTATATAATAAAAATATTTCTCACCCATGCAGAGTAATCATGCCGTTTTACTAATCTTACTGTTCTTAGCTCAGTCCGGTCGTCTCAGGCAGGTTGTCTATGTTATGGTGTCCACGCGCTAGAACTAGTCTGTCACGGGATGCAACCGTTTTTGTCTTCTGCTTGGCTCAGTAGAGTTGTTTTGTAATTGAACAGACGTCAACACAATCGGAAATTTAAGGAAAAATATTTTACAGGTGAGAAACAAAAAACTTGAAAAATATTTCACGGAAACCAGTTGTGGCAAGAAACCTTAAGTTATTAATGAAAAAATGGCTATGAAAGGAAACTTGCAAGATTTAGCTCCTAAACGCATTAAAAATCTTAGCGTGCGAAAACACATTTGCAACTAATAGAAAGCAATGTTTCAGATACACAGGCTATTTACATCATAAAATAAATATAAATAGGTGGTTCCAGTCAAATAATACATATATGGACTTCGTAGTAAAGTAATGTAAAATCTTTCCACACGGACTGTATGGGCACAAATAATGTCCAAAAGTGACCCACAGAAACCTCCAGACATCTTTGAAACTGTTCATATGGCAGGAATAATTCTGCCGTGTGTTGGCTAGCAGTCACATAATAAATTCCCGCACACGTGTGCTTGCAGGGGCAACACCACTTTTCTACTAGTAACAACAGAAGCACACCTTACAAATTCTGATCAGTAACATTCAGTACATAAAGTGTTGCCTAAGTGTACATACATCGAATATATATCTAAATAATCAAAGCTTACAATATACAAGTTGTAATATGGACGATACCGTTTACGACCGCTAAGAAGTGTTCCAAATTGGAGAAACCTGGAAACGAGGCTGATACCTATGTTATATTTATATATTGATTCATTATATATTTTAAGCATGACGTATGATCATTTTAGATGTGAATATAGATAATAAAAGAGAACTGTACAAACCAGCACTTGTGTAACAGTAGGTACTGAATAAATTAATATTGTTTGTTAATGTTGACAATTGTTTTATCACTGAGAGCTCTGCGATTCAATTTATTTTAAGAGAAATGACGAGGTTAGATTTCCGGCACATTATAATATTCCAAAGATGTGTTTATACATATATAACTAAAATACACATTGAACAGTCTACATTTATTAATTTATCCTATCAAATGATGTAGTCTTTTAAGAATTGGTGTCCAGGTGAATAATGACGTGTTACTACGATACCCCTTTCCGTGTATCCTATCGTTCATGTAAATGTGGGGTCGACTTTAGTATGTCTTAGTTTCAAATAACAGATTATTCTGTGCAGTACAGACTTTATGTTGCTAGAAAAACGTCTTCCTGTCACATGGGGATATTGCAATGATAATTGGATACCTACACTTTCTTAAAATAATTGCATCAACTGCCGTAATATTGGTCTCCAGTTTAATAATGACTTTGGTCGTAAAGCTGGATAGGTAGGTGGTGGGGTGGACAGAGGGTCCTTTGTTCTCACATACATCGGCGGGCGATGATTTTAACTTTAAATTACTTCTGCTTTCATTCAAAATATTTGTTTTGAATTGTAGTGATATTTGATCTCATCCTAAGGTGTAGTGTTAGGCGACTAAACTACGCTTTGCAATTGCAACTAATAGTGAACGCTAAGCCTCACAGCCGCAACTGCTATTGCAACTGCTAAGACCGAAACATCCCTTCGGCTGTGAAGGCAGATGTCAAGGACTGCGTGGATAACACAGGGCATCAGCCCAGGTTTATAAGTACCCGAAGGCCATGCAATACATCCGAACTCTTCGCCAGACGTTTCGTAATTTTCGTAGTGCCACTGGACTATGACAGGTTTGGAAATGACAATGAGAGTGACTTTGCCTAATATTCTTAGACTCAATTCGAATTCAGGCACAATATATGATATTATCCCTCTCCCCTTCTAAATACCCTCATGCTCTAAGGCGATGGACGAGTGAAAAAGCAGCTCAGGTATGGATGCACTTAGAACTCTATCTATATCTCTAGCCTTGCACACAACCGGCTCAAGGCAGCAGTGGATCATTGTAGCTACCCTGCCCCCCCCCCCCAGCGACCGAACGGCAATACTTATATTTAGTATCACATGATTCATCTTTGTATCTTGAGGAAGGTTCTAAACATTTACCTTAAACGTTGCCTGCATGAACTTAAACCGGTTCAGTATACTACGGTTGATGGGACTCCCAACTTTGTCGTCAAAAGTTAACAGGAAGACAAAGGTGACCTCAAACACCATCGCTGTCTGGAAGCGACGGACACTAGTGCCATTTTATCAGCAGACAGACCAGAGAGCAAGGCGACTCTAGTTGGTAGCATACAACATACAAATATCTTTCCTGAGTGAAACCTTATATTGTAGTGACCTAAGTAAACAAGATGAATAGAAGCTGGTGTTGGGTTTGCCATCTAGATTGCAACTTGTCAGCAAGTTTACAAATCTCGTAAGTGGCATAAATGATTGACTAATGAAGCTTCAACTATCTGGAAGAACGCATGCAAATATTCTCAGTGCTTATGCACCAACCATAAACAACCAAGCGGAGATAAAGTGTGAACAGTATTTAAACAAGCCCATCATCCTTGATGTCGTCAATGCTAGAAATCACCACCAAATAGTCACCAACACACAGTCTTTTCCACCTAACTGCAAGAACTTGGATCGACCCGCACTCTAAGCATTTGTATCTTACTGAAGACGTCATCACCAGGCAGATTAGGCAGTAACAAAGGCTCTTAGACGTGCAGAATACTGGACTGGCGACAACATTATAGCCTCCAAACATAATATTCAGATTCTGTCAATAATAACGCAAAGAAGATCCCAACAAACACAGTGTCTCCAAATTGTAAAAGAAGAATATGAAACAAGCGCTTATCGAAGAACTATATAGCCAACTATAAACAATTGATGTGCACTCAGAGAACGAAAAACAAAATATGCATCCTTCAGAGAATCACTGTGCTCGCATGTATCAATAACCTTTATTCCCAAATGAAAACCCACAGTGTTTCAAGTATCATGGCTGCGCAGCAGGACATATGAAATTCAGACATACAAAGACAGAAAGGACTTTAAGAACTTATGTGATACTTTGATGGTAATAAACGGGACACAGTCATCAGTAACTGCTCGACTAATGGGTTCATAACATCACATTGCTCAATCAAACACAAAAATATAAAAAGAGGTTCAGAATACTTAAACAACATACCCAGTCAACAATCATTTATCACTCGTGAGGAAATTAATCAACTGGCACAAAGTATAATCAACATATCTATTTCTGATCAACCACCGCTTTGTGAAACCGTGGAACTGATTTACAGGCGATCTTAAGGGTTTAGCGATAGGATTAATACAAGTTCCAAGGTACTATTTATCTTACATCAGGTTCAGTTGTTACACTTTTTTTCACTCTGCAATCTAAACATCAAATAACGAAAGGTAAAATAAGAATGATAAGATAAACAAAGTGAATTACAAGTATGTTTGTGTCATCCACACTCCTAGTTTGTATATATCTGGTTGTATGACTCACACTGATCATTAGAGAGCATTCTGCATATTCAGTGTGTTATATTTACTGAATAAAGACTGATACAAATAGCAGAACAATATATCTAGGAAAGACATGAGCAAATTTCAAAGAAATAAACGAGACTGCATAAAAAAGCTTATATTAAGACTTAACCAATGTGTGATTGCTCTGGTAGTGATACAGAAAGTAAAGTAATGACTATTTAACACATAGTTTCTAAATACATATGTGTTAAATGTTATTATACTGTTGTTCTATCCACGTGATCTATACTTGTTTCTGGTAAAAATCTAAACCTCTGTTGAACCATTCAATCGTATAGTAACTTGACCACTTGCAAATTCTACAACTTCGGTCATCTAATACGTGCAGAAACAAACTTTATAATGAGACATGCCGTAAATGTGTGAATCGTGTGTGATTAAACTTGAAATATAAAGACCTTTGCCACTATACCGATGAACGGAAATAATAACAATGTTACTATTCTTCTTCGGAATCACGGATTTTTAAAACAAAAGTCAGGAAGCGTCTTCTATCGAGTATTAAAACATTCCATTCGATTAAATATGAGTGTTTTATACTGGGGATGGGTATAGTGAAGTTTGAACCTACTTTCAAAACAATCTAGCATCATATTTCTGATTAAGTATTTCAGATTAAAAGCAGCTTGTATGGAGAAAAAAATAAAATTACAAACGATCATGTTAAGGCTATGAGATTGTTATTTTATCTGAGAGCAGTGAATCTGAAACGCATACACTGATATTTTCGTCCTGCACAACTAATGTGTGGAATATTTGATACAGTTAACTCAAAGTTTGCCTCTACTCCTTTGTCTCAAAATGAATTATATATTGGGAAAGAAAAGTACGAAAATTTACTCTTCCATCATTCTAACATTTGTTCAGAAGAAGCGGTTTATAACATCGAACGTATTGACTAAAACCTTACTTGATACGTTCGTTATTAATCTTGATAAACAAATATACAATTTGCAGTTATCAAATATCCTTGAAAATATTTTGTGACGTAGGAGTAACTTTTTACATCAAGTTCTTGACATGTGACGTACAATGTAAACTTGAATAGTGTTATAAACTGAAACATTTTGTTTATGTCAAATTGAAACATTCCAAACACAGGTGCATCATATGCTTAATTGGAACCGTAAATTAAAAACAAACCAATTGAACCGAAGGTCACTGATGGTGTATAGAAAGTCTGAAAGATTATTAATATTGCGTTTAAGTGTTCCTGCTGTTTTGTTAAGGCAAAAATAGGTCGAAGATTGATTTCAAAATTACAACACGAATCATTTTGTTAAATTGAGACCATGATGGATATTTTAGGGTATATGTCGTTTACCTGTAATTGGAAGAGAGCTGTTGTAGAAAATAGCAAAACTTCTTTGGATCATTTGTAGAAACATTCAAAATGCAACTTCACGAAGGTGTAAAATGTTTCTCACAACCGTAGCATTATAACTGAAATACCATATAGATAATACCAGTCTGCACGTGCATGTCCAGATGGGGTTACTGTAAGGGGATCTGCGCTTGTTACATCGTTATAATAACAATGCTATATTTCTCGTTGCTGTTAAATCAATAGCATTGATCCTAAATAGTGTTGACAATGTATGTTGTGTGACGAACATTTTCGTTGGGCGTGTAACTCCCGAACAGGTGATGATTCAATTACTAGCCTTCCGCCCCTGGAGAATTCGTATACATGAAGATGGTACAACATTTCAGCAGAGTTTATTACAAAAGTCTTTAAGTTTCCTGCATTCGTTACACCGCGAGCGAACCCAGTTTTGATGCTTATTAACACATATATACGCCTAGAAATATAATACAGGTTTCCGTTATTGAAGCTTATATTGACTACAATGTGGCGACGTTCCAGATAAAAAGTTGATTATTTTATGACCGTTTTCTAACATCTTTGAGTTCATCCCATATCAGAACGTTTAGGAAGGCACCTCAAAGCACTTGTTCACTTCAGTCACATCAACGTAATTGAAAATATTGTTGAAGTAACAAGCAACAGTAAAACAAACCTAACTGCTTGACATTATTCATGAGTCCTTCGGGTACCACGTACTGTCCCCTTTTGGAAACCCAAGTTGAAGCACATTACTAATGATTCATGTTTAAAATAACAATTAAAACCAGTTAATATTCTATAGTTCACTGCTTTACTTGAACGCAAGGGCCCATTTAGTACCCGCACGACGGTCAACCCGGGGTCATTTCCCCGTTTGCCCCAGTTGCAGGAAGCTCCGGTCGCGTTGTATGTTTTAGTACAGGCAGCACCGCCTGAAAGGTTATTATACAACCGACATCAGCACGTCAGTTTGGTGGGTATACGGCATTAAATGAGCATTGTTGCTATCGATTAGATTCAGTGCAAAACATTCAAAACTCGGGCTGTAGTTTTACACTTAGCAACGACAGCACCAATATCATCGTCGCAAGCGCATTTCCTTACTTTATTAACCTATACATAAAGCATTAGTACCGTTCTGGCAAACGGTTCACGCTAATGCGGACGTGTTTCCTAGAAATTATTCCCACCTCCACCCCATCATACCTCCCTGTATACAATTGTTATATGCTATCATGCTGTTAATGATATGTTTGTTTATTGTTGTCTTTTGTTTTTGTTGTTTTGTTTATTTGTTGTTATATTTTTACTTTCTCCATTTGTTCGGTTTTTAGGCTGTTGCATCCGCAGTAATCTCTTACAAGGTTATACGGCTTCTACAGTATCGCTGTATTATAATACTGCTCGTCTCAGTGTTTCATTTGTTAGCACCTTTACTTGATATATTTTGTTCAAAGTTACATTGCTGTAAATACATAGTTTAGGCTGAGTCTGCTCAGTATATAACAATCAAGTTTACGGCGGTTGCAGCCTCAAAAAATGTCTGTATTATATGCTATGTCTCATTGTTCAATTTCTTAGGACGTTTACACTATAGACTTTGTCCACATAGTTATGTTATGCTGTAAATACATAGCAAATATTTGGTTCACTAATATCATTTATGTTCAATACAAAGTCACGAAATTGGCCAGCATCAAACACAACGTTTGTCTTTGTTTTAGTATCCATATACTTTGACTTTGTAATATTTGTACGACTGACCTAGGGTGTTCTGTCCTTTCACTCTCTATCTTCCTATTGACTCTATCGATGTCGGAAAGAGTAGGCTGGTGCATGTACAATCTCATCAAACAAGTTAATAATACAAACCATCGTTCTCATTCACTTTAGTTCTGACAATAACTTGCACCCCTCTTCTACATGTGCATGAACACATCACGTAAATGTATATATGCTAGCATCGCTAAGAAATTGGATTAAAGATAATATCTGTAAGATGGAATGCACTAAATTACGAAGAAAATATTGTACATGTCAGAATCTAGTAATCAGTGTATAAACTATTTTGACAGTTTGAATGATCACTCAGAAAACAAAACACCACAACCGAGGTAGGCGGTTTATATAAGAAAAACTATTGTAATATCTATACCTTGCCTATTATCTGTATTTCGTGTCTCAACACTCATCGAAACATGCTTTAGAATTAATAATACTAATATTAATAATAATAATAATAATAATAATGGACATTTAAGACCAGAGATCATGTAAATATAGCCGAAAGGAATATTATTTATTTCAGTAGTGCAGTTATTTCAATCATCCCACAGGGTAAAGGGAAATGAATTATATATGTCGTACCCCTTACTTTTGTTAGCAGGAGACCGTTGTAATTAGATTTCAATGAAAGAAGAGAAACACCGTGTTCATTAAACCGTCCATGTTATGATGAAGAGGCATCCATCCACAAGGAAAGTGGTGTAGCATTTCGCTGTTCTCATGTCCTGGGGGCTATTTAGAAAATGGCGACAAGTGCCTGGGTAATTTACATTTTCTATAGTAATTGTAGCTTGTTAATTAACATTTTCATTGGGAAAACAATTATTTTAAACTTCCTGCATGCTGCATGACTAATACGAAACGTACGGAAATTGGCAAATCTAGTGGAGGCAATATTTTCCACCGGAAACCGTCATACGAATCCCTACTTACTGCACAAATGTTACAGCTCCATACAGACAAAACGCAATGTAACTATGACAACAATGCACTGTTAAATGGGAAACACTAAAATAGGTATTATATATACGCTTTATAAATTTAATCCATTAAGAACTCTATAACCTTTATTTCATTAAGAACTCCATAACCCTTAATTCATTAAGAATGTTATAACCCATAATTCATTAGGAACTTTATAACCTTTATTTCATTAAGAACTCTATAACCTTTATTTCATTAAGAACTCTGTTACCCTTAATTCATGAAGAATTTTATAACCCTTGATTCATTAAGAAGTCTATAAACTTTATTTCGTTAAGAACTCTATTACCCTTAATTCATGTAGAACTTTATAACCCTTGATTCATTAAGAACTCTATAAACTTTAATTCAATAAGAACTATATAACCCTTGATTCATTAAGAACTTTAAAACCCTTAATTCATTAAGAACCTTAGAACTCTTAATTCGTTAAGAACGGATTAACCCGTAATTCATTAAAAACTCTATAACCCTTAAATCATTAAGAACGTTATACACCTTAATTCATTAAGACCTTTATAACCCATAATTCATTAAGAACTCTATAACACTTAATTTCGTGAGAACGTTATAGCCTTTCATTCATTGAAAACGTTATAACACTTAACTCATTAAGAACTTTACAACCCTTAAATCATTAAGAACTGTATAAGCCTTAAATTTAAGACGTAAATACCTTTATAGAGAGTTTGTATCTGACATAGTTCCTGACATTGATTCAGAACCAGTTATAGTTTGTAGTAAACAACATTTTTTATTTTCTTTAAATTCTTTCTCAGAGTAAGGGTACTAAAGTGGAATCAATGCCATACTTGGGGTACGTGACAAATAACATGATTGAATTAGGATTTTTCCAGAGGATTGACCCACATCCGGGCATCTGTTTTACGCTGTAGCTAGATTTATTTTTTATGTTTTAAGAAAGAATAGGCATTAGTGCCTTAACATTTTAAAAGTTAAAGTGTTTTATTTTGTGACCAGTTTGGGGCTAATTATTTTGTTTAATTAATTTATTTGGATTACAAGTTTGTTTTCCCTGAAAATGCTAGTGCTCAACATTAATTCTTAGACAATGACAGTTATCGAAATTTCACAGAATTCAAACACTGGTGTATTATTTTCTGTAATTCAACAAAGAACTGTTTGCAAATCAGTATGCCACTGACAACATCATACGTGTTTGCCTTCCATTTTGGATTTCATCGGGATTCGAGCTCATTTTTTTGGACCTTTATTTACTACGACTTGAAGCTTTCAAGTCTTGGATTATATTAGGATCTGATTCGGGAGTTCTGTTTCTCATTCTTACCTGTCTTCTCTAGGGAAATACATTATTTGTTTAATTTTACTAAGCTTGTTGTCTTCACTTCTTTCTTGTTACGTTTTGTAAGAGTCTAAACACAATATATATTCACGTTAGGATTGTATAGAAACGACTGCAGGTATAAAATAAACTGACTAGCACTGACGTGTATACTACATGTTATAGCTTTGTTCATATAGTTGCATACGTTTTTTACTTATCCAATTATGTATTGTAGAACTAAAAACAAATATATAGATCTACCATACGTATCATCCTTCATATCTTCAAATAACAACTTAATTTGTTGACATATGATTATTTAGTCGATTGTTTGCATAATGAACAATCTAGCTAAAAATAGTTTACTAATAACAAACGCGTGTGCTTTGGATTTTTAATACAGAGATAACATTGAAGTAGTTTTTTGTAAACAATATGACAGAGTGCGTATTACTACTTGTATAAATAAACTGTTATAATGGTTAAAAATATGTTGCATCTTCATCCTCAGTGTATCTTTGATTCCAAATTTTATTTGCTTGGCATGGCTACGTTTACCCTTGTTTTATTACAACATGACAGTTAACATTATTCATGATATATTAAAATTTCGGAACGAACTATACATTGTTTAAATCATGTAACACACAGGGAGAAGAAAGACTATTTTGGACGAATTGATAATTTAAGTAAATTTCCAAACCTTCTGCCTAAATGCCTCAATTGCATCCATTTAAAATCTGAGGTTAATATAATGATGCTGAAAGAATGGACGCCAGTCTTGATATTCTATGCTACTAAGGTGTGCGGAGACGAACACTGTGATATGCTGGTAAAATGATCTCAAACGGTCCGGAAATGATACAGTACGATAATGGTATACGAAATGTGTTAGACAAAACGTTACAGATACTGCATCGGAATATCTGATTAAGTGGACTCGCTACATCTCTATTATATACTGATGACATTATCAGCTTCATACCTCACCCCAAAACCAACCACGAGCAAGTCATTATTTTGCAGTGAATGGGCACTGAAGAGTTGTATCACGTGACTACTCTTATTACATGTATCGGAATACTACCTCGACAAAATTAGTCCCCAAACAAATCATTATTTTCACCGGGTTGTTTCAAACACGTTAAAAATGCTGATTGTATTCAAAGAAAAGAATTAAAGCCTATGCTAAACATCGAACGTTATTAAATTTCATACTGTATTCTTTTGCACAACAGGACAAGGTCAATACATTCCACACTAAATGTATAGGAAAGGCAACATGCACAACATTCTAGTTACTCGATTTAAATGCGACTATCTTTGCGGCCGGCAACATAGCCTATGTAGTCTCGCTATAACATGTGTCCAAATTTATGGACTCAAAATATGTAACTTTGTCGCAAGGCTGCTTATTTTTGAATGTTTTCGTTCATCACTTGCTTGCTTTACTGTGTTTTCCTAACCAGTGGGATTCAGAAACGATTTGATTAAGACGTGCGCGTGGTTCTATTCCTCCAAATAAATTAGGCCATGTTATTTTCGTTTGCGCTGAGATCATAGCTGTACTAATTCTCAGTCCATTTTGCCAAGAATGATTAAGTCTTTCAGTTGGAACATTTTGTGAGAAACCTACATTCATTTACGATCTGAGGGCATCATATTTCCTAGACCAAAATTTTAAACAGTATGAAGATATATGACACTTTTGATTATTAAACTTTGTTTGATTTTTTAGGACGCTCTGTTTGAATGTTTAAGTGTTGAGGTCAAAGTGAATGTTATTTCATGGAGTTCTTTCATTAAGGATATGATACATACATCTCAGACTATGTTATATGTTTGTTTACAAGTGATTTATTTTCTCCATATCATATTAAGATAGCAAAGGTAGTATGATACTTATTTTGGTAGTCTTATCATGTTTAAATACTGTAAATATAAACTGTGCCAAATGTTTGACATTTTGCCTTTTTCTTAAGATAAAATACTTCAACATGACCCAAAAGTGAGGGATATTGTTATTTACGAACGTCTAAATGTCATATTGTCGAAATGCATTAATTAATTCTTAAGAATATCAAGGAAGATTTGCTGTTATGATTGTTGCAAGTGAGCAAACTTCCATAGACCAAAACTTAGCAAACTTGCAACTTTATACTTTAATATTGAAGGGAATGCGAAGTTAATAAATAGTTACCAATTGTATAACTTGCTCAGGGGGTCAATATTCAATTGCAGGTATTATTTCTTTCCATTGAGACTTGTTGAGCACTGACACTTCATGCTTGTATTCCAATTTAAGTAACATTACAGTCTAAATGAAAGTTTTACACGTGTATTGAGTTAGATCTTAGATTTTGCAAAGGATGGCAATACGATCATGTATGATTGCAAATTCCAGTCATTGCATTCCGATATAACTATAGACCAAATAAGCTACCTGATCCGTCAGGATATACAGGTGTTTACTTTGTTCAACTTAGATCCTTAAATAACATATATAGTCATCCTGTACTTAAAGGTATAACTAATTTATTGCATCTCAGTAGAAATGCAAAAAATCCCCACAACGGAAATATCAAACAAATGTGATTAGTATGGCCTCTGTGATGTCCTGGCATTTCGATCGTCTTCGCATTCAGATTTTAAACTATATCATGTCCACCTCAATAGTACGACCCACTACCATAATATAATACAAGGAAAAACATACGAGTGCAAGTAAGTAACAATCCTTTATTGCCAGGCAATGTTTTCCTTTTAAATTTAAATATCACTTCTCCGTATAGAAACAAACATTTGCACACACGGAACTATCTCTCTCTCTCTCTCTCTCTCTCTTTCTATATATATATATATATATATATATATATATATATATATATATATATATATATATATATATATATATATGACTTGATGTAGTGCAATCTTTCAGAAAAATATGTAAATTTATACTCTGTTTGTGTTAATAGTAACGTGAACATAAGTTTCGCAACTCCGATAGGGAGCTGGTTAAATCAAACCGATTTTTCGAAGGAATCCGCAACATTTTTTTTGGAGTAAATACACAAATAAGTGATCGCATAAATTCCCATTAAACGTTTGCAAATATCGTACGTTTTGAAAGAGAAACCTACAACGATTCAAGATTTTTATATGAACAGTCTGGTTAATATTTATTCCTAGAAATGTAAAAATTTGACATAAATCATTTATGAGCTTGAAAGAACTAAACACATGTTGCGAATTGCTGGAAATAAATTTATAGGCTGGCAATATATGTCACCTAGCTTTATTTATAACATTAATAGTCAGTTTACCACTCAAAAAGTATTCCTTTATGTTTTGTAATAGTTGCAACGGTTAAAGAAGTACAGGATTTAAAACATATTACTAAAACCTTAAAATAACTTTTGTCTATCATTCGTTTCTAGGGGAAAGTCAAACGCAACAACGAAATGAACGAATACGCTGCGGTCAGGCAAGGAATATCAAACTTTATAATATGCAAATACATCACACAAATAGTCTAGACAATTGCTTTTGTTAGTCACTTAATTGGTGATAGTCAGACAGTTTTAACATACAGTAATACAGCAAAGATTACAGTGAACATATATACTTTTATATATTGATAGACGTTTTGTCAAATGCTGTTTGGTTCATATATTTAATTATATAGTTTGAATAGGTACAAGATACATACAAGGACGTGTTTGGAAAGAAAAGATCATCAACCTCTTTAAACTTAAGCAGATAGAAAAGCAATAATGGTAACATACCTTTCATGTCTTGATTGTGGACATGAAAGAAAACAGGTTTTGACATTTTACTGAGACTATTCAGGTATACAATTATATATAATCCTTTTTTGGCCACAATAACACTCATCAAAGACCACGAAACCTGACGCATTTTGAAGCAATCGAGAAACAAAGCTTATGGTATGCATGGTTCAATCTATTAGTTTACCTGACAAAACATAGACGTGAAACAGCTACACTGAACCAGGTGAAACAGTTCTAATAATGTTTGAAAATGACCCTCTTGCAAGTTAACAGAACAAATGCTTAATGCCATGCAAGTATTTTTACGTGATGCAATCAATTATAAACCAGAAGAGCTAAATGATAATTCATCGATGGCATGTTGTACGAGCCAAAGCCGATGATAACGGTGATGTGATTGGACCAACAATGAACACTCATAAAGTGCAACAGACATAATCTTATTACATTCTAGCGGGCCCTATGCACAAATTTGATGAAGCTACCAGTCATTTTGTATGTGTTGATAATAAAATAGAGGGTAACCTTATCAAGACATGGGAAGGAATATGCTGACATTGAATTATATTAACAGCTACCAAACATTATGATAATGCCCTCAATCCCAATTCTATATTGACTGATAATTGATTTCATTTCCGATAAATAATAATTAAAATCAGAGTTGAAAGTCAACTGTCGATCCCTTCAACGCAAACCCGGATTATATAATAAATATTTAGCTAGATCATTCAGTTCCAAACGTCCTACTAGCTTCAGCTGCTGAACATATTAGGAAACAAATTTGATACAGTTAATACGTATTTTGATTATTAAGGAAGACCTTACGAGCTAAGGTGGGAATCAGAAGATTTGTCAGCATGTATTCACCATTTTAGAAATACAAGGACATGTGATGACGAAGAGTGGAAATAACATGATGAAAGACATATATATTATTCATCTTCGGTATATATTTAAAAAACAAAGTATGCTGCATATCTGCTTTTAGCACATGAAAGACAATGCCAAGAATAGCATATTATAGTGAACAAAGTAAGTTAAAGAAACAATGACGCGAAAATTATATGACAGTTGTCCTGGTCTAATTAAGACGGCTTCTAAAGATCATGCGTCAGCTAATGTTGGTATATTAATTCAGTTAAAGCAGAGTTCTAAATTTTGAAACGTAGGAAGTCATTCTCTATATCATTCTCTAAACATTCAAACGCAAAATCAAATAAATCAGTGATAAGATCGATATTCTGGTAAAACTGATCTTGTCAAAACTGAATGACAAAAAGTTTCTTGGGACATGAATAACTCATGATTGTCACAGGCTGTCATCAGACATACAGCAGAAATAATATCATCCATGCAAAAATGATCGCAATGTTCAATAGCAAAATTAAAATAAAAGGGATCCAAACAAACAATTGTTTGTCAAGGATTTGACCATGACAGCGAATGACCTTGTCAATGCTTTAAAGATCCAATGTAAATGTCTTAAATACCACACTAACAAGGATGTTTGAATATAACGACATAAGATCTGCTATAATGGACGTTGATCTGAGTAAGAAAATTGAATAGAAAAGTTTTGACATAAAGTTAAGTTATGTAGATTTTTGCAACGAATCGATTTGGTGAATGAAGAATAACTCGGTGTTTATCGGCTTGCTTGATTTTTCATTACTAGTTTGCAGTGAATGAAAACGTTTGTGCAGTTGGCAACATTTGCTATTGTTCTTAATGTTTATTGCCATTCCTTTCTTGATCATTGATTTCCTCCGTTCCATTATTATTGCTGCTTGAAATACGATATTGCTATTAAAACTACTTTTGAGAGTTCTATTATTTACCAAATTTTCGTTCTATTCGTGTTTTGTTTACTTGGATCCAGTTTAGATGATATAGTCTTCCTGTACGACATATAGTAAATATTCTACATTCAGTTCTAATTGGATAGAAGAGTTTGACTCCAATCTATTCAACTCCAATGTAAGAAATAACCACTAATCAGAAATAAATACAGCATTCCATTCCTAGACATACCGGAAATATATACCATTGAAGTGGATCAACATAGACAGGAAACGAAGCAACGGAATAACTAGCCATTCAGTGGTCAGTAAGGTATTTAAATCTTATATGGAAAAGCGAGATTCAATTTATTTGCCAAGCACTGCCCTAGGTCATACATAAAGTTTGATCTATAGATACTTTTAACTATGCCAACTATGCAGGGACAGAATGCTCTCACTATCTCTATATAAAATGATCTCGATCGAAAACGATATCGCTCTAAAATGATCTTGATCGAAAACGATATCGCTCTAAAATGATCTTGATCGAAAATGACCTATAGTTTAAGGATTATGTTATGTTCACTTTTATATCTAATGTTTTAAATAAAGTTAAAATTTATCTTTCCCATATATATCTGAAATGAATGACCCCGAAGTCTAGCAAACAGTTATGAGGCTAGCTGCTACATTGTCTGCAGGAAGCCAACATGAATATTGTAATTAATAGGAGTGTTTGTTGGCTTTTGACATTTTATGACTAACTAACGAATTAACAACAAATAAATGAAACACCTCAAAATATCCCGCTGGGTCACTTCACGGATAACTTGACTGCATATCTTTGTTTACGTAGCGTTACAACTGCTTAAAACATTTGTTGTAATATCTATGGTAGTTCTCAGATTTGATAATTGCATTGTGTAGCTCATGTACTATGAGGAGTCAGAGAATATGACTGATTCATTTTATTTGTAGAAAATGCTATCCGAATTCCACATACAAAACGTATTCCTACTTATATATGTATGGATGTGTAATTTATATGTGTGATTGTAAGATTATATGTAGGGGTTTGTTATTTCTATATATAATTTTACGTCTTATTCTTGTCATTATCATGCCTCTACCAATTCTTTGTGTCATTAATCTCCGAAAGGAGGAAATAAAGATGGAATATAATACCTATCAAAAGTGTATTTAGAAGCTGCCAATAAGAAGATTTAGCACCTTTACTTCCAAACAAAGCCCTATTTATGTTTCAAAAGCTAAATGCTCGAAAAAGTCCATGGGTAAAGGAACCGTTGCATGTTCATCTCACATTAATACAAAAGTAGCATTTAATGACATATTAAACTTTAATATATATATATATATCATGCTTTAACAAGGCAAGCAGCCTTTTCTCAGACAATTTAATATCAGAAAATTAGATTTCGTGTATATTATTATTCACGAGGAAATAAACTATATTTTCGGATTACAAAGGTCAGCTGTACCAGCAGGTGAATGTCAAATATAATCTGTCAACAATTGGCAATTTGTGTGTTTTTTTCACTAAGTTCAGCTGCCCGTCTCTGGATATGAAAGCTTTCTTAGTGTTTGCTTTAAAATCTCGAATGAACAAAACTGTTCTATATGTCTAAATATGTATTTTAGGTTACTTGAAAAACTTTAAAAAATATGTTAACACACCATATGGAAGGTACACTGAGCCATACTTATCAGTGTAATTAGTATAATTAATGCAACTAGTTCAACTAACGAAAAAATTCAACGTCTGTCTCAATATATATTTAATTTTACTAAAGATAATGCCAGGCCAGGGAGGAAAATCAGTAAATGCCGGAAATACGCATTATATAGACGTGATCACGAGGACTGATCCACTACGAGTTGGGGATGATGGAAATGTGACATTTAGTCATACGTTGGAGGGTAGTGTTCCATCCTCCGGGCCCGCTTCAAACTTAAAATTTGTTATTTCAAACGACAAGGGCTTCAGTCTCAATGCTGTGTATTACGTAGCTTGAATGATATGTATTGTGTAGTTTTCATGTTATGAGTTGTGTAATTTTCATGTTATGTATTGTGTAGATTTCATGTTCTGTGTTGTGTAATATTCATGATATGTATTGCGTAATTTGTATAATATGTATTACATAATTTATATGCTATGTATTGTTTAGTTTTCACGCTATGTATTGTGTAGTTTCCATGTTATGTATTGCGTAGTTTTCATGTTAGGTGGTGTAATTTTCATGATATGTAACGTTTAGATTCATGACAAACGTCATGTACACGTTAACTCCTTCACAACCCTCAATAACGATCATGATAAAAGTCAGGTACACAATCTAAATTAAATATACATAGCAATAGTGCCTCGTTTTAATTCTCCTCATTTGATAAAGTACTTAAAGCTTTCATGGCCTTTGATTCAAAGGGAGACCACATACTAATCAGTTTTGTTGCTGTCACATGTGTGTCTGAATGCGAAAGAGAAGCACCAGGTTGGCTACTCAATGGTTGTTATACTTTGCATTATTATTATTATTATTCGTGGTGCACTCAAATAAAAAATGTATAACAATATTAAACATTTATTATGAACTCAGATCAACATTCAAGTCATACTAGGATTTCTAAGGGTTGCATTGCCCTTATAGTCCAATATGTACATGAAGACTTGTCAATTGTTGCTCAACACAATTGCGAATAACAGCTGATCAAACCATGAGTTAAATGGTTATATTTTTAACGTAGTAGTGCTTAATTGTAATGTAGGCCCACTTTTACAATTTATAGATCATTTACATCAACAAACTGGTGGGTGTAAATATAGATATAGTAGGCTTAAATGGGAAAACTAGAGATTTCAAGTCTATACGTATATAAGTGACAAGGGTACTATAACAAACTGTTTCAGGCAACGTTTATTTAATTTAAGATTACTTTTTCTTTTAGTGAATTACGTTCACATGCTTTGCCTACTGTGCGGGCTATTTGCTTCCTTTTGGGGCTGGTTATTCACCCATGACTTTGAAAACACGTAAAGATGAAAAATGCTAAATATCCTCTGATCAGACTGGACCAGGCACCCTACAGCAACGACACTACAGCGCGTCCGGCCTTTAAGAAAGCTCACATGTGCATCGTGAGAGACAGTCCTCTCATCGACAGTTGCTGATCTTGAGCCGATGGCGCAATGTGGACTGTCGCAGCAGTACTTATGGATAGTACCGGATATTTGCTATTGAGCCTGGTTGTTTTATTGTTCAGAGCCTTTATCACATCATGTAGGCATCTGTTCCATCTCTGTTTCTGGTTTCACCTTGCATAGGTTGGCAGCCTTCTTGTGCGGCAAGGTCGCGATAAAATGTGTGGCCCAAACCCTCGGTTATTCAGCTTGGGATTCAACAACTCAACGATGTCTGGCAGCTTGTACGAGCAGTTGTTGTTGTGCTTGGTACAACGTTATGCTCAGCCAGCAGCGTGGCGGTTTCACCAAGGAACTCACGGCTAGAATCTAATTAGAATAGATTGGCAACGTCAGAGGCCCTATTGTACGATTACTGTTTTTGCGACTTGAAATCATAGCCAAGCACTCGGCAACTCTAAGTGAGTCCTTGGTAATTAGAGCCTGGGCGTATTTGTACCTAATATCGACCACTTTCAGCGCATATTAAGGGGCTCTTTTTCAGCCCCGGGCAAGTTGTACGGCATAAACCGTATGTCTGCCTAGTGGATCTTATTGGGCAACGTAACGTGAAAAGCTGGTCTGGGTTTGACTCGAGACGAAGAAAGGTATATGTGCCACAGTATTTATTCTGGATTTCACGACACCCTGTTGATACAGCCAACTGGTTGACAGCGCCATGCGGCCTATCAGAGCCGGCCTCTGCTGGTCGACTTATGTGATGAAGATCACGACTGCTATACCACTAGCAATTCACACACATCAATAGTTTTTAGTTGTTGAGCTGGTGTGTAAATGTAAGAAAGCTCTGGCATCATTACAACACGTCGTGCGGTTCCGGCTCCCCGGCATCATTTCTTCCCGTCACAAGATTGTACTGACGGTCGGCCTAGTCGACATCCGTCAAGGCCCGATAATCATTAATTTTTAATTGTACAAAACAAAGTTAAACAACAGAAACACGCTTAGCACACACTATTTATGTTCATTCTGTAGTTCGGAATTAACGTGTCTGCAGGGAATATGGAGGGTTTTGAGGGATTTTTTGGTAAACTGGATGGGGCGGGCCTTACGTGGTGGACGACACGAGCTACATTTGAATCAATATTGAATATCACTATATGGGAGAAATCAACAATTCAGTATCGCTATTTGTTCTGTTTCATTCCGTTTAGTAAGGGTATCATTTCGTCTATCAGTTGTTTAACTCGATGCGAATCATTCTGTTAATTATTCCGCTCTTTGACTTTATGAGCACGAGTTTGGTGACATATTCATTCATTGTTTGATTACAGTATGCATAAACATATCATTCACTAAACTGCTTTCAGGGTCTTCGGTAAATCTAGTCACAAATCGGCTTAATCCTGTTACATACAGTATATACCGTGGGCTAGAAATTTTCGAGTATGTCGTCTTAACTTTATGCATCTCTTGTATATATCTCTTGTATCATACATGCTGGTATTATGATGACTATGTGTATGGAATGTTTAATTACGACCGCTTGGGGCCCCGCTCATCGCACAACCTAGGGCTTGTCCTGGGGACTCAAATGGTACATTGGCAGAGAAAACTCGAGTCCTTAAGAACCCATAACTTATGTATAATAAAAAAACGTTTTGACATCACAGCGATATATAACATGTGCACTTCGTGCAACGAATATTTTCACCCAGTCTTCAATCGACTTTCACATCGAAGGCGATATGTACATTACTGTTAAAGTGTCAGCGGATGCTGCCGTCTGCCATAGTGGCTGATATTGGAACGGATGTTATATAATAGCGTGTTATTTTTATAATAGAAATTACATTGCTACACTTATACTTTCTGGCGAATTCCTGCATTAGATGCAAGTTTTCTTTCAATACTTCTCTTGTAGCTGAAATACTGAAAGCTATTTTTCCTTGATATTTCCACTGTCTCTTTAATTACTGCATCCGAGTCTAATATACATGTGTTACAAACCGTGCCTTTTTTATGTAAATGCAGACTTCGTTTCCTTTTGTGAGTGCGGTCAGAAAAAACGATTTGTTGCTATATATGTGGTGTCAGGTATTTTAATATTAAATTTCAACACATAGTGGAGGCGGGGTTGGAGGTTGAAGGGGAAAAGCGCACCAGTTTTATATAAGCATTTTGAAAGAGACGAAATTATCATAAACTATTTAGAAATTACCACCTCAGTCATGAATACTGGATGTCAAATAGTTTATATTGGCATAAACAACGTAAAAAGATGAACGCAAACATATAATAATAAATATTACGCTGTGTTGTCTTCAAAGGAAAAATGAAAATGATTACAGATCGTAAAACCCTTCAAAAAGATTATATTTACATAACCGTCTAAAACATATTTATGAGCTCACTTCCAGTCAACGATTTCTTGAATGTATTGTTTTACTTTGCTCCTATCTAGCTTGAAATATTATTTAAAGTCGCACCAGTTTTTATTTCAGAAATTATTTGCGTGAATTAAAAGTCTTGATATCGGACTATAAATTCTAAAGTATTAAATTGTCCGTTTGCCTTCGTAAGAACCGATATATACGTATAGGAACAATATAGGAACAATATTATCAATTAAATTGTCCGTATGCATTTGTAAGCACAGACTTTTAAGTATAGGAACAGTATTGTTAATTAAAGTGTCCGTATGCATTCGTAAGCACAGACTTATAAGTATGAAAACAATACCATCAATTAAATTGCCCGTATGCATTTGTAAGCACATACTTTTAAGTATATGAACAATATTTTCAATTATACCGTCCGTATGCCTTCGTAAGCACCGACTTATACGTATAGGAACAATACCATAAGTTAAAGTGTCCGTATGCCTTCGTAAGCACAGACTCATAATAGAGGAACAATACCATCAATTAAATTGTCCGTATGCCTTCATAAGCACACACTTTTAAGTATGAGAACAATATTATTAATTAAATTGTCAATTTGCCTTCGTAAGCACACTCTTATAAGTATAAGAAAAATACCATCAATTAAAGTGTCCGTATGTATTCGTAAGCACACACTTGTATGTCCCTATGCCTTCGTAAGCACAAACGTATAAGTATAGAAACAATAACATCAATTAAATTGTCCGTATACATTCGTAAGCATATACTTGTATGTCCGTATAACTTTGTAAGCACAGACTTATAAGTATGGGAACAATACCATCAATTAAATTGTCCGTTTGCATTTGTAAGCACAGCCTTTTTAAGTATAAGAACAATACCATCAATTAAATTGCCCGTATGCATTTGCAAGCACAAACCTTTAAGTATATGAACAATATTTTTAATTATATTGTCCGTATGCCTTTGTAAGCACAGAATTATACGTATAGGAACAATAACATCAATCAAATTGTCCATTTGCTTTCGTAAGCACATACTTTTATGCCCGTATGCCTTCGTAAGCACATGCTTATAAGTTTAGGATTAATGTCATCAATTAAACTGTCCATATGCCTTCGTAAGCACAGACTTGTAAGTATAGGAACAACACCATCATAATAAGAAGGGCGGTTCTCCGAGTTACATGCAAAATAAAAATCGTTATGTTTACATCCATCTCAAATTAATCAAAAAAAAATATAATAGGATCATGATTGAGAGAGAGAGAGAGAGAGAGAGAGAGAGAGAGAGAGAGAGAGAGAAACAGAGACAGAGAGAGAGAATAACTTTTTGGCTTAGATTCTTAGCTATAATCCTGATTACCGACAAATGTTACCTCTCTAACACGTGTTAAGTAAATAGTGAATATTCTTTTACAGAAAGATGCAGATTTCGCTATTCAAATTTAATGTCCCAGAATTTGTGAAATAATTCGATGTTTCTTGGGTTACAATTTTTATGCATATTTAATTTATTTGTTTGTTTGTTAGTTCCAAAATATTTTTTTTCTTTCATTACATGCTAATGTAATGTAACATGGTATGCTGGACTTGATCTTGTTCGCTTTCGCTTGACCTGACTGATTTCTAGCACTTTCAAGCTGTATATTAAATGTTGTGACCAATAATTGTGGACTGGAACCTATTTTGTTCACATTATTGAATTCAAGTGATTATGTTCTCTGGAAATACAAATGTGCTCTAATAACATTCTTGGATAAAGAGATTCACTGGAATTTATAGCATATTCAAATCTGGAATTATATTTCTGTGATTCAACATAATTCTGTTGGCACATCAACATTTTAATAGCTACCACAGACACGTCATCGACTTGAGTGTTTGGATTTTTTCTGGACTTTAACTGAATTTAATTCGGGACTTTAAATTACTAAGACTTATGTCTCTAATTCTTGGATTATTTTGGTATTTAATTCGCAATACCGTAAGTTCTGTTTTCTTATTTTCACTTTGTATACTAGGGAAATAAACTATTTGTTAAATTTACACTGGTTGTTGTCTTTCACTCAGTTATTCAGCTTGAAGATAAATCATAACATAAAATCTAAGTACATCACTATTGCATATCATATACGGTGAAAACCCACCTCATGACTTCAGCGGAATATCTAAAACAAGACCTACTTTTATAGTTAAATCAATATCTGCTACTTCTTCCAGTAGAATAGCTGCGAATAGTTTATGGCAAACGTTAAACGTCATTTCAGATGTCGTTCCAACATTAGCTACGAGAAAAAAAAATGATAAATGATAATGAACCCTTAAAGGTCATTTTTGTTTTGAAATATACTTGTTCTTCATTGCATTGAATTATATGTATAGTGTCAGTGAGAAATAAAGTTAAAAACCGTTTTCTTTGATTTCTCACAGAAGTCTGTGAACACTTATTCATTAATGAACCAACTTAAGGTTTTATGTATATTACCGTAATAATTTAGGGACTAAACATATGACGCTAGTGAAGTAGGTATTACACAGCTTCAAGAACATATCAGGTAATATATGCGAAATGTGTTTAAACATTATACTAGTCTTTGCTTATGCGTGAAACGTAGGTCATATTGACACATTTTTTCATGGTAGATTTACGACTTCCGAAGATACAATTTTGTGCCTTGAGGACTCGATGCATCAAACATTTAGAGCTTCAGATATCTATGCATTTTAAAACCTCTTTGTGGAATCTCATCTGTTTGGAAATGGGTTTCCTCTCACACGACGTTTAAGTCATAGATACAGTTTTAAATTGGTTATAATAATAATCTATTTCAGTGCCTGCGATGAGAATGCTCCGGTGGGTTAGTGGTTAGAGAGTCCGCCTCGGATGCGAGATGTCCTGGCTAAGAACCCCATTCAAGTCACACCAGACGATGACTAAACTGGCATTGCTTCCTTATTAGACGTCAAATGGGTCTCCAGATTGGATGATATGAAATTTGTTTACAGTAAGACAGGTTAATACAGATATATTTGCTTCAGTGTGCATTGCTTCCTCTACCCACGATCTTATCACCGACGTCATTCCTGTGTCATACCCAATTAGAACTCAGTACTGTCTCCTCATGTTTAAAGTACTTGTTTAACTGAAGCTACTGATATATTAAGTGGTTAATACAGCTAGGAAACGGTTCTAAATTTCTTTTTTTGTAAAACGTAGTCTTTTTTTAATGGATTTATTTCCCGGAGTTTTGAAATTTCATATTAAATGACTTGGAAATTAAGGATGGTGCATTATAAATATACAGTTACCCACCAAATCATTTTATCGTCATGAAGTTTGTATTCCAGAACTATTGTATTTTAAATGAACATGGTCATCTTGAATTAAACCTTGAAAAGACGTGCACAATATTTCTAGCAATGTTAGAATGAACAATTGCACAGAAAAAAGACAACATTTCTGGTTTAATAAATATAATTTGTATATGTGCATCAATATGGAGCTCATGCATGGGATAAACAATTTTATACATCCGCATGAGCGGGCTCACACACATACACGTGTGAATAGACATAGTCCGTGGCCATCAAGACTTTTTAAAGAGGCTATTTACTTAACGATAAGGATACTTTTCTATAAGTGGTGAGGTGAGTAATCAAACTGTTCGCTAATAATTTGGTTTAAAAATATGGAACAGCCGTGGTACAACGTCTCGTTCAATTTTGACGATTCACAAGCACATACACAACTTATATATAGTTTAAGTTATACGATAAAACAATCCAGCACTGGCAGAGATGCGACTTGTGGAACCCAAAAGGCTCCGTCCCCTTCGCTTTCTTTATTTCGATGTGGTCATTCTTATTGCTTCTCTTTTCTGTCTCCCTCACATGCACATGCATGGTCATGAGTAAAAGATTTCTACTAGTCAGCATCAGGAAACATTGTTATGATAAACAATAACGGCTTGATAATGATAAATGCAATCAACCAGTTCATAAAACAGTGATTAAAAACAAATTGCTTTCAGTGTTATTTTAGTTTTTGTCGGTTAATTCAAATCTTTGGAAAGATGATACGAAAAAGAAAGACAGAACAAGAGTAACACACTTAATAAAATGTAGGAAAAAGTTAAAGATATTTTATTATAACATGTATGTAAACCTAGAAAGAAAAAGTATGCCCCATGCAGACTCGATTTACTGACTGACGATTTAGTGACAGCTGGATGGAGTCATACACTGTACATCTGGACCACGTGGATTCCTTAAAACCATGACGGGCAAACAAATTATGATATATAGGTAGTGTGTGCGTTGTGGGACTGCTTTGGGTAAAACAAATTGTGCCGTAAAAAAATGTTAATCCTTTTAGAAAGATATGGTATGCAGATCTTTGCATTACAAGTAGAGTAAAATTCACAATACTGCAATGTATCCCTTCGTTCAATGAATATTCATTCGATAACCGCTTCATTTAATTTTATTTTTGATCCGTTTTATTGTCAAGAGACCGCGATGTAATCTTCAGCAGAAGAGTGTGGAGATGTGTACTAAAGTAATTCATCAACTGGGAAAGATAAATGATATCATTATAATCATTCCATTATCGTTTAAATACCGTTAGTAAAATACCGTAAGCTGCTTTTCGTTGTTGCTGTTTTGGGACGAATTCCTTCATGCGCCTTTCGTATAATTAACTTATCATTGGCTCGATGTTTTAATAATTCCCAAAACACGATTAGAAAAAGAGAGTAATGTAAACGAGAATACGTTTGAACTTTGCACATATTAGATGCTTTTTAAAAGTAATCTTATATAATATTCTCAAGTGCGCTAGTAATTTGTGATATCTTTTTCTAGATGCGGAAGTATTACAACATTTTGGGTTTTAGACGAACATCAGAAAATTAATGTTCATTCCATTGTTTAATTGTACTCCACGTATACATGTTACAGTGGACATACAGTCATTTTGGTATATGTCAATATTACTATGTGTGTTAATTGCAGTAGAAATGTCAGTTTATGTGTAATTAATATTTTATCATTGTAGAGATGCACGTACCAATGAATGTTGATGCACTTAAAATGTGTTGTTGTTCACATGCTGCACATAACAAGAGCCTAAATGACTTTCTAGGTAAAGGTTATTCATGCATAGTCCGTAAATATATGATGTTGGTTGCCGCTTGTGGACCACATTAATTTTGTAAACATAGCTCCAGTTTTAATACAAAATGTTTTTTGTATATAGCCAAGTGTGCATTAATGAGCATGTGCCTATGAAGTCATATCGAATACATTTTAAAGATAATTACAATAGTATGTTTGCAGATTGTAATGCTTTTTTTGTAAATGCTATTATGAGATCAAAGACGTTTTTGTTTTAATTTGTAAAACAGAAGCCTCTTTCTGGCCCAAAATTCGCAGACATTGGTAATACCATAGAAAATGTTATATGTAATGCAGTAATGTGTTAGATTAAAACCTTTTCCATCTTATAATGTTTTATCTTGTTTGTTAGGAGGTATGAATTTTATAAATGTTGCCATTTAAGTATAAGATACTTCGAGAAAATCAGCAAAATGTTTTTAATCAGTATGTATTCTATGTACACGCTAGAAAATATATTCATATTTAACTATGTCTTGATAGGGTTAGTAGAAATCACGAACTTATTGTTACTTGAATTTGACATAAGCTCAGACAACAATTCCTACAACCTACTAAGAACTTTTTTCAGCGAACAGCAGCAGCATGAACAACAAAGCAGCATAATCATACAATCATTGTACATCAATAGTTCATAGAAGTGAACATGAGATCATATTATGTTGAACTAGATTAGTCATGCCAAACATACCAGTCATTCATCGGCAAATCAACATGGAATGATTTATGGAAGCACAATGTATGTATGTATGGATGCATGTATGTATGTATGTATGTATGTATGTATGTATGTATGTATGTATGTATGTATGTATGTATGTATGCATGTATGTATGTATGTATGTATGTATGTATGTATGTATGTATGTATGCATGTATGTATGTATGTATGTATGTACGTATGCATGTATGTATGTATGTATGTATGTACGTATGTATGTATGTATGTATGTACGTATGTATGTATGTATGTATGCATGTATGTATGTATGTATGTATGTATGTATGTATGTATGTATGTATGTACGTATGCATGTATGTATGTATGGATGCATGCATGCATGTATGTATGTATGTATGTATGTATGTATGTATGTACGTACGTATGGATGGATGGATGGATGCATTCATGCATGTATCTATTTATCTATCTATCTATCTATCTATCCATCCATCCATCCATCCACATCCATCCATCCATCCATCTATCATTCTATCTATCTATCTATCTATCTACAGTGTAGTGTATGTATCTGTGCCGTGCCTGTATGTGTGTGTGTGTGTGTGCATGTGTGTGCCTAGAGATCTAAATGGAAGAAAAATACGAAGATTGAAAGCTACGTGAATCATGTCACGTGGAAGGAGGCTTCACTAGTTTTTAATAAATTTACTTCCATGAAAACGGTAATGGAATATACTAAGCAATTGTCCTAACCAGATAATAAGGAGAACTCTGAAAAGTATGCCCATTTAACTTTTGATGCTAGCTCTAAAATGGGGTCTGGTAAATATAACACCATGGATTATAAATTGACATTCGCATAAATTTAAACACTACATTATAATTAGAGAAAATCAATGCCAATAGTGTTAGGTAAATTTTTTAATCATTCATTACACTTTTGATATCCATATGGATATATATACATTTTTCCTTCATCCTGGACATGATTTCACCATGAATAATTTTGAAACATCCAGAACATATGAACAGAGAGAAGCCAAAGTTGAACACTCATGTCATAGAAGGTATATATGCTAATTATTGTTCAAACAATTAATTCTTGGTTGTTTATATATGACATACCTACAACGAATCCATAACGTTATCGTATATTGGTGTGATAAATTATGAAAGACAAACTGGACTCAACTTAGTTGATTGCATCAGTCTCACATGTAATAGAAGGCATGCCGCCTTTACAACACACGTCTGTGATGATGACTGTCATCACTAAAATGCCATTAGCAATGACAGTCATTATCGCAGCCGTATGTTGTAAATGAAATAATGGATCCCAGTTTCACATAATATTCTCACAAGGCATTAATACACTCTTTCTTATAGATGACTGTGCAAACTTCCAAGATCCAAAGAAGAAGGGAAGCGATCAAGTTAGCTTCTAGTGCAGGCAGTATGTGATAGTGATTTGGTTGTCATACGAAATTATAACCCATGTACCAAGGAATTGGGGGATAATACAAAACGCCTTGCTGTCTGTAACAACAAAGATAAGAAAACAGTTATTCCAGGAATATTGTATACAATTTTCGGTCAGGGTCAAATATTGGCAACACAATTTTTTTCTTTTGCACTTCATTTCTAAAAGGTACCTAAAACTTCATATTGAAAGTATAAGAGCAATGTTTGATGGACGTATTGAAAATATACATTATAATGTCATGTATCTTTCTAGGTACATACGTATCATTCATTAGCAGTAATCTATATAAGTCATCTCGGATGTATCAATTTCAAGCGACGTTTGACATTAAAATTTAACGGCATTGAGGTTAGTGCTTTACTAATCTGCTGAACATATACAGGAAAAAGAAAAATACATAGCACATATTTAATACCAAAAGTGAAATAGAGAGTAAAGTTATATAAAATGTTAGATATCTGAAGTTTCAAAACTTATCATCCAATGATTGCAATAGATTTTATTCGGGTCTAATAGCACAACAAATATTACTTTACATCATTATAATGCTTACACTGTTACGGTAAGATAATATAAAATATCATTTACTAGAAAAATGTGACAAATCAACAAAATAGTACTTATAAAAACACTAGCACTTATGAAAGCAACATCAGGTGCAATTATTTTCAAATTGTCTTACTTAATATCGTATTATCTGGTGTAAAGAACCACTTGAAACAGTGACATATGAAAATGATAAAAATCAGCATATCAGTCCTCCTTTATTGTCTGTCTCCTCTATATTACAAGCCATGTGAGAAGGAGCCGTACAAGCAGAACATCAACATTCACTGCAGCAGGTGAGGTCAACATTCAGTCTTTCAGCTGCGGGATGTGTATCTTGCAGTGCTACAGTCAGTCTTAGAGCTGCATAGAATCATTCTAACAGGCTGCTTAGTGTTGGTTTGGCATCACTCGCCACAGGAAGGATACCTTCTTGGATTTCTTTATATCCCCACCTAATGGGTCTAAGCTACCATTACCATGAACTTGAACTTGATAGTAGACACTGAGTGAGTGGTACATGGCTAGCATATTTTGGAGTCAGAAACTTCGACTTGACAAACGTTGAAGTCTTCTTTCCCTTCTCACTGAAACGATTATAACGTTTCATTCGATTTACCATTGTATAAGCAGCAACCAGGCGTTTTCTCCAGCCAAAAACCATATCGTTAACATAATAACAGAGTTGGAATTATTGAAGACCTCGGCATAACAAGCATACTCTTCCAGCTGCCTGATCGTCATGAGTCCAACACCATTTCCTATTCCATGCAGTTTTGAGATTGTATCACAATCGAGCAGAGCAAGAATGAGGAGATGGTTTTTAGCAGGTCACCATTCTCAAAGAAGTCATGGTGCTTTTGACGTTCCAGCTACTGATTTTCCTAAAGGTACATTTGGGTTCTGGCTGAAATACTATGCCTCTCCTTCGTTATGGTATGATAGCAAATGAAAACAAGTATGCCAGTGCAATCAGCTACATCTATTACATATCTTTCAGTTTATACAGTAACTGCAGTTTGCACAATACGAACTTCCGCATCAACAAGTGCATGTATAGTGTCAAATTCAGCATATATATGACACGTTGCTTGTTTTCGTTGTTTATCCAGAACACATTCTTGTTCGCAGTGAGCACTGTTCTTTTGTGACATTGAATCGATACATTTGTTCCTGTTGTTGTTGATATTCTCATATGTGGGATGCTTTCACTGATTTAACCTCTTTATAACCCCAAAACACCAATACCTTTTGTAAATTATTGCACATATAAACGGGGTATATCTTGAAATGTCCAGCTCTTATTCCAACGGAAACGATTCAATAAAGCTCCCTCATCTAAGATATACAACGGAAAAAAGTGGAAGATATTTGTAGTGTCTTGTACTTCGTCCCACAATGCATCACCATACATTACCTTGTTTGATTGACTCAACACATACGGTGTCTTAAACAAGATTGCAGGACTGCTGCAAAATTCATACTTATTTATTTCTTGCAATTCTGTTTATTTTTCTCTTTCTGTCATTAATGCCAGTCTCTGAAAGAAAATTTCAGGGTCAATGTGCATAGCTTGATTATCAGCTGTAACTGTGACCTTGCTACATAGAGTGATTGCCTGTTGATGGAGTATTTGTTGATGTCCTGTTGTTTCGTAGATTCTATTATCTTTTATAAAACGGCTGCTGCAGTGTCCACGTTGACTGTGCCACTATTCCTGAGACTCTGCTTGGAGAAAACGTATCTTTACATCTGGGTGGCTTTCTTACCTTTAAGACTTGTACTAGTTTTAAGTGTCTTTGTAGTCTTTCTGAGTGTCTTTCTGTTGATCACTGATTTGGGATATCGATCCTGAAAAGTATTGCATGGAATGATTGCTTTCAGTTTAAGCTCCCATTGAATTGACTTAGACAAGCCTCTGACGTTCTAACTTACCTATACCTGTGTTAAGTCTTCTTGTCTTCTTAATGCTACGCGTCTGAACTTGCTTAATTATGGGTTCAATGGAAAGGCCTCTTCTGACTCTCGAACAACATATTGCAGCATGATATCGTTCAAAAATCGCTTGATACACACTCGGATGCATTGTTTCAACTTGTAACATTTCTTGAAGATAAGAACAAATTATCTTGGCATAGAAAATATGTCCTGATGCAGCAAAATAAAGGAGCATTAGCCGCATACAAGACAATATGAGATTGCAGTTGTCAGTTCTTTCACCTGATGGGAAACTACTTAGAATGTCAATAATGTCCACGTACTGCATTCATAATTGGCTTGTTGTGCAGCGTTTGATTATTCTTTTATACTGTCTAATGTGGTGGATATGGCAAGGATTGGTTCCACATCTTCACTCATATCACTTCCTTTTGTTACACTGGTAATATTATTGGCTCAAGGCATCAAATCATTGGTGTGTGGTGTACTGGTAAACAGAGTTGTGCTGGATGGATATCACTCGGTACTTCCAGATGATGATGGTTATTTCCTCGAAACTGAAAACGTTGAGGAAAATGAATGACACTATTTTAAAACAGATTCTGCTCCACAAATATATTTCATGTTATATTAATTTTCAATGGTTCCCACACTCAGGGCATTCATGCTATGCCCACACAAAGACTAGCTCTAACTTATTATTTGATTCGGAACATAACACGTGATATAATAATATACATGTAAGCGGTACTTATAAACATACTAATCAGTTAATTAGTAAATGATTATGTACTACCTGAAGTAAAACATTGGTGGAAAATATGAATGTTTGGAGGTCTTTATTTACCTGCCGCTCACAGCCTGTCTCTCCTTAACTGACGTACACTGTTGAATAGGCCACAATGAATGTATTTATGAAATAGCTTCTTGTCCCCTTTAGCAAAATGTACCGTTCGGACGTATCTTTCACAAACTCCATAATTTAAATAACCGCAGTTTGAATTTTCTTTATTAGTGATATTATGTGATTATTTGTCCTGTGAAAACAAAATCAGTATTTGAGATAAAATTAACTTTCCCAATGAAAGTATCATAAAAATATCACAATTCATATTGTTTTTCAGAAGTTTAAAACATTCCATGTTGCGGATTGTACATATTTTTGGCAGGTTCATCTTATTTGCGTACATGTCATTTGACCATTTCTGTGTTAATGCTCTTGCATTTTTTCCTTCATATTTAAGAAACGTTTCCTGTACTAAAGTTGTTTCTGAGATTTTGTATGTGTTTTCATGAGCCTTTTTTATTTAATACTTCAATTATGTAATGAATTCCGGCAATTCTACATATACTAGATTGTTTTCAGAATTATACCATAGTGGATACAAGGATGCAGCTTATTTTTTGAATGTTTATCAAAATTTGTCCCTGCTTCTAATATATGTTTCCAAAATGTTCGCTTATCCATCCTTTGGAAAACAAGTACAGCATCATTTTGGTTGAGAGCCTCCCATATGTCTTTGGTCTATTATTCAAATTACATTCGAAACTGTGGAATTGATTGGCTGGCCAGTTTAATCTTCAAATTGATTTCTCCGTCATCTTATGCTAGTACTATTTTGCAATAATATTGATACTACTACTACTACTACTACTAATAATAATAATAATAATCATAACAAGATACAATAATAAAATGGCAATTTAATACAAATTTAACTCAAGAATGTTTGAGTGGCATTTAATAACTGCATATCATTTACAACCTTGCAACAATTTCCGTGACGATTAAGTTGATTGTGCATTGTTCAAAACATAAAGGAAAACACATGACAACAACAACCAAACTGTTTATCCGTAATAGGCAAGAATGACACATATTTAAGTTCTAAATATTTGTTTTAAGGATAACTACAATAGTCAAAAAAATTACAAAAGTTATTGGACACTTGAACCAATCAGCATACAAATGTTTTAATTAGTGCTGGAATTGAATGTTGCAATATTTTGCAGAACAGTTCATCGATTAAGGTACGAACGTCCGATATACAAATATATATACTTGCTATAATTACTAAAGCCTGCATTATGTAATGAAAAGTTTGGAGCTACTAGCAATAACATATTTCAATATTTTCGTTATATATATAACACATATATCAAAATGCAAAAACACTGAAATTGAAACTCATGTCAAAGACTTTTATCTCCATCACCATTTGCAACAAACATCTAATCTAACAATGTGGCGTAGGTTTAAATAAACATTTAGAATGTAATTTTCTATGTGTTCACAAAGGTCGTTTCCTATACCACCAAAATTACACATCTGAAGAAAAATAAGAGTAAAAAACCATTTTTAATGTTCAAAAATGTAAATAATTTAATGAAATTTTCTGAAAATACGGAAGGTATACAGATTTAAAATCACATATGTTATGCAAAGAAAAATACTTAGGTGACCCCTTGCTTTGGGTAAATTAGTATCTGATCAGCTAAAGCCATCCAAAATGTAAACGAACAGTGGTTCGCACTGCAAACACTTTTCTGTCATTTGGATATTCTGCTATGAGATATATGATTAACATATACTAACGACGGTCAAGTTCAAACCGATTTATCCATAATCTGAGTCGACAGCTCAGGCGATTGCTTGACACTAACTCTATTGATCCTGACATTATCGATGACATTGTATGCTTTGTGTTACTAAACACTTATTGAATACTTCTAGAAAAAAAGATGAAGTAATGAATCAATTAACTAATGCTATTACATATCACAATAGACCCATGAGCTCATGTTTCGTTATGCATTAGTTAAAATGACATCTTCTTTTTCCCACAAAAACCATTTGTTACACAAAACACATGGATTCTTTAAAAGCAAATATTGTTAACCGTGATTGAATACAAATTTGTTTCGATTAATCGATTATACAAGAGATTTATGGTATTCAGCAATAACAGTTTACAAGGTAAAAAATCTCCACCGCTACCCCTAAACACAATTAAGAACAAAATCTAAAAGAAAAACAATTATCTGTCATGTAAATAGGATGATTGAGGTAAAAAGAAAATAATCATGTCTATATATGCTCCATTCACGTTTGGTCGATATACAGCATTGTAGCATAAACAATTTGCGATTATAATAGCAATGAAAAATTAATATTGACGACTATTAAATCGGACATATGCATTATCGAGGCTGCTTAGTGTAATACAAAAATTGCAGATTCAAACTTTTTTAATGCAAAGAGATATAGTGGTGCTATAGGTTTGAATGGTGTTTGTAAAGTTTATGAATAACTATCAGAACTATTTGAAAGATCAGGTGAATCTTTTGCACATATCAGGGTCATGTTTCTAAAGACTAAAAATGTTAAATCTTTTTGAGAAGCACCTATATTGCGTTAACGATCTTAATCGACTCTCTCAGTACTGTCTATCTGTTTGTTCATGCTTGAAGTAGAATGTATGAGCACATTTATTTAAAACTTAATGATAAAATAACATTCGTACAAAAAAAATATATAGGATACTATAGGGACATAGTATGTGCTGTGTTTTGTTAGAATATCAATTAATGTCACATAACATTAAAATTTTCCAACTATAATTCAAGGAATAGTAACAAAACCAAGGGTTTCATTAGAAGAAAAAAGGGGGAATTTTCAGTTCGTATTTCTACAGTTTCTTTTATACTCTACATGGGAAAGACCAACCAATCCTCTCTGGTATAATCTTTGAGTTTGCAATGCACTCTTTGGGACGATAGCTAATTCGTTTTAATTTCGATCAGACTTTGCTGAATAAAATCGGCATTTTCTCAGTTTTTGCCTTTCATCTTGTTTAACCTGACACTGTTTCCTGAATGCAGAATGTAAAATTTTAGAGATTTTCTCATAGTTCTTTTTCTTTTCCTCGTCCCTCTCCCTATTACTTAGTAGTTGTACAAGATCAAAAGCCGATTTTCCATCTTTATTGCGGGCATCAATTGCAACTGAGTGTGATGCTAGAATCGACACAATATTTTCATTTCCAGACTCTGATGAAATATGGATGGGTGTCATTTTTTCCTTGTTCTTCTGATCTACCAAAACAGGACAAATGGACACTACATATTTAATGAGATCCACCTTTCTATTTCTACATAGAATATGCAGTATTGTGTCATCTTTGCCTGAAACAAGGGCGTTAAGATCGGCATCATGTTCTACTAAGCATTGTAGGATCTCCATGCTAGCTTTTTTTGAGGCTAGATGAATAAGAGAAAAGCCACCACCATTCTTTGTGTTGACATCTGCCCCATGGTCAAGCAACATTTTTATGGATGACAAGTCTCCATATTCTAAAGCAACTAATATTGGACACAATCCGTTTGTGTCCTTGTTATTAACATCAAAGTTGGATTTCAGGAGCAGTTGAAGCATTTGTATATCGCAATTTCGTATTGCTATTTGAATACAATCGTGTTTAATAACACCTATCTTAAGAAATTGCTGTACTATTGTATAATGTTTGTTCTTGACAGCAATTGTTAGTGCATGCTTCACGATTTCTCTCGACACAGGCTGACTACAAAATTTATCTTGCTGATGGAAATGTAGCAGTACCGTTACTTCTGTTTCAAAACCTTTCTCACAGGCAAGTGTCAGTGGGAATTGGCCTTGTTTGTTTTTGGAGTGAATTACCATATCATCGCATTCGAGTATGAAATGAAGAGTCGATGAGTTTTGCGCCAAAACTAAATCGTGAGCTGGAGTATTCCCTTGGAAATCTGTTTGTCTCGTCTTTGCCTTGAAAAATAATAATGTCTTTACCACTTCTTTGTCGTGAGACAAATGTAACGGCGTCATTTTAAGTTTGTCCGTCACTGATACCAGATGACGTTGTTTTTCCAAAAGTGATTGAAGAATATAAGAGTGTCCATTCAGTGCGGCAACGTGTACTGGAAGGCGGCCTTGATGGTCCGGTATCGATTGATCAGATTTCTTTTCCAGTAGTATTTCAACGATAACTCTACATCCACTCTCTGCTGCAAGGAACAAGGCTGTCTTCATGTCTTGGTTCCGTAGGTTTACATCACAGCCTATTTGTATCAGGTACTTAATGAGCCAAGTGTTTCCATCCTTTGTAGCTCTATGAATTACACCTTCCTGACATGACCCAGAGACTTTGTCTTCATACTGAGAATTGATCTCGGCCCCCGCTGATATGAGGAGGTTAATAATTTTGGCTGACGCCTTGTCTTCTTCAGTATGTCGCAAAAGAGCTTTCCAAATGATGGCGTTCTTTTGGGCCGAGGTGAATGACAATTTTGTTTTATCCATTGTCAAAAGGATCTCAACAATATCTTTACTAAGAGATTTGACAGCTACCTCAAGACAGGTGACTAGGAAAAGGTTCGTCAACGGACGACATCTTCCTAGGAACAAAACAAAACTATCCTTTACATTTTTCTCGCAGCATGATAGTATTGCTATCTGTTCCTGCTTTTGTTTCCTCTTCTCCTTTTCCATATCTTTCCTTTTGAACATTTTGACTATGGAAGTTTTTGTATGATTTGTCCATTCTTTGGACATGAAAAGTTTCTCAGCAAGATTTGTAGCAGTTTCAGACGATGACGGAGCGAATATGATATCGATACCATGGACAAGAAGAGATTTACCGTCCTTGTCATCCGCCGCCATAACCTTCAAGATGTCACCCGTTTCGGAAATATGCTGAATGTAAATCCCCATGAAGTTCTGCTGAGTCAAGAGAGGATGATGTATTCCTTTTGCAACCTCACCAGAAATAATAATGTCTGTAATTCTTGCAAAGACAGCATGAATTTCTTCCCTTTCGTTTGGGACGTAAGTATGCGTTTCTTGCACACAGTCGGGAACTATTAGGGTGAAGAACAAATGTTCTTTGTCACCCTTTAATAAAGGTATGATATCTCTTGGAAATGATCTCAAACAAACCAATCCAACCGCTTTCTCGACTGATGGACCATAAAAATATATGGCATCATTCGCCTTTTTAAGGAACGAACCATTCAAAAGTTTTGTACCTTCTTCTAGAAACGATGTCATCTTTAGAAAGAATTTCTTCTCCTTAGCAAACCGAACAAGGAATCCTACTTCTTTGGAAACGGCTCGGGTTTTGCTGTATTTCTGCTTCAGGTGGGTCTCTATAGCATGATCTATGTTTTGTTTCATCTGAATTATTTTGCAACCTTTTTCATGCACGAATACGCATAACAGGGCAAAGAATTGCTGTAGGTCATGTGGGCTACATCTGTCTAGCAGGTTCTGTACCAAAGATACATGACTCGAGTTGATTTTCTCGAAGTAGAGTTGTCCCAGTTTTCTGGCCTTCTCAGATCTTGTAAATGTAGCCACTGCATGCGGATACCCCATAGGGACAGCGACTGAGGTTACTTTTTCTACGAATTCTTCCTTCACAATCCCTATCTCTGATAATTTTTGTAGCGATGACACTTGTCTTCCCTTTGCAAATGTCACGTGTGTATGGTTTTCAAAATATTCGATGTAATTCAGGAGAATATTTGCCATGTCTTCGATAGATACATGTCTCTCTGGAACTGTAAGGTCGACAGTATTTTCTGGTTGTACGAAATCTGCTAACACTTCGTTAGACTGAGAGTTACTGAGCTGTACATAAATTTCCTTTGTCATGCTCAAAATTATTTTGCCGCCCATATTTACCACTGACATAATATTATGCAGTCTACCACGTAGCTCTCTGCAATTCTTATCAAGTTCTGATACCTCTCTTCCAAGAATGTCTTTGAAAAACACATACAGTACAGACCCATCATCTGAAACGATTGCATCGTCTATTTCAGAAAAACTAGCAACAATGTAACATCTTATTTCAGGATTGTCCCTCGTTGCTCTTGCTAGAAGTTCAATCCCTATTGAATTTCGTCCATCCCCGGGATTTCCAACAATTACAAGGGGACCTTCATTTGAATCCATTATAACTTCAGCTGCTCTGTAGCCAACAGCTTTCACAAACGTTTTCACTCGTTCATTGTTGTGAATAATGGAGTCGGTTCTCTCTAAAATAATAATAATAATAATAATAATACCACATGAACTGAGTATATTATATTTGTTTGCAATTATGTTCTTTACTGTCGAATCATCTGGTTTCAAAATTGCAATATTCCAAGGAAGTCCGCTATATGAATTCCCTGCTTTACCTTAAAATATTTCTCTGTTTTGTAACACGAAAGTTTCAAGGGTTTCTGAAAACTTCTCACTTCATATAATGGTTTTCCGTTCTCTCTCTCTCTCTCTCTCTCTCTCTCTCTCTCTCTGTCTCTCTCTCTCTCTCTCTCTCTCTCTCATATACATATATTATTGGAGATACGCATATACGTAGGGATAAATAGAGAGACAGAGAGCGAAACACAGAAAAACGTTGCGTCTACAATATACTTGCACTAAATACACTTCATATGCACTATCATGGCCATATAGTGCACTAAAGTGACAACAATCATTGTACAATAATGAGCGAGGTAGCTCACAAGTGACATCACTGAACAAATGCAATGCGATTTACACGTGGCCGGAAAACATGGCAGATAGATCAGTACCCATGCATTGATAGCGTGTCACATTGCCTAGAATGATCTTTGTTGCTTTTAGAATATTAGGGAAATCTTTGCACTGCTTTACTGTGTGAGTGGTACCTTACACGGACAGTATGGCTAGTTTTTGATTTCTGTTCGAAACTAGGGTGTCAACGCTATAAGCATTTATCGCAGTTTTGCTTGATGCAACGATCAAACGTATTGAGAAATTTTGTTTTCCTTAATTCATAGGTATGAAATAAATTATAACGATGATAATACTAATTAATCTTATTGCTATTTCTGAGGCTTCGACCATTATTATTATTATTATTATTCTTACTGTTGTTGTTGTTGTTGCTGCTGGTGTTGTTATAGTTCGTTGTTTTTCTCTATGATCCAATACTGTAAACTGCACTCTGTTTTCTCCTTTCGTGTGTTTTGTTTTGGTGGTGGTGGGGCTAATGGTCGTGGATTTGTTCCAGTAAATATGAATTTGCTTTGATTTAAATTTGGCTGACAATGATACAGTACTATGTCATTTTTATCAACTCCCTGAATAAATTATAATTCAGACTTAATTACCATTTTAAACAATCATTTCCATTACACTTTCACATATTAGTTCATTTAATGCTGGTTCCTTAAATTACTTGTCTGTGAGTACAAAGTACATATAATTAAAAACCGAAATGTTTCCTTTTCTTGCGTCTGGGTGAAGTAGAACAGGATAAAAAGTGGAAGAATAGAGTACAAAATAGCGCACAGTTTAAAGAAGCACTTAACCACTATTCATCGTCTCTCAACCTTTCATTTAAATAGTATATCGTCGGATCTCTTTAAATTAACTGCTTGCATGAAAACTAATATTGATCCGCTTTGCCGATATAACAAATAAATAAACTTCTATTTTTGTATTATGTTTTGACTTATGAACGACATGCATGTTGCTCTTTGTATGATTCAACAACAGCCAACAACAACATTACCTCAATTACATTAATACGACAACACTTTAGAGCGAGCTCCATATTTAGTTGTTGATAACTTGCTGCTCTTTAGTCTGCATCTGCAGTTTGTAATTTGTTTTTTTTTTCTAGATCCAAGTCGCATACCTTATTTAAGGATGATTTGATTTTTTTTTAATTCATTTAGAAGTTAGTTGTTCATACGTTGGTATTGCGACTGATATTCAGATATATTATTTCTTCCTGCACCCCCTATGGAAGTTTCAATTTAATATAACCTAACGCAAATACGAATATAAAGCCAGGCATAAACTAATTAACATCATATTTTAGTTATTTTGTTTTGGATCTTTTATCTTTGTCATGTCTTCGAATTGTTATTATAAATTCCTTGCATTGCTTTGTGTCTGATTGCGTGAAAATTATTGAAAAGCACAGATTTTGTATGGTCAGGTGTGGAAGTATCTGGTGATAATACTGGTGCACAAAAACCTTTTGATCAACAGAACAGCATAATCTATTTGCCAAAGTTATGATAACATAACTTGATGCAGTCCGCCTAGTCCACTAAAGTACCTTTATCGTAGGACTGTATAATTTATAGTAGGACTGTATAATTTTATAGTATTGATTGGTGTTCTGGTTTTATTAATTCTTTGTAATATCGCCGATTCTAGATTATACCAAGTTCTTGTCCTTGACAAACATTTGCAGTAAAATGACCCCATGGCAGACAAGCGGTAAACAGTTTGATTCAACGTGTACACTTGAAATTCTCGATATAGGTAATAAAACATACAACCATTGCTATATAACTTGAACATAAAGTGTAAAATTAACAAATGAAATCTAACTATCACACCACCAAATTGATTCGACATTTGAAATTGGATTTTGTTTAGATAAAACTAATATTTTGAAATTTGAACTAAAGCTATGTGATTCAATGGATATAATGTAAAGGGTGAACATAGGAAATTGATTTTACTAGAGCTGTTCTATTTTAAAAAGAAAAATAGAAATTTCATCACCAAAAATTGTATTGAGCATGTGGAATTGGAATTCTCTACATTTGAAACTTGAAATCTGAACTGCTAGTTTCCCAACGTTGTCCGCTAGGGCGCCACATATTACTGAATCAAAGTTATTGAGCTAATGCGCATGATACGCTCAAGGTTAAGTGTCAAACACTAGTCTACGAGACTTGCAAAGTTCACTGATTCTAAGAGCATGGACTGATGTAGTAATTTACTGACTGTTTATAAAATGCGGGAGAAAAATGAATTTTATTGAGGGTATTGTCTTACCTCGGATACGTTCAGCTGGTCTACATTCATAAAAGCCTGTAAGGTGAAAGATAGTTTATGATTAAATACTTGAAACTTGTCACTTTGTTTTGACTGTGTCAATTTAAGTCATGCACTTGCTATTTACTTTAATGGAAGCTACATTTCGATGATTTTTGTTTTATGGATGGTTTCCATCATGGGTACAATATATAACACATAATACACACACGATGAACGGGTGCACACAAGTATGAGGACATAAATCAAACTGCACGAAGGTGAAAATGTCAGATCTAATACATCTGAAAGTGAAGTACCACATTTCTAGAAACTGTTAATATTTCAGGATTTACTACGCGATATTTTATCTAATCTTTGGGATGTTAATATATGTTTTAACAGATACTGTGCATGACACAAAGTATATAATCTTTTATAAAAATGTGTAATGTTGAATAGGTTTTTGTGAATGCACAATTTAAACAAGGCAGGTTATTGCTTGGTCATATATATCGTGAAGGCCAATGTTCTCAATCGCAATGTACCAGCAAAGAACCTATGCATATACAGTACAAGAATAAACTTTAAGTTTATTTTCACCTGACCTGATAGAGAATTTTCTTTCCCTTTGATCTTTTCATTTGGATAGTTAGCTAATAATAGTGTTCCTCTTTGTAACTCAAAGTATAAATTTCTACGCTACTTTTACCATTTTACCTTGAAATGATGTAACAATTAGGATTACATCCGAATATTTTGAAGTCGCTGATTTTGTTTGCTCATCCTGGCTGATGACACAATTTATACTGTTACTTCATGCCACCAACATATTAATTCCTATAACACCTATGCAAACAGTTAACGTTTGCTTTGACTGTTTCTGAAATTTTGCTTATGAATAAATCCTTCGGACAGATGAACGATCTAGAGATCTCATTGTTGCCTCACGCCATCTAGCAATAGAAAAGAGTCATGGGTGAGTTCCAACAACACCAACAACATCATATGCATGCACACCCAAACACACACACACACACACACACACACACACTGACTATGAATCATGCTTGTATTATTTTAAGCATGAACTAAACTGTACTAACTCATGTAATTTTGGGAGGCTGAATCAGAGGCGGCTACTGAAGACTGCGAACCTGTAAATAATAATAATAATAATAATAATCATAGTAAGCAGCAACATCACTAGCAGCAGACCCCCAAATGGTTAGTTCTTGAAATGACAATCATACATTATGAATATTGTTTATGACCTATGGTTCTTTGACTGATACTTATGTTTTCAGATTCTTTACGAATCTTATCTAACAAATATTTAAATGGGTAATGATTTAATCTTGAATTTATTCAACAAGTTTTACAAACTTGATATCAAATCATATCCCATTTGAGATCATTTTAATCACTAAGGTTTTATTTCAGTGGAAACTATTTGGATAGAAAGAAGAATGTCGGGGATATAAACGTTTTCCCACGATCGCAGCTAATCAATAAAGAGAATACTGCGCAATAATTTCATTGGCTTATTTGGACCAATCAGAATCACATAAAGTGATCTTTCAACATGTGTTAATATAAAACATATGAAACTGCACATACTATAGGAACACTGTACCTACTATATGATAATCCTTGAATATCAATTCTTACCTATCTTTCTTAATCTTTTTCTTTCGTTTCCTTAAATATAAATCTTAAATTGTTGATTGCATTAATTAAAAAGCTAGAATGAAACTTCTTTTTGCATGTATAGCTACAAATATTTATGTATGTATTCTTATATTTATCTTTATGATTTCTGTATTACTCACTATGTCACGAGAGAGAGAAAGCGAATGAGATAGAGAGAGAGAGAGAGAGAGAGAAGAAGAAGAAGAAGAAGAAGAAGTAGAAGAAGGGAGAGACCTCTGCGTGAATTGCTGATTTGGAGGTATGCCGTATCTATGTGGAAATTTTGTTGTGATCCAGATTTACAGGTTAAGGAGGAATCTGAAAATAATAATAATAATAATAATAATAATAATAATAATAAATATTAAAAGTTCTGCATCAAAAGCACCAATAATTCACTCGTAATATGTCTTTTATTCATCACCGTATCATCCAATCAACAATGGCTCAGCGAGGTAAACATAACTTTGCTTTAAAGTAATCAAAGGTTTGACATTTTATGCACCCTTAATGGCTTTTTTCGATCATATTTGGAAGCACCCATGCCGACTTTGTAGGTGAAGTTGGAAAATATTGCTCATGCGTCAGCGAATGTTCTGTTTATAAGCAAGGAATTTAGTAATAGTAAGAATGTTATAGGCATACCATGATCAATTAAAAGTGTTTTTCAAATATATTTTGCAAAACGTGTGTCATTCTTTTCACTATACCAGGCAATCGGATATGTCAATAAGCACTAGCATCTTTATACAACACCTGTACGCTCGGTAATGCGTACTTTCCACTGTAAAGAATGACATTCTTTACGTAATATCAAGCCTCAGTAGATCAGATAGTAGTCATACTCATAATCTAAGGTGTCGCTTGTTCATCGTGCCAGGTAGAGTAGTCTACCCCAGTGTGTCATTGGTGAAAGCAAACAAATCCAATTTCCTTGGCTTGATGTAGTCAATGATGTGGGAAGATTGTTGTGAAATCAACCGATGAGCCAGCTGAGAATGAAATGGTTCTGATATTTCATGTGCCGATCGAGTGAACCATGCTAATTTAAAACATTATGTGGAAGAGAAAAATAACCAAAAACAGTATCTTTTATATAGTGCGACCATAATACTATATAAAGTACCATTATACAGCACATCATAAATTCTCTTGCAAAATCAAATCCTCGTGAAAACGAAACAAAATGCATATTAAACATTAATGGAATTTTTCAAAGCCCTTCTAACTCTGGATTCACTTAATCCTCACAAAACTATAACTAATTTAATAGGTATTTAGTAATTAAGAAATTATTATTTCAAACAAATATAAAACAAACTGTAGCGCCTTATTCTTGTTCTGTTAATTATTTATATTCAGAAGCTGATAAAGACATTTTATAACTATTAATATAGGCAGAAATCTGCGACAACGAACATATTCGTTTTCACATACAAAGTGTTTCTCAAAGCATTAGCAACTGCACTTTAAGATTTGACTGTGATGATCAATTAATGGAAACAGAGCACAGTGTGATGATGATTTGCTCTTTTGGGAAAATAAGATCTGAAACATGGATGACAACGGATGCAGATATCGTATTACCATTATAACAAACATAATTAATCCAATTTGTAGACCTATAAGTTATTTCCTGTCTGAAAGTAAGTTGTATTTACCCTATGTTTCACACTTTGCAATAAAATCAGTGCAGATCTTAAACAATTTTGAAAAATACGACAAATTCAATATCCTGTTAAATTATGACTGTACTTCTCTTGTTGAAAAAATGGTTCATTGATAATTTACATAAGTCCCTACATCAAGCTCTTCACTAACGGCTGAATTGATAATTTTACCTTTGCCTATAATGTTAGGTTATAGATCCAGTCTGTTAAATGTATGTCTGTGCTCCTTTAATTTCAATAAATTCCAACACTTATTATTAATAATAACATTGTTGGCTACATGTGTGCTTTTGCTGATTAATTGGAATATATTAATGTAATCTATTTGTATGTCACACACTTAAACAAATTAATAGATAATATTCTTGAATACTAATGTTGCATCAACTTCGCTTTGCATTTTGAAGTTCACCGCTTTGACCTGTATATGTGACAGTTTACGTGCTTTTCTTACGTGCTGGTGAATTAGTTACTTTAGAAACTCAATGTTTTCCAGTTAATGATCATAATACCGGATATTTTCATGGCGTTGTTCCCTTTTTATCATGATAATCGTCCGTTTGACAACTATAGCACACATCCAATATGTAGTGTTTTCTTTGTAAAATTATTTTTGCACCGTTGTTATGTCAATTTCTTTATAAATTATCTCTTTTAATTCGTCTAAATTCTCTGTACACTTTTATAATGGAATAATTTATTTTGCAATTTATAAGCTCATAGTCGTTGTGTATTTAATTAGTGTGGATGCAAAATTCCTGATGGAAAATGTTATTTTCCCTAAATGACATTCTTTGCAATGTGTCAATGGTTTTCAAAAAAAGATACTTTAGAAATAACAATCAGTTGCACAAAGAAATTTAAACATTGATTAAGGAAGTTTCAATGTTTGCAACATAGTCTGTTTAGTGGGATTTCACAATAATGGATCAGCTATCAACTATATTAGATCAGTCTCTCTCTCTCTCTCTCTCTCTCTCTCTCTCTCTCTCTATATATATATATATATAGATAGATAGATAGAAAGATAGATAGATAGATAGATAGATAGATAGATAGATAGATAGACTCACAGCTCCCATTCATCATTCTCGAGGTTGCGGATTTTGATCGATATCTAGGGAGATTCTGTTGGCTCACACATCTTCTAACAACATTAGGACTAAGGCCATGACTTGCATGCGTTGACAATAAATCTTGAGATCCTGATGTATTGTTATTAAGTAAGCTTACATGAGTTGATTTTGTAAGAGAGTCCAATGTTTGTTCCAGATGCATTTGCTCATTTATGTTGATACATGGGCTTAAACGTCTCTCGTTTTCTCTACAGCTCTCATTGGTTACATCATCATCATCATCATCACCATCACAAAATACGCAGCTGTCGTCTTCTGAGAAATCGGTTTGGTCGCCATCATTGACATTTTGATTGCTGAATAATTCTAAGAGCCGGGGCAAAGCATTTGATGTAGCTGCATTAGAAGAGATATCTTCCTCGGGAAGAGTTGGAAGATTTCCAGCCGACTGTGCCCTTTCTAAATCTGATGAATGGGACATTTCTTTGTTGATATCTCTTCGAATGATCCCATCTTATTTTGAAAGATTTACTTCCGAATAGTAAAGATAATGCAGTTTACTCTCCATTAAAACAAATTCCTAATTGTTTGCTTCACTTTTAAATACACAACGTTTGATCTATCCATGCAGATTATGTTATTCATAGTCAATTTTACGTTCTGATTAGGTCCTGTAATGAATAAAGGAGCAAGATTTACTGATATATATATATATATATATATATATATATATATATATATATATATATATATATATATATATATATGTATATATATGTATTCAGACAATCTTACATAGCTACCTATCTACCTGCTTATGCAGCCACCACCCTGTCCTCCAGCATGCATACTTAGATACATACATATATTCCTACACACGTACAAGTTACATGACAAACTATGTGAAACTGTCACTGGAGTAAATTAATAAAAACTAAATTTAAAAACGTGTCCGGTAAAAATCGGTAGTATTTTAAGTGTGTGTAGTCTCTCTCTTTCTGCCTCGGCCTATCTCATATAAACTAATTAATAATTAGTTTGTTTTCGTTCAAAGCACATAAATGATGCAATTGGCATGTTTACATTTGTGTACCCTTTTGCTGCTGTAAGTGATAATAAACAATCGCTATGACTTAAAAACCACGCCCATAATATAACATGATTGTCAAGATATACTATATCAGTTGTTGTTAAAAGGTTATCAGATTGTTTGTACATCCTTTAATGATGCAGTAATATAATGCGTCATCATATCCCCATTACGAGGATTACATCATAAATTACTGCAGTCTCACTTTTGTCTAAATTATCGATATATACATTATTAGAACGATTGCTGAAGTATAATAAAGTCAAAAAGAACACACATTATGATTACAGAGCACTGGATACCAAACAAAACACTTCCGTTTAAAAACATTTTCGTTATCACATTAACATAGGTTTAAAATATATTTGCTCGTAATTTATTAATGTGGGTGCCGAGGAGGCAGTCGTTCTCTATAATGCACCCTAACGGTGCCATTCACAAAATGTCAGATGGAAACAAAATCGGCAGATAAATTACTCATATACACATTAATATAAACACATTCGGTTTTCGATTTCTGTACTAGTGTATATTTTATAACATCTTCCCATTAATAAGGAATATGTTTGGAATTCAATTTTATAACATTGTAGATTTACCTTGAAAATAACCGAGTTGTGGAGAGAATGAGATTCCACGCCCTTCGCTCTGTGAACAACTTGGCCATATTATGTAAGACTAAACTTTGAACCGATGGATAAACATTTAAATTATTTAATCAGCTTAAAGTCCAGGTACACTAGATCAGGTCTATAAATATATAACATGTCATTTTGATCAAAAGTGATTATCATAATGACTCATAGTTCAGGTATTCCGTTGCTAAGGTTACAGATATGACAAAGGTACGGCAAAGCCCGCATTATTTCGCTGTAGATTGTGAGTATCTAAGTCTCTTATTCATGTCGAATTGGAACTTCTTCGGAAAGAGTTGTCTAACGCGATCGCATTTACTGATCACTAGTATCCTACCTCTCTCTGCGTGGGTTCAAGTCTCAATCTCGGGCAATGTAGGTAACTGAAAAATCTTGCGAGTAAGGTCAAAGATTCCTACTTGGGTTTTTCCCATTTATTCCGACCGCAATATATAGTCTATCACGCGCTGAAAAATGTCCATTTACCTGAAACAACACAATAACATCATGTCAAATTAAGGGAAGGGGGATGGGGGAACGGAGGGAACTGGAAAATAAAATATGGGATTATGAGCAGGAATAAAACGTAACAATAGGAGGAATTATAAGAATAGATAGTATATTTAACTGGTGGATTTAATAGTTACGTTGGCCTGATACATATCATATGAATCATCTGAAAGATACGTGAACATTATATTTATGTCAGGTCTTTTCAGAATAGATATGTAATGATATCAATGATGCTATTCCGGGTGACGTCATTCCACCATAAAAGACAATCCTCATCATACCGTCTTAAGCTTTCAAGATGGTGTTTTGACTATTACAATGAGAAGGTCAGAAAGGTACGACCCTTTTTACTATAGTAATGCTTCAGTTTGCTTAAAATATATACTTGACTCATTTAGAATGGTAGGTAGTTGACATGACTGCTAGTTAACTGAGGTACAAAATCAAAAACATGGATAAACGTATACTGTGACGTGCTTACAGGTGCATTTAGAACACCTAAACGTCTTACAGATGCATTTAGAACACCTAAACGTTAAGTATTTGAAGAAGTAGGAACTGCAAAATAGAAGTCCTGTTGATGAAAATGGCTATATTACAAAGAAATTATTACAAATTCGCCATGTCATTTTAGGTACGCCCGTGTTTTACAAGCTGGAAGATTTAATGAACGATTTAAGTAAGTAAATAAGTAAGTAAGTAAATAGGAAAGTAAGTAGGTAAGTTCTGTTACGAGGATATCGTGACACTAATGTGTCAAGATCACCTAAACTGACCTTTAGTCTTGTATATACTAGACTTCAACATTATACTCAGATGCTACTTAGGCCTATAGTACGGCACTGTATAAACGGGGTGAAGAGTCCAATTATACCTTTACGTGGACATCGTATAGCTTTTATTGATATCTTTGTAGGAATATATATTGATTAATATTATTAGTCATTCGCAAGATGTAATTCAATTGTGTTTACTGTTAATGTCTACATTATCATTGTTTATGCTGATTTGGAGTCAGTATGTCTTGTTAAAAACAAGAAACAAAACAGACAAAAATCATTTCTCAAATTATCTTGGAATAACTGCCAGCTGGTACTCTAGACAGGTAAAATACGACAACCTAAAATCAAACTGGTAGTTACCGTGCAGTACAATGCAGGGCTTAGACAAATGATTTATTTCCCAACGATCTTAATGATAATTTGGATAAGATAAATATTTAAGATACGTTGGATAAACATTTGTTCGCTCATAATACCGAACGTTTCCATGTAAAACTGCATATCATTAAAGTATATCAGTCTATTCATGTTTAATAATGTCTTAACTAAATCTATGAATGGTGTTTAATTTTAAAAGTAAAATCACTTTATCTTCATGTTTACCTTTAAAGGATAGGTACATAAATGTATACATATTTGTGTTGGTCTTGCAAATGAAAATGCATCTTAATTGCAAATTGATTTAGAACTTAGATGAGAACTTATTTGAATTGAAATTTAATTTGGTTGAAAACTCATAAAACAATTAACCATTTTTATCACACATAATACACGTAAGTATTTCATCATTAAAAATGATGAAGACTATTACAGGAATCTTTCAGAATAGTCACTGTATATGCATGCTGTACACATGGGCACAAACGACGCTAAGGGACCTCATTCAGCTGGACTGGTCGGAAAGTTGACCCATATGGGAATCGAAGGCCACACAAGTTGTTTGTACATAACCGCATTTAAAAAGAAAGTAGGCATATGATGATTCAGATATTATTGTTGTCCATACTGGAAAATATCTGATATGTTTAATTGATGTTTAATGGAATGTTTTATAATTACGATAAACTATTTGAGGTGCAGTAGAATACTGAAAATCATTCCTCAACAAATCAAATCCTACTAACATTTAAGCTGATTTTATTCCAGTAACTATTCTTGGAGAAAAATTCACATTTCGCTAGCTTTTCTACGATCAGCTCAAAGCTAGTACTCCCAATACATATATGTATGACCATCATAAGTCTTCAAACGTCTTCATATGACGTCACTTGAAAATTGCCGTTTGTATAAACTGATAATTTTGGTGCACAATCTGATTTGTACTAGAAATATATTTGGGCACAGTTGAATGAAATATATGTCAGTAAATTATTTCATTGCAAAAAGAGACTATGGATGAAGCATTTAAGGTATACACAAAGTATTCCTTTTTTATGGTGATTATCCGGGTGTTAATACCGAGCGTCTGACAATACTTTGAAATCAAGTTATTAAACTAGTGCATCCAAACTAGAGACGTGTCCAGAGAAAATGAGCAAGATGAAAAAGTAAACAAAAGTTCGTACATTTAAATATATATTCATGAAACCCAAGACTTGCTATCCATATAGATTCGTTTTGCCCCTATCTGATATATCGCTAAGAATATAAAGTGCGTCTTTGCATATATCTTTTCATGTTTTTTTTTAATAAAAACAATTAATGTATGTACTACCCCTGCTCGGCCGTCATCACATTGCACCATGCTAAAAAGACTTGTTTGAACAAATCCAGCCTCCGAGCACACACCATTTATGTAAGGCAGCCTTTCCTTTAGGAGAATATATTTGATGTACACCCTAAAATGGATCAAACGATGAGATAATGATAACCCCCTAGACGAAAATAACCAAAAGGGTTGGGTGTTTCATGGGGAGGGATATATCATTTGCAATTTTACTTCTAGAATCCATTCACAAGTTTGTATATATAAATTTATTTCTACAGCAATAACAAATGTATTAACATGATTGTAAAATAACTTTATAATGTTTACAGGAAGTAAATGGTTCAACATACCTACAAAATGAATACATGCATTAAAGTAACTATGTATCTGTAATCTATCTAAATTTCTGTTTTGTCGGAAATCTACAAACTCTAAAATATAAATATACGGACAATGAATATTCGTATCGGTTCAATGTTTCAAAATTTCTCAGTCAGCAAAATACATTTTTTAGAAACTGCAAACGTTAGACACACTGAGCAGAATTGTTGCCCAAAATATTGACAGATTCCTAAAGCAGTGCTTTTTCAAGGTCAATTTTCAAAGGACGTGCAAAGTTTCTTACGATGTTGTTTCTTTTTGTATTTGAAATATTATCTAAATATATGAGGCAATATATAAACAACTTTAAAATATAACTATGCATGCAATATTGTCACTTTTGCTCAGCCCATGTTCGTAAGTCGTGTATAAACTAATATATTATTACAAGCCATGTTTTGATATCTAAACATTGCCGCAGGCAACAGTTCATCTCTTACGAAAGGTAACCGTGAACGGAGGGTAGAGCCGGTATCTTGGATAGGCACATGCGTTAGATTGAGCGACATTCCAACTATGTACATCAGCTCAGTCCTAATATCAGAAGATCCCGCGAGAAACAACGCGTGTTGTAATTCCGTCCAAACGTGGACAGACTGCGAGAATGACATTGTCCGCCAAGTTTGATTGGAGCGATTCAATGACACCCAATTGGAATGGTGAAAACAAATTCGGTACGAGTTATAACTTCTAACTAGCAAACGAAAATTTAGTATCGCCTGGGAAGATTGCTGAGCAACATAGGGTTACTCCGATGAAGACATTCGTAGTTTGTCGGTGAAATGTAGAGAGGAGATTCTAAGCAGAGGCAAAGCTTCGTATAGGTCAGTAAGCTTTTTACTCGTATTGTATGAATATTACAGCATTGTTATTGTAATGTTTAGTATCTATACTTAATGACTAGGTTCATTTAGTACATAAAACTACCTTTGTTGTGTTCATTTACAGCTATTATGTAGAGAATTATGCAGATTGTTAGCTATTGGACATAATTAATTTTGTAATTCTTCATTAGGTTACTTCGTAGCAAACTAGTGCATTTATTCATGTGATATGTTAAATTTTACACATGCTTGAATTATGAATTTGAAAATGGTTGAAATATGTAAGGTTAGTTAATATGGATGTATGGATATGTCAGATCACGGATATTTGAATATTTGCGTACTTTGTATGCGTTGTAATGTAAAGAAATACGTCTGATTGATGTGATATTGTTTAATATAATCGGATTGGGAATATGTACTGATGTGGCGCAATTTATTGATGCAAGTATGAGAGATAATTGATACCGTGCTTTTATTACGACGTTGTTTTACCATACAAGAACATATGAGTATTTTGATGTGAATAAATGTGTGACCAAAGAAATTTGATATCTGTTATCTGATGATAGGCTTGGTGTAATGTAAGATGAGTGGGCCGAAGAAAATACTGTTCCGTTTTATAATTGTTAAAAGAAAGCTTTTTTTTGGGACAAAACATCCGGTTCAGTTAAGTCCCGAGTCTCTAAGAGACGAGACGTAAGTGAGACTGGCAGAGCCGACGAAGTCGATAAGTCTAGTCGGTGGAGAGAGTGGAGGAGGAGGAGGCGGAAAATAATCGAAGAGGAGAAAGTGGAAACGGAGGAGCAATATAGAGAAGTCGAGGAGGAGAAGGAATTAGGAGAAAGTCAGGAGGAGAAGGAATTAGAGGAATAGGAGAGAAGAATACACAGATGAGTATAACACAGGGACAGCTGGAAAACTATCTCAAAGTACTAACCAAATGATGCAATAGTCTATCACCGGGTCGAGCGGAAGGATAGTGCTTGGGAAATTATAATCATATTTCTATTGAGTTGTCATTAAAATTTTACTCGTTGAATTTCAATTTGTTGTATATTCAATTATTTAAACGTCGACATCGCTGACTGAGGACTTGGAGCTTTACATAGATCTTTCACTAATTGAACTTCCAACCAAAATCTAGCCTGGTGGGACTTCTGTAATAATTTAAAAATACTATTGGGAGCACCCCACCCCAACCATAACACACATATCAAGTGACGGCATAAAAGACCAACACGCCACACAGACTACCATGCCTATTTGCTGGCCGTCATGCACGTACTTAATATGTGTATTTTTAGGTATTTTGAAATAAGCTCATATTCTATACAAAAAATGTGCAGAGGGTGTAAATAATCTATGTTAATCGGAGATTATGTTAAAAATTTTATAGGGACGAAGTTATACACTACTTGAATTACAACATCACCAACAAGAAAACATCAATGAAAGAGAATTATATGCGGCGGCGATGCATGCACAAAGCAAGCACGAAATGCGAGGCTCTATAAGGTTGATTTATCACGCATTTGGACAAAAATGCAATCGCAGTTATTTCCCTTCATTATCGATCGGAATAAATGTTAAGCAAAGGTAAATAATCTATTAGGGATGAGGAAGGATTCTCTAGGTTTTAATGTGATGGCATATTTTACATACTAGGAAAATGTGTCTAGCTTGAGTGTCGTTCTCTATTATTTGTTTTTCCTTTTGTTAACGCTGGAGACCGCTAGTGGTAAATGCTTGTATAAATGATGATGGTAAATACAACAAATATAATGTTAAACTTGATATTTGCAGAGTACAAAATACACATTCCAGTATTTGCACTAATTATTAAACTCAATGTACCGTAAATTGATTAGATTTTGTACCATAATGTCCACATTATTTGAGTTTGTATGATTATCTTTTGTAGAGACTAAAGGTTTTGTCAAGTTTATTTTAAAATATCCCCTCTGAACAATGCAAGGATTAGTCCATGCTCTAAAGTTATATCAAGCGCGCACTTTGCATAGAGTAAAACATTAGCAGTCATTAAGACATAAACATATTACAGAAAGAGACGATTTCGCTCAATCTATAACGGGAATAAAAACCTGCTATCTACTTAAAGGTGTATAAAATATTTCTCAATGACAAATTTAAAGCTTAAGCCATTTACAACTTTTTTGCACAGTCGTCGGTTATCGCTCTTATTTTACCTTGTAATCGTCTATTACTGTTTTATTTTTAAAATGCTGGTCCTTAAGCTAAGACCAAACCTTTATCATTAGCTTATGGCGCGGGTTTATATTTTGGTGGCGTCTATTCGGACGTTTCAAATTCATTTGGATCGTAAACAACTAATACTTTAGAGTCTGCCTGTGCAAATACTTTGAGCTATCCCAAGTCTTCAAGATACTGGTGTTATTTATTTTTGCTGTGTCACAATACATATTGTAATGTCAAATTCCCCTCTTTGTCGTGCTTTGTACTTAAAATAACAATGATACCTATATTACGCACAATAAGTTGTATATTTCAAATGAGCATGTTTGTTACTCACATTATCAAGTCTTGTTTGTCTGAAACTTGATTTGATGCAAGATTTATTACAAATTACTTTGCTACAGACCCATAACTCATGACATAACACAATATTAAAAGGAAAGGGTGCATGCGGGTAGAAATCATTGTTTTCTACTAGCTCGACTCGATTATGATGCCTCTAGAGTTGTGGAACCTGACTAACACTTTGTAACTCGAGTCAAAAGAATCAGCATCTTGACACCAAATCTTTCTCAGCCGATAATGTTAATACTTTCTGTGATCTCATACATGTAAGTAATTGCATCACTCAAATCTATTTTCTGCTTATGGATTCTTATTCTTTCAAAATGTCATCAACATTTCCATTTTCATCATCTTATTGCTTTAAAGGAATCCTTTCACTACTTTTCATTATTCGTCAGTTTTTAAAATGGACAACACAATCATTTGATATTAACACATCACTTAGATTAAAGATTATGATTTTAATTCAAAGCATATTAACATATTGTGATATATTTTTCATTGAGTAATTCAGAAACTCGGGCATATCAAGTGTCCTTAAGGTTCAATCTGGAACAGCCGCACACGTTCCCTCCATATATATCTATTGATTTGAAAAAATATAGAAAATAATCCCATATGGATTCTGTGACATGGAGGCATTCATTGCATAATTGTGCTTCATGTAATCAGCAAGGATATACAACGCATGCTTACATTTTAAAAGATGTTATCATATTAATTGGATTTAGGTTTAATTCAAAGTAGTCGATATGACGAAATGATTGTTAAAATCACACACAACTGTCTTCTTTGTCTACTGTTATTTTATCTTTCTTACTTTCCCTCTTTCACTAATTTTTGACGTGTTTATTCATTTTCAGTAGATACATAAGTTAATAATTGAACATTCCTCATCATTGTCTTACAACCTGTTTAAGCAGACAATGACTGTAATTCACCCTTTTCACATACATTGGATATTCAGCAGCGATAAATATTAGAATGCAAAATAAAAGGCGGAAATGCTTCACGAACTGTCATTGAGGAACGATGCCTATCCCTTTTATGTGACTTGCTGGTTAACATGGATTGCACATATTACAGTGATTGTCATATTAAGGTGGCATCTTGTTGATGATCATATATTTTTATTGCCACAGAAAGAGAGGGGATACAGTTGGCATCACTGTTACATGCTATCTGGATGTGTTCAATTTTTACTTGCCTGCTGATACTGTAAAAGCATTAGCGCACCTGATTAGAAAGTGTTTCTAGCCCTTAAGGTAGTTGTAAAACCCTGCCAGTAAATTCCTCATTATAAACATCACCTGTATATTCATTAGAGTTTGGATATACATATACATATACATACATACATACATACATACATACATACACACACACACACACACACACACATATATATATATATATATATATATATATATATATATATATATATATATATATATATATATATATATATATATATATATATATATATATAAAACAATAGACATAACGGAAAGTGCTATCCCTGGATTCCATAGGAGAATGCTTGATAATAGTAGGCAGTGTTAATATTTAATACCAATTATACTCTCGTACTGGTAAGAGAATTTGGAATTCGTACTATACGGAGATTTGAACCCTGGTCCGCGGGTAAACGGCACCCATCGCCTTGCCTGCACACATCCTCCCATATTCTATTACGACTAAGTACACAATACCAATTATTGATGCTACTTAATCGGTTTTCAGTACACTCGTATGTAGCAGGCACACTCGCATGGCGACCTAGTAATTAATTTCCATCGATCTCTGCAAATACTCATGAAATCTCTATAATTATTCCTATATACCTTGATTGTTTTGTATAGGAATCCGGAATGACTGTGTAGGGGAGATGGGAATTAACCAGTTTACCAGCTGACCTGGGTAGTTAGCTACAATTAATGTGGTTACAGGTTATGTATTAATCGTTGTGTTAAGATTCATTGTGATGGGAAACTGGACATCAAAATACTACATATTGTACCAGATGCACATCACTGTCATATAGTAAAATGATCCCAGATTTTATACACGGAAACTTTTAATCTTGACATCTCGCATATTTTGAGTTGCACACTGTAATACTTCTTTCAATGAAAATTGTACAAAAAAAAAAAAAAGAAAGAAACTTTGAAATACCATATATTTTTATGACAAAATTATATAATTACTATCACTAGAATACAAACAACTCAGTTTCGGTGATGGTGGTGCAGAAATGATGATGGTAGTAGTAGTAATAGTAGTAGTATTTAACGTTGTTGTAGTAGTGAGATGATCTTTCATAATGGTAGTTAAATTACCAGTATTAGTTATTATTATTGTTATTATTTTTGTTGTTATTATCATTATTGGTTTTAGTGATATCAATATCATTAGCAGTTGCAGTGATAATAGTATGCATCTTTTATCATCACTTTGTTTTCAATACAAAATTATGTCTTCGCATTATAAAAGGCATACAAAAAAGACACGAGATTAGTGTCTTTTTCACATTGCCCAATTCTTCTTTTCTATTTTAAACACGAAATGCTCAAATTCAGCATGTAAATATTAGTGGTTAAATGTTATGATGTTTTTAAATAATTACAATTGTAAATTTTATATGCGATAAATGATTATGAATTTAACTGCTTTAGTGTTTTATTTTGATTAGTGACAAGATAAGCAAACTTTGATGTTTATGTTAGCATGCAGATTTTCAGTCCCGTTATTCTTCTAGTATTTGATTTTCAAATACTATATGTGACACAGTTAACAAGACTTCTACTCACCAATGCTACTACCATCTGATTCTTTAATATATTTGCTACAATTCCTTTACGACCTCACGTTAAACGTAATGACAAAAAATTATTACTAATTAAGATACTAACGAAATTGATCGTTGGGTATACCTATTTCATATATTAATGTATATTCATATTGACCCTGCTTCTAGAAGTACTTCCAGGGCGTTGCATAATAGAAGTATGCAGATATTCTTCCATGGCACATAGTATGCTGAATTTAAATTGACAGAAGAAGTTAGAAGATGGTAGGTGCAATATTACAAAGAAAGGTGACCGAAAGAATGGCTGAAATATTTCTGTCTAAACTATAATCTACTGCAAAGTAGCACATATCTGTAGCTGACGAGACAACAGACCCAACTTAATATCTGTCAATAACTGACCCATTAAATGATATTAACGGAGGCTGAAGCCAAGTTTATCAATCAATAGTAGTTCATGAACTCATACAAATCACTTGTCTGGTATGACAAGGTTTGAGGTACAAATGGTGGGAAAGACGTACTGGCACATGAGTAAGTATTGTGAGAAAGAAGTATTGGCAGCAAGTACACACACATCTCGCCGTAATAGTAGTAATACACATCATAATGCTAGCAATCCATACTCTAACAAGGTTGAGTATAATTGTGTTTACTTATGACGAGTAGACTAACTAGTAAATTTAAAACAAGATAGACCAACACCATCGAGTTGCAACTAATAGTGAAGAGTAGGCTCAGGCCTATTCTGAAGGGAATATAACTAGCTGAATCCACTGTGATAATGTGACCGTTCCACTCAAATATGTGCGTGGACGTAAGGAACTAAGGCAGACTATTTCATTAAAGCATAATATCAATGTGGACATTTATATAGCGTTGACTGCAGATAGACCATGCCATTAGCTTCCAATGGACATACATCCTACGAGAAGTGCAGAAAAGGGTTGTTCTGTTTTAGCGGATTAACATTGTAATTAACATTGTATTTCATTTACCAAATTGTGAGCGAAAAAATAACTTTTTTTTGTCTGGTACTTCCATCGCCAAGTAAAGATTTAGGGCGATAACAAATAAGTAGGTAAGTGATCATGTAGCAGTGTGAAATCTCCAGAAAATGTTGAAAAATAACTATAATATCTGCATTTATCATTGATTGATACTAAATATTTCTCACTATCCATGTTCAGCAAGAGAACGTAATACATCTTTAAATAGTGCAAACTCACTTAGAAACATAAACAATATTAAAAGCCTAAAATTGTTTATAAACCTAGAGAGAGGGAAAATTATAATAATAAGATACATATTGTAAAATAGAAGAGTGGCTGGTACGTTATAACTATGAGAAACATAGCTCTCAAATAACACCAGAAGAATTATTAGATTTGACGTACTCCTTTATACAACATAGCAACGGTTTAGCAAATGAAGGGATGACAAGACTATGTCTATTTATTAGGTCAAATGCGCTTGATATACTGGATTCTAAGCGATCATTATCTCCTCCTAACTATACGTATTGTAAGAAGAAATGACAAGTTTTTTTTCCGATTGCTACAGGTTGAAAAATATGCACAGAATACAGATATATCTTTTCAAGTTCTCAAAGAGGACATTGTCAAAGTTTCGCATTGAGAGTAATACATTAATGGGTCAATCAAAGATCCGCCTGAGTTTTTTTTATCGAGAATTATGAACTATTCATGTCGAACAGTTCTATGTCATGTATTGGTGATTCTGCCAAACTTATCCCTATTAAAATCTTATGGAACTTAGGAGCTTATAATAATCATTTATTATCAGGTTCTTTGGTATTGTTAAAGTATTCTTCTTGTAAGAGTGATGTTATTCTGGGAGTAGAATGCGGTTTTGTTAATGTTCCACTCGACTATGTAAATCTGGCATAAGATTTACTATCATGACCCGTGGCTGTCGGAGATGTGACTTCGTAACCTTTTAATCATATTCATATTTTACAAGACAGTGACCTAACTAGACATAAGGTCGTTGCCAATCCACTTATAACTGACCGAAGGGATAAAATATACTTTCCCAATTTTTATATACCCTTTGGAGGACGGAAACAGGAAAATAATATGACCATAACAAAATGTACTACGTTTTATTGGTCAGATTGGTGAAGACTTGATTTACAAAGTGCGCCATAGTGACATAAGCTGACTTTGTGGATTATTGATTACTATCATAGCTTTAACTGACAATCTGTACTTTACGTCAGAGCCAGTTCAAGCTAGAAAACTGTCCACATTAAGAACTGAACATGTTGAAAAGAAATCTTCCCACCTCGTGGAAGAAAGACTAACCTTTTGGGACAGAAGTGGTGAATAACGTCATTAGAGGTTTCCAGGCATGAAAAAACTCGAAAGGAAGAGTACGTGAATTTTGACACTATGAAGGTTATTATTCGTGCACATTTTAATTTTCTTAGGATACGATATTGTAGACTGGTCGTGAATAGAGGTCGCTGGTCGAGTTGTCACATGTGCTTCTTGGAGGTATATTTTGGTGGATATACGGTACACAGAAAACATTATGAGAGAGCTGACACGGCCCATCGCTCGCGTGCAAGAAATAAATCCGAGATCAAGCATAATATGTTTTGATTACAGCTTGAATTTGTTAATATACCACAGTAACACATCATTTATAGAGGTTATGTCTCTAATTTTCCCGTTTTATTAAAACTTCCACAAACTGTATTAGATGTGAAGCAAAGTTTAGCATGCATCATTATATTGATAATGCTTTCAATAAGTTTAAACTAAGTTACAAGAGTCAAGAAAACTGATTCTGACATTTTCTGTTTTCCCAGCTCTACCAAGTATAGTTTTATTTCAATAAAATTTGGCATGCAACAATGATATTGATTTCTATCTTTCAGCAACATCATTGACAAAGGTTGTGGTCTCAGATGAAAATTCCCCTACCATAGGTTAAAGCGCCATTACGTTTCCAAGAAATGTTAGATTTTAACCAAGTGTATCATGCTCATTTATACTGATAAAACAATTAAACACTTAAATTGCCAGTATTCCTTGTCATCATATTTAATCATGTAGAGACTTTTTTCCTACTGCATTGTTTTCCTGTAATAAGTTCCTCTGTTTTACGTCATGCCGAGCAGAGTCTAGTAAAGGGGTCTAATTACGATGCATCACTGGTTAATAGTGCTAGGTTATGATTAAGGTTTAAGATTACATCTATGAACGTCATGTGAAGAAATGATACTACCATACTTCCGCTGTTCTTCCATCGGTCAACATTTTTAATGCGCACATAGCACGACCAAGCAACCTTTGAACTTCGTCGCGTGCTTGACATTAGTTTTAAAAAACAATTCTCCTTTGTTGTATTTAAAATTTTAATTTAAAGTGATATTTTGAATGACTGTGCATTGAAGAAACCTTTCCAATTTCCCTGGAATAGATGTATTCTATTTTTCTATTCATCTAACTCAATAGTGATGTTAACATTGGGAATAGCACGTTCCTTCGTTTGCTTGTTTGAAAGGTTTCTAATGTAACTCAGTGAGAACGTCAACATCATCAACTTTATCAACAAGTTTGATATGGACGAAACAGCTTGTTTAGTTCATTCACAGACAAATCTAAACAAACGACTGATAAAACTTTAACATGAGTGCACGTGATTTATTTACAAAGTAGGTCATAAAACAAGATACTGTTTTTAGGCTCACTTGTCGTGCAGTATGAATCTGTGCAATATGGAAAAATTCTACACGAATCTAGGATTGCTAGGTTAACGGAGAACAAACAAGCACATATAAATGCGTGCTACTGAATACTATGTTTCAATAAGACCAATTGTTTGAAACTCTCATGGCTGTGATGACAAACTGAAGCGAATATCATGCAGACTGCAAGAAACCTTCAATTACGACGTTATAACATATGTGCGGCATGAGTTGGTTAGCGAGTTTAGAGGATATACATAGGTTTACAGAGTATATAAATAAAACCCTGATCAAATTGATTATGTTTGAGTGTGCCTTTGTGTGTGTAATAATAAATATACTGTTATTTTTAAAATTATTTTAGAGTATTCAATTCGTTAAGGGAAATAACTTCAATGATGGAAAATAAACCTGTTGACATCATTTTATGCTAATAACGTTTCTGGAGACTGTGTCTAAGTTACTAAATATTACTAATGGATCGATTAAGCTGCAAAAGGAAAACGAAAATGCCCAACGGGGGGGGGGGAGAAGGTGGTGATGATAAGTTTATTGAACGAGGTGGAACACGGTATACATGTTTTAAAGCCAAATTATTTCAGTAGCTTAAGTTCGTTCATATATGCATCAGCTAAATCGATCTACCCATGCATGTACATTAATACGTAAGGTATTATTGGCACCAGTCGAAGGTTGAGCTGTGAGCCTTTGCATAGTCAAATGTGTACCGTTTGGTTGTTTTCTTTTGACGTATATACAGAGTACGGTGTAATAGCACTTACACGGGATCGCTTTACGTTATGAATAATTTCAGTCTACATATTTTGTATATTAAAGAGTCAATAAAAAGGTAGATTGAAACACGTAGCCTTTGTACATTGATATTCTAATGACGATACGTTTTAGTAACATACATCAATTAACTACGAAACTGAGAACCAATCAGTCTGTGGTGGTACGTTTTATGTCATATAACAACACAATGTGAACTATATTGATGGAGAATATGACATAATCTTATCCCAGTCTGTAAAAGAGGGAAATTCCCGCGATGTAGGCTTTCAGTGTATTAGTACATGCCAATGTTCTGAAAAATGCATTGCAACATAAACTTCTTCTGTGATCAGAAGGTAACACTAAGCCCAATGCGTTACCCGCAATATCTTGTTTATGGTAAGTTTACCACAACAATATAAATTCTTAAGACAATTGCTATTATAGACTATAGAAAATTAGTTAATTTTTGGTGCAAGGCAATAAGACTGTTGTGTCAGCATTTTAATATAAGTTGAAGGCCAATTGTGCCCGTTAATAGCTACAATTTTCTATCTGCACTGCCAGGCGATTGGTTCGAATTTGTAAGTCCGTTCGTCATATACATTTCTTGTAAACTTCACTTTTATGTTGTGCATTTTCACAAAAGAGTAGAGTCTGAAATCAAGAACCCAACCTATTTGAGCTTTATCCTAACAAGCAAGTTCACGTTACAAGCAGATCATTATGAAACACGTGTATTCAATCCTGATAAACCGAAGTAATCCCTTCACTATATGTAAATCGTAAACTTCCTGTAAGCCAGGCATTTGATTTTGACATTCGACAAGGGGATGAGATGTTTATATGTGCTCTATTCGTTTGTAATTATATATATGGATGGGGAACAATTGGGTGAGTATAACCTATATATAATTATATTCATGAATATATAACACGTTAGGTCACTGAAGGTTAGTCAGTGGCTAAGAGTTAAACACATGTTGCGCCGAGTCCTCATAGCAAACAATCTGCTAGTTGAATAACCATGGATTATTCAATGTCATATTATTGCACGAAGGGGACTATTTGTACAATAAATTAGGTCATCTTGTTCATAAGTCATTAGTTGCTAGCACTTGTACGAACATGTTCATATTAAAGAGTGCATGTATCCATCACCATGACCTTACAATATTACAATATTACCGGATATTTATGGACGTTACCATATTAAAGATTGCATGTTTCCATCACCATGACCTTACAATATTACAATATTACCGGATATTTATGGACGTTACAATATTAAAGATTGCATGTATCAACATGAAAACGTTACAATATGAAAATATTACTGGATATATATATATATATATATATATATATATATATATATATATATATATATATATATATATATATTCAGAACTGTATCAGTTTTACTTATCATCGTTTTTGTACACGTATCAATAGCACAATTATGGTGATTTTAGTAGTAGTAGTAGTAGTAGTCGTATCAGTAGTAGAACTAGCAGCAGCAGCAATTGTTGTTGTAGTCTTTTCGTAATTATTTTGGTATTTGTTACCAAATATTTTGATTTCATATACTTCCCTAAGGAATGCTGACAGTTAGACTCTACTCCCATTCCATTTTCTCTTGCCAGGCAAAAGTGCATATGCAGACCAGAAGACAAACAAAGAGGTGATGTTATGGCTGTCTTCTAGAACAAATTCACATTCGCTCCTTAGTTACATGCAAGTGAGTAACTACCCACATACTTGTTCACAATTAATGCATTAGCTTCCGTCGACGATTTAATTGTTCCTTTAATGTTATTTCCAGCACTACTGGTGGTATTAGTCTTGAAGTAACTTACTGCAGTAGTTGCAAAATCCTATGGTGGTAGAGACCTTTCTACATTTTAGACAGTACCAATTGTGGCCTTTCTAGCTATATTATTGATCTAGTCGATGGGAGAAAAGAAAAACAAAATTATTGGCTTTCAAGTTAGAAATGAAAAGATTTCTTCCCATAAACTTACTTTGCGATGAATAATGTTTTCGAATGTGGGAACAAAACTTGGAGGATAATATTGTAATGGTATTTATTCATATTCATGGACTCCAGAGAAATATGTATAAAAACATAATTCAGAATAATGAATGAAAAGATAAACTTTTCATTCCATAGCTAATATTGCAAATGACACATCATTCTTGGTACACTGAATGCTTAAATGAGTTTGAGTTCTGCTTAAAATACGTGAATCAGAAGGGACCAGATATTTAGATATGCAATACATACAATCATCCTTATCAAATTAGTATGAAATATTAATCTGTAATTATTTACAGTTCAAAGTATCCAAAATTGAACTACAGATTGTTAATCAGTCGCATCATATTATTCTGATACAAATGATTCAACTCTAATCTCATCAAATTGTCAGTTTTAGGTAAAACTGCAACCACAAAAATTCATTTCAACCATACATCTGAAATCTATTACAGCTGAGCTAATAACGAGTGATATTTTATCTTTATATCTAGCTATTGACTGACCAATATGTGGTATATTCCACTACAAGAAAGCTTTCTGAGATAATATTTATAACAGCATCCTTTATTGTGACCGTTCGGATTCAAAATTAAATATACAGACAGTATTTAAGGCAAATCAAATGTTTCTTCTTTTCTTGTATTCTATTGACAACACCTTTCTATGGCTAGGTATGATTTGGGGTGTACAAAGATCTTTAGTGCGATATAATATTGCTTAGTGAACGTGGAAGCGCAACTTATGAATTTCATATATAAGTATTTTCACGATACCCGCTTTTAAACCGGATAGGAATAGATAAAGTTTGGACAAAGCAGTCAAACAAAAATCCAGGTGATCTAATCCTGTTGTGCATGCTCTCACACACGTGCTGCGTCTTGTCATTAAATTAAGAGAAATAATGAAAAGGAACATCATTCATTTCCAAGAAGAAGAGGCCAAACACCAATAGTATGGTGGATAAGATATCTCTGAAAGTACATAAACTTTATGCCACAAAAAAAGAGAGAAAAAATGATGTCATTCGAAATTTATGAGTAGATTAAAGATAGACTTTATAAATGAGACATATATTGAAAAGATGAGAAATATGCATATCTTCATTCATATTTTCCTATCGCACGTTTTCCATGGCAATCACCAAATGGAAACAAAACGTTTGTCAAAAATTAAGTCAAACCATGTTATTCATTTGCTTATAATATACATCTTAGGAATTTGTTTAGAGAGGAACAGAAAACAGTCATTATTCAGTTTAGTCCTTTATCTAACCTTTCAAAATATATGTCGGTAACTTCTACATTTTATACATCACGATTACAAGAAAATGTATTAGAACTTCAGAAGATTGTATTCTCTTCTATAATAGACTGAACAAGCATGAATATTAAAATGCTAATCAATAAAATTGTATCAACACACAAATATTTAAATCGTGAAGGAAATCTCAGAAATTTCGTAAGAGGGTGTCATGAAATATTCACCGCCATTTGTGTTGACCTTATATATTAATGTTATTTTTCTGCTATTTAATATTAAATATCGAATAGACATCCGCTACAACGTTTCTCTTTAGAGTGGTTACTTTACTCCCACGAACAACATTCACAAATGTTTGTTCATGATGTATCTTGATTTCATCTTTATTTATGGTCCCAATAAATCACTCCGCATACCTTTATCGAAATATATTGGATTCGATATTTAAATCGGATGAACTGAATGTTAACATTCGTGATGTTTAATTTGTTCTTCATGTTTGACAGTCTGGAAAATTACACTCCTGTCGCTGAAAATTACACTCCTGTCGCTGAAAATTACACTCCTGTTGCTGAAAATTTTAAATAATATTTGAGCAGTGTTAAAGTCTTAAATCAGTGTTGTATGTTTTGTTTTCAAAAAGAGAATAGTTTTCGCTTAAGAAAAGTCGAAACTATTGTTTGTGTAATATCCAAAGTGAAGTCTGATTCATTTGATCAGACACGCATTGGGCATCCGTTTATAAAGGGAAACATATATACGAAACAAATACATTGGAGACGTACTAGACTAGCAAAAGAAACATCAAACTATTTCACTATTTATTATCCTAAATAATTCAACGCTTTGTCGAAATGAGTGTCGTTTATGAAACTGTCATGCATAAAGAACAAATCACACACAATGAACGGTAACAAAAATGCATCATATGTAAATGTTGAATGAACATATTCACCACAAAAGATACGGGTTGAGCTTAGCCGAGACCATAAAACATGCTGTTTCATTGCTGGAAAATAATTTATCACCTAGGTACCAGACTGTATATTTTACTATATGTCCATTTGCTTCAAGTAATCAGACTTAAATTGTTACGATCATTGTGCATGCATACTATTTGAGAAGATTTCTGGAATCTGAAATGTATTAATCATCTTCCCATTTCTTAAATTTAGAATGCTTGAAGCCATTGTGACTTTGTTACCTAATGCAAACGTTTAGTTTTATAGTTCCAAATTTATATGATTTCTGACTAACATATTATGACAAGTATAATAACAGAACAACAAATTTACATAAACCAAACATTATCTACAATTCTTAAATAACACACCAGCTTAGGATCTAAATAATAACGAAAACAATATCGTGTACACCAAAACAACAAGTCAACGCGGAATACAGATGCCTACATGTTACAATACGGACGTTATTATTGAATATTCTGAATGACCTCAATTTTATTTTCGATCGAGCTGATTGTTCCTACTGATCTGCATCCATGAAGTATCTGCCACAATCTTACATACGTGTGATATGGAGTTTTGAATTCATGTTAAAGATACGTAATAATTTATTACAGTATTGAACAGAATTATTACGGATAATGGGTTACCATGATACTGATAACAAGGAATGATGCAAATATAGTTCTCACTCCTATAAAAGGTTTCCATCTGTTGTAACTTACACGTAAGAATAATTAATTTGACCGATAACTTGTTAGCCAGTTATGTAAATTTCGATTGCAGAATCATCAAAATAATTGACCCATGCGTATTCGCGATACATTTTTTGCGCCATAATTAAATTCTGGCAACAGTTTTGACATGGTGAATGTTCTAGATGGAACGAAATTGAAACAAGCCTTTGTGCATGTTTTTGAAAAACAGTTTCCGTTTCTAGAACACATACGTGGAAATACTACTACCAACACGGTGTAATAGCTACATGTTTTGATATCTAGTGTCTCAAACCAGTTCTACGTATGAAACAACTGTAATATCAGACATGACATTATATTTTCACTTTTCCACAGATGGAAACATAAACAATTTCTATCATTAATTGGAAACGTAATGCCAATAAGACTAATTACAATTTCTTATGGTCCAAAGATTGCCACATTGATGTTAAACCTGTCTATGTATTAACATTGATTTTCCATAATCTCCTAAGTGCCACATTTTCCAAATTGAGACCATACTGTTTAATACCATTACAACTTTTCACCTCCACGTGTCCCACTATATTCATAGTTGGTTATGCGCAAAACCCTATATGCACCCACTTAAAAAATGGAAGTATAATAATGTCTCCTAATATTAGGGACCACCAGACAAACTCAGATCTAGTTAATTTTTATTGCATGTTTGAATCAATGTGCAGTGCAAATTGTATAGCAATATGTTAGATTTCTTCAATTATATTTACTATTTCATATGTTTATATGATAAATATTAAATTCATTTTCGATAATTTGCATTAAATATTTGATATGTTTTAATTATGTGAAATGAATATCATTATTATTCAATCTGTTTTATTTCTTTTGATTGATATTCAATATTCATTGTTGATACTCAATTGACGTGTACACTTGAAATATTTCCTACCACGTTTGACACGCCACATTGTCTATTTAGGAAGAATCATCCATTCTTGGTCGTATATGACTAAAATATGGAAGTACTCTACTGAGGAGTCAAGACTATACAAGAAATGCCTAAGGGTCAGATGATACAGGCAAAGAATACTCGCTCAAGCTATCGACATAGTCTAAATTTGGTCGTCATAGTGACAAAGGTTTTAAATTCACCTCACTAGCTGACCGCCGATCTATCAGATGTCAGGCGGATCAAAGAATGTACATGTTGTGTCTAAATCATAGTATTTCGATTTCAGCAAAATAAATCATGTCCAATCATTAAACATCCATAACTAAATATTAATCTGTTAACAAGGTATATTCAAATCTGTGTGTGTGCAACCATACGGTGATGACAATCTGGAAGTAGTCTTTATAACCATGTAGTCTTTTCATACATGTTTAGATTCATGTATAAATGAAGCACATGGACCTTTGCCTTTATATGCAGTTGAGCCATATGTCATGCTGTGAAATAATGTTTGCACAGTTGTACAGACTATACTCTCTCCCCACACAAGTACACACACACACACACACACACACACACACACACACACACACATATATATATATATATATATATATATATATATATATATATATATATATATATATATAATTTCTAATGTTTCCATATACAGAAACATTTATGTCACATAGCCTTAATGGATTAACTACATTAAATGCTATGCTGAGCAAGTTTGTCTTCTGAAGACATCCGAGGCCCTTATTCACACCTAAGGTATTTTTAGGTGACCTTTTATGAGTTAACGTGTATTGTGAAACATTTATGGTGACATTTATGTATGTATGTATGTATGTATGTATGTATGTAATAATGTAACTCTTAGATACATTACTTCAATACCTTATTTTAGACACCTTCTTAGACTTTTCCACAACTTAATAATAAGGGGTATATTTCCCTGCAAATATTTGTAATAATAACATAATATATATATATATATATATATATATATATATATATATATATATATATATATATATATATATATATATATATATATATATATATATATATATATGTGTGTGTGTGTGTGTGTGTGTGTGTGTGTGTGTGTGGTTCCAGTCAAATAATACATAAATTGACTTCGTAGTACAGTAATGTAAAATCTTTCCCATGGACTGTCTTGGCACAACGAATGTCCAAACGTGACCCACTGACACCTCCAGACCTCTGTGGAATTATGCATCTGGCAGGGATAATTCTGCCGTTTGCTGGCTATTAGTCACAGTAAACATTGCCTTACACGTGTGCTTACAGACACAACATCACTTTTCTTCTGGCGACAACAGAACCACACGTCACTAATTTTCATTAGTATCTCTTATTACATAGTGTGTTGCCTCAGTGTACATACATAGAGTTAATGTCTAAATGATCAAAACTTAAAATATAAAATTGTTTTTTAGTTGTAATACAGACGATACTGTGGACGACCGCTAAGAAGTTTTCCAAATTGGCAAAACCTGGAAACTAGGCCGTTGCCTATGTCAGATTTAAAAATCGATTCATTATATATTTTAAGCATAACATATGAGCCTTTTCGATGGGAGAATAAAGAATAAAAGGAAATTGTACAAACCAGCACTTGTATAACAGTAGGTACTGAAGAAATTCATATTGTATGTTAATGTTGACAGTTGTTTTAACATTGAGAGCTCTGCGATGAAATTTATTATAAAAGAATGACGAGGTTAGATATCCGGCACATTATAGTTGTCTTTATACATATATAACCAAAATACTCATTGAGCAGTCTACAGTTAGAATAATGTGCCCTACCAAACTATGTTGTCTTTTCCAAGTATCCTAACGTTCATGTAGAGTTGGGGTCGTTTACGTATGTCGTAGTTTTAAACAACAGATTGCACAAACAGTTTATTCTGTGCAGGGACAGACTTGTTTTTAGAAAGTCTTTGTCCATCACACGGGGACATTGCAATGACAATTCGATACTTCCACTTTCTTAAAATAATTGTATCGACTCACGTAATATTGGTCTCCATATAAATTGAATGACTTTGGTCGCAAAGCTGGATAGGTGGGTGGCGGGGTGGACAGAGGGTCTTTTGTTCTCACATACTGTTAGCAAGTCGGCGGGTGATGATTTTAATTTTATATAATTTCTGCTTTCATACAAAATTCACAGTTTGAATTATAGTGGCATTTGATCTCATCCAGTGTTGTAGTGTTAGGCGATTAAACTGCCCTTTGCAATTTCAACTGTTAATGAACGCTAAGCATCACAGTCGCAACTGCAATTGTAACTGCTAAGACCTACACATCCCTTCGGCTGTGAAGGTTGATGTCAAGAGCTGCGTGGATAGTACATGGCATCAACCCAGGTGTATAAGTACCCGAAGGTTATGCAATGTATCTGAACTCGTCGCAAGACGTTTCGCAATTGGCGTCGTGTCCTGGATCATGACAGGTCTGGATGAGACAATGAGAGTGCAAAATATTCTTTGACTCCATTCGACCTCTGGCCAAAGGAAAGATATTATCCCCTCCCTTTCCAAATACCTTCATGCTCCAAGACGATGGACGAGTGATAAAGCAGCGCAGGTGTGGATACACATGGAATTTGTCTCTAGCTTTCCACACAACCGGCTCAAGGCAGGATTGGTAAATGCTAGCCTCACCTGCCACCCCCCCCCTCCCAGGCGTTTGTGCAGCCCAACTTGTATTTAGGATCACATGGTTTATCTTTGAATCTTCAGAAAGGTTCTAAATATTTACCTTAAATATTGCCTGCATGAACTTAAATCTGCTCAGCATACTACGATTGATGGGATTGCCAGCTTTGTGGTCAAAAGTTAACACGATGACAAAGGTGGCCTCATATACCATCGCTGTGTGGAAGGAACGGACACTAGTGGCAGTATACCAGCAGATGGACCAGAGAGCAAGGCGACTCTAGTTGGTAGCGAACTGACCAGATTCAACATACAAATATCTTTCCTGAGTGAAACCTTGTTTCGTAGCGTCCTAAGTAAATACGAATGACTAGAAGCTGGTGTTGGGTATGTCATCATAATTACAACGTGTCAGCATGTTTACAAATTTCGTAAGGGGCATGAATGATAGACTAATGACGCCTCCACTATCTAGATGAAGGCATGCACATATTCTCAGCGACTATGCATAACCAATGTAAACAGGGAAACAAGCCCATCATCATTGATGGCATCAATGTTAGAACTGACTCAGTACAGCATACATGTACAGGCATTGTCGGTAGAAATTGTTGTGTCAACCGCCACAACAACGAACTCGCTCTACAGAAGAAATATGTCGATCACAACCACCTTGTCACCTACACCGTATCTTTTCCACTAATTGAAAGAACCTGGATCCAACCGCACTCTAAGCATTTTTGTATCTTATTTTATAAAAGTAATGGAGTAAGTAAATAAGTTGATATACTTAGAGGATATACTTTTAAACATCAGACTCAAAAAGGAACATTTAAAACGAAATCTTTAGCATTTTGGCAAATATTAGTTTTCTGACGCCGTTTTGATCCCTCGCTAATCTGACGAATATCTGACCTGTTCGAGGATCGTATTGATATCGTATCTAATGCATTGTTCAAACTATTTTGTGAGAATGATCAAATTTGTTTGCAGGAATCATAAACCCCAGCTTGTCTAGATAGTCTTTACTAATAAATCAAGCAAAAGTATATTATAGGCATATTATTAAAAAGGAACTAAACCATGCACCATATAGAAAACGTTGTTTGAAAAACAACATTTAGATGAAATATGTAATGCATTACATAAAGAATAAAAACTTTTACGTGGGCCTATACACGATAACTAAGAAACGCTTGTCGCTGCTGGCGACAAAACTCAATTTACTAGTGAGGTGAAGACATAATCAATACTTATACTTACAGACACCATCCAAGGGTATGCTAGTTATTGTTTATGTGATAAACCATTGAGGACGAAAATTCGTTCTAGGTCCCCAAATACACTACAAATGTATTAAACGTTTTCATATGTGATCCACTAGAACACTATAAATACTGTCAAAATGTGCTTCCAAAAAGTATATTTATTTTTAACGCTGGAATCATCTGGTAAATCAGTTTGGGTAGATGGTATATTACATAACAGTTTGGGCCACACTTTATGTGAATAATAATAATAATCAATAATCAATAATAATAATAATAATAACGTTAAGACCATACAAACCAGCAATTGCTCACAATATATGCCACAAAACCACAAAAACAATATTTATACAACAAGTTGCTCTAGTGAACAATTAATGATGAATTAAGACAGCACGCAGAATGAAACTCTTTCTTCAAGATTTTGCTATTTACTACTAGCTATGCTAGAATTCGTATCAAATTGATCCACGACGACAGCACCGTTCTCTTTGTATAGGAGTAAATATGCATTTATGGTCTTTTGAAATGTATTCTACACATATTAAAGATTAACTTTTCAGATCATATTATATGAAGTTGTATTGTACTACTCTATATAAATAACTACAGTACATAAATTCACAAGTTTCAAACTCCATATGCAGATTCCTTCCCGATTTGTCAGTAAACCTACACTATAACGAAGTTAGTTAACAAGCTGACATCACATTTGCTCTTAATTAGCTCGATCATTATTTCGGTCATGTATGCTGTGGAACTGTATGCTGCTTTGTTGTTTCCGTACTGTTAATATCTCAACTAAATGCATTTGTATTTGTTCTCAAGTTCATATTAATGCATTCAGTCTCGCTATACGTCTTGCGTTCTGTACCAGTCTCTGAAAAGAAACAATAGTAATGCTCAAAGTGTAATAGATCATGTTCGAGTCATACAAACGGATGACTTGGGAGTTTTACACTCTGCATATATACAAATTATCAATAAAGACCAACAACCCAAATTTCAATCAAGTAAAACGATAAGAAAAAAGGCATGCTGATATATATATATATATATATATATATATATATATATATATATATATATATATATATATATGTGTGTGTGTGTGTGTGTGTGTGTAATCAACTGCACGTATTAAACGTTTATATATATATATATATATATATATATATATATATATATATATATATATATATATATATATATATATCGGCATGCCTGTTTGGATTTAGTAATGTTTTTCATACTAGCTAAAACTTTGTGTGAAATGGTAATAATAATAATAATAATAATATACTTACGACAAATCTTGTATCACCGTATCAATATTGGGTGGAATCGGAATTGTCTTGACATAGATGCGGATGTAGTAGTCAGAGAAAAACTTCGTAAGCAGATATGGCATCTGGAATGATGCATCATGTACGTTTTAGCCCTTTGTAATTAAATTAAGGTTCACAATTCACAAAGAAACTATAATAATGCTCACAGCAAAAATTATAAATTTCCCATAATATTTACGAGTATGAAATCAGGAAAATACTAGAAACGTTGTTAGTCTTTTGAGAATTACTCTCGCAGAAAATGAGGGAAGAAATTGTTACACGAATTAGCTGTATGTTTTACATGTCTTGTTGGTATATTGTAGGTTCTTTGAACGTGCTATAAAGAGAATTTTGGAAATAGTAATAAACTTCCCTTTCTATATACGCGGTAAGGTTGTAAAAAAATTTCCTCAGATACGAACCAGTCTCAAAATGGAATGGTAAACACAAATATTTTCTACAGGCTATGGACTGCTATACCTTAGTTTTAGCCAGTTTATCGCCGCGGAGACACTCGCTGCCTTCAGCAGAGGATCGTTTGTTATAAAAAATCATGTTTTCCATAGGATTTTCGTCTTCCATGCCAAAGTTGAAACGAATTAGCTGCAAGAGATAATAGGACGAAAAAAGTCTTGGAGGTATTTTCGTTCTCAAGATCACGTACTCCCACTTATTGTTACCTTTAGAGTATTATTTGACATGCAATACAATTATCCCAGTAACTGAGTCCGTTAAATATTTCCTTGCTATTTTTCAAGTCATATGTCAACTCTAAAAAGTGTTACTGAGGCTCGCATATGTATATACTAGGCTGCTATGTAAAAGAAACTATTTTTGCTCTAATTACATTAAATTTCTATTTTAAAATCAGAGACATTGTATTTAAAAGAAACATTTAGAAAAAAGACAATGATGTTTAAGATATTTCGTTTTAAAGGACAATACAAGAATAATTCACTAATGCATATCAAGGCTATTTCTTATCAGTTTTCAGCAATTTAAGAAATATTCAACCCTGTGGAACGTTATGTGCAAGTGTACAAATTTATCGTTTAGCAAAACTCGAAAGAAAGCAAAATTATATCATAATATTGCGTAGAACTTATTGGGTATCGTGTCAGCAAACTTCAGAGTATGTATATCTCTATTCGTTTCATCGGTGTTTCCAACAACCCATGTTATCAATCATCTTAGCAATTGCAAAATGCTAATGAATGTGTTTCTTTGCATTTTATTTTTGTTACGATTCCTCGTACCCATAGACTATGTAATGAATGGTCTAAAAGGAACCAATGTGTCTACCTTCCAGCTTGTTGAAGACAGTTTTTTTTAATGTACATATAGACAGGTTGTTTATACTCTGTCGCTGACGATGACCATATTCCACTCGGTATCATTACATCTAATGTTATCATTAATGGACGACGCGTTTGCAGTGCAGATAACCTTTTGGGATCATAGAATAAATATGATTTGGGATGATGGCTATCCCCTGCCCCACATCGAGGTAGTCCGGTTGTGCATATGGGTCTGGGCAAAATACTATCTAATCAAACTGGTTTATGAACTAAGTTTAAGATTTATAATAAATATGATTTTCGGGAACACGTTTGACAGTATTTGTTGTGTTTTAGGATATCGTGGATCAATACACTTTTGGACATGTACTTGAGTACATTTACATTGGATTTTGAATGTTCACGCTTAATGGTTTCGATCACATCAACAATAGTTAGCATAACATTGCATGATGTCCGCAATCATAAGCATTGAATCTGTCCCCACAATAAGTTGACGCTCTGTCCAGCGGCGACACACTTGTTTTAATTATAGTGCATAATGCCATGCAGTAGTTTTCATTCTTTATATAGTACATCACATCTTTCATCTTTATGTTGGTGTACGCTTTTCTTCAAATAGCGATTTTCTATCTAGTGCATGGTTGAATGCCTTTTCTATTATAGGCATTCATGCATCATTTGTCTCATTAATTGGTTGTTGTTAATGAAGGAAACATTAAACACTTTCATGTTTGCAACCATATAAGTGTAATACAAATGACGATCGTTTGTGTCATCGCTCCTACCATAATACAAACTGTTCTATGTCTGTGTAAATGTTCTTTGATTTTGTTTTACATTCCATCAGTAAGCTCTCTGAGTATGAAAATAACAAATTCATTTTCTTGCCGTATTTCTTTTAAGACGATTAAAGTAAAAGTTATGCACTGAAAACGTAGATATTGCACAGACTGCCCCGTAAATATGGATCAATTTAGAATTAATGTTCAGTTAATTCTATGAATGTATATCAAATATTCGTCAAATACGATATCTTGATACTAATCTCGGGTCTGGTACCATTGTTCTGGTGGTATTCATAAGCTCCAGCCATTTCAACATTAAAACTATTTTTCATATTGTGCATAGTTTTACCCAAATAGTGTCTATTCACCAGTTTCAAGAAATAGTTTTTAAATTCATTTTAGAGCATGCTCTTAGATCATTCATAAACTGGATGCACTCCATTTTGAGTTGTCAAACTGCTAAACAATATGGACGTTTGATATTCATGCATAAACCTAAATATAATTTCAGATTGCTGTAGTGAACCACTCAATGTTTCTTATTTATTAAATTTTGGACAAGCTTATCTCAGTTGGTAAACTTGCTAGTTTTCTTTTCTCAGTAATTGTTTTTTTTCCAACGTGTATTTTTTGTCATGTCAATTGAAAAATATGGTGGCTATCAAGTGGTTTATCAAACCTATCACCCAATCATCGTCAATGTTAGATAGTATTGTATTTGGATTAATCATTTTAAACCAAGACGTTGGTACCATGGCGAAACCAAAACGATATTACAAGTGGGATATATTTTCAGTTATTTGTTTTATCAGGGTGGCTCCTAACCACAAACCACATTATTATCTTCGCCAAAGCTCCATGAAGGAACTGTATATCATTATTAGTTGGGAGTTCCGTTTGGTTGGAAGCGTGCCAGTTTAAGGAATGAATGATGTGATATCATTGGGCATGTGACATAATAGGAATATCTCAACAATAGGATACTTCTGATAATCTCTAATTTTTCAAAGGTAACAGTCGACAGCATCGGCTTTAAGATGCAAACCATTTTTGACATCCAAATATTTAACATTCCAATATTTTCATACCACATGTTCATTTGCATATTCTTGATTTGAGTACCCGGTAAAACACTTCTGTTGGCGGTAATTTATCCTCGCCGAAACATTCAAACAATTAATACATTCAGATGGGTATACCCGTTTCCTAGTTAACATGTCTGACCTTGTAAATGCATTTATCTTTTAAAACCATTTTGTTCATATTTACAACTAACGCTTCCAAGATGGCTTTATGGAATTTAAGCGAAACAATGAACCAAACCTAGCCTACATTAAGTACATTTAATTCCAATGTTGTTTGCGGTGCAGCTTATACGTCCGTCGGTATTTTCAACCATCAAGCAATATGAGTTATAAGATGGTTTGATACCAATCAGATTGTGAAATGCCACAAATACTTGAGCTTTCTTAGAATAAATTATTATTCAGAATCAGAAGGAGCCGCACATAGATATTTACAGGTAATATGACAATAATACCATGTGTATCCATCTAGCTTTCATGTTGCTGATGTTGCAAGACTTTGCACTTTCAACATAAGTGTTTCCATGTTCAGTTCTTTACGTATCTTCTATTTCATTATTCAAATAACTAGACAATTTCTAACTGTATTTTCTAAGCTGATTTTCAAACATTACAATCATAAATTATGACAACACATAACAGGGAACCAAACAAGATCTAAGTGTTGATGCGCTTATCTTGTTGTTGTTGTTGTTGTAGGGTTTAACGCCATTTTGCAGCTCACCATAGACTATTCATGGCGGCCGGTATTAATGGTGGAGGAAGAACCCTGGAAAACCCTGGAAAGAACCACCGATCCACGAGTAGCTACTCGTGGAAAGCTTTCTCACATACCCACATTGGCTGAATTCGAGACACGAACCCACGCAGACAGAGGTGAGATGGCAGTGATCCGTAACGGACAGCGCTTTAGACCAATCGGCCACTCGGGGCCCCCGCTTATCTTGTAGTGGAACACTATGGTATGATCATGAATAGTGTATTGTGCCACGGAAACAATCTGGAATCTCCTGACATACTATAAAGCTCAACAGACGATCTCAGAAGAACATAATCATTCTAGGCCACCAGACACTATACATACCATTATCCGCCTCGAAACATTATATTCATCCCTGACCGTCCCAAACGCAAAGACAGAACAATTACTCGCTCTAAAACATATTTATTTGACAATATAACATTTTTCGATCGTGCACGCATAGGAAAGTTACGGTCTTTCTAATGTATCTAAAACACTATAAATAACGCAAGCACATGTCCTAGAACCATATTAAATCCGGACGTAACGAAACGAGAGCAAGGATAATTTAAAGCGACCCAAGCTCCTCTGAACCCGCCATCCAAAAAACCTAAAATATCATAAAATCGATCAAAGATGGTAAAACAGTGTGCCAGTGCACATACTAAGATAGTCACGGTAATGGGCATCCTAGTGATAAACAAAATGGCAACTCGTTATATTTTGTAAAATACATGTTTCATGAGTGAGTATGGGTGAAAAGATCAGGCTGTTATATATCATAATGTTAACAGTGTTCTCAATTTAACTAATTGAATACCATGACACCAAACATTAAGCTGAAATGAATAAACACGTATGTCAGTCACCGGCGCACGTGTGCTTGTGTACTTTTGCTTCAAGTCTATATCAGTACAAAGTATTTGTTTTTTGTTCTTAACCTTGTGTACTATTTGGTAAACAAAAAGGAAGATTGTGTCACAAGTGAGAATAGATAATATACATGACGAATGCAGTAAGTGCTTCAGGATAGATACTATTACAAACCACGTCTAAATTCTTGCATTATGTGCCCCTAAAAAAACAGCCGTTATCTCATGCCACACTGCGCTAGTGTATTATGGGATATATGTACTAATTATGATCTATTTAGTATGAAAAACAAGTCACGGCTTCTACAAGACTAACGAGCTGGTTATCTCCATCTTGTTGTATCAAATATCGACTTACCACATTTTGGACATATTTGATGTAGTTCGCATCTTTCTCTTGTAGCTTCTGTGTACATTTTTTAAGCTCCTCTTGTGCGTCTGTAAGCGTTGTGCCTGGCTATAATTATAAAGAACGTAAGCCAGTAACTCCACGTTTTTTCAAAATCACGGTTAATACTAGTAATTGTTTCATTTAAAATCTATATATCGCTAGATCGATCCGTCTGTCTGTATGTCTGTCAACCTCTATCACTCTGTCTGTCTGTCTGTGTATTTTTATGTCTGTCTCTGTCTGTGTCTCTCACTCTCTCTATATATGACTTGATTTACTGCAATATATATATATATATATATATATATATATATATATATATATATATATATATATATATATATATATATATATTCAAATAGAAACTAACCGTCCTCCATAATTGCACCAAAGTGTTATAACGATATTATGGGTCAGGGAAAACTGTACATTTGCAAGAGAAAGGTAGAAATAACATTACAAGGTTAAACCAGCACGAGCGCTTTCAAAATATTTTTTTTCTCTAGGGCATAGAGGTCGATTACAGAAAGGATACAAGAACAAAGCACAAAAAGAAGGCAAAAAATAAAACTGTCAAGAATCTAAATGAAGTTTGACTAAAGATATTACTGATGTGTTATGTTCTTATCACTTTTGAGCAATCGACCTTTGTTGCTACAATATAGTTCGCGTGTGTGTGTCTGTGATTTGGATTTTTAATGTAGCTTTAACAATGGTTTCATTCGTATCGCTACGATGTCTGGAATGTGACAGTTTTTAGCGATCTCTAGCACTGTGGCATTATGCCGCAGACATGTACCATGATGTACCAGCCAGTCACATTATCTTCCTGACACCAGGACGACTAGTCCTCACACTAACCTCTTAATGATGAGCGTCTAGCGAGGCAGCTGCTAGTACCAGGTATATAAGTCTTTGGTATGGCTTGGTCGATGTTCGAACCTGCGACCTGCCGCATCCAAGTCGGCCTCTCTAACCTCTAGGCCACCGGATCGGTCAATAAAGATTGTAACATGTGGTCACCGTGCAAAGTATATAAAATGAAGGATGCAGATTTGGAATCCTGAGTTGTTTTTGTTGTTGTAGCGTTTAACGCCATTTTTCAGCACAAGATAGGCTATACATGGCGGACAGTATAAATGATGGATGAAGAACCTGGAAAAACCTCGGAAAGAACCACCGACTCCATGTAAAATCCATGAAAATCGTATGGACAAAACTTACGGTTTCTCTGAATGGACATGATACGTAGTAGGTGATCAACAATTTATAATCGTGTCGAAAACATACAACTAACAAGGAAGTTTTTTTATCGACTACTGATCGATTGATTTAATTAATTGATTGATCAATGTATTGATCGGTCGATCGATCGATCGAGTGATTTATTATTACTTTGATCATATTAATTTTTTTAAATAATTTTTTAGTTGTGTAGCTCAGATTTAATTGGTATATGCTTCAACGTAAAAAGGAACAAAAACCGTTTCTATCCAAATTTCGAGGCCGTGGAAGTTAAGTATACTACCCTGTCACACGCCACGACGAGCGACATGGATTGGATTTGGCAGGATTCGAACTCGCACCCAGCTGATTGTGAGTTTTATAAACTAATGCATGAGCCATAGCGGGATCTGAGTTTGAGAAAAATGGAACAAGCTAAGTGCCAAATGTAGAATATGTGTGGTGTTTCTCTAGGTGTGATATAATCATAAGTGGTAGGTAGAAGTTTCAATTTATAGCTAGTATTTTGGGAGCGATACAGCTGCAATTGTATATCTGAGAATAAAATACAAATTTAAAAGTCATCTTTTCGTTTTACATTTTTATCACGACCACAATACATTGAAGAAAAATAATGAAAATAATTTATTTGCATAGATTTTAATGGTAAACCTACCTTAAGATGCATCTCACAATGCATTTTGTAGAAGTCTCTTGTATCGATTCGTTTCAACGTTTCGATCGCATTTGCGATAGGTCGTCCGGGTGCGAAGCTATTAGCCTCACTGATGTAGCGGACGCGAGATATGATTTCATCTGTAAGTCTGACAAATTTGTTCATGTTTCCTTCATCATCATTACAATCAATATATCGATCAAGATCTTCATCAGACTCCGGTATTTTGGTTGTTTTCTCTATAGGGAACAACTCAAAACTGAACACTTTGGATCTGAAAGATTATACAGTCTATGGTATGCATACGTGCACATACTTTTTGTACGACGAATTGAATGTTTGCCTATATAAATATATATATATATATATATATATATATATATATATATATATATATATATATATATATATATATTATAGATTGTATTCTTTATTATGCAGAAAGCTGAGAATATACATCCTCATCCTCATATTATTCTTACTTAATGTTTCAAAAATAACTTTATAAATAAAATAAATCATTCCATTGTTTACTTTGTTCTCATTGCGCCAAAACTCAGCACTATGAGAAGAAAAAAAAATTCATGAATGATCACTTCCATTAGAAAACAGCAATTTAGTACTTGTACAAATGCGCACGCTTCATACATTTATTAGCGTCAGTTTTGAAAATTAATTCTATTTTCTGCAGATCAAAGAGATATGTATACAACTGATGATTAAAAAAGTCTTTTGATTTCTTTAAATGAAAAATGAAAAAAAAAACAAACACCACTTCGTTTGTGTCCAATGCGTTTTCTATTTTTTTCATTACGTATTCTATTTCATTTGGGTTCCACTGTTTATCGCGTATTTTAGTCATATATGTTTTAATTTGTATTTATGTTTTTATTTATTTACTTTTTTGTTTACGTTCAAAAAGAAAAAGAATGATATAGTGAGTAACATTTGAACACAATTATGTGTTGTGATGGTGCTCAGGTCTCGATCTAGTAATTTGTTTCTAAATAATGACGAGACCAGAGCTTTCATATTGTATGATAAATATGTATATTTACATATATTTTCTTTCTCGCGCCTCTGTTTATTTAATTATTTGCCCCGTCCATTCCCCCATAAAAATGGTATGCTGTGAGAGGTGTTATAAGTCACTCAACAAGGGTACACAACTCTGGCAAAGACGGAATTGTCAGTGACGATAGCAGTTATATTCTCGTCCAGCGGTAATAAACTACCGAATCTAATAAGAACCTAATATGAAAGGCGAAAATTAAATTTAAAACGAAATATTTAGTCCACCAACCCCATCTAGTGTTGTTTTCAAATTAGAAATCATCTTACAAAACTACTGAACAAAAGGCACCAGAAAACATATACAATTTAAAAAAGAAAACAACCATAATCTAGTATCGAAAATTTAATCTTTCATGAAACAATTTAAATCTATCTACGGATTATTTTTCCCGTGTCACATGAATGCCTTTATACCCTCCAGAAAGTTTGTCCAGATAAAGTAAATACTCTCAAATAAAGGCCCAATGACCTAAATTACTAGCAATAACTATTTAAACTGTGAATATGCCAAGAAGCAGTTTTAACGCACCTGCTGAGCAAGCAAAGTAAGCGGAAGGCTCACTCGCTATTGTTGCTCTCGATTGATATACGTTCAAAACAGTAAAGTATTTTTAATATTCGATAACATTATTAATTTGTGCTATTACGTTTGATCACTGTATTTTTTATTTGTTCCAGATTGTTTGCGTCAATCTAAGATGTTGAGTTTTTGTAAAGACATATATCTTGAAGTTATCAAGATGGCACTCAAATGAATCCTGTAGGTGGTAATCCCAGTCTGATAGATAAAACAGAGTAAACTATCTAATTAAGTTTCTTGTAGAGTAATCTTCTTTCAGGTATGTATGTAATTTGTCTAACTGTAGAATTTATATCTTTTCGCATGTCTTCAATATACACGTATTCCATTTACGGTATCGAGCATCTTATTTAGCTGACGTAGGAGTTGATTATGCATGCATTATGTATTTTACATCCAATATATCCAGCGTCCCAACATTTAAATATTTACAGGTTAGGTCTTGCATGTTTCGTTGCTATATTAATTTTTGATTCCATTTTGTATTCTTTAATTTCATATAAGTAAGGTTATTCGTTTAATATATATTTATCTGTTGTTGTTAATATCTTACTACCATCTTGACCCCTAAAGAATTTGATTGTATCCATTTCTATAGTGAAATACTTCTCAGAGAGTGACTTTATGCAAGAGTTTGGAAATCATAAATTGCGTGAGTGTGTGTATGTGTGTGATTTGGATTTTAGGGTAGCTTTAATAATTTTTCAGACAAATCGCCGCGATGACGGCAGTGTGAGAGTTTATAGTGACGTATAGCACTATGGCATCATGCCGCAGACACGTAGCATGGAAATCCAAATTACACTGATAATTATTACGTCAACTAAAATAATGTTACTAAAAATACTTGGCCGAAAATTTTCAACCAATGGATTACAAAGTCCTCAATAAAGCTGATGAACATTTAAATGCACTAGTAGCTGATGACTGCAAACAATGTCTCAAATATAATTTGTCAGATAAATGACATAAATTTGTAATGAAACCTAATTTTGTTACTACTGTTATGTATATATAAAGTAATTCTTAGTTATTGTTTTTTAGCACATATCATTGTAATATGATATTGAATGTTGGACTTGAGCATGTCCAAAATTGAGTTCATTTCTGTTTGACCTAGATTGACATTTATTTTAATTCATCGTTAACAACTAATACAAAGCTAAATTATTATCTATGCATGTCTGTTTAAAATCAAAATTGTTATTAATAGAAGAAGTAAATATGTTTATTTGTGTCAAGTTCTTTTAGAATTTCCTAACTGAATTTTACAGGTTATAGTTTTTATTTTGTAAACATCAGGATCATTCTAGTAGGTTATTTTCCATTAGGCAATGGTAACTCTGAAACAATGCTAATTGTGACCTGAAGTCATGTATATAACTATATATATGGTGTAACTGAGAGGATTTATTCATTCGTGCACATCTAGCACTTTAAAGTTGTATTATGTTGTGCCTAGCTGAGATGAATTTTATTTCTTCAAATTATTGAGGGGCCCTGAGTGGCCGAATGGTCTAAAGCGCTCTCCGTTACGGATCACTGCCATCTCACCTCTGTTTGCGTGGGTTCGAGTCTAGGATTCGGCCAATGTGGGTATGTGAGAAAGCTTGCCAGTAGCTTCTCGTGGGTCGGTGGTTCTTCCCGGGTTTTTCCCGGAATCTTCCTCCACCATTATTACTAGCCGCCATGCATAGCCTATCGTGTGCTCAAATATGGCGTTAAACCCTACTATAACAACAACAAAAATCAAATTATTGAATTCAAGCGATTATGTTCTCTGGTGATTAATCCAAGAATAATCCGATAAATATCTTGGAGATATATATTCCCTGGAAGTTATGTTGTATTCAAACCTGGAATTATATTTATGTGATTCAACAAAAAGGTTTAATTCCTGTAGAAACAGAAATATATAGTTTCGCAAACATAACCGTTTTCTGTTTTATTTGTATGTCTTATCTATGTTTTGTATTGGCATTTGAAAAAGACTCATTAAAGAGTCGAAAGCGCTCAGGCTATTTAAACACTAGTTTCGCACTGTTCGTTGTCAGTTTATTGCATATATATATATATATATATATATATATATATATATATATATATATATATATATATATATATATATATTACTTGAAACGTTTTTAATTGTACGCAATCTTTAAAGAAAATTCTTTCTCGTTACCCTTCCGTCTTTGAATCTGAGTCTGAGTCATGGAAAATATCCTTAATCCTGTAAATATAATTGTAACAAAAATGTCAGTGCATGCATAAAAAGAAAAAAAAATTAAAGAACTATTAAATAGATTTGTGAACGTTATCAAATCATTAAACATAAAAGAACTGGTCATTTGTACGCAGGAGAGAGCGTTGTGAATAGCTGGTTCGTATTATTCGATCTTGCATGATAGGTGAAAGGAAATTGCCTGAAATCATTCGATAGTGGACAAAATGAATCTATTTAAGACTAGACAGGCTACCCTAACGGCTTAAATGAACCCTTCAGATTATTGTAGAAAGACAAAATGCAATGATACATAGATATTCAGAGTTATATTGTCTGCTAAGATGAAACAAAAATCAATCAGCCCACTGTGGTTGAAATAATTTTCAACAGTTCGATTCACAAGAAAGTCAAACATTTGCAAACCTCCATTTAACACTTTACACATAACAAGGTATTAACAATAATGTTCCATATATATATATATATATATATATATATATATATATATATATATATATATATAACATTCTTTTATTCTCAAACAAATTATTTTATCCAAAAGGGATTAAAGAGATGTATAAATCACAAAGTGTATCAAATACATGCTATGTCAACTACCTGATGTGAACTTTGGTAAATATAAGTGCTACTGTTCTCTTGCCCAATGTGATGAATCTAGTGTAAATCAAATTAGAATATCTGATCTTGTACATCAGCTTGAGAATATGTCTTATATACCAATCAGCGCAGCACTAATAAATGCAAAAAATAGTAATAAAAACGAGCGTTAGTATCGGGTAGATGATCTGGTTTCGAATAGACTGAAGGAGGAAATTCTGGTATCACACTTTAAGCTGCTTATTTTCTACACTGGACAAACATGATATTGATATTTTGCATAACTAAGATGATTAATTGAATTTACAATAGTTAGAGTTACATATAAACACACTATATTGTTGTTTACTTACATCAGGTTCATACCGACTCCCACTCGATGCCGATAAATATATCGATAGAGTGTGTAACGTGTTTGAAACATGTTGTAGAACATCAAGGCATCCTGCAACATGGAATAATGAGATCACGATTTCTTTATTAATGAGCTCAAGCTATGGCATGAACATGTATACAATATCTAAGGTAATGGTACACGTTCTTAATTCCATTATTAAAAAAGTCGTCAGGCCAACAATTCCTCTAACGAATATAATTAGTATAACATGAAGAACATTATTTTGAAATATTATTTAACTTTAAAATTAATTGTTCAAATAAATGAAGCGTTAACATCACAAAATAATTATAAAATTGCGCAAATATTTAATAGTACCTGCAGATACTTAAAACGTTACAAGGTTGTCCATGCCGAACAAGTTTTGCTTGTGGATTTTCCATTACATCTTAAGGCAAATATTGACACTGTTACAATGTAAATATGCAAATACGTTAAAATGTTTCACCTGAAAACAAAAGTGGAGCCAAAGTATGAGGTAGAAAAGCTGGAAAAGGAAATGAACAGCGATACGGTTCAATCAATGTAAGACCGAAGACAGACTGAACGAGAATAATTGTGGAAACTATTAAAGAAGAAAATACACAAAGGGATAAATGTAGTATAATTTGTGACTTAGTTGAGTCATGACACTTTGAGACAACTAAATGATTCGACATCAGACAGAAAACAACTTATATTATCAGTTGACAGCTCCAGTTATTGAATATATTTAATATATGTTGAAAAATGGAAGTAAAAAGTAAAAGTTATTATACAGTAAAATTATTAAACACGATAAGGTACTAACTTCCGCAACCAGGGCTTTAACGAACAGGACACCAATCACGATAATTTAATTTGATAGGTAATCTAAGACGAAACAGGAGATATATTGCTGATAAGCTAACAGACCTAAGGAAGTAAGTGAGAAGCTTAATAGAAGTTATACATTGAAATAATAAGCTTAGCTCTAAGTTGCATATATTTTACCATTTAACCTGTGCAAACGGATTGCCATACTACAAACTATGGACTACATGCTCTCCAAATCTATTTTACAGACCGATTGACACATACATGGTAATATATCGATTTCATTACACACATTAGATTCCGTTGTTGATCATTTTGATATTTTCGACGAAGTGAAAAATGTTATAATCGATTGCATCAAAGGCAGAAAAGAAATTAGGACTGCTTTAAATCTAGACTGATTTTACAGCCTCGAAATATGCATGCATACAATCCTACAAGATATGATTGCTGATAATAACAATAAAGATAGCATTTATAACGAGTGCTTGAAATATAAATAAATTTTCTTGTCATTCTGAGCAACAATTTCCATTTTCACAATTCACAATTCAAAAACAATTCTGATTTGTGAAGAGTTATGAGACAGAGGTCAAGACAAACATTTAATAAATCTGATGCATTTCATGGAGTTATGCAACCTTAAAATGTATTCATTTCCAGAAACTTGCAGCTGATCGTGAAAAGAAACTTTTGTATACGAAATGGGGTTCAATGCCAGAATTTTAGAGTGCATTATGAATATTTCATTGTACCGGATCAGTTAGATTTGTAAAACGTTGTTTCCTCTTTCTCTTACTTTTTGGGGTAAAGAATGCCAAAAAGCTGGAAAATGTAAATTTGTATGAAATATTACATTAAAAGGTTTGCATAACATTGACTATTCTTTGGAATAGAGAAAACGTTAGAATTTTTAAGAAGACAAACACGTTCAATATAGCATCTAAAACTGAGATCATATATACATATGGAAAATAACATTATTGTGTTCCGCCTTACTAAACATGATCCAAGAGAAGATCGTTCAACACGCTTGATGACAATTGAGCAGTTTGGAAATTTATTTACCATTAAAAAACATAGGTATAAGGTCGTAAGCAACGTCTATAACTGAAGGTGTTAAACATATTAGCTTATAATGTAAAGGAACCAATTATCTGTTCCAATTATTCAATCTCAATGATAAGGAGAACCTGACACAATTATTTCGAGAAAGCAGAATTTAACGAAAACAGGTTAACAATTTAAACTCAAAGATTAAGATAAACAAAGGTAACCTGAAGTGATTAGCGTTAACCAGTCTTCTGGTAAATAGATATATTATGAACATGTATTCAATGCCATTGCAATAAGTACTGGTGTTTTTGTTGGCTGAGTATCTTCAATAATTAGTTGGACTTACTTAGAGTTATTGAACATCGTTAACACAAAATAATAAACATGACAGCATATTGTAAATACCATACTCCTTAAAATAAACAATATACTTAGTATCTTAATTCTAAACTTTACTGTACTGCACACTCTCTGTAGTATTGTCTAAAAGTCTCAAATGGCAAATCTAATGTTGTCACAAATGTCTTAATTGTAAGAAAAGTTTAACAACGCATCATTTGGGGTAAAGGTTAAAGGGGATGCTTATAATGCATTTATACAGAACTTAAGTAGAATACGTATGAAAGACATCATCATTTTTTAATTTTAGGGACCATCTTTTAGATCCACATGGCAAAGACATTGCAAAGACTTTCAGAGCCCCATGACAAAAACATTGTAAAGACCTTTAGAGCCAAACGACAAAGACATTGTAAAGAATTTCATTGATTAGTGTTTGCAAGCATTAATAAGAAAGATAAAAATGAGCAAGTTATAATGAATCCTTAATCGATAATCTGAGACGCACCATTACAATCGCAAACAAAATCAGAAATTATTAAAGAATTAGTCATATAGTATGCATATCAGTCATCATGTAGATCAATACCTTCTATACATTGTTGAGACTTATTCAAGCAATGGATAATTAAATTCCTTTCATAATTGTCAATATGTAACTAATCCTCACTTTGTAATAAAGCAAACACCACAAATCTATTGCTTAAATTTCAATGTGCTTTAAAAAGCGTACATGCCAAGGCTAGAACTTACAATATAGATTTGTCTTTAATTTACAAGCACGATTGCTACAACACGCTTACTTTATTGAAAACCCACTGGCTTAAATGTCTCTAAGATGCAATAATGAGACTAATTCGAAAACAAGCATTGGAACTGCCACCACAACGGTACCTCTAAAACAAATAAAACTACTCGAAAATTTAAGTTTTATGAATCTGTCAAGATAACGGTATTGAATCAAACTAGAGGAACTGAATTACTTTCACACGCATAACAAAAGTATGACATATAAAGACACCGCACATGTATAAACGCGAGTGTAACACTTTATTGCAAATTAAGACATACATATTTATTCTATATTTATTTTCCTACTTTAATATTTTATTTAAGCCCTTTCTAACGTCCTTTCTTCTCTATTTTGCATACATTAATTCTCGGAATTCTCAGCTTTCTAGTCTATGTTATATAAGTTTTCTTCCGCTTATTATTGAAGTATTTTTCATTCCAAACTTAAATAAATTGCTTAATGTTTTACATAGTAGTGTATTTAAACGAACCATTGACAATGCTTTTTCTCATCTGATAGGATTGCATGGAGAATCCACGATGAACTCTTAATTTGTATGGAAAATACCTACAGCGCTTGTAACTTGTATTGCCAGACCTATCAACTTCCTCGGTCTTTTTATCTTTCTTGCTTCTATATCACACATCCGTGTTATTTAACACATTTTATAGCAATTTACAATTGAAAAAACATAGTTAAAATCCAATGTGTTCCTTGATCCTTTAATCATTGGAGAAGGAGGATGAATGATGGTACCCACATATTCATTTTGGCTTGAAAATTCGCATAGTTCTATCATGTAACCAAATGTCTTTCTTGTTAATTTTTCAAATTTATCTGTTGCGCATGGTTGAAAAATATTACACTGAGTTCGTAAGGTTCTGTACTTCCATTTGTCTATATGTTTTCAAATGAATTTTAATTTAACTTACCTTCTCTGGATATCCGATTTGATGTAGATCTGGTTCACCAGACTTTGACGTCAGAACAACCCTGGCCCCTAATATAGCCCTGTCAGTCAGGAAACGTTCATTCAGGCCACAGTGCATGGCATCTCTGCACAAATAGTCCCACTTGTCGACATCAACATAGGTTTCCAAGTTTTCTATAATCTAAAATTAAAGTCACAGCCACAGCTCGCAATAATATAGATTTTCATGCAATATTCAACGTTCGAGTTTGCATTATGTCAGCAATTATGTAACACACATCAACATTTTTGAAACGATATCACAACTGTCGCGTTCCCAGTTACCGTTCAAGCACTTAGATAGATAGATAGATAGATAGATAGATAGATAGATAGATGGATAGACAGACAGACAGACAGACAGATAGATAGATAGATAGATAGATAGATAGATAGATATACGAGGTTTAAAAATATATTGGACAACTTGCGCTATCATACGAACAGTAGTTTACATGCAAATGTACCATTTTTGTTTGGGTTGAATCACGGCGAGCGACAAATAAGTGGTGGCGTTTATTACCACAACAGCATTTTAGTTTGTGCCCAATGTTAAGAAAGGATGACGACCAAAGTCCAGGCACCTACTATAATATATATTCTACCCTCTTGACGTCCATGATATAAATTATTTTTTTCTAGTTCATAACAAAACGTTTAAAGTTTAAAAATGAACTGATATTAATATAGATTTCATATATACTAATCAAGAGGCGTTCGTTGTTCGTTAAAGAATGTTATTTAGCCAATCATCATAGAGGTGATTACATATAAATTTAAATAATGACCCCCAGACCTCACGAGAATTTTCATTGTTCACATCAACGAGAGGTCATACCTTTGCACAGTTACAAAATAATGTAGAAGCACCTTGCAATGATACCTTAGGAGATACATAGAACAACATTATCTACACTGTAGACGGTGAAATATTTCTGCTTTTTCAGCACAATTGTAATGTTTGCTGCTTTATAGATCACGTGCCATTCAAAGCCATTTACGGCATGTATGTTTTAAAACAAATCAATGCAGGATTCAGGATTATGACAATGTTGATCAGTTCATGAGTTACCTGAAACATGTATGCCTTCTTTTTCTCACCCTCGCACATTTCGGAGACCTTTTTTCCCTGCATAATAGCAAAATATATGCATACAAACACAAGCATATATGACCAAAGAAAATTGAACTCTCAGTAAAACCGTTCAAATGGTCAAATACAATGTTAAGAAGTATCACATACACACACACACACACACACACACACACACACACAAACACACACACACACACACACACACACACACACACACACATATATATACACACACATATATATATATATATATATATATATATATATATATATATATATATATATATATATATATATATATATATATATATATATGAGAGACAGACAGACAGACAGACAGAAAATATACACCGAATACCGGGGGGAATGTTATCACAGGATAATAAAGGAGAGTGTTTGATGATAATGACATATTTGAATACGAATAAATAGTTCAGTCATATACAGATTTATTAATTGCCATTATTAATAAATTCACATGGAAGAGAAACGAGCACCACAAACATGCCATAACGTCCATTTTTATTATTCCAAGAATAGGTTCAGCGTTTCTCGTATTCCTGTGTAAGGAAAATATCAGATTGGGTCTATAGGCCTGTTCGATAAAGGTTGTTATGTGTTTTTTCCCTTTGCTTATTAATTCCCTTAATTTATCTATGATTTACCGTTCTTTCCGGCGAGCAAATCTGTAAGGCAATGAGTTCAAAAAAAAAAAACTGCGAATGAACCTTTTGTGCTGAAAAATTGTAGCGTTAAGTGCCTCAGTATATATGTGTCCTTTTGTCAGGGAATAAAGCCAACGCCTTTAAAGAGAGAAAGGCGTGGCAGATTTAAATACGAGGACATGTACGACACAATGAAAATGGAGCGGTTCGAACATTGACAAATGTGTGACACCGTTTGGGAAGCAATCAACTGATCCGAAGCGACTTCGCGAGAATTGGACATTCAATGTTGATGATATAACACACGTTACTGAAAATGACTAATTAAATGTTGCTCAACAGCAGGCATACATTAGATTTGGAAAATATGAAGGCCAAAAAAGAGATAATGGCTGGCGTGTTCTATGAAGATCGTCACAGACATAATAAAAATCCAAAATCAAAACAGAAGGCTGATCCACTGAATTTTTAAGTGCAACGTTGTTCCTTCTCTCCCGACTTTGGTGAAAAACAAGAAACCTGACTATATCTGTTTATCTAAGGAACCGGTAACCTTCAAGAAACTGGCTGTACCTGCAGTGTAGGTTAAGAATGTTTAACATTTAGTTTCCTAAATGAAAATATTAAACAGAAAATAAACTTCTATATTATACACATTTTCGAAGATCAATTAAAGTAAAGCACGCTTTTATATTGGATCTAACGTACTCCAAAGCATGGTTGCAAGCATACAGAGGCAAGAGGAGATATCCCCGTCTCCCTCCTTGATTTCACCTCTAAACATGTTTTGACCTACATCCACGTAACCACTACATGCTTGGCCCGCTCGCCCACCCAACCATCACTAGTTCTGTGGGCGCCCTTGCTCCAAAAGATTTTAAGTGTAATTTGCAAATACTATTGCAGTTTGTTTACACGTTCATCCATATTTTAGTTCTTTGGGCCCATTTTCAGTTATGAGGCTTTATATGGGTGAAATGTTATACAAATTCCATATTCAGGTGACATTAGTATAATAAACATTCAGGCCCATAGAATAGATTTCATCATACTTATTGGTAATATACTTTCCTAAGTTAAGTGATGTAATTTATTGTTATTTGGAGTGATAAAATATGAGTTTGTTCCATCAGTATCAAAATGCTCTACAAATCCAAATAATACTGAGTCGCATCTGATCTCTGATCTGCATTCAATAAAAATATTTCTAATAAATTTCCGACAAAGAGAGGCGTGCAATCAGATAGCTGCACTACTGTATTCCTTGGCTGACATATCCTCCAAAAAGAATTGCTTATATGTATCAACGTGGGATCCTAGAAAGTGGAATAAAAAGAGATATGAAACTAAGCCCAAAATATCGCAGGATGTTACTTGTAAGAAATTGAGGTCAACTATCATGCAGCATTTTAAAAAGTACAGGTGACTATGTTAAGTTACCATGCCCAAAACATGAATCCCAACATTACATAATATTGACGACATGTAATAAGACAAGTCCAACTTGCAGAGTGTTGAATGTACTGAATATTTAAAGGACTACTTTGCATCTCTCCACTGTAAGAAGGACGACTGTGACATAACTGAATACCTTTCTAAGTACAGGAAAAAACAAAAACTGGTTGTCTGCATATATTGGCAAAATCGATATCTCCGAATTCGGAGGTTTTTTTAAATTGAAAACAGTTCTTTACCGGGTTGTACAATAAAGAAAGTCATGATATACACTCAGTTAAGCAGACAAAGTAAAGGATGGAGTAGAAGACACAAGTCAGCAGCAAAACAACTGTACTAAAAAAATCCAATGAAATCCACTCTCACATTACTTTAACAAAGAGTGCATTATGGGTGGATAATGCATATTCACATGCTGGTAGCTGTCTAAATGGCTTAATGACCTGCAGATATTGCTGGAGAACTCTTAGGGCTGTAAGAAGTGAATGTCCATTTAAATTTAGACATGTGATAGCAATAGAAGTAGCCAGAGACACATCTTTGAGCAGCAGGGAGGTTATACAGACCAGGTGGCACAGACCGAATTAACCCTCCCACCAAACATTTCTCCGTAGAAGCCTCAGATTTCAAAAATAAACCTTCCTGCGCAAATTAATCCGCAAAATTTCAACCCAAAGTGCATTTTTAGGCATAAAAAAAAGACAGCTTTTTTGGGGGGGGGTGTTGTAAAATTTATTTGTGATTGCAATGAAAGGTTGCAATTTTATGAGTAAATTTGATCAAGACCAACTCGATACCTACTACGCGGATCATGAAGATTAATCGTGACAAATCCGTGCGGTGTTGCCTGAGCGTGACTGAAGAAATTTTTAAACTTATTTATATCCATGTCGCCGTTGCACCAAGTTTGATGAATATTCCTCAGCGTGTGAGTATCAACTCCATTGAAAACTGATAAAATATTACAATTATCTCTAATTACCTTCGGAATTTGCGTATATCGCTGTGTCACGTAAATCACATCGGTGTTTTTGTGTCGGCCACGCGAGAATATCCTAGCTGGGTTAGTTTGCTTATCCAGCATTACATCATCGAATACGACAAGATTATTAGCATCACCGTCTAAACTTTCCACTGATGGAGCTTCATTGATATCCGTTATAAATTCTATTGTGCCATCCTCAGTATTATCGCTAAATTCCTTTAGTACTTTATAACATCGCTGATCATCAACGGATGGCGCAACCAAATATAATTTATCCCATTTTAGCCATCTCATTATCAAATTCAACAACAATTGCGTTTTTCCAGAACCAGATGGTCCAATAATTATCATTCTAATCGAATTTGGTAATGCCTCGGTGTGCTTTACTTGCTCGCGTTTTTTTGTGGCTGAAAAATCAATTACATTCATGTTATTAGAATATTATGGATTCATATTGTGTTAAGTGTCGCACTCGAACTGCTACGCTAAATCCAATCGAAGTCGTTACACGCAACAACAGGAATGCAATCAAGGGAGAATGTGAAGTTTGCAAGACAATTAAGTTTAGATTTGTAAAAAAAAAAGTAGAACCGGAGGAGACATCGCAACCTCCTTAACAAATCTGCCTGGAGCTCCCTGGGCGAAATATCCCGGAGAGAAACATTTACCAGGATATAATTACTGCGGACCTGGTACAAGGCTAGATATAAGACTTAACGATAATAATCAACCAAATCCTGGCGAGGATCCAGTAAACGCTATCGATAACGCATGCTACTATCACGATCTTGCATATCGCAGCGGAGATTTACAACAAAGACATCTCGCTGATATTAAATTAATTCACGCAATAGATGCTATTCCTGATAAAAATTTCAAAGAGAAATTGACAACTTGGTTGATAAAAGGAGCAATGAAAGGTAAATTAGTACTAGGTGCTGGTAATTTATAATGGAGCAAATATATTATTCTCCGCGAGGATTTTGGCGAGGAAAATCAGCAATAGCCAAACTTGCTAAGGCAGCAAAAGTAAAGCAATCTGTCGCTGAATCGTGGCTATCGAGGCAAGCAGTCTGGCAAATTTATCTTCCTCCGCCTAAGAAAATATCATATGCGAGTTTCTCTGTCAGCGTCCCTAATGAAGTCCATCAGGCTGATCTTATGTTTCTTCCTTACGATACCGTTGACGGAGTTACATACAAATATGTTCTGACGGTTGTTGATATTGCTAGCAGATACAAGGAAGCGGAACCGTTATCGAATAAAACAGCAACAGATATTGCTAAGGCGTTTAGCGAAATTTATTCACGATCTCCATTAACATGGCCGAAGCTTCTCCAGGTTGATCCAGGTCGAGAATTTCTTGGCGCGGTGACTTCACTGATGAAAAAGAATAATGTTAAAATCCGTCGCGGTATTGTAGGTGTTCATCACAATCAAGCTATCGTTGAGAGATTCAATAAAACTCTTGCAGAACGATTATTCGGATATCAGTACGCGCGCGAATTTATCCAAGATAAACGATCTCACGATTGGGTAACAAGATTACCTCACGTGATTAACGCACTAAATAACGAAGTAACACGAACAATATCAATGAAGCCCGCAATTGCAATTACAAAGACAAAAATACCACTAAAGCGAGATTCTACTATTCCACCTGTGTTAGGTAGCGTCACGGTCAGATATTTATATAAGGAGGGAGAAGCCGAGGGTGGCAGAAAAAGAGCAACTGATCCAAACTGGAGTGTTACAACGCATAAAATATCAGCTGTAACAAGATCATCAGGAAGACCAGCAATTTATTTTCTAGATTCACTAGCACCACAACGCGGATTTACCAAAGAAGAATTACAAATAATACCAAAGGATACTCAATTACCACCATCGTCGTTAATGTGAAATTTAATTCTACCTAACTGAGATAATTTTCTTACTCGAGACACGGCTAGATAAACTAAATTTGACCAGGAAATTCTATCATCGACGATCCAGACCTGGCCATCTACTGTTAATCCCTGTGATGAATGTATCGTTGCTGCGTATCCGAGTTTCCATGGCGATCTTTCTGCGTTTATTGCATCATTGACAAGATTAATATCAACGAAAATAATATCGTTCAAAACTAATATTTTTTCTTCTCCGCACGGCAAAGTAACATTAATATTTTGTTTTCTAGTATCAGCGGGCCTATAGCACAACGGAACCTGCAACGTTGGAAATTTATCACAATGAAGTTTGAATAATATTTCCTGAATAACATCGCGAACAATTTTTCTGCTAGCAACGATCAGATGATCTGGACGCCACAAAGTTAGAAAATTATCCATCGAAGTTTCGTCGATTATTTTTCTCATCACATCACATTGAAATTTATTAGGTTGCAATCGAATCATTTTTTTAAACTCGGTCAGTAAAATATCATTAGATCTATAATCAGCGTCAATTTCTTCATAATAATCTACAAAATTTCTAAGCCACCTGTGAGGAGATTCACCATCAATAGGATCAGGTTGACCATGATCGCCGCACATTATTACTGCAGTATTTTTTTCTTCTAACCAACTTAGAAATGATTTTAACACAACTAAATTTACCGTGCAAATTTCATCAAATATTATAATCTTGTTGATATATTTGTTTCCCATTCGAGCTGAATCCCACAATCCACCGCTATACTTGAAATAACTATGATACGTACAAGAATTAACGCCACGTTGTTTTATTTCTCGCGCTAATCTATGAGTTGGAGTTAACACTATCATATCAGAATTTGAAAATAAGTTTATTGCTCTTGTTGTTTTACCACTACCGCCAGGACCATTTAGGTAAACAAATTTGTTTCGTGAAATCGGATCAAACGCAGATGATGCTGTTGATATTTCATCACATTTATCTTTATGAAACTTATCGCAATCTTCTACATCCGCGTCCTCACAATAATCTAGAATATCCTCGTTTTTTATTCTCCAAGTTCCCCAGGAACCATCGGTGATTAAATTTTCCAATCTACATTGAAATTTCTTATTGATATAAAATGAATCCGTTGCAACCCTTACCGCGATATCAGAAAATTTATTTATCATTGACAGCAAATTAATACTCACATAAGCGAGCATTGATGATCTTAAATGAGTATACTGCGTGGATTCTCCATCGAGATAAGTGATCACTGTACCCAATTTTTCTCCATCAATAATAATATTTTCTCTGTTGCAAAATATTCCACGAGACACTGTATCAGCAATAATAAAATCCATCTCCGCATCATTGATAAATAACCTAGCGTGGCGATGTTTATGATCAACTGATCCTCCTTGAGTAAATTTACCAATTATTTTTCTTCCAATATCTTTCGCGTTCTCACAATCTGTCGGCAACCACACCTCGGTTTGCTTTCTATATGATATAATTGCCTCGCTTACCGTCAACGATATTAACATCGATGAATCCAGCATAAATCTCAACAATACCGTAGGGACCCATCTGCGTTGAGATAAATGCCGACCAAACCAAATATAACAAATTTTATGCAAATTCTCAGCAAGTTCAAACGAAGTAACATAAGCGAATCCGGTCATGACAAAATCAGGTAACGGTCCGTTAATTGCCACTCTTGTCATCTCGTTGGTAGGATGGCCAAATTTAGCAAAGTAATCCGCACAATCGCCATACCCAAGGAAACTTCCAGGATAGCACGCGCTCATATCAACGGAAATCATATCTTCGAAATAATACTTGGTATTCCATAATCCTCCATGGCCGTATTCGATACAGCTAAGTTGAATATCATTAAGAAATTCATTTCTTGTAGGTTTCCACGAATTTCTCTCTCTAGCAGCGTGAGCAGCAACAGACGGAACAGTAAAGCAATTTGTCAGTAATCGATCTGGATTTGACGAATACTTCTCCGCGATATTTTTCATCGATTCATGCAATATTTCATCTCGGTAAATATCTCCGCGTGGTAAGATAAATTGATCGTATCTTTCTTTGCTAGAAAATAACCAAATCGATATTGGATCGGACTTGGCTAATAGTTTGATAAACCTAAACATTGCATCGGAATTGTCTTTCCCAGATTCCACGGGATAAAACTTAACAACACGATCTCGCGGAAATATCATTACCGACTGACTCCACGCATGTGAATTATGATCAACAATTTCGATTGGTGTTCCTCGAGAATTATACGGCGATGAATATAATATTTCTCCCGATAGTGTTTTAACCGTAATAGGAAATTTAAGTTTCTTACTTAACGCAGCAACATCATCGATTGATGCGCCATCAGCAACTGTCTTTGCCCATGAATTAATTTTATCCAATCTCAATTGAGTCAGACCAGATCCGCGACGGGCATTCCTCATATGTTCGATAACTCGCTCAGCTACACAATTTATTATCGGAGATTCCCTCATCGCAGGTAGATTTTTCACATCAGGATTATTATTCAGCCGATAAATTCCATAGACAACAGCACTAGAAGGATACGCCCTAGCATAATAAGGACCATCAATCCCTAATAACAATCCTGGTTTCGAATTTTTATCAAGAACAACATTTTTCTTACCGCCACGTACTGGATCTCGTTTGTCGCGAATAATCCAAATATCATCGGGCATTTGTGCAATAAATTTTATTCCGAAGATAAATCTCTCTTCTTTGTGTGAGTTTTTTATATGTTCGATTATCTTTTTTGCTCGCTCCAAATTCATCGTAGCATCAACAAAGTTAGTTTTCCATGTCGACCAAACATGAATCGCTCCATCATCAAAAAATTCCTTCTTCGCACTATCAACTTCAGGAATGATATATTCTGCCTCATCGAGATCAAATAAATCCATTATTATATTTTAGACAAATATCTAAATATAATGAAGCAATGCGCGTGGATAACAGTTGGATCAACAAAATCATGTAACAAATCCTGCAGAGGTGAATATTGTGGCGCTCATATATACGAAATTCGACGAGGTAACAAAGGACCACAGCGATGTTTAGTTTGCCAAGTTGGTATTCGAGGAAAGACAAGATTATGTTTCTCCTGTGGAGGGAAAAAATATCGTGAGTTACGGAGATATTATGAAAAAAGATCCTCGTCAGTGATAAAATGCGAAGAAGATTATATTAATCGTTTCAAAGCAAATTTCGATTTAAACAAAGAGAATATCATATATGGAAATGAAATCAGCGATTCCCATGAGTGAATATAAATCGCATCCCATCATCGAAGGTTACGAAGCATCTGAGGATGGTAATGTCAGAAACATCAAAACAAAGAAACGTGTTGGTAGTATTTGTAATTCGGGATATCTCAAATTTACAGTCCATAAAAGAAATGAAAGAACAGAATGTTATTCGAATCATAGATTTATATTCGAATGCTACAAAGGACCAATAGAGAGAGGACTTGTTATCGACCACATTGACGGTAATAAACTTAACAATAAACTTTCCAATCTGCGCGCGGTAACCCAGAGTGAAAATTCAAGATTTGGTAATAACCGTGGATTTTCTAATTATTCGAAGACTGTTAAATCAGTGAATCAAGCAACAGGTGAGGAAATCGCGTTTACATCGATGAGTGCAGCAGCAAAACATTTCTTTATTAAACCACGATCAGTACAATTTGTGGCAGAAGGAAAATACAACGCAACATTTTCTTATGATGCTGATTCGTGGATCAAATTCTCCTATGTACCAATAATATTTGATTCGGAGAGTGACGAAGAATAATTGAATATCTCCGCAAAACAAAAAAAAAAAGATTAATTTTGAAATTTTCCCTGGATTTTATTTATTTTTTTCGCCCATTTTTCCCACGGAGACAGATTTGGAAAATCTCGCTCACGATTTCACCAAAAGATTGATACTCACAGTTTCCCCGCGTATATCAAGTAAATTTCCTTTCTGATCCGTTAGTTTGAAATTTATTCTTGTCAATAATCGATTATGACATCGCAGGTAAAACGGATTCATTGGTTCCTTGATTATCAAATAACCAGGAGATGCGCTAGGTGAAAATGAATACAATATAAAACCCTGATGGGCTTGATTTGACTCTGACGAATCCACGTTGTAGCTACCCTCGACAACATCCGCGTGAAGATAAATCGCGATAACTTCCGTTATATTAACGATACCCGGCGATATATGTCGTCCAAGTTTGGAAGGATCATTATTGTGTTTAAGAATCAATTCTGAATATATTTTTTTGGTCCATGAAGCATGTAATTTTGGAAATAAATCATCAATGGTATCAGTGACGGATTTTCTCATCGCATCAAAATCAGAATTGGGAAATTTGAAATTTGGCAGTGTTTCCTCGGTTAATTCAAATACTCTCATGAATTTTTGTTTTTCACCCGAGTTCTTGATCAACTCGAATTTGCTAATAGGAAGAACATAGTCGGCAATTGATATATCGTCGACTATCGCCCGAATAAACATATCATGATAATATTCAATATCATTCGCAAGTTGATTTAAAATCTTCACGTGCTTTATAATTTCGCTACATGAACTAGATTTATTTAGGATGCATTCATGAAATGATCCTCGCAATAAATTTAATTGTAATTCGTGTTCTTGAATAAACTCGTCTAGAGTTCTTCTTACCAAGATACCGTCTATGGGGGCTATTATCCTGTTAATGTGGGTAGCGTCGAAGATTTTCATATCTGGGGGGATTTTAGGAAGAGGCAACCATGAGAGAATTCTTTCGTTAATAAAAGTGAAAGCGAACATTACCAGGTTAAATTTGTGGTTATTCATGAGATTGATGGCGCTGTGGATCAGAGGTTTGTGTTTGATATCTCCATACCATCCTTCGTCGGTTGTAAAATCTTCCTTTTTTGGTTCCGGTAGTTCTGGAAGAGTTTCATCATACCAACCTGGAATAATAACATCCGATTTCTTTGGTTTTATCAGAGGTGCGACCTCGGGCCAACCTAATACGGTTCTAATCGACGATTGGTAAATATCAACAATATACGGCGATTTTACTTCGATGATCGATGACAATGTTGGATCATGTGAAGATATCTTTATTCCCGGAGTAGCATCGCCGGTTATATTTGATATTCTAGTGGTAAACTCATTATTCAGCTGATCAATTTCGTAACTGCCCGTTGGTATACCAACAACGATCCAATCCGGCGTTCCATCGGGTTTATTCTTATTTGCAAAAACTAGTGAATTATTTGACATCAAATTACCGAATGATTTTGATCTAACATTAGGCCAGCTATTGTAGACGCGCAATTGTGTTAATGCAATTTCGCTAACGTTAATTGGTGTTGAGAAATTAATGCTAAACTCTGGTTTCGTTGAACTTAGCGATATTAACGTTGTTGTTGGCGGTGTCGTGTTTGTCACGATCTGGGCTAACTCGGACATTATTAATATTCATTTGTTCAATCTCCGAGTAAATACTAATCATTGAAGAAAATTCTAGATCGGATATAATACCATCGTTGAGACTTTCAGAAAGTAACAATGATAACTTCGAGTACGCGTCACTAACTTTAGTTAGTTTATTTTTGTACGAAGATAACTTTTCACTCGTGCACGAGGATATCTTTTTCGCGATGATATTAAGAACACCCGCGATTGCTGTTGTTGACGAGATTATTATTGTTGCTACGATTGGCGCTATCATTGTTACCGCGGATAAAACAATACCCGCACCAGCGACCACAGCAGATACCGCGTACACTGCAACATCAATGATAACTAATTTGCGCTGGTATTTATTTATTTTTGTTTGATAATCGTCAAGTTGTTTTCGCAACGAATCCTGCCATGATCTCGCCTGATTGTAACGGTAATCAGATGCGGTCATTTATTAATCTACGATATCAATTGCATAATTACTCCCTATCTTCGGCTAAAAATTCGAAAACTATACTATACTCCAATGGTCCCATATTGGTTCTATCTGGTGGTTCCAACACAAATATATGATCATGACCTTTGTGCATAATATAATTAAAATTTTCTCCGTGGGTGCTACGACTAGATTTTACCTTAAAATTTGCCATAGATTGAATAAATATTCGATAATATCCACTAATTGGCGGGTTAAATGTAAATATATTATCCCTGGGTGTCCACCATGCCTCTTTTCGTACCTCTACCACAAGTGGCACACTGCAGGTAAGATTTTTTGTTTCTACTTCCTCTGGTATCGAAATTCGCGATAATCTTCCAAGGTTCATTGACGATATTTTTGTGTTGATTTCGTTGGCGTTTGTTGTTACAGCAAGAAATTTATCATTGATAGTTTTTATTTCTGTGTCGTGTACTGATTTATCGAGTTTTTTACGTATAAATTCAAATATTTTATTGATATTTTGGCTAACTTCATCAATGACATTGTCGAGTTTTTTCGTTATTGCATCATGTGATATTTTATCGACTTTTTGACTCGCTAATTCACGTACCACGTTAATTTCATCGTTGATGGATTTTATTTGTACTTGCATCGCGTTAATCCCTCTGGTAAATTCAGGAACAACAACATTACCGAGTTTAATAATTTCCTCGTTGATTTTTTTGTTGAGATCGTCGGTGGATGGTTTCTGGCTCATCAAGATATTTACTTCGTTAATTTTGGCAAGAATACCAGTAATTTCCTCGTTGATTTTTTTTATTTTTTTGTTGAGATCGTCGATTGATGTTTTATCGATTTTCTGACTCATCGAGATATTTACTTCGTTAATTTCGGCAAGAATATTAGTAATTTCCTCGTTGATTTTTTTTATTTTCTCGCTAAGATCGTCATGTGATGCTTGATCGGATTTTTTATTTGCTAGTTCGTTTGCGGCGGAGGAAGTATCAGTTGATGTTTTTATATTCTCGTCAAATTTTTTGCTAAATTTATCTAAAGCATCGTCAAGTTTTTTAAGGTCGTTATTTAGCCTATTAAGTCTTTTTGTCATTCTATCCTGAAGATCGTCGTGTAATGCTTTATCGGCCTTCAGGGGTAACTTTGCTATAATATCGGCGATATCAGCAATAGATTTTAATACCATCTCCGATTGGCGAGTAAACTGACTAATGTGATCGCGGTATTCGTCTCGCTTGATTATGTCAGTTATTTTGACGTTGCTAGTTTGTAATCGCCCTTCTGTATTTTGAAATACAGCAACTTCACCAGGATCAACTTCTGACAGCGATAAAAGATTGTTAATATCGCTCTTGGTTGCAAACTTTGATGTATCGATGTCGACTGCATCTTTTTTTTCTTTTCTGAAGAGAGATCTACCGTAAATGTCAACCATGATATTTATCTACGGTATATTCAAATAAAATTTTGCGATAAGGATTGGATGATTTTGAAATTGCATCAAGGACATTAATTGACTCTGGACCGCATATTGGTGGATCCGCTAATGTTTGTGTTGGAAGTGTTGAATACCAAACCGGAAGTTTTAGTTTTGACACGTATTTGATAAATTCATTTGGCGGTGCTAATCCGTATGAGTCGAAGTAAATAACTTCGCGAGGATTAATCGCGTAAGCAACCCAGTGAGTGCCAGGGCCGGAATTTTTATCGAGATTTATTATTCCTGTCTCGGTGAGATTTGGTTTATCTGGTAGTTGATCTCGCATAAATACGCCTCTGAAAAATTTTATTTTCTTTTTTTTTGCTTCACTTATTAAATCTAAATTTGAGGCTGGTAGGCTCGACTTAGACCGGATCCGTACGGGGGTCGTCTTAGGTAAAGGCCGGATCCTTGTTGCGGCTGCAACAATTTTGCGAGAAGAGAGGGGAAGAGAAATCCTCCCTTTTTTTTGCGATATCCTCTTCCAACAACTTTTCCTGCTATTGCGGAACCTATCCCACCAAGTGCACCTAATCCTACTGCCTTTGCGCCTGCTATTAACGCGGGTATAAGCGCAGCCAATGGAAAAATACCACCTACTTTGATCATATCTCTGATTGCTCCTATTGAGAGATTCAGACGAATACCAGTATTTGCTGATCTGGCTTTGGTGAAATGTCCGTGTTGATTTTTAGTTAACGATAGTTTGTTAGGTCCACCGTGAAGTTGATTACTTTTCAAAGTTAAACTTAAACCTCGTCGTGCTGCTGTTGCTGCATGAAGTTTTTTCACCTGACCGGGGGTCAGAGTTACGCTGACGTGATCGTATGGCATATTAATAATCACTTAATCTAAATTTAGAATTTATTACATGTTCTCTACGGGTGCATCGATAACTCTCATTCTACCGCTGATGCCTTCCAGGAACATTGTTCTATCACTGAGAATTACTGCGAATACCTTATATAAATTATTTCCTGTTCGAATTCTAGCTTTGAAATGAATATCGACGACGGATTGCTTTATCAAATCGAGATGTTCCAAGGAAAAGTAATAAATAGGATAAAGTTTATTAAAATCTAGTTGTGATATTTGCAATCCAGTATCGATATTTTGATCGCGACCCATGAAACTTAACAATCGATGATATGCGCGAGCTGTCGAATAATTTTCAAAATTGATGGATATTTCCTCGGATGGCTCCTGTTGGCCATTTACTCTCAGTGACACGTTTGTTGCGCTGATATTATCGAATATCATGTGGCTATATAATTGATGATATCTTCGTGTATGCAAAAAAGCGACAAAAATATGACGTGGCGCAGAGGTACCTTGCTGCGATGCAATGCGCCAAGTAAAATCACCATCAATATCAGTAGTTGTGGAATCTGTTGTTGTTGTTAGCCATGACATGATAGATTTACCACCTTGATTCATAAATGATAATAATTTTTCTTCCACGATTAATGATGGAGTTATCGCTGGCATCCACAAGGTAAATTTTAGTAATTTTACCCTACCTCCATGATTCGTGTGATCATTTGCACCTACCACGTTCGTTTGGTAATTGATATCACCTTCTCGCCAAATAGCATCATTACTATCTGCTTTTCTAATAAATGTTACGGTATGCTTTGCTCCGTAAATAACTTTTCTAAAATGCCTGCAAAATCCAAATATATGAGATAACGGAATAGCACAAGAGAATTTTCTACGTATATCCCACAACATGGATTTTCTCGTGGCAAATCCAAGATTATAATCAGAATTAGTGCCAACTGGAATATCCTGAATAGCTGCGAGACCTGGATTGGGAGCGGCGCGATCGTTGGGTTGTCTAATATCAAGCGGTCTACTATCGGGACGATCAGAATTATCTTTGGCAAACATCATACCCGGACCAGCTGATCTGGTAAAATCATCCGAGTATCTCGCTAGACCTATTATTGTTGTTGCTAAGTCAACATCATTGGTAATTGACTCAATTTCTTTTCCATCAATCATGTAAGTGGCGCTCTTGAATAATGCCATAATACCGTTATTAACAAATCCGACTCTAAAATCTGCTCCATAGAGAGTAACGCCGTCATCTCTAGTAATTTCACCGGTAACTTCGATATATGCCTCAGATGGAAGAAAATATCTTGTTGTATCGTGAACTTGAATTTCCAGGCGATTATCAGTATTTGGTGTAACTGTGTCGTACGAGAAATACTGGAAATCTCGCACTGATGTATCCCTACCTACTGGTTCATCCATGTCAAATACTTCATTTGACACTTGTGAGAACATTTATTATTAATAATATCGTCTAAAACGAAGACCATCGCCTGAAACAAAACTTGTATTTGCTAGATTTGTCCTAGCAACATCCTGCGCTAGATTTGTCTTAGCAACTTCCTGCGCTAGATTTGTTATAGCAGCTTCCTGTGCTAGATCATTTATTTTTTTATTTGCCGCATCATTTATGGCCTTACTGACTTCGGGTGGCATTTCGCTGGTAATGGGTAATTTGACGGGTTGCTTTTTACGTACTAAACTTAATATTTTATCTTTGATAGCGTTGAAGCCTTTACTGGCCAAATTACCGATACCAGAAACAGCAGTCTCACCTATCTTTCCTATCGCTTTCAATCCTAGTTGTTTTACCATTGGTCCAATTTTAGGTATTACTCGCGTGACAAGACTTCCAATGATATCGCCAAATCCATTACCGTGAATATATTTGTATACTGGCAATCGAGAGTTTACTATGCGGACCTGATTAGGTCTGCGTTGATGTTTATGAATAATCATGTTATTTCAATTGTATTGATTTAATCGATGAGTTCATCGACAAACTCCTTGTAAATGTGAGAATCGATGATACCACCACGGAATAATCGCTGACAAATATCTGATGCTTCGTTGACTATCTCACGGGAGTTATTTCCGGCTCGCTTTCCTCCGATTAATACTTCAAGGCGAGATACATCGTTGACAACACTATCGGGACAAACTGAATATCCACTTCCTATTTTTTTTGTTTCTGGAGATTCCAATGGCGTTGAGTAAAATATTTCGTCTGACGGCGATGAAGATGTCCCTGACGACGATGACTTCGGTGGCAAATCCTCTATAGGACTATCTTGTTTAGGATATTTATCCTTTATAGTAAGATATGGGCTTATAGCAGCCTTTTCAAGAGGAGCATATGGTTGTAAAATAGAAACTTCTTCAAGTGATTTTACACGCGGGGGGTATGTTAATTTAGAAATAAGTTCCTCTGTGGGATTATAAATTTTTTTAGGACTAAACTTTTCAGGACTATCTTTTTTAGGTGTTATTAAAGTTGATAATCTTGCTTTTCCCTCTGATAACTTTATTCTGTAATTACCAACATCCGATGAAAATTTCCCAAAATCTTCATCAGAATATCTTACTGGTTTTCCTAAACTACCAAAATACATTATCGCATACCAATCAAGTATGTTAACTTTATCAGCATCAAATTCTTTTCGCAAAAAGAATCTTTTATTTTTCGTAGAATCATCCGCAGCTATTTGAACTACTGAATCATAGTCGCCAAGTAAATAAAATCTTTTTGGATTCAAATAATTATCCGCTGTTACACTAGGATCAATTTTAAACACACTAATAGCCGGTGATGATACATGTTCGGGTACAATTATCGGTTCATCACTCTGATCTTTTTTCTTTTTTGGTTTTCTTTCCTTTTTCTGAGGTGGAGTTCTTTCTTTTGGTCTAGCTCCTAATTCCTCTGGTTGAAATATTGGCTCCTGTGGTTGAATATCTTCCTGTGATGTTTCTTTTCTCCCTCGTTTTTTAGTTTTTTCCTTCTTCTCCTGTTGTTTTCTTTCTTTTTCCAGTTGTTTTCTTTCTTCTTTTTCCTGTTGTTTTCTTTCTTCTTTTTCCTGTTGTTTTCTTTCTTTCTCTTGCTTATTATATCTTTGTGTATCTCTTGCCGTTTCTAAAAATCTTCTGTAACGCGGATCCGCTGTCTTACTTATTGATGTTGTTTGTGTGTAAATTTTATATACCATATCATACCAACTATCGCGAGTTGCATATCTTTTTTTCCCCACTGCAGTCAAAAATTCAGTTCGACTACTAAAATATTCCTCCGCAAATTGGCCAATCTCATCTATATTATACAATGTCGAGAGGGGCTGCGATATTATTTCCCATCCCTCATCGGTGAAATTTTCTCTTAAATTATCGATATTAAACTTCCCTTTTATCATTGAGATTTTTCTTCCTCCCGGTTTTCCACCTCCAGGTTTTCCTCCATCAGCAATTGCAAGTTGTTGCGCCGCTGCTGCTATTGCTAATCGCTCGGGTAATGTTCGTGATTGATCCTCAATACCTTTCAACATAGGAAAGATTCCACGTTTTCTAGCATCTGGATCTTTTTCGTCGCCATATACAACCTGCTCAATTGTTCCGGTCACTGGCTTCAACCATTTTGCCGAAGTTTCTGAAATTCCATGTTGCATATCTTCGTAACCACGAACATTTTTCTTAAATAATCGTTTTGTCGGAATTAGCTTCTTTAATGCCGCTAATTGATCTCGCGCTAATCTAGCAGATTGAGGCTCTCCAACTGTGCTAACTTTTCGACTCATCTTATTTTCAACTATATTGTTTTATTGTGAAATAAAATTAGTATCCGCAGTCGGAATTTGCACCATAATTCAATTATGGCAAACAAATTTTACAATACCCCCCCAAAAAATTGCTGTTTTTTTTATGTCTGAAAATGCACTTTGGGTTGAAATTTTGCGGATTAATTTGCGCAGGAAGGTTTATTTTTGAAATCTGAGGCTTCTACGGAGAAATGTTTGGTGGGAGGGTTAATTCGGTCTGTGCCACCTGGTCTGTATAACCTCCCTGCTGCTTCTTTGTGTTGTGAGGTGGAAGCGAAGAGAGAGAGAGAGAGAGACATACAGACAGAGATAGACAGAGAGAGACAGAGACAGACAGAACAACAGACAGAGAATGAGAGAGACTTAATAAATTTTGCGATTATGTGAAAGAGCAAGCACATGTTCATGACAATGTACAAGCTGTAAACAGTATAAACATCGGCGCGTATGAGTGTTACAACAACGTAGTATCATGCTATATATGTCATTTGTGATATATATATGATTTTAAATTCAGCATACTTTAACTCATCTACATATGTCCATGTATATAGTAAGACAAACGTTCACAGACAAAAAGAAATATGTTGTGGTTTGATCTTGTGAAAAACTGATTGTTGATTGTTATTTTAATTGCCACTTCCTCTGGCATCCAAGCATATATGTTTCTCTACCTCTCATACCGCATTCACTAGCTTGGACTGTGACAGTTATGAATGACCAGATTTAATTATAATATATATATATATATATATATATATATATATATATATATATATATATATATATATATATACCCCCTCGGTCACATTGTAATCCCTCTTTCACATGGCCAGAAGGCACACTGATGAACAAGTACTTTACAATTAAATCAATGATCATGATCATTATCGTAAACTAGTGGTAATTGGAGATTAGCCAAGGCCACACCTATTTTCGAAAGTTTGATAGTTTGATTGCCTGTTGTGCTTGAGTGATATGCTTGACATTTTGCACGTTGAAAACGTTCTTAACCCTATCAATTGCCCCTTTCTACATCCATTAAGTTGCTATTCTTACGTCTTCAACGTGGCGTCCACACAATCTTTGAAATGTTATTGGTGGAATGGTCAACTTGATTCCTCTTGGAGCAGTGGGGTCAGAAATAAGCATTAGGTTAGAAATAAGGAAACATTTATCGCCCTTAATTGCGTCTCCTGGTTCGCACTTTACCTATATTCCACTAGTATGAGTGAGCTGTTTGTCGCTGATACTTCCAGCTCAGAAATATGACACAACTTATATTAGACCAGACGGACTAATACATAATCTTGTAGGTCATATGTGATTGAAAGTGTGAAAACATGAGTGACTTGTTCACGAGTGACTGAACGATGGCAAAGGAAAATAGGGAATCATCAACAGCACCCACCACAACCCAGACATTCCCCTGCAGCCTATGTGGACGGACGTTCCTGTTACGTATAGGGCTCGTCAGCTACCAGCGCGCGTGCAATATACATGGACATACCCCTTTCTAATCTTCGCAAGCGAAGTCAAGCCAATAACAACAACGATAACAATGTAAAGGTATCTAAAAACATTTATTCGTTCACAAGACACTAAGTCCTAACATTCATTTGATAAAAAGATCTGAACCTTCTTACATATAAGACAAAACTGATTTTTTGCTTTTCGTTGACAAATCTAATTAGGACACCTCTTTTTCGAAAAAGCTTGTTTTACATACCTAGTTTTATCTGGGAACACACACACACACACACATACACAGATATATATATATATATATATATATATATATATATATATATATATATATATATATATATATATATATATATATATATATGTGTGTGTGTGTGTGTGTGTGTGTGTGTGTGTGTGTGCAGAATTTATTTCTTAATTTACTACTACTACTACTAATAATAATAATATTTAAATCGGAGACATGATGCATCTGGTGTTGCCTTTTACTAATGATACTAATAGTTTCAATCGAGAAACATGTGCACATACACACAAACACACAAATACACTCTTCCACTGAAGTCATTACATACTAAATTCTCATTAAATTACCTTGGAAAATGCAAATATCTTTCATTTAGACTTCACGTTGAAAACCGATACATTGTCGTGCTCCTGTTTAAATCATCCATGTAATAAATGTGCTAAGGTAGTCATGTCTTTTGTAAGCAAATTGGGGCATCGCACTTTTAACACGCCATATCCCTGCTTTTCTGAATATTTCGTCTGTGGGAAATGTGTGGAGAATTTAATGTTATCCTCAACATATTTGCCATGATAATTGGAATATATACTACAGTAATGTTTCTTTATTTAGGTTGATTTAGGCGCTAGAGTTGATGTATCTTTAACTGGATATTGCTCGCTGATGTTAGGGATTGTAAATTCGCTCGCACGGTTTCTGTCTTCAATGCACAGAAGAGCTCATCAAGGGAGCTTATTTTCAGGGCGATAGCAATTCTTATCGAACATGCCTATATAAAAGGTCCAAGTTTAAGCATTATTTACATATGAGAAATAGGGCCTTAACCATTATGCCTAACTTTATGTTACCTACCATTATTAACCTCAGGATGAGCCGAATGGATTTCTTCACGTCTTTGGTTATCATCTCTTTCCTGATGTCATCTTTTTTTAATATTCTTCGCACCATCAAGCAAGAAAGATCTTTATGCTGTGTTCATGTAAAGTGTATCATTAGTCATCCATTTGTCTAAGGGAATTATGACAGCTGATGATATATATATATATATATATATATATATATATATATATATATATATATATATATATATATATATATATTAAAATGAAAAGTCATGTAACAGAGGAAAAGGGTTTGAGGATAGCATGCTGAAAAAAAATTGGGGGACAGATTGCAATTTGTTTGCATAGTATGACAAAAATAATAAGTATGGTCACTAATACACCCTGTTTTACGACGTAGTTAATAAATATGTATAGCTGTCACAATTAAACAAATAATGTATTTTAAGACTGCATTTCAAGTATTAAAACAGAAAGTAATTTTCTTAATTTCTGTTTTTCTTAATTTATGTTACATTACAGATGTTTTTGTTTGTTATTACTTGTCTTAAAACCCGTTCGCAAATAAATAGCTAAACAGTCAAGTTTAGAACTCACATTCCAGGTCTCTCCATTCTTTTCGCGACATAGTTCCTCGTATATGTGGCAGAATGGTCCGTGACCTGCATAAATGAAAATGCAGTATGCTAAAATTAGATATGTAACATTAATTTGACTGTAATTATTTATAATATAAATAGCAATCGTACACGGAAGAATTTTGAATTCTTGTGTCTTTTGTCTCCATTATGTTCCATTACTAAAAAGTATTTACCATCACATAAAATAAAATTGAATGTTCTTTCCTACATATACAATATATATTCGATTTTATGTATATCGCCAAAAAAATAGGTGTAAAGTATCTAAGTTATTTTAGTCGATATAAGAAAATATTCACTTGTGAAGTGGAAACAGTCTTACTACACGTGGTCAAAAGACACGAGTGACACCATGAAATACTTATATTTAAAAGTAATTCATTAAAACGTCTAGATGCCAATAATATTGTTGTGGAATAGCAACACAACATATTCAAATTAGGTAGAATAATACTCCAACTTACAGAGTGAGACCATGTTATAAAAGCAGAATCATTGCATCTGGTCTCATTACCAGAGAGCGCTGTCGAGTTGGCATCCTTATTCGCTATTTAATATGTTTACTGAGTTAAAGCGTTGCTTCAGAAAAATGTTTTAGCCAGGCACATCTCAAGACATGGCCTGCAATATGATTGCTCAGTGGTGTCTACGATTACCAATAAATAATTACTAATTAAGCTTGTTTAATAAGACAATGTCGAATAAAACTAGACTGAGGAACAAAAAATAGTTATTTCACACATCATATATTGTCAATATGACTAAACAACACTCAACTAACCATTACGCGTAGCAAAGAAAAAAATGGTCCACCCGCAAAGCACGTCGACCTCCAAAATAATACGAGTCTCAGCCTTTAATCCAAGCCGTCTTTAGTAATAGACAAGAATGAAACAAAAATATCGTCGTGTTTGACAATGTTTTTAACTTTTCAACTAGATACACAAACAACAGAGAAAGCAAACGCGAAGCTCTCGTCCTGACGCTAAGGAATTCATCAGCATACTGATTTAATGTCTACTGCCTGTTAACATCGCTCGATGGAATTTTGAGCGATATTAACAGATTGTGCCAGATATGCGGCAGATTGTAACGGCCTCCCTCCCTGTTCAGTGTCGGTTTGTGTGCACGAATGTATGTCGATTCCTTAACACCCCGCTCGAACCGGGCTTGTTTCTGATCTAGAATTTTTACTGAGTTCCAAGTATAGGTAGGGCAAACAATGTGAATTTGTCGTATTACTTTAGACCAACTTGAAGTTGGTCTCCTATGTTTATTAAATCTCGCTTTCAGTGTCATTTCCGTTTTCCCGATATAGTCATGATGACATTGACTTTCACCCTGTCCTTCATACTTAATGTGACTGATAGGTCCACAAATATCTCTCTTATCAGTTTCATCCTTATGGTGAACCAACATTCGTCTTAGGGTCCCGTACATCGGTAACATCGAGCGATGTTAACAGTCAGTATATACTAAATCAGACTGCTGATGACGTATTTAGCGTGAGGGCAAATTCTTTAGGTTGGCTTTCTCTATTATTTGTGTATGTTTTTTAAAAGTAAACAATGTTGTCAAATATGAATATTACTACACAGTTAAGCTTCCTCCAAAGGTATTATCGTTTCGGATTGAGAACGATGGTGGCTACCATATTTAAACGTAAAATGTACAAAAACACACGAACCCTCACTGCGTACCCCGTGTATAGTGCATGTATCAGAGAGTTAAGCTTTCAATCTCCTACCACCACCGACTGATGACATCAATTGCCGGTTGCCTATATTTTGACTAGCCTAATGGTATATATATATATATATATATATATATATATATATATATATATATATATATATATATATATATATATATATATATATATATATATATATATATTATTCCCTTTAATGCTGAACACAGCTAATCGGGAACATACTGACTCCATTGCAGTATATCACAAAATGTAAGAGCAATTCATGTAAAGTTATGATAATTCTTAAACCAATTCATTTATTGTAGCTATTTTCAGAAACAAATACCATATATCACAGTATAACATAGGTTGTTTCATAAACGAAATATTGTCAAAAAGGCAATATGGCTGAACAGGGAGGTAGCTCTTTATTTCAGCATGGCAAAAACAAACACTGCAGTAAATTTGAATAGCTAGTATACTGTGTGCATTAATACCTAAATCATGACAGAGTGCAGCGATTCGAACACACTCCTCTTCCCAATCAGTCATTCTGATATCATTTTCGGGACCGGGAATCGATTTTCTCACTGCATCGATCATTTTACACGCAAGATGATAGACACTTAAAATAGAAGTTGGAATAAAATAGTTACTACATCTTGAATGCTTGTGATACTTTATTTTACATTTTGAACAAAATATGTATTAAAATAACATGAAACGTAGTGCAGAAAGCGTGTTATATATTCCATGTCACGAATTCAGTGACACAGAAAAAAAATCTATGACGGTTGAACACGAGCAATGGCTTTAATGATACTGTGATCTACCTAAAGTGAGCCTGTATAACGCAATATTTAAACAATGCTGTGCAATCCATAAAATATAGGAAAGTAGGTCCCCACCAATGTTTCAATTATTTGAATTATTCTGCTTTATGTTCTTTAATTGCAAAGCAAACGTTTTATTAAATTATGTTTCTCTTAGAATACGTACTCGATCACACTAACGTTAGGAATCTAAGCCATACTACCTGCCGAAAAAGTCCTTTCAAAGACGAAATTTGTCATTCTGTCTAAAATATAGAGACAAAAGGACAATGTTATTTGTTCTTTACCTCACCTTGCTGCCCATGGTTTTGCGCCAGTTCAGCTGAGCGAAACATGGTATAACGAGATGCTCGCATTGCAAGGAGGATGGGAGTTGTATTGATGTAATGTGATCGGGTTAGTATTCTATAAGAATTTTGTTTGCATGAAATTTGTTTTTCCTTCGAATACGTTCGCATAACGTTAAAGTTAGGAGAACTTGTAATAGGTATAGAGAAAGTTGGGCATGCATCACAAATCCCAAATAACCTGTGAGAGTAGAATATTGGAGTCCCAATATGAAGGTTAACCCACTCTCATAACTCTGAGCAGCATAACCTGAAGTGATGTGATTTATATCTGGGAAGAGGACATAATATGTTCTTACCACATAAAATATCCTAGCGAAGTCAACGAACACTGTGCGTGGTGGTCGTCGGAAGGTTGTGCTTGGGTCAAATAGGACAGGGAAACGCTTATGTGACTAAATCTACCTGATCCAGAGTTTGTCACAATGGAGTCAAAGTGTCTTAGATAAACTCTAGAATGTTGAATATGCATGCCAACCGATGTCCTCGACGATATATGTGATAGACATATGACGGTCAAGGCAAGGCTCTCATAGATTAATCTAATATCAAGTACAAAGATTTTGACGAGGCGACTCTATTCTAGTGATATATCAGAGTGTGCCGTGCATATTATACACTTCAACCGCAATGAGACGGCTTGGGGAGTTATGTCCTATTTCCCACGTTTAACCGGGAGAAAGAAGAGTCTTTAAACTGCTCAGACCGCTTCAGATAAAGTCTGAGCAAAGTACCTAGTTATGTTTGAAAGTGTTTTGGGTGGTGTAGGTAGTGGAGGAATGTGATTGTCTATGACGTTTTGAATGCCATTGGCAGCAACCAGTTGGGGGGGGGGGGGGGGCTAATCTGGTCTGCGTCGAAAGGACCACCAAGCCATCCGATCGAAGCTGAAAGTAGAATGAGTCAACAGTGACGACATGTAGTTCACTGACTCTGCACAACGAAGCCAGCGCCATCATAAAACAGGTTTTGTATGAAAAGACCCTCATTGAATGTGTTTGAACTCATATGAACCAGCGTTAGACAACATTCGGAGAGGTCTTTGTTATGACCAATGACATACGACGGTCAAGGCAAGGGACGTGCTCTTAATATTAGTGGGAGCCAAACGTTTATCCTCGATTAGGCAAACGAAAAAGCCAGCTATATTTGCGGTTAGGACCACTCAAATTGACGATGTTTTGTCTTTGCGCTAGGGCTTAAGAAACGAGTAACTATTTAATTGTTTCTGCTGTAAGGCTGTATACACAAATACACTAAGCGTGAAGGAGAAGACGGAGCGAAACACGTGGGCATTGGTGTGTTTGAGAATTTTCGTTCTTGCCAGGGTCTTCTGGATAAATCTATTACTAGATCAGTTAGATCGATGATCCAAGATTTGCCAAAGCGGCAAAAGACAATTAGAGTTATTTCGCTCTTCTGGCTCCTCAATGTCTGCATAAAAGTAGGAACTCAGATGATCGGGGTGGGGATGCAAAGGGCAACAGATCCTGCAATTGAAACAAAAAGCATGGTCGGTCCAAAGCTTGGGATCCAGTATGAGTGAAACGAAGATTTTCCGTAGTCATTCCACCTGGTTGTAAAAGGATGCTCCCCATAGCTGATAAATCTGATGAAATACCAACTGATGGGGAGCCATTCTATATGAAGAATCTGTTCCCTCTTTGACAGCGAATCGGCCACGACTGAGACTAACGAAATGTCGATTTGTCTGACATGATGAGCTACATCTTGTACAGAAGATGTTATCTCCTAAATGAAAGGAATTTACGATTGTTCTCATATCCAAGAGACTGATTTGCAGACCTTTGCCATCTGAAACGCACTGATCGTTATAAGTGTCGAAGTACGGTGACAGTTGGGTTGCTCAACTACAGGTACTTTCATTTATTTTTATCGGCCCATCAGGTTCAGGTATCCAGGATACATTAATATCGTGAAACAATCTTGGCTGCATCACTTGTCCAGGAATGATACGATCTAACCCATTACACTGAACCTGTATTCTAGGACATGGGTGTGTGATGTTATAGAGATAACTAGTTCATCTCCAAAGGGCGCATTAAGAGGAAACCCAGCGGGATAAGATACGATGCTGGATATAACATTCCGAAACCTTCCCTTCCCTGGTTTGTGGACCATATGTTTGGGACATGAATTCTGCGAGGACATAAATTCTGACGACCCAAATGTGTAGAAGAAGTAAAAGGTTCATTTAATTGAGAAAATCCGTACACAGATGGATTTTAAGAACGTATGCAATGGGCAATGATGGAACAATACAATTGATTAGAAGGCAGGATGATGCAAAAGACAAATGCGATCATTCTTTCCTTTAACTAGAGTGGAACTGATCATGTTTGTAGAAGATGTTGTCTAAACATGTCGCGGAGGAAATATATGAAACCGAAAGAAAGAGTCAATAATATACAACGGAGTAGTTTATGAAGGCTCAAGGACTTATGTCGAAATAGGGCGAGAGCGCTAAACTGATACTTTTGTCGGTATTGAAACAGCAGGAGTTTCCGTATCGAAGAATGGACTAGAAAGTAAAACTGTATAGCAGTTAGATCAAGAAAGATGCTAAATTCGTTCGGACGGATGCAGAGGTGGACTGATCCTAACCAGAAAGAGACTAATGCAATGCTAAAGCATGAGTCGGGCGCCTAATCGATGGTTGTCTGCGAAACGTCGGCTACACGAGTCAATGGCAAAAGAGCGGTGGCGTGGAGGTTGAGAAGCTTGTTTCATATCCCCTTGATATCACTATCTTTGAAACTGATTAGCCGATTGTTATCATGCATATGACTGGGCTCGTGGCTGGATTTCCGGGTGACAAGCGAACGTTCCTGTATCTCGTTGTCTGCGGTCATCACGTCGTTGAGTTCGACTCGGTGAAGATGCATAAGGGGCAGCTCTTGGACGCTTGCATCAGCAATTCTTCAATATAGCCACCAAAAATTCAGCAAAGGTATGCAAACGGAGGTTCAAAGGGTCAGGGCGGGGTGTGTATTGCCAACTTTCACTGGAAGTCAGAAAAAAATTCGCCATGGACGCCAAGTTCATCAACGAAAAGTGTCCACTGCTTTGGGATGAGCTTCAATGTACTGTATATAATGTCTTTTATCCACCGTAGAAAACCACCAGGTCAGACTGACCGCATAGTAGTTCTTGCCTAACGATGGGATATATGTCAAGAAGGAGTTGAAATGGTTTTTATACCGACGAGAATGCAAAGGAAATTTAGTCTCAGAAAGGGAAAGTTTTGTAATTGCCGGGATCATTGATCCTGTTATGCAGATGTTAAATAAATTTTGTAGTTAACTGTGTTTCAGCCTCAGAGACATCCGCTATACCATGGGTGAATAAAGAAACAGTTCCTATGCCCAAACACGAACTTCAACACCTTTTAATACAATGTTAACGTATAGAGCCATGTGGTCGGAGAACTCAGAAACTAAGTAACTAAGTTACTTAACTAGGGCACGTAAGTTAAGTAACTAAGGCAAAAGAAAATCATGTAGGTATGGTCAAAATTAAAATGATAATGTATAGTACATGTAGAATAGTCCTAAATACATCCGAAATAAACTAAATCCTAAATGGATGGAATGAAAATAAAATAAAGATCCACTTTATTTAGGGAAACAATGTGAACGGTATGTTGTCCGTTTACGGGCTAACTAGAAGTGGTATGGGAGGTAATGAGCAAGAGCTACTGCCCCTTGGCTATATAAGCCCTCTGGCTATATATAAACCGAAAGACGGGTGGATATCACCCTGGATTACCCCTCCCCCCCATACACTTGGTGAAGGACGGGGTCAAAGCACTAGGAGTGATCTTTGGAGAAATAAAAAGAGGAAAACGAAAACTATAAAAATCTAATAAAGAAAATAAATGAAAACATCAAAATATGGGCACTAACGCCATTATGAATTTTGAAGCGAGCGCAAGTAGTTAAAACTGACATGTACTCCAACATAGACTATATTTTAAATTATATGGATGTAAGGAACAAATTCCTAGAAAAACAGATCATGAAATTAGCAATTATATTTGAAATTTTAAACCTCCTTACGTTAAGAAAATAACATTGTATAGAACAAAGCTAAGAGGAGGGCTTGCTTTACCATCGTTAATATAATTAAAAGGTTAACTGCAGAGACCTAAACTCCTTGAGATGCTATATATGTATGTATGTATGTATGTATGTATGTATGTATGTATATATATATATATATATATATATATATATATATATATATATATATATATATATATATATATACACTGCTTGGGTTCACGATAAGAAATAGACATGATATATTTAAAAATAATAAAATAATTTTTTAAAAACCTCGAAGTAACAATACATTTCCGGTACATAAAAGAATTGTTAGTGAAATATAGAGATAAAATAGACTTACGGGAATTTAAAGAAACTAAGACTTATAATTGGATAAGGGAGGAATTAACTATTAAGATAGGACATAAAGTAGAAGAGAAACATTTTGGAATTAACTGTGATAGGGTATGGAGGCATTGGGCCAACATCGGCTTCTCTAAAATACAAAGTTTAATGTTACATAATGCATGACTTACCGGGGAAGTAGCCCTAAGAAGGAAAATGATTAGAAATAAAGTTAAATGTCCTATGTGCAAAAATGCAAATTTCATAAAATAACATGCAATTGCACAATGTTAAAAATGGAAAAATGATAGGATACAACTAATAATGGAGATATGTAAAAAAAAATGATAGATATCGAAGGAATAACATTCTATATTTAGATGGCAATTTTGATTAAAAAAAATAAAAAAATAACTGACTATATAACCAAAACAATGATGGCCTGTGGTCAAGTAATCACAATTAAAAAGTAACTGAACATATGCCATCATTTCTACAAACTAAATGCAAATCCTTATAATAAATTATTAATGAATTCATTTCCAAAATAACAAACCCATGTATTAAATGATATTTCAATTCCTTCGATTTCTCTAAAATTAAACAACTCAGTAAAACATTAAACCCAATTAAATTAGAGGCTCATGAGGCGGGGGGGGGGGGGGGCTGCGAGTGGCTTCGGTTAGCTGCCAAGTAAGGGTATGCCACCGCCAGTTCACAGGCTGGAGCTCCCGCTTCATTCCTTTTTCCCAAAATGAGAATGATAAAAAGAAAAGGAAATGTAAATTGTTCTAATTGAAGAACATTATATATTGGGGGATGGGGGGCGGGCTTCGGTTTGCCAATGTTTAGGAGTGTGCCACCGCCATTGCGCGGGATCGAGCCCCCACCTCATCCCTTTTTCCCAAAACGGGAATAAATACAAATAACTGAAAGGAAATATAATTTGCTGAAATTGAATAATCTGATGGATTGGGGTTGGGATAAGGGATTAGTTTTTCTACCCATTAGAGGTATGCTACCGCCAGTGCGCGGGCTGGATCCCCCACTTCATCCTACACTTCCAGTCTCTAGTATATTGAGGTTTATAAATGTTTGAGTTTATAAACCTGAAATTTATTTTAAAGCTTAAATGATAATAATCAAATAATGCTTCCAATTTAAATGGAAATACATAAAGGAAAACTTTTTTTAACCAACCTAAATAAGACTAATAGTGTAACTAATCAGATCATAAATACTAATAAAACATATTTTAGAAATTTTTAAAATGATAAGGTATATTTTTTTTTCTATATTTAGGAGGGATACGGGGAACCTTCATGTGGGTGAAGTAAGATGCATGGACGTCGCAGGTCTACGTCGCAAGGCATGCCGGGAAGTGAATAGGTGTGAACATCCGTGCGAAAGAGTGTCAGAAAAACCCACATGAAGCAAATGGACAAACGAAGATAAAAACGGGAACTAACAATAAAGAGTTACCAATACTAACTTAGGGGTTAACCTATTAACAGCCTATCGCAGTTATGATATAAATAGTTAAACGAGAAACGACACACAATGACCACACACAAAAATATTTGGCTTTGTTTTTCTCTCAGACTCAGTACACCGTTCTCTCGTCCAAATTCTAAATTAATATTAATAATTAAACTAAATTATAACGACTATCTTGGACTTATGAACGTCCAAATACTTATATGATAAGACAACTGGGATATATTTGATGAAGCTTGCCGTCCCCACATACAGATTATATAGCATACACACAACACATAATATAGCAATGATACATATAGCACACATGGGACATAGGAGATCTATGGCAAAGATCACCCAACAAACAAGGGAGGGAACTCCAATATGGAGGATCAAATCCATTATCGAAGGAAAAACCCTTTAGAGAACACTGGGGTAACCAAAAGTAGCTCATCAAAATCTAGTTTTTTTTAAATATAAGTTTGATCAATATTCTTTTTTTCAAAATAACGCAAACATACACACCTTCGGGGGTAAACACCCACACATAATAACACTTTATTGTTTTGGTTATGTGGGCGGGGGGCAGGGCATTTGTCTGGTGTCCCTCCACCCACAAAAAAAGACGGATTTTAACTTTGGGATGGCTGGATTTGGGAGGTAGTGTGATTATATTACTAACATTAATGTGATCGTGGAACGTTTTCGAAAGAGACATAATCTTCAAATAGTCTCTTCAATAATTATTGAAAGTAGTTTGATGAGTTTTAAATTATTCTAAATTGGGCCGAGGATATATTTTTGGTTCTGAAATTAGTACGGTAAATTATTGTTAGAATAATTAGAAAAATAGTTTGCATACGTTTTTGTTTGTCTACGATTTCACATGAGAAGGACACATCCTTATATTTCATGTGTAACAAATACAAATCTCCATCATGGCATAGCACCCTTGATGGTGTGACCAACCAATACTTGCAGCAAGAAAACTGAGGGTTGTATGATTAGTAAAATGAAAATGCACTACCTTTCAGGAAACGAAATTATTTTGTGTCGAAGATATTTAAATCTCAACTTTCTGCTTTTGCAAATTCGTGATTTTTTCTTCCACCTTGACAAAACTCGCTAAAACCCCACTGTGCTACATCGTTCAGTTGGACTAATTGTTTGCCGTCAGGTATGGTACACTAGTTTAAAAAGTGTCACAAATGTAAGATTAGGTAATACCAAGTCTAGCGTTCTGTATTATTGCTGAATATTTTATGATCAGTCAATGAATATGACAAATACAATGAAAACTATAGAAATGCGCCAAAAGGGCTCATTAAATCCCTTCTTCATAGATACGGTAATAATAATATGCATATTTCCAATATTTTCCCAAGAATGAAATATAAAAGTAGATAACTCGCGCATAGTATGATGAAGTTAATTTAAATGAGGCTTAATGTTACGATGGAAGAAACGACTAAAAGTACTTTCTCTTTAAAAAAGAACTAAATATTATACCAGCCAAGCCCGAAGCGTTGGAGTTACAAAATCAACCACGCAGTAATGGGGTGTGATATGTCACCCAACTGGAATGTAGGGCGACGATGCGAGCTTATTATTATATCTTAGTTTTAAAAGGGGATTTTATGCAGTGAAGGAGAACTTAACCTTAGTTCATATCTTTAACATGACGGGACTGTACGGCGTCATCCTGATCATCCTAGTCAATTGTAACACGACACATTTTTGATATTGAGTCAAGAAGGAATATTGAAATAGTTTCTGGAGGAACAAGAAACTCATTCCAGACGAAACGAACTTGACAGAGTAATATAACAACTTGAACGTTCATTCCATAACTACACTGACTTCTTTGGAAACGAACCACATCGAAGTTCTCTTACAACACAGCACATATACTTTCGGTTCATCTAGTTACTTGATAAATAGTTTTAAAGAAAACCTAAAGTATGATTGACGCTTCTTATCATTACCAAGGAAGAATGAATACATTGTAACGTCAGTACCTTCTATTCCCAGCCTGGAAACAGTTTATTGAAGTCAAGCAGAGTGTGCTAAAGATATACTCCGTTATCCGAAAACTAAAACCGATAGCGTTTATGTCATCGATCCAGGCATGTCCCTTTGAAAACCGATGGGGAGCTGGACATTTTCCCAACAACCAACTCGTGGACTATGTAAGATTATATAGATTAACTTAGCTAGAAGACAATATCATAGAATTAATTAGAATAAAGTGTGCATCCACTTCATTGGATAATGTGAGATGAAAAGGATCAGATTCTGTTTGGAATATATATATATATATATATATATATATATATATATATATATATATATATATATATATATATATATATATATATATATATCATTGAACTCAAAAAAGTAGTGTTCATCACTGGCAAAATGACACTGTAATATATCTTTGGAAATCTAGTGTTACCCTACAACGTTTTTTAACCTTTGAAATACATTCAAATTTAATTTTATTTAATTTGGTCTTGGTAGTTATACATGAAAACTAGAGGATTTGTCATCAATATTCACTCTCCATTCTTTGTAAAGTTTAGAGTTATCGGGGCTTGTTAAAATGTTTATTTTGATAAACGTTGCTGCTTCTTGTGGGACTATTCAATTTTGTTTTCTCCATGCGCTTCTCATTTCCTTCTTTGTTGAGCTTTTACATTTTCTAATACATTGTCTTCTTTTACGAATGAGTCTCAACCCTACGTGTTGTACTCCTTTACTTCAATGCCTTTAGTATATAAAGCAGTGAGTTTTCCGGTGTTGCCATTCATATGAGAGGACGACTTTGGAGACCTTAGTTCCCTTGTAATATGTGCAGCTTGTTTCGGACCGAGTGAAAAATTAGAGCTGCATCCAAACACAAGAGTAATCAAGAGGGTGATGATTTGTTTTAATTGGTTACATAGCTGGTGATAGCAATTTCGAAAGATGAAATAGAAGCAGCAAAAATGGTGTGGGAGGAGGAAATGAAGATGGAAATAGAAGTGGAGGCCTACACCCAATAGTTGCACGCAAAACATAACAGCAGGAGCAACAGCAACATGAACCCTAATACTACTCGTACATATGAACCTACTTTCAATTATCGGCCGAAATCAAATGGACAAACACATTTGGCAAATTGTAACTGAATACATACCCAATGCTGTGAGCAAATCTCGTATGTGTAGCACCGGGGTAAACATAGTCCATACAACCAAGTTGCTTGATGAACCGCATCCTTTGAAATTCGCTCGTGTCTATGATTTTGAGAGCTAATGGATCCAGTTCAATCACGCCGTGCACAGGGTCCTGCATACTCTAAGGATCGATAGAATCATGAATATTGATCAGCATGTGAAATTTGATCCCACGCCAAAATGATTTTTAACTAATATAGTCTTGTATAGGAACAGTGACTTTGATATGAATTGTATGCACGCATTGACTCACACGCACACAAACACACAAATACAATATATATATATATATATATATATATATATATATATATATATATATATATATATATATATATATATATATATATATATATATATATATATATATATATATATATGATTATTAATAACCGAGAAACGTCACATTCAAAACATTCATCGTTTAGCTTTCAAAAGTTTGGGCATACATGAAGTAAACTATTTGTGCTGGTATAAATGTTACCAGAACTCGTATCTAATGGTAATAACATTCAATATATTTCGAAACTACATTCATTTATGCAAATGATTTGTATAATGAAGAAATAAAGACAAATCAATAAGTTTTACAGCCGATGAAAGTGTGGATTCGTATGCATGTACCAGCCTTTGAATTACAACAATAATATGTATGTGAAATGGCCTTTATCAGTATATTCAGTTGCTTCCTGGTTCACTAATTTTGCATACCTATCTTCACGATAAAACACATTTACATTTGAATTGTTGCTTTCACGAGTGTGACAGAGTCAGTGTCAAAATTAAATTAAACCACGAAATCAACATCCTCGCTACCAGACCAAAGTAAGCGTCATGCACAAGTGGAAGGCCAATAACTACATCATTATCACTGGTAATGACGTATGTTTACTCACTAAACCCTGCCTTAACACTTTACAGCACATCTGTTCCAAGATTACGTCCTTCACGAAAAAATCAAAACATCCTGATTTTGGCGGCATTTTACTTTCACGCTCAACTTTTGACGTCAAGGTTCCTGGGGTTTCTTTGGATTAGAGGGTGCCAGTACTTTGAAGTCTAATCCACATGCTTCATTTTTAGCTTTGTTTCTAAGTAACCATTTGTTTTCAATTTCTGTCTGGTGAATTTTCAGTCATTTGCACAACAATCGGAATACAAAATGACCATCAGAGAGAATTACTTCAAGCTGTACTCATTTAGTAAACATGAACGTAGAGAACAATGACTAAAGGAAATTTCAAAACATATTTAGTCAAAGAGGTACAAAACAGAAAGTGTTTTTCATACTTTAATTACATTATACCAGAAACCCATTATGTTAAAGTATCTAATATGAATCATGTGTGATTATCACGCCTTTGTTACATCGCGTGTTTGTTATACCTGTGGTAGTCACTGAGTGTGAATGAAATGTGATTGTCAATCTTTCGTTACTGACGTTCTTGTTATTGCTGATATTTTATTTAAATGTACGTTTTGTTGTTGTAAGGTTTAACGCCATTTTTCAGCACACGATAGGCTATACATGGCGGCCAGTATTAATGGTGGAGGAAGAACCCGGGAAAACCCCGGAAAGAACCACCGACCCACGAGAAGCTACTGGCAAGCTTTCTCACATACCCACATTGGCTGAATCCGAGACTAGAAGCACGCATAGAGAGGTGAGATGGCAGTGATCCGTAACGGAGAGCGCTTTAGACCACTCGGCCACTCGTTTTTTATATCTGGGTTCAGCTCGTATGGTGATTAAAACGTTATGAGCTAATGTCAAGCAGACCTCGCAAATCAAACGATACAACGATATAACCAGTTAAACGTTGCAACAAAGGGGCTTTATAAATGAACCCGTGGAAAACATTATTTAGGAATTTGGTATTGGAAATTAAAGTCAAACATTGGGACAGAAAACAAGTTATATTCAAGAACGTAATAAAATATCTTAATTAACCTTCCCTCCAGAAATTCGAACCTAAAAGAAAAGAATAAACGTGCAGATGATTTTTTAGGATATATATTGTTATGGCCTAGCAGAGATGCATAAAGTGCACATAAAAAAATAATGTGCATATAAACAAACGGACGGTAATGCTTAACTGTTAATAGAAAATCGCGTCTACTTACGTCATTACATGATTTTCTGCTGCAGATATTTACATAGCCAATGCAAGAAAACAAAAGGCATGTTATCATTATGCCTCCTTCCGACATTCAAACCCGTTCAAAATTACTGGCTTTATTTATTTATTTCATCGATCGAGTATGTAAATATCGACAAAAAGCATCATGCAGATTCTGTAAAGTAATTACTTGTGTGTTTTTGCTCTGTTTTGCTGGCATAAGCGTCTGCCGAGTCCTTGACTCCTTGGAAGAGGAATATGTAGATTCCGACATTGCTTGCGCTGGTACGGTACTTTATTTTGTCAGTTTTATATATATATATATATATATATATATATATATATATATATATATATATATATATATATATATATATATAATGTATGCTGAGTCATATGCATTTGCAATCTGGTTTATATTTGTAAATGTGTAATTCTCTGATATATATATATATATATATATATATATATATATATATATATATATATATATATATATATATGAAGCTTAATTATGCTTACATTTATGTTTGATTTTATAATCTTTCAATATTGTGTGATTCTGCATCTTGCAATGGTTATGGCATTTTAACATGTTTCACGTGGCAAAACATATATATTGGCCATGTATAGTTAAAATAACCTCTTTGTATTCTTTACCTAAATTCAACAAACAAACAAAAATAAATGAATATATAATACGAAGTTTTATACACGTTCATCCACCGACGCATCTCTTTGATTTGTGACTCTTGGGGAATGTATGTCACAAGCTTGGTGAATTTACATGAAGCTATGGATGTGTTAGATTTGAAGACGGACGGACGGACAGACAGACAGAAGGCGTGGGTTTGCACAGTGTAGTCATATACTCAGATATAATCGTAAATACGTACATACAAACTTTCAGCATGCATACATACGTAAATATGGATGCACACATACTACGGATTTCGACGTTGTGTAAGGCACTCCTAGTGGTGGCAGTGCTACTACAAGTAGCTGTCAAATCAGAAAAATCGCTGACAGATGAAGCACAAATGTTATGACAAAGCGGTATCACTACTGCTCATGATCTATGTGTACCTCCTGGGATGATGAGGAAAAGAATAAAAAGCAATAACAGTGGTGTATGGTTTCCTTGTCATTGTTGTTTTCGAACTGATTTACGAATGAACAGAACGAAGACGACGAAAGAAGTGGTGGTGTAAAATTCATAGTTTAAATTTCAGCGGTGTCAGTCGTTTAATGGTAGGAAGTAGAGCTAGCATGGATGGGACTACTACAGGGTATGGGAGCAGCATTTGTACTTAAAACATGTGTTCGTACAGAGTTTGCACGATAAGATAAAATTTATCGGCAATTTAGGGAAGAAAATGCTCATTTTAGTAAAATCGATATTGTTATTGGTGGAAAAAAGGAGAAATAATAACTACTGAGTGGCCCATCATTTTGTTTTTGTCTTCATAATATGTCACGCATGCTGTTTTGATTATGTAGATTGTGTATATTGCCAGATGATGATGGTATAATTCGAATAAACTTGGAAGTCTTTATCATGGAAACAATTTGCTCTTTTGAATTATCTTTTCGCGTATCCTCAGTGATGAGGATAAATGTGGAAAATTCAGAAAATTCCGTACATGATGTCAACCTGGTGTATTCGTAGTAGCAACAGCAGCAACACTATTATTAGTAGTACCCGTAGTATGAGTAGAAGCGAGAATCGTGTTGCAATTCATAGTAGTATACGCGGTAGTGGTGGTATGAAAAGAAAGGAAACAACAATAGAGAGAAGGAGATGGGGGGGGGGTGTAGGTAGAATTTATAAATAGTGCCTTCCTATACAACCTTCCATTTAGTTGGGTCCATCATTGCGATGGTGGGGAGGTGGTGTCCGTAGAATTTATATGTAGTGCCTTCCTATACAACCTTCCATTTAGTTGGGTCCATCATTGTGATGTTGGCAGCCACTGCAAAATTCACAATTTAGTCCACACTGTCCTTTTCTGAAAAAATCAGAAATATGTTCGAATGTAGATAGCATGAGTAATATGTATCCTGTATATCTTACAACAAGCCATAAACAGCCTTATTTCCCTTTTCTCAGAAATATGGCTACCCAACCATGTCAGCCACAAGCAACCTTATTTTCCTTTTCTTCTCACAAATGTACCTACCCCTCCATGTCTGCCAAAAACAGTCTTATGTTTCTTTCCCTCAAACAGTTCCCTACATTCCATGTCAGTCATAAAGTCTTATTTTCCTTTCTGACACAAATTTCCATATCCAGGCATGACAGCATTAAACAGTCTTAAGTTCCTTTTTATCACAAATTTCCCTGCCGAACCATGCCAGATATAACCACCGTTATTTTCCTTTTTTGACAATTGTTACTGCCCACCCATGCCAGAAATAAACGGAACTATATTTCCCTTTTCTCATAAATTTCTTTACCCTACCATGTCAGTTATAAATGGCCTTATTTTCCGTTCTCTCCAAAAATTCCATACCCAACCACGCCAGCGATAAACGGCATTTTTTCCCCTTTCCTTAAAAATTTCCTTATCCAACCATGGCAGCCATAAACACGCTTGATTTCCTTTTTCCCACAAATTTCACGATCCAGCCATGCTGGTCACAAACAGCCGTATTTTCCTTCTTCTAAAAATTTTCTTATTTTCCTTTTGGAGAACTGTCTATACAAAGGCATGCCAGCAATGAACAGTCGTTTGTTCCTTTTTTCACAAATTTCCCTACCAATCCATGCCACATATAACCACCGATAGTTTCATTTTCTGACAAATTTCACTACCACCCATGCCAGACATTAACAGTACGATATATTTCACTTTTCTCATCAATGTTCCTACCCAATCATGTCAGTCATAAACGGCATTATTTTCGCTTGTCTTATACATTTAAGTATCCAACCATGCCAGTCGTGAACTCGCTTATGTTTCCTTTTCTCACAAATTTCACGACCCAACATAGCCCACCAAAAATAGTCTTAGTTTCCTTTTTGTCACCAATTTCCCTACCCACCGATGCTAGCCTTAAGAACACTACTTTTTTTCCATTCTCTCAAAAATGTCCCTGCCCAACCAAGCCAGACGTAAATGGCATTAGTGTCCCTTTTCTGACAAATTTACATACCCAGCATAGCCCGCTAGTCTTATTTTCCATTTTGTCAAAATTTTCGTACCTCAAGCATGCCAAACATAAAAAGTATTATTTTTCCACTTTTCCATAAATCTTCCTACGTAACCCATGCCAGCCATAAACGGGGTTATTTTCTTTCCTCTCCAACATTTGTCTACCCAACAACACCAGCCCAAATTTATTTTAGTTACCTTCTCCTCACAATTGTCCATACCCAACCACAGTAGCCCCAAACATTCATATTTTCCCTTTTCTCACAAAGTTCCATACCCAAACATGCTATCAATAAGTAGTCTTTTTTTCATTTTTGTTATAATTTCCCTACGCAACGACAAAAGGCATAAACAGTATTATTTTCCTTTTTTTTTCTCAAAAGGTTCCTTATCGAACCATGCAAGATACAAGCACTATGCTTTCCTTTCATCACAAATTTCCATAAGCAACCATGCACGCCATAAACAATGTCATGTTTCCCTTTTCTCATAAATGTCCCTAAATGACCATGCCAAACATAAATAGTCTTGTTTTCCTTTTTCTCACAGATTTCTCTACCCATCCATGCCAGCAATAACGATGTTAGTTTCCTGTTTCTCTCAGATTTTCCTACCCAAACATGCCAGCCATAAAAAGTCTTGTTTTCCCTTTCACACATATTTTAATACGTATCCGCGTTAGCCCCCAAAAAACCCCACCTTACTTTCCTTTCTGTCACAAATGTCCCTATCCAACCATGTCAGCTATGACGTCTTATCTTCCTTCTTTTCACAAATTTCTCTAACCATCCAAGGCAGCCATAAACACCCATATTTTCTCTTATGTCACAATTTCCCCTCTCAACCATGCCAGCAACAAACAGTCTTTACTTTTTCGTTTTTCTCACAAATCTAAATACCTATCCATGCCAGCCATAAAAAGTCTGACTTTCCTTTTTTTCACAAATTTCCCTATCCAGCCATGCCAGCCATAACGACTGTTCTCCATTTTTTATCACAAATTTCCCTACCCTACCTTGCTAGCCATAACTAGTCTTATTTTCCTGTATCCCACTAATTTCCCTACCCAGCCATGCATGTCATAAAAAAGTCTTATTTTCCGTTTTCTCAAACATTTCCCTCCATATCCATGTTTGAAATTATTCCCTTATTTTCCATTTTGCACATAAACTTCCATAACAATCATACAAGCCATAAACAGTCTTATTTTCCTTTTTCACACGAATGTCCTTACCCATAGCACATAGAGTATCATGGTAAGTCATTGGCCTTTCAGTCTTATCTTCACCAGTACCAAAGTTATGCAATTTATGACTTGCATATATCGGAACTAAAAGAACGAGTGGGTTTTGTAATTACATTTTTAAAGTTCTATCCTTGAGTGATGTGTGTAATACATTAAAAAGGAAAGACTGAAATAATTTGACTTCATATCTATAATGACATGATTATTTAGTTTAAAATCAGCATCAATGGAGTTTCCAGAATATTAATTTGTACGGGGAATATTAAGATCTGCTTCCAATCCGAGTGGGAATTTATCTAAGTCCATCTTCTCTTGGATTGTTAGGGGAACTTATTTGTAGAGACGACTTTCGCTATATTTCCGTTCCTGTTGAATTCCGTTTCAGTAAACAAAACAAACTTCCATTGTCGAAAGTGGAGAGTAAGGTAAGGATCTTACTGTTCCGCAGATGCTACACAAACTTCGTGTTTTCCAGGTATTTCCACTCAATAGCAGTTCTCGCATAAATGTGTTATCTCTTGTAGTCCTGTGTTTGCATGTATTTGATTTTACTGAACGATTCACTTTACTAGGTAACCTAGATATCAGAGGTAGTCTCTATTTTTGTATCTTAGTTTATTTATATTGTTTATTTTTATGTTTTTTTGTTGGTGATGTTGTTAGGGATTTCTACCAATTTTGGGGTACTTTTTTTCGATGCAACTTGAGGAGTGGGTGAGAAAGGGCTCCCGGTTGGCCGAGTAGTCGTAGGCGCTCGCCTTTATAAGTCCAAGCTTGGACAACTTGAGTATATGAAGAAAGCTAGTCGTTAGCTTCCGGTAAGACGGTGGTTTTACCCGGAGTTTTTGCTGGTTCTTCCTCCACCAGATATACTGATAGCCATGTATAGCCTATCATGTGCAGAACAATCGCATTAAACCCGCAAAATCAAACCTTGTTTTTCAGATATATGTGGTGTTTTTCTGAGCGGCGGTTGGTATTTGTAAAGTTGTTGTAAACTCAGCTGGAACATATACAATTTCGAGCTAAAGTTATTGATTCGGCCTTAGGAAGCCTAATCCAATAAAACTAGCCAAAAGGTTTGGAATTAGTATGAGTTATAGATAGATGGACAGACATACATACAAACTGACGATATCACAACATATCCGCTAAATTTCAGGGATGAGCACAAGTTTGAGGCATACATACACAAGTTGATATATACATACATACATGCATACATACATACATACATATATATATATATATATATATATATATATATATATATATATATATATATATATATATATATATATATAAAGAGAGAGAGAGAGCCATGGACATATATTATACATACGTACATACAGACAGACAGACAGACAGACAGACAGGCATGCATGCATGCATGCATGCATACATACATATATTCGTGTGTGTGATTGTACAATTTGGATTTTTAACGTAGCTTTAAAAAAAATTCAGTCATACTGCTACGATGTCTCTAATATAGCAGTTTATAGTGATGTAGCAGCAGAGAGGGCGAGCAGACCAAAGGATTCCGACAAAAAAAAATAAAACAAAAAAATAAAATCATCTCGTAGAAAGGTCCAGATTTTTACAAATAAACGTTTCCTTGAGATGTTTTATTTCTGTAATGGCCGATTATACTAATAAAACCTTAGTTCGAAATAGTAGCTGAAAAATAAAGTACTCTACGTGTTTATTTATTTTTTTGTTTATTTTTTTGACGACCAACATTGGTAGATGCCCTCTCTGCTGCTATTCATGTTCCTTTTGTTGCATTTATTTGTTGTTCCTTGAATCAACCACGTACAATTGTGCATATCTTTTTAATTAAATTTATCAATTAAAAAATTGTTATATTAAAAAATAATGGTACATCCAGAATCTCATACTGCAAGAATAGCACGAGAGAGACTAGAAGCAATTAAAAAATTTCTTCCCGTGAGAGACTCATTCAGAAAAAATCTGCAAGCGCAGCAAGAAGCACAAGTTGAGCACGAAGAAGAAACTAAAAAACTGTTTAAACCCGTCACTGCAGCTACTGAACAAGTTACAGCTGTCATCAAAGAAGATCTTCTTCAGGTATCAAAACAAACAGCAGAACAAACTGAAAAAAATAGCAAGAAGAACTAAACAAACAAAGAAGATTTTACGAGATCTTCCAACTGATATAGCTGCGGCTCAACGTCCACCTGTTGGTGAAGAAATACTTGAAAGTATTGGAAAACTTCGTGCTGAAGTCACCGACGTGCAAAAAGAACATGCACCTAAATCCAAGCCAGTAAAAGAAAATATAAAACTAATTGCAAAATTTAAGGAAGGGGTTGTTGAAGATATTAGAAATACTGAAAGAGAAAAATTACCCGAAAAAATATTATTTTATATATTTAACAAATCTGATATTTTAAACCACCCTCATAAGAGGATAAATGATGATAATCTTATTAAATGGATATATCGCATATATGCAAACAAAAGACGGGTTGAAAGTGATGATTTGACATACAAAGCTCTTCATAAAGAAGTAGAAAGACTTTATAGAGAGAGACTGGAGCAACTAGAACAAGAAGAACTCTCCCAGTATCAACTTCCTCCGCCTCTGCGACAAATAGAACAACAACAATTTCTCCACCTCTGCGACAAATAGAACAACAACAGTCTTCTTCGCCGAAACTTAAAGAAAAGTATCTTAAAAGAGCAAGAAGATCCCTATCTAAGAAAGACATAGATACAACAGAAGAAGGAGCTACTGGCAGTGGTCTGGGAAATAATTTTGTTTGTCCTGATAATATCATTAATGATGTGTCACGGTTAGAAATTCTAATAGGAGGAAAACGTGCCAGAAATAATTCACCAGAAATAATTAATGAAGCAGCTGATATTTGTCGGCGATTATTTCAAGGTGGTATCATGGATATCGGAGTTTACCGAGAACTTATCGATGTTCTTGCTGATGATTATAGTGACTAATTGTTAGATAAATAGCAAATAAAATAAGATGATCATACATAATAATCATCGTAAATCTGTACAGGTCAGAGCGGTGAACTCACGATTACCAATCTACAGAGCTACTTACGGAGATGGACTTGGTGATGTTGTACGGGGATTATTTACAAGGATAGCTCCAAAAGTAGCACCTGTTGCAAAACAATTGTTGATGAAAGCTATTGATATTGTTCGTGATAAAGCTCCTGGAGCAATTGTCAATGTTGCTGGTAAGCCGTTTTCGGCAACCAAAGATAGACTAGCACGATTAATGCGACGAAAACGACAACCATCAGTGAAACTGGCAAGTACTGAAATTATGCCAGCAGATGTCAGTAGAATAATAAATCAGGCTGCAAATCAAAAACTAGCGGCGTTAGCAGATCAAGGACTCGGTGAACCAGGGAATAATATTTCAAGTTTAATATCCGGAAGTGGAACTTCCCGAACGCGATAATCAACATGTTAAACGAAAATAATTATAATAAAATGTTCAAGCGCGTATCCGATGAAGCATTTGATATGGAGGCACCTATCCTTAAAGATGAATCGGTACGTGATTATCAGTTTTACTCTTATGAAGCACGAATACCAAATCAACGTGGAAGAATTGAACTACAAGTTCATGACACAAGTAGATACCTTTTACCCGCTGAGGCTTTTCTTGAGGTAGAAGGTACAGTTGTGAAGGATGATGATACTAATTACGGAGATGCAGTAAAAGTTGGTTTTGTCAACAATGGGATCATGGCACTGTTTGATAGCGCCACTTATATGATCGATGGAAAAAATATCGAATCGATTCAGAAAGATGTAGACGTTGCTACAACAATAATAGGATTAGCAAGATATTCTGATGATTATACAAGATCAGCAGGTCCTACAATGATGTTTGTGAAAGATAATACTAATCACCCTGAAAGTGATCCGTATGAAATAAGACGATCAAGAAATTTTGCCAATACCGCTGATGCTGAAGTGTGGCCAGTAGTTCATGGTTCTAACGCAGATTTCAACTTGGGATTTACAGCGCGTAAAAGTATGTTGCTAGGAGCTAATAGAAGATTTTCATGTGCAATTCCACTATCGCATATTTTTGGATTTTGTAGGAATGTTCGAAAGGTCATTTTTGGAGCTAGACACACGGTTGTTCTTGTGCGAAAAGGTGATGATAGCGATGCTCTGTGGAGACCTATTGGTGATGCTGGTAAAGTAATATTATCGAAACTTTCACTGTGGATGCCGGTAATGACTCCAACGATCGAAGAAGAACAGAAATTAATTTCTTTCATGGACAATGGTGGTAAATCCTTGTTGTCATGGTTAACAACAAACACGGATAGTATGCAAACTAACGTTAACGGTCAGTTTACATGGCATATAGCGTCACAACAGGGTGTTTCTGCACCGCGACATATTTTTGTTGCGTTTCAGAACATCAATCGTTTAGGCTCACAAGTTCACTCTCATATGATATTTGATAAACTAGGTGTCACAAATATTTCTTTACGGATAAACGGACAACAAGAACCAACAGAGAATATACAACTAAATTAGGAGCAGAATCATATAGGACGTGTATATCATCGATTGATGTCATTCATGGGACGTGATCAAAATGTTGATACTGGGTTGCAAATATCACAATATGATTTTACAAAACTATATCCGATTTATTATTTTTCACTGGAGCATCTTGATCTATCAAAACAATCTGTCGTTGATATATATCTTAAAGCAACATTAAATACAGGTGGTGTTGATTATAGAGCAATCGCGGTCAAACTCGGTGATAAAGCCATGTTACTTGAAGATGGTAGCGGTTGAATGAGAGTCGTTGATGCACCAGTGGAAAATCTTTGATCATGTTATTTAGAAAAATATATTTTATATAAAAATGTCGTATGGTCATGGTAATGTTACTCTGACTCCTGGTCAGGTAAAAAAACTTCAATCAAAAACCGCCAACAAATGCGGAACTAAAATATCACTAAAACGAGATCAGATTGGTGGTGGTCCAATCAAATTGTCATTGACAAATAATCAGATTAAACATTTCAATAAAGCCCTAGAATCAAAAACAGGACTTCAATTACATCTTTCTCCTAGCGCCATCAAGGAAATGGTTAAAATAGGTGGTATATTTCCACTTCTTGCGGCTATTCCAGCGTTAATAGCTGCTGCTGCTCCAGCCGTAGCAAAAGCAGCCGCGTTAGGTGCTGTTGGAACAGCTGCTGGAATGGATCTAAAGAAAGCAGTAGGAAATGGGTACAAAAAAAAGGGACGCGGCCTAAGATTACCGGGATCTCGTTGGGGAAGAGGTCTGAGGCTTCTACGTTAGATGTTCCAGCATCAAATTTTGATTTGCTCGATGCTGCTAAACGATTAAAAATAAAAGCCTTTAGAGGTGTTTTTATGCGAGATCAATTACCAAAACAACCGAACAAACTCGAAACAGGTATTATTAATCTCGACTCAAATTCAGGACCCGGTACTCATTGGGTATCATACGCGCTTGATCCACGTGGAATCGTTTATTTTGATTCATACGGGTTAGCTCCACCTGTGGAATTTATCAAGTATGTTGCATCACTTCACGCGCAAGTTTGGTATTCAACGCTACCCACACAAATAATGACAGATCCGCCAATATGAGGCCGTGAAGTAATTAATGTACTTAACGCTATATCAAAATCATCCAAACCGCCACATAAAGTTGTGCATGATTATACAAGCAACCGCTTCGTTTTAAACAGATCTTATATCTTAAAATATAATGGTTGATATTTACGGAAGAAGATCTTCTACGGTTAAGAAAAAGTCCGGCGACATTGATCTGTCAAAGTACGCGACTAAAGATGATCTCGCTGATATTATGAACCTGTCTGGAGTTGACCCAGATGAGGTTGTTATTTTTCAGGACCGATACGGAAAACTAAAAACTAGCAATATCAAATGGAATGATATAGTTCGACGAGTACTCGGTGAGGTCACGGATAATATTCCTGTGTTTACTAACGGTGGTAGAATCAGAGATTCAAGTATATCTCTTGCAACCATTAGAAATGAAATTGCAAAAGGTGTTGCTAATCGTGTAAGAAACACCGGCGACACAATGACAGGTGAACTTAGCATGAACGGAAACAAGATAGTAGTGTTAAGAGATCCAACATCCGACGAAGACGCAGCAACAAAAAAATACGTCAACGTCAACTACAACACCGTAGATGGTAAATTATCCACGATGCGGGCCGAGTATGACGTTCACGTAGGCGCTTTTGGAAGATTTCGAAGAAATTTTCAAAAAACCGATGAATCCATTGATACATTTTTCGGCACTCCGCATTCCGTTGACATAAATCTCGCTGATATCAAGACGAACATCGACACAATTAAACAAACACAGCAAAACATCGTAGCGGGATTCCTGAGATCGTTAATAAAACCAGTTTGATTAAAATTCCAGCCGGAATAACTTCCGGGCATATTACCAATATCGTATGCACAATATCATCGAGATTTGCAACATGGTCGCAGCAAAATAAAACTATCAAATATACCGCAACAGTCACTGGCGTGTACAGGCTGTTTGTGTTTAGTGCTGCAAAATTTGAAATATTTACAACGTATCCATGGCGCCATTCAACTGATAAGTTTTCTGGGGTTGTATCTGTTATATTAAATAGAGGAACCGAAGAAATTTTTATTTTGGAAGCAGCTGATAAAACATTAAACGCAACAACTTACTTGTGGTGTTTGGAATTTGTAGCTGAAACACCTCAATTGGTTACTGCATGAAAAATATAATGAGTACCTCAATCAGCGATGGATCTCAATACAGGTACAATCAAGTGCGTGAATGGCAGGCAGCATGAAAAGATCGGGTCGAACAGTATACAGTAAAAGTAAAAAATATCGACGACGATTAGTTATCGTTGATGTGATTGTTTATTCAGTATCCGCTGTTGTTGCTGAAATAGGTGTTATATTATCAGCGGTGACAATGATGGCACCAGTAGCCGTAACTATCTGTGTTTCAGCAGCAACAACTATTGCAGGTGTGCTTAATATCATTGCAAAAAAAATATGTACTTGCATGAATGAAAAACTCTTCGATTACATAATAAAATTACACACAACGACGGTAGCATACTCCAAATTGTCCTCGTTGTTATCAGCAAGTCTCAGTGATGGAATTATATTTGATTTCGAATTTTCAATGACTAAAATATATGACGAAGGTATCGGTATTAAAGATACAAGTACTAATAATGACACAATTACTCCAGCAGATTGTGACTAATACAACTCCATCAAAGATAACGATGATCTCTGTAAGTTCAACTAATCCTGAATTTAGTATTAATTTTCCTACTGCAATTCCAGTAAAAGAAATAGCACTAGCTCAATTACGGGTATATTACAGCTGGCCAAATATCCGATCAAAATCATTTAATGGTACACAGGCAAATAATTTACTTGTATTTGCTGATAAAAACAAACCCGATGGAACACCTGACTGGATAGATGTTGGAATACCCACTGGTAGTTATGAGATCGAACAAATTAATGAGGAATTTTAGCGTAGAATAAAATCAATAACGGGAAAAGAATCAAAAATATCAATTAACGTTCATGAGCCGACGCTGTCCTCGATGGTTGAGATACATTCTCCTGATTATGCAGTTGATATTTATCAATCCACGATAAGATCCGTACTAGGTTGGCCGGATGTTTTCCCAGTGTATGAAGGACCACCTGAACCAAAATTAATTGAATTTCTCACGGACGATGCCAAGTTTATAACAACTCCAAAATATCGAAATTTGTATCCATGGACTGATAGGGATCGTGTTATTTGGAAGGATGGTAAAAGATATCCTATAACACCGTTTTCTATTATTCATATTGATAGAAAAACTTCAACTAATATTGTTTATGAAAGAGATTTTAGATCAGAGGCTAACAAAATTAAAACTGAATACACAACTACATTAACGACATTAGTAAGTTTATTTAAAACTTATACCCTGGAGTATCCCAATATGGATCTAAAACATCAGATCATTGCAGCGATACAACATTTAAATCAGATTGTATTAGATCTTAAAGATTTTAATCAGACTATTATTGAAGTAATAAATGCTAGTACTTATATAGATTCAGGAGAAATAGTATCAAACAAGCATATATTGATCATTATAAAATAACTGAAGCAGATTTATTAAATTTTACACTATCAGGATTTGAAACCGACGAATTAATAAGATCACTCAATGATCTTGTCGCGAAAAACTTTTCTGAAATACTAGCTGTGTGGAGAAAACTAACCCCACCTCCATCTGTTCTCAGACATAATAATGATGCACACGGCGGCGGCAGACACGTATCTCCCGGAATCGTTAATATAACCAGCACGATCGTGGTCAATCTGGTTTGTGACGTAATTGATGGCAGCTATCAAATAGATCTCGGAAAATCAAATCAGGCTCAACAGGGATATATTTTATATACATTTACACCACAAGTATCCCCTGGAAGTTTAATCGTGCAAGAACCAACTAATCCTGTGTATTTGCCGTGTCACAATAATATGTTAACACGAATAAATTTTAAAATCACAGACCACCTTAATCGCTTAATTGACATACGTGGATAAGAGCTTGTATTAAATCTGTATGTGAAATCTTAATTAATCCAGTAAATATTATATAATGTACCAGCACGTGATGGTTTTTATACATGACAAAGAAGTACTTGAAAACGCCATCAAAACAGCCTTTTCACAAAACACAGAGCAATTTAACGTTAATTTAGTTATTGATGAACACGGAAACGAGGATTTCTAATTAACACAAGAACAGTTAGATGAACTCCGTCGAGAACATATTATCGAGATCATTTGTAGCAGAGATCAGATTCTAAATTATACACACTCCTGTATTAAACTCGATCAACTTAAAAAAAATAATATTTCTAAATAAATAAATGTAGGGTTAATTAATCACTTACACAAATTAATCAGATTTGTATAATCTGAAATAATTTATTATTATTCTGAAATAAATCAATCTGATGGGGTGGTTGTACTTAAAATTACACAAATCAGTCAGATGTGGTAATTGGTACAAATTAATTCTGATGGGGTGGTTGGTACTCAAATTCGTGTAAATTAATCAGTTTTGTAATTCTGATGGGATGATTAGATCTTGATCTTAATATTTTATTTTATTTTATCTTATCAGAAATATTTATTTTATTTTATCAGAAATATTTTATTTTATCAGAAATATTTCAACATTTTTAGTCAAATTTGTTATTTTTTTCAGCTATTTTAGTCGATTTATCAGGGGAAATTTGTCAAATTACAGTTTTTCGTCAGGTCAAACCTCAAGCGGTTCTCTAATTGTTTCATCGATAAATCGTTAAAAATCCTCATTTTTTTGAAAATTACCAGAAAAATTAACAAAAATGGCATGAAAAATCTCATTTTTTGAGCTAATTTTACTGATTTTTTACGATTTATCGATGAAACAATTAGAGAACCGCTTGAGGTTTGACCCGAATGATATTGGAAAATTTATCAATTTTCCTTGACAAATCGACTAAATTATAGCTAAAAAATAACAAATTTGACTAAAAATATTGAAATATTTCAGAAAATATAATATTTCAGAATAAATATATAATATTTCTGATAAAATAAAATATTTCAGAATAAATATATAATATTTCTGATAAAATAAAATATTTCTGATAAAATAAAATATTTCAGACAGGGTTGCTTTGGTCGTTACCCGCTGACATAATATTTCTTAAGTATCTTATGCGGGTACTAATTGTTTTTTTCGTTTCGTACTCGTTGGATAATCCCGATCTGACTTTTTCTACTGCAACAGAAAGAGGAATAAATTCATTTACTTGATCATCGTTCACCATAGCTAGCGACTGAAACATAGCTGCCTGAATCCGCTTTATTAACTTATACTGAGATGATAGAACATACTTATTTTCATTTTTAAGTTCTTTTAACTTTTCAAAATCAGATATTATTTTTTCAGGATTTAGTGCATCAGATATATTAATTCCATTTTCTTCTAGGCTTTTAATAACAAAAATAATGTCTTTGATATTTTCATTGTTCATTATATAATATATAAATATTTAAAATGAATTTTTTTTATCCCTATAGAACCCCTATCGAGTGTTTAGCGAGTTCGTCGGGATGTTTCAAGGACGGCACAACATATTTACAGCCTCATTAAACTCGCAGATTACCATCGTATTCTACTAAGTTTAGAGGATACACGAAACACTACCCCATATGAGAGCCCCTAACCCGTCAAACAACGGTCTAGAGGCCCAAGAAGGTGTGTTTGGTGAAGACAATCCTCATTAAACTCGCAGATTACCACCGTATTCTACTAAATTTAGAGGATATACACAGAACACAACACATAGTATTTACATATTTACAGCCTCATTAAACTCGTAGCTCGCCATCGCATTCTACTAAGTTTAGAGGATATACACAGAACACAACACATAGTATTTACATATTTACAGCCTCATTAAACTCGCAGATTGCCATCATATTCTACTAAGTTTAGAGGATATACACAGAACACAACATATATTATGAATGACGAGCCGCTATCGAGCGTTTTAGCGAGCTCAGATTATGCATGTAACGGCACAACATATATTATGAAATGAACTTCTATTCGAGTGTTTTAGCAAGTTCATTAAGTATGACATGAAGTATATACAATGAATGAATGATGGCACAACATATATTATGAAATGAACTTCTATTCGAGTTTTTTTAGCAAGTTCATTAAGTATGAAATGGATATTCGCAATGAAATTGATATATACAATGAAATGGGTATATACAATGAAATGGGTATATACAATGAAATGGATATATACAATGAAATGGGTATATACAATGAAATGGGTATAAACAATGAATGAAGGACAGTACAAACATATAATAAATGAAGGACAGTACAAACATATACGCTCAGCAGACCCACCCCCAATAATCAGCCCGTGGGTATACGAAAATATGTATCAACCACCAGTTGATATGTGGTTGAGGATTTTGCTGAGCGGAGGGGTTTTGCGGTGGCCCCAATTATTATAAAAATCGCAATTATGCGTAAACCAACGACAGTTGTCAGCCATGGGGATTCGAACCTGGACCGCGAGCGTCACAGTCCAATACGATACCGATTGAGCTATCGAAACTTCTTACAAACATATGCTTCGAAAATTAATATGTAGTTACGGTACATATATTTGCACTAAAACCACGGTTTCTCAATAATAATAGTTTTCTACATTTAAATAACTATTTCTGCATTAAAACAACTGTTTCTGAATATATCTGTATTAAAACAACAGTTTCTGAGTATATCAGTATTATAATAGCGTTTTTCGTAACAGACTGCAAAATACAAACCTGCGAAATCAATAACAGCCGTCCTCTAAGCGGTATGAATACAGCGTGTTCCACCTGCAGATCGATTTGCACCATAACAACGGTTTCTCTAAGCTGATTGTAAATGTAGCGTGTTCTGCCTATATGCAACTACCTTGCGGATCAATAACAACGGTTTCTCTAAGCTGATTGTAAATGTAGCGTGTTCTGCCTATATGCAACTACCTTGCGGATCAATAACAACGGTCAAACAAATTGTAAATGACCTCAATTTCTCGTAACAGATCCGTTATGTTGTGTGATGGGAATATTTAAAGACTATAAATATACTTCGACGAGCAATTGACGTAAATGGTTAAACTGACTAATTACAACCATAAAAAATCAGAAATCTACGAATACAGAAGTAATCTCCCTTTCGCATGGATCAAAAAATAATGTATGGAGGCAATACTGTGACATAAATTAAAAAAATTAATTCGAGGTAGTGATGATAGTTTATCTCATTAACAATATTGGAAGGTGATTTTCTGCTTTTATTTACTGGAAAAAGCAGTTTTGGTCATATTTTCTGCGACGTATTTTACCACACGCGAGTTAATTTCAAAGTATTTCGCAGCTGAATACATTGATTGAAATATAATTTCTTCACCCGTTTCTATGTTTGTGGATTTTACCGCCCTCCTCACAATTGTTCTGTCATATTTACCAGTACCTCACGTGCAGAGTTCCTGTTTTGTGTAACAGCTCGAAGATTGGATAAAATATTGTCAATTTTCAAGCCGTTAATGTGATCGATCACAAGACCGTCTTTGATCATCCCATTATGACATTCATACACAAATCTATGACAAAGATAGCTTTTCTTATTCCCTTCGCATGTGAACGCTAGATAACCAGTATTAATGACATGACCAACTGGTCTTTTTAACCTGCAATTTCTGATCACACCATCAATATTTGATTCATAGTTTGCTATGACAGGATGTGGGACAAATTTATTTTACTCCATTATAATAATATTATTTGTTTAAATCATTGTTTCTCTGAAATATTGATATATAATCCTCCACGGATTTTATAGTGTTTTCACTGTTATTTTTATTGTTGTCATAATATCTCCTAAGTTCTCTGAAACGTATTCCACCGCGCTTTCCACATAATTTTGTTTTTCCTCGCACTCCAACACCACATCGCAGACACGGTATTGGTCCTAGACTTCCTCGTCGTATACTTTGTAAGTGCATCCAACAAAATTCACCTCTACAGGATTTGTTGCAGCGATTTACTGAGCCGATCATGAACCAAATGCACTGATTCATCATATATATAATATATATAATATTCTTTATTTAAATACTTGTTTTAATTATATGAACGAATTCGAGAGATTATCCCAAACTGGGCCTTCTAAATATAAATTTAATCTCGACAGATTATCTCATGACTTACCAGTACGAGATTTGGTTGATCCGAAAAATAAAAGTTTGATCAGTAAAATTCACGACGCCAAGAAAGAATTTTACACAGATGGTGCATCTCATGTATGGTCAACGTTCAAGATTGTTCGCAACACTGTCAAGGACGCTACAATGAATGACAAACGAGCGGCAACTATCATTAACTACATCACTGAATACGAGGGCAATCAAAAATATTTCTTCAGAGTAAAATTTATTGTACTAACAGAAACAGGTAGTTGGATTATCCGTGATACATATGATCCTGTCCTTGGTAATAATAAAGCTATCATATTAAGTAAAAATTCCAAACCGGGTCTGTTGACTGGTATTGACAAACCGTATTATGAACAAGCGTACCCTGTAACAGCAGTTATTTATGGAATCTATGAGATAAATAAAAAACCCAACGTTGATAAAATGACACTCATGAAATTTTCAAGATTAAATTGTGTAGCCGAACGAGTAATAGAACACTTTACAAACGCGATGCGTGGAAACGGATTAACTGATTTAAGACGTCAAAAAATAAACACGTGGGCTGATTCAGTTAAGGATACCGGTGCTACAATAAAAGATGTTGCTGAACTAGGAAAAATATAAAAATTTCCAATAACAATATCAATGATAACCGGAGAAGTACTACACGAATCAAAATATAATTCAAAAGGAGCTCCAATAAATATTATTGATCATAACGCACACGCATGGACTAGCGCAGTAACAATATTTCCACGTGATCGAACTGTTAGATTTTACACCTCAGATATGGGGACAGGCATGTTTGATTTTATTAGCGAAATATGTAAAAACGATCCTGTATCGGTATGGTTATTTAAAAGTGATGAGGAGGGTGAATTTGATCGGTTTGTTAAACCGAATGGTGAAATATATCGAGCAGAATCTCTCCATGACGAGATGAAAAATCTCGCGAAGAAGTTTTTAGAGTGCAAGCACGCGGAAAATACTGACAAATTATTAACTAATTGTTTTACCGTTCGATCTGTTGCGGCTCATTTTGCTAGAGAAAAATATTTATGGAAACCAACACGATTCGATTTATTCGAGGATGTACGCGCAAGTTGCGTCAAATACGGACACGGCGGATTGTGGAATACCAAATATAATTACAATGATGTTATTTCGGTTGATATAGTTGCATGTGATCCGGGAAGTTTTCTAGGATACGGAGATTGTTCTGTGGATTTTAAAAGATTCGGTCACCCCACAAACGAGATGACGCGAGTGGCAATTAATGGACCATTACCTGATTTTGATCTAACTGGATTCGCTTGTGTTGAATCATTCCAGTTTAATGAAAATCTTCACAAGATTTGTTATGTTTGGTTTGGCAGACATTTTTGTGAAAAACGTTGGGTACCTATAGTTTTATTACGATATATGCTAGATTGTGCGGTACTGACATCGTTGGTTATCAGCGAGGCAATTATATCATATCACGCGCAGACCGAAGTTTGGTTGCCCATGCCAGATTCCGTCAGTCTCGATGAAGTTATTAACGAATTTAAGGAGAAATGTCCTGGTGTTTCCGAAGATGATATTATCAAAGAAGCTCCTAAGATTCTCGAGATTAAACTTAAAACCGCAAAAGATCTCGGCAGTAGAATAATAGGTAAATTTACTCAAGGTGGTGCATATGATCATAAAAGACATCACACACGATTAATTCTAGATGATGCCGAGTACGATTTTATAATCGCTGACACAACAGCGAGAAATATATTTGTAAATAGAGAAAGTGTTTATTTATCCGACGAAACAAAATTAGGTACGATCGTTAGTTACATAAATGATGTCTCCCCACAGTATACTCATCTAAGATCTTCTATGTTGGCTTATGTTTCTATTATCGATGATTAATAGATTTCCTGAAACCGCAGTCAGAGTCGCAACAGATTCGTTAAATATTTCGAGTAAATATTTAGAGTCTGTTATGAAATTTACAAGTAATGATGAACGATGGAGTTCGTGGAGAATAAAAAAGGAAATATTACACAATTATACAGAATCAGCAGATGTTCCGATGAGAAATTTTTATCGTAAGTGTAATACAATATCAAAAATGTCGAAACGCGCCATCAGTGAGTGATCCAATAACTAGATATAAGACAGTATATCTTAATGGACCTGGTGGATGCGGCAAAACTACTCGAGCAATTAATGTTTTTAGAAATTCAGATGTGATCGTGCTGACACCCACACATAGACTTGCACGAGAGATGAAACAACGACAGGTATAATCTTGCAAGTATCATAGTTTCTTTCGGTGGCGCGGGGATACATGGACTCCTGAACGAATGGGAGAAAAATATATACCTAAAATAATTATTTGGGACGAGATATTTACGGTGTCATTAGATACATTAAAAATGTTTTTTGATTGGTTATTGACGAAAAATACCGCTATAAGAATGTGTGGTGATCATGGTCAACCACCGCCATTTGTTGGACCATCTCCACATGATTGGTTAAAAAGTTTCGTTGATTATTACGAAGAAATAGATGATGATCATAGAGCTCTTGATGCAAATTTAAAGGAGTTTAAGAAATTAATCAGATTACAATCAAACAAAATTCAGTGCGAAATAATACGCGAAGTGATCTCAGAGACCTCAATGAGTAATTTTTTGAATTTATGGATACCCAACGATCTGATAGTAGCAAGCAGAAAAATAATCAGAGACGCTTTACAACAGCAGTTATTTCAGCTGCATAAAGAAAAGTACTCAGAATTACCCGTATCGTTGTGTTATAGACCATCAGATACATGAAAACAGAATATTAATGTTGATATTCCAGGACAGACTGAAAAACAAAATCTCGTACTAAATGATATTGTCGCTGTTGATATCATTGTTGTCGAAGATGCATTACGCGCTGACAAATCTCCATGGGTGTTGGGATACGTTATGACGATCCACTCGTCTCAGGGATTAACTATTTCTGATACACGAGTCTGGATTGTAGACGATCGTATCGAGTGGTCAAATTTAGTCTATTTAGCGGTATCAAGGGTTAGAAAAATATCTCAATTACGTAGAATTATAATTCCTGAAATCGTTAATAAATTTAACATCATCGATGATGATATAATAAGAAAAAAATTAACAGGATACAAACAATCAGATAAAAAAAATAAACGCGACTTTGATCTTGATGCTGAATTTATTACTGAATTAAAACAGCAGCAGAATAATCATTGCGCAAGTTGTAATTGTATATGCTGTGGAGGTATTCGAATAATGATTCAAGACAATTTACCGTAGATAAGAAAAGATAGTAGTCGCGGTCATACACGAGAAAATGTGATCTTGACCTGTGTTGAGTGTAATCGACGTCGGGGTGCTGGCACCAGTGTTAGTTAAGTGATTTGGGTGGTAATTGTGTATCCTCGGGAATTACTTGTAATTGTTCACGTACAAATCCACGTTGAGGAGCAGCCGAATCTAATCTGTAGATTGCAGGTCTACTTGAGGATCTTGTCACGGTGGATATTTTGTGTGTGGTAACACTCCAAATAGGATCAGTAGCTCTTTTTTTACCACCTTCAAGTTCACCCGGTTCATATAAATATCTAACTGTAATATTACCTAGCACTGACTGTGTTAAATCACGTCGTTTTATTGGTATATTTTTTTTGTAATTGCATTAATAGGTTTCATATTGGTCGTTCGCGTAATCTCACGCTTGGTAATCTTGCACCCATTCGCGAGATCTCGTATCCTGAATAAATTTCCTCGCGTATTGATATCCAAATAACCGCTCGGCAAGTGTTCGATTAAATCGCTCCACAATTGCCTGATCACGATGAATTGCAGTATGCCCTCGTCGTATTTTGGTATTATGTTGCTTCATCAACGATGATACTGGACCAAGAAATTCCTTGCCAGGATCAACCTGTAGCAGCTGTGGCCATCGCAGACCACCTTGTGGTCCGAGTCCTCGTTGATAAATTCGTTCAAACGCATCGGCTACTTCAGATAATGTTTTCGTTGATAACGGTTCTACCTCTTTATATCTACTTGCAACATCAACAACAGTCAACGCGTACTTGTATGTTTTTCTACGTACAGTATCATGCGATAAAAACAGAATATCTGCTTGATGAACTTCATTAGGAACACTAACATCAAAATATGCGTATTGAATTTGTTTCGGCGGTGGTAGGTAAATTTGCCATATTGCTTGTTTGGATAACCACGCTTTAGCAGTAGAATGTTTAACCGCTGCTGCAGCAGCAAGTTTACTAATTGCTGCTTTACCTTTCCAGTATCCTCTTGGACTATAATAAATTGATTCCATTTTTATATATTACCAGCCCCAAGCGCTAATTTACCTTTCGTCGCAGATCTTACTAACCAATTAGCTAATTTTTCTCTCATATTTTTATTTTTTATAGAATTTAACGCATGAATTAATTTCACATCTGCAAATATGCCTGTCTTGTAGATTTTTACTCTTATACGCAACATCATGAACATGACAAGCTCGATCAATAGCGTTTACTGGTTCCTCGTCTGGCTTTGGTTGATCTTGATTATCGAGCCTGATATCAAGTCTGGTACCAGGACCGCAATAATTATATCCTGGTAGATGTTTTTCTCCTGGATATTTAGACCATGGAGCACCTGGAAACTTTGACATCAAATTAGCAATATCACCACCGCGCTTATTAGGGAAAAATAAAAATTTCTTTCTACCGCATGCAGAACATTTTCCACCATACGCTATTTTTTATTTTTTGTTGTAACCGTAACTAAATCAGTAGTTGGAGTTTTAGATCTGCAACGTAAACAATATAAATTCATGTTATAAAATATATGGATATAATTGATTTCTCAGCAACTCGGCGACGAGAGCCAGTTAAACACCACCCTGCGTTACCGAATTCCATCAGAATAATTATCATAGGACCATCTGGATCGGGTAAGACACAATTATTACTTAATTTGATAATGAGATGGTTGAAATGGGATACATTATATTTGGTGGCACCATCCGTTGATGATCAGAGGTGTTATGAAGTATTAAGAGATTTTAACGAAAATGCAGGATTAATAAATAACGGTGAAAATATTATTAATTTTATAACAGATATCGAAGAAGCACCGTCCGTAGATGATCTTGATGGGTTTATTAATAATTTAGTTGTATACGACGATGTGATGCTGGATAAACAAGCAAACCCAGCAAAAATATTTTCTCGAGGTAGACATAAAAATACAGATGAGATCTATGTTACTCAGCGGTACACACAAATTCCGAAAGTAATTAGAGACAATTGCAATATTTTAGTTGTGTTTAATGGCGTAGACACACACACACTTAGAAATATTCATCAAACCTGGTGCAGCGGTGACATGGATATAATTAAATTTAAAAACTTCTTTTCATGAGCGCAAGCTACTCCGCATGGATTTATAACAATAAATTTACACGATCCTAGAACAAGATATCGTGTAGGTCTTGATAAAATATTTGGATAAATTAAAAAATTTATTTAAACAGATATGCACAATTGTACGTGGTTGATTCAAGGAACAAAAAATAAATGCAACAAAAGGAACATGAATAGCAGCAGAGAGGGCATCTACCAATGTTGGTCGTCAAAAAAATAAACAAAAAAATAAATAAACACGTAGAGTACTTTATTTTTCAGCTACTATTTCGAACTAAGGTTTTATTAGTATAATCGGCCATTACAGAAATAAAACATCTCAAGGAAACGTTTATTTGTAAAAATCTGGACCTTTCTACGAGATGATTTTATTATTTTGTTTTATTTTTTTTTTGTCGGAATCCTTTGGTGTGTTCGCCCTCTCTGCTGCTGATGTCCAGCGCTGGAGAATCATGCCGCAGACACATAGCATGATGTCACACCCAGTCACATTATCCTGACACCAGGTCGACCAGTCCTAGCACTAACAATTTAATGCTGAGCGCATAGCGAAGAGGCTGTTAATACCATTTGTATAAGTCTTTGGTATCGCTCGGCCGGTGTTCGAACCCGCGACCTCCCTCATCCGAGGCGGACGCTTTAACCAATAGGCCACCAGAGTGTCACATACATGCATATACATACATACATACATACATACATACATGTATACATACATACATACATACATACATACATACATACATACATACATACATACATACATACATACATACATACATACATACATACTGTGTATGCGCAGAGCGTGGGGTTGAAGAGTCGGTAAGAGTTTAGAAAGGATGAAAGCTTGAATAGAACAAAGATGGGGGAAAGATTTGGTGCTTTAGAATTAACAATAACACTAAGACAAACCGAAGTGATAGTGGCAGTTGTTTAACTGCTAAAGGACAGATGGTATTGGCATTAAAAAGAGTGGCATTACTCATGTTAGTAGTTGTAACTGTTAAAGTAGTGGTACTACTCAATGCAGGATGACCATACATATTTCGCAATAATAGTACTGCTACTATTATTTGCACATATTCTTATTCGTGGTTGAAATCCGCAACTGAAAGAATGTGTGTGTGTGTGTGTGTGTGTGTGTGTGTGTGTGTGTGTGTGTGTGTGATTTGGATTTTTAACGTAGTTTTAACAATTTTTGAGTCATTACATTACGATGTATGCAGTTTGACAGTTTTTAATGATGTCTAGTACTGGGGCATTATGCTGCAGACGTGTGACATCATGTCAGTAGTATAGTGGGGGCATTTTAGCGTCAAAGGAAATCCCACTCAAAAAGGTCGTGGACACGTTTAGCGTCAATACTTTTACTGACCCCTGGGCACGTTTAGCGTCAAGAGGAATTGAACATGGGAATATTGGGCCTGTATAGCGTCAAGGGAAAGTGGGGTTGTTCTATATGGACAATAGCAATGGAACAGGTGTGGTGACGTCACGGTACTGGGCATTGGTAACAATGTAGTTAGGGTTTGACCTGAATACGCGCTACTCGAGGCAGAGACAAATAGAATAGAGATATAGACTTTGACATATATAATGCATACAACAGAAAGACATAGATTGATGAACATCAACTTATCACATCTTAACTACAAAATCGACTAAAAATTTTATTAGGCAAGAGAATAAGTTTTATTTGGAGGCAAACCTCAAATAAAAAATACAAAATCGACTAAAAAATTTTTAGGCAAGAAAGCGAATCTTTTCGAGGCAATGGATTAGCCCTGAAAAGGGCCTTTGCGTTTCTTCTTCTTTTTGTTCTTCTAATTTCTTCATTTCCTCCACCATCATCATAGTTTTGTTATTCCTGTTGTCTTCCTTTTTTCATTGTTTATCCTCCCCCTGTTTTTCCTTCTCCTCTTGCTCTTTTTTCCTCTTTTCATTCTCTTCTTTCTTTTTCATCTTTTCATTCCATTGTCTCTTTTCTTTTATGTCCTCTTCATCATCCTTCTTCTCCTCTTCTTTTTTCATCATCTCTCTCAACATTTCCGTCGACTTCCTCAAATTATCGATTTCCATCTTGATTCGATGGGGACTATATTAGTAATCGTCATCCAGTTTGATCAGTATCTATTCGATCGTGCTTAAGTTGTCTAGAACGTCTTGTAACTTCAGCTGGGAATAAATCAGGGAATACTTTTGAATTTGATCGACTTTCTGATCCAAACAACACTTGTCAGTTATACGTGGATGAACCACAACCTTGTCTCCTGCTATGTCGTTGCCTAGTAATAAACGAATGCCCTCAACCGGTAAAGCACACACGTTGCCCACTGTCACTGGTCCTGATACTAAGTATGATGACAAATTTACACAATGGACAAAAACATTAAAAAAGCCGCACTCTACTTCCTGAATAAGAACACTCTCATTAGAAGAAGACTTCTCAGAAAAAGGCAAAATGCAAGAGAATAAAACAATCTGAGAAACTCCTGTGTTCCTTAAAATTTTAATAGGGGTAGGATTGGCCAAATCACCAAAGAGTGATATAGAACCCTTCGATATGTATGGTTCATAATTCTCCATAATAAAACCAAACTGGGGTTTATTAGACCGAACAAATGTATGGATTTCAGTCCATGACCGTGACCTTGACCGCTTAGAAAAAGAACATTCTGAATAGGTCTGTCTTGATTATAATGCCTATTTTCCAAGTTGTAACAATCAGAAATAACGTGTCTTTTCCTCTTTCAATAGGTATACGTAGGAAGAGACAAGGACCTTTGATCAAGCTTATCTGAAGCTTGATTTTTAAATGTTGTGCCAGTTGGAGATTTAGAAGGGCTTGTATCCGGCTTATATACTTTTCTGCCCGAAGACTGCTGAGTGGAAGACTTGCCTGCAAAATGAATTTTATGAGATAAATAATACTCAGCAGCAGCACGAGCAGCATTTCCCAAGGTTTCGATCTTATTCTCATCAACATAAGTCTTAATGGCACTATGGACACAGTTCTTGAACTCTTCAAGTAATAAAAGTTGTTTTTGAGACTTTCAAGATCTTGTTCAACTTTCTTGGCTAAGCACCATCTATCAAATAACTGCTCTCCTTCTTTAGCTAATTCGACATGAGTTTGTCCAGCTTACTTTTAGGGTTTCTGAATTTTTGCCGATAAGCTTCTGGGACTAACTAATAACCCCTTAAGATGCATTCCTTAACTACATCATAGTCACCACTTTGGTGAACTGACGGTGAATTGTAAATATCACTAGCCTTACCTTGGCTATTTCAAATTTTTAGCAACGTTTTCAAAACGAGTAAAATATTTGTCTACTTCTCTTTCTCTGAAAGGGGGCACTAACTTAGTATTCTTTGCAACATAAAAACGTTAATTTGCATTTGAAGAAGGAATGTTCTTTTCACTTGCCAGCTCTATTTCTTTTATTCTGCATTGATATTCTCTCTCTTCCTTCTCACTTTGCATCCGACTCTCTCTCTCTCTCTCTCTCTCTCTCTCTCTCAAATCGTAACTGCATTTGTTTTTCTTGTAACTGCGTTCGTCTTTCTTTTTTCTTTTTCTTTTAATTGCATTTCCTTTTCTTTTTCTCTTTCCTGTCTATCTCTCTCCTCTTTCTCAATTTGTAACTACATTCGTTTTTCTTTCTCTCTTTCCTGTCGCTCTCTCTCCTCTTTCTCAAATTGTAAATGCATTAGTTTTTCTTCCTTCTGTAATAACATTTGTTCTTTCTATTGCTCCAATTTTTTTTGCCCTTTCTCTTTCTCCACTTGTAACTTCATTTGCATTTGTTTTTCTTCTTTATCTTTCTAATGTCCCAGCTTCCTCAACCCCAATTCCATCTTCTAATTCCTTTAAGTTTATGTTAGAGCTTGATACAGACTTACTAATCGAAACCAAAGCACTTTTATCCAAAACATTCTTTTCTACCATGTACTGGACCACACTATTTTTTATTTCTTGCTTCGCTAAGGAAGACTTTACCTCAGAAAGATCATATTTTCTGGCAAGTTGAATTAATTCATGTTTTATTTAAAGGGTTTAATTGGTCCTGTGTAGGACTTGAAAGAAAGATGTTCACTTTCGATGACATTTTAGCAAAAGCCTGCCGATTTCATTAAAGATTTCAAAAACATGGGGAATTCAAATTTCAAAAAACAATGTTTTGTGAAATATGTTAGCCAAAATTCTTAACTCTCGGACGAGCCCCCAATTTTTATGTTACGTGTTTAGGCTCTAATAAACAGAAACAAAAGAAGGAGTGAGAACAACACGCTTTGAAAAATATAACAAATAATTTATTTCCCTGGAAAAACACAGTAACAATGAAAAAAATAAGAACTTACGGTTTTAAGAATCAAATCCCAAAATAAATCAAAGAATAATCCACGAATTAAATTTTTGAAATCTTAGTAATGAAATGTTCTAATGAAATTTGAGTTCGAGTCCCGACGAAACATCAGAAATAGAAGGCGATGACGTATACTGTAGACTTTATGTTACGGATGTGTTTACAGTTCTTTTTTGATTCACAAACCATATTCCGGTGTTTGAATTTGAGAATATTTCCAGGAAAAAGAATTAATATTTAGAATCCAAATAGTTTGAATAAAAATTAAAATATAATTCCAAATTATCACAACAAAAGGATCACCTTTACGACCCAGTGTTTAGAAGTCCGAATGACTACTTTCTCTATAAACAAAGCTTATACAGTAACTTGAGACGCAAAAGAGATTCCCGGATGATGAACACGTGATCACATTCCAGAATGGCTTAGAATGTATTTACTCGCATAAGTACAGCCTCGGTTTCACTATTATCATTCACACATTAAAATTAATTAGAAAGAATTTGTTTACTTGATTTTCAATCAAGGTCAGGAACTAGGTAAGCAAATAATACAAAGTTCGGTGTTTACGACTAGCAGTCAGGTCGAACTAATTTCTGGAAAATATCAAATTCCTAGTAAACAAAATTACATTACTTTGACATGTAATGAAATTAAAAATAGAAAGATTTTAAAACTTACAAACAATTAAATTAAATCAAATATACGTAACAATACATACATACATACATACATACATACATACATACATATATGGGGGCGCCGAGTGGCTCATCGTTACGGATTACTGCCATCTCATCTATGTCTGCGTGTGTTCGAGTCTCGGATTCCGCCAATGTTAGTAGGTGAGAAAGCTTACCAGTAGTTTGTCGTGGGTCGGTGATTTTCCCGGGTTCTTCCTTCACCATTTTTACTGGCCGCCATGTATAGTCTACGCTGTGCTGAAAAATGGCGTTAAACCCTATATAACAACAAGAACATTCATACATACATACATACATGCATACATACATACATACATACATACATATATACATACATACATGCATACATACACACTGTGTATGTGCAGGACGTGGGATTGAAGTGTCGGTAAGAGTTTAGTAAGGATGAATGCTTGAATAGAACGACGATGGTGGGAATATATGGTGCTGAATAATTAACCTTAGCACTATCACATACCGAAGTGGTAGTTTCAGCTGTTTCACTGCTGCAGGAGATATATTATTGGTATTGGTATTGATGTGAGTGGAATCAATCATGGTAGTATATGTAACAGTAGTGGTACTACTCGATGCAGGATCACCATACATATTTCGCAATATCTGTACCACTACTCCTACTACTACTACGACTACTAGCACGTGTGTGTGTGTGTGTGTGTGTGTGTGTGTGTGTGTGTGTGATTTGGATTGTTAACGTACCTTTAACAAAAATTTAGTCATTAAACTACGATATTTGCAGTGTGGCAGTTTATAATGATATCTAGCATTGGTGCATCATGACGCCGACATGTAGCATCATGTCCCTCCCAGTCACATTATCCTGACACCAGGCCGAGCATTCTTGATACCAGCCGTTTAATGCTGAGCGCCAGGCGAGGCAGATGCTAATAATAATGTTAGCTATCTTTGGTATGACTCGGTTGGTTTTCGGACCCGCGACCTCCCAGCGGCCTAATGAAATGTGTGTGTGTGTGTGTGTTTGTGTGTGTTTTTTAACGAAGCTTTAACAATTTTGTAGTCATATCGCTAAGATGTCTGCAGTGTGGCAGTTTATATTGACGTCAATCATTGGGGCTTCATGCCGCAAACATGTAGCATCATGTCCCACTCAATCACATTATCATGACACCAGGCTGACCAGTCCTAACACTAACCTCTTAATGCTGAGCGACAAACGGGACAGCTGTTAGTACCATTGTTATGTATTTGGTATGACTCGGCCGGGGTTTGAATCCACGACCTTCCGAATCCGAGGCGGACGCTCTAACCACTTGGCCATTGGAGCGGTCAATGAAATTATTATAAAAATGGTACACACAAATAACTACTTGCCTTTTATAATGTAGCATTTTTCGTTGTTAATCTATTGATCACGGTGTATAATTTCGTGAAATTTCCAAAACGTCTGCCGTGGAAGCAGGAATGCGAAATGACTTGTAGGTTTCGTCACGGGGGAAAATCCGTACATATGGTTACTTATGTAAACATCGCATCATTTTATAATAGCAGTATGAGTTGTAGTAGTAGTAGTAGTAGTAGTAGTAGTAGTAGTAGTAGCAGTAGCAACAGCAGTAGTAGCAGTAGCGGTAGTAGTTGTAGTTGTAGTAGAAGTAGTAGTAACGCTAGTCTTAGTGGTAGTAGAAATAGTAGAAGTAATATTAGTAGTTGTAGTGGTAGTATTAGCAGCGGTAGTAGTAGTAGCGGTAGTAGTAGTACTAGAGGTAGTAGCAGATTAGCAGTGTCATTTGTAGTGTCATTTGTAGATGCAGGCGTGGTATTATAAAAGCTGAAGAGAAATGTAGAGAAGACGAATCAAAAGGTGCAAAAGTGGACGATTGGATGCATGGATATGGTTTCGTGTGAAACGGAAACATTCAAGAACGCATATAACATACACACGTGAATATATTTTACGTTAGGTTGTGCATTACTGCACTTTCCATGTGAAATAAACGTGATAAGTCTCTGGAGATACATATTTTCATTGCCGCTTCGATAACATTAACCAAGAAAATGGAGTTATTTTTGACGTTGTGTAATATAAATATGGCCGCCACACATGCAAGCGAACCAAGCTCAAATCTAATCATGTACATATACCTTCCTCTTCGATGTTGCATGTGCTATTCTGCCTTGAATTATGAAGGAGAATTATAGTACTACTGAAGATACACAAAACAGCAGAGCATTAAAAGTAAACCGCTCACATGATCTCGAGGGATGCAATAAGGACCATGCTCTAAATCTGTTATAGATAATGCTCCCCAATTTGATAATTGCTTGCTCAGAGTTAATAAAGAATGTATTTCATGTTGTAGGTGAAAAACTTGTGTATTTTCACTATTGGCTTGTCAATCTTGCAAATAATGAGCTTGTCATGAAACGAGATAAAATATACCCATTATTTACGAAGAGCAACTTGTAGCAAGCAAATATCCTGTCTCTATTCTGGGAAAATATACATACATGTATATCTATCTACCTGTGTGTCTGTCTCTATCTCTCGCTCTGTCAGTATATATATATATATATATATATATATATATATATATATATATATATATATATATATATAAGACTAATCGTAAACTACTCAGTATAACTATTTAATAATTTTGAACAAACTACATGTCTATCGATATATATATATATATATATATATATATATATATATATATATATATATATATATATATATATATATATATATATATATATGACAGATCCTAAACTATTGAGTATGACCTTGCATCTTGCATGTACATAATTTTGAACAAACAACCTGTCAGCAGACGTAAAATGATCGCATGATTCTGTGGTGTCACATAAACATATATCGATCGCTTATTACAAGGAAAAACGATTTTGAAAGAATTAATCGTTTAAACTGTGGAAACCAAACATTTAGATTATTTTTACTTGTATGAAAATTAAAGTAGCAATATGGTCTCTATTTTAGTACTACTACTGCATAACTACAGCTTAAATTAAACTTACCAGTACAAGTAGCGTAACCAAGAGAATGATGTTCTTCACTCACTGGCAGACCTACACATTGTACAGTAGGTGCGCGATGTGTTTAGATTATGCATATATTTGATATGTGCTAGAAGGTAAACCATGCGCAGTTGGTGTGAGCCAAATAGTTATAATTCTTTTCGATAGCTCACGTGCCAAGTGCCTGAAATGCCTTGGTGCGCTCCTAGTTTGTTTTATCATTTACAAAAGAGTCCAATCAATGCACATATTCACTTGGAACTCCGCCATATAATGCTATGTAAACACGTCCTGTCAGCCAATCGTCTTGTATATTGTGCACCATCTTCGTTTCTTTCGTTCAATCTATATGTCATTCTTGCTCTATATCTAACTATCCGAGATAATAAAGCAGGTCATAGATTAATTATTTTTATCATTCTTCAAACCAGGAATCGAAAGCGCGCTGCAAGTAACGGCACCTAATGTCTAACTTCCATACACCAGTGCCTTAAACCGCTCGAAAATGCATTTCTAATTAAATGCATGAAGCAAGGCCAAAGGTCTCAGTAAGCAACTAGAAATAAACACATGACTGTATCCCGCTCCAGGCCCCCTTCTCTACGGATCGGATTCTAAGGATTTTCTGCATGTATACATTATCTGCAATCTTAATGGATAATAAACAATTCATCAGAAGTATATTCTGTTTATTATATGCGTTATAAGCTCTAATGCCTGAAGGAACTGCCTTGTTTGTGTCAACCAAAACACAGAGAGAGCGAAAGAGAAAGATAGACAGACATATGGAGATCGTACAACATTTTCCTCTCGACAAGCAGGCTCTACAAGTTATATCAAAATTTCAACATGTACATAACCGATTTGTTCACTACACACACACACACACACACACACACACATATATATATATATATATATATATATATATATATATATATATATATATATATATATATATATATATATATATATATATCTGTGTGTGTATGTGTGTGTGTGTGTGAGTGAGTGTCTGTGTGTGTGTTTTTGATTTTCAACGTACCTTTATCAATTTTTCAGTCATATCGCTGCTAACACTAACCTCTAATGCTGAGCGCCAGGCGAGGCAGCTGTTACTATACCATTGTTGTAAGTCTTTGGTATGACTCGGCCGGGGATCGGACCCACGACCTACCGCATCAGAGGCGGACGCTCTAACCACTAGGCTACCGGCTATGTGTGTGTGTGTGTGTGTGATCTACGGATCTGATTCTACGGCTGCTCGGCATATATATATATATATATATATATATATATATATATATATATATATATATATATATATCCTTTAATCTTTATGGACAAGAAACGATTCATCAGAAATGAGAGACAGATAGTCATTTATACATACGGAGAGCATACAATATTTTGCTATTGACATACATGCACTACAAGTGCTCTCAGAAAGTGACCATGTTCATATAAGATTTTTTTATAGACCATACCTAATATTTAAAAGAAATGAAGCGATTACTGATGTACTAATTGTGGCTGCGAACAAAGAGATTTTCATAAATCCCGAAATATCACATTATGTATTTGATTCGTGATCCAAGAAATGATTATGTTAAGTCAATGATATCACTGGACAACAAATTTTTACAAAAGTCATGTTACTGAAATAAAATTAGTCAATTCTTATCAATTTTTATGTGCTGAACACGAATATGACAGTCAAATTGCAAAATTGGCTCTAGTTTTTTTGTAATCTGCAAGAAATTAATGTTTACATAACGAAATGCATTCCAATAGTAAAAGGTCAACTGTAATAGCCTACCTATAAAAAATCAAGTCATTGACTACATCTTAGATTTCTTCGCCTGTCTCTTGTACAGCTGTTCGGGAGCATCTCTGAGGAGTGTCCAGCAGTAGTCAGCCAGCATTGTAGTGGACCATTTTCCCTGGTATCTTTGTTCCATTGTTGCGATATCTTGATGAAAACGTTCATCACTAACAATACCACAGTTGCTAGGAAAGAAATCCAAATGGGAATGAAGGAAGTGAATCTTTAGAGACATATTGCAGCCAAGTTTCTTATACTTCATCAACATGTCTTCTACTAGTTCCTTATAGTTTTCTGCCCTAACATTTCCGAGGAAGTTTGTAGAAACTAGGCGAAAAGCATTCCATGCTTGTTTCGCGTCACCTTCCAGCAAGTTGTTGAACCGGTCATCTTTGAAAAGCTCTCGAATCTGAGGACCCACAAAAACTCCCTCTTTAATCTTTGCTTCGCTGAGTCGAGGGAATTTTTCATGCAGGTATCGGAATGCTGGCAAAGTCCGGTCAATGGCTTTCACGAAGTTCTTCATCAAACCTAGTTTGATGTGAAGGGGTGGTAGCAAGATTTTCTGAGCCTCAACCAGAGCTGGGTGTTGGATATTCTTCTCTCCAATGGCTACATTCTGCCTGTGAGTCCATTCCTTCCTCATGTAGTGCATTTCCCTTGCTCGGCTATCCCACTCGCATAAGAAACACATGTATTTTGTATATCCTTGCTGCAGTCCCATTAAAAGGGCAACTACCTTCAAATCACCACAGAGGTGCCAGCTGTACTTGTTATACTCAATGGAATTCAGTAGCTGCCTTAAGTTATCGTATGTCTCTTCCATGTGGACAGCATACGCTACTGGAATAGATGGAAGAATGTTTCCATTTTGCAAAAGCACAGCCTTGAGACTCAGTTTCGAAGAGTCCACAAATAGTCTCCATTCTTGTGGGTCATGAGTGATTTTTAAAGCATTCATGAGGCCCTCAATATCGGAACAGAATTTCAGATTACTTTCCTTTCTGAAGAAAGGCTCCAATTGCTGGTGGCGCTTTCGATATGCAGTAATTGTGACATCTTCTTCTAGAAGATTCCATTGTTGGAGTCTTGATCCTAGCAATTCTGCCTTGTTCTTTGATAAGTCCAAATCACGAATCAGGTCATTTAGTTCTTCCTGTGTTATTCTGTGTGGGGTTGATGATGCACCACAGTGAAAATCTGGATCACTGCATGCTGATGGACCAGGAGAAGAACAGGTCGACTCACCTTTGTCTTCATCAGATGAATCAAGAGAATATTCTGCTGGAGGTTCTGGAATAGGAAGTCCCTCACCATGTGGAACTGGTCTCAATGCAGACGGAATGTTTGGGTAGACTATTCTCGACTTCTTTCGCTTCGTTATTCCGCCGGAAAGAGGAGGAACCAAGCAGAAGTAACAGTCATTTAGGTGGTTGCTTGGCTCTCTCCACACCATTGGGACTGCAAACGGCATTGATGACCTTTTGCAATTCAACCACTGTGAAAGCTGTGTTGTACATGTAGCACAGCATATATGCGGAGCCCAAGGCTTGTCTTGGTCACCAACCTTGCATCCGAAGTAAAGATGATATGCCTTCTTCACTTGAGAATTGATACTTTTCTTCTGGTTGGCAAATGTCACTTCCCCACAAATATAGCAAAAATTGTCCGCGGTATTAACACACTTTCGAGGCATTACTGTTCTTTATTGTACGTAAATGGATAAAATAATAAGTTTTATGTAACAGTAGCTTGAACTGTCTCACACAACGTCTAAAATATTTTAAATGCTGAACCTATCTGATTGGGCTTTATATAGTACACTGCTTACGTCAGCTTCAGCAGCCGCCTGGCATTAGTATAATAGGCCTACACATGAATAGTACACTGCTGACGTCAACTTACTTCAGCAGCCGCATGGCATTAGTATTGCATTGCATCAGACAATGATGCAATCAACTGTGGATGATGTGAGCATGATGGTATTATGCAATGTTACACCATTATTCCGGATGTTGCTGCAGTCCTACTGGAGAAATTTACACAGTGAAACATAGAAAATGAGGTATATGAATATCTTCAAAACGAGAGCCAATACAAATTTTTCACGGTTATATTCGTGTTCGGCACACCAAAATACTACAGATTAGGGCCTTTTCAAGTCAGTAATGATTTCACTGTTGACCAGTGTATTTTTAATTTTTTCCAGCCCAACGTTAAACGTGTGAATAACGTGTCATTATGACTACATTTCAATTACCTCTGTGGGTAAGAGGATATCGAATAGATAAAGCTTGGAAGATATTTTAGTGACAGTGTTGAATCATGCATCACGAATTTTATTAAAGAGCTAGTATTGTGTTCTCGACTAAATGATTTGATGACAAAGTCGCACAGTCTCAGAGCGGCTTGGATCGATATAAACTCTGAGTACAAATGGGACGAGAGAGAGAGAGAGAGAGAGAGAAGTCTTTCGTGTTTCGTTTCCTTACTTAGAGTTCATTTTAAAATTACATGAACAACAGATAGACGTGCAATAATGGTTACACGCACTACATCAATTGCCAACACAACTTTATCATGTACTATCTCTTTATTATAACTGGGGAAATCAAATCAGGAAATCCTTAAATATTGGGAAATTATAACATCTATGGAAAGGATACTACCTAAACCAAATCAGCATCTCCTCTGCTTGGTACACAGTAACAGATCTCCCACCACCACAGGCACACACCGCATTGAGAGCGTTCCCTTCCGACGCCCCGTAATAAGTAGCGCAGCCCTTGTATGTTCATTTTTATTCAATTTTGCTTGTATTGTCTTTGTAAGTATTTATTGCAAATCATCACTTTGATTATGTCAAGTACTTTAATTTCTATTTGTTCTCGTCTAGTATATGTAATGTTTTCATGGTTTGGTGCCTCTGAAAAAGTAACAGCTAGATAGATAACACAATGGTTTGGGCTGGTTTCGTATCATATATACGCCGTCGTTTGTTTCTCAAGTACTCAAATTTCAATTTGTTCTTGTCTCGTATATGTAATGGTCTTAGGTAGCTTGGTGACTCAATAGAATGAATCGATAGATAATGCAATAGCTTGATCTTGTTTCGTATTAGATATACGCCGTTGTTTGTTTGTCAAGTACTAAGATTTCCATTTGTTCTTGTCTCGTATATGTAATGGTCTTAGGTAGCTTGGTGACTCTGTAGAATGAATCGATAGATAACGCAATACCTTGATCTTGTTTCGTATCAGATTTACGCTGTTGTGTGTCAGGTTTTGTGTTATGTCTGTAGTTTATTGATTATCAGTCAGCCACGGCATGCACGCAGAGAATGGAAATTTAAATGTGCGTTTTTGATGATACTTTGTATAAGAGTTAGTTATAAACACACGCGTCTTACATTTGCAAGAAGCAGTAGTGTTTCACAGTAAACGTTAGATATGAATTCGACTTAGATTATATAAGTATGCTTGTTATATGATCCGACAGTATGAACAAAACAACAGTTTTCTGTCATATTACTCATGGCTCTCTATAACAGACACGCACGCTTTGTATTAGATATAACGCTTTCCACCGAGACTATACCATCCTTTTACGTCCCCACCCTTTTCGTACCATAAGCAAAATGTAGTAAAAAAAAACTAAAAAAACTTCCGTTATATAAATTACGTACCTTCTTGGTCCAAATGCCTGTCCTTAATTGGGTCAAACAATGTATGTAAAACTTAAATATATCGGTGTAAAAATGAAATATATGTGTGTAAAAATGAAATATATGTATGTAATTCAAACCTCTGATGATCATTGTTTAAATTTAAGCCTGAAGTTCTTCTGAAATTTTCAGATGAACGCTGAATTTAAAAAAAATGATATTTAAAGAAAGAAAGAAAGGAATGAAAAAGAACAGAAATTAATAGTAAGACAGACATTAGTAAATTCATTGATTAATAATAAAAAAGACAAGAAGATAAGATGATAAATAAATAAAAGTATAAAGAAACATACAACAAGATCTGCAGGATTAATATCAACCTATCTCAAACAAATGTTACGAAATATAATTTTAGTGGGAGATTTTCTTCTATTCAGTCTTATAATATTTTTAGTTTCAACACATTAGTGTTATTCATATCTAGAGTAAATAGCACACAAAGCATGTTACAGGATTATCGACGTGCTGAACCGGAAGTAATGTCAGACGTTCTACATTATAATAAGCATGATTTACAGTATAATAAGCATAATTTATGAAGAGCTTTTCCTACAGAAGAGATTTCTATATCGATGAGGGTTATTATGGCTAATAGTGATACCTCTGGAAGTACATACTAATCATGATCAATGTCATGCGTTCATATGAGCTCTTATATCAGTTCAGAAATGGGGCTGAAACACAGTATATGTTGGCTTTAGTCAAGATAACGTTTCTAAATGATTAAATATCTGTGGTATTTTAACCTGCTGGAATATCGAGAAAGATCCCCGTTTCGTCAATTAATTCGGACATCACGTGGGTTGTTCCTTCTTATTTCGTAGTTACATCCGGTACTGATCTTAAGCTTTGTTTATCAGTGATGAGATACATCCACCATGTTTCGTCCCACCCATGTAATGGCACGAAAGGGTGGGGGTAGGGTGGGGTGGGGGTGGGGACCTTTATGCAGTCATTTATTTGCAGGCACGAGTATTGTATGCCTGATTTCGACTGTAAACAAACAACGTCAGAGTGCTCCTTCATATTTATGTTTTCATTATTATGACAAAGGACAGAAAGTAACTTTACATTTAGCTAATGCTGCTTCTTATGGATTTTACTCAACCGCTTAAACGTCTGAATAACGTGGCCTTGTTTAAATTTCGATTACATCTGGCTAAAGGACTGCAGGATATCGAGTGCGATACATTTCGTACATGTTATAGATGTTATAGAGACATCATTGAACCATACAGGAGCAATAAATTACGTATATATATATATATATATATATATATATATATATATATATATATATATATATATATATATATATATATATATATATAAGGGATTACTTAAATAAGTAAATCGTCCATGAAGTTAAAAACTCCGGTAACTCTTAATGGTTCAAGTAATTTTCGCATCATACGTGTGAAGACACTCGGCGCATTCTCGACCCACTGGTAGGTCCCATCTGGAGTCGCGAAGGCGAGTTTTGCTCTGTCTTCACTTCGAACCGATATTTGCCAGTATCCCTTGCACATATCGATTTTCCAAAAATACTTCGCATTGGTCACCCCGGCAAATATGGACTCAGGGTCAGGTAAAAGTTCCACTTGGAATTTCGTGATCCTGTTCAACTTCCTGTAATCGACGCAAAATCTGTGTACCGTCTTTCTTCTGTACCATCACAACAGGAGAGCTATTCGCCGACTCAGTTGGTTCTATAACTCCCAAGTCTATCATGGCTTGAATTTCATTTCCGATAGTTTCTAATTTTGCATATGGTAGCGGGTATGGTTTCAACATCACTGGTTTCTCATCCAGTAATTTCAGAGTGAACTCCTCCAACCAGCCAGGTCGTTCTGTCAAGACGCTTGAATAATCTTGGAGTAACGACTCCACTTCCTTACGTTGCTCTGACGCTAACGTCTCGTCAAGCACAACGTCGACGTAGGTTTCTTCCCTCGTCAAAGGACAACTAGGGAGTACTCCCGCCTCTCCTCCGTTGTCGTCAACTTCTTCCGTTACAACCGTAGCAACCACTAAATATGTGGGTGTTTCTCTTTCACAGTAACGTTTCAGAAGATTTACGTGGTACAGCTTCTCCTTGTCTCCTACCCGGATACGGTAGTTCTGTCCACTCTTTTTCTCCGTTACTACAAATGGTCCCCTCCATGATACTTAGAGTTTGTTGTGCTCTAACGGTAGCAATAACAACACCTTGTCACCCACCTCGAAGTGATGTTCCTTAGTCCTTTTGTTGTAATATTTGGCTTGACGCCCCCTTGTGTCACAGAGATTCTCCTGAGCCAATTTAGAAACCTCTTCAAGCTTGTTGTGGAGATCAACAACATATTGGTATGTTGTTCGCACTTCCTCGGATGCTTTCTCATCCGTCCATAATTGTTTTAGCACAGCCATGGGTCCCCTGACTGTCCTCCCTTTATACTAATTCAAAAGGTGAAAAGCCCAAACATGCCTGTGGTACTTCTCGATATGCAAACAGTATTGCGGAATGGTATCGATCCCAATCCTTGGGTCGACCTTCACATAGCTTCTTCTGCAGGTGATACGGGGTAGTCATCAGGTGTCTAATAGAGAGTAATCTATTTACCTCTTCCATCACCTGACTCACGAACTGCGTCCCCTGGTCAGTGAGTATCTCCTCAGGGACATCAACTCTCGACCAATCTTATAACAAGGCCTCAGCCACCGTGACTGAGTCAGTGTTCATCAAGGCCACTGCCTTGGGGTACCGAGTGGCGTAATCTACTATCGTTAATATATAACGATTACCGCTTTCTGCCTCCGGCTTTATCGGACCTACCAGGTCCGTCGCCACCCTCGAGATAGGTTCGTCAACCAGTGGGGTGGTTCCTAGTGGCACCGGGCGATGGGAGGTCTTAGGTGCCACCCCAGGTGGCTGGATGCGAGTGCACGCTTTCATAGCGCTAGGTCATCACGCTTATATCATCCAAGGTCGAGAACTCACGCTCCGCTAAGAACAGTATTAAGTCCTTCCTGTACGTACTTAAGACGTGCTCTTTCAAAATTTATTCGCGTATGCCTTCATACGTTAGCGCTGTGCCAGACATTTTCATCAATTTATCAAAAATTGCGCGTACTCGGCTATGGAATTGCGCGTGCGTTTCGGTAGCTTCTTTCGACGATTCTCTAAAGAGTTTCCGAAACGTTTCTGCCGACAGCTCAAAGTGCCGTACTAGCGCTTTCTTCAGAACGTCGTAGTCGTCTACTTCGTCTGGTGTCATATTATGGTAGACGTCTTTCGCGGCTCCCTGCAAGAATGCCGAAACATTGATGGCCCACTGGTCTTGGGTAGCTGATGAACCAGGGCCAACTTTTCGAACTGTGTCAAAAAGTTGTCAATGATTTCGTCCTTGTCATTGAACACGGACATGGTGATCTATATTAGTCGTCTGTCTTCAGATCGTCTACTTGAGGGCCCTGAACGTTCGTTCAGATCTTCACCCGTCCTGGACTCTGCTTCGATTCTCAGTCTCTCCATGGCTAACATATGTTCGCGTTCTCTAGATTTATCTTCGGCCTGCAATATGGCTAGTTCGAGCTCTCGCTCAGCTTCTTGTCTGTCTTTCTCTCGTTCACGCTCAGCTGCTTGTCTGTCTTTTTTCTCGTTCCGCGTCTATTTGCTCCTTGTGTTCTCTAACTCTTCGTTCAACAAATTCGGCAAACTGGATTCCTTCATATCCTAATTCTTCCTTACCTATTGATTTAAATTCCCTAACTAATTGTTTATCTGTCGCCATCCTGGTCTACTTGTAAGGTGACACAATAATTAAGCCCTTTAGCGATACTCAAGGTTCTACTGCCCTATTTGAAAACAGCCCCTCACGTATTTATCGTATCCCTAGTATGGCCTGACTCAATTTAACCAGACGGTCCCGGGACCAATCAATCAATAAATAAACGGGCAGCTGGAATGCCTCCCCAAATTAGTGCAGCGCTTACCCACTAACAAGGCGTAATTTATATCTCACAAGAGAATACAAAGGTAAGTTTCCACTTTACTCCACAAATTTAGAATACGACTTGACAGCAAAGGTATGTCTCTCAATTCTTATAATATATTCATCGCAATATGAAAAGAAATGGCCAGAAATTCGCATGCACAATATATATATAAACAAAATAGCAGGCAATCACTCGATTCACTCTGATCCTTATTTCTTATAGTAATAATGAAATTATTACTATCTAGATAATGATTTTGTTCTTTATTTGCTCAGACTCTTTTACTCGAATGAAAATGTTCTGATCCCCGACGAAGGCTCCCACTTGTAAGGGGTTGCTAGTGTGTATCCCGCTTAATTTGGTTTTCGTTATCTAGAGGTTGACCGCCCTCGATGTTATTGCCCGGTTCGAGTAAATATAAATTTAAGTGGTGAAACTTATAGGTGAAATAGATCGAGATCTGAGCAGATATATATAGAACAAACCAACACGAGCCCCCGTACATGTAAACAAATAATTTAATCAAATACATAGTACACTGTAAGGATTCATTCCATCAGGAATATACTCTGCTTTTAGAAATAAAATTTCCACCGAATTACAGTAAAGAAAATAACACACAAATATATTTAAATAAAGTAGCCGATATGTTTACTGATCGATTTAATTCATCATAGGATCGAGTGAAACAATCGAAGTCAACGTCTTGTACGATTGCATAACCTGTTTCTTCGGTTCATTCTACTTCCACTGTAGCTGTTCAGACCCCTGGATCTCAGGATGTTACTTTTCACAATACGTCTCAGGATACACTCAGAATAGGTCTCGGAATTGATACGTCGCAGTATTACGTCACAGGATTGTACGTCTCACTACACTTCTCTCTATACTTCTCAATATACGTCTCAGAATTGATACGTCGCAGGATTGCGTCACAGGATTATACGTCTCAGGAGCTATTTTCTCCCTTTGCTTTCAACGTTCCTCTCTCTAATCTCCAAATTAGTTCGTCGGTTTCTTTCGACGACATTCCCCTTTGGACAACATTTTTTTTACGAGGGAATTTCTTGCAAATTCCTCCCGGAGTCCTTCTCTGGTGTTTCCTCTTCCAGTAAAAGCTTAGACTGATTAAAAGTTTTGATGTGGCGATATTAAAACCTAATAAATTTAGTGTGGGAACACGCCCTTTATTTAGCGAAACCAATCAGAATAAAATATCTATGCCGCCTTTTTTCAGAGACGCCAAAGTCGGGGTCAGCTTGACCTGGTAGTTTGAGTAACAGAGTTTCTGCGATTTTTCAGTTGTGACAGTTTTTCCATGAAGTCAAAGTTGACCGTGTCCCTAATAGTCCGTCTGGCTGCTGTATAAACAAATGCTTAATTAGGAACAGAATTCTCCCTCGAAAAGACATTACCGAACATGGCAGTATGGCGATTTGATACTCGCCTGTGTCCATAAATCTAATTACTTGTTCTCTGGTCTCAACTAATGTATTCTTCTTAGATCGCCAGAAAATATATATATATATATATATATATATATATATATATATATATATATATATATATATATATATATACAATGGACTCATGTTTCAAAGATATGAACAAAAGAGTTACAAATGAAATAGTGGCTACATGCCATAATCAATTCCGCTATGACGTACCACTCGCTCAATGTACATGTCACATACACAGGTACACAAACACACACACACACAATAACAGCTGACAGCACAAATTCACCCTCGCTATCAGACATTAAAGTAGAGTAATAAAGTCAAGAAGATGTAAAATCTACATAAATGGCAAAATCACATATAGGCATATTTAAAGCAAAGCAGCATCTCTATATATTGGTACACACACACACACACACACAAACACACACCACCCCAACCACTACCCCCACACACACTGCAAGCGTTCACTTAAGATGCACCGTAATCAGTAGCGCAGTCTAACCTTACTTCTTCATTTTTATATTGTCTTATATTTGTGATTAATTACAGCAAACAATCATACAGAGTAAATCAAGTACTTACATTTACTCCTGTTTTTGTGTTGTAGATACAATGGTCTAACGTAGCTTGGTGCCCTGATACAAGACTTGGTAGATTCGAGAAGGCCTTTGACTGGTTTCATATCCAATTTATACTACTATATTGTCAGGGTTTGTGTTATTTTGCAGCTGTTCAGCAAAGAGCACTACAAGTGAGTAGTACAGATGTCTTTAATCAAGCTAAATCCAGTGCATCTGAAAATCAATAGGCATACTTAATATACGTTCCCGATCGAAATTTAAATATGTGCAAATCATGTAGCGCTGCCAAGAGACTTTGTATTGGCGTCTGCTACAGAAGCAAGCGGCTCTCGTTTGCAAAACGAAGTGGTATTTTATAATAAATATTATTTCGAATTGGACTTATGACTATATAAGCATGTTTGTGAGATACGCCGACAGTTTGAATATAATAATCGTTCCCCCACCCCATTGTTGTTGTTGTTGAGTTTAATTATAGTAGCGTTCGCACAATTGTGCATGTGCCACTGTTTTCTGACTGCACCGCAGCCTGCTAGTTGTTCCTGGGGAAGGGGATGGTGCCACCTCCCCCAGGCTTTTATGGATTCAAGGAACCCTGATAGTTTGGCCTCAGTCTGTGGGTCCATAAAGGTCCCTACAGTTGAATGGTTGGCTGTCATTAGTGGGAAGGAGAGCTCGGGAACGGTCCCGCTTGCTTTACATCGCTGGTTTCTTGTTGCATTTGCCTTTTTTTTTTCGAGATTTTCTTTTTTTACGAGATTTTTTTTTTTCTTCTTCAAAATGTTCTAAAAGGAGGGGGGATGTTCTATGCTGTTTATAGAGGTTCTTAGTAGATATCATGTATGAAGAGAGATTTTCAAGGTTATTATGGTATTACTAGTCGAGGTGTTTAGGGTGTGTTTCCTACGTTATGTTATTTATAAGTTTTTAGATATTACCTCTTTAAGTTATTTATTAATTGATGTTTTTAGAGATTGAATGTTATTTATACTTTATTTAGCAAGAGACCGGAGTCCTAGACGATTACACGGTTCGTTAAGGACATCTAGGACAGGAATCCTAGCTGATTACTCGGTTCGTTAAGGACATCTAGGACATCCGATTTTGCGGTTTCCTTAGTTTTTTATAGGTGCTTCGTAAATGAATTATGTATTAATACTTTTATAAAATTGAATGATATGTTATGGTTTTTTATGTGGTGGCTTCTACATTTATTTAGCTAGTTACTGGGTCTTTTGGTTTTGTGGGGATAGTAATTATATTTTGTTCCTAAGTCCTGCTGAGTCTATGAATTGATTTATATTTTTATATGCTGACTGTTTATTTTTATTAGAGTCCATAAGTAACTCTGGGTATGTGTGTGGTAATCCAATCTCTTTTTGGTTTTTGATAAATATTTTCCGAGCGGGTTGATATTTTGGGCATATATTGATTACGTGGTGTAGATCTTCGGTGGTGTGGCAGTTAAAGCAGTTAATGGTTGCTGGTTTGGGTCCTATAAACCTTCCAAAACTGCTTGCTAGTTTAGTTTGTCCAGTTATTATCCTGTTTATGGTTTTCTGTTCTAAATAGGTACCCTTAGGTAGCTGTATGTTCCTATCTACGTGTTTTTGGGTTTCATGGTGATTTTTCCCTTTTGTGGAGGAGTTCCAAAAATCTTGCCATGTTTGGTCTATATATGTTTGTGCGAAGCTTATTGCTTCTGTAGAGCTATAGTTAAGCTTGATAGAGTTTTGATCTCCTAGTTTGGTTTTTGCACCCACCCCATCGCGCCTCTCATCTCAATGGCACACACTGTTGGCCACATATCTTTATTTTCATCTGTTTTCTTGCGAAATTGGCACAACGTCTTAAAGATGCTCTTGAGCCACCTATTCGGAAGTATAATTGGTTTGAGGAGAGAGAAATCATTGTCATTTATCCTTAAATGGGTAAAAACAAGTTTCAAAGACATGAAAAATGCAGATACAAACGCAATAATGTTATGCTCATGCGTAGAAGATCAGAAAACAATGTAAAATATTGCTTGATGGAAATGGTGGGCTAGTATTATAACCGCTCATTGCATCTTTCTCAATGATTGTGGCGGAACAAAGAGATGATATGTGTAGGTATAAAAACAAGGAAGGAGTCAGAGCTATATAATAAATTATTTTTTTTATATAGAGAAATAACGAACAGAGAACTCAAAGTGTGTATGATGACGCATTGCATGCACTACAATTTCATCAACAGTAAGGCCATAATAACATTAGCAATTTGTAGTTGTTGTTGTTGGGTTTAACGATATTTTTCAGCACACGATAGGCTATACATGGCGGCCAGTATTAATGGTGGAGGAAGAACCCAGGAAAACCCCGGAAAGAACCACCGACCCGCGAGAAGCTACTGGCAAGCTTTCTCACATACCCACAGTGGCTGAATCCGAGACTCGAACCCACGCATACAGAGGTGAGATATCAGTGATCCGTAACGGAGGGCGCTTTAGACCACTCGGCCACTCGGAGCCCCTCAGCAATATGTTAACATAATGTTTGTATATCGTAGAATGTTAGTAGATATCTTATATGTTATATACATATATTTACTGATTTTGTTTTCGAACACCTTTTTACCTGTAACAGAAATAACACAACAAGTAAGAAGAACAATTACAATTCCCTTTTACACTGATGACTCAATAAATTCGAAAAAAGAGTTATAATAAAATGACAGGTTTATTTGAGAGAAATGTCAAAGATATACAATTTAGGGTTACGGTAACCTATATCTTTCAATGAGATTGAATCGTAGATGAGGAAGATAATTGTTTGAAAAGTTCGAAACAGCTGAACATTAATTGTGCAGCAAGACATACAGATCGGACGTAAAACTGTACACTCCAAAGTCGCTTATCAGCTTGTGTATAAAAATGTCTACTTTACAACCGGATATATATCCATATCGAATAGAGGTCAAATTGATGACGTCACTGAATGTTTCCTCTGCATTTTAAATACCATATTTAGACACAATTTAAGTAAAAGAACAGAATGTTGATATGGATGACATTGAGAAAAAAAACGTTCAAAGAACAATGACATATATATATATATATATATATATATATATATATATATATATATATATATATATATATATATATATATATATATATGACTGAATAGGTTACAAAAGATAGAATAAGTGTAATAATAACTTCGAATAATATTGTTCGCTTTTTCTTGTGTTAACACATACATCATGTACATCGATCGTTGGAATACCCTTTAAGTAGAGTCGGTTACTTTACGCTCGATAGATGTCCTATACAAATGTAGGATCTGAATATCTGAAAGTAAATTTATTGTATTTGTAAATGTCCTTGAAAAGAGTGAGTCATGCGTCATGAAACTGAGCAGCAGGAAGGTGAACAGACCACTTTTTAGAAAATTCTACTCGCGAAAATGAAGCTTCCTACAAAAATGAAAAATACAAGGTCAATAATGACAAACCGAAGCCTCTAATTGGGTTACTTTTTTTGTGACGCTTGTTTTTTGTGTGTGCTTGTTTACCCACCCGGACACTAATTGTTGGTCGTCACCCTCCTTGCTGCTGTATTGTGTGAGTAATTAAATCATTATTATATCAAAAGTGGAATCTCACACATCTAAACTAGCTCTCGAGCGACTAGAGGCAATTAAGAAATATCTCCCCGTCCGTGATTCTGTCAAGCAACATCAACAAGAGCGTCAGGGCTCTGAGGTGGAATTTACAGAGGGTGTAGACCAGTTATTTGAACCAGTTACGAAGGCCACCAAAGGTCTTCTTCCCACACTGGAGCAAATCGCTAAAGCAACTGGAAAAATAGCAGAAAGAACTAAAAAAAAAAAAAAAAAAAGATTCTACGAGAGCTTCCAGGTGAAATAGATGTTCCTCAACCAATGCAAAAAAAACTTGAATGTATTGATCAAGCTCGTGCTGAAATATGTGATATAAACGATCGTATACCAGAACCAGAACAAGCAAGAGAGAGAACTGAAATAACTGAGAAATGTACCAAAGAAAGTATTACCACAATAAAAAAACTGAACCTTGTGGAAGAATTATCTTCAAATGTGGGATCAAATACAGGTTTGAACATCTTATTATATTTATTATCGTCTAACACGAAGACTACTTCCTGCTATCAGACTAGCAGTTATTTTTTTCTTTTTCTGATAGTGTTACACAAGCCAAGTCTGCTAATTTTGACTTACAGCTTGGCTTACTATTTTACCAACATTTGCAGGCATCACTTCAGTGCTGGGTAATGTTACTGGCTGCGGTTTTCCTCATATTAATCGTGCTAGTCTATCCTTGATTGCTGAGAATGCTTTACTAGCAATATCACCAACAGCACCAATACCTTTGTCACGAACAACGTCAATATATTTCATTGATAATTGTTTTGCAATCGGTATTGATTGTGGGGCTATTCCTCTAAATAAACCCTGAACAACATCACTGAGTCCATCACCGTAGACTGCTTTGTATACTGGTAATCGCGAATTCATCATTCTGACCAATTTAGGTGCGCGTTGAGCATTATCTTCTACCTCACTTGTTGCTTGGACTGGTTGCTGTGGTTGTTGTTGCCGTTGTTGTGGTTCTTTGTTTCTGTTTTTGTAATTGTTGCTGTGGTATTTTGTTTCTTGTTATTGATGTAATTGTTGTAGTTGTAATTGTAATTGCTGTAATTGTATTTGTCGTTGTTGTAACAGTGCAAGACAATTATTTATTCCATCACTAAATTTAGGATATCTTGGATCATTACTTCGGACCCGATCAACTCCGTAGTGTAAGCCAAATATCCATTTGTACCAGTTATCACCATTTGCTGTATCATTAACGTAGTAGGTTTCCAAAATTTGTTTCTTCGATCAAACATGTTGGGTTATTCACATGGCAGATAGCATCACAGCAGGGGGTGCCAGCACCACGACATATATTCATCGGGTTTCAGGAAAATGCCAGAGTAGATTCGCAGGAACGAAATCCCATGGTGTTTGACACACTTGGAGTTTTTGAAGTTTCTTTGAGAATAAATGAACATGAAGAACCTTTCAAGGAAGGTTTGTTAAATTTTGATGAAAATCATGTTGCACGTGCTTATCATCGGTTGATGACATTTATGTGGCGTGACCAGAATGTTGACTCTGGTTTACAGATACTGCAGCGGTATTTTACAACGCTGTATCCGATCTATTATTTTTCAATGGAACATTTGGATTTGTTCAGGAAATTAGTCGTTGATATACACTTCCGAGCACGTGTAGTTCGACTGCCCGCTTCTGGTGGTTATAGAGGCAATCGCTGTCATACTCTCAGACAAAACAATGCTACTTGAAGGTGTCGGTGGACGAATGAGAGTCATTAATGCCCAAGTGGGAAACTTTTAGTAAATCGCCGTTGATATTATAATGTCAAATCATCACGTTTGTGTTACTCTGAATCGTGGTCGATTAAAATACTTCAATCGAAATCAGCAAAGAACTGTATACTAAAAATATAACTAAAATTGATCAGATCACAGGTGGTCCAAATTAACTATCACTGACTAATCGTCAACTCAGGCACTTCAATGAAGCCAACACGATCAAATACCGGTGTTCGACTGATTGTTCTGCGGGTGCCGTGAATGATGCGTCGAGACGGGTGGTATATTGTCACTTCGTGCAGCTATACCAGCGTTGATAGCTGCTGTAGCCCCAGCTGCTGCAAAAATATAACTAAAATTGATCAGATCACAGGTGGTCCAAATTAACTATCACTGACTAATCGTCAACTCAGGCACTTCAATGAAGCCAACACGATCAAATACCGGTGTTCGACTGATTGTTCTGCGGGTGCCGTGAATGATGCGTCGAGACGGTTGGTATATTGTCACTTCGTGCAGCTATACCAGCGTTGATAGCCGCTGTAGCCCCAGCTGCTGCAAAAGCAGCTGTACTTGGTGATGCTGCAACTATTTCTGGAATGGCACGAAAGAAAGCAACCGGTCATGGAATATAAACATCCAAAAAAGGGAAAGGGTCTAAGACTACTAAGTACGGAAAAGGTCTGAGACTTCCCGGGACACTTCGTCAAACGCAAAGCGTCTCCTTCCCATGTCCAAGTTTTATTTAATTGATACCTCTAAGCGATTAAATATTAAAAAAATTCAGAGGTGTTTTTATGCGTGATGAATTACCAAAACAATCGAACCGAGTTGAAACCGGTATCATTAAGCTCGATGGAAATTCTGGTCCATGTACTCATTTGGTTGCATCCGCGATTGATTCACGTGGAATTGTTTATTTCGAATCCTATGGGTTGGCGCCACCAAAAGAATGTTTAAAATATATCGGTACGGTACGAAGTACTGGCCTCTAGTATACAACATTACCAACAGAGACAATAACCGATCCGCCAATATGTGTCGTGAAGTAATCGATGTAGTCAACACTGTGTCATCATCAAAACACCATCTCATAAATTCGTGCACAAGTATACATCGTCGTCCAGCGTTTTAAACAGATCTTAAAGTATAATGGTAGATATGTCCGGAAGATCTACTCTGAGTAAGACTCAGAGCAAACCTCAAGGCGACTTATCTAAATATGCCTCCTTTGACGAGGTCAAGGAGGAAATCTCTAATTTTTTGAGCCTCGTAAATGTGGACTAAAATTAAGTCGTTGTTTTTCAGGATAAACAAGGACGATGAAAGACGATATCATAATCCAATATTGTCACAGATACATTTCAAGCTCATTGACCAGACAGGACACTTGCTTGATTTGTGACATGATGTTTTGAATATAAATCTGTATGTGGTTCGTAGAGGATTTTGTAAAATCTGTTTCTGAGTCTCAAAAACAATTATTTATGTTGTATTATATAATATACCAACACGAGAGAGTTTTTGTATACAAAAAGGAGATATTTGAAAGGGCCGTCAGACCAATATTGACATTACCACACACAGAACAATTTAGTGTTAACATAATTATTGATCAATGTGTGTGATAGAGATCAGATTCTGAGTTATACACATTCTTGCATTGATTTTTTTTACTATAGTCAGAAATGACCTATTCCCCCTTGACAAAGTCAAGGACTCAGTCATCGAATCTGTCAAGGATTTTCAGTTTTGTGTATCTGTTACAATTACTTTCATTTTTACAATTCGTTACTACTTTCACTTTTTTAGCTGTTACTGACAGTGCTTTCACAATTACCACGGTCACTGGTGACAGCGCTTTCATTTTCACTTTCACCAGTAGCAAAGCTACTTGCAGATATAACCTTTCTCAATGTTTTACACGCGTATTCACAGCCTTTTTTGTTTCATATCATGAGATAATTCTGATCTAATTTTTATAATCGTGAGTGCGAGAGAAACGAATTCTTCAACTTCTGTATCTTTGACTATTGTCAAGGATTTTAACATAGATTGTTCATAACGCTTAATAAATCGGTATTCTGTTGGTAATATATATTTACCTTCAAATTTTCGTTGTTGTCATGCCTCAAAATAACAAAACAAATTCAGAATTCAGCTGATCAGAAATTGTTCTATCGTCATGTTTTAAGTTTTGAATTGCAGAAATAATAGAGCAGGGATCGACTTGGGCTTCGCCAATGTCGCAAAGTGTGATTTGTTTCCTTACTGGTGACAAAATATACCACCTTGCGATAATTTGGCGACAACCTTTCTGGCTGTTTACGTCGTACATACATTCATGGATTTTGGAGTGGAAACATTCAAAGGAAGCCACAAACTTGGATATACAATGCACTGGGATCTGTTAATTAACCAAATGCTTTGTTCGTATCGACAAATCCATCTTTACAGTGCATTGGTGCATCAAGATCCTCTTATGCTGACATCTGGCCTGAGTACTGTATGCTGTGATACGCTCAGTCATGCTACCGGACTATACCTACAATCAACCGACCTCTGAAGAAGTGAACATAAACAGCTATATTTAAGTGAATGATGGCTAATCCTCCTGATTTAAAAAAAAATATGTACCAATAAAATAGTTTTGCTGAAACATCAGAGAAAGCTGATTAGCTTTGAAGTACTGACCATTGTATATAATAAATACAAAGCAAATGGAAGAAATATCAATCATAATTATATACTGTGAACAGTGCATTTTTTAATGGTAAACGAAAGTTTACCGTTGCGTGTTCATCGTTTCATTGAAAGAGTAAGTTAACAAAATTAACAGCATTTGGATTTAGTGCAAATTCATCAGACAACATAGTCACTGAAACTGATATTATAGCAGACAGTCCAACATCGTCTACATGTAGTGACTGTAGTAATGTTTCAAGTGCTGCACCTCATCATGATGAACGGGTCAAAAGTTCCCGAAAATATCTCGACAGCTGGAAACTTTGGCGTCCGTGGCTGAGATATGATTCAAAGTTAAAGCAGATGTTCTGTGATATGTGTATCAAGGCACAAGTCGTAAATTCATTTACAACTGGTTGTGATATTTTGAAGAAGGAGTATGTCACCAAACATGAATCCACATACCCACATAGGCCGAATCCGAGACTCGAACCCATGCAGACATAGGTGAGATGGCAGTGATCCGTAACGGTGAGCTCGTTAGACCACTCGGCCACTCGGAATGAAACATGTAGAATGTCGTTGGAGACATTACAATATTTCTTGATTGGTTATTGATGCAAAATACTGCTGTGATAATGTGTGGCGATCATGGTCAACCACCGCCCTTTGTTGGATTGTCTCCACATGAATAATAAAAGAGTTCGTAGATTATTATGAAGAAATAACTGATGATCATAGGGCGCTTGATCTAGAATTAAGAGAGCTTAATAAATTAAGCAGACTACGACCAAATAAAGTTCAATGTAAAATAATGATAAAGATAATTTCAGAAACTACTATAAACAGTTTTTGAAATATGTGGAGACCATATGAATTGATAGTTGCAAGTAAAAAGATAGTTCGTGATACACTTCACCAACAATGATTTATGTTACATAAATAATTTTTTTAAAATCTACCTGTACCATGGTGTTATCGCTCAGCAGATACATTGAAATTGCAGGAGGTGTTTGTAAACAAAAGCTAGTGTTAAATGATATTGTTTTAGTTCCTATCAGTGTTGTTGACGATGGACAAAACCCCATACGCAGTAGGATGTGCTATAATGATTCATTCGTCACAAGGATTAACTACTTTGGATACTAAGATTTGGATTGTTGATGATCGCATCGAATGGTAAAACATTCTCGCAGTTTATCTCGCAGTGGTTCGATTCAGAAAAATATCTCAGCTGCGGAGGGTTATCATAAACTTCACAGAATATAATAATCAAAATACTGGCGACAAAAACAAAATTATGGAGATGATGTAGTAAGAAAATATATCTAGTTTTAAGCAGCGTGATAAAAAATATTCGGTACCTTGATCTTGATGCTGAATTTATCATGACACAAAAACAACGACATATTAGTCATTACGCGGCTGTAACACAGTAATGTTGTGGCAGTATTCAGATAATAATCCAAGACAGTTTCCTTGATGTCCGTTTATTCTCAGACAAACGTCACTAACTCCAAACGTGTCAAACATTCATTGGGTTTTACTCATGTGAATCTAATCGGGTGCTATCCTGAAGCGCTATGAATATATGTTGTGGAACTGAAACTCACTGCTGCAATGCTATCTGCCGTGTAAAGAACCTATCAGCGTTACATTGAATACTGTCTGTGGTCATCGTCAAGCACGACAACGTTGATTTTCAACCCAAGTCGATGAAAGAGAGCAGCAGCTGTTTTTTAGTCAGCTATGGCGTCATTGTTGGCATCCACAACGAAAGCTTTTGTAAGTATTACTTTGCTTGCAGCTGCAGTATTATCTCGCCAGATTGCATCGTTGTCGGTGGCGTTTTGAACAAGTACAACTATATGTGCATCGAAGATAACGTTTCTTACGTTACGGCATAATCCAAAGATATGTGATAGCGGAATTGCACATGGAAATTCTTCATCGTCGCTCAACATCGATAAACGTGCTGAGAATCCTTGGTTAAAATTTTCATTCATCAATGCAACTTCAGTTCCTGCGACGTATTTTGTTATGTTACGGTTCTCGGGGTGATCAGTGGTAACCTTAGTGAACATCATTTATAGACCAGTTGACCGTGAATAATCATTGGAATATCTTGTGAGACCCAGTATCGTCGTAGCAACGTCATCATTTTCAATACGTGATTAAATATGTTTCCGTCAATTATGTATGTGGCACTGGTAAACAATGTCATAACATCGTTATTAACAAAAACAACTCGATCTCCAATTCCATACACTATATTATCTGCATTCAGATGTTGACCTTCAATCTCAATGAATGCTCTCAGCGGGCAAGAAATTTCTGCTTGTATCCTGAATTTGACGTTCGATTGTTCCATGTGCGTCAGGCTCACGTGCATCGTAAGAATAATATTGATAATCACGTACATATTCATCTTTAAGGACGGGTGCGTCCATGCCAAATGCAGGATCAATTACACGCTTGAACATCTTTATTATATTTACTGTTATTTAAAACGACGTCGACGATTCACTGGTGAATCAAGACCAATTCCTGCTATAAATTTGCTGTTGCATTTGTTTCTCTCTCTCTCTCTCAGCAGCTTGTTGTTTTTTTAATGGCACGCCGACGTTAAGGTCTGCTATTTCGTTTAGCCGTTCATTTGCAGCAAGATTTAATATTTTACTGCAACATGCTGAAATCACTTCGGTAGTGTGCAATTTTACTGGCAGCGGTCTGGGTATTGATCGAGATAGTCGCTGTTTGATAGCTGAGAATGCTTTACTAGCAGCATCACCAACGGTGCCTATAGTCTTGTCACGAATAACATCGTAGGCTTTCATTCCGAGCTGCTTTGCAATCGGGACCGCTTTTGGAGCTACCGTTCTGAATAGACCTTGAACAACATCACCACGTATATCTCCATAGATAACTTTATATGATGGCAACCGTTAATTTATCATTGTATATGATAGTATTGTTTTCTTGTAACTGACCTAATTTCATATATAGTCATTGATATCACTATTGCTGAATTGACCGCCACAGTTGCTGTAGCAGACATCAGTAATTTCATCGACAAGTGCCGATAAACATTCATGTCCAGATACCACCCGTGAATAATCTCTTACAAGTAACTACTGCCTCATTGATTTCTGGGGAATTACTGCCAGCTCGCCTTCCAACAATTATAATTTCTGGTATATCAACATCAGCAAGGACGTTATTGGGGCAAAGTTTATCAAACAACGGCGATGGCGTTTGTTTTATCATGACCACTGTGTGCTTGGACATCACGAGTGACAAGGCCACGTCCGTTTGCTTCTCCCTTCTGCAGTTCAGTCATTAAATAAAGGAAAGTCAGCTGCATTGACAACATACTAGCAGAGATCATTCAAGCAGGAGGAGAAGACATAGTCATAGCCCTTGTAACAATCAGCAACTAGATTTGGCAGACAGAAGAATGGCCCTATGCTAAAGTTACAGAACCATCCGTCTGTTCAGCCACCAAAGCAAAGTCATTCAGAAGACAATTCTTAACAGACTAAAGCCACAAACAGAGAAAACTACTGCTGAAGAGCAGGAAGCTTCCGAGAAGGAAGGAGCACCATAGAACGCATCCTAAATCTCAGACTCGTTTGTAACAAATACATTTAAGCATCAGCACAATTTTAAGATTTCAAACAGCTTTTGATAAGATATGACAGACGGACTTATGGGAAACTATGAAGAAATACCACATCACCTCAAATCTGGTGCAGGTTGTTGAGCGCTTCTATGGCAAAGCCAGCAGTGCTGTCCACATCAATGGCAGCAGAGGAGATTAGTTCCGAGCAACAGCTGGAATCAGACAGTATCTTCAACTAGTATCTTCAACATTGTCCTGGAAAGGATCATTCAGGATGACTTGGAAGATGACTATCAGCATCGGAGGAAGAACAAGCCCCAACCATCGCTTCGCCGATGATATTGATAACTTAGCAGGAGATGGAAAAAATGGCTGACTTGGTTGAGCGGTTTGACAGAACCTCCTCCACATCATACGGTATGTAGATTGGCGCCAAAAACAAATACTGATGACAACCAACACCATCGATGCAGAAATAAAGGTCAGTGGGTATAAGCTGAAAACGGACTCAAGCTTAAAGTACTTGGGATCAATTATCACAGATGAGGGCACCAAATCAGATCTACTTGACATGGTTGCCCAGACAACAGTAGCATCCAAAATAATGCTGATGTGCTCTATTGTCATATCTATTTTTCTGTATGCTTGTGAAACATCGACGCTCACATCAGCTCTACAAAGAAGGATTTAAACCTTCGAAATGAGATGCTACCGAAATATCTTGGGCATCTCATACATTGACCATATAACCAACAAAGAGGTCCATAACAAGATCCAACGAGCAATCGGACCCTACGAAAACCTCTTGCCAACTGTGAAAAAAACGAAACTGAAGGTGTACGGTCATGTGTCAATATCATATGGACTGGCAAAAACAATCTTGCAAGGTGGGAGTGCAGAAGAAGAGACAGACAGAAAGATGTGTGAAGACAACATTAAAACATGGACCGGCATGGGGTTTGGAGATTCCCAAAGGACAGTAGAGAACACGGAAATATGGAGAGAATTGGTTACAGGGTCAATTTTATTGCATCATCGTCCTCTTGGGTCAGGTGATTAATGATGATGATGATGATGATGATGATGATGATGATGACAATGATGATGAATCTACTTGAAGCAGAGTTGTTCTTTTCATGTCAAACGTGTGTAGCATAACTGTGACATATGTTATTTGGTACCTTTTCATTGATAAGTATAATTAAATTTGGGAGTGCCACTGAGCTTTGAATATTGCTAAGTGCTGCTAAATTTTTCCATGCTTTGGAATATACTCATGCTACTTACGTGTGGTTCTGGCGCCTGATACGTCACTAAAGTGAAGAATACGGATATTGGAGATGGGAAGTATAAAAGTTACCTTTCATGCGTTTTTGATGGTCGACCATTTCGAGAACTATAGTTCAATGAAAGTGGTTGAAATAAAAAAAAGTATATGCAGACTATTTAAAGATTGTTTTCCAGATAATTTATATGCTGACAAAACCTTTCTTGTCTTAAAAGTTACACGTGAAATGATTCGCAATTACAATTATTACCAAATTCCCAAAACAGATCATATAAATATAATAGCGTTAACAATAAAGATGCTACGAAAATATTAAATTTCCAATTCCTGCGTAGATTGACATCGCATAACATGGAACATATACAAGCCGCCACTTACGTCTTGCTTGCGTATATCCAAAAATACGCGTGTCATAGATTTGATTATGCGCCAATCTGTAATCCACACCTTAACCGACTGAAATTGCTTAATGTCTCTCATTTTTCGCTTGTACCGATATGAACCAATCTCTCTAGTTCTGCACCGGTATGTCAGTGTGTCATTTCAGCCAGTAAGGGGAGATCTTTTATTTTGACTGTGGCTGCATTTGCATAAAAATATCTTACATACCTTCCAAATTAATATAAGTAGCACCTAGACGCGGAGAAAACTAGTAGCACTAACCTATCCAGTATAGCTTCTAAATAAATAGTAAAATTATATATCTACTCAATTCCGCCAAGTTAAATCAGTTCAGCTTGAATATTGTTTTTAGGAAACCAATTTGTAACACAATCCATGCAAATAAACGGGTTTTACCTTAAACAAATATATAAGGAAATGCTTCGCTCGTTAAGTGAAAATATTTTGTATTCTCACTCTTGAACTATTAGCTTGCATCTACTCAACAAACTTAGATACCCTCTTTGAATGAAATACAGAACTTTTTAAACTGTCGAAATGTCAGTAAAGGAAATTGCATGACCTGTTTTAGCTATCACGATTATAATATTATGATTGAAAACAATGCAGCAATCGGGAGCAGATGAACGTTGACTACCAAACAAAATTAAGTGACATACCAAATTCGTGTGCAATCTATTGAATCAATGAAAATCGTAAACATCAAGTGTATCCTTTTAATTATCCTGACTTTCTACCTTGCCACAAACGATTGGGAAAGACTGACATTTCTTGATACCAAATAATTTCTCAGGACCTGAAATGTAAATTGGACAGATTTATAGAGCGTGATTGGGGTAGGTATAGTTGGATGAACAAAACAGGAGAACAACAAGATATCTTATGAACTCTACATCAAATTCTCGTTGTATTAGAAACACGGCTAGAATCGATAGGGTTGTTACACAATTACAAATAATAAATATATAGCAGCCTGAATGTATTTAAAAAATAATAAGGGTAATTTAAATTAAAAAAAAGAACCTTGAAAGAGTTCGGTTTGATAATGATATGAACCTCACCTTTTATATACTGGTCATAAGTTCAACGAAGTGACATATTATCTTGCAAGTTTTGTCTTTATTGAACTCAGTAAGCGTTGTTTTTGTACTGTTAGGCGATCAAAGATAACACTGGTCAACAGTGAAATCATTACTGACTTGAAAAGGCCCTAATCTGTAGTATTTTGGTGTGCCGAACACGAATATAACCGTGAAAAATTTGTATTGGCTCTCGTTTTGAAGATATTCATATACCTCATTTTCTATGTTTCACTGTGTAAATTTCTCCAGTAGGACTGCAGCAACATCCGGAATAATGATGTAACATTGCATAATACCATCATGCTCACATCATCCACAGTTGATTGCATCATTTTCTGATGCAGTGCAATACTAATGCCATGCGGCTGCTGAAGTAAGTTGACGTCAGCAGTGTACTATACATGTGTAGGCCTATTATAATAATGCCAGGCGGCTGCTGAAGCTGACGTAAGCAGTGTACTATATAAAGCCCAATCAGATAGGTTCAGCATTTAAAATATTTTAGACGTTGTGCGAGACAGTTCAAGCTACTGTTACATAAAACTTATTATTTTATCCATTTACCTACAATAAAGAACAGTAATGCCTCGAAAGTGTGTTAATACCGCGGACAATTTTTGCTATATTTGTGGGGAAGTGACATTTGCCAACCAGAAGAAAAGTATCAATTCTCAAGTGAAGAAGGCATATCATCTTTACTTCGGATGCAAGATTGGTGACCAAGACAAGCCTTGGGCTCCGCATATATGCTGTGCTACATGTACAACACAGCTTTCACAGTGGTTGAATTGCAAAAGGTCATCAATGCCGTTTGCAGTCCCAAGGGTGTGGAGAGAACCAAGCAACCACCTAAATGACTGTTACTTCTGCTTGGTTCCTCCTCTTTCCGGCGGAATAACGAAGCGAAAGAAATCGAGAATAGTCTACCCAAACATTCCGTCTGCATTGAGACCAGTTCCACATGGTGAGGGACTTCCTATTCCAGAACCTCCAGCAGAATATTCTCTTGATTCATCTGACGAAGACAAAGGTGAGTCGACCTGTTCTTCTCCTGGTCCATCAGCATGCAGTGATCCAGATTTTCACTGTGGTGCATCATCAACCCCACACAGAATAACACAGGAAGAACTAAATGACCTGATTCGTGATTTGGACTTATCAAAGAACAAGGCAGAATTGCTAGGATCAAGACTCCAACAATGGAATCTTCTAGAAGAAGATGTCACAATTACTGCATATCGAAAGCGCCACCAGCAATTGGAGCCTTTCTTCAGAAAGGAAAGTAATCTGATATTCTGTTCCGATATTGAGGGCCTCATGAATGCTTTAAAAATCACTCATGACCCACAAGAATGGAGACTATTTGTGGACTCTTCGAAACTGTGTCTCAAGGCTGTGCTTTTGCACAATGGAAACATTCTTCCATCTATTCCAGTAGCGTATGCTGTCCACATGAAAGAGACATACGATAACTTAAGGCAGCTACTGAATTCCATTGAGTATAACAAGTACAGCTGGCACCTCTGTGGCGATTTGAAGGTAGTTGCCCTTTTAATGGGACTGCATCAAGGATATACAAAATACATGTGTTTCTTATGCGAGTGGGATAGCCGAGCAAGGGAAATGCACTACATGAGGAAGGAATGGACTCACAGGCAGAATGTAGCCATTGGAGAGAAGAATATCCAACACCCAGCTCTGGTTGAGGCTCAGAAAATCTTGCTACCACCCCTTCACATCAAACTAGGTTTGATGAAGAACTTCGTGAAAGCCATTGACCGGACTTTGCCAGCATTCCGATACCTGCATGAAAAATTCCCTCGACTCAGCGAAGCAAAGATTAAAGAGGGAGTTTTTGTGGGTCCTCAGATTCGAGAGCTTTTCAAAGATGACCGGTTCAACAACTTGCTGGAAGGTGACGCGAAACAAGCATGGAATGCTTTTCGCCTAGTTTCTACAAACTTCCTCGGAAATGTTAGGGCAGAAAACTATAAGGAACTAGTAGAAGACATGTTGATGAAGTATAAGAAACTTGGCTGCAATATGTCTCTAAAGATTCACTTCCTTCATTCCCATTTGGATTTCTTTCCTAGCAACTGTGGTATTGTTAGTGATGAACACGGCGAACGTTTTCATCAAGATATCGCAACAATGGAACAAAGATACCAGGGAAAATGGTCCACTACAATGCTGGCTGACTACTGCTGGACACTCCTCAGAGATGCTCCCGAACAGCTGTACAAGAGACAGGCGAAGAAATCTAAGATGTAGTCAATGACTTGATTTTTTATAGGTAGGCTATTACAGTTGACCTTTTACTATTGGAATGCATTTCGTTATGTAAACATTAATTTCTTGCAGATTACAAAAAAACTAGAGCCAATTTTGCAATTTGACTGTCATATTCGTGTTCAGCACATAAAAATTGATAAGAATTGACTAATTTTATTTCAGTAACATGACTTTTGTAAAAATTTGTTGTCCAGTGTAATCGATTCTTTTTATAAATTCGACTATGTTGAACATAATTCTCCATTAATAAGAAACTATGACCACTTATATTGTCACAACTACATTAGTATATTAGTCAACTTCGCAAATTCATATGTTGTACAGTCTTATACAGAGGAACAGAAATAATGTCGATTGGAAAGCTAGATTTTGAATGATTTCTTGCGGAACAAAATTGGTTGCGTACAGCTTGGAGGCCTCTTACATCCATTTGCATTGCCTCCGGTTGATTGCTTATCTGACGTTTGCTTTGTTTCCTTTTGCCTAAACAATGTTGTGAACGTGTCTTCACCAATATTCGACCCTTCTTCGCCTCTGGTTTATGTATATACTTATATCTTTCTATTACCTGTTAGTGCACACTTCGACAAATATGGAGACGCTGGGCATGGTCAAGATTGATCAGGCTCAAATGTATTATCTTCGTATTTAATATTTTCAGCATTCGCTCGGGTATTTATATCCATACTATATTTCTCGGGTTGGATATTTAACCTGGAATGTTTCTGAAAATCGTGGTTATATTCGTGCTCTTTCTTGTCAGCCTTTGCTTCTAGCGCTTCTTCCCAAGAATATATAGATGAGTCGTCTGTTTTACTTTGGCTCTTTTTTTCAGGTAGTATATTGGAAGTGTATACTGTAAATCCGGAAGATTTTGGATTTCACGGAGTCGAAGATGGTCCAGCTCTTCGTCACATTCTTTAGATGTTTCTTTTAACGAGGTGTTGGAAGGGACGTATGATTCACCACTGATCTCGTTACAATGCATTATATCAAAAGCAACGCCATTGCCTTGGTGAGTTATCGGTTCTGGAAGCGATGTCATATATTCTAGACGTTGAATTCCACGTGGAATCGATGCACCTTTGAAACTACGGGAACAGACGTATGTTTCTTCTTCACGTTTATCCTATGCTTTTACTTCAAGTAATATATTCTTAAAAAAAAACGTCAGGTTTCTTCTTCCGTATCCATGATATGCACCTTTTATATCCAAAATTCAGCTAACAACTCGACAGGGATATAAGAAGAAGTCTGTCCAAACCATTTCTTTATGAGGAATTATAGCTCACTTAAACATATCTCAACGTTTATTTCATTGCCCGTAATAGTCGTTCTAGGAAGTTCTGATGATTATACAATATGATGAAAGAAAACTTGTCAGACAAAACACAATTGATCTCGTTCTGGTCATTACACTTGTTTTATATATACTTACGGTTTATTCAGAAACTTGATAAGTCCTGTAAAAGTTAAGACAACATTTATTAGAAGTCTCTGATACGTGAGTGTTGTAAAGTATGTAGGTTTGAGATAGCCATTTGTATGGGTTTTGACATTTCTACAGAAGAACCGGACGTTTAAACCTAGATGACCACTTCAGACACCCAAGCACTTACAGCAAACCGGATCTACAATTTTTGATCGAGTTTTGGTCGTTTCTTTTTCGTTAAGGCCGTGGGCAATACGTAGTCTACTGTGGTACTATGCAAGTCTTTTGAGTCCATCCAGATATTATAGATATAGATCTTTCAGTTATCAACATTTTACAATATCACAGTTTGTACAGTGGTCAATGTTCTCTCATCGTCTTGGATTGCATTTAAAATTATGTGAAATCCTAGTTTAGCCACAATATGTTGTATATTTGGAATGAATATTTTCTTGCTTCAATTGTAAATGCATTGTCGTTTTAAAATTTATTTGATGCCTGATTTGTTTCAAATAGCATTAATACATATATAATATGCCTATGGTAACACAGTTTTAATTGCCAAACAAAAATGCAAAAGAAACGATGACCATGGGTATAAATCATCTTCTGAAGCAAATCGCCCCATCTACGTTCCTGATTGTTACTCGATTCAATAGTCATCAACTCGTCACAGAATGATTCTCAGCCAAATAAAGTATAATGTTCGAGCTCTCTTTTATGTAAGGCCCTGCATCGTGAAAACATTTTCGACTCTGGTACGCATATTTTCTAATTATTTTATAAATATTATCTTGCAAACTTAATTTGGCTGTAGTGGAAAACCTTTTCAACGCTATTCATTCTTTAAGTAAAGTACACGGGCTATCGTTTTAAATTGATTCATATATGTGAACAACTGAAGGTTTGACATTTACATTGAATTTAATTAAATAAACTGTATATGATTCAAAGTCAGTATTTAAAAATCCGTGCATATTAAAGTTTCCTACGCTTCAATCAGGAGCAGCTTCACTCCATTTACATCTGTTCATAGGGTAAAGAATTATTTATTTAAAAAATATCTAAAACTAAAAATATAAAACGCCTTTAATGCTACTCAAGGCATTTATCGTTAGCTTATGTTAAGTAGCAAGGGGATCATACGATTATGATTTCATGTCACAATGAGATAACATACGAATGGGATAGACTTAGATATTCAAAGAAATTAATGCTTTTGAAAATATCTCTGAGCTCACATTTTGTTTTCCTTAATTTTGTTTTGTTTTTCTTTCTATTACTTAACTGAAATACGTTAGCGCCTTTCTTTTTGTCTCTTTCTGTTTATCTATTTATTTCTTTATGGTCGCTTCCTACAATATTGCGGTTTCTATGGTCTTGCGTTATTCTAGGTTTTAAGGTAATTTTCTGCATAGAACAACATATATTGTGCTTCTGTTATATGACCATATATTACTAGTTCTGCATCACCAGTTTTATTTCGGGAAAATATAGGAACTGCTGGGGAGTACCCTATTTGAAAACTTCACCCAGGAATTTCGTTTCTCAAAACATGGCGGAACCCCATGCTTTCAAATAAAATCGATATTGGTGTAACGAATCGGGTAATCCGTTTGTCGTCTAATAATGTGCAATTATTTTATGCAAGAGTCAGACCACATGATTGTCATATTTGTCATGAAGCAATATATATAACCTATGGTAGCAATTACGAGCTAAGATATGAACCATGTTAATGTTGTTGTTTTTGGTGGCTTACACAATGGACATGCATTAATTAAAAAACTTTGTTGCACACGATCTATTAGTTTTTGTTGTAAAACCTAATTTTATTTAAACAGTCTGTGATCAACATGTACTTTCATTTTCATGTTGGTTTGCCCATTCTCAGTTCCCAAAGGCAATCTTGGAGCCACCACACACCAAGTCAAACCTGATTATGCACGCATTGTTTTAATTCTCTCATATACATTTCTGTTATTGGAGGGTACAGGTTACAAAAATGAAAGCGATTGAAGTAGGATTCAATTTTTTTTTAAAATTGCTGTATAATTTGTGCAGACCATGCATCAAGATCCTAACATTAGGACAAGAATATGCCATCGTAAACATATTGTTTTGGTATTACAGCGATATTAGTGTAACGCGCCCTGCATACCATGGAATCGCCGTGGAGTCTGAATATATATCGATTATTTCCTATTATTATCTGATTTAAAATAGAAAGTATATGTATGATAATACAGAGCAAAGAGCATGTGATAGACACATAATTTCTTGCTGGTCAATGTAGTTATGTACTTATTCGCCGGTCGCAAGCTTTAATACCCTCTACACCATAACACTCGAGTAAATGTATTTATTTGTTTCTGTATTTATTTATTTGCGTATTTTGACTAGACAAAACATGGATGTTTGTTAATTCTTCATGATTACTTCAAAACCTGCTTGAAAAAGTTTTGTATCAATACTAAGCGTACGAATGTAAGTTTCTTGTTTTAGTTAAAATGTGTCACCGACCGCATTGTTAATAACCAAAATCTGTAAGACTGGATTTTTGCCTCTCTACAGTATGACTGTATTCACTATACAAGGCTCATGATGAATACAACCCATATACTTTATGCGAGAAACAGTAGTTCTGGTGTAATAATATATACATCTTATGTTCAATGATGTATGTAACTCTATATTGTAAGCATCAAGTCACTAAAAATGCAGCTCTTACAAATGACTATAAATGCCTAATATTATTGAATGACAGTGTCGGTTGTGAAACTAAGTTTGACTTAAATGTATCATCCGTATGTAATGTATCTTGAAGAGAGAGAGAGAGAGAGAGAGAGAGAGAGACAGAGACAGAGAGAGACAGACAGAGACAGAGAGACAGAGAGAGATAGATGATTGGGGTTACCGTGCACTCTGTCATGAGGACGATGATGTGAACGAGCTTCACACAAAATAATCATCTTCAACATATTTTCTATCTGAATGTGGATTTCGCTATAAACACAGGTACTAAGAAGTGTATTTCAGCGAGTTGTCACTTCTCTGGATTTCATAATCGCACAGTAATGGTATGTGATGCATCAATCACCGCGTAAATTCCTTGAGTAGTCATACAACAATTGCTCAACATTTTGGTGCTGCTTGACTATTATAATCTCTGTAAAGGTTCAGCGGATGTGTAACTAAAATCCCCAGAATTATATATAATGCAAAGTGCTCGTCATTTATTTGAGCTAAACAGGCAAACGTTTTCATGTGCCACATTATCAGTAAAATGTATAAGCAGTGATTCCAGTTATCTCATTCGCAGCCTAGCTCATAAATCCAGATTAAAATGGGAATGAGGCTGGGGTAAGTATGATGGTTTATGAATAAGTGGGATAAACGTGAAAATTGGATGTGAAGTGTAAGATATTGGTAAATAATATTGTCATGTACAGGTAGTTCAACAAAATGTTGATGGACCTTCCTGTTTAGTTTGTCAATGTATCAGATCGCATATTAATGTTATATAAATCATCTATCACCGCATACTGTTCGTTAGTAGCTAGAGACAGTGGTTCAACATTTAGGTGCGGCTTAACTATTTTACTTCTGACGGGAGTTTAGTGGGATCGATAACTGGAAACCCCCTCAGGTTGCGGGTCCGAACTTAGGCCGATTTATACCAAAGATTTATAAATATGGTACTAGCAGCGGCCTAATTTGGCGCTCAGCATTAAGAGGTTAGTGTTAGTACTGGTGTTAGGACTGGTGGACCTGGTGTCAGGATAATGTGACTGGGTGGAACATCATGCTACGTGTCTGCGGCATGATGCCCTAATAGTAGACTATAAACTGCCACATTGCAGGTTAAAAGTAAGTTAAAAATAAAGCACGCACACACGTGTGTGCGTGCGCGCACACACACAACTGCAAACCAAAATACTGTATAATACCAAATGTTCTACATTGTTAAACCTTGGCCGTCAACATCATGGGTCAAAGGGCATGTTAATTGAACACAAAGAGCGCAGTTTTGAATATTCTTCTATTTTACAGTGCATTGTGAAAGGTGCACGGAAAGTTAAAGAGCTGGGTTATCGCATATTGAGTGTCGAAATTACATACTAAGATTTACTTAGAGTATGACATAATGACTTGCAGACAGGACTCAGTTTTAATTGTTGTAGTCTTGAATTTTATTTTAATAAATAATGTATCATCTGATTCCATTAATGCCTTTGATAGTTGTATTAAAGTTACTGTCTTCTGGTTGAAAGGGTGCAATTCACGTAAGCATAAATAATTAGGTATAGCAAAACTAGTTTTTAGTTATTGAGAGGACGGATTTGAATCAGAGAAGGCCCTCAGCAATGATGAAGACAGCTCGACAGACTCATTATGTTCCACGATTGCTGCAAGCATGTACGATTTTATCTCAAGAATTACATGGAATGCAGGTTTGGGGAATATGAAGGAAAGTTTCAGATAATTCAAATAAGACTTATTACCGCTTCAAATCAAAGGACTAACTTTGAACCACATTTTCATTCAGTTTAGTTGACCATACGATACAAAATGCTCTGCATTGGCCAAAGCTAGTGTTTGGAAGTGGATAAATTCATACAATACGTATATACTGCTATATACAAATTTTATTTGACGATTATGTAGATATTATGAGCATACAACTTCGTAAAACCAATACATAATGCTCAGCTTTATATAACATGACCATTCCATTATTACGTTATCCATAATGGCTGATATTTGTTTCTTTTGCAGATGGCCGAAGACTTCTCAGTAATTTCTGTACCGGTACTGTCTCCAGGTCTCATACGGCATTGCTATCTGTGAAGTTCGTATATATATATATATATATATATATATATATATATATATATATATATATATATATATATATATATATATATATATCACATATGCTGTACACTTTACATATAGTGTGTGCAGTTTAATATCTTTGCTATTACAGCACTTTAACATAACACATTATATGATTCGGATTGGTCCAAATAAAACCAACCCATGAAATTCCTGAGCAATATTTTCTTTACTGGTTCGCTGCAATCGTGAGAAAAGATTCTTTACCCTACCATATGGAAATATTTCTTTTTATTATTTGCAGCGCATGACAGATACTACGAACCTCTGGGAGTCTGACAAGTGTTTGAGGTGAACTTGTCTGTATATGCAAGCTAAACAATGGAAAGAATTTCAGCATATCGCTACGTTACTTTTATGTAATGTGGATGAAATATATTTGAATATTATACTTGTGGAAACTGTCAATGTTCTAAGCATACAGTTAACTAAATTGTTGGCCCCCATGTGACCAAAAAATCAACCTATTATAGCATAAAGTACACTATCTGTAGCAGTTATTGAAATAAGGAAAACGAATTGTGCCAGCCATATAGAATCTATGTTGGGGTTTGGGCTGAGACAAGGAAATCCCAGTCAAGGGTTTATATTATTTGTCTCCCCTCGAGGCTTTTAATGTCATCATCAGTTACGGCATCAGCAGTTTTGGGTTTGTTTCCTTTTCCTTTCTTCTTCAAATCTTTCTGTTTACTTTTTAGAGCCTCTCTTGCTTGATAGAATTCAGGCCATAAACCAAGCTGCAATTGTATCTGTTTCGTCTCAGATATCGTTCAAAACTTCCCATCATACCTACTAATAAATAATAATTAATTATAAAAAGCCATGTACCTAGGGCAACAAATCTTTCTCTCTCTCTCTCTGTTTTTTTTTTATCATTTGTCATCCATGTTGGCGAGGGCCTAAATTGATTCATCAGTCAAGTTATTTAATTTATAAGGTAATTTACCTTTTAAAACTACAATTCTTGTTCATTACATAATATTTGTTTGGGTATTTACTTATTCATTCTTTCACTCATTTAAAAATTCATTTATGTTTCAATCAAATTGAATTTATATCAGTTGCGCTATGCATCATTTTATTTGCTCATACATTATACTTCAAATTCAATTGTGTGTTATCAGTCAGTATATATGCCCTTTTCTACCTCTCAATGTTGTCAGCTCGTATTCACTTCCATCATTCTGACGAATTGTAAGGAAAAATCTTGAGAGAATGATGTTCAGGGAGGTGCCGGCAATTGATGTATAGGGCGCATTTCGTTGTTTTTCTCAAGATATTCTTCTAGTAGTTTTATGTGTCCCAATGTCTTGCGTTTGGTATTCATATTTTCTTGCTCTAAAACAAAATGTGTGAAAAATTGTTCGTCCACTTCTGTAAATCTATTCTCTTTGACCATTTCAGTCTTTTTTATTTCCACTCCTGATGTTGTTATTTTCCCCGACTAAAGTTGGTTCGGTTTCAGAGACACATTTATTTCATTTGTTTCACAGTCATCAAAAAGATGTGAATTTTCTGAAATTACTAGTTCGTGTTTTGCATAATTTGCGAAACTTCCATCGTCCAAATAGCGTACTGTATACATGTGGGTGGTAAACATTTACAACGTTTGCTCTCCTACCTGTTTCCTGTAGACATGGAATAGGTACCCAGTGGGTGGTAAATGGAATAGGTACCCAGTGGGTGGTAAATGGAATAGGTACCCAGTGGGTGGTAAACATTTACGACTTTTGCTCTCCTACCTTTAAGAGTCAACATGTTTCCTAGCTTGTAGTCCATTTTCTTTTTGTCTTATATTTATCGTTTTCTTTCTAGATCTTCTTTTTGTAAGTTATTTTTCTCTATACTCCAAAAAGTTATTTTGTTAAATGTCCCAAAGTGTTAGCGTTTGTTTGATCCGAAAATAACTCCATCAGACCAAGTATAAGACAACTATGGTTACGTCCCTTGATAAAGTAGTCCGTGGCGCTTGGACACCTTGACTGAGATGATTGGTCTGAGATGACTAGACCGTTGTTGTTGGTGTTGTTGTGGAGTTTAACGCCATTTTTTCAGCACACGATATGTATGTATGGCGGCCAGTATTAATGGTGGAGGAAGAACCCGTGAAAACCCCGGCAAGTACCACCGACCCATGAGTAGCTACTGGCAAGCTTTCTTAGATACCCACATTGGTCAAATCCTAGACTCGAACCCACGCAGACAGAGGTGAGATGGCAGTGATCTGTAACGGAGAGCGCTTTAGACCAATCGGCCACTCGATGCCCCAATGACTAGACTGAGACAGGAAAAGTAAGGTTAGCAAAACCAGCAGATTTCTCTGTCGCATGTGTGAGAAAACATAATACTAGCCTTTGAAAGTGCAATAAATGAATTACAATATATATATATATATATATATATATATATATATATATATATATATATATATATATATATATATATATATATATATATATATATATATATGTATGTATGTATGTATGTATGTATGTATGTATGTATGTTATCGGCTCTTGATTTTAAAAGTTACCTCTGAAGTTCAGGAAGAGAAATTGTCCATGCGGAGCTAGCATTTTTTTTACAGATGCACATCCGTAGTTAGTCCAATCTGTATACTATATATCCTAAATTACACCCATCAATCATACACTGACATAAATTGAATTACAAACTTTTTAACAATATCTAAGGTAGACAAGGTATTTTCTCAATAGCCAGTATAACCAGTAAGGTAACCCCGGGAAGTATTTTTCTTGGACAATCTAATCCTATTCAAAATACGAAACTGTAAAGCGCCACTAGTACTATAAATACTTTTGAGGCCATTTTTCGAAACGACTGCCCAGAGAGAACTGGGAAAACAGGTCAAGTCTTTCTGAATATGGCAAATGTATCCATACAGGGGCTGGTTACGTCATGTATCTCATACCATGCTATGATAAATGGCGTCAAACCCAAAGACAAGAACAACAATTAAAATTAAGGTCATTATTAGTGTAGTTTATATATTAACTGAAACAAGTTTATAAATATCATTTTTCAGAGGAGATTGTGGACATAAACCAGACATCGAGGTGACACAATTTCGTTAATCAGCAACGACTTCACGCGGTAAATATATGATGCAATTCTGAGTCAAAGAGAAATTTGTCTTATGTAGTCTACTGTTCCTATTTAAATAATGCAAATATACGGTCACACATAAAATACAGTAAGTACAGAAATTTATGCATCCAGTATTTATAGCTCACTATACCTGCTTGGGAAAATATGATTTATGTTCTTCTAAGCAATACTGCGCCATCTTGGTAGTGCAGCATTTAACCGAAAAAACGATTTCATATTTTCCGATTCAAATGCAGTAATCTTGTCATTATATACTTACTTAGTTTTTCTAACTAAGGAGAATACATTACAAGAAACAAATTAACTGAATTAATGTGCTATTTCAAAATAAATTCACAATCCCAAATCACCACCCTGCAACCTCTCAACATTGTCTGGCTCTACTCATTAGTTTCACAATTATTTCTCGTTTTGGTCTACATAAAATTGACATTTAGGGTTATATCTTGAATGAATGCGCATTGAAAGAACTGTTCCAGTTGGTCTGACATGAATGGATATTGTGTTTCTGTCCATCCAACTCAATTCGGCAGTTCTGTTTGTGATAGACTGTATATATTGTATCAATTCCGTACGATATGCATCTGTTTTGAACAGTTGAATCAACTGCACCTGTATTTTGTTTCTGGCATTAATTGTTTGGAAACCTCAGGCTGGAAACATGAATTATTTTAAATGAATTATCCAAAAGAAACGCATTACACTATCCCATTCAGTTCGTTTTGAGTGCAGTAAGGAAAAGGTGATTTCAGCTGGAAACGAAGTCGAACTTACGGCACAGTTTCACGGTGTGTATCAAGTTTAGGAACCCACGACATGAGTAACGTCATTCGGGTATGCAGAGCTACGAAACTACATTTTCTGGAACGTCAAGATGCAAAAATATTATTATACTGATCGCCATTCTTATTACCAGCTAAAGAAGAAATATGTTTATGCCCTGTCACTTGCATACTCTTTGTTGAGGGACCCCAGCTATGACCCGTAAAACTTCTATCGTTAGCGCTTTTCGAACACTGTTTCAGCATAGCTAAATGGGGAAAATTTAAATGCATTGTTGTCTGAGTCTACTTAGCCAGCCGAAATAAGACTTCATCGTCCTGGCTTATTGGATATGATTCCCTTAGTTTCCAGCCAAAACTGTCGGTTGCATTTTGTTTTCTGCATTGTAGTGTTTTGGCTCACTTTGCAAAGCGGTATGTCTACGATAGATCTTAGCCTCAAAATGATTTTCTATACTATTGTTATAGACTCTAGTGAGCACTGGTCGTAGTCTGAACAATTTCACTTGTGGAAATTTACGAATGTAGCCCGTAAATAAATGTTTAAATGATGAAAATGGTAATTTCAATTACTTTGTCATTCACGTTTGTTGTGAACATTGTGAATATTACGTTCATTCGTTTTGCTTGTTTTAAATTTTTATTTGTGACAGAGTGAACTCGTCCACATCGTGAACATTATCATCTCTACCTCAAATGGACTTTCAAACAGTTTGTTGAGTTCATCCACGAACAAAAGTAAACAATGAAAAGCTAAAACGTCTTATTCATGAGCGTGCATTTCTTCTTTGCAAAGAAGTTCATAATACATGTTACTGTTTTTTTAGACATATGTGTTGTGCAGTAGGAAGTATGGAACACTTATTAATCCTTGCTGTATGAACTTGATTGTAAGTTGACAGAAGATAGATGATAACAAGCAGACCTTTGCAGTGGATACTCAACAATAGACAATATCACGTACGTTATAAGTAGTAGTACTAACATGTATCACGAGTCCCATGGAAGGACTACATAGTTTACAATTTGATTGCTGAAATTTGTTCGATGCTATCCGTAAGGAATAATAAGGACATTTGTACGAATCTCACATGCTAGTTAAACTTTACAGAGATCATGTGTATATATAAATGTGGGATTAAACAGTTATCTTCCATAGGCCTCCCCCCCCATCCTGTTTATTATTATCGCCACTTATACTTGATTTAACGTTTATTATGTTGGACAATTATAGGATCGGTTTCTTTAGCATTACTGCCATACCTGATATTGTGAGCCTATTATATGCCGATGTTGTATTAGCTTTATGGGAGAGATTTATAATATTACAACGGTAAGTACAAGTCACAGAGAGTTTAAAACACTACTTCTATCATTATCAATGGTCTACAAGTGAGTGTATATGATAAATGCAATACAACGAACACGTAGCATTGTTTAAGAAAATGTGGGGTTACTTATGACATCTAATCTAGAGGGTACTAGGAACGAAACTGCGTTAGGGTCAACAGATAAAATGATTTTTTTTTAAAAAAATATTCTACAACGGCAAGGAAAACATAACTTTGATTACTGTGATAGTCTGAAATCTTTCATATTATAATAAACCAACTGCAGTTTGGGGACATGCATATTATTGCACACTATAAATCGTGTATGCATACTTACAATAAACATGTTTAGGTGTTTTATCTGTTATCTACTATACGCACGTTTGTTGTTCAGTAGGACATTTATCCTCCACACCGCATGTGCTATTTTATGAAACATGCTGGTTGAATATATATTTCATGTACATGCGCCATAAAGTTTCACCTTATTTCTCTGGCCATATTTTGAGGAAATTGTTTGAACGTGTTTGAAGATAATATCTAACAATTTATCTTATATGGGTTTTCTAAATTATTCATTTCCAAGAATACAGTTTCTGAGGAAACAGAAGTTTTCCAAACATATTCTGCTGGTAATTCATATATACCACGCGTCATAATTTAATCTCTTCTTGAAAAATTAGTTACTTTAAATTTGTTTTGAAATCCTGATAGCATGGAACCTTTTCCTAGAGTTCCTTCCTTCGAATTATGTGTATTACTTGATCAGTGTGATAGAAGTCATCCCTTCCAAATGTTTTAATATGTGGGCAGTTGATCAATTTCTTACTATCTGAACGCTGTCAAAGAAATCAGACTGCTAATAGCAATTATATACTGATGGCTAAAACATCATTGTTGCTAATGTTCTTTGCGTTTCACTTGAACCTGTACAGTCTCTAAAAATACATTTTTGCCATTCCATGTGCAGATTTGGGATGTGCTCATTTTCAAATATTAATGTGGACTAATTTCCTTGACCCACCAAGGAAATGTAAAGATACACAAGAGACCGTCTGGAAAGCCCAAGGTAAGCTTTATCTTTAAACTCCCATTCTTAAATTTCACCCCATAGCCTGGACACTGCGTTTAGTCTCCTTGACCTAAATGCTTATTTCAGCTGCCACTATATCTCGGGCTTAACACATCTGACATTGGTCGTTGTTAATATATTTCTAGTGTGTTTGTGTGTGTGTGTGTGTCGCAAATTGTTAAATTTTGTCTACGCATACAGATAGGCGGTGACCCTTTGTGTCAACTTTTCTCGGACAAATCAAGACGTAGAGAATGGTGAGGCACTGTAAATTTCACTTATAAAATTTGTTTAATAACTTTGATTATTAAATTATTTGTAAAGTTTAAAATATTTGATGGTTTTGCTTCCTGCTCTTACTACGTTTATGACCATAGAGTAATGACACTGATTTAGTTTCACACATCATGTAAGTATTCTAAGTTTCTTTTGTACTTGTACAGGATTTACCAATCAATGGAACACGGTACTGTTTCGATTCAGTCTTAAGCGTAAATTCATTCCATTTAACAAATATTCGTCTTGCAGCTACATGTCAAAATATACACGATCCATTATTTCCAAGCTGCGCCCTGGTTATATTTTATTTCGTCGGTCATTAAATCCAACATTATGTGGATCGTCACCATTTTTCAAGGCACTGTTTTTGTAGACATTGTGTCAGGTTTCCATAGCACGGAGGCACCCATATGTGTGCTCCTGGCTTATTTACCGTACATCAGGAGATTGTCCAGTTGAGTTCTGTAAGGGTAATTATCCATGCTTCCACTGAGTAGTCTGTGATTCAAGAACAAATCCACTTCACCAAACTAAACATACATGTAACTGTTAACAGGTGACACTCTGAGATTCCCGTTGGATCGGTATGGTATACATTGAGAATGTTATTTTTCGGGTACAAGTGACGGCTCTATGATCGATCTGATCAACACAATGTCCTTTGATGTCAAATTAGACAGGGAATGCTGCAGTCAAAGATGAGACGGGAAGATATTTATCTTTGGGATTCCTGAATTGCCTATACTTAGAACATTCGCAAAAATCTCGGTGCATCATTGTTTGTATCTTATTCATTTAATAAACCAAAATGTCAACTTTCTTGGCTGCGCCAGTTTTACTCTTATTATTCTTTACCCGGGGGTGTTTGTGAATTCTGAAAGAATTAATACGTCTCGGTCTATCTCGTCCTTGGTGTGGTGTTGAGGAAGAGGTAATCCCCTAGATAGAAGTGTGAAGCAGCGAATGTATATGTATCTCTCAGCGACCCAATGTATGTTTTATTTTGAAGCAGCACATTTTTACCCACTTTTCCTTTCAGCAATCATTGAATTACCATAGGTTCTAAAATGGGTACAATTGTACGAAAAATTTCTTTTATCATATCTCCTAAACCGCATCCTCATTGTCTTTGCTAAACGTAGTATATTTCTTTTTCTTTCTCCAAATTCTCTTGATAATTGTGTCTGACAGTGTAGTTTTATAGTGAATTTACCCTTTTAAAAAAGAAATTGTATTCACCTTCAATTACACTAAAAAGTCAAAATATCACAATACGATTTGATTCAGGAAGTTTATGAGGATGAACGAATTATCGGAGAACGCGAGACGTATTTCAACATTTGTCATAAGCTGGAATGACATAATCCACTTTGAAAAAATGACTCATTAACGAAACAGCCATTTGTCCCATGATTTACTAACCCGTGTTTAATACGACAAAGGAAAGAAATTGCATTGCAGAATCGGTCGTTGTTGTAAATGAATTGAAGAGAGAGAGAGAGAGAGAGAGAGAGAGAGAGAGTGATTAGGATTTTTAACGTAGTTTTAACACTTTTTCAGTCATATCACTACGATGTCTTCAGTGTGGAAGTTTTATAGTGATGTCTAGCACTTAGGGATCATGCCGAAGACATGTAGCACGATGTCCCACCCAGTCACGTTATCCTGACACTAGGCCGACCAGTCTTAACACTAACCTCTTAATGGTAAGCGCCTAGCCAGGCAGTGTTTAGTACCAATTTTGTATGTCTTTGGTATGACTCGCCCGGGGTTCGAACTCACGACCTCCCGCTTCCGAGGCGGACGTTCTAACCTCAAGGCCACCGAAGCGGTGAGAGAGAGAGAGAGAAAGAGAGAGAGAGATGTTACTCATTCACATAATAGGCTATGGATGACAGATCCGACCGTAAGTCGCCTGTAAATAATTGTATGATTATATATGCGCCGCTCGTTTTTGTCATTTTATATGTCATACAAGAAATGCGCTATTACTTTGGTAGAGATGGCAGTATAGCTTATACTTTTTTATGTTTAATACAGTCTCAGCTAAAATATTATTTTAAATATTAAAAGACCTACTGAAACGTACATACCAATTTTCAGACTGTAATAAAGGGAGTACGCAGACTGCAGATTGCCTGAGTATCGGCACATTTTATGTTCAAACAAGTCCAGCTCAACATTTAATTCTTATGAACATGCACGGAAAAATGAAAAACCTATTAGCAGCTATATCTTGTTTGAGGAGTTTTAAGCGCTACAATATATAATTTTAAGAACCTTTACCATCGTGGTGTATTGCAAATTCAATAGTTGTCTGTTCGCTGCAGGAAAATAAGATTAAAAATACTGCATGATGAAATTATGCAACTCCAATGAAGCGATTTCAAATAAATAGGATATAAACTGAACTGCATAAAAACTACTTGCATTAAGGGTAATTTGAATCTATGCATTAGAAATAGCGACTCCGTTTTCACATTGTCTCTTGCCAGTTCTTTTTCATAATAGAGTAATGATTGAATTCAACCACCAAGCCTGTACATGTTATATCTGTGTACTAGAACAAGGAATTTACATGACGATCAACAAGCGTTACCTTGATTTAATATTGTTTAACTGAGAGACTATGTCTAACGTATTTGAATCCTACTCTTCCTAGTTGGCACGTATTGTATGGTGTGTTTATGATTCCAGATGTTTTCGACATGGGGATAAGAAGTATTATTGTGCTCCATCTGATCTTAATTGTGTCTTTAGATGGACAAAGTTCAGGTAAACATTATCGATACATAATTAAACCATGAGTATGTATTATCTCTATTAATTATAACCATGATTATATTGCGCTTTAGTCCTCGCAATAAACATTATGCAAATCAAGTCACCATAGGTTAGTGAATGGAAAATAATCAACAAACTGTAGTTCTCATCCATTACAACAGGTACTCTGTTCGTTTACCACGGATTAGTTAAATCCATATCATGGCTTGGTTTATGGTATAAAGATATAAACAAGAGCAGCAATTTTCATTGGCACATCATTTGTGGTAAACATGTGTACAAACAAACCCGAAGTCAATCTAGTTCATATTTACCTGTTTTGACTATAATCCGGAGTAGACAATACTGCATTATTTTAACATATATAAATATGTTGTACCTGTAGAAGTTTTAATGTCGTGTTTGCTTGAATATCATAACGTGAATGCAGAAGTGTGATGTAGGATCATAATTCTCAACTGCCTCATTAAGTGTCACAATCAGATCAGTGATTAAACATTCAGGGCGCCTATATTTTAAACCTATCGTCCATTCAAATCATGACCTCTAATCAGGTATGTGAGAAGAATACAAGTGACACAAAGTGTTCATTTACGACAGCATGTACCGGTTTAGGGCGAGGAGATATGCATAATGACACCACCTTATACGATGATTTCAGGTTACACATTATGTCAATTTTATCGTTATTATCCGCTTTCGTCTTTTGTTATGTATAATGACGATAAGGTAAACGTACATGTCCTAAATTTATTGATCTTGTATACTCGTAAACAAAAATGCACAAATATACTCAAGACGTGTTTTCATTGACTGAGAGCATTTATGTAATTTTGGCAAACTTGTATCGGACGATCTCATTTTTCAGAAAAAAGGATTACTATAAAGTTATTTAACTCATTTGAATGACTGTCTTTTGTCACGAATGTAGGTGTATAAATCACACAAATAATCCCGGCACTATCTTCATTAAATAAAGTTAACATACATATTTTACGCCAGACAGGTCACATCACAAATAACGACCTTTCTTAAGTAAAAAAGCTGTTTTCCAGTTTTCCCGAGGTCGTATTGTTACGTGTTTAGGCTAGAATAAACAGTAACACAGAAAGTGTGAAAACAACAAGCTTTTTAAAATTTTAAAAATAATTTTTTTCCTAGAAATTTCTGTAAAAATAAAAAAAGAGAACTAATTAATGTTTCAAGAATCAAATCCAAAAATAATCTAAGAATAATCCACGAATTAAATTACAAAAGTCCTAGTAATAAATAATAATTTAAAGTTCGAATCCTGATGGAAAATCCAAGATGGATGACGATGACGTATGCTGTAGTCAGTACTATGCTTATCAACAGTTCCTTGTATAAATACAAATAATGACACTCCGGTATTGGAAATCCAAATTAAATTTGAAACCAATGTCTTTCCCAAATTTATGTGTGAGCACTCCTCAAAATATTTCCAGAGAATAAAGAATTAATCCTTTTGAAATCCAAATGAACTGAAGAATTAGTATAGCTTAAATCTGGCTACAACAAATTAACTTGACATAAGTGAGAAAAGCCCCAAAAGTGATAAATCTCTCTCAAAACAAAGATTATATTGTAACTTAAGACGCAGTTTCGAAATTCCCCCAAGTTGTGAAATCAGAAGGGGGTCACATGATCATGTTTATATCACATACATAGAATATGGCCTTGATTAGACCAATGGTTTTATTCTCAGAATAAAAATTGATAAGAAGTGTTTACTTCTTAAACCACGTAGTCCCATCATGACTTTGACAACAATCAATCATTTTAAAATAAAATAGAACTTTGTTTATTAATTCTGAACCCAGGTCAGAACTTAGATCAACACATGTTGTTTATAAACTAACAGTCAAGGTCAAACAATTTTCTAAAAAAGTATCATCTCTAGTGAATAAATTTACATTACAATAGCATGTAAGAAAAGCTGACAAACAATTAATATATTTACACACACACACACACACACACACACACACACACACACACACATATATATATATATTAAATCAGATATACGCAATAGTTTATTTATATTAATGCAGTAATTACTCACGCTTTCGAGGTTGTCGTAGTGTTGCCTGATTAGACTAAACCTTTATAAGAAAAGAAAGTTTTTATTTCCCCAATTTTTAAATATTGCGCATGACACTGCATATATATTTATAAATAAGGAATTGCAACATGCCTGGCTCTGAAATATCCATGATATGGAACATTCAGTACCTGAGGTGTATTTGGGAGGGGTGGATAATGTTTTGTATATTTTATTTAATTTATATTTAATTTAATTTAATTTAAGTGTTTGTTAGTTTTAAATTTATTTGATTCCATTATATGCTATTGTAATGTAACGTTACTGGAAAAGACTGAATTTTTAATTTCAAAGTAAACAACTTATGCAAGAAACTTTGTGTATAATCCAGGCCTTGATTCAGAAAGAGTAATGGTCTCTAGTAAACAAGTTTTCTTTAAAAAATTTGAAATTCTTTCCCATAGTAAGATTCATAAAGTGGAATCTAGGCCATATCTGGCCTACGTGTTAAAAAACAGGTATCAATTGTTCCAAACTCTGTTTTTTCCAGAGGGGTGACACACATTCGGGCATCTGTTTTGCCTTGTAGCTAGATTTATTATTGATGTTTTGAGCAATAATAATCATTCTTGCAATACCACTTGAGAAGTCAAAGTATTTTATGCTGTGACCAGTTTGGGGGCTAATTATTTCATTTTTCTTCAAATTATTTGGATTCCGTGAGATTTTTATCACCTGGAAATACTTGTGCTCTAAATTAATTCCTGGACAAAGACCACTATCGAAATTTATACAGAATTCAAACTTGAATTTAACATCGAACTCTTGGCACATCAACACGAAAGCACGTCATCGCCTTTCATTCTGGATTTTATCGGGATTCGAACTCAGTTTGATTAGGACTTTCATTAGTAGGACTTCTATTTTTTAATTCTTTGATTATTGTTGGCTTGGATTCGGTAATCCGTAAGTTCTTTTTCTCATTTTTACCTCTTTGTTTTAGGACAATAAATCATTTGTTAAAGTTTACAAAGCTTGTTGTCTTTACTATTTTCTTTTTATGTTTTGTAAGAGTCTAACCACGTAACAAAGACAATTGGAGCCTCGTACATGGGATATATGAACTTTGGTTCAATTATTTCAGAACAACTTGCTTTTTTAAATTTAGATTCACTAGTTTTGAAATGTTTTAAATCCCATATATTATTTAATGCTTTTTAAAATCTTGAGTGAAATTAGCCATCTTTTTTTACAATGTCATCAAGGGTGCATATCTTTCTTTCAAATCATACCCAGGAATAATTAGACCTTTTGGAAAAAGACAAATTGAATAAATATTTGACAGAAAATATGATCTTTCTGAGGCGAAGGCTTCGTTAACGAAGCAAGAAATAAAACATGTTTTGGTCCAATATTTGGTGGAAAAGAATGTTTTGGATAAAATTCCGTTGGGTTCGAGCAGTAAGCTGTATCAGACTCTGACATAAAAGTAAAGGAATTAAAATTAAAATACAAGATGGAATTAGAGCTAAGGAGGCTGGAACATCAGAAAGATAAAAAAGAAAAACAATGCGGTCGCTGTTGGAGAAAGAGAAAGAACAAATGTTATTGCAGAAAGAAGAAAAACAAATGGTATTACAGAAAGAAGAAAAAAATGTTATTACAGAAAGAAGAAAAAACAATGTTATTACAGATAGAAGAAAACAATGTTATTACAGAAAGATAAAGAAGAAAAACAGCTGCATTTAGGTAAGGAGGAAATAGAGAGAGAGAGAAAGACAAATGCAGTTACAGAAAGAGCAAATGCAGTTACAAAAAGAGCAAAGCAGTTACAAAAAGAACAAATGCAGTGAACGTAAAAGCAGAATGCAATAGATTAGGAAGAAAGAGTTAGACATTTGCAAACGCAAATGCAAAGAGAAGGGAGAGAGGTAATATCAATTTAGAACAAAAGAAATAGAACTGGCAAGTGAAATGCACGTTCCCACTTCAAATACTAAATCAAGTTTGTTGTTACTAAGAAAATTAGGTTAGTTCCCCTTTAAAAGAAAAGGAAGTAGACAAATATTTCCCTTGTTTTTAAACAATTGTGGAAAGTTTGAAATGGCCAAGGGAGCTTTGGACTCTGTTATTACAATGTTTACTTACTATTAAAGCTAGTGATATTTACCATTCACTGAGCTGAATATGATGTGGTTAAAGAATGCATCTTAAAGAGTTATGAGTTAGTCCCTGTGGCTTATCGACAAACATTCAGAAACTATAAATATGAAGCTTGACAAACTCATGTCGAATTTTCTAGAGAAAAGAGCAGTTATTTGATAGATGGTGCTTAGTCAAGATATTTGATCATGATTTTGAAAGTCTCAAACAACTTGAATTAATTGAAGAGCTCAAGACATGTGTCCACAGTGACATTAAGACTTATCTTGATGAGTAGAAAGTCGAATCTTTGGTAAATGCTATTCGTGCTGCTGATGAGAATTTATGAGCTCCTAAAGTTTCTTTTGCAAATAACACTTTCGCTCAGCACTCTTCTGACAGAAAAGTATTTCAGGCCAATGCAATCCTAATACAAGCCCTTCTAAATTTCAAAGAATCAAGACAGACCTACTCCAAATGCTCTTATTTTTAAGAGGTCAAGGTCACGGTCATGTATTGAAAGTAATATATTTGTTGGGTGTAATAGACCCGAGTCTTATTTTATTATGGAGAATTATGAACCACTCATGTTCCAAAGGTTCTATATCTTTCTTAGGTGATTTGGCCAACCCCATCCCTTTTAAGTTTAATTGACACAGGAGCTTCTCAGGGTCTTTTATTGTCAGGTACTTTGCCTTTTTCTGAGAAGTCTTCTAATGAGAGTCTTCTTATACAGTGAGTAGAGTGCGGCTTTGTTAATGTTGTGTAAATTTGTCGTCAAACTTAGTCTCAGGACCCTTGACAGTCGGAACAGGCTCTGTTTTAGCAGTTGAGGAATTCATTTATTTATAGGCAACGAACTAGCGTGAGACAAGCTTGTGGTTAATGCACTTGTATTTGACAAACTTTGTTTGGATCAGAAAGTCGGTCTTATTGAAAGCGAATCCCTGATTATACCCAGCTTGTGAAGTTACAGGAGCTATGGCAAAGAAAGTTTTTGAGAATGATTTTAATCAGGAAAGTATTCCTTTAGCTGACACATGTATTAGTCCGGCTTTCGATGAAGTCACTTTCACTTCTTGTTTGGATGAATCGAAAGGTATGGATCACAGTGATCCTCTTAAAACTACTGATTCTGTTTATTTCAATCAGGGTGACATACGACAGTCACGTGTCGCCAACAGGAAAATGATCCTGAGGTCTCCTTTTGTTTCTAAAGCCCATTAGTGAAACTGAAGCCACTGAAGTACCTGTCGGTTATTTCATTAAAAATGGAATTCTTATGAGAAAATTTTGAGACCTCCTGAGGTACTTGCTAGTGACGAGTGGTCAGTGAATTATCAAAGTTGAGTTTCAAAATCATACAGACAGGAAGGAAATTCTTAATCAGGCCCATGAAACTCTTTTGGCTGGTCATTTATGGATTAATAAGACTTATCACAAGATATTGAATCACTTCTACTGGCCAAAAGTCAAAAGTGATGATTGTAAATACTGTAGATCTTGTCACACTTGTCAAATGGTAGGAAAACCCAGTCAGAAGATACATAAGGCTCATCAGGAACCTATTTCTGCATTTGACTGACAATTTAGCAGAATAATGGTGATTGTGTTGGTCATTTACCTAAACCCAAGTCAGGTAACCAATACTTGTTCGCCATAATGTGTGCGTCAACACGGTTCCCAGAGGCAACTCATTAGTAAAGGCTTTGATAATTTTTTTTACTCAGTTTGTCCTTCCCAAATCTGTACAAGCTCATCAATGGTCAAATTTTAAGATTGGACATTTCTAACTGATTATGCTTGAATTTGGCATTCAGCAATTCAATTCAAAAGTGAAATTATGGTCTGAAAGAACTTCAATGGAGAGAACTTTAGAGACTGGTAATAGACTTCTGTCTCTCTTGCTCATTGTTCAAACAATTTCTTCAGATTAGGTATTACGGCCCTTACAAAGTTAAAAAGAAAATGAATGAGTTAAATTATAATATTAGTGTTCCTGGGATATAAATAAGTTAAAGTTGTTCCAGTATACTGAGTGAAGATTAAAATGAAGGAATACAATCGGACTTATCTGATTTTAGAGTGACAAATCTTCGGATTTCAGAAATTATGAATGATGTGGAACAGAAACTTTCAAATTTGCAACAACGTGAAACGAACGCACTTCAACATTTATTTCTTGAATGTAAGCGCTTATTTCCAGATGTTCCTACAAGAACAAACAAAATTTTCCATGACGTTGAAATGTTAAATTCCAAACCTGTCAAATAACATTCGTACATGATGAACCCTCTCAAACAGGAATACTTGAAGAAAGAAAACTCAGTATTTGCTGAAGAATGATTTCATAGAGCCCAGTAAAACTGACTGGCCATTTATACTTGTTCCGAAACCAGATAAAATTTTCCGTATGCACACTGATTATACTAAAGTGAACAGTGTGACTAAAACATATTCATTTCCATTACCAAGAATCGGTTACTGCATTAATAAAATCCGAAATGCCAAGTATGTCAACAAATTTAAACTTCTGAAATGATTTTGGCAAGTGAATTCCACTCAAGGAAAGGGCAAAGGAAATTTCGGCATTCGTAACTCCAGATGTACTTTATCAATATAAAGTGATGCCGTTTGTGATGAAGGGTTCGCCAAGTACTTTTAATGAATATGAATACCTCTGGTCTAGATACTTTTGATGCTTACATTATAGAACATTTATCAACAATTCGGAAAGTCTTTGACAGACTCACTAATGCAAGTTTGACAATTCATTAATCTTAAAGTGAGTTCTGACGTGCTAGTGTAACTTTCTAGGACATATTGTGGGACATGGACAAGTAAACCTAAAGATGCTAAGGTCAAGGCTATCTCTTAATTCCATGTGCCTATCAGTAAAATGCAACTGATTCGATTTATAGGTATGGCTGTATAATGTTTGGGTTTTGCAATGAAAGAAAACTAGATCCGTTTCTGCAAACACGTTTATTGCGTAGCATGCAAACTATAACTTACTTGCTTGTCAGACCTACATCTAGCACCCTATCTGTCAGCCTTATCTCAGATCTATAAGATGCTGATTCAACAGTAGGAAAGTCTATATTGCCGTATAGCACTGCTTCTAGAACGCTATAGACTGGATATTATTGGAAATTTGGTTCCAATTTTTCCATAATTGCTGAACCCCTGACAAATGTGTTGAGCAAGAAAAATATTTTTTCGACTGAAAAATGTCAGGAGGCTTTTGATAAGTTAAAAGCCATACGTAAAAGCGCGCAAGATCTTACAGATCCAAATTTCAGTCAATCATTTAAATTGCCTGTTCATGCAAGTGATGTTGGTACTGGAGCAGAATTGATTCAATAAGACAAAAATTGTGTTAATCATTCAGTGTGTTATTTTGCTAAGAAATTAAATAAGCACCAACAAAATTATTCAACAATCGAGAAGAGATATTTGGTTTTGATATTGGCATTACAACATTTTAAAGTTTACATTAGTTCAGCTCCTTCATCGATTATTGTGTTTAGTGATCACAACCCCCTTACTTTCATCGGCAAGATGAAAAATAACATCAAAGACTATTAAGGTAGAGTTTGTTGTTACATAAATATAATATTGACACCAGGAACATCTAGGGAAAAGACAGTTTAATAGCAGATACACTTTCCCGTGTAAAGAAATATTATTTTATGTACACTTTGCATATTTCATAAGAGTTATTCTTAGGTCATTTTTTTAAACCTCATATATAATTAATCTATGGTAAAAAGAAAGCTTTTTTTTTATACAAATCTTTCTTTTTATGGGGAAGTGCTATGTACATTTGATTTAATAGATATTTGATGTAATTGAATTGTTTGTTTCTTTGTTTTAATTTATTGTATTCCATTACATGCTATTGCAATGTAACTATTTTTTCGAAGTTAACAATAAAATTGGAGACTTTGTATTTATTGCTGACCTTGTTCCTGACTTTGATTCAGAATCAGTAATGGTTTCTGGGAAATAACCTTTTAAACTTTTTAAAATTCTTTCTCAGAGTAAGATTCATATCTGGCCTACGTGTCAAACAGCATTTATCAATTATTACAAACTCTGTTTTTTCTTTCTTCAGAGGATTGACCCACATCCGAGCATCTGTTTTGCGTTGTAGCTAGATTTATTTTTGATTTTTGAGAAATAATAGTCATTCTTGCCATAACACATGAGAAGTCAAAGTGTTTTATGTTGTGACCAGTTTTGGGGCTAATTTTCGAATTTGGGATTTTATCGAGATTCGAACTCAGTTTTCTTAGGACTTCTTATTACTAGGACTTCTAATTTGTCATTCTTGGATTATTTTTGGATTTTATTCGTAAAACCTTAAGTTCTTTTAATCATTTTTATCTTGTTTTTCTAGGGAAATACATTATTTGTTAAATTTTACAATGTTTGTTGTCTTCACGTTTTTAGCTACGTTTTGTGAGATCCTAAGCACGTAACAATATTATAATACAATTTTAGCTAAATATGTCACTTTTTATACCCACTTCCTCACTACATGGGCGACCTTGACTATGGTTGTGGGACGTTATGGGTACAAACAAGATATGATTGTATAACTTCATATTGTTATTGTTGACGAAACAATGCAAGATGAACATTCTATTGGAACAATAAAGACCTTTGAAAGCTGTCTTAAATACCAGATATGACTGTACAAATCGCTGCAATTGTATGGATATGTGGCTGCTTGCAAATGTTTTGAGGCGGTTTCATCCAAAAGCATATTGCAGTCATTGTGATACATGACAACACCTGTTAACGTGGTCTTAAAAATACTGTAGTCTGGGATCCAAAACGATTTCCCATATATGCTGGTGTTTGTTGAATGTTGGACGAAACGGCATTAATCTTCGGAAACATCCGACCTCTCTGTTCATGCATGCTTGTCTTCGTGCTTGAATGTATCGTGTGATTAAACGTTTGCAAAACAGCAAAGTCAGACAGTCGTACATAGAATGATTTGTATCTGTTTCAACTTTCTTCATCTTTAGCTTCTAAATGATACAACGAAGATATTGACCAGCTTAAATGAATGATGGGTAAGTGAAGGCAAAACATGTTCCTGATTTAGTGTTAAGGAGAGTGCGGATGCTTCCGTCATATGAATAGGAATATATTTCATACGAGATTCATACTGCTAAAGTGTACATGGATGTGTCTAGCGCACATGTATATTGATTGCTGCTGAGGCCGATGGGTATCACTCGTGTCTTATATGGAATCAGAGGTTATACTTGATCGAATTTGATTTTATATTGGTACAGTTGGTTTATATATTCCAGATTCTTATAACATCCAGATTAGAATACATCAAATAAAAATTCCAGCCTGACAGAGGACAATATCGAGTTATCTTAAAAGTGACACATACAAACATATACACCAAATTTTTTGCGTACGTGCGTGTGTGTCTGTAGAAACTGTACAAGAAGATGCAAATATTGTTATGTGGACAATACGCAGTCAGCTAAGTTTCAATAAATATATTTTGCTGACCATGTCCTATTTTTAGTCAGTGAAGGATAGTTGTTCCTTTATATTACCTTTTTCACTCCTCTGAATCATACAATTTGCACAGATGTCATAGTTGGCTTATAGTAACTGTGCACTTTGACATCTTATGAAATTGACTATTTAATATCAGCCGGAGTAGTGCAATTTTTTATCTGTCTTGAGCAGTTGCTTTTCTAACGAAATCGGCACACAATTAGATCAAACGCATCAAATATAAATGTGATAATATCGTTTTCCATCATACGGAACGATAATATCTGTAAAAACAATACAAGCATGTTAAAATCATACTTTGGTTATAATCGGGGAAGAAGTTTGTGTGTGTGGTTCTGATTTGTAACGTAGCTTTAACAATTTTGCAGTCATGTCTCTAAGATGTCTGCAGTGTGGCAGTTTGAAGTGATGTCTAGCACTGTGCCATCATGCCACAGATATGTAGCATGATGTTCCACTCAGTTACATTATCCTAACACCAGGCCGACCAGTCCTAACATTAACCTCTTAATGCTGAGCGCCAAGCGAGGCAGCTGTTATTACCATTTTTGTAAGTGTTTGGTATGACTTTGCCGGGGATCGAACCCGCGACCTCTCGCATCCGAGGCGGACGCTCTAACCACTAGGCCACCGGAGCGTTATAAGGAAGAAGGAAAATCGTTCAAAAATGTAACAGAGGAGATAGAGAAATTAGAGTGAATGTGAACAATTTTATATTTCACAGTTAGAACAAGAATAATTACGGTCCAATGTGGAAGAAAGGGCATACTAAAGAATGTCAGACGACCCAATGGATAAAAATATTTACATGGACTTGTTTTCCAACGATTTTAATTGCAATATAAAATGCAGGTCATGTAATGTATGGAGAACATTTTAATGAGCTGGGGCGCTAGGTAGATGTACATTTTTAAAATAGACTGGTGTCTGAATAGAATTAGATACCTGTACAAATGTACTTATTTGAAATGTAAAATACATGTACATCCAAAGTCACCTTGTATACGTTAGGTAAGGTGAAAGCTATCTTAATAAGCCTACCTATCTAAACTATTCTCATCTTTGTATCGAGTGACACTTTTCTATAAACCTGTATAATGAAAGCAAACTTTTAAATTGTTAATATGTAAATACGTTTGGGGGAGAACAGGGGAAAAGTTGAACATTAAGAATTTTATATTTTTATTACTGCTCAGGGTCTGAGCGTTCTGTTCCTTCCCCCACCAGACATAACTTTGATAGCGCATCACTCGCTATTGCAGCGCGAGGGATTGCACCACACACACAAAAACGTGCAAGAATTGTGATGACAAAATCATTCCTGCGCAAGCAGCCTCAAAAGGTTTTGAAATTTCAGTAGGACTAAACTCAATCGCGGCACACACAACCCTCGAGCGGACTCCACAGCTGTATTGATTCTCTTTGGCTGTATCATATATGATAGAATGGCATTGTTTTGGCTAGCATTGTTTTGGCTCGTATCTTTCATACACCGTAATGTAGCAGTGTGCCCATAAATATCAAACGAAAATTAATCTAGCAGAAACTGGTTAATTTGTCCGTGGCAATATTATATAATATAATTACAAAGAGTACAGCTTCTCTCTCCCGCCGACATTATTCTGGCCGGCGACGGCATTCACGAGATTTCGGCGGCGACTCAGCGTTTAATTTGTGGCGGAACTTTACGCTCCAGGGTTAAAAACGTTCTTGATCACTGTCACATAACTGGCACATAGAGACGAGCTGCTAAAAGTGCAGGCAACCTGCAGCAGCGACTTTATCCAGCACGAAGAAGAGTTCCCGTTATGAATTATAACCTGCGCGGTTATGATGGCTAATTGATCATGTTATTGAACAGCATATTTGACAAATAATTACAGTCCATAAAGCTAAGGCTGGTCGTTGCAAAATCCAGCTTGCGAAATAATCGAGGCGATATAAAACGAGTGCGGAGTTACACTGAAACATTTTCGTGCAAGCCTCAGCGGAAATGCCCTCGTTTTATTAACCCAAATGCAACTTTATCAGCTCAAGTGGCAAAACGCCGAGGTAACATTACAGTTGCCAAACCATGTGCTTTCATTCTCTCGAGTTGACAGTGCAGGGTGGACCTTTAAACGACGTCTGACCGACATAGTGTAATAGGACTGAAGTATATATCTTCACACAGTCACCAGTATACAGTGCTTGGGGAACCTAATATAAACGAAGACTTAGTGAATCCAATCAAATCAGTAATAAAAAATTCTAACCTCCTTTTCAGTTCTCATTGTGTACTAAACTTTAAAGCATGTACAGGGCAGACAATTTATCACATCATACCAATATAATTTAATCTCCATATTTCGGTAATCATCTCTGAATGTTCAGTTATTAAAATACATGACAATTATAGAGGGACCAAGAAATATAGAATCTCTGAACGTTCAGTTACCAAATAATGTGTTAATTCTGATAAAAAAAATTGCAGGAATATGTCCATTGTAATAACCCATTTCCTCGTTAGGTAGAAACTAGACCTTTAATATAAAGCTAAGAACAGATGCGAAACAAAGTATGGTATCAGACCTAAATTTGGATGGGTAATAATGATTGCACGTGGATCTCTCCAGAAATTTGTATAAGTCGTCACGGGCCCCACTTATATACTATATCAGTGAAATTACCCTACAATATATTGCATAAAGACCCTGTTATGTTCTTTCCAGAACAAAATAGATACGGTGAATAATAATTAGCAGAATAAACGTTAATCCAAATTGTATGTTAGTTTTAATGGAGGAAGATTCTAGTAAGTTCCTTTATTTCCTCGAGGCATGACGGTCCGCATACAAATGTTAGACAGTCCAGAACTGACCCGAAGGCCGTATTTTACCCACCCCTGACACGAATTGTTAATAACTTTGCATACATACTGAAATGTTGGTCAAGGCAACTACGTTTGTGTGCATAGCACATACTCATCACAAGCTGCATACACAGCATATGCGTGATGACAATGTATGAACTATTATAGTGGTTGCAGCCGGGACCAGAAGGATAGATCAACATAGGTATAGGTAAAAGGAATCTTTCTCGAATTTGGGATATATGATATAAGATTTCAATATGTTCAAGCTATGCTTAGTCATTGATAGGATGTCACAGGAAGAAAACGCGTTACTACGAATACCAATAACTTCTCATCAGATTCAATGATAGGAATTCAACTTACTTTCAAGGTTTTGTTAACATTGCGTAATAATCGTATGAATATTTCTTGTCCTGACCTTAATTCCTATATTAGTACACCTTTTCACCTCGAAATAGCAATGCCTTGTACCTCTCGATAAATATGCGTTATTTTCAAAAACAAACACTCTGACTACCTTTCAGAATTATTTAAAATTCACTGAAAGTCATGTTATGTCACTAGTTTCAATATACTTTCACCAACTGACATGAAGTTAGATAAATAGTATTATAGGACTTAAGTACGTTGTAAACTGTTCTTTATGTTATCAGCATTGATTTAATACTAAGTCTATCAGTTCAGTTTGGGCTGTAATTCGTATAATATTGAATCAATTCTTGTCCTACATCTCATGTTTAATTTGGAGGTGTTGTCCTACTTTCCTAGGTCATTCAAACTAAGATCAAAATGCAGTCTTTGCTTTATCAAGCCAGCAACGTATTATCTATTGTCACCATCGACTAATTATGCCGTTTAAGATGGACTTGTGCCCGAAATCAAAGTTTCATTAGTGTAACCTAGTAACCAACATTCAATTAAATTGATTTAAAAACATGTTAATTTTGCATATCCATCTTGCTAGTGCTTTCACATTACATTTACTGATAAAACAGTTTATGTACATCTTAAATAAGATGACTATTTTCAGTGCACCAAACATGTGTAACTGTTACTTAATTTATATATTCGTTCTTTAATTTCAGTTCTATAGCTTGTACTGTTGATGAAACAAACTTGCATTTAGAGCACATCTTACATGCAAATCGAAACTTGGTCATTGTGGCGTACGTACCGTGATGATAAACATAATTTTAAAATGGTACCTGAACTAATTGCAGACAATATTATCATTTTGCCACTGAAACATTTTTGGAGGTAAACAGATCAGGGTTAGTAGTAAACTAAATTGCATCGCTGCGTTTGTTTCGACACACTCTTCACTCGCAGTTTAAGGAAGAAGATTTTGACTCATAAAAAATAACAGACGAGTATCACGTGAGGTCGTGCACAATACCAGCTCTTGTTTATATAATATGCATTGTATGAATCAACACATTAGGATTGCACAAGCACAAACCACTCTCTACTGTTCTTTGAAATGCTGCTATTTTTTATTTCATCTTTCATTTTTTTGTCTATTTCTACAGATAACTTTCCAGACAACTTTCTAGTATTTGTGGATTCTTACGATGTTGAGATATATCGTATGGAAATAAGCAACTACAGCTATGCCAGCATGTCACTTCAATATTTGTCCTACCCAGTTGCCATCGACTACGACCCAATAAACGACGTTATAATCTGGACAGACGTAGGACTTCATCAGATATTTTCAGCATCACTTACTGGGAATAATCAAACTACGATACGCGCATTAAGTAGCCGTGAGTAATATATTTTAACTAGACGATTACAACCTATGTTCTGATTAAATGGGCTCCACAGATAAACTGATTCTGGAACTGTTTGTTTTCTCAATTACATGAAAACTCTGTTTTCTTATAAGAATTAAATAATTATTTCTTTCTATGGAAGCCACGTTTAACCGAATAAAACGGAATATTCACAAATTAGGGTGCATTCTGGCAGAAAAATACAAGGGCTCTCCTTCTTAATTCAATATTGCATACATCACATTATTTTACGTTATAGTGTATTATCAAGAATAAAGAAAACAAATACCCGATTACGTAATGCATATTTTAACACCTTGGAGTGCAATTTATTTAGTGCTTTGAAGGCATACAACAAAACTTTGATTCTTCTTTTAATATTATTTTAGTCTTTACTCTCCGTGTAATTTTAAATTTTACTGTCATATTCATTATTCAAATTTGTGATTAATTTTACTTTTGCCAGTCTCCGTAACTGATGGAATTACAGTAGACGTACTGTCAAGACTCCTGTTTTACACAGACACAGGAAATGACATTATCGCCGCTCTGAGTTTTGACGGATCTATACAGAAAACACTCATCAACAGCAGTTTGTATGAACCACGAGCGATTATAGCAGATCCAATAACTGGGTACAATCTTATCTACTTTTGAAAGCACATATACTGGCTGTTCTCAGTGTACCCATGTATGCTGGATTTATATTCTGCTAAATTTACAAAAAAATTTCTCTTGGAACATGACTTGGAATATTACTTGATATGGCACATATATATGCAAAATATGTTTAATCTGTACCTCAGCAACCACACTGACCGTTTGGCTGGATGCTTAAATTTACACTATAGTTATAACAACGACTGATATATGCAACGGGAATTGCTTATGAAATAAATTATTCTGCAGTGCCTGCTATATTTTAGATTGAGTATCAGTACTTATTCATAGTTAGGACTTAGGATCAACCGAGAGTTTTAAATCTTAATATCATAACATCTCCATGTATTTTCTTTTCTTTTCATCGCTTCTTTATAAATAGTTTATAAACCTACAATTAATGGTACAAACGTGTCATTTATCATTGTGTTGTTGCCACTTTCCCTTAAAGAGAATCATGAAAAGTATAAAGTAAGTAAAGGAACAAATGAATCAAGACATCTAAACTGCTGAAAGTCAATAGCACATATAATTTCCATTTTTACCATATTAACAAACTCAAACGCTAATTTTTAAACTAAAGTAGAAGTTTAACGTCATGTACATAGCGTACTCAATGTTTATGTCCACGACGAAATTCTAATCATTACAAATAAAATAGGTCCATAACGTGTATTTTGCATCTCTATGTTTTTCGTGTCAGCACCATCTACTGGACTGATTGGGGAAACATTTCTAAGATTGAGAAGGCCAATTACGATGGCACTAACCGACAGGAGCTTGTAAATACAGGGCTTTTGTGGCCTAATGGCCTTGCTGCAGACATTCAAGGTTGATGATTTATACTGTCTCTTCTCATTTTTAAAATCATTGTTATTAGCAACGTTAGATATATTTCGAACACTGTTGGACAATCGTTTAAAATATTGAGAAATATTCCATATTTACATGCTTAAAATGCTTACTTATATGAAATAATACAATAAATAGAGTGGACGCTGGCAAACGATTTTTGATAAATCACACAGATGATATATTAATTTTGGTATCAAACGAAATTGTGTAGTAGTTTTAGGAAAAGAAATATCCACTAAAAATAAGATAAATCCCGAAGCACGTTATTTAAATTCTACACATGCGTAATTGTGTCGGCAAAAAGTAGGAACAAGCCAGTCATTTCATCCATCCTGTCAAGCAGTATTAAATTTTGATGATCAGAATAAACGAATTCAGGGTTGGAAAAAATAATTTCTTTTCATTTTATAGAATTGATAAATAATAACCTTCAGTATCATATATGATAACAAAAATATGCAGGTAAAATAACCCAGACACCCCAATTGATTTGAAAATGATACCTTTTGCAGCGGAAGTTATATTTTGGTGTGACGCAGGCACTGAGAAGATAGAACGAGCCAAGATGGATGGATCGCAACGTCAGGTTATCTACCAAGCTCAGCAACCGGCACATTTCTTTGGAATCACCTTGCATCAATCTTACCTCTATTATACAGACTGGGAACAAAGGCAGGAACACATAGTTTTTTCTCCAAACACTTGATTTATGAAATGAATGTAGGTGCTATTACACAACGATCACATAGATCAAGCATATTAAATTGGCAACAACATTTCATTTGAATGGGGGCCCCGAATGGCCTAGTGTTCTAAAGCGTTCACCGTTCGGGATCACTGCCATTTCACCTATGTCTGCGTGGGTTCGAGTCTCATTCTCGGCTAACATGGGTACGTGAGAAGGCCTACCAGTAGCTTCTCGTAGGTCGGTGTTTTTTCCGGGGTTTTCCCGGGTTCTTCCTGTGGTTTTCCAGGGTTCTTATTCCACCAATTATACAGGCCGCCATGTAAAGCCTATCTTGTGCTGAAGAATGGCGTTAAACCCTACAACAACAACAACAACAACAACAACATTTAAATGATTACATTTTTCACATACCAAATGTAGGGCTTATACATGTCTTACTTTCTGATATAAACGTTCTCCGAATGCAGCAGAAAGGGTTGGAATTTAAACACTCTAGTAGGATCCTACAAAATTGTATACCAGAAAAGAACTTATATGATCGCTTTTCTTGCATACAATCAAGATATTCAAATGTATTATATTGTTTCCCTATGCATAATCATCAATCCAAAACGTTACGTTCATTTGTTCCTTTTCTGGTAGGTGTGATGGGTAAAAGTCTCAATGTATATTTTGGCGTCTCATAAAGTGGTCAAGTGCGTTGATTTTTTGACAAAGAACGTTTTTAATAAATCGTTGAGGTGAATGTCTGTAATGTCTGAAGATCATTTCATCTGGCAAACGTAAGTGCATATCGTTACACATATTTTGAACCCTAAGTTATCCCGTATGACAGTCATAACACTTAGCAGTTACTGTGTATCAGACTTATGAACCAATCATACCTGAACCAATAAATGAAGGGATTTGGAAGAATAAATTACATTAGAACAAAAAGACAATACAATCTGCATGCACAATTTCTCACATGTCCACTCTTTAGGTGAATAGCGCACCTGGACATCACTTCTGCGTGTAGTCCTGTTACTGGTACATGAATATCGTCACACTCGTATACTACGCACAGTAACGTTGTGCACGCATCTGTTTATAAGATTAAAATCTATTCAAATCACATTATTGATATCCTGAGTGTCTCAGATGTTGGATTAACACGGACAAACAATTACGTTTTACCTTTCGAGGACCGAACATTCATTTTCTATTTTCCGTCTGTCATTACATGTGCACAAGTTATGGCTTGAAAATGAAGACCGTCACATATATAATATGTTTTATTAGTTGTAACAAGTAACAAACGTTTGGTCATTGTCATCACTGCCCTTATCATTTCCATTTCATGGTATGAAACTGCGTATATTTTAGCTCTGTAATGAGAATTAGAACAAATGGAAGTGAACAGTCGTCCGTTGGTCCTTCCGCATTTGGACGGTTAAGTGGCATACGGGCGCACACAAATGGAATTGGGGTCCAAGGTAGTGGTATTCAATTATAAATGATTCCATATTGATTCGTATTGTAACAAATGTGAAAGATGTAGATTTTTGGAGTTAATGAAATCAAAAATTTAGTACCGCTGTGAATTTTGTGTCATTACATACTCCAATTTAAGAAAAATCTTTTGACAAACGCTAATTGATGTTCTTTAAAATTATTGTAAACAGCACAATCAATAAATGTAAATGTAAAGGAATTTTAAGGATGAATATATAATAAATATGTAAGTCGTATTTGATTTTAGATGATAATCTAAGTCTTTTATTACGGAAGCATTTATTGTAACATTATTAAGTGAATTTTAACTGGACATGTGTTTCGTATTTCAATCTTACGGATTCATGTCATTGATTCAAAAATATACTTGTAAACACTCATAAATATTTTGTTGCATTATATTTAAAGACAAGAATTAAATACATTTTATTTATATCCTTTTCAAAATGTACAGATGCCTACAAAAACACTTGTCAACACTTGTCATGTTGTTGACTTGATTAGGAAACAAACGAATGACCATTTTGATTGTTCCTGAGAAACCATAATAAGGACTGATCAATATACAAATTTGTTTTCTGTAATCAACTACGATTTGTCAGAATAACAAACACTGACACAATGAATTTTAACATTGTAGATAAGCGTGGTAAAAGGCACATGGTGCATCTTTTCCATTTATTGCATTTTGAAATTCAGTGTGATTAATTTCGTTGCTCTTATCTTATTTGTCGTAATGATACGTTATGCTATCATTAAATGACGTCAAAGCTCTTTGAGTTTATGAAATATTTTGAAAACGAAACATATACCTTTTACAAGAATTATATGCATAATCTTTTGATCCGATAATATACAAAATTATATAGGAATTAATGGGTGTTCTAACGGAAGAGATGGGTGTAGCCACTTTTGTTTTCCGCAACCCGGTGGTAGCAAACAGTGTGCCTGCCCTGATGGCATGACTCTCCAAGCCGATGGTCAAACCTGCAAAGAGAGTAAGTCATCTTTTGTTGTCTTTTCGAGCTGATTTATTAATTTTTCTTTGATTACCCATTTTTTTATTTTGCACGTAACGCTCTTTTAAAATTGTGTGGGCTTTATATTTTCTGTTGTACATATAGTTGTTATACATTTCAATTGAAAATTTAATTACAATTTAATCGCTTAGACTCCATAAGAAGTGGTTGCAACGCATACTGGTTTTGTAGTTTCATATAACAGTTTCAAATTACTGTGAGAATTTGCAAGGTTTTGACTTTCTACCATGAGTCTATGTTTGATAGTTCGCTAACTTATTTAAATCAAATATACGGAAACCACAGTCGTAATTTCTCTTCTTGCGTAGAATATAAATGTTAACTATGAAATAGGACGTGAATATTTTGTTAGCTCTTATAAAGGCTGAATAAAATTTAAACAATAGAGTGGTATTCACATTGATGATGAGTTCAATGCATTTTCATCACAGAACGCTAATGTTGCGGCACTCGCTAAAACAAAATATATTCCCAGAGAAAGCATGAATACTTGTACGTTATCTTCTTAGAATAATCGGCGTGTAAATTAACATAAATAAACCGCAGCAGTGAACATAATGAAATTTTGTAAAGAATCGTTTACATGAACAGAAAAATATTTTATTTTTTTTAACGCAAAACGAATGCATTTTTAAGTACCTAATACACTATTAGTCAACGATTTACTGATTGAACGTTTGGCCCCAGATGACAAAGTTGAGCCCTTGGTATTACAGCCCGGTACACGTACTTTTTACCTGCTTTGCTAGCCTGGTACCTAGATGGTGCTTTGTTTGAATAAAAAAAAATCAAAATTATTGCCAAATAATTATTCACCAGATACTTATGTCACCCTTCGTTAGCAACCACAATCCATGCAACTTTGGCAATTAAATGCCATTAAATATGTTAAATAATATTCTTTGCAGGTTGTTACATGCTACCTACATTTAAGGTCGGATTTTATATTGATCTGCGTTGTTTACAATTTATTAACGTGATTGTTTTATTGTACAGTTTGCAGAATATTTGCATCTTTCCAGTGTTCATAACTAGGCTTATGTACGCAATTTTTGAGGTGTTGCTTGTTCCTCGGACAAATTGTCTCTTACTTTCTTACATTACTTAATTTTAAACGCTGCAGTGTTTCCAATGTTTACTTCACATTATTATACCTTGGCTATATTTTAAATCCAATTATCTAGGTTTTATCATAAGTAAAATCAAGAAATCGCGCTTTTATGCTCACATATGTATATATAAAGCAATTTTGAAAGTAACATTTTCTCAGGTAGATATTATTACATGTATTTAATATGAAAGTACCAAGTGGACCATGTAATCGAATATTATAACTGAATGGAGGAGAATGCTCAATTAAAGTAATTTGTTGCGTTACAACACCGAGTAAAATACCTGTGAAGAATTTTTCAAAGTGCAATAATCCAGTTGGCGTGACAGTCAATTAATAGCTTTATGTTATATCTTACGTACGTCTGTTGGTTTCTGAGCACACCCTTCACATAATACTTCAGGAATGTAGAAAAGGCCCGTTACGTGTTTCTCTATTTCGTAAGCAGAGATTGATCGAGACGAAGACTTTCTGTTACATGTGTAAAATAGAAACTAGAATCACCGCATCAGTTATTCAACGGCAACTGAATGGAATGCACAGCAAATTTTGTTATAATTAGGAAGCTGAGATCTTCTGCGTGTTTCTGTAAATGAGTGCACATTCATGATTCTTGACTACATTGTAAAGTAGTAAAACATGTATGCATGACCTATATGCCCCGATGACGCCTGCTTTCATTAGCTACTATCGTTTTTATTTCTGAACTTGTAGAACACATTTTCTTAAGTTTGCCTCATGAGATAAGTTATTTATCTTCATTTTGGTTGAACTCATTAGTCGGATTAACGCAAAATATCAGATCCATAACAATATTTTAACATGCAGAATGTCCACTGGGTAAATTATCTTATACAGATAATTGTACGAAAAGCGATGAATGTATATTTACTTCTTTTTGTGAAAAACACGCATTAGCAAAATTATCTGACATATATTGAAATCGAAATTTTAAAGAATTTCATAACATGGCAACTTATAAGGAACCCATATTACATACATTTCCTTTAAAGCTTTAAAATGTATATATTAATCTTTTTTTGGAAATATTTAAAATATTTATTTATTTATGTATTTGTTTGCTCTTTCGTTGCCAAGACAACCCACCTGACAACGTTTTACTGATTACTGAGTCAAGCAACAAAATTATTTACCGCATGGACATGGATAGCTACAGCATTGCCACCATTCCAGTTCAACAAATAAAGAACCCTGTTGCCATTGACTATGACCCAATCGAGGGTTCAATATACTGGACAGATGTTGGTCTTCGGCAGATTTTTTCAGCCTCGATATATGGACATAGTCAAACGACAATAATCCCATTGAATAGTGGTAAGTTGTTACCGAATGTATCTAGAAAACGAATTTTATACTGCTGACTTCATAGTATGCAAAGATGTACTGTTTTCTGCATTTGTTCCTCAGTTATTGAACAAATAATTGTTTTCAAAGAATATTGAAGTAACTCTGGTATTACGAAATGATGCCTATTCGTCAAAATGCAGTTTCAAAACTACAACCAGAAACAAATATCTTTGCAACATTAATCCATTATAATCTATACCCTTTCTGAGATGCTCGAGATTCATGTAAAGAGGAAACTAAATGTATCTCTATGCATAGAACATATTTTCAAACTATCTTTAATATTTGTTTCAAGTCATCAGAAAGAGCTATAATTATAGTGCAGTTGTTGCTTTTGTAGAGTTTTTTCAGCACAAGATAGGCTTTACATGGCGGCCAGCATAAATGGTGGAGGAAGAACTCGGGGAAACCCCGTAAAGAACCACCGACCTAAGAGAAGCTACTGACAAGCTTTGTCACGTACTGGCTGAGCCCGAGACTCGAACCCACGCAGACAGAAGTGAGACGGCAGTAATCCGTAACGTTGAGCGCTTTAGACCACTCGGCCACTCGGTTCCCCTTAATTATAGTACAAATGTATTTACTAAATATTCTAACGTATTGTATTCTCTATTGAAGATTTAATTTTTCCTTGCTTGCAGTTGCTGTACCTGATGGAATTGCAGTGGATGCCATATCAAGACTACTCTTTTACACAGACACAGGGAATGACATCATTGCAGTCCTTAGTTTTGACGGCTCCATACGGAAAACTGTCATAAATAGTAGTTTGGATGAACCAAGAGCCATTGTGGTAGATCCATTCAATGGGTATTGCTAGATTCTGCACTCAGAGAAAGAGAGTCGATACGTTATTCGCTCATGCCAATGTATTTATTAGTCAATATGTACGATTTTTGCAAACAAATTTGTTAGACTCCCTAAGGATATGCGTTTGTTTCAGTGTAGCTTGTTAGCTGCAATGGAATTGCAAAATTATTTGCTATTTAAGCCAACGTTGTCCTCTCTGTTGATTGCATAATTCAAATTGTATACGCGGAAGGGTATGATGTTTCACGTTTACAGCAAAATAAACTTACAGTCTTCCTTCATATTGTGAATTAAAACTGGCGGTCTTATTGAAAACAATAAAAGCATATATGTGTTTATTATGAATGGATTATTCAGGAGTCATACTATTTCAATAATTATCCCTTCCTCCTACTGTTGATGTTATTTTGTGGATTATAATGGTTTATGATATTTAAAGAACTTTATTGTGCACATATTTGTTTTTGTATGTTTTACTGACGCTATATATTAAAATAGTCTGTATGGCCAAATCAGAGGACAAATCTATTGTATCAATGTATCAAGCGGATTTTACAAGCCTTCATGCGCCTTATATTATGTCTCCCTTAATTGCATCTTACCACAGTTTGCTAAAATATATATAGATCATTGCTCATACTAACGACGGCACCAATATCATCGTAAATACTATACTTTCTCATGTATTTCTTAATTACTGTTTAACTTTACAAGCTGTGCCAGTAGCAGTAATTCGTAAATGACACACCTGAGTAGCAATTATTTGAGATGCAGATAAATAGTATGTTGACCAAACCAATAGCTAGTTGTTCTGTTGTTTCACGTATGTTTGCATTGCTGTATGTTTCGATGGATCACTATTGGGTAATATATCTGTGTTACATATTATATGATAACAACCTTGATTAAAAAACAAATCACTGTTTCTGTATAAAATGAACAATTTATACAAAATCTTAGAAACAATCAACATTTCAAAGGGAACAAAGAATCAAAAACATGAACATTTCTGTCAAAGCACAATACAATGCTGTTGAAAAATATTATAAAGCAAGATTTAATGTAAACAATTGTATTTGAAATGTATTCAATAGTTCGTTTTACATTCACATATATTGTATCTTTAGATAAGGCTTGTTTTGATATTATTAACACGGTACCTAATAGAAGTATTCATTATTTCTTTGTACTTTTAAGCCTTAACATAATATTATTTCGAGACGAAACACGACCTAGAAAGAATATCTTCCTGTGCTGCATTTCTTTCCATAATTCGTTAATAATTATAATATTTACTTTCGCTTCTAGTACCATATTCTGGACAGATTGGGGAAATATATCAAAGATAGAGAAAGCTAGCTACGATGGCTCACACCGGCAGGAGCTTATCAAGACTGGACTCGTATGGCCTAATGGTCTAACTGTGGACATCACTGGTTTGTACATTTTAGCTTGCTCTACTTCTAGAAGCAATCATAAATTGACAATGTAGTACTTACACTGATCAAAAATACTATATATATATATATATATATATATATATATATATATATATATATATATATATATATATATATATATATATATATATATATATATATATATATATATATATATATATATATTAGACTTTATGGAGGTTCTAATCAAACTATTTTAACTTTTGAAACCTTTAAAGGTTCGAAAATGTACACTAACGTATGTTAAAACAATGTTTGGATTTGTGTTATTTGTCATTAGCCAGTCGTTTGAACGAATCGATCTCCGGTTTCTTAAATACTTTGTGAATATGTGTATTTACCAATTAAATCAATCATTTGTTGACTTATCAATTCAGATGCTAATACTCATGTCAGATCTAATACTGGCTAACACGATAAGATATTTTAAAAACTAAACATAGTGTTGTTTTTTCTGAGCATATAAACTATTTATGTTTCTTTCAGCTTATATTCATCATGTGTCGTAAATGAAGATATGATATACTGAATTGCACTAACAATCCTCCACCTATATACATGAGACGCTCTACCATAGAATGAACCATGAACAGTGTTATGTTTCTTAATAACTAAGAACGGCATCTGCAAAAGCGTACATTCACTCAACTGATGTATAATGTTTTGTATGTTGCAAACATATATTTTGTCTTCTTTTCTCTTACATAACGGATCGAGTTTAACTTAACGTTGTCTATATTTAACAGAATCTCTCTTACATTTACCATATCAATATCACATACGATGGCACATTTTTTATTCAAACTTAACAATTGATATATTGAAATGCTGATATGCACAAGTGGTTTTTTCTGCTAAATTCGCAATTCAACTTGACAATCTAATACATTCTGCATAGTCAACCGGTACCGATTGCACAAAATCATGTAATATATAGAGAAAAATAATTTAACTTTAAAACTGCAAATAACTGATAGGCATGTTATATTGCATTGTTTAAATCGTGGTAATAATAAACCTGGCTAACACAGTCAACAAAACGTTCAAACGTTGGAATCAAATTGAAGGAAAGTAAGTCGAACGATTCTGAATGTAGTTGTTTTAAAAGAATGTCATGGTGGATAAGTGAAAGCGAAAATTATGTTCTTGATGTTTGTAAAAGACGGCTTTTATCACATCTTTACTCTCTTACCTGAAAGTCATGTTGCTTACACAGCTATCACATAAAAACTAACAGGATGAACGAAAACTTAAATAGGGTTAATATTTAACATTCACGCTACAAAAAACAAGCGTGAAGAATGATTTCACCGCAAAAGAGCTTGTTGGTCACGAGGTATTCAATTGCACACCAAAGCTAAATGATGCAGCAGATGCTTATAAAAGTATGCAATTACATCTCATAAGAAAATATCGGTAACTTCCATTTTTAAACAATTTTCACCAACTTTTGTTCTAACATCCATTTTGGACAAACCACCATTATATGGAGCTCCCGGGATCCGTATCAACGAATGTTGCTGACTGACCACAAAAGCTTGAAGATTTATTTGTCATACTCTCAATTAGTTTTTGACCACTCAGCTGTTGTTTTGATCTTATTTGCATTAGAAATGGTTTACATCAGCATGCATAATTTGAAAATGAGAGGTAATTGGAAACAATACTTATATAACTAATTCTAATCTAATTTAGCAACATTTCTACTTCAAATTCGCTCCCCAGTCACATTACGTTACGGAATATTACCTGCTCTCTCGCGATTCCAGCCTACTAAATGATGAAAATGGTCTTATCCTATCCTTTTATAAGATCAACAAAGGGTAGTAGCTCTTGTTCATTACCTCACCTTGATACCACCAGATGTAGTCAGATTTTAGCTTTGCTTTGGTGCATAACACACACACACAGTGAAATAGCCTCCGATAAACCAGCCTGGTTTGTGTTCATATGGGCTCATCCTACGCTCCTTTTGAATTTATTGTGCAGTTTTATCAATCTACTACAGGTTGAATGCTTAAGTGTAGAATTTGTTTCGCCAATTTTTGAGTGACTTGTTACTTATCAGGACTTTGTCTTGCAAGACCCCCGTCCCACCACGCTATCGTTGACCTTACATAAGGACATTACGAGTTAGCGTACTTTTGACTTTATTTGCTTACTCCGTCCGCTATCGAGTTCTTATTAGCGAAAATCTAAAGTGTTGCTTGATAACTGCGCTTAGTTTATTCGGCTTTCAGGGAATTTTCATAATAGTATGGTTTAATTATTAACTAAGTATTGCGCATATGTTTATAAAGGGCCACCTGTTTCTGTTACGACATTTTCACTGACCTGTGTTCGACAGTGTTTTAGCGACTAAGCAATTCCAACACATTACTAGTTTCTGCTTTACTTTTGTGCCTTTTGTGTCGTTTCAGCAGAATATAAATTGTAATGATCTATATGCAACTTCCAAGCATGGACGTCTACCACAACCCTTGCATTTTTTATATTATGTGAACATTGTTTCTGATATGCAGACGTCTATAATAAGGAGTCTGCGGAAGTCTCTGTTTCCTTTTTAGGTAATAAGTCGTAAATGAGTAGCAATTATGGAATTAGCTAGTTAGTTCCATACTAATTTCTAATATGTTTTTTATTGTGTCTTGTCATGAGGAATGCTTATTTTACGCATGACACAATTCATGCTATTAGATAATTAGTCACATACTAATTTGCTTATAAATGCTTCGTTTTCTCTTCTTCTGTTGTTTCAGCAGGATTTAAAACAAATACTATATGCATCATATGCACGTGGACTGCGTTCGTCCAGTTCGATATTGAAGGGAAGAGAAGACAGAATAAATCAAGGAAACAACCTACGGTTCATTGCTGGCGATACCGATGCAATTTTATGCAGCCCATGTGGCGTAAGTCCCCCCCCCCCTTCGCATGTCTGAGCATTGTCTTTGGGCCTGTTAGGTCCAGGCACATGGGGATAACGATAGACCCATAGGATCCAACTGATAATATGGCGGGACCGACACCAGCACCATCACAGCCAACACCAGCAGTCCAGCCAACACCGGCAGCCCAGCCATCTCATCATGATGACCTTTTCGTTGAAATGGTCCAGACACAATCTTCATACGTGGATCTTAGTGATAGATAGCCAAGCAGTCGGTACCGTTATCATTACTATACCGGAGACTTCAATAATGAGTCTGTCCATGCCACTCTGTCAGTTTCTTATTATTACCACGCCAAGATTTTAATGAGAAATCTGTCCGTTCAACCAGGCCTTATGACCGGCACCAGAGGTATCCGCGGCCCGCTTTATGTCTTCTTAAATGAAACAGTCATGATCACGCGGGATAGAGAACTGTCGGGTCCTCTATTTTGTCTCCAAAGGGATCCAATTCTGGCTTTTAACATGGATCGATTAGATCCCATTCGAACGCTTAGCCTGCACATCGCTAAAGTTACTATCAAACAGACCATATTTCCTGAAAGCTTTAGCTTCTGCATGAAAGATAAGAGGGCTAATTACACCTTTATGTTGAATGGAATTCCTTGCAGTTCAGATCGGAGATTTCACTGGTTCTCTTGATACAATCAGGATTCGTAGCCCCCAAAATAGGTTACCGTCTGTCGGTAGTCAAACAATCTTCCCTTGCTCGCTCTCTTCTATAACTTGGTCGAGAACAACAACTATGCAAGATCTTGTTAGTGCTCTCAAGGATTCACTTGCAGTGCATATATATATATGGTGCGCAAACATGATAATTTCTTCAAGTGTGAGCCGGCACATGATATCACCCCTGAAGCCCTTTCTTCAGGGCTGAAGTGGGTCGTAGACTTGGTTGATTTTGACCTCTCACCAGATCACAGTCGCCTCTCGTTTACTACTGCTGCTAAATTTCGAGCATTCTCTGAGAGCCAGAACACAGGATACCCCACTTCATGCCCTTTATTACTGGCTGAAGTGGGACGTACGCTTGGTTTACTCTGACATCTCACCAGATCGGAATAGCCTCACGTACATTACTGCTTAGAAGTCTCGTCACAGTTACGCGAACCTGCCTTCCGAATGCAACGTTTTGGTCCGAGATAATGTAGAAGCTGTTGGCTGGCATGCACTGTCAACTTTCTAGAGTGTTTACCTGAGAGATTTAGCGTTGGAGAGACAAACTGTGAATCTAGTTGGGATGGTCGCTGCGGGACAAACGGCCCACAGACCCAACTAGATCCAGCAACACATCATGTTGCTTCGCTTGATTCGCCAGTAAAATGTTTTTTTTTCAGGTTAGAAGGCTCCATCTTCATAGTTTCAATCACACTATAGTGTTAGATCAAAGGATCACAGGCTGTGTTGCTTGTATCACTAGGAGAATGGCTTATCTTATATATGGAGAATCTAGCCACTCATTCAAAAAGGAATACCATAGATAGAGGTCGGATGCTAGTCATCCCCTTCTTCAATTACTTATTCTCTTAAAGGAATTTGATTTGGGAACGTATTCGAAGGAGGAAGCAAACTTTTAAGAAAATTATGTTTCTCCGAGAATACTTACCCAATCACATTATGTTAGGGAATCCTCCCAACCACCCCGGCATGTGAGAATCTGCGTTAGTGTCTTGCTCAGCTAAAAACTGGCGACACCTGGCGGTATTAAGGAGAGATAATGAACAGGAGTTACTGCACTTGGTTATCTACAAGTAGACAAGATACGACGATTATTTTGTTTTATAGGAGGGCTTGATTCGCTAGATAGCAGGCTAGTATTCCCCATCGTAATGCGATTGGGTAAGTATTCTCGGAGAAACATAATTTACTTAACAATTTGCTTTCTCTTGTGAAAAATAATCATATTTTTAAAAATATATATAAACATATTGAGGTTTTAGTAGTGAGTCCTAAAACTTTTCTCCACCTGGTGAATTGCAACATTGCTTGACCAAGTGAATAATGACAAAAATGTGTCCTTCTTTGTCTCTTAACTTGTGAGAGGTTTCACTAATAAAGATGTGTGATGGTTCGCTGAAATCGGAATTTTCTAAACATCAATATGGCCCTTAATTGTCAATGAAAATACGAACACCAATAGGAATCAACGGTCAGCCGTGATGAGGTCAACATTATATATTTACAATTTTTCCCGATTTTAGCATCAAGCTTGAGTTTATTTAATAATTTTACATTTTCAATACTTCTAAATTCTTTTGTGAGAGTTCATTAGAGAAATTGTCAACAGAGGACATTATACGAATCGTGCTTGAATAAGATCTTAACACAATGTTCAGCATATTTAAATTTAAAGGTAACAACGTCATATTTAATAATAAATGCGAGCTCGAAAGCTTGATTTAGCAAATTGAACATTAACAAGAAACAGCTGAAAGAGTGAATTTTTAACAAGTACGCATAACAAAGATCTAAAGAACATGATGAAATAAGGTAAACAATTTTATCTAAAATTTATTTAAAAAATCAGAAAAACTGCCACTCTAATTGATATTTATTTAAAACCCTATTATGCGTGGAATATGAATAAAAATCTGGTAAAATATCTTTTCGAAATTATAAACACGCAGGAAGTCTCTAGAGTTTGTTTCGATTATTTTGCATCCGCTTGGCTACGGATTGTTAAAGACATCCCATTGTAATATGCAGCCATATTGTGGGTTTCATGTATTTTCATGATTCTAGCTTGCATGTAGTATTTAGTAAAGAAAATATTTCATAGGTAATAGTTGTATATGGTTATAGATTATGTTTTAAGACAATTATTTCGCGTGGGTACTTTAGTTTGCATGGATCTTAGTTCAAGACATTGGTTTTCCACTTGACAATTCCTGGTCTACCTGATATTTCCCATGTTCCTTGCTAAAGTTAAAGTAAAACACTGACCTTAGTAACAAATTAGAATGTATTGGAAATGCAGTGCTACATCTGATCCTGGTCCTTTTATTGTGTCTAATATTTTAAATTAAACTTGGTTTTCTTCATCAGAATTAATGATTCCTATGTTAACATCAGTATTTGAATTAGACTGGTAGTTGCGTTAATTTAAAATTTGACATGATTTGTTTATTTAAATTATTCTTCGGAATTATAACGCACTCCTTGATCTTTTTCGGACTAAATCACTACTTTGAGATAATAATGAATTCATTCAAGGACATTTTGGATTATATCATTATTATACTTTTAACACATCAATATATCTCAGATTATGTCACATTATGACATTTAAGGTAGGAATTCACTAAGAACATAAGTGGATTTCATTCGGAATACAATATACTTTTTTAACTGTGATAGAACTTTAAAGCCTATTTTGGTATTTTGGGTTTGGTTTACAACGCAATTAAGTTCTTTTAACTTTACACTCTGTATTCAGTGGAAATATATTATTTTAAAAATTTTGCCAAACTTTTTGTTTTTTACTATTTCATGCTATATTGTTTGAAACCATAGAGTAGTATCACCATCCCCAATGACCATTACTTGTACTAATTACGTATATAAGCATATACCAAAAATACATTCTGAGATTAAGAAATAAAACTAATATAAAACAAAGGACAAAAAGTAACCCACCTCTTTAATCATCCATTGCTTAAGGGAATTTATATTATATATCTCGTGGCCAAACATTTAACGGATAATGACCTGACAAAAATCCATACTTAGTAAAATTTACCTATAATAAATGACTTTAAACCGTAACTCGTTCCTTACTTGAGTGAAACAATATTCGATAGAGTCGCCTTCAAACATCGTTTCATTTTCCTGTATATTCTTTATGATCATAATGCCATTGCGTATGAATATATATATATATATATATATATATATATATATATATATATATATATATATATATATATATATATATATATATATATATATATATATATATATATATATATATATATATATATATATATATTTATATACATACTCAAGTTAAGTAAGCATTACACCGAAGTTCATTATGGCCAGTAATAAAAGTAACCTTTCAATCATGTGTCATACAGCAGAGTACAACACAATCTTCCCGCATGTGATATCGTGGTAATATTCCACGATTATTATCTGTTTATCTATCTTTTCAACGACAAACTAGGAACACAAACAATTGCGGTGACCTATATGAAATATATTAGAGCCTTTGTGCAATAGGTCCGTAGTAGGCTCATTATTTTGTTTATCATATTCACTATATTTCAGGTGACGTAACTAATTGACATGAATTGTCTAGGCCAGCTTGTACCATCTGTTTATGGGGGCCCCGAGTGGCCGAGTGGTCTAATGCGCTCTCCGTTACGGATCACTGCCATCTCACCTCTGTCTGCGTAGGTTCGAGTCTCGGATTCGGCCAATGTGGATATGTGAGAAAGCTTGCCAGTAGCTTCTCGAGGGTCGGTGGTTCTTTCCGGGGTTTTCCCGGGTTCTTCCTCCACCATTAATACTGGCCGCCATGTATAGCCTATCGTGTGCTGAAACAACAAACGATGAACTTAAAAGAGAGAGAAATAGAGAGAAAGAGAGAGAAAGGGAGAGAAAGAGAAATACATTTTAATATTGAGTGATCAGCTGACGGAATAGCAAGCATATCTTGGCAACTAAATTGCGTATAGAACAAGCATATCGTCGCACTAAATTGCTTGTGTTTTCCGACAGTAGTTGCTGCCGTACTGTACCTCTTTTTAATCTGTTCTGTATATTGATTTGCACTATGCTTTGGCTTATGTCCAAGATTATAAGTTATGTATATTTAATGTGTAGTGCAACTGACTTTTTACCACATCTCAGGCTATGAGTTGTGCCTACCTGCCTAATGTCTTGTTGTTTTGTAAACAGTATGTTACATATATAATATTTGTATATGCTTTTCGATTATTTTCACAAGAGCATTTTTAATTAGAAGTAACATATTTACAGGTGTTGAGTTAAAGGACTAGTATCTTTTAGAAATTACGTATTTTTCCGAATTTGATTGGAAAGTGAAGGTCATCATGTTTCTTTTATTGTATCTTAGCTTTTTATATAAAGTTTGTTTACTTCATAAGGACTCATTTCTTTTTTAGCACATGTGTAATTGAATCGGTCTTAAACAGTTTAATCTGAGAAGATTTACATTTTCAAGTTATTCTTTAACTTTACTAAGTGCTTATCATTTATAATGTCGCACAAAATCATTATTTCTGTATCAATGTGAATTCTTTTAAGGATATTTTATATCATTGTGATACCTCAATATTGATTGCACATCAATTCTTTTCCATGTATTTGTATATCAGCACAGTCAGTATTGAAATTCATTAGGAACATCACTGGAATTCTTTCGAAATAATTAATACTTTTCAAATTGTGATATGGATTTAAACCATAATACTGTGCGTCATTTTTAAAATTTAACTTTGTGTTATAAGGAAATGCATTATGCACTGAATTTTTAAAACATTGGTTGGTTTTCGCTCTGTTCAGTTGCTAATTTTAAGACCATATAGTCATAACAAATCATATTATGGATATGTATCCATCCATAAATGTTGAATACACCACCTTTTTGTAGAACAGCCAGTCATATTTTCTAACAAATATCTGCAAGTATGTTTGTATGTTTTTATGCATATATCAAGAGAATGACTTAAATGTTTAAAATTTAACCGAATCTGCAAGCTTGCAAAACTACTGCAATAGAGTATGTTGGAAACAGAAAATTATGTATGTATACTGATGACAATAAGAACTACACTGTGATTAGCAATTCACAGCTTTAGTGTAAAGCAAAGTTTGCGTTAGTTTTCATTATAATTTCCAGGAATATTCTTGATCAGGTCATTATATATTCAATTGCTTTATAACTGAACGAACTAAAAAGCATGTACATTAACCCACATGCACTACTAATATTCGTCCAGAATATTTCGTAAAGTAAATTGCAACTTCAAATGCACAATGTTTGTTAACATTGTGATCAGTGTGACGGGAAACTATTGTGAATTAAGATTAACGAATAATCTAGTATAAGAAAAAATAATTTCAATTGGTGGAAACTACTGATAATCACATGCGAGAGAGGGGGTGGGTGGGTTGGAAGTGGGCATGAAACTGATAAAAAAGCTTCTTCTTCGCTAAGTTATAATTGACTATATATATTATTAAATTTTAACGTTTAGCAGGATCACGATGAATCGACTACATCAGCAAGATTCGAACGATGAACATCGCATCAGCATTAGAGGAATCATATTTTCATAATTTACATAAAAGTGAGACCCTATCAGAACAAACAATCATATTCTATTTCAGTTAAAACTGCAATGTACGTCAAGCATTTCAGTAGATGTAGCACGTTATTAACACATTATTACCTAGAGGAAGCTGTATATCATTTAAATGTTTGGTGAACCAATGCAATAATATGAGACAGTTATTATACTTTTCGACGGCGTCTGAAATCCGCTATAAAGCTGAAAATTAAAATGTAAGCAAATACTTCCAAATTCAAGATTATAATCCAGCCATAAGAAAATTAACTATAACATGTGTGATTAATGTTCTTAGGTAAGAAAGAAGCCTTGTCATTTCTCTTTTGACAAATCCAATTACATATTCATCATGTTTGTGATTCACACTATTATTATCCATCGTGCTTCTACAATATGCATGACCTGCAATTACACTGTATGGCAAATATATCTTAGAAAGTGCATAAATTTTACAATTTTGAAAATATTTTGCAGCGGGAGTAATATATTGGTGTGATGGGGGAACGGCGAAAATAGAGCGAGCTAATGTGAATGGTTCAAATCGACAGATAGTTTACCAGGCACAACAGGGAACACATTTCTTTGGAATTGCATTGTACCAGACTTACCTATACTTCACGGGCTGGACGCAGAAGTACCGTCTGACAAATTGTCTTTGCCTATTTCTCTCATTTTCTTTATTGTTTTATCAATTAGGTTATTCAATATAATCATTCATGATCGTGTTTAGAATTCTTAGGCAAAGAATGTTCACTCTCTCTCTCACACTCTGTATCTGCATATATATATATATATATATATATATATATATATATATATATATATATATATATATATATATATATATATATATAGGGAAAGAGAGATACTAAACGCAATTTTGCATCCGTCCATTACCTCAAATATTTAACAATTCAAACATTATGTTTTTAAATAATACCCAGTGGGTAACAAAACTACAAAGAAAACTACAATCATTTTGGTTCTAATTATATTAATAAAAATCATTCGTATAGTCATCGATACGATCAATGTTGTATTTTCATAACCAATAATCAATATACTTTATTCTTTACAATGTATGTTATAATGTATATCCTTTAGCGTTGTGATGAGAATTGCTATAAATGGAAGTGGACCAGTTTCCGTCGGCCCAACCGTATCTTCCCGCTTAAGTGGTATACACGTACACAAAGATGGCTACAGTCCTACAGGTAATCTTGGGTCACAATGATGGGTATCAGCTAAATATATGGTCAAGCTATAAGGTGGTTACATGTCAGCTATACGATAATATCTGTTAGTATCGGTAGTATCATGAGTTATAGATTAGATACAAGAATGTACAAACAAACAGCACCTGAGAGACCCCCAGCTATATGAACGTTGCATTAGCTAGGTAAAAGTTAATAATATTGAGTTATAAAGCACTACGTAAGTCACGATACCTGAGAACTATTCTCTTGCTGAGGCTGTGCTAGCAATATTATTTCTTACATATTTCGTCAACCGTATATATAACGTATATTTTCCATTCACGAATGGATTATTTCTGGTGTGTGAAAGGTGTTACAAATGCGTAGCTATATTGCAAAATAATACAATATTGGTCATCAAAGAGTAATGAAATTAGGTTGCAACTTTGACTTATGAATCCATCATGAAGGGAAACGAATTGTCAAGCTTGCAACTATTGTACATCGCACGCTCTTAGGGAACAACGTATCGCACAATTTGTATCATAATAAATATCTCTAGCTTATGACCCTACATTAATTTGTGCATATTGTGTGTCCGATGATAAGGTTTACAGAGGAAAATAATTCTGATTTAAATTAAACAATAATGTTAAAGAATCCAATAACTGTTATATATATATAAGTTTGGTAGGTTATTATCTCTCTCTCTCTCTCTCTCTCTCTCTATATATATATATATATATATATATATATATATATATATATATATATATATATATATATATATATATATATATATATATATATATATATATATATATATATATATAACCATGTAATTCGATGACAATGTATATACTCTGGTGTGGAACCTGATGTATAACTGAATCTATATCTTTATATAATGATAAGTATTAGTTTATTGTTTAGCAAAATATATGCTCATCAATAAGCTATATGAATAATAAATTGGACCTAATCTTTAAGTGTTACTTACTAATATTACAGGCATTAACGGGTGTTCTAATGGACGTGGAGGTTGTAGCCAGTTTTGTTTCCCTCAACCTGGTGGTTCAAGGGTATGTGCATGCTCCGATGGTATTATACTGCAATCGGATGGTCAGACATGCGAAAAATGTAAGTTATAGGACAATATTTTTTGTTTTCCTTCTTTGAAGAATCAGCCAATCATTCCAAGAATTATGACAGTTTTTGTGAGTTAATGTGGTCGTAGTCCACAATATAGCACTCTCCTATCCACAATAGTAACTAATGGATAATTGTTTGTAACAAGTATGTATAATATCCTTTTCTTACTAAAGATATATTCGATTGTGCACTATTACGAAGTACCAAATCCGGTAATTACTATCATAAATACGCAGATACCACACTGAAACATATATTTGTAATTTATATTTAAATATTTTGCTAATGGTATCAAGCATTTTCCTGTTGGAGCGACGGAATCGAGAGTGTTATTATATTTATATGAGAATGGGAATGAGTTAGGGCGCCAATATATGCGTTTGTGTAGGTCACTCACAAATGCGTATACCAACGACTACGTAGTATCATGATTTGGTCTGGATGTTATATGGGTTGTTATGTGCAGACAGAGTGATGGAGTTCGAATAAGAATTAACGGTTCTATAAACTGATATTATATTATTTTTTTCGTATTTACTGGTAATGTTAATGTTGACAAGCATCATCCTGAAGGTTCCAGGTACCGCACTTTTCTCTCTATTTAGCGTATATTTGTATATCTGTATAATAGCCACAATGCAACTTCATTTGTGTCATAGGAATCCAGATTTCAATGTATGTTGACAAGAATTCAATACTGGGTCGATATGCTGGTTTGTCTCAACAGAACGAATTCCTATATCAGCCACTTGGAAGAAAACATGTTGGCAGCAACATGCTTTGTTTGGTTATATGTGAATAGTCGAGATGATATAAAGGTTGATTCGAACAGCCAAGGCGATTAGCACAGCAACTCGAGGTCCCTGGTTCGAATTTCCGTACCGAACATTAATGATAGTATTCTTGGTTCGTATCTGAAAATGATGTTAATTGTATCAAGCATACTATTTTGCGAAGCAGTGATAGCACTTTCTGCGCAGTCTGGTATTATCTATGTGTTCATTTATGTGTCTATCTATCTATCTATCTATCTATCTATCTATCTATCTATCTATCTACCTACCTATCTATCTGTCCACACCGTTTCGGTGGCCGGTGATTAGAGACTCCGCTTAGGATTAGGAGTTCACCGGTTCTAACCCCGGCCGAGACGTGCCAAAGATTTATAACAATAATACATGCAGTTACCACGGTTGGCGCTATACACAAAATATATTAATATTAGGACTGGTTGTCATGGTGTCAGGATAATGTGACTTGGTGGGAAATGATGATAAATGTCAGTTTCATTATGCCCCAGTGCTAGACATCATTATTAATTGTATCTATAAATACACATATCCTGATTTCGAAGGCGGAAATAACCTTCATTGTGCTGTTTAAGCTTGACATATACTAATATCGTTATTTGAGTCACTATTTTCTATTATTTAGACATATACAGTTGAATATTTTCTGACAGATGGAGCTTGAATTTGCTCTATAACTGAGCTATTGGCAACAATTTTAAAAAATACGATTCATGAGCGTGTCCTGAATGTTAACGAAAGCAAGATAGATTTTTCAGAATTTCGAACGGTAATGCGTTTTGTTTTACAGAAAAAATATCGGGTTCTTTTCTGTATCTCCAACATGAATGATGTTGCGCATCCACCGTAATAAAATGCTGACTTCGTTCCGATCAAATCAGTCAATTATGTTTAATGCGAATCGAATTCTTACTTCATTCTCTAAGAAATTTCCAAAATTGTAAAAGATTTCACACAAATAACATCCACAATTGATATTTCATCCAGATTTCGATCAAACTGGTGTAGAAACACACATATTCTCAAACCATTAAAAAATTAATATGCCTGGTAAATCTATATTTTTAAAATAGATATTGTAGATTTAGCTGAGGCATTATTTTGTATTCTGATAAGCTTCTGGAAATGGTACGAACAAATCATCGTATAAACTTGATAAAAATCAAAACTAGTGCAAATAAAGTCAGTCGTATACCTATTGGTTACCAGAAACTATATTTCTAAAACATTATGATGTCCATATTTCTAAAAAAAATAGCTTTCCATCAGCCATGAAACCTTCTGATCAAACATGTAGTTCGCAAAATGGACTTTTACCATTTACCATGAAACGCATAATAGTGGGGTTGGCAACTATAAAAAACCACGAGGATCTTTGATCATATTTGATTGGATGAAAGCTATAGATGCCATTAAAAAGAATTTTTTTTTAAATTTAGGATTTGTTTGCCAAATACATTTCAAACATGAACAGCCTGAATTGCAGACATGATCAAACGTAATGCATGTATGCTAATACAGTTTGATCCACGCTAAACTATCTTATATTCGAGTCTTCTCGCATAAGAATGAAATGTTTGATATTTTAATGACAAACAATTGTGCTTTACACATTAAAATTACTTTTTTATGTGTGATGTAATCGTAGGCAAGAATGCTTATAATCAAACGTGTTGAATTGCAGCGGATTTATAATCTTAAGTAGTCTTATCATCTAACTGTACGAAATCAGAAGTGATCTGTACACTGTTTTAAAAAGACTATCAACCAGTTCTTTGAAATCCTAGAGTGCTGAAAATCCCACCTGAAAAAGCCATGTAACATATAGAGCCGTGTTTCGTTTAACAAATAGTGGTCATGTAGGTTTGGTACCTAGTCTAGAATACAATCTATTACATGAATGATAAAGAATACCTAATAATGGTAAAGCAAATATAATCATACGAAGCATGCACGCATACACGCACGCACACACCCACCCACCCCCACACACACAAACACACTTTATAAATGTATGCATGCATTTTTGAACCTTGTGTATGACACAGTAGAAATTAAACATTGCAATATAAGGCCTTAGTGCTAAACAAAAGTCCAGATTCCATTCGTTTTCATAAAGCTGTTATACGGCTGTAATACTTTCCATAACATTGTCAAATATGTGAAATCAATTCCAAATACGGTCTACACTAGGATGTATCCTACCAACCCTTATGATGATTTCTAATTACTACATCAAACATATGCCAACTGTTAAAACCTGTTATCCTCGCAAGGATGAAATATTTACCTGACTTGCAGATGATACTAATCATGCGAAGCAACTGTGATCGATAGGCGATATCAATTTTGTGGAACAAAGAATATGGATTCTCCTCAAAGATCTTGGTGTATTAAATGTCTGAACGTAAATAACTGATCGAGGTCTCTGTGATCACATAGAAGCAAGGGTTCAAACACCAAAAGTACTTACTCATGCAAATATCCTGGAGACTGACAATGAAATAACTGTTTGATAGGTAACATTAATAGACACTATTATTGAATTGAACGAGTATTTTTGAGATAGATCGTAAAGATCTACAAAACCCTAATACAATCCAGCAGTTTAATCAAATGTAGCAACAAATGTGTTTTCTGGGACAAAAAAGTCAATATGAAAATATCATTGTCAGTCTTGCGAACGAAGTTCAAGATAATTTGGAAAGGTCTTTCTCGAATCCTAAAGTAGAGAGCACTCAGAATGAATGTCAGACTAGTAACGAGAAAAATCTTAGCTTCCATATAATGATGGGCAAAATCAAATACAAATTCAAAATTAAAGATACATAAGACGATCAGGAATTATTTAGGATAGGGTATGAAGCTATGAAGTTGTTTTCCACGATAGGATGTCACGAAAGAATGAACACGTGGCTAACTTTAGTACTTACTCATGCAAATGTCTGATTGAATGACAATGAAAACATTGTTAGACAGGTAACATTAATAGACCCTATTATTGGACTGAACGAGTGTTTTTCAGGGTGATCTTAAAGATCTATAAAAACCTAATAAAATCTAGGAGTTTAATCAAATCCTCCCTGCCAGTGTCTTTGAAGAGGCGTCTGCCAAATACATGTGAAAACTAAAGTACAATTTCATCGTCTACAGCCCTTGCCGACTAGAATGCTTTTAGAAAGTAGTTCGTGCTATTAGCCAAGGAAGGATAACATTAATCGTCTAAATTGCATGTCTCGATTAAAATGCAACTTTGTAGTATGATTCAAGTGTATGATAGATGAAGAATACTATTGTTTATAAACATTTAATCTGTTAAACCATTACATTTCGGATATCAATGAATGTTTAAATTCTCCCTGTGAACATGGAGGCGTCTGTATAAATTCCGATGGCAACTACTCATGCAATTGTTCATCAGGCTGGCAAGGAAAGAACTGTTCTGAAGGTAAACGTAATAGACATTGGTGATATCTAACAATGCAAATTTCTACACAGTATATCATCAAGATTCATTTTGCTGGATTTGCTATTGTTCGGAATAAATCTGCTGTTTTCCTCTAAAATTCATTGAAATTGTTATCGAAATATGATATGTTTATTCCTTCTAAAGGTACAATACAAATATCGCCATCCAAAACAAACGATTCTAATAGTTAATGACACTTTCCTTTTAACATTCATTGGAGTAACAGCCCATGAAGAGACAAACTATTAATCTACATGGTCACACAAAGATAGAATGCAACTAATGTTTAGAAAATAGATCGTTTAACAGATGAAATGAAACATCAACGAGGAGCTTGAACTCGCTGAATAAAATCGGATGATAACAAATTTAGTTTTTGTTACGAGTACGGCGCATTACACAAGCACAGAGATGGACCGAATCAAACACCTGCACAAGTGGCTGATTTGACCTCAAGAACCATGCCCATTTTACAATTAATAATTGTCATTAATGCTCAAAGGTGTAAAAGAGGATACGGACGACGAAGCTTTCTTCATTTCGTATACCTTAGCCTTTCAGATATGTTTCTAAGATATTGTGAAGGCCTCAAAGAATGATTATCCTTTTTAAAAGCCACGAGTCATTTCACCAAACAGATGCTAGAAATCATCTTTGAACCTAGTATATAATACTTCAAAAGTTAAGCATTTCAACTTAACGACCAAAATCAATACAAAAGTCTTGATCCCTTTCGTAAGTCTTAAAAACTGTTTGCGATTGTTATACTCTATTTTCTCATTTTCACAAATTAAACATCCGCTGCTAATATGGATGATATTTGTTTGTATGCAAAGAAAGTGTTTGACGATTTATGTCCACTACGCCAAACATCTGGTTATAAGAAGGATCTATTAACCTCGCGAAGAGGGATTATTTACTAGATTTAAATTAAACATAATTCATGAAACAGCTGTGAGGGATAGGTGTTGAAAATCGCTTCGAACGAAGAATGCTGTTTCTCCTTAAATATTACAGAATATTGATGTTTATATATCAAAGAATGATCGACATCTCTGTGATAATCAGGAGGTAACTCTACACAAACTAATGTTGCTCACTCTTGCAGTTATCTGGCCGATTGGTAATGAAACAATTATTTCTACATGTAACATTCATGGCTCCTATTATTGGAATTGCCGATTGTTTTGAAACATGATTTAAATTAAGTAATAGAAAAGAGCAGAAACCATCTCTTTTAGTGAAAACTAACAATAATTTATTTCCCTTGAATTCAGCTGGAATATTAGTTAAAAAAACTAACACTTCTGTGAACTATGTCCAAGATTTTCTAAAAACAATTTCATAGGTCCAAATTTATTGAGTATTCCGGATATATTACGGTTGTGTTCCCAATAAATTCCAGTCATCCACCTTATGATGGACAAAATCTTGGGCTGAATATCAATTAAATATGCATAACAATATCAGGTATTATTCAGAATGCTTTCTGAACTGATGAAATATTTACTTATGGAAGGCATTTAAGCTGATCAGAGAAGAGAGTTAATACATCCTTACACTTTCATCCTTGCAATTTATTTTAAAACTGCATTTCAAATCAGTGTCAAGATTCCAGTCCTATTGCATTGTACATAGTCCTATTCGATGGGACTCACGTGATGATGCAGTGTGCTAATTATATTTAAAAGAATAATTTTTATCATCTAAACTGCAGGTCTCGATTAGAGCACGTCTGCCAGGAATATATGAAATACTATGATGATGAAGGATAATACTTTGTTTCGAAAGTTTAATTTGTAGGAGTATAAAGTTTCAGATATCAATGAATGTTTAAATTTCCCGTGTGAACATGGTGGCACCTGTACAAATTGCAATGGAAGCTACTCATGCAACTGCACAACAAGCTGGCAAGGGAAGAACTGTTCTGACGATAAATGTTATGACTTGTATTGGTATCGATATTGCACAATATTTCAATTCAATATCAAGTGAAGATATGATTCTCTAGAATTATTATTAATGTGACAAAGTGTACCTTCGATCGTCTAAATTTGACTGAAGTATAGTGGAATGAATGATTGTCATTTTCTCTCCTTTTAACTTGTGATACAGCTTTTGTCATCCAACACAAACTATTCCAATATGTAATAAAGATACCCACATATGTATTCGAATAATAGCTGACGAGGAAACAAGCTTTGAATCACTATGATGCTATGATAATAACTTTCAACAATGCTTTTACAAATAGGACGCATTTAGTCGAGAAACATGATACTTTGGAATCACTGCTGATTATAAAGAATGCGGTTTTCAGTCAGGCGACGGAACAATGTACAGTCGCAGTGATAGCCTGTCACGAAAGAATGAACACGTGGCTAACTTTATTTGAATAATAAAAGTCACTTTACCGATGATACTTAAAAAAATAAATAATCGTCGTGGATTCTCAAACGTGCTAAAAACGGAACGAATGACGAAGCTTTCTTCAATTATTCTACCTTTCATGAATATCTTCCTAAGAGAATGTGCAGGCCTTATACAGTGATTATCCTAATGCAAAAAAGATGTATGTGATCAAATAAATGTTTCCATGCATTTTTGAACCTTGTGTATGACACTATAACTTAAACATTGCACTATAAGGCCTAAATGCTAAAAGGAAAGTCAAGATTCTTTTCGTATTCTTAAAGGTGTTTAATGTTTGTAATGCTTAACATTGTGACATGTGAAACCAATTCCAAATACGGTCTACAACGGGATGTATATATTATCAACACGGATCGCGATTTCGTGCTGCTGCGTCAAACATCTGCCTACTGTAAAGACATGTTATCCTCACAGGGATGAATTATTTACTTGACTTGCAGATGATACTAATCAAGCGAAGCAACTGTGCTCGATAGGCGATAGCTATCTTTTGGAACAAAGAATATGGATTCTCCTCAAAGGTCTTGGTGTATTAAATGTTTGAAAGTAAATAAATGATCGAGGTCTCTGTGATCACATGGAAGAAAGTGTTCAAACACCAAAAGTACTTACTCATGCAAATGTCCGATCGAATGACAATGAAAACATTGTTAGACAGGTCACATTAATAGACCTTATTATTGAACTGAAGGAGTGTTTTTCAGGGTGATCGTAAAGATCTATAAAAACCTAATAAAATCCAGCAGTTTAATCAAATGTAACAACAAAGGTATTTCCTGAGACAAAATAGTCAGCATGAAAAAAGTATTTACACTATTGCGAAATAAGTTCAAGATCAGTCGGAAAGGTCTTTCTCAAATCATGAAGTAGAGAGCAATCTGAATGAATGCCAGAGTAGTACCGATATAAGTCTTAGGTTCTATTTAATAATGGTCAAAATCCAATACAAAATCAATATTAACACACATAAGACGAGCAGGAATTATTCAGCATAAGGTATGAAACCATGGAGTGGTTTTCAGCAGTACTCATTTAAGCTTAATCGTGGAAAAGTAAATAAATCGTTCTACTGTCCTCCCTGCCAGTTTGTTTGAAGAGGCGTCTGCCAAATACATGTGAAAACTAAAGTACAATTTCATCGTCTACAGCCCTTGCCGACTAGAATGCTTTTAGAAAGTAGTTCGTGCTATTAGCCAAGGAAGGATAACATTAATCGTCTAAATTGCATGTCTCGATTAAAATGCAACTTTGTAGTATGATTCAAGTGTATGATAGATGAAGAATACTATTGTTTATAAACATTTAATCTGTTAAACCATTAAATTTCAGATATCAATGAATGTTTAAATTCTCCCTGTGAACATGGAGGCGTCTGTATAAATTCCAATGGCAACTACTCATGCAATTGTTCATCAGGCTGGCAAGGAAAGAACTGTTCTGAAGGTAAACGCAATAGACATTGGTGATATCTAACAATGCAAATTTCTACACAGTATATCATCAAGATTCATTTTGCTGGATTTGCTATTGTTCGGAATAAATCTGCTGTTTTCCTCTAAAATTCATTGAAATTGTTATCGAAATATGATATGTTTATTCCTTCTAAAGGTACAATACAAATATCGCCATCCAAAACAAACGATTCTAATAGTTAATGACACTTTCCCTTTAACATTCATTGGAGTAACAGCCCATGAAGAGACAAACTATTAATCTACATGGTCACACAAAGATAGAATGCAACTAATGTTTAGAAAATAGATCGTTTAACAGATGAAATGAAACATCAATGACTAGCTTGAACTCGCTGAATAAAATCGAATGATAATAAATTTAGTTTTTGTTACGAGTACGGCGCATTACACAAGCACAGAGATGGACCGAATCAAACACCTGCACAAGTGGCTGATTTGACCTCAAGAACCATGCCCATTTTACAATTAATAATTGTCATTAATGCTCAAAGGTGTAAAAGAGGATACGGACGACGAAGCTTTCTTCATTTCGTATACCTTAGCCTTTCAGATATGCTTCTAAGATATCGTGAAGACCTCAAAGAATGATTATCCTTTTTAAAAGCCACGAGTCATTTCACCAAACAGATGCTAGAAATCATCTTTGAACCTAGTATATAATACTTCAAAAGTTAAGCATTTCAACTTAACGACCAAAATCAATACAAAAGTCTTGATCCCTTTCGTAAGTCTTAAAAACTGTTTGCGATTGTTATACTCTATTTTCTCATTTTCACAAATTAAACATCCGCTGCTAATATGGATGATATTTGTTTGTATGCAAAGAAGGTGTTTGACGATTTATGTCCACTACGCCAAACATCTGGTTATAAGAAGGATCTATTAACCTCGCGAAGAGGGATTATTTACTAGATTTAAATTAAACATAATTCATGAAACAGCTGTGAGGGATAGGTGTTGAAAATCGCTTCGAACGAAGAATGCTGTTTCTCCTTAAATATTACAGAATATTGATGTTTATATATCAAAGAATGATCGACATCTCTGTGATAATCAGGAGGTAACTCCACACAAACGAATGTTGCTCACTCTTGCAGTTATCTGGCCGATTGGTAATGAAACAATTATTTCTACATGTAACATTCATGGCTCCTATTACTGGAATTGCCGATTGTTTTGAAACATGATTTAAATTAAGTAATAGAAAAGAGCAGAAACCATCTCTTTTAGTGAAAACTAACAATAATTTATTTCATTTGAATTCAGCAGGAATATTAGTTATAAAAAACTAACACTTCTGTGAACTATCTCCAAGATTTTCTTAAAACAATTTCATAGGTCCAAATTTATTGAGTATTCCGGATATATTACGGTTGTGTTCCCAATAAATTCCAATCATCCACCTTATGATGGACAAAATCCTGGGCTGAATATAAATTAAATATGCATAACAATATCAGATATTATTCAGAATACTTTCTGAACTGATGAAATATTTACTTATAGAAGGCATTTAAGCTGATCAGGTAAAACAGCTAATACGTCTTTACACTTCCATCCTTGCAATTTATTTTAAAACTGCATTTCAAATCAGTGTCAAGATTCCAGTCCTATTGCATTGTACATAGTCCTATTCGATGGGACTCACGTGAAGATGCAGTGTGCTAATTCTATTTAAAAGAATAATTTTTATCATCTAAACTGCAGGTCTCGATTAGAGCACGTCTGCCAGGAATATATGAAATACTATGATGATGAAGGATAATACTTTGTTTCGAATGTTTAATTTGTTGGAGTATAAACTTTCAGATATCAATGAATGTTTAAATTTCCCGTGTGAAAATGGTGGCACCTGTACAAATTGCAATGGAAGCTACTGATGCAACTGTACAACAGGCTGGCAAGGGAAGAACTGTTCTGACGATAAATGTTATGACTTGTATTGGTATCGATATTGCACAATATTTCAATTCAATATCAAGTGAAGATATGATTCTCTAGAATTATTATTAATGTGACAAAGTGTACCTTCGATCGTCTAAATTTGACTGAAGTATAGTGGAATGAATGATTATCATTTTCTCTCCTTTTAACTTGTGATACAGCTTTTGTCATCCAACACAAACTATTCCAATATGTAATAAAGCCACCCACCCATGTATTCGAATAATAGCTGACGAGGAAACAAGCTTTGAATCACTATGATGTTATGATAATAACTTTCAACAATGATTTTACAAATAGGTCGCATTTAGTCGAGAAACATGATACTTTGAAATCACTGCTGATGATAAAGAATGCGGTTTTCATTCAGGCAATGGAGCAATGTACAGTCGCAGTGATAGCCTGTCACGAAAGAATGAACACGTGGCTAACTTTATTTGAATAATAAAAGTCACTTTACCGATGATACTTCCAAAAAAAAAATAATCATCGTGGATTCTCAAACGTGTTAAAAACGGAACGGATGACGACGCTTTCTTCAATTATTCTACCTTTTATGAATATCTTCCTAAGAGAATGTGTAGGCCTTATACAGTTGTTATCCTAATGCACAAAAGATGCATGTGAGCAAATAAATGTGTCCATGCATTTTTGAACCTTGTGTATGACGCTTTATAATTTAAATATTGCACTATAAGGCCTAAATGCTAAAGGAAAGTCAAGATTCTTTTCGTGTTCTTAAAGGTGTTTTCCTTTTGTAATCCTTAACATTGTGACATGTGAAATCAATTCCAAATACGGTCTACAACGGGATATATATACTATCAACACGGATCGCGATTTCGTGCTGCTGCGTCAAACATCTGCCTACTGTAAAGAAATGTTATCCTCACAGGGATGAATTATTTACTTGACTTGCAAATGATACTAATCAAGCGAAGCAACTGTGCTCAATAGGCGATAGCTATCTTTTGGAACAAAGAATATGGATTCTCCTCAAAGATCTTGGTGTATTAAATGTTTGAAAGTAAATAAATGATCGAGGTCTCTGTGATCACATGGAAGAAAGTGTTCAAACACCAAAAGTACTTACTCATGCAAATGTCCGATCGAATGACAATGAAAACATTGTTAGACAGGTGACATTAATAGACCCTATTATTGAACTGAACGAGTGTTTTTCAGGGTGATCGTAGATATCTATAAAAACCTAATAAAATCCAGCAGTTTAATCAAATGTAACAACAAAGGTATTTCCTGAGACAAAATAGTCAGCATGAAAAAAGTATTTACACTATTGCGAAATAAGTTCAAGATCAGTCGGAAAGGTTTTTCTCAAATCATGAAGTAGAGAGCAATCTGAATGAATGCCAGAGTAGTACCGATATAAGTCTTAGGTTCTATTTAATAATGGTCAAAATCCAATACAAAATCCAATATTAGCACACATAAGACGATCAGGAATTATTCAGCATAAGGTATGAAGCCATGGAGTGGTTTTCCGCAGTACTCATTTGAGCTTAATCGTGGAAAAGTAAATAAATCGTTCTACTGTCCTCTCTGCCAGTTTGTTTGAAGAGGCGTCTGCCAAATAGATGAGAAAACTAAAGTACAATTTCATCGTCTACAGTCTTTGCCGACTAGAATGCTTTTAGAAAGTAGTTCGTGCTATTAGCCAAGGAAGGATAACATTAATCGTCTAAATTGCATGTCTCGATTAAAATGCAACTTTGTAGTATGATTCAAGTGTAGGATAGATTAAGAATACTATTGTTTATAAACATTTAATCTGTTAAACCATTACATTTCAGATATCAATGAATGTTTAAATTCTCCCTGTGAACATGGAGGCGTCTGTATAAATTCCAATGGCAACTACTCATGCAATTGTTCATCAGGCTGGCAAGGAAAGAACTGTTCTGAAGGTAAAGGCGAAAGACATTGGTGATATCTAACAATGCAAATTTCTACACAGTATTTCATCAAGATTCATTTTGCTGGATTTGCCATTATTCGAAATAAATCTGCTGTTTTCCTCTAAATTCATTGAAATGGATATCGAAAGGTTATAAGTTTATTCCTTCTAAAGGTACAATACAAATATCGCCATCCAAAACACACGATTCTAATAGTTACTGACGCTTTCCCGGTAACATTCATTGGAGTTATAGTCCATGAAGAGACAAACTATTAATCTACATGTCACACAAAGATAAAATGCAAGTAATGTTTAGAAAATAGATCGTTTAACGGACAAAATGAAACATCAACGAGGAGCTTGAACTCGCTGAATAAAATCGGGTGATCACAAATTTATTTTTTGTTACGGATACGGCGCAATACACAAGCACAGAGATGGACCGAATCAGACACCTGCACAAGTGGCTGATTTGACCTCAAGATCCATGCCTATTTTACAATTAATAATTGTCGTTAATGCTCAAAGGTGTAAAAGAGGATACGGACGACGAAGCTTTCTTCATTTCGTATACCTTAGCCTTTCAGATATGTTTCTAAGATATTGTGAAGGCCTCAAAGAATGATTATCCTTTTTAAAAGCCACGAGCCATTTGACCAAAACAAATGCTAGAAATCATCTTTGAACCTAGTATATAATACTTCAAAAGTTAAGCATTTCAACTAAATCACCAAAATCAATACAAAAGTCTTGATCCCTTTCGTAAATCTTAATTACTGTTTGCGATTGTAATACTCTATTTTCTCATTTTCACAAATTTAACATCCGATGCTAATATGGATGGTATTTGTTTGTATGCAAAGAAAGTGTTTGACGATTTATGTCCACTACGCCAAACATCTGGTTATAAGAAAGACCTATTAACCTTCCAAAGAGGGATTATTTACTAGATTTCAATTAAACATAATCCATGAAACAGCTGTGAGGGATAGGTGTTGAAAATCGCCTCCAACAAAGAATGTTTTTTCTCCTAAAATATTACAGAATATTACTGTTTATATATCAAAGAATGATCGACATCTCTGTGATAATCAGGAGGTAACTCTACACAAACTAACGTTGCTCACTCTTGTAGTTATCTGACCGATTGGTAATGAAACAATTATTTCTACATGTAACATTCATGGCTCTTATTATTGGAATTGCCGATTGTTTTGAAACATGATTTAAATTAAGTAATAGAAAAGAGCAGAAACCATCTCTTTTAGTGAAAACTAACAATAATTTATTTCCCTTGAATTCAGCTGGAATATTAATTAAAAAAAACTAACACTTCTGTGAACTATGTCCAAGATTTTCTAAAAACAATTTCATAGGTCCAAATTTATTGAGTATTCCGGATATATTACGTTTGTGTTCCCAATAAATTCCAGTCATCCACCTTATGATGGACAAAATCTTGGGCTGAATATAAATTAAATATGCATAACAATATCAGGTGTTATTCAGAATACTTTCTGAACTGATGAAATATTTACTTATAGAAGGCATTTAAGCTGATCAGAGAAAACAGTTAATACATCTTTACACTTTCATCCTTGCAATTTATTTTAAAACTGCATTTCAAATCAGTGTCAAGATTCCAGTCCTATTGCATTGTACATAGTCCTATTCGATGGGACTCACGTGATGATGCAGTGTGCTAATTAAATTTAAAAGAATAATTTTTATCATCTAAACTGCAGGTCTCGATTAGAGCACGTCTGCCAGGAATATATCAAATACTATGATGATGAAGGATAATACTTTGTTTCGAATGTTTAATTTGCTGGAGTATAAAGTTTCAGATTTCAATGAATGTTTAAATTTCATGTGTGAACATGGTGGCACCTGTACAAATTGCAATGGAAGCTACTCATGCAACTGTACAACAGGCTGGCAAGGGAAGAACTGTTCTGACGATAAATGTTATGACTTGTATTGGTATCGATATTGCACAATATTTCAATTCAATATCAAGTGAAGATATGATTCTCTAGAATTATTATTAATGTGACAAAGTGTACCTTCGATCGTCTAAATTTGACTGAAGTATAGTCTAATGAATGATTGTCATTTTCTCTCCTTTTAACTTGTGATACAGCTTTTGTCATCCAACACAAACTATTCCAATATGTAATAAAGCCACCCACCTATGTATTCGAATAATAGCTGACGAGGAAACAAGCTTTGAATCACTATGATGTTATGATAATAACTTTCAACAATGATTTTACAAATAGGTCGCATTTAGTCGAGAAACATGATACTTTGAAATCACTGCTGATGATAAAGAATGCGGTTTTCATTCAGGCAATGGAGCAATGTACAGTCGCAGTGATAGCCTGTCACGAAAGAATGAACACGTGGCTAACTTTATTTGAATAATAAAAGTCACTTTACCGATGATACTTCCAAAAAAAAAATAATCATCGTGGATTCTCAAACGTGTTAAAAACGGAACGAAAGACGAAGCTTTCTTCAATTATTCTACCTTTCATGAATATCTTCCTAAGAGAATGTGTAGGCCTTATACAGTTATTATCCTAATGCAAAAAGATGCATGTGAGCAAATAAATGTTTCAATGCATTTTTGAACCTTGTGTATGACGCTTTATAATTTAAACATTGCACTATAAGGCCTAAATGCTAAAGGAAAGTCAAGATTCCTTTCGTATTCTTAAAGGTGTTTTACGTTTGTAATGCTCAACATTGTGACATGTGAAACCAATTCCAAATACGGTCTACAACGGGATATATATACTATCAACACGGATCGCGATTTCTTACAACTGCGTCAAACATCTGCCTACTGTAAAGACATGTTATCCTCACAGGGATGAATTATTTACTTGACTTGCAGATGATACTAATCAAGCGAAGCAACTGTGATCGATAGGTGAAAGCTATCTTTTGGAACAAAGAATATGGATTCTCCTCAAAGATCTTGGTATATTAAATGTTTGAAAGTAAATAAATGATCGAGGTCTCTGTGATCACATGGAAGAAAGTGTTCAAACACCAAAAGTACTTACTCATGCAAATGTCCGATCGAATGACAATGAAAACATTGTTAGACAGGTGACATTAATAGACCCTATTATTGAACTGAACGAGTGTTTTTCAGGGTGATCGTAAAGATCTATAAAAACCTAATAAAATCCAGCAGTTTAATCAAATGTAACAACAAAGGTATTTCCTGAGACAAAATAGTCAGCATGAAAAAAGTATTTACACTATTGCAAAATAAGTTCAAGATCAGTCGGAAAGGTCTTTCTCAAATCATGAAGTAGAGTGCAATCTGAATGAATGTCAGAGTAGTGCCGATATAAGTCTTAGCTTCTATTTAATAATGGTCAAAATTCAATACAAAATCCAATATTAACACACATAAGACGAGCAGGAATTATTCAGCATAAGGTATGAAACCATGGAGTGGTTTTCCGCATTACTCATTTGAGCTTAATCGTGGAAAAGTAAATAAATCGTTCTAGGATCCTCCCTGCCAGTTTGTTTGAAGAGGCGTCTGCCAAATACATGTGAAAACTAAAGTACAATTTCATCGTCTATAGCCCTTGCCGACTAGAATGCTTTTAGAAAGTAGTTCGTGCTATTAGCCAAGGAAGGATAACATTAATCGTCTAAATTGCATGTCTCGATTAAAATGCAACTTTGTAGTATGATTCAAGTGTATGATAGATTAAGAATACTATTGTTTTGAAACATTTAATCTGTTAAACCATTAAATTTCAGATATCAATGAATGTTTAAATTCTCCCTGTGAACATGGAGGCGTCTGTATAAATTCCAATGGCAACTACTCATGCAATTGTTCATCAGGCTGGCAAGGAAAGAACTGTTCTGAAGGTAAAGGCGAAAGACATTGGTGATATCTAACAATGCAAATTTCTACACAGTATTTAATCAAGATTCATTTTGCTGGATTTGCCATTATTCGAAATAAATCTGCTGTTTTCCTCTAAATTCATTGAAATGGATATCGAAAGGTTATAAGTTTATTCCGTCTAAAGGTACAATACAAATATCGCCATCCAAACCACACGATTCTAATAGTTACTGACGCTTTCCCGGTAACATTCATTGGAGTAATAGTCCATGAAGAGACAAACTATTAATCTACATGTCACACAAAGATAAAATGCAAGTAATGTTTAGAAAATAGATCGTTTAACGGACAAAATGAAACATCAACGAGGAGCTTGAACTCGCTGAATAAAATCGGGTGATCACAAATTTATTTTTTGTTACGGATACGGCGCAATACACAAGCACAGAGATGGACCGAATCAGACACCTGCACAAGTGGCTGATTTGACCTCAAGATCCATGCCTATTTTACAATTAATAATTGTCGTTAATGCTCAAAGGTGTAAAAGAGGATACGGACGACGAAGCTTTCTTCATTTCGTATACCTTAGCCTTTCAGATATGTTTCTAAGATATTGTGAAGGCCTCAAAGAATGATTATCCTTTTTAAAAGCCACGAGCCATTTGACCAAAACAAATGCTAGAAATCATCTTTGAACCTAGTATATAATACTTCAAAAGTTAAGCATTTCAACTAAATCACCAAAATCAATACAAAAGTCTTGATCCCTTTCGTAAATCTTAATTACTGTTTGCGATTGTAATACTCTATTTTCTCATTTTCACAAATTTAACATCCGATGCTAATATGGATGGCATTTGTTTGTATGCAAAGAAAGTGTTTGACGATTTATGTCCACTACGCCAAACATCTGGTTATAAGAAAGACCTATTAACCTTCCAAAGAGGGATTATTTACTAGATTTCAATTAAACATAATCCATGAAACAGCTGTGAGGGATAGGTGTTGAAAATCGCCTCCAACAAAGAATGTTTTTTCTCCTAAAATATTACAGAATATTGATGTTTATATATCAAAGAATGATCTACATCTCTGTGATAATCAGGAGGTAACTCTACACAAACTAACGTTGCTCACTCTTGCAGTTATCTGACCGATTGGTAATGAAACAATTATTTCTACATGTAACATTCATGGCTCTTATTATTGGAATTGCCGATTGTTTTGAAACATGATTTAAATTAAGTAATAGAAAAGAGCAGAAACCATCTCTTTTAGTGAAAACTAACAATAATTTATTTCCCTTGAATTCAGCTGGAATATTAGTTTAAAAAAACTAACACTTCTGTGAACTATGTCCAAGATTTTCTTAAAACAATTTCATAGGTCCAAATTTATTGAGTATTCCGGATATATTACGTTTGTGTTCCCAATAAATTCCAGTCATCCACCTTATGATGGACAAAATCTTGGGCTGAATATAAATTAAATATGCATAACAATATCAGGTATTATTCAGAATACTTTCTGAACTGATGAAATATTTACTTATAGAAGGCATTTAAGCTGATCAGAGAAAACAGTTAATACATCTTTACACTTTCATCCTTGCAATTTATTTTAAAACTGCATTTCAAATCAGTGTCAAGATTCCAGTCCTAATGCATTGTACATAGTCCTATTCGATGGGACTCACGTGATGATGCAGTGTGCTAATTATATTTAAAAGAATAATTTTTATCATCTAAACTGCAGGTCTCGATTAGAGCACGTCTGCCAGGAATATATCAAATACTATGATGATGAAGGATAATACTTTGTTTCGAATGTTTAATTTGCTGGAGTATAAAGTTTCAGATATCAATGAATGTTTAAATTTCATGTGTGAACATGGTGGCACCTGTACAAATTGCAATGGAAGCTACTCATGCAACTGTACAACAGGCTGGCAAGGGAAGAACTGTTCTGACGATAAATGTTATGACTTGTATTGGTATCGATATTGCACAATATTTCAATTCAATATCAAGTGAAGATATGATTCTCTAGAATTATTATTAATGTGACAAAGTGTACCTTCGATCGTCTAAATTTGACTGAAGTATAGTCTAATGAATGATTGTCATTTTCTCTCCTTTTAACTTGTGATACAGCTTTTGTCATCCAACACAAACTATTCCAATATGTAATAAAGCCACCCACCTATGTATTCGAATAATAGCTGACGAGGAAACAAGCTTTGAATCACTATGATGTTATGATAATAACTTTCAACAATGATTTTACAAATAGGTCGCATTTAGTCGAGAAACATGATGCTTTGAAATCACTGCTGATGATAAAGAATGCGGTTTTCATTCAGGCAATGGAGCAATGTACAGTCGCAGTGATAGCCTGTCACGAAAGAATGAACACGTGGCTAACTTTATTTGAATAATAAAAGTCACTTTACCGATGATACTTCCAAAAAAAAAATAATCATCGTGGATTCTCAAACGTGTTAAAAACGGAACGAAAGACGAAGCTTTCTTCAATTATTCTACCTTTCATGAATATCTTCCTAAGAGAATGTGTAGGCCTTATACAGTTATTATCCTAATGCAAAAAGATGCATGTGAGCAAATAAATGTTTCAATGCATTTATGAACCTTGTGTATGACGCTTTATAATTTAAACATTGCACTATAAGGCCTAAATGCTAAAGGAAAGTCAAGATTCCTTTCGTATTCTTAAAGGTGTTTTACGTTTGTAATGCTTAACATTGTGACATGTGAAACCAATTCCAAATACGGTCTACAACGGGATATATATACTATCAACACGGATCGCGATTTCTTACAACTGCGTCAAACATCTGCCTACTGTAAAGACATGTTATCCTCACAGGGATGAATTATTTACTTGACTTGCAGATGATACTAATCAAGCGAAGTAACTGTGATCGATAGGCGAAAGCTATCTTTTGGAACAAAGAATATGGATTCTCCTCAAAGATCTTGGTGTATTAAATGTTTGAAAGTAAATAAATGATCGAGGTCTCTGTGATCACATGGAAGAAAGTGTTGAAACACCAAAAGTACTTACACATGCAAATGTCCGATCGAATGACAATGAAAACATTGTTAGACAGGTGACATTAATAGACCCTATTATTGAACTGAACGAGTGTTTTTCAGGGTGATCGTAAAGATCTATAAAAACCTAATAAAATCCAGCAGTTTAATCAAATGTAACAACAAAGGTATTTCCTGAGACAAAATAGTCAGCATGAAAAAAGTATTTACACTATTGCGAAATAAGTTCAAGATCAGTCGGAAAGGTCTTTCTCAAATCATGAAGTAGAGTGCAATCTGAATGAATGTCAGAGTAGTGCCGATATAAGTCTTAGCTTCTATTTAATAATGGTCAAAATTCAATGTAAAATCCAAAATTAACACACATAAGACGAGCAGGAATTATTCAGCATAAGGTATGAAACCATGGAGTGGTTTTCCGCAGTACTCATTTGAGCTTAATCCTGGAAAAGTAAATAATTCGTTCTAGGGTCCTCCCTGCCAGTTTGTTTGAAGAGGCGTCTGCCAAATACATGTGAAAACTAAAGTACAATTTCATCGTCTACAGCCCTTGCCGACTAGAATGCTTTTAGAAAGTAGTTCGTGCTATTAGCCAAGGACGGAAAACAATAATCGTCTAAATTGCATGTCTCGATTAAAATGCAACTTTGTAGTATGATTCAAGTGTATGATAGATGAAGAATAGTATGTGTTGGAAAATATAATCTGTTAAACCATTACATTTCAGATATCAATGAATGTTTAAATTCTCCCTGTGAACATGGAGGCGTCTGTATAAATTCCAATGGCAACTACTCATGCAATTGTTCATCAGGCTGGCAAGGAAAGAACTGTTCTGAAGGTAAAGGCGAAAGACATTGGTGATATCTAACAATGCAAATTTCTACACAGTATTTCATCAAGATTCATTTTGCTGGATTTGCCATTATTCGGAATAAATCTGCTGTTTTCCTCTAAATTCATTGAAATGGATATCGAAAGATAATAGGTTTATTCCTTCTAAAGGTACAATACAAATATCGCCATCCAAAACAAACGATTCTAATAGTTAATGACACTTTCCCGGTAACATTCATTGGAGTAATAGACCATGAAGAGACAAACTATTAATCTACATGGTCACACAAAGATAGAATGCAACTAATGTTTAGAAAATAGATCGTTTAACAGACGAAATGAAACATCAATGAGTAGCTTGAACTCGCTGAATAAAATCGGATGATAACAAATTTAGTTTTTGTTACGAGTACGGCGCAATACACAAGCACAGAGATGGATCAAATCAAACACCTGCACAAGTGGCTGATTTGACCTCAAGAACCATGCCCATTTTACAATTAATAATTGTCATTAATGCTCAAAGGTGTAAAAGAGGATACGGACGACGAAGCTTTCTTCATTTCGTATACCTTAGCCTTTCAGATATGTTTCTAAGATATCGTGAAGGCCTCAAAAAATGATTATCCTTTTTAAAAGCCACGAGTCATTTCACCAAACAGATGCTAGAAATCATATTTGAACCTAGTATATAATACTTCAAAAGTTAAGCATTTCAACTTAACGACCAAAATCAATACACAAGTCTTGATCCCTTTCGTAAGTCTTAAATACTCTTTGCGATTGTCATACTCTATTTTCTCATTTTCACAAATTTAACATCCGCTGCTAATATTGATGATATTTGTTTGTATGCAAAGAAAGTGTTTGACGATTTATGTCCACTACGCCAAACATCTGGTTATAAGAAGGATCTATTAACCTCGCGAAGAGGGATTATTTACTAGATTTAAATTAAACATAATTCATGAAACAGCTGTGAGGGATAGGTGTTGAAAATCGCTTCGAACGAAGAATGCTGTTTCTCCTTAAATATTACAGAATATTGATGTTTATATATCAAAGAATGATCGACATCTCTGTGATAATCAGGAGGTAACTCTACACAAACTAATGTTGCTCACTCTTGCAGTTATCTGGCCGATTGGTAATGAAACAATTATTTCTACATGTAACATTCATGGCTCCTATTACTGGAATTGCCGATTGTCTTGAAACATGATTTAAATTAAGTAATAGAAAAGAGCAGAAACCATCTCTTTTAGTGAAAACTAACAATAATTTATTTCATTTGAATTCAGCAGGAATATTAGTTATAAAAAACTAACACTTCTGTGAACTATCTCCAAGATTTTCTTAAAACAATTTCATAGGTCCAAATGTATTGAGTATTCCGGATATATTACGGTTGTGTTCCCAATAAATTCCAATCATCCACCTTATGATGGACAAAATCCTGGGCTGAATATAAATTAAATATGCATAACAATATCAGATATTATTCAGAATACTTTCTGAACTGATGAAATATTTACTTATAGAAGGCATTTAAGCTGATCAGGTAAAACAGTTAATACGTCTTTACACTTCCATCCTTGCAATTTATTTTAAAACTGCATTTCAAATCAGTGTCAAGATTCCAGTCCTATTGCATTGTACATAGTCCTATTCGATGGGACTCACGTGATGATGCAGTGTGCTAATTCTATTTAAAAGAATAATTTTTATCATCTAAACTGCAGGTCTCGATTAGAGCACGTCTGCCAGGAATATATGAAATACTATGATGATGAAGGATAATACTTTGTTTCGAATGTTTAATTTGTTGGAGTATAAACTTTCAGATATCAATGAATGTTTAAATTTCCCGTGTGAAAATGGTGGCACCTGTACAAAATGCAATGGAAGCTACTCATGCAACTGTACAACAGGCTGGCAAGGGAAGAACTGTTCTGACGATAAATGTTATGACTTGTATTGGTATCGATATTGCACAATATTTCAATTCAATATCAAGTGAAGATATGATTCTCTAGAATTATATTAATGTGACAAAGTGTACCTTCGATCGTCTAAATTTGACTGAAGTATAGTGGAATGAATGATTATCATTTTCTCTCCTTTTAACTTGTGATACAGCTTTTGTCATCCAACACAAACTATTCCAATATGTAATAAAGCCACCCACCTATGTATTCGAATAATAGCTGACGAGGAAACAAGCTTTGAATCACTATGATGTTATGATAATAACTTTCAACAATGATTTTACAAATAGGTCGCATTTAGTCGAGAAACATGATACTTTGAAATCACTGCTGATGATAAAGAATGCGGTTTTCATTCAGGCAATGGAGCAATGTACAGTCGCAGTGATAGCCTGTCACGAAAGAATGAACACGTGGCTAACTTTATTTGAATAATAAAAGTCACTTTACCGATGATACTTCCAAAAAAAAAATAATCATCGTGGATTCTCAAACGTGTTAAAAACGGAACGAAAGACGAAGCTTTCTTCAATTATTCTACCTTTCATGAATATCTTCCTAAGAGAATGTGTAGGCCTTATACAGTTATTATCCTAATGCAAAAAGATGCATGTGAGCAAATAAATGTTTCAATGCATTTTTGAACCTTGTGTATGACGCTTTATAATTTAAATATTGCACTATAAGGCCTAAATGCTAAAGGAAAGTCAAGATTCTTTTCGTATTCTTAAAGGTGTTTTCCTTTTGTAATCCTTAACATTGTGACATGTGAAATCAATTCCAAATACGGTCTACAACGGGATATATATACTATCAACACGGATCGCGATTTCGTGCTGCTGCGTCAAACATCTGCCTACTGTAAAGAAATGTTATCCTCACAGGGATGAATTATTTACTTGACTTGCAAATGATACTAATAAAGCGAAGCAACTGTGCTCAATAGGCGATAGCTATCTTTTGGAACAAAGAATATGGATTCTCCTCAAAGATCTTGGTGTATTAAATGTTTGAAAGTAAATAAATGATCGAGGTCTCTGTGATCACATGGAAGAAAGTGTTCAAACACCAAAAGTACTTACTCATGCAAATGTCCGATCGAATGACAATGAAAACATTGTTAGACAGGTGACATTAATAGACCCTATTATTGAACTGAACGAGTGTTTTTCAGGGTGATCGTAGATATCTATAAAAACCGAATAAAATCCAGCAGTTTAATCAAATGTAACAACAAAGGTATTTCCTGAGACAAAATAGTCAGCATGAAAAAAGTATTTACACTATTGCGAAATAAGTTCAAGATCAGTCGGAAAGGTCTTTCTCAAATCATGAAGTAGAGAGCAATCTGAATGAATGCCAGAGTAGTACCGATATAAGTCTTAGGTTCTATTTAATAATGGTCAAAATCCAATACAAAATCCAATATTAGCACACATAAGACGATCAGGAATTATTCAGCATAAGGTATGAAGCCATGGAGTGGTTTTCCGCAGTACTCATTTGAGCTTAATCGTGGAAAAGTAAATAAATCGTTCTACTGTCCTCTCTGCCAGTTTGTTTGAAGAGGCGTCTGCCAAATAGATGAGAAAACTAAAGTACAATTTCATCGTCTACAGTCTTTGCCGACTAGAATGCTTTTAGAAAGTAGTTCGTGCTATTAGCCAAGGAAGGATAACATTAATCGTCTAAATTGCATGTCTCGATTAAAATGCAACTTTGTAGTATGATTCAAGTGTAGGATAGATTAAGAATACTATTGTTTATAAACATTTAATCTGTTAAACCATTACATTTCAGATATCAATGAATGTTTAAATTCTCCCTGTGAACATGGAGGCGTCTGTATAAATTCCAATGGCAACTACTCATGCAATTGTTCATCAGGCTGGCAAGGAAAGAACTGTTCTGAAGGTAAAGGCGAAAGACATTGGTGATATCTAACAATGCAAATTTCTACACAGTATTTTATCAAGATTCATTTTGCTGGATTTGCCATTATTCGAAATAAATCTGCTGTTTTCCTCTAAATTCATTGAAATGGATATCGAAAGATAATAGGTTTATTCCTTCTAAAGGTACAATACAAATATCGCCATCCAACACAAACGATTCTAATAGTTACTGACGCTTTCTCGGTAACATTCATTGGAGTAATAGTCCATGAAGAGACAAACTATTAATCTACATGTCACACAAAGATAGAATGCAAGTAATGTTTAGAAAATAGATCGTTTAACGGACAAAATGAAACATCAACGAGGAGCTTGAACTCGCTGAATAAAATCGGGTGATCACAAATTTATTTTTTGTTACGGATACGGCGCAATACACAAGCACAGAGATGGACCGAATCAGACACCTGCACAAGTGGCTGATTTGACCTCAAGATCCATGCCTATTTTACAATTAATAATTGTCATTAATGCTCAAAGGTGTAAAAGAGGATACGGACGACGAAGCTTTCTTCATTTCGTATACCTTAGCCTTTCAGATATGTTTCTAAGATATTGTGAAGGCCTCAAAGAATGATTATCCTTTTTAAAAGCCACGAGCCATTTGACCAAAACAAATGCTAGAAATCATCTTTGAACCTAGTATATAATACTTCAAAAGTTAAGCATTTCAACTAAATCACCAAAATCAATACAAAAGTCTTGATCCCTTTCGTAAATCTTAATTACTGTTTGCGATTGTAATACTCTATTTTCTCATTTTCACAAATTTAACATCCGATGCTAATATTGATGGTATTTGTTTGTATGCAAAGAAAGTGTTTGACGATTTATGTCCACTACGCCAAACATCTGGTTATAAGAAAGACCTATTAACCTTCCAAAGAGGGATTATTTACTAGATTTCAATTAAACATAATCCATGAAACAGCTGTGAGGGATAGGTGTTGAAAATCGCCTCCAACAAAGAATGTTTTTTCTCCTAAAATATTACAGAATATTGATGTTTATATATCAAAGAATGATCTACATCTCTGTGATAATCAGGAGGTAACTCTACACAAACTAACGTTGCTCACTCTTGTAGTTATCTGACCGATTGGTAATGAAACAATTATTTCTACATGTAACATTCATGGCTCTTATTATTGGAATTGCCGATTGTTTTGAAACATGATTTAAATTAAGTAATAGAAAAGAGCAGAAACCATCTCTTTTAGTGAAAACTAACAATAATTTATTTCCCTTGAATTCAGCTGGAATATTAATTAAAAAAAACTAACACTTCTGTGAACTATGTCCAAGATTTTCTAAAAACAATTTCATAGGTCCAAATTTATTGAGTATTCCGGATATATTACGTTTGTGTTCCCAATAAATTCCAGTCATCCACCTTATGATGGACAAAATCTTGGGCTGAATATAAATTAAATATGCATAACAATATCAGGTGTTATTCAGAATACTTTCTGAACTGATGAAATATTTACTTATAGAAGGCATTTAAGCTGATCAGAGAAAACAGTTAATACATCTTTACACTTTCATCCTTGCAATTTATTTTAAAACTGCATTTCAAATCAGTGTCAAGATTCCAGTCCTATTGCATTGTACATAGTCCTATTCGATGGGACTCACGTGATGATGCAGTGTGCTAATTATATTTAAAAGAATAATTTTTATCATCTAAACTGCAGGTCTCGATTAGAGCACGTCTGCCAGGAATATATCAAATACTATGATGATGAAGGATAATACTTTGTTTCGAATGTTTAATTTGCTGGAGTATAAAGTTTCAGATATCAATGAATGTTTAAATTTCATGTGTGAACATGGTGGCACCTGTACAAATTGCAATGGAAGCTACTCATGCAACTGTACAACAGGCTGGCAAGGGAAGAACTGTTCTGACGATAAATGTTATGACTTGTATTGGTATCGATATTGCACAATATTTCAATTCAATATCAAGTGAAGATATGATTCTCTAGAATTATTATTAATGTGACAAAGTGTACCTTCGATCGTCTAAATTTGACTGAAGTATAGTGGAATGAATGATTGTCATTTTCTCTCCTTTTAACTTGTGATACAGCTTTTGTCATCCAACACAAACTATTCCAATATGTAATAAAGCCACCCACCTATGTATTCGAATAACAGCTGACGAGGAAACAAGCTTTGAATCACTATGATGTTATGATAATAACTTTCAACAATGATTTTACAAATAGGTCGCATTTAGTCGAGAAACATGATACTTTGAAATCACTGCTGATGATAAAGAATGCGGTTTTCATTCAGGCAATGGAGCAATGTACAGTCGCAGTGATAGCCTGTCACGAAAGAATGAACACGTGGCTAACTTTATTTGAATAATAAAAGTTACTTTACCGATGATACTTCCAAAAAAAAAATAATCATCGTGGATTCTCAAACGTGTTAAAAACGGAACGAATGACGAAGCTTTCTTCAATTATTCTACCTTTCATGAATATCTTCCTAAGAGAATGTGTAGGCCTTATACAGTTATTATCCTAATGCAAAAAGATGCATGTGAGCAAATAAATGTTTCAATGCATTTTTGAACCTTGTGTATGACGCTTTATAATTTAAACATTGCACTATAAGGCCTAAATGCTAAAGGAAAGTCAAGATTCCTTTCGTATTCTTAAAGGTGTTTTACGTTTGTAATGCTTAACATTGTGACATGTGAAACCAATTCCAAATACGGTCTACAACGGGATATATATACTATCAACACGGATCGCGATTTCTTACAACTGCGTCAAACATCTGCCTACTGTAAAGACATGTTATCCTCACAGGGATGAATTATTTACTTGACTTGCAGATGATACTAATCAAGCGAAGCAACTGTGATCGATAGGCGAAAGCTATCTTTTGGAACAAAGAATATGGATTCTCCTCAAAGATCTTGGTGTATTAAATGTTTGAAAGTAAATAAATGATCGAGGTCTCTGTGATCACATGGAAGAAAGTGTTCAAACACCAAAAGTACTTACTCATGCAAATGTCCGATCGAATGACAATGAAAACATTGTTAGACAGGTGACATTAATAGACCCTATTATTGAACTGAACGAGTGTTTTTCAGGGTGATCGTAAAGATCTATAAAAACCTAATAAAATCCAGCAGTTTAATCAAATGTAACAACAAAGGTATTTCCTGAGACAAAATAGTCAGCATGAAAAAGTATTTACACTATTGCAAAATAAGTTCAAGATCAGTCGGAAAGGTCTTTCTCAAATCATGAAGTAGAGTGCAATCTGAATGAATGTCAGAGTAGTGCCGATATAAGTCTTAGCTTCTATTTAATAATGGTCAAAATTCAATATAAAATCCAATATTAACACACATAAGACGAGCAGGAATTATTCAGCATAAGGTATGAAACCATGGAGTGGTTTTCCGCAGTACTCATTTGAGCTTAATCATGGAAAAGTAAATAAATCGTTCTAGGGTCCTCCCTGCCAGTTTGTTTGAAGAGGCGTCTGCCAAATACATGTGAAAACTAAAGTACAATTTCATCGTCTACAGCCCTTGCCGACTAGAATGCTTTTAGAAAGTAGTTCGTGCTATTAGCCAAGGACGGAAAACAATAATCGTCTAAATTGCATGTCTCGATTAAAATGCAACTTTGTAGTATGATTCAAGTGTATGATAGATGAAGAATAGTATGTGTTGGAAAATATAATCTGTTAAACCATTACATTTCAGATATCAATGAATGTTTAAATTCTCCCTGTGAACATGGAGGCGTCTGTATAAATTCCAATGGCAACTACTCATGCAATTGTTCATCAGGCTGGCAAGGAAAGAACTGTTCTGAAGGTAAAGGCGAAAGACATTGGTGATATCTAACAATGCAAATTTCTACACAGTATTTCATCAAGATTCATTTTGCTGGATTTGCCATTATTCGGAATAAATCTGCTGTTTTCCTCTAAATTCATTGAAATGGATATCGAAAGATAATAGGTTTATTCCTTCTAAAGGTACAATACAAATATCGCCATCCAAAACAAACGATTCTAATAGTTAACGACACTTTCCCGGTAACATTCATTGGAGTAATAGACCATGAAGAGACAAACTATTAATCTACATGGTCACACAAAGATAGAATGCAACTAATGTTTAGAAAATAGATCGTTTAACAGACGAAATGAAACATCAATGAGTAGCTTGAACTCGCTGAATAAAATCGGATGATAACAAATTTAGTTTTTGTTACGAGTACGGCGCAATACACAAGCACAGAGATGGATCGAATCAAACACCTGCACAAGTGGCTGATTTGACCTCAAGAACCATGCCCATTTTACAATTAATAATTGTCATTAATGCTCAAAGGTGTAAAAGAGGATACGGACGACGAAGCTTTCTTCATTTCGTATACCTTAGCCTTTCAGATATGTTTCTAAGATATCGTGAAGGCCTCAAAAAATGATTATCCTTTTTAAAAGCCACGAGTCATTTCACCAAACAGATGCTAGAAATCATATTTGAACCTAGTATATAATACTTCAAAAGTTAAGCATTTCAACTTAACGACCAAAATCAATACACAAGTCTTGATCCCTTTCGTAAGTCTTAAATACTCTTTGCGATTGTCATACTCTATTTTCTCATTTTCACAAATTTAACATCCGCTGCTAATATTGATGATATTTGTTTGTATGCAAAGAAAGTGTTTGACGATTTATGTCCACTACGCCAAACATCTGGTTATAAGAAGGATCTATTAACCTCGCGAAGAGGGATTATTTACTAGATTTAAATTAAACATAATTCATGAAACAGCTGTGAGGGATAGGTGTTGAAAATCGCTTCGAACGAAGAATGCTCTTTCTCCTTAAATATTACAGAATATTGATGTTTATATATCAAAGAATGATCGACATCTCTGTGATAATCAGGAGGTAACTCTACACAAACTAATGTTGCTCACTCTTGCAGTTATCTGGCCGATTGGTAATGAAACAATTATTTCTACATGTAACATTCATGGCTCCTATTACTGGAATTGCCGATTGTCTTGAAACATGATTTAAATTAAGTAATAGAAAAGAGCAGAAACCATCTCTTTTAGTGAAAACTAACAATAATTTATTTCATTTGAATTCAGCAGGAATATTAGTTATAAAAAACTAACACTTCTGTGAACTATCTCCAAGATTTTCTTAAAACAATTTCATAGGTCCAAATTTATTGAGTATTCCGGATATATTACGGTTGTGTTCCCAATAAATTCCAATCATCCACCTTATGATGGACAAAATCCTGGGCTGAATATAAATTAAATATGCATAACAATATCAGATATTATTCAGAATACTTTCTGAACTGATGAAATATTTACTTATAGAAGGCATTTAAGCTGATCAGGTAAAACAGTTAATACGTCTTTACACTTCCATCCTTGCAATTTATTTTAAAACTGCATTTCAAATCAGTGTCAAGATTCCAGTCCTATTGCATTGTACATAGTCCTATTCGATGGGACTCACGTGATGATGCAGTGTGTTAATTCTATTTAAAAGAATAATTTTTATCATCTAAACTGCAGGTCTCGATTAGAGCACGTCTGCCAGGAATATATCAAATACTATGATGATGAAGGATAATACTTTGTTTCGAATGTTTAATTTGTTGGAGTATAAACTTTCAGATATCAATGAATGTTTAAATTTCCCGTGTGAAAATGGTGGCACCTGTACAAATTGCAATGGAAGCTACTCATGCAACTGTACAACAGGCTGGCAAGGGAAGAACTGTTCTGACGATAAATGTTATGACTTGTATTGGTATCGATATTACACAATATTTCAATTCAATATCAAGTGAAGATATGATTCTCTAGAATTATATTAATGAGATAAAGTGTACCTTCGATCGTCTAAATTTGACTGAAGTATAGTGGAATGAATGATTATCATTTTCTCTCCTTTTAACTTGTGATACAGCTTTTGTCATCCAACACAAACGATTCCAATATGTAATAAAGCCACCCACCTATGTATTCGAATAATAGCTGACGAGGAAACAAGCTTTGAATCACTATGATGTTATGATAATAACTTTCAACAATGATTTTACAAATAGGTCGCATTTAGTCGAGAAACATGATACTTTGGAATCACTGCTGATGATAAAGAATGCGGTTTTCATTCAGGCAATGGAGCCATGTACAGTCGCAGTGATAGCCTGTCACGAAAGAATGAACACGTGGCTAACTTTATTTGAATAATAAAAGTCACTTTACCGATGATACTTCCAAAAAAAAAATAATCATCGTGGATTCTCAAACGTGTTAAAAACGGAACGGATGACGACGCTTTCTTCAATTATTCTACCTTTTATGAATATCTTCCTAAGAGAATGTGTAGGCCTTATACAGTTGTTATCCTAATGCACAAAAGATGCATGTGAGCAAATAAATGTGTCCATGCAGTTTTGAACCTTGTGTATGACACTTTATAATTTAAATATTGCACTATAAGGCCTAAATGCTAAAGGAAAGTCAAGATTCTTTTCGTATTCTTAAAGGTGTTTTCATTTTGTAATCCTTAACATTGTGACATGTGAAATCAATTCCAAATACGGTCTACAACGGGATATATATACTATCAACACGGATCGCGATTTCGTGCTGCTGCGTCAAACATCTGCCTACTGTAAAGAAATGTTATCCTCACAGGGATGAATTATTTACTTGACTTGCAAATGATACTAATCAAGCGAAGCAACTGTGCTCAATAGGCGATAGCTATCTTTTGGAACAAAGAATATGGATTCTCCTCAAAGATCTTGGTGTATTAAATGTTTGAAAGTAAATAAATGATCGAGGTCTCTGTGATCACATGGAAGAAAGTGTTCAAACACCAAAAGTACTTACTCATGCAAATGTCCGATCGAATGACAATGAAAACATTGTTAGACAGGTGACATTAATAGACCCTATTATTGAACTGAACGAGTGTTTTTCAGGGTGATCGTAGATATCTATAAAAACCTAATAAAATCCAGCAGTTTAATCAAATGTAACAACAAAGGTATTTCCTGAGACAAAATAGTCAGCATGAAAAAAGCATTTACACTATTGCGAAATAAGTTCAAGATCAGTCGGAAAGGTCTTTCTCAAATCATGAAGTAGAGAGCAATCTGAATGAATGCCAGAGTAGTACCGATATAAGTCTTAGGTTCTATTTAATAATGGTCAAAATCCAATACAAAATCCAATATTAGCACACATAAGACGATCAGGAATTATTCAGCATAAGGTATGAAGCCATGGAGTTGTTTTCCGCATTACTCATTTGAGCTTAATCGTGGAAAAGTAAATAAATCGTTCTACTGTCCTCTCTGCCAGTTTGTTTGAAGAGGCGTCTGCCAAATAGATGAGAAAACTAAAGTACAATTTCATCGTCTACAGTCTTTGCCGACTAGAATGCTTTTAGAAAGTAGTTCGTGCTATTAGCCAAGGAAGGATAACATTAATCGTCTAAATTGCATGTCTCGATTAAAATGCAACTTTGTAGTATGATTCAAGTGTAGGATAGATTAAGAATACTATTGTTTATAAACATTTAATCTGTTAAACCATTACATTTCAGATATCAATGAATGTTTAAATTCTCCCTGTGAACATGGAGGCGTCTGTATAAATTCCAATGGCAACTACTCATGCAATTGTTCATCAGGCTGGCAAGGAAAGAACTGTTCTGAAGGTAAAGGCGAAAGACATTGGTGATATCTAACAATGCAAATTTCTACACAGTATTTCATCAAGATTCATTTTGCTGGATTTGCCATTATTCGAAATAAATCTGCTGTTTTCCTCTAAATTCATTGAAATGGATATCGAAAGGTTATAAGTTTATTCCTTCTAAAGGTACAATACAAATATCGCCATCCAAAACAAACGATTCTAATAGTTACTGACGCTTTCCCGGTAACATTCATTGGAGTAATAGTCCATGAAGAGACAAACTATTAATCTACATGTCACACAAAGATAAAATGCAAGTAATGTTTAGAAAATAGATCGTTTAACGGACAAAATGAAACATCAACGAGGAGCTTGAACTCGCTGAATAAAATCGGGTGATCACAAATTTATTTTTTGTTACGGATACGGCGCAATACACAAGCACAGAGATGGACCGAATCAGACACCTGCACAAGTGGCTGATTTGACCTCAAGATCCATGCCTATTTTACAATTAATAATTGTCATTAATGCTCAAAGGTGTAAAAGAGGATACGGACGACGAAGCTTTCTTCATTTCGTATACCTTAGCCTTTCAGATATGTTTCTAAGATATTGTGAAGGCCTCAAAGAATGATTATCCTTTTTAAAAGCCACGAGCCATTTGACCAAAACAGATGCTAGAAATCATCTTTGAACCTAGTATATAATACTTCAAAAGTTAAGCATTTCAACTAAATCACCAAAATCAATACAAAAGTCTTGATCCCTTTCGTAAATCTTAATTACTGTTTGCGATTGTAATACTCTATTTTCTCATTTTCACAAATTTAACATCCGATGCTAATATGGATGGTATTTGTTTGTATGCAAAGAAAGTGTTTGACGATTTATGTCCACTACGCCAAACATCTGGTTATAAGAAAGACCTATTAACCTTCCAAAGAGGGATTATTTACTAGATTTCAATTAAACATAATCCATGAAACAGCTGTGAGGGATAGGTGTTGAAAATCGCCTCCAACAAAGAATGTTTTTTCTCCTAAAATATTACAGAATATTGATGTTTATATATCAAAGAATGATCTACATCTCTGTGATAATCAGGAGGTAACTCTACACAAACTAACGTTGCTCACTCTTGCAGTTATCTGACCGATTGGTAATGAAACAATTATTTCTACATGTAACATTCATGGCTCTTATTATTGGAATTGCCGATTGTTTTGAAACATGATTTAAATTAAGTAATAGAAAAGAGCAGAAACCATCTCTTTTAGTGAAAACTAACAATAATTTATTTCCCTTGAATTCAGCTGGAATATTAGTTTAGAAAAACTAACACTTCTGTGAACTATGTCCAAGATTTTCTTAAAACAATTTCATAGGTCCAAATTTATTGAGTATTCCGGATACATTACGTTTGTGTTCCCAATAAATTCCAGTCATCCACCTTATGATGGACAAAATCTTGGGCTGAATATAAATTAAATATGCATAACAATATCAGGTATTATTCAGAATACTTTCTGAACTGATGAAATATTTACTTATAGAAGGCATTTAAGCTGATCAGAGAAAACAGTTAATACATCTTTACACTTTCATCCTTGCAATTTATTTTAAAACTGCATTTCAAATCAGTGTCAAGATTCCAGTCCTAATGCATTGTACATAGTCCTATTCGATGGGACTCACGTGATGATGCAGTGTGCTAATTATATTTAAAAGAATAATTTTTATCATCTAAACTGCAGGTCTCGATTAGAGCACGTCTGCCAGGAATATATCAAATACTATGATGATGAAGGATAATACTTTGTTTCGAATGTTTAATTTGTTGGAGTATAAACTTTCAGATATCAATGAATGTTTAAATTTCATGTGTGAACATGGTGGCACCTGTACAAATTGCAATGGAAGCTACTCATGCAACTGTACAACAGGCTGGCAAGGGAAGAACTGTTCTGACGATAAATGTTATGACTTGTATTGGTATCGATATTGCACAATATTTCAATTCAATATCAAGTGAAGATATGATTCTCTAGAATTATTATTAATGTGACAAAGTGTACCTTCGATCGTCTAAATTTGACTGAAGTATAGTGGAATGAATGATTGTCATTTTCTCTCCTTTTAACTTGTGATACAGCTTTTGTCATCCAACACAAACTATTTCAATATGTGATAAAGCCACCCACCTATGTATTAGAATAACAGCTGACGACGAAACAAGCTTTGAATCACTATGATGTTATGATAATAACTTTCAACAATGATTTTACAAATAGGTCGCATTTAGTCGAGAAACATGATACTTTGAAATCACTGCTGATGATAAAGAATGCGGTTTTCATTCAGGCAATGGAGCAATGTACAGTCGCAGTGATAGCCTGTCACGAAAGAATGAACACGTGGCTAACTTTATTTGAATAATAAAAGTCACTTTACCGATGATACTTCCAAAAAAAAAATAATCATCGTGGATTCTCAAACGTGTTAAAAGCGGAACGAATGACGAAGCTTTCTTCAATTATTCTACCTTTCATGAATATCTTCCTAAGAGAATGTGTAGGCCTTATACAGTTATTATCCTAATGCAAAAAGATGCATGTGAGCAAATAAATGTTTCAATGCATTTTTGAACCTTGTGTATGACGCTTTATAATTTAAACATTGCACTATAAGGCCTAAATGCTAAAGGAAAGTCAAGATTCCTTTCGTATTCTTAAAGGTGTTTTACGTTTGTAATGCTTAACATTGTGACATGTGAAACCAATTCCAAATACGGTCTACAACGGGATATATATACTATCAACACGGATCGCGATTTCTTACAACTGCGTCAAACATCTGCCTACTGTAAAGACATGTTATCCTCACAGGGATGAATTATTTACTTGACTTGCAGATGATACTAATCAAGCGAAGCAACTGTGATCGATAGGCGAAAGCTATCTTTTGGAACAAAGAATATGGATTCTCCTCAAAGATCTTGGTGTATTAAATGTTTGAAAGTAAATAAATGATCGAGGTCTCTGTGATCACATGGAAGAAAGTGTTCAAACACCAAAAGTACTTACTCATGCAAATGTCCGATCGAATGACAATGAAAACATTGTTAGACAGGTGACATTAATAGACCCTATTATTGAACTGAACGAGTGTTTTTCAGGGTGATCGTAGATATCTATAAAAACCTAATAAAATCCAGCGGTTTAATCAAATGTAACAACAAAGGTATTTCCTGAGACAAAATAGACAGCATGAAAAAAGTATTTACACTATTGCAAAATAAGTTCAAGATCAGTCGGAAAGGTCTTTCTCAAATCATGAAGTAGAGTGCAATCTGAATGAATGTCAGAGTAGTGCCGATATAAGTCTTAGCTTCTATTTAATAATGGTCAAAATTCAATATAAAATCCAATATTAACACACATAAGACGAGCAGGAATTATTCAGCATAAGGTATGAAACCATGGAGTGGTTTTCCGCAGTACTCATTTGATCTTAATCGTGGAAAAGTAAATAAATCGTTCTAGGATCCTCCCTGCCAGTTTGTTTGAAGAGGCGTCTGCCAAATACATGTGAAAACTAAAGTACAATTTCATCGTCTATAGCCCTTGCCGACTAGAATGCTTTTAGAAAGTAGTTCGTGCTATTAGCCAAGGAAGGATAACATTAATCGTCTAAATTGCATGTCTCGATTAAAATGCAACTTTGTAGTATGATTCAAGTGTATGATAGATGAAGAATAGTATGTGTTGGAAAATATAATCTGTTAAACCATTACATTTCAGATATCAATGAATGTTTAAATTCTCCCTGTGAACATGGAGGCGTCTGTATAAATTCCAATGGCAACTACTCATGCAATTGTTCATCAGGCTGGCAAGGAAAGAACTGTTCTGAAGGTAAAGGCGAAAGACATTGGCGATATCTAACAATGCAAATTTCTACACAGTATTTCATCAAGATTCATTTTGCTGGATTTGCCATTATTCGGAATAAATCTGCTGTTTTCCTCTAAATTCATTGAAATGGATATCGAAAGATAATAGGTTTATTCCTTCTAAAGGTACAATACAAATATCGCCATCCAAAACAAACGATTCTAATAGTTAATGACACTTTCCCGGTAACATTCATTGGAGTAATAGACCATGAAGAGACAAACTATTAATCTACATGGTCACACAAAGATAGAATGCAACTAATGTTTAGAAAATAGATCGTTTAACAGACGAAATGAAACATCAATGAGTAGCTTGAACTCGCTGAATAAAATCGGATGATAACAAATTTAGTTTTTGTTACGAGTACGGCGCAATACACAAGCACAGAGATGGATCTAATCAAACACCTGCACAAGTGGCTGATTTGACCTCAAGAACCATGCCCATTTTACAATTAATAATTGTCATTAATGCTCAAAGGTGTAAAAGAGGATACGGACGACGAAGCTTTCTTCATTTCGTATACCTTAGCCTTTCAGATATGTTTCTAAGATATCGTAAAGGCCTCAAAAATGATTATCCTTTTTAAAAGCCACGAGTCATTTCACCAAACAGATGCTAGAAATCATATTTGAACCTAGTATATAATACTTCAAAAGTTAAGCATTTCAACTTAACGACCAAAATCAATACACAAGTCTTGATCCCTTTCGTAAGTCTTAAATACTCTTTGCGATTGTCATACTCTATTTTCTCATTTTCACAAATTTAACATCCGCTGCTAATATGGATGATATTTGTTTGTATGCAAAGAAAGTGTTTGACGATTTATGTCCACTACGCCAAACATCTGGTTATAAGAAGGATCTATTAACCTCGCGAAGAGGGATTATTTACTAGATTTAAATTAAACATAATTCATGAAACAGCTGTGAGGGATAGGTGTTGAAAATCGCTTCGAACGAAGAATGCTCTTTCTCCTTAAATATTACAGAATATTGATGTTTATATATCAAAGAATGATCGACATCTCTGTGATAATCAGGAGGTAACTCTACACAAAATAACGTTGCTCACTCTTGCAGTTATCTGGCCGATTGGTAATGAAACAATTATTTCTATATGTAACATTCATGGCTCCTATTACTGGAATTGCCGATTATTTTGAAACATGATTTAAATTAAGTAATAGAAAAGAGCAGAAACCATCTCTTTTAGTGAAAACTAACAATAATTTTGTCCCTTGAATTCAGCAGGAATATTAGTTATAAAAAACTAACACTTCTGTGAACTATCTCCAAGATTTTCTTAAAACAATTTCATAGGTCCAAATTTATTGAGTATTCCGGATATATTACGGTTGTGTTCCCAATAAATTCCAATCATCCACCTTATGATGGACAAAATCCTGGGCTGAATATAAATTAAATATGCATAACAATATCAGATATTATTCAGAATACTTTCTGAACTGATGAAATATTTACTTATAGAAGGCATTTAAGCTGATCAGGTAAAACAGTTAATACGTCTTTACACTTCCATCCTTGCAATTTATTTTAAAACTGCATTTCAAATCAGTGTCAAGATTCCAGTCCTATTGCATTGTACATAGTCCTATTCGATGGGACTCACGTGATGATGCAGTGTGCTAATTATATTTAAAAGAATAATTTTTATCATCTAAACTGCAGGTCTCGATTAGAGCACGTCTGCCAGGAATATATGAAATACAATGATGATGAAGGATAATACTTTGTTTCGAAAGTTTAATTTGTTGGAGTATAAAGTTTGAGATATCAATGAATGTTTAAATTTCCCGTGTGAACATGGTGGCACCTGTACAAATTGCAATGGAAGCTACTCATGCAACTGTACAACAGGCTGGCAAGGGAAGAACTGTTCTGACGATAAACGTTATGACTTGTATTGGTATCGATATTGCACAATATTTCAATTCAATATCAAGTGAAGATATGATTGTCTAGAATTATTATTAATGTGACAAAGTGTACCTTCGATTGTCTAAATTTGACTGAAGTATAGTGGAATGAATGATTGTCATTTTCTCTCCTTTTAACTTGTGATACAGGTTTTCTCATCCAACACAAACTATTCCAATATGTAATAAAACCACCCACGTATGTATTCGAATAATAGCTGACGAGGAAACAAGCTTTGAATCACTATGATGCTATGATAATAACTTTCAACAACGCTTTTACAAATAATTCGCATTTAGTCGAGAAACATGATACTTTGGAATCACTGCTGATTATAAAGAATGCGGTTTTCATTCAGTTAACGGAGCAATGTACAGTCGCAGTGATAGCCTGTCACGAAAAAATGAACACGTGGATAACGTTATTTGAGTAATAAAAGTCACTTTACCGATAATACTTCAAAAAAAAAATGATCGTCGTGGATTCTCAAACGTGTTAAAAACGGAACGGATGACGAAGCTTTCTTCAATTATTCTACCTTTTATGAATATCTTCCTAAGAGAATGTGTAGGCCTTATACAGTTATTATCCTAATGCATAAAAGATGTATGTGAGCAAATAAATGTGTCCATGCATTTTTGAACGTTGTGTATGACGCTTTATAATCTAAACATTGCACTATAAGGCCTAAATGCTAAAGGAAAGACAAGATTCTTTTCGTGTTCTTAAAGGTGTTTAATGTTTGTAATGCTTAACATTGTGACATGTGAAATCAATTCCAAATACGGTCTACAACGGGATGTATATACTATCAACACGGATCGCGATTTCGTGCTGCTGCGTCAAACATCTGCCTACTGTAAAGAAATGTTATCCTCACAGGGATGAATTATTTAGTTGACTTGCAGATGATAATAATCAAGCGAAGCAACTGTGCTCAATAGGCGATAGCTATCTTTTGGAACAAAGAATATGGATTCTCCTCAAAGATCTTGGTGTATTAAATGTTTGAAAGTAAATAAATGATCGAGGTCTCTGTGATCACATGGAAGAAAGTGTTCAAACACCAAAAGTACTTACTCATGCAAATGTCCGATCGAATGACAATGAAAACATTGTTAGACAGGTGACATTAATAGACCCTATTTTGAACTGAACGAGTGTTTTTCAGGGTGATCGTAGATATCTATAAAAAACCTAATAAAATCCAGCAGTTTAATCAAATGTAACAACAAAGGTATTTCCTGAGACAAAATAGTCAGCATGAAAAAAGCATTTACACTATTGCGAAATAAGTTCAAGATCAGTCGGAAAGGTCTTTCTCAAATCATGAAGTAGAGAGCAATCTGAATGAATGCCAGAGTAGTACCGATATAAGTCTTAGGTTCTATTTAATAATGGTCAAAATCCAATACAAAATCCAATATTAGCACACATAAGACGATCAGGAATTATTCAGCATAAGGTATGAAGCCATGGAGTGGTTTTCCGCATTACTCATTTGAGCTTAATCGTGGAAAAGTAAATAAATCGTTCTACTGTCCTCTCTGCCAGTTTGTTTGAAGAGGCGTCTGCCAAATAGATGAGAAAACTAAAGTACAATTTCATCGTCTACAGTCTTTGCCGACTAGAATGCTTTTAGAAAGTAGTTCGTGCTATTAGCCAAGGAAGGATAACATTAATCGTCTAAATTGCATGTCTCGATTAAAATGCAACTTTGTAGTATGATTCAAGTGTAGGATAGATTAAGAATACTATTGTTTATAAACATTTAATCTGTTAAACCATTACATTTCAGATATCAATGAATGTTTAAATTCTCCCTGTGAACATGGAGGCGTCTGTATAAATTCCAATGGCAACTACTCATGCAATTGTTCATCAGGCTGGCAAGGAAAGAACTGTTCTGAAGGTAAAGGCGAAAGACATTGGTGATATCTAACAATGCAAATTTCTACACAGTATTTCATCAAGATTCATTTTGCTGGATTTGCCATTATTCGAAATAAATCTGCTGTTTTCCTCTAAATTCATTGAAATGGATATCGAAAGGTTATAAGTTTATTCCTTCTAAAGGTACAATACAAATATCGCCATCCAAAACAAACGATTCTAATAGTTACTGACGCTTTCCCGGTAACATTCATTGGAGTAATAGTCCATGAAGAGACAAACTATTAATCTACATGTCACACAAAGATAAAATGCAAGTAATGTTTAGAAAATAGATCGTTTAACGGACAAAATGAAACATCAACGAGGAGCTTGAACTCGCTGAATAAAATCGGGTGATCACAAATTTATTTTTTGTTACGGATACGGCGCAATACACAAGCACAGAGATGGACCGAATCAGACACCTGCACAAGTGGCTGATTTGACCTCAAGATCCATGCCCATTTTACAATTAATAATTGTCATTAATGCTCAAAGGTGTAAAAGAGGATACGGACGACGAAGCTTTCTTCATTTCGTATACCTTAGCCTTTCAGATATGTTTCTAAGATATTGTGAAGGCCTCAAAGAATGATTATCCTTTTTAAAAGCCACGAGCCATTTGACCAAAACAGATGCTAGAAATCATCTTTGAACCTAGTATATAATACTTCAAAAGTTAAGCATTTCAACTAAATCACCAAAATCAATACAAAAGTCTTGATCCCTTTCGTAAATCTTAATTACTGTTTGCGATTGTAATACTCTATTTTCTCATTTTCACAAATTTAACATCCGATGCTAATATGGATGGTATTTGTTTGTATGCAAAGAAAGTGTTTGACGATTTATGTCCACTACGCCAAACATCTGGTTATAAGAAAGACCTATTAACCTTCCAAAGAGGGATTATTTACTAGATTTCAATTAAACATAATCCATGAAACAGCTGTGAGGGATAGGTGTTGAAAATCGCCTCCAACAAAGAATGTTTTTTCTCCTAAAATATTACAGAATATTGATGTTTATATATCAAAGAATGATCTACATCTCTGTGATAATCAGGAGGTAACTCTACACAAACTAACGTTGCTCACTCTTGCAGTTATCTGACCGATTGGTAATGAAACAATTATTTCTACATGTAACATTCATGGCTCTTATTATTGGAATTGCCGATTGTTTTGAAACATGATTTAAATTAAGTAATAGAAAAGAGCAGAAACCATCTCTTTTAGTGAAAACTAACAATAATTTATTTCCCTTGAATTCAGCTGGAATATTAGTTTAGAAAAACTAACACTTCTGTGAACTATGTCCAAGATTTTCTTAAAACAATTTCATAGGTCCAAATTTATTGAGTATTCCGGATACATTACGTTTGTGTTCCCAATAAATTCCAGTCATCCACCTTATGATGGACAAAATCTTGGGCTGAATATAAATTAAATATGCATAACAATATCAGGTATTATTCAGAATACTTTCTGAACTGATGAAATATTTACTTATAGAAGGCATTTAAGCTGATCAGAGAAAACAGTTAATACATCTTTACACTTTCATCCTTGCAATTTATTTTAAAACTGCATTTCAAATCAGTGTCAAGATTCCAGTCCTAATGCATTGTACATAGTCCTATTCGATGGGACTCACGTGATGATGCAGTGTGCTAATTATATTTAAAAGAATAATTTTTATCATCTAAACTGCAGGTCTCGATTAGAGCACGTCTGCCAGGAATATATCAAATACTATGATGATGAAGGATAATACTTTGTTTCGAATGTTTAATTTGTTGGAGTATAAACTTTCAGATATCAATGAATGTTTAAATTTCATGTGTGAACATGGTGGCACCTGTACAAATTGCAATGGAAGCTACTCATGCAACTGTACAACAGGCTGGCAAGGGAAGAACTGTTCTGACGATAAATGTTATGACTTGTATTGGTATCGATATTGCACAATATTTCAATTCAATATCAAGTGAAGATATGATTCTCTAGAATTATTATTAATGTGACAAAGTGTACCTTCGATCGTCTAAATTTGACTGAAGTATAGTGGAATGAATGATGGTCATTTTCTCTCCTTTTAACTTGTGATACAGCTTTTGTCATCCAACACAAACTATTTCAATATGTGATAAAGCCACCCACCTATGTATTAGAATAACAGCTGACGACGAAACAAGCTTTGAATCACTATGATGTTATGATAATAACTTTCAACAATGATTTTACAAATAGGTCGCATTTAGTCGAGAAACATGATACTTTGAAATCACTGCTGATGATAAAGAATGCGGTTTTCATTCAGGCAATGGAGCAATGTACAGTCGCAGTGATAGCCTGTCACGAAAGAATGAACACGTGGCTAACTTTATTTGAATAATAAAAGTCACTTTACCGATGATACTTCCAAAAAAAAAATAATCATCGTGGATTCTCAAACGTGTTAAAAGCGGAACGAATGACGAAGCTTTCTTCAATTATTCTACCTTTCATGAATATCTTCCTAAGAGAATGTGTAGGCCTTATACAGTTATTATCCTAATGCAAAAAGATGCATGTGAGCAAATAAATGTTTCAATGCATTTTTGAACCTTGTGTATGACGCTTTATAATTTAAACATTGCACTATAAGGCCTAAATGCTAAAGGAAAGTCAAGATTCCTTTCGTATTCTTAAAGGTGTTTTACGTTTGTAATGCTTAACATTGTGACATGTGAAACCAATTCCAAATACGGTCTACAACGGGATATATATACTATCAACACGGATCGCGATTTCTTACAACTGCGTCAAACATCTGCCTACTGTAAAGACATGTTATCCTCACAGGGATGAATTATTTACTTGACTTGCAGATGATACTAATCAAGCGAAGCAACTGTGATCGATAGGCGAAAGCTATCTTTTGGAACAAAGAATATGGATTCTCCTCAAAGATCTTGGTGTATTAAATGTTTGAAAGTAAATAAATGATCGAGGTCTCTGTGATCACATGGAAGAAAGTGTTCAAACACCAAAAGTACTTACTCATGCAAATGTCCGATCGAATGACAATGAAAACATTGTTAGACAGGTGACATTAATAGACCCTATTATTGAACTGAACGAGTGTTTTTCAGGGTGATCGTAGATATCTATAAAAACCTAATAAAATCCAGCGGTTTAATCAAATGTAACAACAAAGGTATTTCCTGAGACAAAATAGTCAGCATGAAAAAAGTATTTACACTATTGCAAAATAAGTTCAAGATCAGTCGGAAAGGTCTTTCTCAAATCATGAAGTAGAGTGCAATCTGAATGAATGTCAGAGTAGTGCCGATATAAGTCTTAGCTTCTATTTAATAATGGTCAAAATTCAATATAAAATCCAATATTAACACACATAAGACGAGCAGGAATTATTCAGCATAAGGTATGAAACCATGGAGTGGTTTTCCGCAGTACTCATTTGAGCTTAATCGTGGAAAAGTAAATAAATCGTTCTAGGATCCTCCCTGCCAGTTTGTTTGAAGAGGCGTCTGCCAAATACATGTGAAAACTAAAGTACAATTTCATCGTCTATAGCCCTTGCCGACTAGAATGCTTTTAGAAAGTAGTTCGTGCTATTAGCCAAGGAAGGATAACATTAATCGTCTAAATTGCATGTCTCGATTAAAATGCAACTTTGTAGTATGATTCAAGTGTATGATAGATGAAGAATAGTATGTGTTGGAAAATATAATCTGTTAAACCATTACATTTCAGATATCAATGAATGTTTAAATTCTCCCTGTGAACATGGAGGCGTCTGTATAAATTCCAATGGCAACTACTCATGCAATTGTTCATCAGGCTGGCAAGGAAAGAACTGTTCTGAAGGTAAAGGCGAAAGACATTGGCGATATCTAACAATGCAAATTTCTACACAGTATTTCATCAAGATTCATTTTGCTGGATTTGCCATTATTCGGAATAAATCTGCTGTTTTCCTCTAAATTCATTGAAATGGATATCGAAAGATAATAGGTTTATTCCTTCTAAAGGTACAATACAAATATCGCCATCCAAAACAAACGATTCTAATAGTTAATGACACTTTCCCGGTAACATTCATTGGAGTAATAGACCATGAAGAGACAAACTATTAATCTACATGGTCACACAAAGATAGAATGCAACTAATGTTTAGAAAATAGATCGTTTAACAGACGAAATGAAACATCAATGAGTAGCTTGAACTCGCTGAATAAAATCGGATGATAACAAATTTAGTTTTTGTTACGAGTACGGCGCAATACACAAGCACAGAGATGGATCTAATCAAACACCTGCACAAGTGGCTGATTTGACCTCAAGAACCATGCCCATTTTACAATTAATAATTGTCATTAATGCTCAAAGGTGTAAAAGAGGATACGGACGACGAAGCTTTCTTCATTTCGTATACCTTAGCCTTTCAGATATGTTTCTAAGATATCGTAAAGGCCTCAAAAATGATTATCCTTTTTAAAAGCCACGAGTCATTTCACCAAACAGATGCTAGAAATCATATTTGAACCTAGTATATAATACTTCAAAAGTTAAGCATTTCAACTTAACGACCAAAATCAATACACAAGTCTTGATCCCTTTCGTAAGTCTTAAATACTCTTTGCGATTGTCATACTCTATTTTCTCATTTTCACAAATTTAACATCCGCTGCTAATATGGATGATATTTGTTTGTATGCAAAGAAAGTGTTTGACGATTTATGTCCACTACGCCAAACATCTGGTTATAAGAAGGATCTATTAACCTCGCGAAGAGGGATTATTTACTAGATTTAAATTAAACATAATTCATGAAACAGCTGTGAGGGATAGGTGTTGAAAATCGCTTCGAACGAAGAATGCTCTTTCTCCTTAAATATTACAGAATATTGATGTTTATATATCAAAGAATGATCGACATCTCTGTGATAATCAGGAGGTAACTCTACACAAAATAACGTTGCTCACTCTTGCAGTTATCTGGCCGATTGGTAATGAAACAATTATTTCTATATGTAACATTCATGGCTCCTATTACTGGAATTGCCGATTATTTTGAAACATGATTTAAATTAAGTAATAGAAAAGAGCAGAAACCATCTCTTTTAGTGAAAACTAACAATAATTTTGTCCCTTGAATTCAACAGGAATATTAGTTATAAAAAACTAACACTTCTGTGAACTATCTCCAAGATTTTCTTAAAACAATTTCATAGGTCCAAATTTATTGAGTATTCCGGATATATTACGGTTGTGTTCCCAATAAATTCCAATCATCCACCTTATGATGGACAAAATCCTGGGCTGAATATAAATTAAATATGCATAACAATATCAGATATTATTCAGAATACTTTCTGAACTGATGAAATATTTACTTATAGAAGGCATTTAAGCTGATCAGGTAAAACAGTTAATACGTCTTTACACTTCCATCCTTGCAATTTATTTTAAAACTGCATTTCAAATCAGTGTCAAGATTCCAGTCCTATTGCATTGTACATAGTCCTATTCGATGGGACTCACGTGATGATGCAGTGTGCTAATTATATTTAAAAGAATAATTTTTATCATCTAAACTACAGGTCTCGATTAGAGCACGTCTGCCAGGAATATATGAAATACAATGATGATGAAGGATAATACTTTGTTTCGAAAGTTTAATTTGTTGGAGTATAAAGTTTGAGATATCAATGAATGTTTAAATTTCCCGTGTGAACATGGTGGCACCTGTACAAATTGCAATGGAAGCTACTCATGCAACTGTACAACAGGCTGGCAAGGGAAGAACTGTTCTGACGATAAACGTTATGACTTGTATTGGTATCGATATTGCACAATATTTCAATTCAATATCAAGTGAAGATATGATTGTCTAGAATTATTATTAATGTGACAAAGTGTACCTTCGATTGTCTAAATTTGACTGAAGTATAGTGGAATGAATGATTGTCATTTTCTCTCCTTTTAACTTGTGATACAGGTTTTCTCATCCAACACAAACTATTCCAATATGTAATAAAACCACCCACGTATGTATTCGAATAATAGCTGACGAGGAAACAAGCTTTGAATCACTATGATGCTATGATAATAACTTTCAACAACGCTTTTACAAATAATTCGCATTTAGTCGAGAAACATGATACTTTGGAATCACTGCTGATTATAAAGAATGCGGTTTTCATTCAGTTAACGGAGCAATGTACAGTCGCAGTGATAGCCTGTCACGAAAAAATGAACACGTGGATAACGTTATTTGAGTAATAAAAGTCACTTTACCGATAATACTTCAAAAAAAAAATGATCGTCGTGGATTCTCAAACGTGTTAAAAACGGAACGGATGACGAAGCTTTCTTCAATTATTCTACCTTTTATGAATATCTTCCTAAGAGAATGTGTAGGCCTTATACAGTTATTATCCTAATGCATAAAAGATGTATGTGAGCAAATAAATGTGTCCATGCATTTTTGAACGTTGTGTATGACGCTTTATAATCTAAACATTGCACTATAAGGCCTAAATGCTAAAGGAAAGACAAGATTCTTTTCGTGTTCTTAAAGGTGTTTAATGTTTGTAATGCTTAACATTGTGACATGTGAAATCAATTCCAAATACGGTCTACAACGGGATGTATATACTATCAACACGGATCGCGATTTCGTGCTGCTGCGTCAAACATCTGCCTACTGTAAAGAAATGTTATCCTCACAGGGATGAATTATTTAGTTGACTTGCAGATGATAATAATCAAGCGAAGCAACTGTGCTCAATAGGCGATAGCTATCTTTTGGAACAAAGAATATGGATTCTCCTCAAAGATCTTGGTGTATTAAATGTTTGAAAGTAAATAAATGATCGAGGTCTCTGTGATCACATGGAAGAAAGTGTTCAAACACCAAAAGTACTTACTCATGCAAATGTCCGATCGAATGACAATGAAAACATTGTTAGACAGGTGACATTAATAGACCCTATTATTGAAGTGAACGAGTGTTTTTCAGGGTGATCGTAGATATCTATAAAAACCTAATAAAATCCAGCAGTTTAATCAAATGTAACAACAAAGGTATTTCCTGAGACAAAATAGTCAGCATGAAAAAAGTATTTACACTATTGCGAAATAAGTTCAAGATCAGTCGGAAAGGTCTTTCTCAAATCATGAAGTAGAGAGCAATCTGAATGAATGCCAGAGTAGTACCGATATAAGTCTTAGGTTCTATTTAATAATGGTCAAAATCCAATACAAAATCCAATATTAGCACACATAAGACGATCAGGAATTATTCAGCATAAGGTATGAAGCCATGGAGTGGTTTTCCGCAGTACTCATTTGAGCTTAATCGTGGAAAAGTAAATAAATCGTTCTACTGTCCTCTCTGCCAGTTTGTTTGAAGAGGCGTCTGCCAAATAGATGAGAAAACTAAAGTACAATTTCATCGTCTACAGTCTTTGCCGACTAGAATGCTTTTAGAAAGTAGTTCGTGCTATTAGCCAAGGAAGGATAACATTAATCGTCTAAATTGCATGTCTCGATTAAAATGCAACTTTGTAGTATGATTCAAGTGTAGGATAGATTAAGAATACTATTGTTTATAAACATTTAATCTGTTAAACCATTACATTTCAGATATCAATGAATGTTTAAATTCTCCCTGTGAACATGGAGGCGTCTGTATAAATTCCAATGGCAACTACTCATGCAATTGTTCATCAGGCTGGCAAGGAAAGAACTGTTCTGAAGGTAAAGGCGAAAGACATTGGTGATATCTAACAATGCAAATTTCTACACAGTATTTCATCAAGATTCATTTTGCTGGATTTGCCATTATTCGGAATAAATCTGCTGTTTTCCTCTAAATTCATTGAAATGGATATCGAAAGATAATAGGTTTATTCCTTCTAAAGGTACAATACAAATATCGCCATCCAAAACAAACGATTCTAATAGTTACTGACGCTTTCCCGGTAACATTCATTGGAGTAATAGTCCATGAAGAGACAAACTATTAATCTACATGTCACACAAAGATAAAATGCAAGTAATGTTTAGAAAATAGATCGTTTAACGGACAAAATGAAACATCAACGAGGAGCTTGAACTCGCTGAATAAAATCGGGTGATCACAAATTTATTTTTTGTTACGGATACGGCGCAATACACAAGCACAGAGATGGACCGAATCAGACACCTGCACAAGTGGCTGATTTGACCTCAAGATCCATGCCCATTTTACAATTAATAATTGTCATTAATGCTCAAAGGTGTAAAAGAGGATACGGACGACGAAGCTTTCTTCATTTCGTATACCTTAGCCTTTCAGATATGTTTCTAAGATATTGTGAAGGCCTCAAAGAATGATTATCCTTTTTAAAAGCCACGAGCCATTTGACCAAAACAGATGCTAGAAATCATCTTTGAACCTAGTATATAATACTTCAAAAGTTAAGCATTTCAACTAAATCACCAAAATCAATACAAAAGTCTTGATCCCTTTCGTAAATCTTAATTACTGTTTGCGATTGTAATACTCTATTTTCTCATTTTCACAAATTTAACATCCGATGCTAATATGGATGGTATTTGTTTGTATGCAAAGAAAGTGTTTGACGATTTATGTCCACTACGCCAAACATCTGGTTATAAGAAAGACCTATTAACCTTCCAAAGAGGGATTATTTACTAGATTTCAATTAAACATAATCCATGAAACAGCTGTGAGGGATAGGTGTTGAAAATCGCCTCCAACAAAGAATGTTTTTTCTCCTAAAATATTACAGAATATTGATGTTTATATATCAAAGAATGATCTACATCTCTGTGATAATCAGGAGGTAACTCTACACAAACTAACGTTGCTCACTCTTGCAGTTATCTGACCGATTGGTAATGAAACAATTATTTCTACATGTAACATTCATGGCTCTTATTATTGGAATTGCCGATTGTTTTGAAACATGATTTAAATTAAGTAATAGAAAAGAGCAGAAACCATCTCTTTTAGTGAAAACTAACAATAATTTATTTCCCTTGAATTCAGCTGGAATATTAGTTTAGAAAAACTAACACTTCTGTGAACTATGTCCAAGATTTTCTTAAAACAATTTCATAGGTCCAAATTTATTGAGTATTCCGGATACATTACGTTTGTGTTCCCAATAAATTCCAGTCATCCACCTTATGATGGACAAAATCTTGGGCTGAATATAAATTAAATATGCATAACAATATCAGGTATTATTCAGAATACTTTCTGAACTGATGAAATATTTACTTATAGAAGGCATTTAAGCTGATCAGAGAAAACAGTTAATACATCTTTACACTTTCATCCTTGCAATTTATTTTAAAACTGCATTTCAAATCAGTGTCAAGATTCCAGTCCTAATGCATTGTACATAGTCCTATTCGATGGGACTCACGTGATGATGCAGTGTGCTAATTATATTTAAAAGAATAATTTTTATCATCTAAACTGCAGGTCTCGATTAGAGCACGTCTGCCAGGAATATATCAAATACTATGATGATGAAGGATAATACTTTGTTTCGAATGTTTAATTTGTTGGAGTATAAACTTTCAGATATCAATGAATGTTTAAATTTCATGTGTGAACATGGTGGCACCTGTACAAATTGCAATGGAAGCTACTCATGCAACTGTACAACAGGCTGGCAAGGGAAGAACTGTTCTGACGATAAATGTTATGACTTGTATTGGTATCGATATTGCACAATATTTCAATTCAATATCAAGTGAAGATATGATTCTCTAGAATTATTATTAATGTGACAAAGTGTACCTTCGATCGTCTAAATTTGACTGAAGTATAGTGGAATGAATGATGGTCATTTTCTCTCCTTTTAACTTGTGATACAGCTTTTGTCATCCAACACAAACTATTTCAATATGTGATAAAGCCACCCACCTATGTATTAGAATAACAGCTGACGACGAAACAAGCTTTGAATCACTATGATGTTATGATAATAACTTTCAACAATGATTTTACAAATAGGTCGCATTTAGTCGAGAAACATGATACTTTGAAATCACTGCTGATGATAAAGAATGCGGTTTTCATTCAGGCAATGGAGCAATGTACAGTCGCAGTGATAGCCTGTCACGAAAGAATGAACACGTGGCTAACTTTATTTGAATAATAAAAGTCACTTTACCGATGATACTTCCAAAAAAAAAATAATCATCGTGGATTCTCAAACGTGTTAAAAGCGGAACGAATGACGAAGCTTTCTTCAATTATTCTACCTTTCATGAATATCTTCCTAAGAGAATGTGTAGGCCTTATACAGTTATTATCCTAATGCAAAAAGATGCATGTGAGCAAATAAATGTTTCAATGCATTTTTGAACCTTGTGTATGACGCTTTATAATTTAAACATTGCACTATAAGGCCTAAATGCTAAAGGAAAGTCAAGATTCCTTTCGTATTCTTAAAGGTGTTTTACGTTTGTAATGCTTAACATTGTGACATGTGAAACCAATTCCAAATACGGTCTACAACGGGATATATATACTATCAACACGGATCGCGATTTCTTACAACTGCGTCAAACATCTGCCTACTGTAAAGACATGTTATCCTCACAGGGATGAATTATTTACTTGACTTGCAGATGATACTAATCAAGCGAAGCAACTGTGATCGATAGGCGAAAGCTATCTTTTGGAACAAAGAATATGGATTCTCCTCAAAGATCTTGGTGTATTAAATGTTTGAAAGTAAATAAATGATCGAGGTCTCTGTGATCACATGGAAGAAAGTGTTCAAACACCAAAAGTACTTACTCATGCAAATGTCCGATCGAATGACAATGAAAACATTGTTAGACAGGTGACATTAATAGACCCTATTATTGAACTGAACGAGTGTTTTTCAGGGTGATCGTAGATATCTATAAAAACCTAATAAAATCCAGCGGTTTAATCAAATGTAACAACAAAGGTATTTCCTGAGACAAAATAGTCAGCATGAAAAAAGTATTTACACTATTGCAAAATAAGTTCAAGATCAGTCGGAAAGGTCTTTCTCAAATCATGAAGTAGAGTGCAATCTGAATGAATGTCAGAGTAGTGCCGATATAAGTCTTAGCTTCTATTTAATAATGGTCAAAATTCAATATAAAATCCAATATTAACACACATAAGACGAGCAGGAATTATTCAGCATAAGGTATGAAACCATGGAGTGGTTTTCCGCAGTACTCATTTGAGCTTAATCGTGGAAAAGTAAATAAATCGTTCTAGGATCCTCCCTGCCAGTTTGTTTGAAGAGGCGTCTGCCAAATACATGTGAAAACTAAAGTACAATTTCATCGTCTATAGCCCTTGCCGACTAGAATGCTTTTAGAAAGTAGTTCGTGCTATTAGCCAAGGAAGGATAACATTAATCGTCTAAATTGCATGTCTCGATTAAAATGCAACTTTGTAGTATGATTCAAGTGTATGATAGATGAAGAATAGTATGTGTTGGAAAATATAATCTGTTAAACCATTACATTTCAGATATCAATGAATGTTTAAATTCTCCCTGTGAACATGGAGGCGTCTGTATAAATTCCAATGGCAACTACTCATGCAATTGTTCATCAGGCTGGCAAGGAAAGAACTGTTCTGAAGGTAAAGGCGAAAGACATTGGCGATATCTAACAATGCAAATTTCTACACAGTATTTCATCAAGATTCATTTTGCTGGATTTGCCATTATTCGGAATAAATCTGCTGTTTTCCTCTAAATTCATTGAAATGGATATCGAAAGATAATAGGTTTATTCCTTCTAAAGGTACAATACAAATATCGCCATCCAAAACAAACGATTCTAATAGTTAATGACACTTTCCCGGTAACATTCATTGGAGTAATAGACCATGAAGAGACAAACTATTAATCTACATGGTCACACAAAGATAGAATGCAACTAATGTTTAGAAAATAGATCGTTTAACAGACGAAATGAAACATCAATGAGTAGCTTGAACTCGCTGAATAAAATCGGATGATAACAAATTTAGTTTTTGTTACGAGTACGGCGCAATACACAAGCACAGAGATGGATCTAATCAAACACCTGCACAAGTGGCTGATTTGACCTCAAGAACCATGCCCATTTTACAATTAATAATTGTCATTAATGCTCAAAGGTGTAAAAGAGGATACGGACGACGAAGCTTTCTTCATTTCGTATACCTTAGCCTTTCAGATATGTTTCTAAGATATCGTAAAGGCCTCAAAAATGATTATCCTTTTTAAAAGCCACGAGTCATTTCACCAAACAGATGCTAGAAATCATATTTGAACCTAGTATATAATACTTCAAAAGTTAAGCATTTCAACTTAACGACCAAAATCAATACACAAGTCTTGATCCCTTTCGTAAGTCTTAAATACTCTTTGCGATTGTCATACTCTATTTTCTCATTTTCACAAATTTAACATCCGCTGCTAATATGGATGATATTTGTTTGTATGCAAAGAAAGTGTTTGACGATTTATGTCCACTACGCCAAACATCTGGTTATAAGAAGGATCTATTAACCTCGCGAAGAGGGATTATTTACTAGATTTAAATTAAACATAATTCATGAAACAGCTGTGAGGGATAGGTGTTGAAAATCGCTTCGAACGAAGAATGCTCTTTCTCCTTAAATATTACAGAATATTGATGTTTATATATCAAAGAATGATCGACATCTCTGTGATAATCAGGAGGTAACTCTACACAAAATAACGTTGCTCACTCTTGCAGTTATCTGGCCGATTGGTAATGAAACAATTATTTCTATATGTAACATTCATGGCTCCTATTACTGGAATTGCCGATTATTTTGAAACATGATTTAAATTAAGTAATAGAAAAGAGCAGAAACCATCTCTTTTAGTGAAAACTAACAATAATTTTGTCCCTTGAATTCAACAGGAATATTAGTTATAAAAAACTAACACTTCTGTGAACTATCTCCAAGATTTTCTTAAAACAATTTCATAGGTCCAAATTTATTGAGTATTCCGGATATATTACGGTTGTGTTCCCAATAAATTCCAATCATCCACCTTATGATGGACAAAATCCTGGGCTGAATATAAATTAAATATGCATAACAATATCAGATATTATTCAGAATACTTTCTGAACTGATGAAATATTTACTTATAGAAGGCATTTAAGCTGATCAGGTAAAACAGTTAATACGTCTTTACACTTCCATCCTTGCAATTTATTTTAAAACTGCATTTCAAATCAGTGTCAAGATTCCAGTCCTATTGCATTGTACATAGTCCTATTCGATGGGACTCACGTGATGATGCAGTGTGCTAATTATATTTAAAAGAATAATTTTTATCATCTAAACTACAGGTCTCGATTAGAGCACGTCTGCCAGGAATATATGAAATACAATGATGATGAAGGATAATACTTTGTTTCGAAAGTTTAATTTGTTGGAGTATAAAGTTTGAGATATCAATGAATGTTTAAATTTCCCGTGTGAACATGGTGGCACCTGTACAAATTGCAATGGAAGCTACTCATGCAACTGTACAACAGGCTGGCAAGGGAAGAACTGTTCTGACGATAAACGTTATGACTTGTATTGGTATCGATATTGCACAATATTTCAATTCAATATCAAGTGAAGATATGATTGTCTAGAATTATTATTAATGTGACAAAGTGTACCTTCGATTGTCTAAATTTGACTGAAGTATAGTGGAATGAATGATTGTCATTTTCTCTCCTTTTAACTTGTGATACAGGTTTTCTCATCCAACACAAACTATTCCAATATGTAATAAAACCACCCACGTATGTATTCGAATAATAGCTGACGAGGAAACAAGCTTTGAATCACTATGATGCTATGATAATAACTTTCAACAACGCTTTTACAAATAATTCGCATTTAGTCGAGAAACATGATACTTTGGAATCACTGCTGATTATAAAGAATGCGGTTTTCATTCAGTTAACGGAGCAATGTACAGTCGCAGTGATAGCCTGTCACGAAAAAATGAACACGTGGATAACGTTATTTGAGTAATAAAAGTCACTTTACCGATAATACTTCAAAAAAAAAATGATCGTCGTGGATTCTCAAACGTGTTAAAAACGGAACGGATGACGAAGCTTTCTTCAATTATTCTACCTTTTATGAATATCTTCCTAAGAGAATGTGTAGGCCTTATACAGTTATTATCCTAATGCATAAAAGATGTATGTGAGCAAATAAATGTGTCCATGCATTTTTGAACGTTGTGTATGACGCTTTATAATCTAAACATTGCACTATAAGGCCTAAATGCTAAAGGAAAGACAAGATTCTTTTCGTGTTCTTAAAGGTGTTTAATGTTTGTAATGCTTAACATTGTGACATGTGAAATCAATTCCAAATACGGTCTACAACGGGATGTATATACTATCAACACGGATCGCGATTTCGTGCTGCTGCGTCAAACATCTGCCTACTGTAAAGAAATGTTATCCTCACAGGGATGAATTATTTAGTTGACTTGCAGATGATAATAATCAAGCGAAGCAACTGTGCTCAATAGGCGATAGCTATCTTTTGGAACAAAGAATATGGATTCTCCTCAAAGATCTTGGTGTATTAAATGTTTGAAAGTAAATAAATGATCGAGGTCTCTGTGATCACATGGAAGAAAGTGTTCAAACACCAAAAGTACTTACTCATGCAAATGTCCGATCGAATGACAATGAAAACATTGTTAGACAGGTGACATTAATAGACCCTATTATTGAAGTGAACGAGTGTTTTTCAGGGTGATCGTAGATATCTATAAAAACCTAATAAAATCCAGCAGTTTAATCAAATGTAACAACAAAGGTATTTCCTGAGACAAAATAGTCAGCATGAAAAAAGTATTTACACTATTGCGAAATAAGTTCAAGATCAGTCGGAAAGGTCTTTCTCAAATCATGAAGTAGAGAGCAATCTGAATGAATGCCAGAGTAGTACCGATATAAGTCTTAGGTTCTATTTAATAATGGTCAAAATCCAATACAAAATCCAATATTAGCACACATAAGACGATCAGGAATTATTCAGCATAAGGTATGAAGCCATGGAGTGGTTTTCCGCAGTACTCATTTGAGCTTAATCGTGGAAAAGTAAATAAATCGTTCTACTGTCCTCTCTGCCAGTTTGTTTGAAGAGGCGTCTGCCAAATAGATGAGAAAACTAAAGTACAATTTCATCGTCTACAGTCTTTGCCGACTAGAATGCTTTTAGAAAGTAGTTCGTGCTATTAGCCAAGGAAGGATAACATTAATCGTCTAAATTGCATGTCTCGATTAAAATGCAACTTTGTAGTATGATTCAAGTGTAGGATAGATTAAGAATACTATTGTTTATAAACATTTAATCTGTTAAACCATTACATTTCAGATATCAATGAATGTTTAAATTCTCCCTGTGAACATGGAGGCGTCTGTATAAATTCCAATGGCAACTACTCATGCAATTGTTCATCAGGCTGGCAAGGAAAGAACTGTTCTGAAGGTAAAGGCGAAAGACATTGGTGATATCTAACAATGCAAATTTCTACACAGTATTTCATCAAGATTCATTTTGCTGGATTTGCCATTATTCGGAATAAATCTGCTGTTTTCCTCTAAATTCATTGAAATGGATATCGAAAGATAATAGGTTTATTCCTTCTAAAGGTACAATACAAATATCGCCATCCAAAACAAACGATTCTAATAGTTACTGACGCTTTCTCGGTAACATTCATTGGAGTAATAGTCCATGAAGAGACAAACTATTAATCTACATGTCACACAAAGATAGAATGCAAGTAATGTTTAGAAAATAGATCGTTTAACGGACAAAATGAAACATCAACGAGGAGCTTGAACTCGCTGAATAAAATCGGGTGATCACAAATTTATTTTTTGTTACGGATACGGCGCAATACACAAGCACAGAGATGGACCGAATCAGACACCTGCACAAGTGGCTGATTTGACCTCAAGATCCATGCCCATTTTACAATTAATAATTGTCATTAATGCTCAAAGGTGTAAAAGAGGATACGGACGACGAAGCTTTCTTCATTTCGTATACCTTAGCCTTTCAGATATGTTTCTAAGATATTGTGAAGGCCTCAAAGAATGATTATCCTTTTCAAAAGCCACGAGCCATTTGACCAAAACAAATGCTAGAAATCATCTTTGAACCTAGTATATAATACTTCAAAAGTTAAGCATTTCAACTAAATCACCAAAATCAATACAAAAGTCTTGATCCCTTTCGTAAATCTTAATTACTGTTTGCGATTGTAATACTCTATTTTCTCATTTTCACAAATTTAACATCCGATGCTAATATGGATGGTATTTGTTTGTATGCAAAGAAAGTGTTTGACGATTTATGTCCACTACGCCAAACATCTGGTTATAAGAAAGACCTATTAACCTTCCAATGAGGGATTATTTACTAGATTTCAATTAAACATAATCCATGAAACAGCTGTGAGGGATAGGTGTTGAAAATCGCCTCCAACAAAGAATGTTTTTTCTCCTAAAATATTACAGAATATTGATGTTTATATATCAAAGAATGATCGACATCTCTGTGATAATCAGGAGGTAACTCTACACAAACTAACGTTGCTCACTCTTGCAGTTATCTGACCGATTGGTAATGAAACAATTATTTCTACATGTAACATTCATGGCTCTTATTATTGGAATTGCCGATTGTTTTGAAACATGATTTAAATTAAGTAATAGAAAAGAGCAGAAACCATCTCTTTTAGTGAAAACTAACAATAATTTATTTCCCTTGAATTCAGCTGGAATTTTAATTAAAAAAAACTAACACTTCTGTGAACTATGTCCAAGATTTTCTAAAAACAATTTCATAGGTCCAAATTTATTGAGTATTTCGGATATATTACGTTTGTGTTCCCAATAAATTCCAGTCATCCACCTTATGATGGACAAAATCTTGGGCTGAATATAAATTAAATATGCATAACAATATCAGGTGTTATTCAGAATACTTTCTGAACTGATGAAATATTTACTTATAGAAGGCATTTAAGCTGATCAGAGAAAACAGTTAATACATCTTTACACTTTCATCCTTGCAATTTATTTTAAAACTGCATTTCAAATCAGTGTCAAGATTCCAGTCCTATTGCATTGTACATAGTCCTATTCGATGGGACTCACGTGATGATGCAGTGTGCTAATTATATTTAAAAGAATAATTTTTATCATCTAAACTGCAGGTCTCGATTAGAGCACGTCTGCCAGGAATATATCAAATACTATGATGATGAAGGATAATACTTTGTTTCGAATGTTTAATTTGCTGGAGTATAAAGTTTCAGATATCAATGAATGTTTAAATTTCATGTGTGAACATGGTGGCACCTGCACAAATTGCAATGGAAGCTACTCATGCAACTGTACAACAGGCTGGCAAGGGAAGAACTGTTCTGACGATAAATGTTATGACTTGTATTGGTATCGATATTGCACAATATTTCAATTCAATATCAAGTGAAGATATGATTCTCTAGAATTATTATTAATGTGACAAAGTGTACCTTCGATCGTCTAAATTTGACTGAAGTATAGTGGAATGAATGATTGTCATTTTCTCTCCTTTTAACTTGTGATACAGGTTTTCTCATCCAACACAAACTATTCCAATATGTAATAAAGCCACCCACCTATGTATTCGAATAATAGCTGACGAGGAAACAAGCTTTGAATCACTATGATGTTATGATAATAACTTTCAACAATGATTTTACAAATAGGTCGCATTTAGTCGAGAAACATGATACTTTGAAATCACTGCTGATGATAAAGAATGCGGTTTTCATTCAGGCAATGGAGCAATGTACAGTCGCAGTGATAGCCTGTCACGAAAGAATGAACACGTGGCTAACTTTATTTGAATAATAAAAGTCACTTTACCGATGATACTTCAAAAAAAAAATAATCATCGTGGATTCTCAAACGTGTTAAAAACGGAACGAAAGACGAAGCTTTCTTCAATTATTCTACCTTTCATGAATATCTTCCTAAGAGAATGTGTAGGCCTTATACAGTTATTATCCTAATGCAAAAAGATGCATGTGAGCAAATAAATGTTTCAATGCATTTTTGAACCTTGTGTATGACGCTTTATAATTTAAACATTGCACTATAAGGCCTAAATGCTAAAGGAAAGTCAAGATTCCTTTCGTATTCTTAAAGGTGTTTTACGTTTGTAATGCTTAACATTGTGACATGTGAAACCAATTCCAAATACGGTCTACAACGGGATATATATACTATCAACACGGATCGCGATTTCTTACAACTGCGTCAAACATCTGCCTACTGTAAAGACAGGTTATCCTCACAGGGATGAATTATTTACTTGACTTGCAGATGATACTAATCAAGCGAAGCAACTGTGATCGATAGGCGAAAGCTATCTTTTGGAACAAAGAATATGGATTCTCCTCAAAGATCTTGGTGTATTAAATGTTTGAAAGTAAATAAATGATCGAGGTCTCTGTGATCACATGGAAGAAAGTGTTCAAACACCAAAAGTACTTACTCATGCAAATGTCCGATCGAATGACAATGAAAACATTGTTAGACAGGTGACATTAATAGACCCTATTATTGAAGTGAACGAGTGTTTTTCAGGGTGATCGTAGATATCTATAAAAACCTAATAAAATCCAGCAGTTTAATCAAATGTAACAACAAAGGTATTTCCTGAGACAAAATAGTCAGCATGAAAAAAGTATTTACACTATTGCGAAATAAGTTCAAGATCAGTCGGAAAGGTCTTTCTCCAATCATGAAGTAGAGAGCAATCTGAATGAATGCCAGAGTAGTACCGATATAAGTCTTAGGTTCTATTTAATAATGGTCAAAATCCAATACAAAATCCAATATTAGCACACATAAGACGAGCAGGAATTATTCAGCATAAGGTATGAAACCATGGAGTGGTTTTCCGCAGTACTCATTTGAGCTTAATCGTGGAAAAGTAAATAAATCGTTCTAGGGTCCTCCCTGCCAGTTTGTTTGAAGAGGCGTCTGCCAAATACATGTGAAAACTAAAGTACAATTTCATCGTCTACAGCCCTTGCCGACTAGAATGCTTTTAGAAAGTAGTTCGTGCTATTAGCCAAGGAAGGATAACATTAATCGTCTAAATTGCATGTCTCGATTAAAATGCAACTTTGTAGTATGATTCAAGTGTAGGATAGATGAAGAATACTATTGTTTGGTAACATTTAATCTGTTAAACCATTACATTTCAGATATCAATGAATGTTTAAATTCTCCCTGTGAACATGGAGGCGTCTGTATAAATTCCAATGGCAACTACTCATGCAATTGTTCATCAGGCTGGCAAGGAAAGAACTGTTCTGAAGGTAAAGGCGAAAGACATTGGTGATATCTAACAATGCAAATTTCTACAGAGTATTTTATCAAGATTCATTTTGCTGGATTTGCCATTATTCTGAATAAATCTGCTGTTTTCCTCTAAAATTCATTGAAATGGATATCGAAAGATAATAGGTTTATTCCTTCTAAGGGTACAATACAAATATCGCCATCCAAAACAAACGATTCTAATAGTTAATGACGCTTTCCCGGTAACATTCATTGGATTAATAGTCCATGAAGAGACAAACTATTAATCTACATCGTCACACAAAGATAGAATGCAAGTAATGTTTAGAAAATTGATAGTTTAACGGAGAAAACAAAACATCAACGAGGAGCTTGAACTCGCTGAATAAAATCGGGTGATCACAAATTTATTTTTTGTTACGAGTACGGCGCAATACACAAGCACAGAGATGTACCGAATCAGACACCTGCACAAGTGGCTGATTTGACCTCAAGAACCATGCCCATTTTACAATTAATAATTGTCATTAATGCTCAAAGGTGTAAAAGAGGATACGGACGACGAAGCTTTCTTCATTTCGTATACCTTAGCCTTTCAGATATGTTTCTAAGATATTGTGAAGGCCTCAAAGAATGATTATCCTTTTTAAAAGCCACGAGCCATTTGACCAAAACAAATGCTAGAAATCATCTTTGAACCTAGTATATAATACTTCAAAAGTTAAGCATTTCAACTTAATCACCAAAATCAATACAAAAGTCTTGATCCCTTTCGTAAATCTTAATTACTGTTTGCGATTGTAATACTCTATTTTCTCATTTTCACTAATTTAACATCCGATGCTAATATGGATGGTGTTTGTTTGTATCCAAAGAAAGTGTTTGACGATTTATGTCCACTACGCCAAACATCTGGTTATAAGAAAGACCTATTAACCTTCCAAAGAGGGATTATTTACTAGATTTAAATTAAACATAATCCATGAAACAGCTGTGAGGGATAGGTGTTGAAAATCACCTCGAACAAAGAATGTTTTTTCTAATAAAATATTACAGAATATTGATGTTTATATATCAAAGAATGATCGACATCTCTGTGATAATCAGGAGGTAACTCTACACAAACTAACGTTGCTTACACTTGCAGTTATCTGGCCGATTGGTAATGAAACAATTATTTCTACGTGTAACATTCATGGCTCTTATTCTTGGAATTGCCGATTGTTTTGAAACATGATTTAAATTGAGTAATAGAAAAGAGCAGAAACCATCTCTTTTAGTGAAAACTAACAATAATTTAATTCCTTTGAACTCAGCGGGAATATTAATCAAAAAGACTTACACTTCTGTGAACTATGTCCAAGATTTCCTATAAAAAGAAATCATAGGTCCAAATTTATTGAGTATTCTGGACATATTACGGTTGTGTTCCCAATAAATTCCAATCATCCACTTTATGATGGACAAAATCCTGGGCTGAATATAAATTAAATATGCATAACAATATCAGGTATTATTCAGAATACTTTCTGAACTGATGAAATATTTACTTATAGAAGGCATTTAAGCTGATCAGAGAAGACACTTAATACATCCTTACACTTTCATCCTTGCAATTTATTTTAAAACTGCATTTCAAATCAGTGTCAAGATTCCAGTCCTATTGCATTGTACATAGTCCTATTCGATGGGACTCACGTGATGATGCAGTGTGCTAATTATATTTAAAAGAATAATTTTTATCATCTAAACTGCAGGTCTCGATTAGAGCACGTCTGCCAGTAATATATGAAATACTATGATGATGAAGGATAATACTTTGTTTCGAAAGTTTAATTTGTTGGAGTAAAAAGTTTCAGATATCAATGAATGTTTAAATTTCCCGTGTGAACATGGTGGCACCTGTACAAATTACAATGGAAGCTACTCATGCAACTGTACAACAGGCTGGCAAGGGAAGAACTGTTCTGACGATAAATGTTATGACTTGTATTGGTATCGATATTGCACAATATTTCAATTCAATATCAAGTGAAGATATGATTCTCTAGAATTATTATTAATGTGACAAAGTGTACCTTCGATCGTCTAAATTTGACTGAAGTATAGTGCAATGAATGATTTCATTTTCTCTCCTTTTAACTTGTGATACAGCTTTTGTCATCCAACACAAACTATTCCAATATGTAATAAAGCCACCCACCTATGTATTCGAATAATAGCTGACGACGAAACAAGCTTTGAATCACTATGATGTTATGATAATAACTTTCAACAATGATTTTACAAATAGGTCGCATTTAGTCGAGAAACATGATACTTTGAAATCACTGCTGATGATAAAGAATGCGGTTTTCATTCAGGCAATGGAGCAATGTACAGTCGCAGTGATAGCCTGTCACGAAAGAATGAACACGTGGCTAACTTTATTTGAATAATAAAAGTCACTTTACCGATGATACTTCAAAAAAAAAAATAATCATCGTGGATTCTCAAACGTGTTAAAAACGGAACGGATGACGAAGCTTTCTTCAATTATTCTACCTTTCATGAATATCTTCCTAAGAGAATGTGTAGGCCTTATACAGTTATTATCCTAATGCAAAAAAGATACATGTGAGCAAATAAATGTTTCCATGCATTTTTGAACCTTGTGTATGACACATTATAATTTAAACATTGCACTATAAGGCCTAAATGCTAAAGGAAAGTCAAGATTCCTTTCGTATTCTTAAAGGTGTTTTCCTTTTGTAATGCTTAACATTGTGACATGTGAAATCAATTCCAAATACGGTCTACAACGCAATGTGTATACGATGAACACGGATCGCGATGTCTTACAACTGCGTCAAACATCTGCCTACTGTAAAGACATGTTATCCTCACAGGGATGAATTATTTACTTGACTTGCAGATGATACTAATCAAGCGAAGCAACTGTGATCGATAGGCGAAAGCTATCTTTTGGAACAAAGAATATGGATTCTCCTCAAAGATCTTGGTGTATTAAATGTTTGAAAGTAAATAAATGATCGAGGTCTCTGTGATCACATGGAAGAAAGTGTTCAAACACCAAAAGTACTTACTCATGCAAATGTCCGATCGAATGACAATGAAAAATTGTTAGACAGGTGACATTAATAGACCCTATTATTGAAGTGAACGAGTGTTTTTCAGGGTGATCGTAGATATCTATAAAAACCTAATAAAATCCAGCAGTTTAATCAAATGTAACAACAAAGGTATTTCCTGAGACAAAATAGTCAGCATGAAAAAAGTATTTACACTATTGCGAAATAAGTTCAAGATCAGTTGGAAAGGTCTTTCTCAAATCATGAAGTAGAGAGCAATCTGAATGAATGCCAGAGTAGTGCCGATATAAGTCTTAGCTTCTATTTAATAATGGTCAAAATCCAATAGAAATTCGAATATTAACACATATAAGACGAGCAGGAATTATTCAGCATAAGGTATGAAACCATGGAGTTGATTTCCACAGTACCCATTTAAGCTTAATCGTGGAAAAGTAAATAAATCTTTCTACTGTCATCCATGCCAGTTTGTTTGAAGAAGCGTCTTCCAAATACATGTGAAAACTAAAGTACAATTTCATCGTCTATAGCCCTTGCCGACTAGAATGCTTTTAGAAAGTAGTTCGTGCTATTAGCCAAGGACGGAAAACAATAATCGTCTAAATTGCATGTCTCGATTAAAATGCAACTTTGTAGTATGATTCAAGTGTATGATAGATGAAGAATAGTATGTGTTGGAAAATATAATCTGTTAAACCATTACATTTCAGATATCAATGAATGTTTAAATTCTCCCTGTGAACATGGAGGCGTCTGTATAAATTCCAATGGCAACTACTCATGCAATTGTTCATCAGGCTGGCAAGGAAAGAACTGTTCTGAAGGTAAACGCCAAAGACATTGGTGATATCTAACAATGCAAATTTCTACAAAGTATTTCATCAAGATACATTTTGCTGGATTTGCCATTATTGAGTACAAATCTGCTGTTTTCCTCTAAATTCATGGAAATGGAATTCAAAAGATAAGATATGTCTTCCTTCAAAGATACAATGCAAATATCGCCATCCAAAACAAACGATTATAATATTTATTGACTCTTTCCCTAAGACCTTGATTGTACTCCATGAAGAGACAAACTATTAATCTACACGGTCACACAAAGATAGAATGCAACTAATGTTTAGAAAATAGATCGTTTAACGGACGAAATGAAACATCAACGAAGAGGTTGAACTCGCTGAATAAAATAAAATCGGATGATAACACATTTAGTTTTTTTTATACTAATACGGCGCATTACGCAAGCACAGAGATGGACCGGATCAGACACCTGTACAAGTGGCTGATTTGACCTCAAGAACCATGCACATTTTACAATTAATAATAGTCATTCATCCTCAAAGGTGTAAAAGAGGATACGGAATACGAACCTTTCTTCATTTCGTATACCTTAGCCTTTATGATATGTTTCTAAGATATCGTGAAGGCCTCAAAGAATGATTATCCTTTTTAAATCCACGAGTCATTTGACCAAACAAATGCTAGAAATCATCTTCGTACCAAGTATATAATACTTCAAAAGTTAAGCATTTCAACTTAGCGTCCAAAATCAATACAAAAGTCTTGATCCCTTTCATAAATCTGAAATACTGTCTGCGATTGTAATACTCTATTTTCTCATTTTTACTAATTTATCATCCGCTTCTAATATGGATGGTATTTTGTTTGTATCCAAAGAAAGTGTTTGACGATTTATGTCCACTACGCCAAACATCTGGTTATAAGAAGGACCTGATAACCTCGCGAAGAGGAATTATTTACTATATTTTTTATTAAACATTTTCCATGAAACAGCTGTGAGGGATAGGTGTTGAAAATCGCCTCGAACAAAGAATGTTGTTTCTCCTTAAATATTACAGAATATTGATGTTTATATATCAAAGAATGATCTACATCTCTGTGGTTCCCCGGAAGTAACTGTACACAAACTAACGTTGCTCCCTTTTGCTGGATTTGCCATTAACAAATTTAGTTTTTGTCACGAATATGGCCCAGTATTTCACAGTATTTGATAAAGATTCATTTTGCTGGATTTGCCATTAACAAATTTAGTTCAAGTGGCTGATTTGACCTCAAGAACCATGTACATGTTACTATTAATCATTGTCATTCATGCTCAATAAAACGGTTGCGTTCCCAATAAATTCCAATCATCCGCCTTATGATGGACAAAATCTTCCGCTGAATAAAAATTGAAACATGATTTAAATTAAGTTATAGAAAAGAGTTGAATCTATCTCTTTTTGTGGTCATAGTGCTATTCGAATGGACTCACGTGATGATGCACTCTGCTAATTATCTGGGAAAGAATACTTTTTAGCATCTAAATTGCAAGTCTCGATTAATAGATGAAATATTATGATGATGAAGGATAATACTTTGTTTCGAAAGCTTAATTTGTGGGCATATTAAATTTCAGATATCAATGCATGTTTCCTTCTACTTGTGATGCAACTGTCTTCATCCAACACAAACTATTCCTATATGCAATGAAGCCGCTCACAAATGTATGCGGATAATAGGTGACGAAGAACCACGGTATGAATCACTATGTTGCTATAATGATACAATTCAACAAGATGTTAAACATATGTCGCTTTTTGTCAAGTTACCTGATACTTTTGAATCACTGATGATGCTAGAGAATGTGGTTTTTAATCTGACAACTGCTCAACGTACAAACACAGTGATAGCTTGTCACGAATGGCTAAACAAGTGGCTAATATGACCTGAAGAACCACAACCACTTTACCAATGATACTTCAAGCAAGAAACGATTGTCGTGAATTGCCAATCGTGTTAAAATGGGAACGGATAACGAATCTTTCTTCAATTAATCTACCTTTCATGAATATGTTCCTAAGAGACTGTATAGGCCTCATAAAGTGTGTATCGTTATTCAAACAAGATGCACGTGAGCAAATACATTCTTGCATGCATTTTCGAACATTTTGCATGACACTTTAGAATAAAACACTGCAATATAAGGCCTAAATGCTAAACAAAAGTACAGATTCCTTTCGTATGTATACGGCTGTAATTCTTTCCATAACCTTGTCACCTATGTGAGATCAATTCCATATACGGTTTACATTTGGACCTATCTATTCTTATGGCGACTTCCTTTTGCTGCATCAAAGAGATGTCAACTGAAAGAACCTATTATCCTCGCAAGGATAAATTATTTATTTGACTTGCAGTTGATACTAATCTTGCGAAGCAACTGTGCTCGATAGTCGATATTTTGGAATAAAGAATATGGTTTCTCCTCAAAGATCTAGGAGTGTTAAAAATTTGAACGTAAATAAACGATGTTATAATATGGAAGCAATTATTGAAACACCAAAGGTACTTATTCATTCAGATGTCAAGGAGACTGACATGTACTATTAATAGACTGTAATGTTGACTTGAGCGAGTGTTTTTCACAATGATCAAGTGATCCATAACAGACGTGTAAGTTATTCCATAAAAGTATATTGAATTGCATATGTGAATGAATGCTAAAATCTGCGAATACTAATCAACTTTCAATCGCCATAGGTATTTATTCATCCCAATGTCCGATCGGTAGGGTGCGATAGAATCGCTTAGTATGTAAAATTGATATATTTTGTAATGATTGTTTCGAGTAATGTTAATCAATTATTCACGTATAAACCGTGCGTAATTTCTCAGTATTTTTTGTAATTTTCTACCTTCTATATGTTCGCCTACTTAATATATTGGGTGATACATTTGTACAAATTGACGAAGCAGACAATGAATGGTTCTTTGAAAGATTTACAGGAAAACTACCTGGTTCACATTGTCATGGCGACAAAGTTTTATTAGATTTAACTTCTGTCATATTTTGAAAATAAATTGTTTGTCAACGGCAAGTTTCATAAATACGAAACGTATATATTATGTAATGATAAATTATATTCCACGTTGTAAAAACTCTGTATCTGCAACGAGTAACCAGTTCGTTTGGCAAACGTACATTGAAGACATTAAACAATGTTATATTTAAGTATTCTTTTACCTCTTCATCTATTTGAAATAATAATTATGTGTCCTCAAATGACTCTAAAATTCACTTTCCAATGAGATGTGTTTTCCATCTATTTTCAGTTATCTTGCAAGAAGGTATTATTATTTATGCCCATCGAAATGTCTAGTTATTAGAAGAAACGTCTTTAAACCAAAAGTAAAAATAAATTTCTTTCTCCTTGATTCCAGCCAGCGCTATTTGATTGGTATCCGCTGCTAATGGACCTCTCTGTTTCTTTTACATGCGCAAAGTAATTTGTATTCTATATAAAGTATGTCTTATTCAAATGCATCTGCATAAATATTCCTTAGATGAAGGAAGATGTTTTATTTCAGAGTTTAGTTTCTTGAAGCGATACATTCTCGATACCCATGGATACTTTAATTATCCATTCAAACATCGAGGAAACTGTAAAAATACGCTAAAGTTTATGGATATTGATCTTAGAATATATTTGTGCAAAGATGCTACTCTCTTTGACATAAACATGATCTTTCTGTATGGATCTTGTTGTTCCTCGAGTTTTCTCCTATTGTCCACTAACATGCATAAACATTTTATAGGAATAATACTAATATATTTATTCTTTCTGAAGACGATATTTAAAGTATAGTGTGCATCGTAGCTGTTTCTAATATTTAAAGATAAAAATTGAACCAATTTTTTTGGTGCCCTTTTCTAATTCTTATAGAATTGTATTTATTATAGGCGCTATTATCAAGAATTTGATGTCGTTCTATGGTTTAGATAGGTCTCAGTCTGATCTGTCAAAATACGCATGATAATAAAATGTACCGGCAATAGTGTAAATATTCTCTATAAAAGATAAAAGGCTTATTTGGAAGAAGAGTTAGTTGAAACGTTTTATTTCAGATGTTATCGGCTGTTTGAGTTTTCCGTGCGAACATGATGGCAGCTGTACAGTAAGCAATGGCACATACATGTGTAACTGTCCAATTGGTTGGCAAGGGAGAAACTGTTCTGAAGGTAAACTTTAAATATGCTTCTCCATCATATCGAAATTAATGTTCTACTGTAAGGTCACAATATTTCATAAGTACTCTAGACGCGGATACCGATGACGAAAAACAGGAAAGGTTGGATAAACTTAAAGAAACGGTCTTTTATCTACCGGAATACCCCAGCTAGGTAACCCGAACCAACTAAATTGGTAGGGAGTGAAAACAAAGAAGGAAGCGGAGAAATACAGTTGACTATTGAAGATATCTATCTAAGCATCTTAATATTATACCATGCATAATGCATCCAATACACCGATAAACCTTTATACCCGTGTATTATAGATTGCATATGATGTTAAATTGTGTCGTGAGGATGATGGAAAAGACGATACTGAGTTGGTGCCATGGTGCTGAGTTCGAACTGATTCAGTTATAACATTCAAGTAGTCAGCGGGTACGGATATTATCTTAGCATACTGACTCCTTGTTTAGCTTAAACGACCCCAATGCTTGCAAGTTTTTCGCTTAGCTTAGGTACTCCAATTGGGTAAATGCGACCATTAAAGTTGTGTTTTAACGGGATGTAAATGACTTATTGGATGAAGAAAGTATAGAGCATTTGTCAGATCTTTATGATTCAAGTGCATCTGTTGTGGAAAGATTTAGCCAGACTTAGAATATTAGAGTGTAGAAATATTCCAACCCAAATGATATTAGACAATCAGTGGATATATTACCTATATTATTGAATGGATTTGTCAACTGACTATTGTTATACCTCTCTCATCATGGCTGGCAGGTGAGCAAGAAGAGAGAAGAAAAACAGCAGACGCATGGTTATGTCAACTAAACATTTATTTGACAATCAAATTTAAATTATGTCCAAGTGTCCAAATATTAAAATCAATTTGTCTTTGCTAAAGCGTTTTGATATGAATTAATGTCGATCGTAAATATATTGTATGCTTGCAGCGATATTAAAATTGATATTCTGCCAAGGAAACATATAGATAGGGCTATACCACTGAAAGGTATAAGCTGCAAACACAGAAGATTACACTTTGGTACCAAAGATTATATGCAATATTTCAACTGCTTACAATTGTGCGTTGACTCGAGCCGCTTTAGCATACAGTTTCCATGTTTTGATATTAATGACTGCATATAGTACAACTGTCCAATAAAGCTCATACCTACATGTGCACGTACAATATTGCGTATAAAAAAACTTTGCTTCACACATATCTGGTTCATATATATTATCTCGTTTATCCAAATCGTAATCTTAGATAAATTACGAAATTATTAGGTTGTAGTTTTTCTGTTTAAAGTTGAAATTGCTTCTGAAGTGAGCGATTCAATTTGTAAGAAAATAAGTTGTTCCTTAAGTACGCATTCAAAACAAATGTTCATCTGCAAAGAAATTGTTTCAATCCAAGAAGTCTTTTAATTTCATACTTGATTTGAAATAATTATGTACACACATAGCAACGGTTGTAACGCAATGGAACGGTTACCATGCAAAGGCCTGCAAAGTTTGTATCTAATGGTTGTAATTTTTCACAGGGCCGCCACGTTACAATCATCGTCACATTATCTTAATTGTAATGCAACGCAATTCTAACGCAACCATTTGCACGTTCAAATAACGGAGACTATTGTATGTGTATTTAGCATTTAGTATACATAAATCGTTGCAAAATGTAATGACCATTTACTATAAAATATTCAGGCATCATGTACTTGATCCTTTACAAGTATTTTCATTTCCTTTCTCTGCTATAATTAGCAACAAGGTATTATCACGTGAATACTGCTAGTGGTGAACGTTGTTATTTTACTACCACTTCAATTACAACTGTAATTACTTCTGATCACGTGTTTAGTGATAATGCACAAGCATCATTATATAACAGCGGCATAAAAAGTTTTAATTTCATTCATTACTCTGCTCCAACAGTTCCAACTCCCCTAAAGCTGCCCTCGTGAATAAATCAGAATGATATACCTATATTACATATTTTGCAAAATATTTTTTTTCGTATTCAACTTTCAGTCATCCATTCTTCATGTAAGTACACATAATTGCAAGTAAACATAATCATATACTCATAGACAGTTATTATCTGATAAACCCACCCTCTGTTGATGATGATTATAACGATGTTGATCGTTGTGGGTGTGATGGCCATAATAGTGTGATGGTCATAATAGTGATGACGACAAAGAAAATAGTGATGATATGGATAATGTTCATAATAAATACAGTCTTCATACCGGAGCGATTAAAGACTAAAGCCGTGAAGAGTCAACTATTAGTTGTAAAGAAAGATTTGCATCACCTTTTATTACGTAACAGATCAGCAACGTTTCTATTATACCCAGAGAGACTGTGGATGAATTTGGTTGAATATGGTTGAATATGGAAGCGTGGCGGTCACATTGGGGGTAGTACAAATGTTTAATTTGGGATGTGGGGGTGGGTTATAATGGAGTGCCGGTCACGGACGTGGGTAGCCAACCAATACTAACCCAGTTTGAGACGGTGTGTGATTACAGGACACCATCGTAAACCATGAGCTCTAGCAGTTTGTATAGATTGGATTGGGGTTAAAGCGCAATTTGGAGGAGGAGAGATGGATGATGATGAATGTATGACATTTCACTGCGATGTAACAGATGAAGAGATCGATGATTGCGTCAGTCCTTAAAAGTCTTTCGAATCTATGTTTCCGGTCGCCGTCAACATCTATCTGGCTTGCCTAGTCCAAACGGATCTCACCAATTAAAACTGGACTCGAGGTCCTTACCCAACGCGACGAAGATTTTCCTCCTCCCCATTAGTGTCAGACATCTTCGTGAATAATTGTTGAGCGTTAAAGAAGATAACTTTATGAAGCGTGTTGATGTGCTCGAAGACAATCATGAAACTGAACAGGTTAAGATGCCACATACGTCTCTTATTACAAGTGCAGCGTCACGCAGATAATAACAAAACCCATCCTTTTATACGAGAGCGTCGCTGCTCGTTCGCCGCTATCCGCTGAAGTTCGGTATCATCAATCTTTTTTCTGGTGGTAGTCATAAGGGTTCTTCTAGAGGGTTACAACCAGAGGAAAAGGAGAAATTGGTAAATTATGACTTGAAATTGGGTAAACTTTTAAATCGTCAAGGCGCCAACTTCGATAAGCTGTTAGCTTATATTGATTCAATATTGTTGTCGTACTAAAGTAGATTGTATGACTGTTGCTCTCTTTGCGCTGCATAAAGGAGATGTCAAAATGATTACCAGGAGATCCCTGATCCTGAATAAAAGGCACACACGACCTCAGCCCAACTTTCTACACGCGAAATAAAACATCAAGTTAACAATACCAGTTGCCGTATTGACGTTTCGCCATGAGTAATTAATATTAGGTCTAATACTTTCTGACGTCAATGGAAATCTAGCAACGGATGTTATAAAGACGGCGAAGTTGGCAGAGAGCACAAACGAATCGAAGTAATCCCCTATAATCACGATTAATGTTTCGTTCATGTTCATGGATTCAGCAGGGTATGGCAAGTTTTGTCATACTAAAATGTGCCAGTTTGTAGGCAAAGGGTCTTACACAAAACATTTATATCCCTCGCTGATCACAACGTCTTGAGGATGAGTAGGCCTTCCAATACCTCAACTTTATTTTGTTTTCATGTTAAAGGGACCCCATATGGTGCACTTAATTCAACGCTGCTTTTATTAGAAGAATAGTCATCGTATGATATGGTAGTCCCATCTTGTAAGCAAGGAAGCCTGCGTGGATTTAATTTGATTTTCACCCATGTCCATGGGTCTATTCATGTAACCGTGGGACTTATTGTTAATGGTTGGATTACATCATCTGCGTGCTGATTTCTCACCCCGTCATGGTCTATAGGTGACCAAGCATTTGTCTCATTTTGCCGTCATGATTAGCTGAATGGTCATCATTGTCCACCAGGAGAGCGACTTGCTAGTCAAAACAATATTGTTTCTGGCGTTTAGTTCAATGAAGCGATTGTGGCCTCGATATATTGCTTTATTATCACGACCGTGTCTTTAGCGTATCAGTGTGCAGTCGCATTCTGATTGTCCATATGCATTTCACCACTGAAACATTATCATCGGCTTATTTCCTTTCATCCAAGTCTTGGCGGTAGGCGTATAGTTTTATCGACCACTCACGGACTCGTCGGCCTGAGTCCTGTCCAACGATTTTCCGCCGTCGCGTGGCCTGACACGGGATGGGACAGTTGCCTGACGTCCACAACGGAGACCTTACAATGTTTGATGTCAAAGCAAATACAACTAGATTTTATGGGGTGGAATTGTAGGCGGAGTTATTCTAGGCTTCACGAATGGCATGCACAACCAGTACAGTTCAGACGTGGATCTGGTACACAGCCTAAGAGCCATTAAAGGATCAGTCCTCGGCAATGTGTTTGATGTCATACTCGGCGGGATAAAGGCCAAGCTTGCAGATGAGGGGCGCCTTGCCATGGGAAATTCGGGAGTCAGAGATGGCTTAAAGTATGGCGGCGGCTGCGATAGCCCAGTAAGACACTGCCAAGGTAGCTACACACAGCCTCTGTGACACGTTTACGTACAAAGTCGTCCATCCAAAAAGTAGCCTCTAGACCCTCAGCAAGATGCACCAGGCAAACGTCTTGTTCCTGCCACAAAATAAGATTGGACGATGTGTGTACAAGCACTCGACGACCATGGCAGACATGATCAGCCACTTCAAGAGCGGTCAAGCCCTAAACCGGAAAAAAGGATATCGAGGTTGCAGAAGCACTTACTCGGATTTACAAGCTGGGTAACACCGTTAGTAAAGCTGCTGCAGATCGACATAGGTTGATCTGGAAGAGGCTTTTAGTCCACATGCGGAGTTGCGAGGTTGGAATCCATAGTGGTAAGAGCTTTGTGTAGCTGTTCAACAGAATTATGGTTGAGCGGCTATTGGGGCACCACTATGACTATAAACTGATGTTATGCGAATGCGATAGTAGCACGTAATGTTGAGCGGGTGCGGAGACTGCCGGCCGAGGTGTCTACCCTGAATGAAGAGTTGACCAAGCTTACTGAAGCTATGCCGGTGGATGCCAGCCACGCGCCGACCGTAGGATATTTGGTCTTTGAACTTTACTTGCGATCTGTAGCGTAGAACCTCCCCCCGTGGCACCTATCTGGTTTAATCGCTGACAATGGACTTAATACTTGCGACATCTCCGCCCAACCCTTCATATATTAAGTTGACATGCCCACCCCACGGGGTGGGTGATTGACCGACTTTCATTGAGTTCGTGCGAGATGAATCACATGGTCGCACAAATAACCTCCGAATGTCTTCGGACATCAAGCAGATAAGGTAGATGAGTCAAATGGAAGTAGCTTGTTCCCAAGCTATAATTCAATTCTTCCGAGTGTCTGTCGAACAAGCAGTTACCGGAAGAAGTGGCTTCGACCATAGGCTCATATTGCTCATATGTCTGTGGATCTCACTTCCCTCGATCACTGTGACTCTGTGGTATCTGCTCACATGATATAGTATATCTTCAGACGAAGACCCAAGCACTCAGCATTTGAGGGCTCCGTTATATAGGTCTTTAAACTTTCCTACGACTATTTTACTCATTGTGTGACCTTCCAGAACGTTGTTCGTGTCGTAGAGGGGGCGATCGTTGACCATATAGGAGTAGATGTCCTCTATTTTCGCCTCCAACAGCACACTGCTCTATTGTTGAAAGGTAGATTGGCCTTGCACCATAACGCGCCTTTTATATGCTTGTAATAAAAGCTGTATATCAAAATGTTTAAGTGGACAAGAACAACTTGATCGGCATATACGAGCCGGTTGATACTGACTCTAGATTTTGCAGATTTACCACGGTGAAGACAAAGATGGGATTATTTAACAACATAAATTACCCTTTGTCGAATCCCTTTGTGATCTTAGACCGTATGTTCGTATTCTTTTGGATATGTTTGGATATAGGGCGACATCTAAGGGCTCTGGTCACACTCTATTGCTCGATGTAGTTTGGTAATGCGCATCCCAAGGGCGGTGTCGAGATGTTGATTCCAACAATGAACGAAGTATCGCTCCATCTTTAGCAAAATGATTCACATAATTGTATGTACTTAAAATCATTGCATAATGTATGAACAAAAATGTACACAGGTTTCGTTACCGTATGCAGCCTTACTTCGTTGCCCAGTGATGGTTGCTGCCTTTAGTAGTGTTTTTTTCAGTTCACTAACTGCCTTTAGTGATAAAAACAAAAACAATCACTTCAATTTTCTGGCAGTTAATTTGACCCTAACCAGGGTACATAAAGAGTCAATTATCAATATCTTATCACAATGCTGACGAGCCTTGTCAGAAAGCTGCCAAATTAACGGAAGCAACCTCCAGCTCTAGAATCTGTCGTGGAGAGATGTAAGACTTTGGGGTTTGCATATCTGGGAGCTGTTGTTCGTGAACACTCTGGCTCAGAAGACAGTTTTGGCATACTCAGAGTGATTGGCAGGACATGGCCCTGCCAGGTAGCTGTTTGACTATTTGACGAACGCTTTGGTATTGTTCGATGATGTGGCTCCTTGGTATTGCTCGTGATGTGGCAAGCAGCTCTAGCCAAGACGATTAAAACTGCTTCTCATACGCAAGCGTTTCTAACCACCCTGGTGCTTGCTTGCGTAATAAGAAGGGGACGTGGGTTGGCCTATTCCTCGCGGATGTCTACTTGTTTCTAGACTTTTGATAAACTTGAGCATAACATCATTTCCTATGTATATAAAGGTTTGCAGTTACATGGTTTGACTATGTGGTAGACGTCGCATGGAGGTTGACTGGCAGTTATATAGGTGTCGCGGTAAGTAGGATCAAAATCATCCCTTTTCATGGGCACGTTAAGTGCCTCGAGGACAGTATAGATGATGTAGCATACGACCATTTCGATAAAGGGATGCTTAAAGTATTGGTTTATTTCCGGGTTCTGGTAGGATGATTTTTTGTGCTTCTGAAGCTCAAACTAGCCAGTCTCTTGCGTGGTCCTTGAGAAGTTCAGATCCAGATAAAGAATGGGTGCATCAAAAGATGAAAACGGTACTCGCATTTGCTAATGCTACACCATCATTCGGGAAAAAGTCATTGATCCATACGTCGTTCTGCCTTTTGACTTCGGTAAGTAGCAATAGTGTCACGGTCTGATCCAATCCATCCAAGGAGAGGCATACAGATTAAAGCGCGTGGTACTGTCCGTAATGTGGATAGTGTGATTAAGGTTCTCAAAATTTAGGATTTCTGACACTTTCATCGAAAACTTTAGCTTGTCGAAACGTATTGTTCCCTGATGATGAATACAGTACTTGTGCGCATTCCTAGAAATGGGCATTACAGAAAAATGTATAGCTTAATCTCTTCAAAACTTACAATCAGATCAGACAGTTTGAGCCTTTGTTCATAAACGACTACAATCACTCCCCCTTTACGCCTTTGAAGACTACATCATCGTGGTCATCGGCCAACAGTGCTACTCTTGTTTATCTAGCAGATAAGGAGGTGGGCATGGAAATAAGTCCTTCCTTTGTGATATTTTCTATCATGAATTTTACTCTAAGTTTAATTTTGAAACCATTCTTTCAGATCACCTTTTTAGGATGTTTATCACGCTCGCTGGGGTCGTAGCTTGAGAAGCTTATATAGATGTTCTGGAGGAATAATCGCTTTTTAGTCGACCATTAACTTGTCCTTTCCGTTATGACTCTCTTTTTGCACGTGAGTGGGTGGCATGGCTGTATTCACAAGGATCGTCTTCCTGGAAATTGTGAAAGGATGACTCCTCTGTTCTGGCATCATTCCGACTGGCTCTTGCTGTTTTAATTGGTAGAGCATGCTACTGTAGGACCAGCATGGGTAGTTGGGTAGTTGCCTTGGAGCAGTGGTGAGTGTTTTATTCCTGGGGACCGGTGTTGGCACCCAAGTAGATATAGTTGTCTTCTTTACTCGGGCGATCAGTACTGCCTGCAGCATATCATCGAATTCTCATCACTGAGATATGTACAATCCTTAGTAGGGCGATCATTCTCTGCATGCAATGCATGTTGATCGCTAGCATGTACGTGGGCATTGCTATCTATGATACAAAGCTTTTGTCTAAATGGAAAATTGTACCTCGTTGTTGTTGATAGTCAGACCGCTATAACGCTCCTGTTGCCATGGTGTGTTGCTGTGTATGATGGGGTTCATAGTCTTTCTCTAATTGTAAGTTTACTATCGTCACTGGAATATAATCTTGCTCGAGCGTTACTTTAACAGTGACATTCGACACTGTGCATGACCTGGGGCTAGGATGAGTTTTAATGTGCAGCTGGGTAAGAACATTCCTTCCTAAGGTGTAGTCTAAGCTTCAGTTCGATCCGTCAGAGCTATTACATTTGATTCATTTGCAGACAGTGTCGATGGTATATGTCTATCATTTCCACCATATCGGTACCCTTATCACATCTCTTTATCGCTGGGAGTGTGTAAGCATTTTCATGTACACGGTGCTCCTGTCTATAATGTATGCCCGACTACTGATGGTACATTATAAAAACACCGCGTTTCTAATTGGATGTTTTGGTGTTGGTCGTTTAATACTTACTTCGCTAAGCACCCCGCTATGGTCACTCCCATGGTTCTTTATGGAATCTAGTTGGGTTGGTATTGATGACTCACCTCTGTCTTTGTAAATGATAATGCAATGTGGAGAAAACTGCTACTTTTAAACTTCTGACCTTGTTGCAAATGAAATGCAAAAAATATTCCATTTCATAAATGAATTTACACTAAGATCCATGGTCAGGAAACTCCATTTTCAGCTATTTTATTTATTACAAAGTTATTTCCAATAGTTAATCTAAGAAACGTCTCGGGTTAAATTTAGCACAAATGTTGCCTCTGCTTTGGGTTATGTATCCTTTTACTGAAAGTATAATACAAGCAAAGTTATCTAAATGGAGGTCGAGATAAATTTGCCAAAATGGATTTATGATGCATTGAAAAAAGGTCACTTAAAGGGAACAATGTTGGTGCAATGAGAATGAACTTAGATCAACAAGCGATTTACGAGTGTGAAGTTCTGTAAAATTGTAAATCAGTAATCCCTCACAGATCACAAGTACTCCCAATTCTCTTTTAAACATCTCACATATATTAAGAAATTCATTTTACGGAGTTGCATCGTATTGATACATGATCTACCTTGTGGCATGTTGTAAGCTAACAAATATCATATTCTGTCAAATCTATTACACAGTGACATTTGTCTATTTTGTAATTAGCTGTTTTCATTTCTCTCATCATTAGTGAAAGTTATAATTGCAGTGACAATCATCATCATTTCTCCAACGTCAGACTTAACAACTATAAAATGATCAAATGTTTCATGCAAAAGTGAACTTCACAGGAGCTTTGGGGGAAATCTCTTCATGACGTTGCAGGTATCCATGGCAAGTGTAGCCATGTCGCTGTTTTGCACTGTATACTGTTTGCATCATCTGAAGGAATAAAATAACAAGATAAACGATACATTAAACTTCCTAGCACGACGCAGTTTACACTTCTGCTGCGTTCTAACTATACAAGCATTGGCACAGAATATTCATTTTGCATTGACCGACACACGAGTCTACACAACAAAATCAAACATATTCTGGCGCATTATATTCATTCTTTTAACTTACCCACTGTCGTAGGATACAACAAAGCAAAACGAACTGTATGGAACTTTATATGCTTTGGTACAATCCATCGCTTGTACGGGCACGTAACAATTAAAGCAAAGCATAAGTTATTTAGCTCAACGAACTTGCTTCGCATCGAATTAAATATCTTGAACAGAGGTGATATAACATTTTGATGACTTTAGCATGATGGCATCAATCTTTGTATCAAGACATAATGCAAATTTATGAATGTAAATATACTCAAAGCGAGTTGTTATACATGCACGTTCATTATATAATAGCATATATGGTCTTTAATGGCAGATAAACATTCATTATTGTAATTTGTGGATTTGAAGTTATATTAAAAACAGCAGATTAAAATTGCGACAAAATAATAAGAAACGGAACACCTTAAAATAAACATTAACGTATGCTTTTATACTTTTGTTTATAAACCTTACATACTTTAAAATTCTAAGAAATGTATAAAAATAAAATATAGAAGGAGATATGTATAAAATCGTTAAAATATAAACCGCATTCTTTAAAAAGGTTCAAATTTTTTTCTCCCCAGATATATCATCAAAATTATTCTTACTTAAATTTACACCGACATCTTTTGTCTGATTGATTCTAAGTTGATCCATTGAACAAGAAGGTATTACTCAGTCTGTGGACACTAGCAACGTGAGCACTCTGGTCAATGTTCGTCTATTATTAGATATACCTGGGCCAGGTGTGTGTGTGTGTGTGTGTGTGTGTGTGTGTGTGTTCACTACATGGGTGGCAAACGTCAAAGTCATCTTGGCGATATGGTTTGCATATCAGGGATAATAATCACCGACGATGTATTTAATGTTCCGAAACATTTTTGTGGCGATTCCAATTAACATGTTTTCCCAAGGAATACAAAACATAATGATTTTAATAATATCTGAAGTCATTATTCGGAATTTTAAGTTTTCAATAAGAGTTACTGCATTACAGCTATCGATGCTTCTTCTCTTACATCGTTGTAACTAATGAACTAACCGGCATCAACATTGCTCCACAATGTATGAGAAAAGTATGCATTTATATGATCTAAGATACAAGCATGTTGTAAAATGTAAGTATTTTGAATGCGTTTCACTTGGAAAAATGACCCGAAAGTTTGTTTTGATTGATTTCAAAAGAACTCACAGATTTGGATGCGGTTGTAATTTCTGCTATATAAATGAATGCCTTACTCAACGTTCAAGAGTTTCAGTTTATTGCCACCTTTTACAAGGACCTCAAGGAATATCATGTACAAATACAGCAACTGTTTATTACATTTTGCGTCTTAATTCTTAGCGCGTGTGTGAATATTCATGTGGGGTTATAGAGAATAATAGCCTTCCAAAATTAATTATATTTTGGTGATATAACGACGTAGACTAGGCTATACACCTGCATGGGAACTATAGAAACATAAATACTATGTACTTTTAGTGAATATACAAATTATTGCAAACAATTATTAAAGCTTATTTTGATGATCATCTAGTGAGACGCAATTCAAAGAGGATCTAATTTCATCTTCCTTTTTTGCTTAATACATCACAAGGAAATGCTTTAACACACCTCTTGCTGCATTCTTCAGGTTACATATTTTCTTATGGAGAAGATGTTGGCGATAAAGTTCTATTGGCCAAAGATGACGCCTGCGGGGAACCACTTACCATTTTACCAATGCCAATATTTGGAAGAAAATATGACACACTTTACGTAAATATTTATATATATAAAGCTGATAATATTAATGATACAGACATTGTTTCCACGGTATTGAAACAATAATATATCAACATCTGGAATAAACGTTTCTACTTGTGCCGACTAGCAGAATCTTTTTTACTAGATGGTTTCCTTTACTCCCATTTATATGCCATAAAGGAAATCATAAATACATCTCTTAAATTATCCTTAACATGTGTTATTCCCATTTAACTATCATTTTGTCAATAGAGAACATTTTGTAATTTGAACATAATCAATCAAAAGATTTATTCGATTTTCCTTTTGTTTCTCGAACATAGTTTTGTATATTTTCGTATCTATTAATACTTTATAAGTGTGATGTAATTAACTGTTCCCAATATCTTTATATTTTACAGGTTTGTTCAAATGGTTTGGTTTCGTTCCAAAGCGAATATGCAAACCCAAATCCGTCTTATGATAAAAAATCATATTTGGGATACTCTTTCCTGGCTCCTTACTACACAGATCTTGATACCAGCAAGATCGATGCTAAAGGGAACGTCTTTTACCAGCTATATGATGTTATAAGAGACAAGCGTTTAGTGAACAACTCAAACGTACGTTACGTACAAAGGATCCTTGACGAGTTAGAAGGGGAAAAAGAATTTAATGCAACCTTGGTTTTTATTGTAACCTGGTACAGCATTTCTCCATATCCAGCTGATAAAAGAGGAGATGAGGTAATGTATGGATAATCTCGACTTATTTAAACTCTTAATAATTGATGTATCCGTCGACGCTGGAACAAATCTGATGTTATTTGATACAACATTATTTACATGTATTCATGAGCCTTCACGGGTCATAGAAGGTAAGCAGGTGTACTTTTGTGATTGTAAAAGTCTTATGCGATTTTAACCTTTGCATTTCATAATGTTAGAATTAAAACATTATTATTGTTATTATTATTATTATTATTATTATTATTATTATTATTATTATTTAAATATATTCGATAAATAAAGAAACAGGGTTGATAATTTGTGCAAGACATTGTCAACTCTTCATTTTCATGCAAATTACATCATATTTCAATGGACAGCATACAAGAATGTGCCATTATATTGTTCAATGTTACATTACGATTGTGTGCTAATTACTAAATGTTTAACTAACTATGATATACAAATATTTGACAAAAGTATCAAAACTCCTTGACTCAATAATTAGAAGCATATCTAATAGTGTCGCAGATATCATGTTATGTTTGTTTTAAAATTGAAAATATTTTAAAGCAGTTTAAATGGTTAAAATGTCTTTTATTTATACGAAGTTGTCAACAAACAGACTTTTTAAGTTTTATTTTTTTTAAAGAGAATAAGCGAATATGATGACCACGATCACGAAATGATTTTGTACGGAATTAAGTTTATTCGTACTTCGTGAATATCATGAAAGCAGTTACAGTTATCAGTTTTCTTTCATATTGAAGGCATCCAACCGGATTATGACACTAATAATAATAATAATAATAATAATAATAATAATAATAATAATAATAATTTGTAATAATAACAATAATATAATATTAATAAAAATAAATAATGATAATGATGATGATGATAATAATAACAATAATAATAATAATAATAATAATAATAATAATAATAATAATAACAATAAAACTAGTTAATAGTAGTAGTAGTTGAAGAAGAAGGAATTATAGTTTTACCTAAAAGAAATCCATGAAAAACTAATGCTAACCTTCTTTTGGCCCAAGCATACCCAAAGTATGGTGGTTACTCTATGAATATTCTTTATCCCTAGGACTTGGATGTGCATCCATATATATATATATATATATATATATATATATATATATATATATATATATATATATATATATATATATATATATATATATATATATATATATATATATATATATATATATATAATTTGGAGGTTGATACCGTATTGGTTAATTAGACCACAACCGAATACCAGCTGCTCTGCCTTTTACTTAAATCACATAATAACTGTCTCTATTCCTTTTAAAGTCAAATGTATCTAGCTTAAATTAATTCCTACTTGTCAAGTTAAAGACACTGGTTGCTCAAAAATAGTATGTACGGAGTCAACACTGTGGTCACTGCAGAAGACGAATCTGATAACAAAAATCGGGCGACATCAACACTGAGATTTCAGGAATTACGTTGTTTTAATTTGGTTTTCTTTTTAACATCAAAACGGCGATACTAAACAAAGCTTTATTTCAAGTAATGAATATTGTGAAGTGCAATTTTTTAAACTAGTTCATACCCTTCTTTATCACTTAATTCAATGGGTTAAATGTACACGGATGAGAAAATGTGCTCTCATGCTCGATTGATCTATCTTGAGCTAATTGTATTTGAATCAATCTGTGTATCTATCATATCATTATACACATTCATTAGCGATATAACATAATGTTATCTTTTGCAGAGTGTTTCTTTCCAATTGGTTTTAACATCTGATGGAACTAACACCTTTGTGATATACAGATACTTTCCTGGTGAAATGAAATTACGACATAACGAAGTGTTTATTGGCTACCATTTTAGCACTGGGGAGTTTAAAGTTCACTTGACTTCATTTAAATTGGAAGCGTTAGGCATAGACCAGAACACGGATACAAACGGTAACTGAGACCTTTTGTTTTAATTAATAATATCATATGAACATTAAGATGCATGTTTCTTTATTCATGTGTTACGAATCCCAATACAAAAAATTAGAAAGAAGCATAAACCTAGGGTGGAATGTAAAAGTCTGCACAATGTTATCTCGTTTTAAGTAGAAAGTATAACAAAGTTTAACTATCTTTCTGTATCTCCACGCGTAAGTTGTTTTCCTCTTAGAATAATGATAACGTTATAGCCTTCAACACGTGAATGAGTATACACGTTATATGCCACTTTCCGATAAAGCAAAATAACATTTTCCAAATTTAATGAATGAGACTGACACTGAATAACTCAAACCATTCTGTATTGCAAAGCGTAAATACTGTATATAGACGAATATATGTTCACTACAAGATAAATGTGTAAGTAGAAACATATTTAAAAACTGATTAAGAAATAAACTAATAGTTGAATATATCAAACGGCATCCTTTACCACTAAGGTATTTGTAGTGTTGCGAATCGTGTCACATCCAAATATGCAGACATCAATTAAATGGTATATGACATGTATGATATTAGTATATCTTCATCGAGAACAAAATAATTATTTAAAATTATAAGCATTATACCAAACTCTTTCTTCATTTCATGCTTGTTGATGTATTTTCTATGTGTTGTTAGGTGTCGTGGGATTACTTCTGTATCGCCTTACACCCTTTGGGTCATCTTTATCAAACTTTGATCTGCAGTGTTTGAAATGGCATGAATCAAATCAGCCCTACCAACTAGAATATGAAAGAAAATCCAATGAAATGCCAAAATGTCCATGCAGCAGCAGATGGATCGCATTTGACCCATGGCTTAGAGCTTCACAACAGCTTGCAGTCAGTACAGTCAACACTAGTTGTACAATTGTTGCACCATGCTCTAAATTTCGCCCTCATGGAAAGGTTAGTGGATCTAGGCATAACCACGTATCAGTTCACATAAATTCGGTGTAACTTTAAACAAATGCATGTATGAAGTTATTCATAAAATTGATAAGTATAAGTCAACAGTGTTCTTTTGTATTTCTTTCTTTGATTTATCTGTAGGTTAATAGCAGGTTTAATAATACTGCTGCCGTAAGTATCTGAACAGTATATTGTGTAAGATACAGTTTGAAGTTTGGCAACGCAGCATTCATAAATCTCCCTGACAGATTACGAATTTCTTTACTTACGTCGGTCTAATAGGAGCAACTGATAATTCATTTTAATGTCATCACATTGAAAATCGAAAGTGGTTCTTAATCATCTTCGTTCTTTTTTGTTTTAACTTTCAGCAAATTGTTTGAAAACTTTGATTCAGCACTACGACCTATATTTTCCAAAAGCTAAAGCATTCTTTACTTTTTCTTTCCCTTTTATCTGTTCTCTTTAAATTGTTAAATCGAGATTGAAGATGAAGTCGTTAACGTATATGAAGCACCTCATTCAAGGAGTTGATGCAACGACCTTTATGTACCTTGTTTTCTGTAAAATATTTTTTCTGATTTTATCGTGCAGATAAACTTGTATGATGAGGCAATCCATCAATGTAAAAGACTGTGTGTCAAAGGCAAAAATGTTTAATGAAGTATAGTTTATAATCCGCTTTTTTGTTACTTAAATATGTGAAAGAAATTAAAATTTATATTATACGGTCAATCGGTAAACCTATTATTTATCACCTCAATAAATTCCAAACCATGTTCAAAAGTTGTGCACATACTATGGACGCAAAATATGCTATGTAATTGCACTTGTCCGCAAGTTTAAAACCATAAACATAAAAGCAACGAAAAACCCTATGGATAAAATAATCATTGTGCTTAGATATGTTCACACGGTAAGTCCAAATATAGTTCAAAAGATTATATTTGCAGCTTGCAAGTATTTAGGCTAGATGTTCTATTGGATACGTTCGAGTTTGGTATTCTCTGCAGATACTTTTCATCAGAATGTTAGAGTAATACTGCTAAGATTCATCTCGACCCGTTTCCTAATAAAACAATATTTCATATATCGTATGATGCATTGACTAGGCAACGTTATATCTGAAAATATCAAAGCCTCAAATCTTAATCTTCAAGTTGATCGATCACTCATCAAATCGACAATAATTAAAGGTCAGTGACATACCATATATCAGGGACCAATTATTACGGCGAGAAAATTCTAATTCTAAGAGTATTAATTATTCTATTTCAGATCTGCTGTTTTGACACATCCACAGGAGAATGGTTGTCTTACGCACCAAGGGCTGGGGGTTTCCTAAAGTTCCATCCGATTACACGGAAGAAAGATTTTGAATCTGAAGACGTACAAATGAAAAAAATATGTTGTGAGCTAAGCGACTATTGTCATCTGTATTATGCTCTCAGGCCAGTTGGAGAGTGTTATTCAAAGTTTCCTTACAATTCAGGTACATGTTTACTTTATATTTAAATTTATACTTAGATTGTATATAGTCTATCCGGACTTGAATTATCATGTATTTGTGTGCAGTCTATTAGATAGCAAAGCTTTTTGTTCTGTCCAATTTTTGGAAACTAATTTTACCACCAACTAATGTTAAGTTTTCAAATTTCACGTATCGTAATTTTGTATTCGCTAACTCATACAAAACAATCTTAATTGTTCTCTGCACAATTTAAACACCTGCGCAAACAATTGATAAGTGCAATCGTTTTCGTATATATCATTCATTCTTATTTAAATTTTCCTAAACCAACCATCGTTATGATTATCTTTTATACAGCTGGAAGATTTCCATTGATTTTCCTTCTTCACGTACAAAATGATAAACATGCGTTTGACAAATTCTGTGATCTGTAAGTTAGTATATTGCTTATTTGCAAATGCAGATGAAAACATTCGAATATAAAGAAACTATTGTACAGAAAAATCAACACAACGAATGATTTCGCAATTTTGTATTATCTATCGTTAGTTGATTGTTTCAGCTTTGTCATGGGGTGATCCTCACATTGAGACACTGGATGTAAAGCAGTACACCTTTAATGGATGGGGTGAATTCACGTTGCTTTCGCTTGCAACAGAAAATATTTCTTTTGTTCTCCAAGGGCGAACAGATAAGGCAACATCCAGTGAAGGAGTGGCTGTGGAAGCCACAAGTTTTACAGCTTTTGCAGCAAGATACAATAATGAATCCAGCATCCATGTTGAAATGAATGCTGAACGAAATGGTAAAATAAAAAAAACATTGTGCTCATTCGATTTCTGCGTTGTTATACTAGTGTAAATATAAATGCAATGTCAATGTACTCCAATACAATAGCTTGTTCGTATATACACACACACACATACACACACACACACACACACACACACATATATATATATATATATATATATATATATATATATATATATATATATATATATATATATATATATATATATATATATATATATATATATATATATATCCCACATACACTATTTTTGTCACCCTAAATATCAGCAATGGAGTTTGAAACATTTTATTTAACTCTATTCGTAGAATAAGAATTGACAGAACGAGGTCATTATTGAACACAATCATGTATTACACCAACTATGTAGAGTACTGAATTATTAATTTTCATAATTCCATAATTTATTGTCTAATTGTAATCATTATATATGTTCACACATATTATTATTAAATAGTCCAATACCTATTACGAAAACCCTAATTTATTGCAGGAACCTATGTCTACGGAAATGGTATTGACTATTCACTGGACTTTGCAAATTTGAACAAGGACTTTAACGTTTCTACAGATACATTGATACTAAGTCGATCAAAAGATGCGAACGCCATACAGATTATATTTACTTCAACAGGTATGCGCACACAAGGTTTGCGAAATATTTTGCTAGCAATTAGAGATGTAAAGTCAGATGTAAGGCGCACTGTTTCTTTTCTCGCCGTGATTATGGGATTGCAAAATAACGACTTTTCATAGTGAAGACACCAGCGTATAAATCATTTCTTGAACAATTACGCACTCTTTAGCCACCATTCATCCACAGGTATATGTTTCTGTTTTTGCTGTGTTTAGTATGGGTTAATCCTCGAGAGCAACTTGATATTTTTGCTTAGGTATGGCTGATTTCAACAGTCAATTACTCTTTATCAAGTCTGTGCAGGCACATTATAATGATCAATACATACATTGTGCAATTGTGCATGTAATGACTGTCTTCTCTTTCATTTTATTTTCTATGACATATCTTTTAATATTTAAAATTAGATACAGTAACGTATATGATTCATGCATACACAGCAGTTAGGGGGATTCGCAATATGAAATGAAAGTAAATGGAATGAAAGAGATATACAATAGATACTTATGAAATGAACAAAAATAAACTTTTTATTGTGCACATCGATGAAGCATTTTTGGTATAAGCTTCTTATTTATATTAATAAAAGCACTTGCAAACCTTACAAACTAATAAATATTCTGAACCCGTTAATTATAATGCTGATTTAATGCATTATACAAGGACAGTTTTGAAAACAACAATTGCAAAATGTTACATTTTCAGGAGAAATTGTAATCCATTGACGTCCAAAATGGTATATGATTTTGGAGCTCACTCGTGCTTAATAGCATATACTAATATATATTGATCTCGAACATTGATATTATGTTATTGATTAAATAATACAGCTTGGCGTAATGTATTGTGAAATCGTTTTAATCATATCGAGACAATCGCTGCAAAAACAAGATGTACTCTTATGGATCATTTTTATTGGAAATGTTTCGAAAACTCTTGTATCTCTCTCTCTCGTCTGTCTAATATATATTTCGTTCTATCTCTCTATTTATCATGTGTGTTTACATGACAATTTATACGAAAGTAGCCTGTGGTTTGCTCTAATAACATATATTTTTAAAGTTTATACCGAAGAAGAACCTCAAAACATTCTATCAGAGATTCTAATGTATTTCCTGCTAATTTTTATGACGTATTTGGGAATGAAACATCTATTGTTCATAGTTCGTGATAAATATCACCTACTTTTACTTTATGGGTTTTGTCTACAAGACTGCGAATCGAAAACTCAATAAATGTATTTCAAATTCTTGCATTAGATGTGTTATTTCCAGATTCTGGTTACCGTTATTTTGTTTTCGCAGGAGAACCCATAGCATTAAACATATCAATTGGAGCTGAAATGCTTGCTCTAGGAATAACTTTGCCGGCAATATTCAAAAATAAAACTAAAGGTCTCCTTGGCAATTACGATGGTATTCCGAGCAACGACTTTGTTTATCCCAATGGAACAAGACTTGCGGAAAATGCAACAGAAAGAGAAATATTTTACTACGGATTAAGTTGTAAGTTGGATAGTTCTTTCACTTGAGGAAGATATGAAAAGAATAAGTTTACCTATTTCAGCTGTCGTGATATATGGACCTTGAAATGAACGCTAGTATATATTTTCCGGCAATATAATAGTCTGTATGAAAATAATAATAATAATAATAATAATAATAATAATAATAATAATAATAATAATAAAAATAATAATAATGATATAATAATATAAAATAATAATGATTTTTAAAATAAAACCTGACAATACTAATAATGTATTTTGAAACGTAACTTGTTTATCATCTCTTTGTTGAATAGATTAGATTTAGAATCTGATAGCTCCCGCTACAAAAAAGACCCAACATTTATTGGATATTTTGTAATTTTACTTTAGTATTCATCCTTTAATTTAGTGTTCTTCCATTAAGGATATATTAATTTCCAGATATGCGAAAACATAGCTTGTTTTATAATACCTGCATTTTTATACCTTGGTAACTCATGGGTATCGTATTTTATATGATATTAACGTCATGATAGCAAATCGATAGACAGAGAGAATAATTTGATTAGATCCCATGTGTAGCACGGAGATAAAGGGCTACAGAAGTCCACATCATAAGCCTACCTCTCGAAGTCACAACTGAAGAAGTAGTGAGGAAATTAGAGGAAATATTCCACGCCAAGGTTATCACCCATAAAATGGCTACCATATGGGGTTTCTCACCAATAAAGTCTGGAATCAGGGTGATCTATGTAGATAGATAAGTTGCAAAGAAAATTCCCATGTGTTTCCTGCATAAATACTATGTCATAATTTAAGTCTTTTCTGAATTTTGAGAGTTTCTCCTTGTTTACTCCGTTTACATTTATTGACAATACTTGGAAGTTTTTTCCTTCCATTTTTGTCTCCACCAGGTTGTCGCATTAATGGTTCTTAATAAGCTCTTTTAGATACTAGTTTCCCTTAAGTGGGTTTAGGATTTATTTAGAATTTTCTTTTCTTCAATGGGGGCACTGGTCTCAAACCCCTTCCCCCAGTGGTGTTGTTGGCAGAGGTCTCTTCCCCTGTGGTAGTATTTTCTGTCTTATTTGTTTGGTCAGGTGTGATTTCCGTTGTGTCGTTATTTGTTTCCATGTCTTGTGTGTCTTGTGTGTCGCTATCGTATTCGTTTCCTGTTTCACAATGTTCATCATCTTCTTCTTCGCCAGTTTTGTCATCATTTTCCTGTTCACTTCCTGTTTCGTTATCTATTTCTCCTTCCTCATTTCCTTCCGCTCTTGTCTTTTTGGGTTTTGTGTTTATCTTCATGGTCACGCTTTTTCTCTTGATCTGCATTTGGTGTATTATTTCTGGCCCACTCCTCCTCTTTCTCTTGGGGAGATTCAAGGCCTGTGTCCGCTTTCCTCTTACTCCTAATCCTTTTGGGCATTGGAGTAGACGCTAATGGTTTAATCCCTATCAGGGCATTTTCTGTTTGTTTGTTTTTTTCTGTTGGGTTCTCCTCTTGTATTTCTTCCTCTCTTAAACCTTCGAATCTGTTTCGTAGTGTCACAGTCTCTTCCTTGCCTGGAGTCGTTAACTTTCCCGTTTTATTTGGGCTCAGATAGTTTCCCCATTCTGGTGTTTTTTGTTCATCTCCGTGTATCTCCGTCAAGTCAATGCTTGGTAAGGAGTTAACTATGTCAGTTTCATCATTTTTGTTGAGTTCTCCATTATTTTCTTCCTTTTCTTCTCTGCTCTGATATTTTGTATCAAGGTTAGTATCTATTCTTGTGCGTCTATCATCTGCCAATTTGCCGATGCAGAAGCTTTACTCGCATACGTGGCTGTATTGGATGTTACAGGCTGTGACTCTGGGCCGGCGCAGGGGCACTCTCTAGCTCCATGCCCTGTTTGGAAACATCGTAAGCATTTCCGGTCGTGCTCTGACCCCTTATACCAACTCTTAAGTCTAAATCCAAAAACATAGAAGAACATAATGGGTTTACAAATGATTTAAAAGCTTATTTTGAGGACCACCTAAATGGTATACTAATAACAAACGATTATGAAGGAGAAGATACAAGATAGGGGGTGGCAACCATTAAAAAAATAACGGGGGATTAACAGAGAAAGGATAGAAGAGGGAAAAGATTTTAAAGGTAGACTAATTCATAGTGTAACTGGAAAAATACATTTTATAAACCTGCATATGACTGCAAATAAGTACCACAGGCACGAATTCCTGAGGAAACTATCAAAATACTTAGAAAATGTTATACTAGGAGGGGACTTGAACTGGGTATGGGACAATGGGGATTTAACAACCAACGATATGAGGTTCAAACTAGAAATGGAGGATTTTATAGAAAAACATAAATTTACTGACGTTTATAGACGATTAAATATGTCTCGGAAGGAATACACATTTGACTATAAACTTAACAAAGGCAGTAGACTAGACAAGTTTGTAGGTACTAACTATGATGTAAAAACACATAGAGCAGCAGATTAGAATGGTTGTGCAAAATATACTACTTAGAGATGATACCATGACATAAAGTATGAGGGAAGGGGTTATAACTTTAATTTGTAAACGGAATGAAGATAATAATAATAATAATAATAATAATAATAATAATAATAATAATAATAATAATAATAATAATGAGGTTTTTGTATAGCGCCTAATCTTTAGAAGCTCTAAGCGCTTTACAACATTAAGCAACACATATAAGATAAAAAACATGGGTGAGGTCGGATAGGTATGTTTGACTAGAGTCCGACAGTGAAACGTAGCACAGAGAACACATTTTTTATTTGATTCTGGATCGAATGGATAGCAAGTGTAGGGTACAGAGCAGCGGGGAAGTGTGCTCTGATCGTGGTACTCTAAGTATGATCCGAGGAGCTGTGTTTTGAACTTTTTCTGGAGTAGAGATGAACCAGACATCATTGAGTTACAATAGTCCAGTCTTGAAAGTACTAATGAACACACAAGTGTTTTAGTGGCATCAACTGAAAGATATTTGCGAACTGAGCTGATGCGTCTCAGCTCAAGTTATGCAGCCATGCATATGTTCATGACATGTTGGTGCAATGTGAGAGTACTGCCCAGAGTAACACCTAGGTTTCGTACTGATTGTGTGAATTTAATGTTGGCATTGCCGATAGTTATTGTTTGAGGTAAAGGATGTGAATGAGAAAGTCTTTGTGTTGTGATCAGAATGGCCTCAGTTTTATCATCATTCATCTGCAGCTTGTTACATGCCATCCATGATTTCACATCAGAAATGCACCTATCTATACCTTGGATGGTAGCATCAACTTCAGTTGGGTGGCTAGATTTGTATATTTGGGTGTCATCAGCGTACAAATGGTTAGACACTGGATGATGATCTGTTACACTTGAGAGCGACTGAATGTACAGAATAAAGAGAACAGGTCCAAGAACAGACCCCTGTAGAACACCACAACATAGGTCAACTGGGCTGGAGTGTATTCAATTTGCAGATACAGTTTGTGTCATGTTGACCAAGTAGGACTTGAACCACAGTAAGGCTGTATCATGAATGCCAAATACATGCTGGAGACGGTGAAGTAATATATCATGGTCTATTGTGTCAAATGCTGCAGACAAATCAAGGAGGGTGCGGACTGTAATCTTTCCGCTATCCAACGCAGAGAGAATGTCATTAACTACTTTTAGAAGAGTAGTTTCAGTAATGTGGCAAGGGCGATATGCAGATTGTACATTGCTAAAAAGACTGTTCGAATTTAGATTAGATAAAAGCTGGGATACAACAAACATTTCTGAGCATTTTGATATGAATGGGAGATTCGAAACTGGGCGGTAGTTCTTTAAATCGTTATGGTTTAGTGTTGGTTTCTTCAGCAGAGGCTTTACAATGGCAGTTTTGAAAATGATGGGAATTTCCCAGATGAGAGAGAGGTATTAATGACATCAGTTAGAGAAGGCAATAATGGATCTAAGCATTCAAGCAGCAGTGATGTTGGAATTGGAGCAAGTTCACATGACTTTGGTGCACTCTTCATCAGGATTGTACGTACGAAATCCATAGAGACCGGTTCAAATGCTGCTAATGGTTGCCACTCAAATTCTGTATCCCAACTGTATGATGAGGACGAGTCAATTGAAATTGTGGTATCAAGCTTATCTCTAATGGTTTGTACTTTGTCATGGAAGAATTTGCAAACATGTCCGGAAGGTCGACTGGAGAGAAGGTAGTTGGAAGTGGTGTTGATTTGTTCCTTGATATTAGCTTGTTAGTAATCTCGAAGAGCTCTTTGCAGCTGCAACTTTCCATGATCTTAGTAGTGTAGTGGGCTGATTTCGCTGCATGGACTATATTTGTGACATTCTTCTTAGCGACTTCATAGATTTGCTTATGAATAATGAGTCTGGTGGAAAGCCAAAGCCTCTCAGCTTTAGGGCGGTCTCTTTTAGCAGTGCGAAGCTGGTCCCTAACACTGCTATATATAGATAGCAACGCTCTTAAAAACTGGAGGCCCATCTCCCTCCTAAATAAGGATTATAAAATATTAAGTGAAGTACTAGCGGTGAGAATAGAGAACGGAATGTGAAAAATTATAAAACAAAACCCAGACATGTTGACCGAAGAGCAGAGACATCCAAAACAATATTTTAAGCATTAAAACAATTATAGAATATATAAATGAAAGCGGACAAAAAGCTGCTATGGTACTTTTTTGGAACACAACTATATACAGAAAGTGCTAGAAAAATTTGGTTTTGGAAACAATTTCCTGAAATAGACTAAAATCCTGTACAATAAAATAACCTCAAGAGTGCAGGTAAATGGAGCAAAGACAGGTAAATTTGATATTAAAAGATCAGTGAGGCAACGCTGCCCTCTATCTATGCTATTATACGTAATAGCAAGTGTAGTTTTAACTAAACAAAGACATTGAAGGTATAAACGTTCCCAATGTAATAGAAGAAGTAAAAATGCTGCAACGTGCTGTTGATCGCACTAACTTTATAAAGGATCAAAATTCCTTTAAACACCTAATCAAGGAATTTGAAAACTGTGGAAAAGCATCAGGATTCCAAATCAATGATGACAAAACTGAGGTCCTAAAAATAGGAAACTGGAGTGGAAATCAGTCAGGATTACCCCACACCTAATCAGAGATAAGGTGTAGGCATTAGGAATCTATATTTGGAGCAGGCGATGAGAAGGAAAACTGTAAAGAATGAAAGAGGCAATTGATAAAAATTTGAAAATCTGGGAACAAACACCATTATCTCTTATGGAACGGGCCCTAGTGGCAAAATCATATATGTACGCTAATACTAACTTTCTCGTAAAATTTACAGATATAAGCAACGCGACACTAAATACAATCGACAATAAAATAATCGACTTTATTTGGGATTTTAAAATGCATTATATAAATAAAGAAACATTATATAGGGACCAGAGAAAGGCGGGGGGGGGGGGGTCTAGCATTGCCTAGCCTCATAGTACTGAAAGTTATGAATATTTTAAACAGATTTAAAAGGATAAAAGTAGAACCCCAGTCGCTAAGGGATGAAATTTACATATACTGGTATGGATTTACATTAAGAAACAGAATGGATGTATATAAAGAAACAGAATGGATGTATATAAAAATAATAAACATACCAAGAACTAGAAATACCCAGAAAATTTAGAAATATCAAAGAGCTATTTCTTTAATATAGGGTCAAAAAGAGATCTTTGGGAAATAGAGGAGAAATTAACGTACAATTGGGTAAGAGAAGACATTACAAAGAATCTAAAAAGTACTAAATACTACATTCTCCAGGCCTTTAACCCCTTCTATAGGATTTTATTATCTTCCTCACAAATCTCACTTATATATATATATATATATATATATATATATATATATATATATATATATATATATATATATATATATATATATATGAAGCAGAAAAAATTTGGCAACTAAATAAATTAATGATAAAAAATCGAGAGCGAACACATAATAGCACACATATAAACCACTAGGTTTTTAATTGATATAATAGTACATCACTGACTCGCCAAAATTGCCACAAATCTCCTATTGAGATCATTACTCATAGGAAAAGATAGGATAGCTGGGTACTGTAATTTGATCAATAATTTGCTGTCCCAACATAAACACATATGTAGCAATCATACCATATAACATACACATATAGCACACATGGGACATAGGGCGACTCCTAGCAAAGGTCAACTTGTAAGAAGTATTGAAGGAACTCCGAGGAGGTGATAGAAACCATTCTCGGATGAACTTCCCTATAGATACACTACGGACTTTTTAGAAATACCCCAACAAATTTCAAAATTTAACAAATATTTAATTTCAACATTCTTTTTATAAAAATAATACATACAACACACCTCTCGGGGAAACAACACCACATAAACAATTTCCACTTCTTTGGCTAGGTGAGTGCGGAGGCATCTGTCTGGTGCCCGCCCCCCCCCCCCCAAAAAAAAAAGGAGATAAAGGGTAAGATATTGGATCAAATACTTTAATACATTGGAATATATTTGATTTTTAATATTTTTTACATTTTCGTTAGGGGGCATACAAGACTCTGAATCTGTGTTCAGGTACCCAAAAGAAAAAAGTCATGCAGATTTTCATCATGGAAATTTCACCCCAAAATATCTAGTCGAGGCTAATGAGACTGAGCTTCGTGAGGCATCAATAAAGTGTGGGAACAGCACTGCATGTGTATTTGATTTCATACTGACAAAAAATCAGCGAGTGGCAGAAACTACAAAAGAGGCTGGAGAGCAAGCACTCAAGGAAAAAGAAGTGACGTGTATGTTCAATTGAAAAGATTACTTATGCATGTTTAGAATCAGCTCCAAGGTCCATCTTGATATGATCTTTATATTTAGATAAAAAATTAGATTGTGTGGTTATGTCTATCGTAACCACAGTTTTCGGACCATTAAGTATTTTTCCTTTCATAATCCCATAATGATTTAATTTAGTACGAATATGTTGTATTTATTCTGAATAATATTTATACAACAAGGTGCATACATTTAACATTAAATGGAAACGGTTCACCAGGTTTTCTTTAAATATAAATTTATACAAGGAGTGGTGTATCAAAGATGGAATGGGCATACTAAACACATTTTATTAATATCACATGCAAATACAAATACGTGCATTTCCAGCAGATTTTGGATCGACTACCGGAATCTGTGTATCCTACATAGTATGTCTTCTACGAAATCTAGCTCTCTACATAATATTACTATGCATACTCATATTGCAAATTGATGAGATGCTTATTGTCGTTATTTTGAGACTCAAATTTCATTTATTTTGATTACATAACTGTAAGACAGACCCAAGAGATGTGTGGGGGATGTGATACTTTGTTATCGTCCATCTCTATGTTTATCTGCTGATCGATTATTATCGTACCTGACCAATCAACAGTTTGAGAGAGAACGAGAGAGTGAACAGCAGCAGCCTTTGGACATTAGAAGACGTTTAATTTGTTAGAAAATACAATAAGAACATCACAAACAAAGGAATTAAGTAAATGACACAATGTGATTGCCTTCTAGCCAAGAAAGTGACCGTACAATCTTTGTATCGTTGCTGTTAAAAACGCTGCAGATAAATCACACGTAAAGTGTACATATATCACTACTACCACTCGTGTACTTCCAATTTTAAGAATAATATCCCTCTCATATTGTTTACTCTCTTTTAACTCCAGGTATTTCTACAGAGTTGGCCACATATGTATGAGAGCGAAATAAATGGATAATTCGACTGGACTTTTATGAAAGTGAAGAACACCTTTCATTAGCTAAGAACATAGGGATTATTAAACTTGTCCTCATTATTTGTTTGTTTGAATAACCTATTTTGTTTTTGTATATACATAGGCACTGAAACATTTTTCAAAGAGTGTGGAAATAATTTAAATATAATATTAAAATTACATTTGAGAATGCATGCATCTCTTACTCATAAAATCAGAGAGAGTACCTCTCCAACTTGCAGCTTAAGCAATCTTGTTGTATTCTTCTCCTGTATTCGAAGTCGGCCTTATTCAATTATTCTGCATGAAGTAATTAAGCCCTGCATCATATCACATATATTTAATTTCTTTACTTGTACGTATTTGTCTTCTTTACCCATTTGTTGACCATGATTGTCTTTTACTGACATAAAGCATTTTTCTCTTTAGTCCTTCAGATCGATAAGTCTTGCATGCAAGACCTTTCAATAATGACAGTTTCTGCCGAAAAAAGTTTTGTTTAATTTTTTTCTGCGTGAGTTTTTTGCTTGTTTAATTGTTTGTTTCCTTCTCTCTTCCATTCATTCTGAAGTTATCATTTATTTCTTAGTTTGCGGCGTTCAAACCGTAATAATTTCGGAACATATTTCACTCATAGGCTGTCTTTCTTGAAGACCAACTCGTTTTTTATTTCAACATACATAGTTAAGTGTTTATGAAAAGATCTTTTCTCCAATTATTATATACGCATTAGGTCGCAAATGCATTGTACCAATAGTTGATATTTCTTGTGTCTGTATTATTACCATTTCAGACATTTTTGTGATTAATTGTAATATTGATGACAACGACGATTTAAATCATCGTGGAAATCTGGCTTGCTATTCATTTAATCCTCATATTGGACTATTTCCGAAATTCTCAGCATCGTCGTTTGCTTGTTATCTGCTCTTTTGAATATTGCCTTTCTTGGTACGTTAGGCATCATTAAATTGCCTATTTTGTTTACAGCGTTTTCTTGTGTCTGTAATGCCTATATACACACTACGGTCGAAATATTTGCGTCCATTTGAAGACCAACCAGTGGTCTCTGATTACGTAAATCATCTCAAACAGAAGTTGCCATCCTTTAGTTTCCTCTCAAGGTTGATTTCTGTCTGCGCACAAAAATGTCCACTGCTTGCTCTCTCTCTCTCTCTTTCTAAGGATATACTTCATAAGGTCTACGCCTTAAATAGCTTATTTGTATTTGAGCTTCTACTACTGCTTATTCTAGTGTTGCTAGAAATTATTTATTGTTTTTTTAATATTTTGTTAGGTTTCGTTTCAATGCATCATTATAGTCTTCCACATTATTCCTAATACATTTCACCAAACAATACAGTTTGTCCATATTTTAGTTGTCATTAATAAGTCAGTCGATAACGACGATGACATTTTACTAGAGACCCAGCTTTCAATCGTAAATTAATTGTCTTAAAGGAAAGCAGTTAGTCTGTTGCAAAAGATTGTATATCTGTGTTCTTCAATGTTTGCTATTGGCTTGCTACAGAAAAATATGTTTACGGCTGCAATTGCTGTTGATACTGGGTCCAGGTATGTTTTAAAGGTGAATATCTACCATAATACATTTCTGAATGCAAATAATTCAATGTGTATACGTCTTTATTTGTATGTTCAGCCTTGTAAATATGTTGACGTTATTCAAAATAATACCCGCGGACTTAAGATTTTCTGGGGACATTCCAGCTTGGTTTGTTGATGCTAGGTTAAACTTGATTACGTTCTTAACTCAATTTACTATATTTTAAACGTCCTATGGTCTCATAGCTTGCACGGCAATTTATAATGACGTTTAAATGACAGGTATGATACAAACACTTTATTGTATCCGTCGTTATAAGAAATAGTAGCAGCAGGAAAATGTAGTGGTTGTAGTTATTTTTTAGCAGAAATACATGTAATGGTATAAACAGTACAGGTAGTTGGAGTAACATAAATATATTAGTAGTAGAAGTAGTAGTAGGAGTAATAACACCCGAAGTAGTAATGCTAATAAGAGTACCAATAGTAGCAATAATACATATGCTAGTAATTCTTAAACAGATCTTATTTGTCTAACTAGCCACTTCGATAAACTATGCTATTAATGTCCTGATTTATCTCATTATTCCTATACTATGAATATATTGCATTGCCATATTATATTTCAGCAAATACGATTCCATCTATAGAATCCAATGCTACAAGCACATTATATGTTACGATGAATAGTACGATCAACTTGAAATTTCACGCCAGAGACGACGGACCCGTAACCTTTCTATTCGAGAGAACCACGGTAGATGCTGAGTTCACGTACAGAGATACAAAATCAGCGGAGGCGAATGTTACAATTTATAGGGATGATCAGTGTGATTTGAGGTAATATTCAAATTTTACGAGTTTTCATAAAGTAATGTTCTTTTGTTAATGAGACAAGGAGAGAGGGACTTGACGAAATGTCACTGCATCTCTCCATCAATACATGTATTAATATATGTTCCTGCATTCTAAAACACTTATTGGGCTGATAAACATAGAACGATTGAACAAATTTAGAAAATGAGGAACAAATCGATACTCTTGTACACATTTGGAAGGCATTCCAGGAAAGAGAACTTGAAGCAATAAACATTCCGGTCCATCACTTATATGTAGATAATGAAATATTTTCTTGTCAGTGTCTTTGAGTATTTCTTAATCGTAAGGCGAGATACGAATAACGTAGTAGATGGTTGCAGGGCATATCTGGTGTTTTTTTTTTATTTTATCGTGCCGTTAGTTTTCTTGTCACAGATTTGCATAAATTTAAATAACTTTGAAGACGGAAAGATTCATTACAATATTGATTTTATATTATCCTCAGAATTTCTTTTTCTTTTTCTTGGTAATTCATTTGTAATCAGACTATTATAGCACTTTTCAGTTCGTTGCATCATAGTGGCGATGCAGATGATAACTGCACAGTTCCTATTTGCTTTGTACTTGTTTTTTGCTTTTTTTATTTTTCTTATTTTCTGTGGCTTTATTGTTTATAAATTTCACATACAATTATAGAGGGATTTAACTTGCTTTTCATACAGCAATATATAAACAATACATATTGCATATCAGACTAAATTTGTTGAAACATTTCTATACTTGCAGTGTTACAGCACAGGATAAACAAGGTTATTTTGCACCAGCCATCAAATTTGATTTCGTTCTATGCGATGGGTGTAGTGGCCATGGAAGCTGTGATTACGATTCTTTTCAAACAAATAACAAGCCGTGCTCTCTTAAGAAAGCCAAATGTATATGCGAACAATACTGGGAGGGTAATATCTCTTTCATTTCCATTTCATGTCACCAGTATCATCCTCTCTCTCTCTCTCTCTCTCTCTCTCTCTCTCTCTCTCTCTCTCTCACGTCAAACACACACATACACATACACAGACACACGTACACACATTACGAACATTGATATGGTCGCTCCATTTAACCACCTAATTTGCTTTATTTCTGTATGGATATGCCTCACCAATATGCCTCACCAATATTCTTAAGATAAGATGCAAAATCTACGGCTCTGTCTACGTTGCCAACTTTACAATGAAAGATAACATATGTAAGGAGGCAAAAATGCAGCAAGTCATAAAGATGAGAAAGCAGTTTTCTGAATCTGAGCTCAGTGCTTCTACTGGGCAGAATAATGCTCAATAATAATAATAATAATAATAATAATAATAATAATAATAATAATAATAATAATAATAATAATTTAAAATTAGGCCAGAGAGAAAGGAAAGGAGCAGTGATAGCGTGGATTGTTCGAAGAATATCCTTCTGATTAAGAATTCTTGAAGTAAAATATATTAATCATGCACTCCCATTTTACAATTGTTTTCTGCAGTCAGTTATATATCTCACACACTGAACATCAACCTGTACCATCTGTCACAAAACCTAATTTATTGTTTTACAGGAACGAGTTGCCAATTAGATTTCGATGGATGCAAAGGAAGACCGTGTTCATTAAATCGTAATTGTTCTGACGTCGAGGCATCCATCCACAAGCAAAGTGGTGTAGCATTTCGATGTTCTTCATGTCCTGATGGCTATTTAGAAAATGGCGACAAGTGTTTGGGTATTTCGAATTTTCAATAGTAATGCTATCTTTTCTTCTCTAGTGAATATTATATTACTTGGAACTTCCTTGTTGTTGCTTGTCATCGAGTTCAATTGAATGAATATTTTAATAACATGGAAGCAATATTTTGCACCAACATAAAAAAGATTAAAATAAATAAACAAATAAATAAATAACGCCATCATGCATGAATTTGCCCTGCACCTGTGGTACAGGTCGATATATACAAAATTAATTGTATTTTGAAATATGACAACAATGCATTATAAATCTTGCAAAAGTATCATAGGTGTCATCTGTACTCTTTATTATTTAATTTATAGTCCTTTAATCATCCAGTTTTGATTTGTGCATTTCCACTGAAAATAATGTGGATAAATACATTTTATATATGATTACAAACCTTACTGAAAATATATGTGGACTCGCACAGTGCTCTTACAACAGCTATTTTCAGAATATGTTATACCTTTATATTTACACGGGTCGCATTGTTACAATACATCGAGATTGCCTGATAATGTTAAAAAAATATTACTAATCGTTTAAAAATAGATTCACTAACCTACACCACCATGTAGAAAACCTAATAATTAGAACGACAATTACAGTTCACAAACACACAAGGGAACATACAATCAAATAAGGATTTATATACGATTATCATCTAATGATTTAAACTGATATTTGCATGTCTTCAATTTGGAATACATGCTTCGTTTCAGATATTGACGAATGCAATTCATCGTCAAAGATGTGTAACCATATATGCATGAATACAGATGGAAGTTTCTTGTGCAAATGTCAGAATGGCTACCGACTCGGCATAGATCAGCGAACTTGCGAAGGTAATGTCTAAAATCGTTTCATTTCATTTAGCGGAATAATACACAAATGATATAAAATAAATTTAACAATAAATATGTAAGAAAAATGTTACAAAGTCATCATAAATAAATAACGGTGGCTAAGATACAATTAGTAGTTGGTTCGTTTGTCCCACACTAGAGGCGTTCCACGCAAAAGTATTCAGGATTAACCGGCAATGTATTCTGCAATATTATTGTTTGTGACATGTGGAGTGTGAAAATACGCTGAGTTCCTAGCAGTTATCCAACATTGAATTAATTTATCTAATAGTAAGAAACTCGATCGCAACCATACGACGACAACCTCTTATTTAAATGAGAAGACATCTTAATGCAAAATAAAACCAAAGATAGAATATAGCATCTGATCAAATCATGTGTTCTACAATTTTTGTATAATCTAATTCAAGTAATATACTCTTATGTACAAAATCATTGGATGTATTTTGTATATGCAAAATGATCGGATGTAGTATACATATACAAACGCATAGGGTGTATTGTACTAGGTGAGTATGAACATATTTTCTTATTTAGACATTGACGAATGCGAGGAAGGTGAGAACAATTGTGATCAAAATTGCACGAATGATTTCGGCAATTATACTTGCGGATGTTTTGATGGTTTTGAATACAATGCCACGCTGAAAACCTGCATACAGACAGGTAAACATCTAAACTTAATCTTATTATCAGCATTATTTTATTGTTGCTATTATTATTGTTCTTAGTTGTGATGTTCTTGTTGTTTTCGTCTACTTGCTGCCAATGCTATTTATTGTAAATGTTCTAGTCCAATACATTTGTTAAGAAATATAAGTTGGTAACAATAATGAATAGATCTCAGCTCTTACTACATACACATATTCGTCTCAAGATTTTTTCAATGAAAATATTTGTTTTAACCATACGTAGTGCACAATAGTTTCTTATCATGTGAGATTTTCAATGTGATGGCCAATATCGGTACAAAAAGCTGAAGAAAATATGCACCAGGTCCTTCCTTTCCAAAGGTACTTGGACCGTTAAAGAAAAATATATCTTTATCCAAAAGAGATTTTAAAAATAGTGCAATGATTCATTATTCCTCTTCAGAAAAGCTGGATGTTTGCGAGAAATCGTCAATAAATTGTAGTCAAACTGCGGGATGCTCATCCTTTAATAGAACAGCTAAATGTTTCTGTGAAAAGGGTTTCCAACTTATATCGGAAGGTACTAAATGTGAAGGTACGTCCAAAGGATCAACGGTTAATACTTAAATGAATAAAACGCCAATAAAAGCGTAAAGTTATCCAGGCCCTTAAGCAAGACATTTACAGTTCACGAATGTGCCATTATAACTCATTGTAAATCAGTTTTCAATTCGTGAACGCTCTAATTGACTTTCATAGTTTTATACAATTATGCGTACATAAGTTCAGAATAAAAATCTAAGATGGAACATAACAGTCATCGTTTGAACATAGTAGACGTCGTTTCATGAACTTGACATATAAGAGAAGGCAGCTTGAAATTATGATATTTTCTATTTGTTCCCATTCTACTATTTTACTTCCTTAAATCTTACAGATATCAACGAATGCATCTCGAATCAGTGCTCACAGCAATGTAGCAATTTTAACGGAGGATTCAGCTGTCATTGTTATCAAGGATATGCATTAGAAAAGGATAAGCGCACTTGTGTAGGTCCGTATATAAACATTCTGTCGTAGTTTCCTATGCTGACAAGCTCTTGAAGAACATATTATATTGCACAAATACATGGCATTGATGTTAATATCCATACAGTTTTCGCAATAGCTACAACTCATTAAATGCACACTGCAGGTAAATATTTTCATCTAAGCGATAATGTAAGAAAACTGTTTTCCGTTTGCACACTGTTGTTATTAAATACCTTATAAGCCTATAACCGTACGTTTGAAATAATATTAACTACTAGGGGTTAATTCTCTTGCAAATTATGAATGGAAAAATATATAGTTTGTCAAGGGCACTTACGGACTAAAATGTAAGCTTAACTGACTTAGCTCGCAGAAGATGCTTCCTAACATGAGTCCTTGAAAATTTACTTTAGTATGGCAAATCTAAAGCATTGAAAGCGTCACACTTATCGTACTTAATCGTCACTGCTGGATTCTGTCGAACAATTTCACCAAACACCATTTACAAAATGTGGTTATAAAGTTTCACCTAAATGAGTGTATGTACAATGTGTAACAAAAATGTACAAAGGAAGCAGTACGAGTCGTCAGGTTTCAGTTGATGTTTCCAAAAGCTTCACTAATCAGAGAAACAAACCATACAAATATTAATAATCCGTTCCCTGTATATGTTCATAATAAAAACAAGCAATACGCAAGCACAATAAGTGTATATGTTTTTAAAACATACAAGTAACTACTATCAGGCAAAACTAATACAACAATTCAGTTGAAGCTAGTGATACTTCAGTTGAAGCTAGTGACCTGTGCACAGATTACAAGGCTACTTACCTCATTTTTTCTCCTGAATATTCTGCACAATGACCACAATTCTTGAATGTGTTCAATTTGTTTCTATTTAGATAAACGAGCTGGCCATCTAATGCGAAACCATATTAACCCTTTGTTTCAGTATTTTGTTAAGTCTTGTATAGAGTGTCAACATTAAGTGTTTTTATATATGTATTGATGTGTACGAGATCTTTTTTAATGTGATCCCAGTCTTTGGCGACGACTGAAAATCTATTTCAGTAACTGATGATAACGGCTGTGATATTACTATAGTTCCTGTTTTGGATGCATAACGCCCTTTTTCATCACATGATATGCTATAGATGGCCGCCAATATATCTGGCGGAGGAAAAAAATGCTGAAAAAAGAACCAATGGCCACGGGAAGCTACTGGCAAAAGTTTCCATACCCTTCCGGCATAACCGAAGTCTCAGACCCACGCGAACAGTAGCGAGATGCCATTGATCTTTAAAGGCAAGCCCCATAAACCACTCGGCCCCCCCCCCCTCGGGACAACTGGATATGATATTTGCATCTACATGTATTATCTTCTTTCACCTTAAGATATGCTACACATCATTACATCATGCATTATCTTAAAAATCATTTAAGATCTTTGAATCTTCCATACTAAAGTCCGTTGTTTTAATTCTTTCTGTTAGATGGTTCAATACATTTTGCTTTCGTAAGGTTGTCATACGTTATGTAGAGAGATTGCCCTTGTACCATTCCTAATTCCATATGTACGCTCTTTGGACTCGCCCTCACAAAAACATCTGTCATCTAGATTAAAAAGTGTATTGAAGAATCTTTTCGTCCAAAGGTTTTATAACGTGGCAACAATGGGGGCTTATCTGTATACGGTTACTCGTGGTCGGAATTTTGCCCTATGCAAAATCAATGTTGTTGGAAGCATTTGGCTAATACGAGCAACAGTGGTTATTCTCTACACCATGTGTTACGATGCTTGGTCTTAAACTGTGTTACTAAAAGGACGATAACTCAATATATTAAATAAAATTCAACAAAATATGTTTGTACTAAGTTTCAAAGGGAACATTTAATAGATACAATATTGTAAATTAAATCCTAAATAATCCTAAATGTCCTATCACAAGTCGAAAAGGTTAGAATGTTTTAAATTAATTACAATAATCTTGGCAATCTTGATGTTAAACGATTACGCAATCCAGATTGTTTTTGAATGAATTCTCAAAAATCCAATGTTGTCTTTTAGTCCAACAGGTCAATGAGCACATTGTGATGCCAATGAATAATTTAAATTAATAATTTATATTGATCTAAATCTTAAAAAGATATAAATATAGATTTATAACGATTGATATGAAACGAGAATGGATAACGTGTTTATCAGGTTCCCAATATGTGCAAATACCCCATGATGTACAACGCAATAAATTGTTCTGGAAAATAAACATTTTCGATGTTAAATTCCGCTAACGCTTTAATTCAAATTCTAGAAAACATCTTGTTAAGACTTTAACACGACAAAACGTCCGATAGGCAAAACTGTTTTCATAACTTTCAATCATGATCATGACAAACGGCAAATTCACTTCATTAAAAATATACATGACAAAATACACTATGGATGTTCCATGAATGTTCAACTACATTACCCAACACACCATAACTTTACAATTAGCATGTATTTCTATGTCTCATATTATCAAACAAAGATCGAAATATTATAGAATAAACATACGTTAGAACTTGTTTATTATGACTATATGTTAATAACAACCACTGACAAGAACTGATGTTTCACTGCAAGTTACTTTCTTTTTCCGAATTTGTTCACGCCCCTCTTGACTTACTTGCGACACTTAGTGGCCTAATACTAGTGACATATCATTTATAATTTACGTACGTTTTATTTTTACTGGCATAGTTTGAACTTATTCATTTATGAGTTAAAACATATTTATTTATTTATTTAATCCTATGCACTGTGCACATCGTTGGAATTTCAGAATGCAAATATCCACAATACGGCAAGAACTGTACACAAACCTGTCAATGTGGTAAACATGGTCTAGAATGCAATCATATAAAGGGTTGTATTTGTGATTATGGCTGGAGAGGAATAAATTGCGACACAGATATCGATGAATGTTCTGAAAATCCTGACCGTTGTGGCAACCCGTACGAAGTTTGTGAAAATTTCCCGGGATCGTTCACTTGCCAATGCAAGGCTGGTTTTGGAAGGAGTGATGACGGAAAATGTCACGGTTGGTTTTAGACTGATACGTAAAAACAAGAAATTGAAAACACTACAAACAAAAGATCATCTATTATTTTTGCTATCACCCTTAGCAGTATGAATTTAACAAATCTCAGGATAAGTATAGTAGTAGCAGTAGGAATGTTGTTGCATTAGCTTTCTGCTGCATTTCTTGATACTGGTGTGACCGTAAAATGTTTTCAAACTGGTATATTTGTGTAATATAAGCTGCCATAGCATATAGCATCAGTTAAAAATGTTTAATAGTTCTCATAACATTTCAATAAATGACTTTACTCTATCATATTTTACCGTTATGTAATAAGATGAACTATCTTTCAAGTAACTGGATTACGCTTATTTTCGATTTCTCACTTTGGTTCTTTTCAGATCAAGTTTCTAGTTTTTTTAGTTTTTAAAAAAATAACAATTTGCTCAATACTATCTAGAACAACTTACAAGCTGTCTATGCATTTAAAAAAAAACAAAGAGAAAAATAACTAGGCGTTAATACCTCTACATTTGTAAAGATATGCGTTACATATAGCAAACATTCCTGAGTGAGAATTCGTGTTTTATTGTTAGAGATATACATAATTTCATACATTCCAGATATCGACGAGTGTTCCAGCCCACAGCTTAATAAATGTTCACAACTTTGTGTCAACAATCCAGGTGGTTTCACGTGCAACTGTCAGGGAGGATACATAATAAATCCCAACAATGCGTACGAATGCATTGGTAATGTTTGTTTCGGTTTTTAAACTTTACATACTCTGTAAGACGCTTTACAAATACCATTTATGTCATGCTAACCTGACTAAAAAATTGTTATGTTACGTGTTCAGGCTCGAATAAACAGTAACAGAGAAAGAGTGGAAACAACACGATTTTTAAAATTTAACAAATACTTATTTTTCCTGGACAATTCTGTAAGAATGAAAAAAGGAGAAGAACTTACGGTTTCATGAATCAAATCGAAAGATAATCTAAGCAATATCCACGAATTAAATTAAAAATGTCCTAGTAATACATGTTCCAATAATTTCAAGTTAAAATCCTGATGGAAAATCCAGGATGGATGACGATGACGTATGCTGTAGTCAGAACTGTGCTTTTCTTAAGTTCCTTGTAGAAATACAAACAATGGCACTCCGTTATTGGAAATCCAAATTAAACTTGTTAACAATGTCTTACTAAAATATGTGTGAATACTCTTCAAATATTTCCAGCGACTAAAGAATTAATCCTTTCGAAATCCAAATGATCTGAAGATAATTAACTCAAAATCTAGCAACAACAAAGAAACACAACTTGATACCAAGTGTAAAAGCAACAAAACTGAGATCCTCTCTCGAGAAAACAAAGGTTATATTGTATCATATGACGCAGTTTCGAAATTTCCCCTTGTTGCGAAATCAGAATGGGGTCGTCAAGTGATCGTGTTTATATAACGTACACATAATATGGCCTAGATTATAAAAATTGATTGTATTTCCAGAATTAAAAAAAGTGTTTACATTTTAACCCACGTAGTCCCATCATACTTTGACAACAACCAAACGTTTCAAAATGAAATAGAACTTTGTTTACTAATTTTGAATCAATGTAAGCTTCCATGCAGACATCTGGTGTTTATGAAAAGAATGATTCACCTCAACCAATTTTCTGATAAAATATGTTCTCCAGTAAATAAAATTACATTACAATAGCATGTAAGAAAAAAATTAAAAATAAAACTAACAAACAAACAATTAAATTTAAAATAAATATATACTAAATCAGATATACGTAACACCTTCCCCTATAAAAACAAAGATTTTTATTGATAAAGCTTTCCTTTTACCATAGATTAATTATACACGAGTTTTAAGAAAACAATAATAAGTACTTTTATGAATTATAAATAGCGTACATGAAATAATATATTTCCATACACGGGAAATTCTGAGATAGCTTCGACCATAACATCTATATGTTTAACCTGTCCATGTACCACAATAAATGAATTGTCCTAACATGTATCTGTGAGTATGTCAAAGAATTTCCGAATCGTTGCTAAAAAAATTTCCAGATGTCGTTGTAGATGATGACATCACCAATATAAGTATCACAATTGTCTAGACCAGAGGTAATCATATTCATGAGGCGTTGAAATGTACTTGGCAACCCTTTCATCCCAAGCGGCGTTACTTTATATTGGTCGAGTCCATCTGGGATTACGAATGCCGAAAATTAATTTGCTCTTTCCGGTAGTGAAATCTGCCAAAATGGTTTCATAAGGTCAAATTTGGTGACATACTTGGCATTCCCAATCTTATCAATACAGTCATCGATTTTTGGTAGTGGGAATGAATCTGTTTTGTTACACTATTCACCTTCCTATAATCAGTACAAGGAAAGTTTATCTGGTCTTGGAACAAGTATGCATGCTGAACTCCAGTCAATTTTACTGGGCTCTATAAAATCATACTCCAGTAATTACTGAATTTCCTTTTTCAAGTATTCCTGTTTGAAATGTTTCATCCTGTACGGTTGTTGTTTGACAGGTTTGGAATTTACAATTTCAACGTCATAGAAAATGTTGTTTGTCCTTGAAGGACCATCTGAAAATAAGTTCTCTGATTCAAATAATAACTGCTGAAGTTCATTTCTTTCTTGCTTTTGCAAATGTGAACGTTTCTGGTCCAGATCATTCATAATTTCTGAATTCCGAAGATTTGTCAATTCAATGTCAGTAAAATCGGATGATATTTCGTCACTTAAATCTTCACTGAGTGGGACAGGTACAACTAAATTAATTGCATGTTTAACTTGGCTATCTCTTTCAATATAATGGTAATCCTATACTTAATTTAGATCTCAGAATCACTAATATTATAACTTAACTTATTCATTTAATTTTTAAATTTGTAAGATCCGTAATATCTAATCTGAAGAAAAATCTGAAGAATGAGAAGAGAAATAACAGAACTCCGTTATTACAAAACTCAAACGTTCTCTCTATTTTAGTCTGTCAAACCATAAATGCACTTCTGACGTAAATTGCTGAATGCCAGATTCAAGAAATCTAGGCTGGAGAGTTCCAGATCTAACATTTGACTTTGAACTAGATTGGTTAGAGTTAGAAAGGCTAAATTGAGTAAAAGACTATGTGAAAGCTTTTACTACTATTTTAGATTTCATATTCCTTAAGGGAATTGCCTCTGGAAACCTTGTTGACGCACACATAATGGTTAACATGTATTGGTTACCTGACTTGGGACCAACGCAATCTTCTATAATTCTATTGAGTGGTTTGTCAAAGGCAGAAATAGGTTGCAGATGAGCTGTGGGAATTTTCTCTGATTTGGTTTTCCTACCATTTTACAAGTATGACCAGATCTTCAGTATTTGGAAACACCACTTTTGATTTGTGGCCAAAAGAAGTGAGTTAAGATCTTGTGATAAGTTGTATTGATACCTAAATGACAAGCCAATGGAGCTTCATAGGCCGAACTAAGTATTACTTGTCTGTAAGGTTTCGGAACTACAATTTGATAGTTCATTGAACATTCGTCATCAGCAGGTACATCGGGAGGTCACCTTTTCTCATAAGTATTCCATTTTGAATGAAATAACAGACTTCAGTAGCTTCAAGTTCACTAATGGCCTTCTGAAACAAACAGGAGATCTCATGATCTTTTTCCTGTTCGACGACAAGTGATTGTCGTGTATCACCCTGATTAGAATAAAGAGAATGAGTCGTTAAAAGAGTATCACTGTGATCAATACCTTCTGATTGATCCAAACAAGGAGTGAAAGTGACCTCATAAAAAACCTGACCAGTACATGTGTCAGCTAAATGAATGATTTCATTGTCAACATCATTGTCAAGAGCTTTCTTTACCATAGCTCTGGTAACTGCACAAACTGTAAATACATCATGGGATTCTTTTTCAATTCGATCGACTTTCTGATCCAAGCAAGGCTTGTCAGTTCCAAGTGGATTAACCACAACCTTGTCTCCAGCTAGGTCATTACCTAGTAATAAATGAATGCCCTCAACGGGTAAAACAGATACCATTTCGACTGTCAATGGTCCTGAAACTAAGTCTGATGACAAAATTATACAATGGAGAGGAACATCAACAAAGCCGCACTCTAATCCCTGAATAAGAACACTCTCACTAGAAGAAGACTTCTCAGAAAAAGGCAAAGTACCCGACAAAAAAAGACTCTGAGAAGCTCCTCTGTCCCTTACAATTTAATAGGGATAGCATTGGTCGAATCAACCAAGAGTGATATAGAACCTTTCGATATGAATGGATCATATTTCTCCATATTGAAATCAGACTGGGGTTTGTTAGACCCAACAAATGTATTGCTTTCAATACATGACTGTGACCTTGACGTTTAGAAATAACAGCATTTGGAATATATCTGTCTTGATTCTAATGCCTATTTTTCAATTTGTAGCAGTCAGAAATAACGTGTCCTTTTTTCTTGCAATAGCTACACGTAGGAAGATGATTTTCAATCAAGCTTCTCTGAAGTTCGATTTTTATATGTTGTGCTAGTTTGGGTTTTAGATGGGCTTGTATTAGGCTGAAATACTTTTTTTTGCCAAAAGACTGTTGAATAGAAGTCTTATTTACAAAAGGAACATTACGAGTTAAAGAATACTCATTGGCAACACGAGTAGCTTTTTCCATGGTTTCAAACTGATGCTCATCAAGATAATACTTAGAGTCACTACGGACACAGTTTTGGAAATCTTGAAGTCATACAAGTTGTTTGAGACTCTCATAATCTCACTCAACATTCTTGGCTAAGCACCATCTATTAAATAATTGCTCTTTTTCTCTAGCAAATTCGACATGAGTTTGTCCAGCTTCCTGTCTATAGTTTCTGAATTTTTGCCGATAAGCTTCAGGGACTAACTCATAACCCCTTAGGATGCATTCTTTAACCACATCATAGTCACCACTTTGGTGAACGAACAGTTAATTATATATGTCACTAGCCTTACCAGTGAGTACACATTGTAAAAACTGAATCCAATGCTCCCTTGGCCATTTTAAATTTTCAGCAACATTTTAAAAACGAATACGATATTTGTCTACTTTCCTTTTCTGAAAGGGGGCACTAACCTAATGTTCTTTGCAAGATCAAAACTTAAATTTGAAATTGAAGTATGAATGTGTTTTTCACATGCCAGTTCCATTTCATTCATTTTACATTCATATTCCCTTTCTTTCTTTCTTTCTTCCTTATCTAATTGCATTTGGTTGTCGGGTAACTGCAATTGTTTTTCTTGTAGCTGCATTTGTCTTTCTTTCTCTTTTTCTTCTGCTTCCAAATGCATTTTTTCTTTCTCTCTTTCCCGTCTCTCTCTCTCACCTCTTTCTCATATTGTAATTACATTTTTTTTTCTTGTAATTGCGATTGTTCTTTTTCTTGCTCCAATTTTGTTTGTTTTTTATATTTCTCTAATTGTAACTGCATTTGTTTTTCTCATTCTCCTTTCTTAAGCTCCAGCTTCCTCAACTCCAATTCCAGCTTGTCTTTTGATTCTAATTAAACTTGTAAAAAATGTATTTCCAAAATCTGTGTGAGTACTCTTCAAATATTTCCAGAGAATAAAGAATTAGTCCTTTTGAAATCCAATTGATCTGAAGATAATTAACTCAAAATCTGGCAAAGACAAAGAAAAACAACTTGATACCAAGTGTAAAAGCCCGAAAACTGAGATCTCTCTCTCTCTCTCGAAAACAAAGGTTATATTGTATAATGAGACCTAGTTTCGAAATTCTCCCAAGTAGCAAAATCAGAAGTAGGGTTCGTCACGTGATCGTGTTTATATCACGTACACAGAATATGGCCTTGATTAGACCAATGATTGTATTCCCAGAATAACAAAAAGTGTTTACTTCTTAACCCATGTAGTCCAATCATGACCTTGACAACAACCAATCATTTTAAAATAAAATAGAACTTTGTTTACTAATTTTGAATTAAGGTCATCCTCTAGGCCAACACGTGATATTTATGAAAAGAATGGTTCAGGTCAACCGATTGTCTGAAAAATTATCTTCTCCAGTGAATAAATTTACATTACAATAGCATGTAAGAAAAATATAAAATATTGAAACTGACAAACAACCAATTAAAATAAAAATAAATATACATTAAATCATATATATGTAACAATTATAACAACTATATAGGCCTGAAAAGTTTCATTAAAAGGAGCAATGTCCGTATATTACACCGATGTTTTTGAAGTAAACAAAAACTAAGCTAGTAATTCTAAATATTTATATCAGGTCCTTTTTGCTGTATGAATGCTAATAATATCAATCATGTATTATAGAGGTCTGATTGTTTTAAACGTTTTAAGGCTCGCGAATGCAATATCACAGTCAACAAATTTAGAGGACTTGTACGCAACCTTAGTATATTTTGAGAGCAAAATTTCACTTGAGATTGTTTCCTGTGCTTACAAATAATACATATTATTTTGGTTTCCCTAACCTTCAATCCAGTCGTATATCACTTTCAGCGAATATGTCCTTTTTGTGATTCTTTTTTTAAGAGTCTTTGCAAAGAAGACATCATTAAAATATAGATACACTTCTTTCTGAAATGCCTTAATATTTATTCGTTGATCAAAATGAAATAATGTTGTCAAGATTTATGTAGTATTAACCTTTATTTGATTAATAGTAAGCCATCTTTCTTGTACACCATTTGATACGCGAATTTCTGTTCATGTGCCAAGAAGGTCCTAATAGGCTTCATTTTTACAACTGATGAGACAGATTAGCAAAATTAATTATGATAAATTAGTTACATATGTGATTTCGCTTCATATGAGATTATCATAAGATAATAAAAAGGAATTTGCTACTGTGGTTGTTGTTTTGGACTTACATTTCGTATTATACTGTATTGCATATTGACACAACATGCTTGAAAAGATCGGAAATAGTATGGTGCGATTCCAACGTAACAGGAAATATGATAAAATGCAATAACAAATAATCTTATGCGATACGATGCAATTTAATTTCTAATATGAAAATATCAGATTTTTAAATCTCCTTATTCACAACAGATGTGAATGAATGTGAAATGGGCACGTCAGGATGTAAACATATATGTGAAAATGTTCCTGGACAATTTAATTGTTACTGCCATTACGGATACAGGCTACTAACGGACAGAAGGACATGCGTCAAAGGTAAATCTTCGCACAAGCTCAAGCTCTCTCTGCCTCTGTCCTCTTCCTCCTCCTCCTCTCTCTCTCTCTCTCATTTGTGTATTATATGACAGATACATATGAACCTTTATTCTAATATATTCATCATATTAATGTTACGGTAAGGTGTGTCTCATGATGCTAGTGACGATAATGATATAGTCAGCACGGACACCTGATGATATTACATTTCGCTGTATATCATGGTTGTTATTAATATCAAGATTACAATACAATAAAAAACACAATCATACCATATGCATTTGATGGCCAATAAAAAATGAACCAATATATTGTCCCAAAAGAAGTTTATATATGCTTCATTTCCAAAGATAAAGTTAACTTGCTCTCATAATTAAAGATGAAATTAATTATAGATAAAACAAACATAACATGACATATGCTTATGTTTTTAACTTATTTTGTCAAACCACCGATAAACGTAATTCGAACAGAAAATATATTAGGTTAGGCAGCTTATGTACGTAAGTTCAGTACTAGATTCTGTGTTTGGGATACATGGTAGCAAAACGGCATTCAAAATATATACTTTATTTACGTTTTCGAGTTACGTTGTCATTTGGTTGCGTTGTCTGCCTTGAGAAAGGGATTTGTAGATATCGTAAGTGATACTGGCTCATTTTCTTGTGACGTTCTGCAGCGTGTCATTTATTTTACAAATATTTTTTTATTCTCATTCGTATTAGGTATATATCTTAGTCGATATATGAAATTTTCCCGGCAAATGGAACTCCTGAAAATACCACATTTTGTATATCACATTATACAAAACACCAGTGTCACTACACTCCAGCTTCACCTTCATAGGCATGGGTCAAAATGACGAAACATGTCTGTATATCTTACTAACCATCTATAATCATATCACAGGCTTTCAGTCCTTTTGGAATGGAGTGTGTGTTGTGTTCCCCGAGTGTACGCACGCACATACGGATTATCTGGACACACAGATGCAATTAAGGTCATATAGTTTGTAATGCTAACGTTTCGTCAAATGACTGTTTTCTCTTGCTAAGACCGGCAAATTATGTTTAAATCATTCTCTGAACGACATAAACAAAGTGTTTTAAAGGAAACACATATATTTTATGTAGCACTGCTTGTGTTTTGAGAATGGTTTTCTTGTAGATACTCACAGTGAAATATGGCAGGGTGAAATATCCCGTATAACATCCAGTAGTACCTGGTCAGAGACAGAGATAAGAAACGAATGGTATTAGGTTAAAACTTTCTATTGAGTACAATTTGCCAATATGTTCGCTTCCTGAAAAGAGTTATTTTTCCATGTGGTTAATATGATCCAATCAGTGATCTTCATTTATTTAATGTGGTTACTTAAAATACAGCACAAAAGCGCAGCTCATAAAAAATAATTAAGCGACGCCTATGTCCGTGAGATAATGCTTCGAGAAACTATGAATATTCATGGATTAATTTTGATAATGCATATTGTGTCCTAGATTGCTTTGTTAAGCAAACACATCTGAAATATTAAAAAATCCACAAGTAAAGGCTGTAGCCATATGTACGTGGAACATATGGAGTGGAATATTAATCGATGATCAATACCATGAACTATAATCTATTAGGTAAAAGTAACCTGAAAGTTGGCATATTCAGAACAGAAGACAATAATACCTACGTCACACTAATGCATTTACGTTCTTTTATTATAGACCGAAATATATGTTCCGTGTTGGGGAATGTTACATGTAGCCACATCTGCTTAGTCGAAAATAAGAAGCTAAAATGTGAATGCGAGAATGGATATACTCTAGACGCAGATAACCGAACATGCAAAGGTACATAAATTAAATATGGTCGGAATATATTTTCGCCATAAAAACTCATTATATCTATCTATCTATCTATCTGTATATCTATCTATCTATCTATCTATCTATCTATCTATCTATCTATCTATCTATATATATATATATATATATATATATATATATATATATATATATATATATATATATATATATATATATATATATATATATATCTATATCTATCTATCTATCTATCTATCTATATATATATATATATATATATATATATATATATATATATATATATATATATATATATATATATATATATATATATATATATATATATATATCTATCTATCTATATATATATATATATATTTACCACATCCATTAACAAGAACATGGCATTTAAAGTGTTGGAATAAAGCAGATTGATATACCAATACTATTGTTATATCAAATCGTGATCCTTCCATAGCGCAATAATACGAATATATAAACATTCTTTCAATTGCAGGCTTATAGATTAATGATGAATTTCTACACATACATTAATCATAAATGGCAAATGCAAAAAGTGATAAAAAGTATTAATAGTCCTTGTTTTCTAAATTAAAAAAGGTACACAATTTCATCGGATACCTTTCCCTTTTATATCCCTTCTCCGCTCTCGTGCGTAAGGGACAAAATAAGCAAACATCTGGAGTGGGAGATAAAAACATATTGCGCTGGACGAAAACATTAAAATCAAAGTTGTACCAAGTAACCTACAGTAATCGGCTTCATCCTAACGGTACGTCTATGCTTTCCTCGGGATCTATCTACCGTGTTCATACTATTAATAACAAATAGTTCCAAAAGCCAGTCGACACTAAGTCTATATGTTAAATGTGTCGGTTACGAGGCAAACATACTGACAAAGTTGTGTACTTAAGGCTTTCTTGTTGTTGTTTCTTAAAACTATTTTAATGATCTAAACATCGATTATTACTTATTAAATAATGTCCAATTTGGTCGCACCTCACCCCCCCCCCCGGAGATTTTTGCCTGTGTTATACGAGGATGTCTCTGGACCTATGAATGAGGGTAAAGTTTTGTCAAACCGTCCAAATGAGAGAGAGAGAGATAATTTATATTCATTTAAAAATGTTAATTAAAGCAGAATAATGACTTAGATTAAATATCAACATATTAAAATGTTTTAATAACCTCTTGTTGGCTCGTCATTTCGCTTTGTTTCTTTTCCACGCGAATTTCAATACGCCAGTAAGCGAATGTCTGGCTGTTCAGGTTTAGTGTACAAGAGGCTAACGATGTTTTAATTCGCTACATTCTTCATAAAAAAACATATTTCATGTTTAAATCATGCGTGTGTCTTATATTGATTTGATAAATGTGAATAAAAATAGAAACTAAAAAAGAAAAAGTCAATTTATGAATTTGCAAATGTAATTGTGAACAACAAGAAACATCGTAGAACTACATTTTGTTGCTGACACACTCGCATGGATGTGAGGAGTTCATTCACTCGGTCAATACACAGTTGTCCGAAGCATATCGTAACTCCATTCGAAGTGCAAATATATGTATTTGTATGAGATATAAAGAAAATATATATATAGCATATACGCTGTATCAGTAATATAACAATCGCTGTATAAATTGTTAATTAAAGGGAAACTCGGCGAGCCTCATTTCTTTTCATTGAACAATTTATCTATCTATCTATCTATCTATCTATATATATATATATATATATATATATATATATATATATATATATATATATATATATATATATATATATATATATATATATATATATATTGGTTAAACATTCAAAGTTGTCAACATATTGAGGAATTTCTAGGCATAAGACTAATATTCTACATTCAGATAGACGTACACGTGTTTATTTTCATTGACAATGATCTGAATATTTATTTTATAATCATAGTTATGAATTATATTGTTTACAAGTTGAATGACACTGTTCACGTACTCCATTAGCTTGTAGACAATGATCAAATACAAAATGCACATAGTCATTGAAAACAGCCAACAAATAATACAAATTAAATATTCATTCGACCTTCCAATAATATAGATTTAATGCCATCATGATTTGACCAGTGTGTACAAATGCAGCAAATATTCACATAACTACCTGACCGGCCGATTATATATATATATATATATATATATATATATATATATATATATATATATATATATATATATATATATATATATATATATAGCATTCATTCTTATTTTTATTTTCTGTTTCGTTAAATAGTAAATTTTACTTTTTTCTATATTTTATAAACCAAGACATAAATGAATGCTTGCCGAGTATTAACAAATGCAGTCAGCCACAAAATTGTTTGAACTTGAATGGCAGTTTCTCGTGCTTTTGTGATGAGGGATACTGGCTTGACAACGATGGAATCACGTGTCAAGGTAAACTAATACCTAGTGACTTTCCAGTTATTAGAGGTGCGTGTTTCAAATCTGATTGATACAATAAACAATTGTTTCAAAGACCGTTTATTTACTAATATGTTACCTCCAGTAGTGTAAAGTGCACGGATTAGGACAAAAGGAACGCACACATTTCAGGCATCGAAAAGTACGTTAGACGAAGCTTATCACATTCCTAACAAAATATGTATAATATGTATCAATAAACGTATAGACCCTTTGGCAATTAGGAACCTTACAAGCTTAGCAATTTAAATTTACCATATCGTTTCTGCGCTTAAGCACACGGTTTGTGCTAAAATAATGAGAACATGTTGTGGTAACGAATATTAGTAGCAAGACCAAATTTAGACGGTTTCATGAATAAATTTATACAATTCATTTTAGGCATCATTTCAATAAAACACATTCTGAATTTTTTTTTAAAAAAAGTATATTGTTTTATGGGTAAGACAATATTCCCGTATTTCCGTAAAGTATTATTGCCCGTGTTTTAATGTTATAATATTTACCGATGCATCTGGCCGACATCCACATATGTTGGAAGTTGTTTCTGCAAACGAGAGTCAAACATGCTCACACACTAAGTTTTCAAGGTCTCTCAACCTTTCTCCTGTTTGGTCAAACATGTATAACTGGAAACGTATTCTCGGTAAAGACATATTCTCTTGTCTGCAATCCTGAAGGGATATGTTCAGCTAATGCGAATGTTTATCATCATAATGTTTAAGTCGGTAATATTTTCTTGTTTTCCTCTTAGAATGTGACGGGTTTCACTTCGGCAAAAACTGCGTTAACGAATGCAACTGTGGAATAGGCGTGGACAAATGTGATAAAAGGGAAGGTTGCATTTGTAAATCCGGATGGAAAGGATCCCAATGTGACATCGATATCAACGAATGCAAAGAAACCAATAGCCCATGTTCGGGAAATAAAAATGTATGCATTAATACGCCTGGTTCACATGTATGCTTATGCGAGGAAGGATATATACGTGAAAACACCAGTGTTCATTGCACGGGTATGTTTTACTGACTATATCAATGTTGGTATCGATTCGAAAGTTACAAATAATGATGCGTTAGTTAGGTTAAACAGCTCAAACTATTTTGAATCAATATGACTTTTTAAATAAACATTATAATTATCCATGATCCAGGAAGCTTTGTTGGTATTTGATATATATATATATATATATATATATATATATATATATATATATATATATATATATATATATATATATATATATATATATATATTGATATACAATTACCTTAGCTTATCAGATACCTATTCATATATGACCGACTCATGAAAAAGTATAGCTAGATAGAGAGGAATGTATAAATGATGAGGAAGACCAAATATGGCATGCTCTGGAAACAGTAAGACATCGATGCCATGAGTGTAATATTGTCAGGTAACGTTTATGTTTGTACCCAAGAACATCTGTGAAAAGGTAAGTATTCCTTAAATGCATCAGAAATATAAGTCAAATTTTCGGCAGCAAATCAATATTTTTAATTAATAAATGAAGGACATGATTAACATAATCTGAACCATTTGCTTAAATCGTATATCAAGCATTCAAATGAAAACTAAAGATTTATATTTCTGAAAGTCGTTTATACTTGATAGATATGTATCTTCAATGTAAGGACATGTTATGTAATTATAGGTTACTGCATTTGTATGGGAAAATATGAATAAGTTTTCGGATGGATACTGGACGAACTTGTGAGTGCAGTATATCCTTCCGACAAAACGAGTAATGCAGTAACCTTTTTATTATATGTTCATTTTGTTATTCTGCCTAAGGTTTAATTATATAAACAAAACACACTACAAGAAACGACGTAAATGAATGAATGTCGTATTCCAAACTAAATACACAAGCGCAGATTTGACATTACAAAATGGCATCATTATTAATGCGCACATATCTCCGCCCAGTTAAATTTGAATTTAGTCGCGCGATCGACATCACTTTCGAAAGAAAATAGCGTGCCGAGTTAAAATTGAAACAACCACAACGTAAAGAGCCTCTTACGCGAGTGTACATGATTTGTTTACAAATCAAAAGTGCCGGTATCTGAATCCATTGTTTATTTACAAAATAAAGTAGTTCCTTTATTCACGTGAATGCTATATGTGTATTGTCGCGCGCGTTCAGTATCGGGGAATATTGAACGATTCTGACAATGTAAAGGTAACTGGGGAAAAAATGAGCATATAATAATATATAATGTTTAATGATGTAAAATAATCAGATTAGTCAAGCTGAATCTGATAAGCAGATTATAAATGATATTCACAATAAAATTATGCTGGTAAGAGCGTAAGATAATTAACATGTACTTAATGCCTCTTCTTTATGTAGTTAACTTTAGCTTTTCATTTCAATTCTTTTTACCCTTTTACTATTTGCCTGTTTAATTGTATGTCCGTTTTTTTTACGTGCAAGAGTAACATGAACTTTAAACGAAACATTTCGCTTTTCAATATATCTACCACACCTCGATCCCCGTTTTGTATTACAAATTTAGCATAAACTCTTTTGTGTGAAATATCCATTGTATTGTTCTTGTACAATAGTTATAGCTAAGTGTGTATTAATAACATTGTAGGTTAAATCAAATATGATTATGATATAATTTTGAGCTATTCAAATACAGTTACAAATGCAACTGTTTGATTAAAAATAACTACAATATTAATGGAATAATAAATTGTTTAAATATTAATACGACGATGTCCTTCAGAATACATAAGAAAATTTATTCACTTATATGAAACCAAAATCAATATTAAATTTTGATTTAATCTTGTTTTGATTAATGGCAAATTTCGGAAAATTATGACTTAATGATGATTATAATAATAATAATAATGATGATAATAATAATGAAAAAATAATAATAGTATTGATAATAATAATAATAATAATAATAATGATATCAATGGTGATAATAATAATAATAATAATAATAATAATAATAATAATAATAATAATAATAAGTATTATTATTATTATTATTATTATTATTATTATTATTATAAAATAGTAATAAGAAATAGTCGATGTGTAATATTCTTCAATTAATGCCAGACGTGCTCGATATATATTGTACCCTATTAGCGACTGATCAGATTATATAAGAATCTATATATTTGTTTCTGTACGGAAACATGGTAACTTTATTAAAATTAAAGGAAAGTTGAGATGCCACTTCATATGTGAAAAGATAGTATCTATTTGACTTTAAAGACTGCAGTTTAAATTAAACTGTACCAGTTGGATTCGAAAGTCTCTAATTTAGATTAGCAAAAGAAAGAATGTAGAGATAGAAGTACATGTGCTCTTTTATTTCTCAATGCAGTAACATACTACCACCACTACTACTACAACAATTTTCTTTTTTGGCAGTATCAGCCAGTATATTCTTTTTCTACCATTATATAGCAAGTCATTAGCAAAGTGTCTCAAGAAAAAGAAATTGAAAAGTCCATTGAAAAATATGGCTGACAATTGAAAGTGCTTAAAATATTAATACAACTTCACCATTGTTTCCATGATTGACATATGTTCGAGATTTCGGAAATGGATTTAATATGTGCAACTTAAAGCATTTTCACTCTCCTGTACTAGTAAAAATTCAAGAATCAAATTTCCTTCTCATCCTCTTAAAACTCTATATATCATACAATACAATTGGAAAAGTATTTGAGCGACGTAATTTGTAACATATTGCTCATGGTGGAAATCCTCAACAGATTTTGACACTCTGAACACATATGACAAAAATGATAAGATAAAGATTCAACGAAACTAATGCGTGACTGCTATTTTATTCGTTTAAAAGTAGAATAAATAAAAATGTCACTGAATGATCTTTCTAATCATGTTCCAACCAAATGCTTAAACTATATTAGAATTAACCGAGCACAAAATATATTATGACTGGAATAATGTAAATATAATTGAAAATATTAGATAACTCATCCATTGATATAAAGTGAAAAATATGAGAAAATATTCCGCCTGTACTTATTTATGCATGCTACACGTTATTAGAGCGAGGCATCAAGACGATTTTGCATCGTCTACATATTTTAGGGCTAGGGTCTATGATCTTTTTAGATGAGAGTAAGCGGTGAAACGTTTTAGTTACGAAAGTAACTGTACTAGGGGTTGTGATTAATCGCAGACAAAATGGTGGAAATTTATCAAACTCAAGTCATCTACGCTATAATATTTTTTATCGTAACAAATCTTTCTTCTAACTCTTTTCAAGCACTATTGAAAATATATAAATAAAAGTTATTCGCAATTGCGTTAGACAGAACATTGTAGTTGAATATGTAAATACCTTTAGCATTATCATGAAGTTGTTACCACAATACGATGCCATGTGATGTCGTCTTACCTTTCCTAGTTATCTTATAGTCTGTGAAATGCAACGAAATGGACTAATTGCAAACTCTCTCCGCTGCCCTGGGAGTCCGAGTTATCTAAAGCTCTCGACTAAAAGTAACTTTAAACAATAACTTTAAGCTTAAAAGGAAAATAATTGTGGGTAACCCAGGGAAACACTGGGTTAGTGGTTCTTCGCGGGATTTACACAGGTGAACCATCTACTAGTTATACTGGCCGCCATGAACAGCCTATTATGTACTGCAAAATGGCGTTAACCAAAAAGCAACACACAACTACAACTCGCTCCCCCACCTCTCTCTCTCTCTCTCTCTCTCTCTCTCTCTACATACACACACTGTTGTTTATACAAATAATTGGCTAACAGTGTTTATCTGCTTCAGATTTAAATGAATGCCAAGATCCAACTGTCAATGATTGTGACCAAATATGCAACAATACGGATGGATCTTACATGTGTTCCTGTAACAAGGGTTTTGTTTTGCAAGGAACGCGTTGTATAGGTACTGCATTAATATTTATTTTTAATAGTTGCATTCTCTTTTACTTTTGACTTACTTCAGGAATGTTATTTCTGCTCAAATGATCATATATATATATATATATATATATATATATATATATATATATATATATATATATATATATATATATATATATATATACGCAGACATATTGAAACAAAACTCTATAGATGAGAAGAGGTGAATGAAGGTAGTAATTACGCAGTGGAAAATAATTTGGAATTGGTTATATGAGTTTATGTCGCAAAAAGAATGTTCCACGAAATGCTTATAAATAGATCTAAAGATGTATAGGAGAGACTGATCGGTAGCGGGCGACAAATTTGTAGTTTGTTTAAAACTGATTATAATTAAGAGCCGATGATTTAAAACTCAATTTTATTTTGAAAATAGATCTATATTGTTCTATAAATATTTCACAGAATGTGTTCAGTGATATATAAATTTGATTTTCTATGCCAATCGCCCTCATTTCGCATATGTCCCGCACAGCCTTATAACTGCCGATGGACCGAAAGATTTTTGAGCAAAGACCGCGGTGCATGTATGCAAATATAAAAGTATACAAACAAACTTAATCAGCAGCAGTGATGGTCATTTTTTTAGATTTTCAATACATTTTTTCACAAATATCAGTGGATAAATAAAAGTGGTTATATGTAAAGTCTTACATTTTTCACACATGTGTGTTAACTTGTAAAAGCGCTAGATATTCATTTCCTAATTAAACACAACCGTTAATTAAATAAATAGATCAAATAATGCATTAAATAAAAACACCTAAAATAATTGTTCAATTATTAATCAATCAGTTATGAGCGTAATTAGTTTTTCGATAATACGTAAATTAATTAGTTACTTTATTCTTATGTGAATTGTCCACTGTTTCAGATATCGATGAGTGCGGAAAACAAAACAATTGTCAGCATGTTTGTGAAAATACGCCAGGAAGTTATCGATGTTTGTGCCACGTTGGATTTAAAGTTGACGTCGACAACATAACACAGTGTAAACGTAAGAAGAAAATTTTGGTATTTATTATGAGACGGAAACTGAAATACTGAATTATTTTATCATGATATATAGCTATATGATGTATTAATTAAAGCTGAAGATGTGTGTGTGTGTGTGTGTGTGTGTGTGTGTAGCACGCACGCTGCATCAATGATATACCACGAGATGAATAAATAGTTCATTAAAAGAAAACGGGGCTTGCGTATACACATATTTTATTTAATCACATATACACACAGATATTTGTCTTTTGAACAGAGTTAGAATTGACTACAGGGAAAGGTGTTCTGACGGCATGAACTAAACGTTTCACATCCCTGCCTAGTGTCTCCGCTCAGTAACGCCAAGGCCGAATTTGTTCATTTCGGCAGGGCCCCTGTATCAACGCGCAGGGCCCTGTTTGAGCGCGGCATTTGGAAATAAACTTTGAATAAAGTTTTATATTATATTGAACTTACATTTTTCTTTAATCGCTTAAACTTACGTTCTGTCTTTAGATATATGTTTTTAAAATTACTATTGCGCCGTGACCTTGTGAGCGCGGGCCACTGTGAGCGCGGAGGCAAATCTATCCAATCGGCCTTAGGCCTGCCCTCTGAAGGAGAAAGGAGGTTTAGTATTTTGGAACAATTGTTGCCGGACTTTTAACCTTTATTTACCTAAAGCTGAAGGCAAGATAGAAACGCTTCGAATATTTTATACCAGAATATTACGATGATTGCCGTTTAACTTGAAAGATATCAAGAGCACTATGAGAAGATTGCAAACTACCAAATTAGTTTACACTCTCAAGTTTTCTTAAGACTTGCAGTTGTGATTTACATTTTTCAAATTAAAGATGAAAATATTATATGATACATTCATGTTACTGCGATCAATATTGTGGTTGCTGATGGATTAATGTGGCAGTTTGCATAAGTCATGGAAATATATACCAACCAGTGATAGTTTTTCCCTGGGTTAGCCACAATTATTGTCATTTTAAACTTAAAGTTATTGTCTAAAGTTACTTTCAGTGGAGACACTACTATAGACTCGTATCTCCAGTTTGGGCGTAGGCGGAGAATTTGATATAAACGAGACCACTCAGGTGGCCCAGTGGTTAGAGCGTCCGCCTCTGATACGTGAGGTAGTGGGTTCGATCCCCGGCCGAACATACCAGAGACTTACAAAAATTGTACTAATAGCTGGCTCACTTGGCGCTCAGCATTAATTCAATAGTGTTAGGAGTGGTCGGCCTGGTGTCCGGATAATGTGACTGGTTGGGACATCATGCTACATGTCTGCGACAAGATGCCCCAGTGCTAGACATCACTGTAAACTGCCGCACTGCAAACATTGTAGTGATATGACTGAAAAATTTTGAAAAACTACGTTAACAATCCAAATCACACACACACACACACACACACACACACACACACACACACACACTGAGATATACGGAGGCAGCATTACCCGAATTAATTGCTCAATATTCATCTATTTGTTTCAAGAACATATTACACAAATTAAGAGAAATATGTGTACGATAAGAAAAGTCCTTCAAATTGCATGCGTATTTGTTTCATCTATGGATTAGATCTTCATATCTATATCATCACCATTATCATCTTCTTTCTTGTTTTTCTTCCTTCTTCTTGTTCTTATTACTATTGCAATTATTACAATTATTATTATTATTATTATTATTATTATTATTACAATTATTGTTATTATTATTATTATTGATACTGCAGCGAGAGTTGAATGTCACCAAAATGAAACCGAATTTTGTGAATCTAAAGGCGCCCAATGTACCTTCAGCAACGGAATAGCGTTATGTCAGTGCAGCAGGGGTCTACAATGGAACAATGAATCAAAGGATTGCATAGGTAACATTTAGATCTTTAAACGCAGACATTTCTTTTTTTCACATGCTGAATGTACGTGTAGCAGTGGAATTTCAATATGTCAAATATAGCAATGGTCGCCAGTAGAGAAATGATAAAACATATTGCATAAGTAAGATATATGACTTACATTATTGTGCTTAAATCATGCACAGTATAAACGAAAAGAGACTTCAATTGTGTATTAAAATAAGGGTCAGAAGGTATAAAAGGGACTTCTTATCTGATTGACGTTTAGAAAAAACAATCCCTTCCGTACATAAATATAAAATGTACATCATGTCCTGGCGAGCCATAAACTCACCTCGTACAATGTACTTTCTTTTTGCTTAATTATATTATATAGGAATAATGCATTATTTAGCTTATCGTATGCATAACATTAAATGCGGGTATTTAGAGCTTCTTGTACGAACATAGTCGATTGCTACACAAAAAGTAATATATTGGCTCACAATTGTCAGACGCCTTCGACTTGAATGTGAACTCAGTTCATTTGGAGATATGATATGATGATGATACAAAATAATATATAAAAAACACCAAAAAATACATTTAACACAAATTAAGGCATTGTGTCAATATACGAATAGGATCATATGACAAGGCCCTCCAACTAAAACATGTTGTGATTATATGATTAAAATCATATGTAACTTTGAGATTTAAACTCAACTTAGCAAAGTTTGTTTCAATTAGAACAAAAACTGTCAATATTTTTACATTTGAGCTTACATTAACCTCTGATTCTGTTCTTTGAGCATTGTGACCTGACCTGGTGTATCGGGCATAACCTCAAATCGCTTTACAACCTGATCTTTATATATATTTAATTACATAAATATATTAAACATATGCTTACACACTCGTGTACACGAAGAGACGTACATTCTCGATGTGGCGTGAGGGATTTGTTATGCCATCACTGTAGTAGGTATGGGGTGGCGTGATTCCCATTTTTTATTTTAATTTTTATAGAAGTCTCACCCAGGCTCGATTTTGGTTGGAAATTAAATTAGTGAAAGATAGATGTAAAGCCCCGATACTAGTAACAATCTAAAGACGATTAAATAATCAAGTGATTACAATTTCCCAAGTACTCTCCTTCCGCTCGACCCTGTGATAGCCTATTGCATCATTGCTTTTAGTGTGAGATAGCTTTCCACCTGCCATTTTTTTCTCATCTGCGTATTCTTCTCTCCTATTCCTCCAATTCCTTCTCCTCTTTCTCCCGACTTTCCTCAAAATTCTTTGTCCTCCTCGACTTCTCTCTACTTCTTTCACACCTTGTCCTCCTCTACTCGTTTTGCCCCTCAACCTCGACTCTATACCGACTAGATTTGTCGACTGCGGCATGTTCAGACATCAAATATGGCTTGTAATAATAATCCCTTACTTTATACACGACTTACGAACTGTGGTTGAGCGAACGTAACACTCGGATATTTTATTGTATTGTATTGTTTATGGGTTTTTTTTCCTTTTAAATGCAATGTTGTTTTATTTAGCACTAAAGGTATTGATAATGTAAAAGGACTTGGAAAACATATGCATAACTAATGAAATTTTACAACAACAAAAAAGAAAACCAGTTCCACTTAAAACAAACCGCTATAGTTTGTATTATTCGTTTCGCTGATATAATGAAGGTCAGAGTAGAGTAATGTATTAAATGAGCTTCCTTGTGCAGCAAATAATTTGGAATATCTACAATGTGACTTGCCCTATATCTAGCTTTTGATTTGAAATTATTTGTATTAACTAAAGTTCTACCGCCTAAAAACTTAATTGGACCAATAATTTGTTCAGTTTATTTTTTTACATTGGATGGAGGATATGGTATTGCTGAAAAAGCAATGGTTTTCTGTGACCTCAATTCAGAAAGATTTTCACATATGGCTTTTGTCAAATAGATTCAAACTGGGAATAGTTAATATTTCATCTTGTTTCAGCGCTAAGCATTTTTTGTCAAACTTGTTTCTTTTAGGATCTGAAATATTTTGTTATCATATTTGTAAAATGGTTTTTAAAATTAGTTTTCCTTTTGCTTTATCTACAGAGTTTTACAACGACTTTTTCTATCTCTTATTCTTCTTCCATCTTCCGTATTAAATTATTGTATTGGTTTTGTTTTTTGTGGTCTCTAATTTCAGGATCAAGAAAATAATTTGAATTTTTACATCAAGTTCACAATACCATGTTTTTGATCTTAACATTAACATTCGAACATCGTTTTACTTTTCTCTTCTTAGTTCAGTCCTATCATAATAATAAGTAATTAATTTGATTCCCTAAAACATAAAAGGTGTGTATTTCGGTTTAAAATTTCCTGAGATGTTTCTTTTTTCAGCTTTATTTTAGATTGTGTGTATCTAATTGATTTTGATCATATAATCATTTTAAAAATTAAAAGAACACAAACTATATCATTACAAGTTAGTTTCACATGCAGTGCTTAGTCTTTAATTTTTTTACTAACCGATATAACATTACTCGTCTTCTGTGTTTAAACACATTTGTGTCCCCAAAAGATATGTTTCATTTGCTTTAAAAACATGAAATAAAAGCTCCAGTACTCAGATCAGTAGGTTGTCCATATTTAAGCAGTTTCTGTATTGTTCACAAATGATCTGTGTTATAGCTAGGAATAATAGTTAAGTCTATACAAATTAAAAACATACCAGAGATCTAAGAATAATCCAGTCTACTCAGCTTCAAAGGGTTTGTCACGAGCCAAGTAACTTATCCACTCTCTAGATTGGCTGTTCTCCATAAATCTAGTTACTCAAGTTGATACGTGATGTACTGAAGTACCGTTTGGGCCAATGAGCGTTTACCATATATACGTGTGTGTGCGTGTGTTATTCACGCCAATATTATAAAATAATAATGTCAATATCCTGACTTCACCTTTTGCCTACACGAACCCAACCTTTATACGACAGACTTGTAGAATCGCTAAACCTATTTCACTTAAAAAGATAATGTCAACATTTGTCAGAGATATGAATCAGGGCAATTGTTATAGCATACTAAATAAGAGGCATCTATCCAAATCACCTGCGGTGCATCAGGTTCTCTGACTGATATAGGGGTGTCTAATTAATATGGGGCCTGATATGACAATTAATACATAATAACTTCTTAGGTGCCCCCCCCCCAACTGAACTACTACTAACCGCGAAAAGGACTTACAACTTAAATAGTAAAAAGCTCTGAGTCCCCAGTCAGCAAAGCCGACTGTCTAAGTGTTAAAATATTAAATTAATAAGGTGATAGATATCATAATTGAATAAACAATATCAAGGTATTCCACAATTATAGGACAATTGTTCATTACAATTACATCCAATCAATACACGACCTATCCTTCTATGTCACTCATGTGTAACTTCCGCCTTGTATTCCTTTCGGTACTTCCGGTACCCTTGCTTCTGTTTCCCAACTCCCCTTGACTGTACATCCGGGACACACGCTTCCGTTCTCTTTGCCTCCTTGTGGTACTTCCGGTACCCTCGTTTTCGTCTCCGGCTTTCCTTCTTCGCACAACGGCCTATCTCTACTTGCTATCCACGTTTTCTCCTCACTAATCTTCGGGTGGCATTTTCTCCACCAGGAAAGCTTCATGTGGATTAGCAGGGACGTTCAATTTTGCCTTCTTGTTCAATCACAGGAGAATTAATACACTGTCACAGCATAATGGCAACTAAATCACATCTAAATATTCCCCCATGCTTGTTCTATAATAAAGGCTATAACAAGAACAATAATATCATGACTTTTGATACAAATATACATATCCTTAATTCTCTATATAGTACACAATCAACTTCAACAATATTCCTACGTATTTCCTGTCTTACAAATTATAAAAGACACATAGAAATATAAATGCCTAATTAAACATGCGCAATGTCAATAAAGCCTAACCCTGCACAATCCACAACTATATATTCAAATACAAAAAATTACAAGGTCTAAATACTCCCTATTAAATTTAGTTTTGCATTACGATGCTACATCGTAGAAGATTATACCACCCAATTTGATTTTATCCTAACAACTACATTAATCTTGAATATTACTAATTCTCTATATAGTATATTACGACATGTCAATAACACTGGTCAACAGTGAAATCATTACTGACTTGAAAAGGCCCTAATCTGTAGTATTTTGGTGTGCCGAACACGAATATAACCGTGAAAAATTTGTATTGGCTCTCGTTTTGAAGATATTCATATACCTCATTTTCTATGTTTCACTGTGTAAATTTCTCCAGTAGGACTGCAGCAACATCCGGAATAATGATGTAACATTGCATAATACCATCATGCTCACATCATCCACAGTTGATTGCATCATTTTCTGATGCAATGCAATACTAATGCCATGCGGCTGCTGAAGTAAGTTGACGTCAGCAGTGTACTATACATGTGTAGGCCTATTATACTAATGCCAGGCGGCTGCTGAAGCTGACGTAAGCAGTGTACTATATAAAGCCCAATCAGATAGGTTCAGCATTTAAAATATTTTAGACGTTGTGCGAGACAGTTCAAGCTACTGTTACATAAAACTTATTATTTTATCCATTTACGTATAATAAAGAACAGTAATGCCTCGAAAGTGTGTTAATACCGCGGACAATTTTTGCTATATTTGTGGGGAAGTGACATTTGCCAACCAGAAGAAAAGTATCAATTCTCAAGTGAAGAAGGAATATCATCTTTACTTCGGATGCAAGGTTGGTGACCAAGACAAGCCTTGGGCTCCGCATATATGCTGTGCTACATGTACAACACAGCTTTCACAGTGGTTGAATTGCAAAAGGTCATCAATGCCGTTTGCAGTCCCAATGGTGTGGAGAGAGCCAAGCAACCACCTAAATGACTGTTACTTCTGCTTGGTTCCTCCTCTTTCCGGCGGAATAACGAAGCGAAAGAAGTCGAGAATAGTCTACCCAAACATTCCGTCTGCATTGAGACCAGTTCCACATGGTGAGGGACTTCCTATTCCAGAACCTCCAGCAGAATATTCTCTTGATTCATCTGACGAAGACAAAGGTGAGTCGACCTGTTCTTCTCCTGGTCCATCAGCATGCAGTGATCCAGATTTTCACTGTGGTGCATCATCAACCCCACACAGAATAACACAGGAAGAACTAAATGACCTGATTCGTGATTTGGACTTATCAAAGAACAAGGCAGAATTGCTAGGATCAAGACTCCAACAATGGAATCTTCTAGAAGAAGATGTCACAATTACTGCATATCGAAAGCGCCACCAGCAATTGGAGCCTTTCTTCAGAAAGGAAAGTAATCTGATATTCTGTTCCGATATTGAGGGCCTCATGAATGCTTTAAAAATCACTCATGACCCACAAGAATGGAGACTATTTGTGGACTCTTCGAAACTGAGTCTCAAGGCTGTGCTTTTGCACAATGGAAACATTCTTCCATCTATTCCAGTAGCGTATGCTGTCCACATGAAAGAGACATACGATAACTTAAGGCAGTTACTGAATTCCATTGAGTATAACAAGTACAGCTGGCACCTCTGTGGTGATTTGAAGGTAGTTGCCCTTTTAATGGGACTGCAGCAAGGATATACAAAATACATGTGTTTCTTATGCGAGTGGGATAGGCGAGCAAGGGAAATGCACTACATGAGGAAGGAATGGACTCACAGGCAGAATGTAGCCATTGGAGAGAAGAATATCCAACACCCAGCTCTGGTTGAGGCTCAGAAAATCTTGCTACCACCCCTTCACATCAAACTAGGTTTGATGAAGAACTTCATGAAAGCCATTGACCGGACTTTGCCAGCATTCCGATACCTGCATGAAAAATTCCCTCGACTCAGCGAAGCAAAGATTAAAGAGGGAGTTTTTGTGGGTCCTCAGATTCGAGAGCTTTTCAAAGATGACCGGTTCAACAACTTGCTGGAAGGTGACGCGAAACAAGCATGGAATGCTTTTCGCCTAGTTTCTACAAACTTCCTCGGAAATGTTAGGGCAGAAAACTATAAGGAACTAGTAGAAGACATGTTGATGAAGTATAAGAAACTTGGCTGCAATATGTCTCTAAAGATTCACTTCCTTCATTCCCATTTGGATTTCTTTCCTAGCAACTGTGGTATTGTTAGTGATGAACACGGCGAACGTTTTCATCAAGATATCGCAACAATGGAACAAAGATACCAGGGAAAATGGTCCACTACAATGCTGGCTGACTACTGCTGGACACTCCTCAGAGATGCTCCCGAACAGCTGTACAAGAGACAGGCGAAGAAATCTAAGATGTAGTCAATGACTTGATTTTTTATAGGTAGGCTATTACAGTTGACCTTTTACTACTGGAATGCATTTCGTTATGTAAACATTAATTTCTTGCAGATTACAAAAAAACTAGAGCCAATTTTGCAATTTGACTGTCATATTCGTGTTCAGCACATAAAAATTGATAAGAATTGACTAATTTTATTTCAGTAACATGACTTTTGTAAAAATTTGTTGTCCAGTTTTGTTGTTCATCTATACATGAAAGATTAAGTTTCTACTAAATTAAATGCACATAATAACGTATAAATCATACGATACCTAGGTAGGAAGTGAGACAAATTCGGTCGAAGACATTTTACCTCAGAGGCATTTGTTCCAATCTCGTCCGAGGTTCCTAGACTAACTATCCATCCCCTTTAGCCAACGCGCAACTTCGGCACTCGGAGCGCAGTCTAGTGTCTCCAACTTCCTAGGATCTGCTCTTGCCAATGTCCAAAATTGCACTGATACTTTCAAATTGGATTGGGCTGAGTAGAAACCCGCCAACAATTTCCCTATTTTAGTTCGGATTTGATAATGGTGGTCTCTTTGAAAACGTTTTCTGGTGGTATCACTGAGGTGTTATAATGTCGGGTTTCCAGCCTCCAAGCCTACGCCTACCGGTGACAGCACTGCTAATGGCAAACAAACATAGGTTCTCGCCCCGCGGCAAGTTTATTTCAAAGGAAGTTACCGATAATTTTAAGTTAACGCAATGGATAATTCATGGACAGGTATTTTCTTTGTTTCAAAATGTAAAGTCGTAATATTATATTACAAGTATTGACATTATCCAAAGTACTTTGAATTGTGAATTCTATCGGAAGACGTTTATAAACATGAGCAAGAATTCTTAACAAATTTTCTCACACAACGTGACACCTCTCAATATTGTTTTTTGAATATTGTTAATCCGTCAGTTATATGTTATTTGTGTATTTTATATACATGTTTCAGATATTAAAGATTGTGATTCGAAAGCTCGGTGTTCTCAGATATGCATAGAAGAAATAGGAAGATATTCCTGTAAGTGTTCAGATGGCTTTTTGTTGCGGGAAGATACTTACACATGTATGGGTAAGCACTCGCAATCCAGTTATACTTAGTACATGCACACAATACTATTACGCTCGAGAAGTCCATTAATTGAACGATAATAGTCCACATTTTTCAAATGCTGGTGCAGTTTCAGTATATATGCAATTACATTCATGATAAATGGCTTTGTTCTAAACGTGAAATATATTTAGGTCTGACATTTATTATAGTCTGAAATTAGACTGATTTAACATTAAAAATAACTGGTTCTGTTAAATTCAACACATGTAACTTCACCGATTCTAAGAGGCTTTTTTGCTGCTAAGATGCATATAACATTTTAAGTTGATTGTGTCCAAGTATGATCAGAATAAACTAGTTTTGAATTACTGCTGACAGTTCATTTATAGACAGTTCCTTTACTATAGAATATCGAGAAAGCTTTCTTTTGAAATAAACAATAATAACGGAAAGGGAATTTTAGATGAACACATTGTATTACATTTCAAATACTATCTTCTAACTTAACTATGGCATTCTGCCATTTACGCCTGCAGCATACAAATACTTTGTAAAACATATCCTGCGATAATTCGTTATTGCTAGGACTAACGAATCAAAGGAACCAATCAGCATCTTCGACCACTGACACACAACAATCAAGTTCAAATGTGATGTATTATTCAATATTTAATCTTTCTAATTAGAATGTTACAATAATACGTACGGGCCTGGATGCAATAAAACATGCCAATGTATGGTCGAGAATGCAGCAAATCAACGTCAGACTTGTAACCATTTAAATGGGACATGCATCTGTAAACCTGGTTGGACGGACAAGTGCGACAGGGACATTGACGAGTGCACGCTAAACACACATACTTGTTGGAAGATTCCAAACACTGGCTGCCTTAACAACGTCGGAGGTTATGAATGTTCATGCTTACGGGGCCACATATTACAGAACGCGTTGTGTGTTCCAGGTATGATAAAGCTTTGTCTACTAACCATTTCAGTATGCCGAGAGCAATAGTTCTGAATTCTAATCGCAAACATCATATGTATAATATCTTACAATACTTGAACTAAATTGTAATCATAATAAATGGCTAGCATATTTTGAAGCAAATAAAGAAAGATTAATAATGCTGTATATGTATAAAACATGATTAAATATCAATTAGTGGTGCTTATTTATTGTAATTACATTGCTAATTCATTTTGCATAAAGAGGATTTAGAATACATAATTTTATAACTTGATGGTACGGGTGGTTTATTTAAATGTTTCCCATAAAATGGGATATCACTCATAACTTTATTCTTATGAGTGAGCAATGTAAATCACACTGTAAGGTGCAGAAAGAGAATTCAATAGTACTATTTTCATGCGTTTCATAATCAGTGATGCCAATTCCTGAAATAATGCGTTTCTGTATATAGCGCAAACTACTGCCTGCGTCAAATGTTATACTCCGTACATAGTTATATAATCATTTTGAATGTCTACATTGACACTTTAGATATTAATGTCAGTGATATAAAAGATAAATCGATAAAAACATATTGTACGTGTTTGACATTATCCTGTTTATTTTTGTAGATAAGACTACACTACCACCAAATAGTAAGTATATGATGTATATCCTCCATGTATATGTATGGATGGCACTCTCCTATATCACTAACGTCTTTGTTTAGTTATGTTTCTCGTCATAACATATAATAATGTACATAAAGAGTCAAGTATGATTTATAAGTCACTTATCTGCCAGTACTGAATATGAATGTGCATATATACAAATCATTGTTTAAATATGACTCTGTAAAATTATTGCCACTGTATAGAGAGTAATCCCTAGATAGATAAAAGATTTGTTAGAAATAAATTTTAAAACTTACACGAATGTATAACAAATCTTTTTTAGGGAATAAAAACCTGCAATTCAGATTAACTGATGATAACATACATCATAATTACTATAATCGTGAAATTATATTAGAAATGATATCCAATAATTATATTTTATCTTGTATGAAACTCTGCATGTGAAACATTAGTCATGAATTTGCTAGTTATCACGCATTGTCATTTTAGATTAAGTTGACTAAGTAATGACGTCATATTTTCCACCAGATATAATGTTTAACGCATTTAAAACTCGCACTAAGGTATATGCACTGAAAATAGTACAATAATATAATAGTACCTTAAGTTGTAGAAGTTTTACAGATAAAGTGAAATAGTATAAAACATATACATGTTATAGTCACATTAAATATGTATGTAACCTAATACATCTACGAAATATTCTGACAATAAGCGTGATATTTGATAATGGTTCTGCTCTATGCCTCACGTATTTATAATGCTCCATTAATAATTTATTTTACCTAAATGTATGTATATTCGACAATACAGATGGCGATATTCCGGTTCCCATGACCGTAACACTGAATGTTTATGTAGCGTACAGCCTGAATCTTGATGTCATGGTAACATATCAGTATTTATCAAACGAAGCACAAATTACGGTAAGTTCTCTTGAATTTTCTCTTACCATGCAATATATCTATACAATATTATAATTTAAACAATGGCAAATATCAATGGTACACATTCTAAATTCTTTGACGTGTTTGAAAAGTTGTCCACGCCGATCATTTCTGTTTAAGCTTTTAACAGTATATGAAAAAACATGCTAACAAGTTCAATTTACATTTGTGTTTAGCTGGAAACTTTTTATCGCAAGAGGATGGGAGATCATCTCGGAAGGGTCATAATAACATCACTTGGGTATGTATCACAGTTTTCAAATTTACATGATTTATGATTTAACGTTAATATTTATAAACACCTTTTATTGGAAAATGAAACTAATAATGCATTTTTTCTCTGGACCTACAAGTCAATATTATGTTATTAATTGTGATAACGTTACATTAAAAACTTGATATCATCTAGAGCTTGAAAGTCAAAGATACTTGTAAAGTGACTTTTGATGTCAAAGTTAGTGCTGTTACTTCCTGTCTTGCATTATAGTTGTTATCTAACATACTGCAGATAACGCATACTTTTTTAAATGATAATTATTTCTGCCAGTAAAACTTTAATACATCAATTATAAAAACGATCATACCAACTAAAGATATAATGTTGTGTCGCTTGACACCCTCGCCTTTTTTCTTGTATCTCTTCTCTCTCTTTATCCCATACATGCGATTCTTGTTTATGCTTCTTCATTTTAATCTGTTATCATTATGTTTATATGTATGATGTTATTGGAACTGTTAAGTTCATCTTACTATATTGTACATTTCATCCATTTAGGCGTGGAAGTTTAATCGTCGCTTACAACATTTATGTCCGTAATACTCCAGATGTTATTGCCAATCTTACAATGGTTAATGTTGAATTAGCCTCTGGTGCTTCCCTAACGTTTGAAAACTCGTCCGTCTCAGTAGCCAGTGTAACAGTTAACGGACTAGAAGGTATGGCTTGATTTTCATGTCAAGGATCACGGATGCTGACATAATACATTTTTCCCATGGCCATGATAGTCCTCTCTAAATAAAAGAAAACTTAATATGATTCTGTTTCCAAATATTTGCGTGATGCAACAGTTCGGTTTTTCATGGTATTTGTGCACTAGGGATATAGCATTATTTTTCAGAAGGCTGTAATGGACGAAATATATCATGAAGTTTTGAATGTTCGATCCGCCGGATGCAAAGTATTAAGAAGGATAAATATGTAAAACAAAGTGGCACACAAACCCGTTTCTGAATATATTACTTTTCACCATTGTACAGTTGCAGATCAAACAGTGTCGATCTGTAATGTACAAATAAAGAAATTAAATCATTGTCACGTTTCTTTATTTTATTAATACTTTCCAAACTAAATCAAATGTTTTTATATCAACAAAGCTAGAAAATATTTATTATTAGTCGGATCTTGCTGTTATTTAATGCAGCCGATTCTATTGTTACAGACTTACGTTCCAAATGTAACTGATATTTCAAACTTAATCAATTTGGACGATAGTATTGATATATACGAATACAAAATCATGCAACGGAAGTCAAATTGTTTGTTCATCTTCAAAATAAGCATTTTGTTTCAAACTTCAGCATTCATATTTTATATTATATAATTCAATTTTAAGTGCCTTCACAACCTTCTGATGATGACCTGTGCAGACTATATCAACGTTCGTTTGTTGGTTGTTCATATGGTTACGAATGTAAGGTTATGTCTGGAATCCCCTTGTGCAAGTAAGTATGTACCATGTCATCAATCATGTTGCATAAGCTCCAGTACTCTAGAGTACACTTTGGATATATGCGTATATTATTTCCGTACAATTAATATCGTACTTAATGTTATATGGCATAATAAGTCCTTAACGTGTGAGGATATATGATTAAAGTTCTGATCGAACATGATGAAGACACGAGAAACAAATCTGAAATATCCTAAAGATTTAAGCCAATCTTATGGATGTGGCCAAATGAGATGAGAGTAATGCAACTTTTAGTGTATTTAATGATAACGATCTATACTATAATTGAGGCCATGTACGTTTGTTTTAAGACTCATCTCAACCATAATTATTGTATATACAAGAAATATTCCATAAGGAATCATTATGAATGAAATCATTATCATTTTTATGTCGATGACCTGATCCAGTTTTATCCAGTGATATCACTGACGAGGATCTAATTGCAGCTTAGGGAATAACGAATATTTCAGTTTTTTCTTTATACAATTTATGTAAAATGTATAAGCTTACCCCGTTTTTTTAATTAAATATCAAGTTGTCATATCAAAATTGATTAAAAAATAAAATGTTCTGTCTCTGTCAAATTATATGTTGCCCCACGAAAATTGTGAGACTTCACGCAAAGAATCCTTTATCTCTACAATTCTCAAATAATCTCAAGTTATTGTAACAGTTACCGTTCACATCTTCATAGCCATCATCCACAGTATTGTCATCACAGATGCCCCACTGCAGCCATCACAACATCATAATAAAGGAGAATAATATCTGTATTGTCCAGTAATTTCATAAAAATGGAAAAAGAGTTTCAAAGTAAATTTTCAACAAAAATGTAGATGATGCAGTAAATAATGGAAGCATTTCTCGGCGTCAGTTAAATAAGTACATTTAGTTTCATTGCTATTCTGTCTTCATTTTGCTCTTAACGGTGACTGATGTTGATCTTGAGTTTTTATATTGGTCCTCATTTCACGTTTGCCTTCAGAACGCAAATGTTAAACATGGCACAATGACTCCCATTCACTTATTAATAGGTGGAGTAATAACATAATGGTTCTGGATACTAATACATCATATTTTATCTGTTTTCTTATTCACCATACAATACCTTTTACCAATCTCGAAAACCAAAAACATTAATTCCATTGACACCGTTACGGATCACTGCCATCTCACCTCTATCTGCGTCGGTTCGAGTCTCGGATTCGGCTAATGTGGTTATGTGAGAAAGCTTGCCAGTAGCTTCTCGTGGGTCGGTGGTTCTTTCCGGGGGTTTTCTGGGTTCTTCCTCCACCATTAATACTGGCCGCCATGTATAGCCTATCTTGTGCTGAAAAATGGCGTTAAGCCCTACAACAACAACAACAACAACAATTCCATTGACAAACATAATGTGTAGTTTTCTTAACCTTTATTATGCTTAGCCGGGACAATATAACAAAGCACAGTTAGCGACAAATTAATTTAGCGGTTGAGCGTAATGTAATCTTTGTAATGTTGCGATTCAAAATTCATTGTAATGTTAGCATATGTAGAATTGATCAAGTTTTAAGGCCTTTGTATTAAAATAGATAAAATTAACTTTGCTTAAGTTCATTTAACACATTGTTAAAATTCGTATAATCCAGAAAAATACCTTCCATTCCAACGCTAAACTGCAGCTTTCGCCTTAAAAAAAAACATATTTCTTTAATAATTTGATATCCAATAAATATACCATTTCTCTTATAGGAAACTTCCTATAGTTCCCACAGGTAAGAATTAGTTTTCCATTTTAGAACAAACGTTGTCCTACGTAACCATATTGCAGGAAGTTCTTTCTGACAAACAGTTAAACGCTCTGCCAGTACAAGTCATACATTAAAGGTATTTTCTATAATAGTAAAACAATATAAACACACACACACACACACACACACACACACATACACACACACACACACATATATATATATATATATATATATATATATATATATATATATATATATATATATATATATATATATATATATATATATATATATATATATATATATATATATATATCTGTGTGTGTGTATAACGTATCTATTGATGTAAAAGTGAAATCAAATAATAAAATTATCATTAAGAGCTCATATCAAAGAGAATGGATCTATGTTTTTGCTTCTGAAACCATAGACAGGAATAAAAAATTATTAGATCTCGACAAACAGTAAAAACATAGTAGAAAAATCAGTATATATCATGTAAGGTAATTTAGTTGTATGTGTCTCGTTAAAGAAGGTAAAATAAAATGCTTTCCACATTTGATAAAATGAATGCTAAGTAGCAACTTCAGATCAATTATTGACCATTGCTATCTTTTATTTCAGATGATTATTATAAAACAATTGCTATAGCAACCAGTGTACCTATTGGCGTTCTGATCATTAGTGCAGTTATTGTCATCGCCTGCCTTACGAGACAACGACATAAGAAGGCAAAGGGCGATTATGAAGATATTGCTAGGTAATACGTGTTTATTTATTTTTATTTTTATTTTTTTTATTTATCTCACTTTGAGCCATAAGCTATCTCAGCATTATCTATTGATATTAAGCTGGTCAAAGAAGACAACATGTCATCAAACGACACTGCACAGATCTCTCACCAACCCTCATACCAGTCATGCACTTCTAATCTTCGAGAATGAGTGTTGTAAAAAACTATTCCAGCCCAACCGAATGACATATTTTGTTTGTTTGTCAAATTATGCAGGTTCAATCTAGCATTTGTATATCAGATCTAAGTTAACAATATGTATTTATAGATAAATGTAATATGGAAGCTAATAATTACATCTAACTTTTATTTTGCCAGTTCTGTGATTACATCTAGACTTGCTTCTACCAATATTCCGATTTCCCTAACGGATAGCAATTTTCAGCAGTATTAACAAATACGCTTTAGAAAGTGAAAAATACCATTTACAGACGGCTTCACACTTCTATATAATGTAAGAGAAGTGTTGCGAAGATACTTTCCGGTATTACTGCATTGCATAAAATATACGAAATGATAAAAAAGTAACGAAACATCTTTGTTTTTGTTACAGAACACGGTATCCTTCCACGGGAAGCAACTTGCAGACGGGAATGTCCCCTCAGAGCTCGGTATTAACCAGATCAAAGTCACCTAGCCGGAGCGGGCCGATGAGAAATGTGCATCCCGGGCTGTCTGTGTCCAGCAAATATTACTTTGAGGGTACTTTATTATTACATCCATCATAATATATTGATAGGTGTTTACATTTATGTATATATGCAGACAGGTAGGAAGAAATTTAGATTAATAGGTAGGACTGAATTATCTCCCTTTCGGGCGCGAGAAGGACTTTGTACCTCAAGCACACACCTCATCAAGAACTGGTCTGCAGTTTTCCAAGAATGACGTTCAGGTGACGAATCTTAATCCATGCTAGGACCTTGTACAGATTTATAAATAAAATGTCCATAAGTAAGTAAGGGCGTTGGCACCCATAGACCATTTGAAAAATCTTTACAAAATTTCAAATGAAACTTTCGTTTTCAAAAACATGAACATTCCACTCAATCTTTCTTACGACAAATCTACCCGTAGGCGTCTAAAATATAAGGATGATATTTTCCAACTGGATCACACTTTTGCGCAATTTGTAATTTGTACGTTTTACGTCTGGAATCTCTCGAGATCATTTCTGCTCGAGTCATATATTTAACATCCAAGATATAGCAGCGAACTGGATCATATGATTTTATTTTTAATACATTATATTTACTACACTGTGCACTGAGCAGGACGAATAATAACCTAACTATGATTGCAGACCATACACAAATAGCAAACAGCTTAATTGTTATAGACTAAACATTTGTTAGAGATGTGAGATCAATGCTTCATATGAGGCTCACATGAAATCTCCAACTTCAGTATAAGAAACAATGTCTACTTGTTTACGAGTTTGGCTGAGATCAAAGCATGCTCAGATATACGCTGTTGCAACTTAACATATACGAAGCTAAATATTTTAATTAATACAAATTAGTGTTGTCCGGAAAGGCGATCATGTTCAGATAAGATTCCGAGATTACATTATTGAGATAACCTCATTGCTCATAATAGCAAAACAGTTACAAAATACAAACATTTGTTTGAAGCTAAATTTACAGCTCAAGTCAAACATCGCCTAAATTGTATAATTTCTATCTAGACCAATTCAACAAACTCTGAGATATAATTTATGGAAAACAAAGTTTTCTTTATGAAAGCATATGTTGATTCATTGTTTAAGTGGTTGCAAATTGGCAAAGAATAAAACATCTAAACGAAATTTTGCAAGAGTAACTGATTTTTATTTCGTAAAATGGGTGAAAATCTAAAGTATTTACGACATATCTTCTACGGCCCTAAAAGCACAGCTGACTAGATACATACCAGTCAGTTCTGAACACTAAATTGACGGACACACAAAAATAAGAACAAAAAAGAATGAATGCAAAAAGTGACAAGAATTGCTGACTAAACAGTCTAACTACACGCTACACAATCAATCGAGAAAACAGATTTTATCACATAAGGTTTTGGGTTAGCCTCGCACATGACCAGAGTATGGCAGACATTTGTTTTGTTTCTTTCAAATTACGACTGCAGCCTAAGTGGTTAGAGCGTCTGCTCCGGATGCATAAGGTTGCTTGTTCGAATCCAGGCAGAGTCATATTAAAGACTTACAAAAATGGTACTAGCCGCTGCCTCGCTTGGCGCTCAGCATTAAGCGGCTGGTGCAAATCCTGGTCAGTCTGGTGTTAGGATAATGTGATTGATGGGATATGATGCAAAATTTCTGCGGCATGATGCCCCAGTGAAAGACATTACTTTAAACTGCTTCACTGCAGACATCATAGCGATATGACTGATATTTTTTTAAAGCTTAGTTAAAAATCAAAATCACACACACTCAAATTATGGCTAACGATGCACATGCATCTGCAAAGTGATTGATATATTCCCTAGATTTACATGGCTTAGAAAGTTAGCCAAAAAGGAATATGACCGACGCAATGCTTTTGGTTTATTTAATTAAAATATTTCGCAACAGGAAGTTAAGGATTTTAGAACAAAGGAAATCATTGCGTAACGAAACCTTACCGAGACCACAAGAGGCATATGCAGTTGATTTGTTTAACATAAAGACTCAAAAATGGCATTATTTAGCTCGAAACAAAACGATCCTTGCGCTGATGTATGATCGAAGGTATTGTATGGATATAATGGAAATCGGCACGCATCATTACACTTGACATCAGTTGAAGAAGAAAAGGAAGAAAACAAATGCAATTTAAACTGTTAAATTATAGCCATATTAAACTGTCAAAATTTCAAAACATGAAACAATATATTTGCAAAGAGCTACCATTATAACTCTCACTAGTAAATATTTGAAGGTGATCAATTTAGTTACAAAATGGAAGGTTGGAACTGAAGAAATCTTGACGACAGACATGAGGAGCAAGGTTTTTTCACTATATGATAAACATGAATCAAACGTCAAAATAAAAACAAAGTTAAAGGCCAATTCAAGCAATGTAGAGAATCGTACGTACCTGCAAGTCAGAGAGTACAAAATAAGGGATTGAAGTACAGTTCATATATAGCAGCATCACACAGTATTGGGAGTGCGTTTCTGAAAGTTAAAAAAAAGTATTTGAAAAAGTTAGCGCACCAAATCTAAAGCTGTTCATATGCAAGTCGTTTTTATATTAATAGCAAAACCAGGCAGGCAATTGTTTCTGAAGAAGATGATGTTGCTGGGCAGCAACTCTTCACCAAATACAACAACGTGGTATTCCGAAGGCAAGAAAACATCAAATGTTGCTAAACTGCTGAAGTGCTTTAGTTATTGTCAAAAGTTCCAAATGTAACAGATGCAAAATAACACAGGAAATCGAACAATAAAATCCAAATTATAGATATACCAATAGTGTGTAAAAAGATCTGATACTCAAATGAAGAATGTGAAAGAGAAATATCAATAGATAAATGTGTGTCGATGTGTAGATAAACGGTTGATATTTCATTCTTCAATAAAACGGTTTCCATCCCCGAAGTAAAGGAGTACGTGTTACAATCAGCTCATGTCAAAGTGAAAAAATCTAAAAACTAAACTACCTCTCCTTTAACAAGCAACTTCGGTGAACGCATTCAAACCTTTAACAAGATGATATTAAACGTGTCATAAATATGCTGAAACCCAAATTTTGGAATTCAAACCAGTAAACGTCTCAATAACTACATCTTCAACTATGTTAGTAATTAATCACTGTAGGAAAAGATATAAATCTCTCTGTATCGTGACATTTTGGCGGAATCCAATAACCTTGGTAGTGCGAATCATATCATATGATTGTAAAATTGCCTTACTGCATTTAAACAAAGATTGTTATGCCATGATTAATCAAACCAGTATGCAAATAAACGGCAAATTCCCTATTGTTAAAACAGTCGTATGGATGTTCAACATATTAGCCCGATGACGATGGATTCAAATCGACTAAACGTATATAGATATCCAAAACGCCTTGATCTCAACAAATCTTAAAATACAAAGACAGCGTTATTGTATACACCCCAAAACACTTGATCAAAATAACCTAAAGCTTCACACATTTTCTTTTGAGTTGGGGGTGATGATGAATCGTCCTCTATGTTGATAAGTAAACTGACAGCATTCGTATACGTAACTATGCAGCAGGTGTTTTTAAATCATAGTGAACACGTTATTGGAGAAGACCAAAACAAAAAACAGACTGGATAGTACATTATATAACGAAGAGGTATTATAATTATAATTTACTTATAACTTGCCTGATTTATCGAGACGCTTACAAAGCGATTCAGATGAGTATTTGATTTGATTTTTCGATTTATCTCTGCTAATACTTCGTTTTGTTATTATTAAAATTCTAAATTGCCATCATTATGGTACATATTTTTCAAGTCCTCTTTGTAGTCTTTTGTTTTCTGTACCACCTTTAACTTTACACTTTACACTGTTTTTTGTTTCTATCATTCTATTATTTTACTTGATCTTTGCGATCCTATGTTTGAACAGGTTTGCTGTAATCGGGAACAAAATTTATTTAAAGGTCATCTAAGTTTCTATTATATTTTCTTATATTTCACATCTGGGACAAATATTGTGAAACTAATAATTAATTTTAGCAAATTACGTGTACGAATCAATCTATTTTTCTACTCGTAAATAAGGTTCACAAGCCATACTACAATTTAATCTGTATCCAGACCCAAATGTATTTTGGTCTATCTGCGTATACTTTTCTAACTTAAACAGAACGTTAGAAAGACTAATATACAGTTGTTAACAAGGTTAGCAAAGAACACGAAAATGTTTTCTTCACAAAAGTCAAAACATCCACTTAAACTTGGAAGGCAACTTGTAAATCGTTGTCTGAAATTCACAGAAACCAAAACACGAACGTTTCAAACAAGAAAACGAAGACTAATTAGTGTAGAAGACAGCGGAATCTGTGCCATCTATACATCCATACAGAATATTCGGCATAGCACAAAGACATTCTGTAACAAATTCTGAAAATGATAACTAACAATCAATAAAATCACAATAGAATCGAGCCATATCAGTATCATGCGTTCCAATTTACTGAATGCATTTGCAGAAAATGTATTATGAAAACTCGCTGGCTAATGTTTTAGCTAGATAAATAACAAGATATCGAGCAAAACAAAAAATCCATGTCAACACAATTTACAAACAATATAGTCTACTAAATTAGTTTACAATAAAAAGTGGATACTTGAAGTGGTTACAATGCTGATCAGTTTTATTATAAAAACTGTACAATCAAGGTATAATATGTTGTGAAATGATGTGAATACAGCATCGTTTACCATGCTAGTATAACCAATTTAACCTGTAGTAGTAAGGAGCATATGTTGTTTTGATAGATCTAATCGTGGTTTAATTTATAAAAATTATTTAAAACGTCATCATACATTGGTAGTATCATTTAAATCATTCATTGCATTCATCCATGTCACAATATCCCCATTTTATGGTTCAAGTCAGAAACGAGTCATCATGAGATACTTAGCCAGCAGAGCTATAGGCTGACTTATGAGTCAAAAGCTATATACAAATCTAATCGTTCTTTTCCTAATTAGTTCCTCATCTGAATCGCTTTGTAAGCGTCTCGATAAATCAGGCAAGTTATAAATAAATTATGGGGAATACCGGAAATTCATATCATATTCTTGTTTTTACAGGTTGTGATATAAAAATCACGAAACTTGCTTCTAAATAAACGTTTATACAAATATATAACATATACGTGTAAAGTTAAAATCTTCTTTTATTTATATGTGCTAGTTATGCTAGTTATTGAATAAGTGTAATTAAAATTCAGTAACGCACCACTTTTCGGAGAAAATAAATAAATTTCTTTTATTTATTCGTACATACACTGTGCATGTATATACGTATCGTAACATAGACACATGTAGCTATATATTAAAGATCAGCATATATAACCAAATCAGCAAGAATGTTTACTTCTTGACCTTTAAATACAGAAAACATGAATGGTCGAATTAAATCAATTCGTCTTTAAGGCCCGTGCTAGGTCTTATATGTCTCATTTATAAGGTTTTGTTTAAGAAGCAATAACATAATTTCAGAAGAAACAAGCGCCTCGAACGTTGGGGAATCGTGGCAAATGGCTGCTGCAAGCATGAATCAGGGTCAAAAGGTACTAAAATGGAAGCACGAAACAGTAAAATAAATCATACAATTTTCCAGTTTTTTTTCTTTTCTGCTTTCTTTAAATAATAATAATAATAATAATAATAATAATAATAATAATAATAATAATAATAATAATAACAATAATAATAACATACGTTAACAGGCAATATTTTGCCATGTGAAAAATAAACCTCTAAAGTAATGTTATCAATAATTTTTGTTTCGAACGTTACAATATTATTAACATGCTTGATATATAACAAGCTGTCCTCCTTTATGCTACGATTAAATAAGGGCGGCGCTTTTGAATGATTTTATAGTCCTGGATGAGAAGGTTTAAATAGTAAGTTTCAGGTATTCTACATGTAGCACTGAACATCAAATTCAAAATTATGTTCTTATTTTCAATTTCAGTTTCATATTAAAAGGCCCAAAGTGACAGAAGAACACAACCAGATTCGTGTGGTAAGATAACTTTCAAATTCAATTTCTTTCTCTCTCATCAAATTACTTCAAGTATTTCAAAAAGCTCTTGACCTTCTATTTTCGGAAATGTAGATACAACATTTAAACTATCAAAATGTGTAGTTGTCTTCTCTTGAATTTTGAATATTGAATAATATATAATAATAAAAAGCTAATGTATGAAATATATTTCGATGAATATTAAAATGTATTACAGTAATTTTCTACCAATCTGTTTTCTTCACATGATACAAGTCATTTTGGCCATTTGCACTGATAATGTACACTTTCCTTTACAGTCAGAGATAGCCTGATTTATACCTGAGATGAGTCAACTGATGCATGAATTATGTAGATGGAAGAAGCCAATGCTCAAGCACCTGATAAACCGAGACAGTTTAGAAACATCAAAACGGAATCAATACCCTGCACCAAAATAATATTCATATATCAATAGCTAAAATATCTTTCATATACTCTGACGTGTAGAAAGTTTCTTCTTTTATGAACCTTTTCTTGTTATCCGTTTAGAGCAGTGTAGCCACATTAGGTCTCTTTGATAATTGTATATATCTTTCTTGTACGATAAACGTAACTACATTTTAGGAATGATTACCCAACTATTTTGCCAGCACGGATTCAACTTGACACTAATTATTCAGGTAAATAGTTTTTCACTAGCGGATCCATATCACTTTTTGTTACGTATTCTAGTTAATTGACATTTTTATTAGCTTATGTTCCGTTAGCATTTTAAAATTGATTTTTACTGACTTGCTAGCATATTTGTATAATTAATCGAGTAGTTAAAATTGCAGCATAAATATATTTGTGTCGGATGTTATAGTTATGTGATCGATTGTCAATTATGGAAAACATATAGTATACATGTTAGGTTCATTGTGCATCTCTGTCTGCGATAACAATATTAAAATTCTAATCACTCTGTAGCCTTTGCGAAAATGTACATATGTGGTACCTTTCATGTGTTGTTTCCTTTGAAGCATGTATATCAGTTGTACATTACGCTCTATGCTACGACGTATATATCATATACAGTTTACTTTTAATCCCATAATATGTATTAGTTTCGTTCATGTTAATTGTAACGATGCAGATGTTGCCGGAATGCATTCGTCCTTGTCATATATACATTTGCATGGTTGATCGAAATACAGTTTGAAATTTGACAAGATTGTATAAGTTATAATAATCTTGGAGCTTGCTAGTACTGATTTGCATACTACTTGTTACAGTTCCATACATATAAATACATAGCTTATGTATTGCGTATTCAAATATTGTTATCACTTGTTTATAGTCTTATCAAACCCCCACAAGCAGCTGAATATACCCTATTAACAAAATTATATAGGATATAATTATGAATCGCAAAGAGCGGGACAGAGGAAACAAAGACAACGGAAAATCATATATTGATATGCCTGTGTACACTATGAGAATGCATACTTAATATGATTCAATTATTATACAATTTTAAAGATAACGGGCATATATTCAAAGAACGTGGACATATGCATCTATCATGTGAAGTAAAATATAAAAAGCGTAGACTGGTAGATATGTCACATTTAACACCCTTTTTATTCACACATCGACACAGTTTGAGAATATAAAAATGTTCAACCCATTTTTTGTATAATAAACAGTTACTATACATCCTTTCCAATCACAACATGTCTATGCATTGTACTTTTAGCACCTAAATGGAATTGATGTAGAAATATGACAATTTATGCATGTCTTTCTAATTACTACTTACATCAATAATTTTGTATGCTAGGAAAATAACTATGTACATCTAACACATTTTTATCCCTTAGTGGCTGGCCTTAGTGAAAAACTGGCCTCGATGAACCTATCATTTTACAAATCTAATCTAAACACAGGAAAATATACGAGCTGTTCAGATTACTTGAAATATACGACTAATGAGCCGAACAATTACAACTCAGATCTCGCTGCAGTATACACATCATATCAAATATTATTTCAACATTATTGATGCCCTCTGTTGCATTTATCGCCAGTTTCATCAGTAGAAATTGCTTAAAAGTAGAAAATGGCTGAATAAAGGGATGTGGTCTTTTAGAAATTGTATTCAACCTGTACAACGAAACCTATCGCAAACCAGCGACGGTACACTCTCTTCTTCTTCCATGTATATATTAATGCGAATATGACATTATTTTGCTTTATTCCCTGTCTCTAATACGTTACAGCATGACTATGATCCTGACAATTTCGGTGGTCATGGTGAACCCCTTTAAGCACTGAAAAGTATGTATAAATTTATAAGTCATATAAAACATTCGATAGTGAAGCTATATTACTTTGTGATCAATATAAATTTTCATTTGTTCAGATGTAATAGTCTCTTAATCAAAACTAACTCTTAAAATATTGTCTGCTTTCATGATTGTCCACACCATTAAAATTTATTAATTTTAAATGATAGCTATATCATTATTTTAAACCAATGGAATCGTTGCATACAATTTGATTTTCCAGTACTTACTTTTGTCGTTTCTCCAACAGTATATGATCAAACAAAACGCATCAATGTCTGTAGATATATCCACTGAACTTATTTTTTCACGTACGTGCATCTCAAAATTAAAGTGAAATTTGGTTCCTAGCGGAGAAACTACTCAGGCTGACTGCGTTCAAAAGATTAGTACTAACCTATACTCAGGCTGCTTCGCACAATTAAATCTAATCTAACATATCCAAATAAGTGGAACGTTCAGGAAAACTTGCTTCATGTCAAAGAAACGAAAATTGTGTATTTAAGCATATTATCAGGAGTTTTTATACATGTTTTCCTAAAGTTTATATATTGTAGTAGTAGTAGCAGTATATAAGATATACAGTCAGTAAGTAAACGTTTGGCGAGATGCCGCATTGGTGATTGGTCATTGGTAAGCCCAAGCTTTTGCAATGTAATGTGTGTGTGTGTGTGTGTGTGTGTGTGTGTGTGTGTGTTGCATTGCTCAATGGTACCAGACAACCAAAATCAAAACTGCAACGATATTGGTTAAGTGCAAGGGAATCAGTCTGCAAAATGAATATACCGGATCCCTACGTACAATACAGCTTAATATTAGGGGCTTTTTGACTTTGCAATTAAATAATTTGCAAAGAACTAACAATATATTTAGAATAATGGATGCATCACTGTTTCTGTATGTATGTATGTATGTATGTATCAATGTATGTATATATGTATGCATGTATATATGTATGTATGTATGCAAGATATTCCAAACCGTCATTTATCGTACAAGTCTGGTGCCAATCTCCGTAACTGTGCCCGTTTAGATTGGACTGAAGCAAGACCATATCAATAATGCATTCAATACTAGAGAAACGTATAGTTAATTCAGCTGACGCGATTTACACAGTATATTCAAGATAATGATAAATTAAAACTTTTTTGGGAGAGAACCACTGACAAAACCCCGTTGTAAAGATAAACTGTTCCCATGTAAGTTTCCTCTAGCCAGCTCCTTTCAGCATAAACAGATCAATTCATAGGATCCCCATTGCAGAACAATCACGCGAGTCCTTATTAATTTCTGTTTACCACGAAATTAAATATTCCAACAATAATTATCGCACACTTTTGATCTAAACATTAAATAGCAATAACACAGAAAAGCGGAAGAAGTAAAGCTAATACATATAACGGTCGCTGTATTTTACTATTTTAAGCATGTTTGTCAATCGTGATGAGAAACGAGAGATACAATCTTGATACACTCATTTAATACACAGGGCCTTATTAGGAATTTCTGTGCCCAGAGCATTTACTATAGGGTTCACAAATAAATCCCGAAAGCAGCTCTGAAATATTAGCTTTATAATTTGAAATATTACAGCTATAATAGGCTAAGTATTAGACGGTTTATACTTTTAGTTTAGTTCATTTCATTTTATCCAAAGCAACCAAAAGAGGGGGCAGGAGCCCCAAGTGCACCAACACTTAATCAGGCTGAGCCAATACAAGAACATACATTCGCGAAAGACGTATCTGAAATTGCTATTCAAAAGGAGTTTCAATTTATTGTTTAGTTGTACCAAAGTTGTGTACGTATCCTTGCTGAATGTAAGGTAAAATTGTCCTGTGTGGAGTGAGATTTCACACACCTGTAAAGCTATTTAAGACAAACAACAACATGATTTGCAACATTTGCATTATTCATTGAATTATGCCGGCCCCTTTTATGTCCGACTTAGTGATCAAATCTGGGTATAATGATTTGGCAACTCATCATTTCAAAAGATCGATCAATAGGAGCCAAATATATGTTATCAAGATGATCAGTCCCAACTAAAATAAATGTAATATTACAGCAATATTGGTCATGCATTGTCGCAGTAGCAAGACTTGTGAAACTTTGTGTCAGAAAATCATAAACTGATATATGCATTTCATTTACACGTATGCACACATTTCCAAAAATGATAATTTACTGATCATGCATTATTCTTGAATTGATGTCCTTGTCCTACTTTCTATACGATTTTATCCATGGTTATTGAACTGACACATCATGTAACCTACGTGGTTAGATTGCCCGTCTTGGACGCGGGAGATCGCTGGTTGGAGCCCCGCACGAGTCATACCAAAGGCGTATAAAAATAGTGTTAGAGGCTACCACGCTTGGCTCTCAGAATTTAAAGATTAGTGTTAGGACTTGTTTTGGGATAATGTCACTGCTTGGGATATGTTGCTATGTGTCTGCGGCATGGTGCCTCGGTGTTAGACATCACTATAAGTTGTCACACTGCAGACATCTAACGATATGACTAAAAAAATATGAAAATTACGTTATGATCCAAATTGCCCCACATACATACACTATATTAAGAAATGATAGTGCACCTTAACAGACAAAAGACAGTCAGAAATGTGTGTTTTAAACTCTTTCATCCAAAAACTGAATGGTTGATGGTACAACAATGTGGGGATGGCGGGCACGAAATAAAAAATGCGTTCTATTTTAAGCAATATTTTTAATAATTGCTGTATTACAAAACTAGCAATGCTTGTGGTGGGCAATAAAAAAGTAAAAGTGCTATGTATTATAATTTCAAGACATTATACATTCATAGATCTTCAATGTTTAATAACAGGGCATTTTTTTGTTCTCTAAAGCATGATACATTTATGAAGTTTTTAAGTGAGTATTCATTCTGAATCCTAAGTAACAGAAGCATTCTTTGTTATGGATTTTAATATTCTGTTTTCCTTTCGCTCAAAACTAATTAATTTATGTGCATGTTTATTGATTTCGATGACCAATTGCAAGACACAGGGCGTATCGAGTCAATGTCATTACAAATGCTTCTTCAGGAACATTTCTTTCAATGCACTTCCAACCCATCCTATTCAAACAAATGCATGGCTAATACGTTGCCTGTTAAATTCTTAAGTCGTGTAAAGTTATTAAGAGGAACTATAAGAAATATAAACTTGGGTCGCTCTCTTTGATCCATTTCCTGTGTGTGTGTGTGTGTGTGTCTGTGTGTGTCTGTGATCTATATATCATTGCCACAGGAGACTGAAAGCTGAACACGAAATAATGGGTGGTGAAGGAAAGAAGTCGTTCAAATGAAAAAGAAAAACAATAGTAAATGAGGATGATGTTGTCTTTTCACACAAATGGAACACATATAATATCGTGTCAATATGTAGGAAGAGAAAGTAGGAGATTTGTACTTGTTACATCGAGAACTTGGGAAAATTAAGGAACAAATAAAGGATGTCAAACAAGAAAAGCAGGGACAAAATACTATGAAACATAAATAAAGTTTCCAAGTGTAAAAGTTAGCTTAATCCTCTATTATCATATCTTTAAGATTACACCCGGATAGTTTGTGTACGGAACTGGATGAGGAATATAATACTTAGACCATTAGAAGGACAACGTATGACAACCAGTTCATGCCATAGTATTTGGTGGCATTACAAGAAGTATGACAAAAATTAGTATAAATTCGACACAAGAAAGCTTACACGTACCCAGCCAGTCATTACCGTATGATAATCAAAACTATACAAATCGATTAGAAACATGATACCAAAATAGCATGGAATATAGCCAACCAATGGCTTGTATTTTAGTCTGGCTATAAGTCGGACCTATTGACCTAAATGCCACTATTTCCTCTAATATCGTTTCAGTAAAAAGTGTTTCTAGCGGGATAATAATAGAGAATGAGAAAATTAGTTACATATGATATACATACGTTAAATGTTAACGTGGTAAAAGCTCTACATCAATGAAATTACATATATGGCCACTAAAATAATACAACTCATGCCGAGCGATGTCGAAACTGATTTCAATATAGGATTTTTGTGTAAAAAAAGTAGAATCTTTACTGGCTATCTTTATCGCGTATTAATTATGGATGTAAGTAAAACGATCCACACTAAAATCTCACCTCTGTCTGCGTGGGTTCGAGTCTCGGATTCGGCCAATCTGGGTATGGGAGAAAGCTTGCCAGTGTCTTCTCGTGGGTCGGTGGTTCTTTCTGGGGGTTTTCCGGGTTCTTCATCCACCATTAATACTGGCCGCCATTTATAACCTATCGTGTGCTGAAAAATGGCGTAAAACCCTACAGCACCAACAACAACAACATAAAATGATCCAAACGATTTGTTTTGTAAATCTTGACACTCGTTACACTTTTTAATTTGAATAAAATAAAAAACATTGAGAAACGTGTCCGTTTATAATACACTCTTCAATTTGAATAAAGTGAAAAACCTTCTGACACGTGTTTGTTTAAATCATGTCCGTTTATTTATTTTTTTACTGAAAAGTACACAACGGCTGTCTTTACATATATGCATGCATACATACAAGAATACATACATACACTTGTGTGTGTGTGTGTGTGTCTGTGTGTTTCTGTCTAATGTGGGTGGATGTCCAACGAGTTCAAATTAGAAAGGCATGATATCCACAATTATTTTTCCTAATACATCCTTTAGAGCTGTAATTGTGCAACATTTTTTAATCTTAAAATTGTCTTTTGTAGGTATTGTGTGTCGCTGCTTGTAAATCCCTTTGACATTGAATCACTGGGAGTCTAAAGCGCATAGGCTAATCAAAGACTAGTTTTATACTGTTCTCAGATTTCTGTACATAACTACTGGAACTACGTGGAAGTTTTAATACTTCGTCACTTATTGATTATTTAATCACGAGTGCGAACAAACTAAGTCCTAGTCATTTGGATATATTCTTGATTTTAAAGCAAGTCAGTACAATAATATCCCAAAAGATTTAAACTATAACTGTGGTTTTGTTGACGTCCTTGTTGCAGTAGTGTTAGTTGTAATTGTTGTTGTAGTTGCAGTGTCATTACGGGTGGGATTAGGATTACTATAATAACTCTTGTAGCATCTGCTGCATTAATTGACATATTCTATGTTTAACATGTGCATTTTAGAGTTTTTGTATGTGCTGCTAATAATCAAATCATTTTACAATAAAGCTGGGGGATTTTATAATCTTTTATAATAGTGTTTATTAGAATCTAATGTGCATGCAAGCGTATAGTTACACAAATTTTCGGTTGAAAAGAAGGGGCTGTCGGCATGATAGTATTGATCATACAAAAATCAAACACACTGCTGTGTCTTTCTTCCTCAGATGGACATGCTCAGATTTCCTGTCTACTTTGTCTATACCGCTGTTCGTCCAGGTTGCAAATCCTATACGATGTCACACAAGTATCGGCGGCAAGTGTATCATAAGATGAAAATGTGCTATGCACCAAACTTAGTCGCATCGATCTACTTTCAAGGATCTCTTCAAAATAGAAAACTTACTCATTTCGGCCAATAGCAAGCGTGTAGATTCATCTACATTTCAAGATTTATTGAACACTTATTAACAATCATATTAGTTTTGCTTCAGTTCGTGAAATTCATATATTGCTACAATATTTATGTCATAACTGAACTGTGTTTGCATCCTGGTATAAACATGTGATATTTTGAAAATAAACGAGTTGCTTTGGCCTAACTTTCAGAAATATGATACAGGTGGGTGTTTACATATATAGTATCATTATATTTCTTTGCTTTATATATGTATTTATATATCAACACCCACATTTGTCTCTCTATCTTTATTTCTTGTTGTCCCGCTTGCCAAATAAGATGTCGCAATGTCAAATCTCGAGGCGGCATCACAATTGTTTGTATTTACCTTTTCGTATTTGTATTTGCAAACTTTTGTTTAAACTCGCTCATCAATTTGTTGGTCTTCTAAGTTTTTATTACTCCCGCGTCAGGACGGGCAATTAACCTACTAGATTATGTGATAATAAACACTGATAAATGTAACAACTTGGATCAATTGTTGTCTAATTGTCTAACAGCAGTGTATGCAGTTGTTTTATTGATGATCAGCACATATTTGCAATTTGTTATTTTAAAGAAATCTTTAAAGTAAAAACTGCAACTTTTCATGGTTAATACTACAAACATTTCCATATTTTTCTTTTGATGGCTCATTTAGTTTTAAGTACCTTGGTTAAATTACGAGGACATATACACTTTGAGCAAATGGTAACAGTGTGCCATTTGTTACTCTCATTTTGTCACTCTACCTTAATTAAAAAATAATGCAAAAATGTGGACATATGTGAAAGAAATGAATCAATAAATGTAACCCGTTTCAAAGTAGATTTTTTACTATAATTCCAATTTGTATAAGTGAAACGGATTTTCCGCAATACAATTGGCCGTAAACGGTCATGTGATACTGATCTGGAATATTTTACACATCGATAAATTCTGTGACTACTATCGATTTTTGTATTGTTTGAAATATATAAAAATATTGCCGACACGTCATTGTGCAACGATTGTTTCATCTTTTAAATTATACGGTTTTTATACTTTTTTAAAAAATATTCTTCGATCAAAATGCATAGTTTACAATTTGGCGTTCGTCTGTTACATAGTCGCGCAAAATGGCCGATTACTGTGTTTTTTCACTGCAATTGTCTGCAGAGTTTTTTGAATATAAACCACGATTCGAGAAGTTATCTGAGGAGGACGTTAAAGCTATTGAAATAAATCAATGATCAGAGGCTACTTAACGAAACACCAAATGGGGCATTGGCGGTTTCAACAGTGGTAATTTATTTAAATGTTGTTTTTTTTAAATAAATTGTTTATTTAAAAACACGTGTTGGTGTTGGTGGTTTAGTGAATATGACCACTTACACAAAAATAAAAACAAAGATTTATGAGACTATTATTCAAAGACTGAATAAACATTTTAATTGGTAAAACTACCATCTCCACCAATGTGAATTAACACCATTAAAAATATGTATAATAATCCATAAAGGCGATTGTTTTGCTAATTTAAATTATTTTGGATGTGTAGTTATTAATTCCTTCCAGCACTCCAACGCTCAACTATGCAACCAAACAAAACATATTTGTGAGTAACTCTACATTTAACAATTTCACATATATAACTGAAAGGGTGTTGTTACGTATTAACGCTGGTGAAAAAGATATAAAATTTTATTCCTGTATAGGACTTACTAAAATTAAAACAATGTTATTTATTATATGAAAAGAAATGTGCCGACACCACGGATAGCCATTTACTAAGATGTAAAGTATGAAGTTGCCGAATTAACGTAACTGTGACAATAGTTACACTTCTTTTGACATTAGATCACTGAACGGGTCTTCACAAGTATTAACGCTGTTAAGAATGCTATAAAATGTTATTCTTGTATACAATTTATTTAATTGTTACCTTTATGTCAGTGAGGGATAGCATCATATTGTTCATATTTCCATGTTAGTCATTGATAAAATCCATTATGACTTAAGGTTTGATTGGAAATTTAATCTAGGACACTTGTCCATTCCGTAGCAGCTGTTATTGTGCAAGGTCATGGTCATCTGACTTATCAGATGGAACTGAACAAAATTGAATGTTGCAAATGAATCAGTTGTGTTGACATCATCGGTAGCCATTGCTTAAGACGTAAATTACAAACGTAACTGTGGCAGTAGTCAATATGTTCGTGTGATTCTGTACAAGTTATGCATTATGGGGCGATGTGAAGCAGCGAATGAAAGGAAAGTACGAGCTACTTAAATTGGAATGCATTGTCGATGGAATAAGCTGATTTTACGAAAGAATGGACGAAATTGGAATTTTAAGGATTAAATGATCTTCGTTGGGTATTTATCGATGTGTAAATTGTACCTAATCACTCACAAAGTTAACATAAATACCCAACCATGTTCATTTAACATAAAGTCCTTCTAACTTTATTTACTTTATTTGCTATGTGAGTGTTTAGGTAAAATTTGCACATCGATAAATACCCAACCATGATCATTTAATATATACTCCTTCGGACTGTATTTACTTCGTGAGTGATTAGGTAAAATTTACACATGGATAAATACCCAACCATGCTCATTTATTCGTATAATATTCAAAAGCCGACGCTCTTAATTCAAACCTCAACTATATTTGCAAGTTCATATATAGAACGCACTCCATATTTATTTCCACGATGAAATTATAAGTGTAGCCATAAAAGTTGTTTTACATAGGTCCACAAACGTCTTTTACGTTTCTATACCTTCTATTTATACTCATACGTTCTATTCGATCTTCTTGTGTCAATCCATTGAACTGATTGGGGAAACAAGTCCAATTACGATGGCACCAAACTATAGGGTCGTGTTGCCGAATGTTCTTGCTGAAGACATTATAAGTATTTAAATTGTACTGTCTCTTCTTATCTGTGAAATAAAGTTTATAATTAACTTTAGATATTATCGAAAACTTTTTAATATTTACAAATATTCCGTATATATATATATATATATATATATATATATATATATATATATATATATATATATATATATATATATATATATATATATATATATATATATATATATTATGAAACATGCCTATTGTTATATATATAATTTCTGTTGTGTGCTTAACGTTTGTCCATCTGACTCTTGTCATGTTTGCTTTCCTGATTTTTGCCATGGTTATAAGTGTTAAACAATACGTGTGTCAATTAGGGATCCATCAGTTAATATTTTCTGCCTATCACCGTGAAAGTCAAAGGGATTTGGAAATATTTCTTGAAACTCATAACATGATTAGATCACAATATGGAAGGGTGTTTGATGCTGGCATTCATTTGCTGTTGTTTACAGTTAACGAATAAGATGGAACATCATTAGTTATTTGCATTTTTGAACTAGTGATTGGACACACTCTCCGTGTCAAGGTTGTTTTAGTACCATCCAGCAGAGACTGGAAAACGTAAAAGTCAGTGTTAGCACGTATATGCGGATTTTCCTTCAGATGAATGTATATTGATTTCCCTCCTCTGTTCAGCTCAAATCTTAATACATCTGATAGACCAACGTCTTCTGCGTCATTGTTCAGATCTTTCAAGCAAACAAACTCAGGAGTAGCAGCAACACAATAAGTAAATAGTATAAAACCTTTTATCTTGAATAATTCAAAAATGTATAGCCGCAAAGATGTATATTTTTAAAAACATCAAACAAAACAAAATCGGCAGCGTCAGCGATGAAGAAGTGAACAAAGAATAAATCAGTCCATGGATCAATTAGTCCGCGAACAAATGAAGAAAACGATCAACCACATTTCTACAAAACTTCATTTTATGCGTTAATAAAGGAATATTTAATAGAAAATAATTGTTTCTAATTTAAATGAATCAAGATGCTAGGTTTAATTTCCAGGGCAAGCTCACTTGCATTTACAGAGTTTCTTTATCTGGACTTTAGGAATCATTAAACTGAAACCTTTAATTGGTTGCAATATTATGATGTAGTGTATAAAAATTCGTCTGATATCAGACCAAGTCCCCGTAGAAATTATGGTTTGTTACTTTAGCAACTTATTTGTGAAATAAGTATTATCTAAGTGTATAACAGAATTTCTGAGTGGGAAAAATAAAGGATTAAACTAGTCTTCAAATGTTGATAAATAACTATAAAAGAATTTACATATTATCTATTTATGTTCTACCTATTTCATTACATGTAATTATAACCAACAGTCACACCAGTTTGTACTGAATAACGCTATTGATCACATAGAATGTACTAGTAAGATTTAAGAATATTCGTAGGAGTAATGTTCATATCCCAATAACATCGAATTCAAATAAATCAAATTAACATGCGAAATGGATGACAATTTCTGTTACAATAAAAATATAGAGTCAATCAGATGTAGTGAAAAGCGTATATCCCTATGTATACGTGCTCGGCGCAATATCTTTGCATTTTTGTTTCTTTAGTATCGAAATTTACTAAATGTTTAGATTGCAGATAAGAATGTATATTCTAATCTGATCACTTTGAATTAATTTCTTTCTAGAGAATGATAACATTCCTTATCGTTTTCGAGTCCGATTTATAAAATAGGAAACCGTATACATTGCATTTGCAAAAGATCCAGATGCCGGTAGAAGGAAAACGTACTGGTGTAAAAGACACCAGTATTTGTGACCTTCGGTTCCGCTAAACCAGGTAACTCTCTGCGAAAATAGTGCACATATATTTAAGACACAAAAAATATTAACTATCATTGTGATTCAAGACAAATATTGGATGATAATGATATTATTAGACTTGTAATAGTAAATGCATGATCAAACACTAAAAGCAATGTGTCAGACGAACAACAATAAACATTGGCCTTTCATCTGTGTTGGTTGTGGGGATAAATTAGAACAAGCAAAATCCGGATATGTCATCTGTGCAGGAGGCAGTATTTTATTGGCAAGCATAACCTATTCTACGTAAAACCTTTTTATACAAAATGTTTATCATCTTCATTTTACTTGTACTTACGCATCGTCAAAATTGGACGTGCTTCCAATACATGAATTGTTTCCTAAACAAAGATGGCGGAAATAGTTAAATACATTGAACATTGTACATATCAATCACACAGAACATTCTTTGGAAAAATATCGTACTTAATATAGTCCTCTAAATACCTATCTGTACATGAAATTATACTATTTGTAATTTCCTTCATTCAAACAATGTAAACAAATGTTGTAAATAAAATGCTTTAGACATATTCATGCGAAAAAAAGTATGGCACTTATTAATAAATCGCAGTAAACCTGTTCCAAAAACCAGATATATAATCTAAATTCATGCAAATTTGTAGCTATATAGCTTTGTCATTTCTTATCGCTGGTACTAATATTATTCGTGTAAGAAGAATAAAACTTTGCTTTGAATATTTTGTTTTATATATCCTATAAGAAATATTTACGTGCATGGCGATACATATTTTCCCCCATGTAAACCGTATATTCTGCAACAGTAACTTAAATTTCATTTGTATTTTACTTTTTTCTGACGCGATATTACTTGAAAATAAAGAGATGGAAAAAGGTCTTTGTATGTGGCCTTTTTTTCCCACCATACAAAAGACAGGTGGCACTACGAAAGACCATTGTTAACCAGAAAAAATATTTAACTATATTGCACAGGTTTCCTTCCTAAAAGTAGTCTTTCATAGGATGAAATATCTCTAGAACTTTAAAATATCTTTCATTTTGATTGGATAACGTTGGCTAACCTAGAAAAATAAATATACACAAATAGCAATTCACAAATGTAATGTCATCAGTCAAATAATTTTAAATATCCTTATTACTAACGAAGCAATTGTTTCTTGGCTGAATTATTTTCGAATACTATTATAAGATATGTAACATCATCTAATGCCCATTTTAACGCAGGCTGTGGATGTTAAATTGTCAGATTCCATACAATTGAGTTCAGAAATATTGTACGTATTCGACTGAGACAAAATGAAGATAGTAGACACAAAGTGGACGAAAGCAGTTGAAATAAGAAAATAAAAATAGAGATCACAAAAGAAAAGTAACAAAATAAAAAAATGAAACACAGACCATTGTAGAAAGAAGAGGATATCTTACCTGCGTCCAGCACAGCGACAGTAGAAACAAGAAATATGAGGTGACAATTATTCATTGTGAGACTGCGTTACTGTTACTTTTCCTTCTACCTCAAAATTGATTATTTCTTTATTCGCGACAATTGGCTAAGAAATACCAGGATCAAAGCAAATCCTATAAACAACATCTTAGGAAATGGCACAGAAGAATATATTTGCTGCAACAAAAATGTTAGAAATTCACTTTCTTCAAGTGGATGTGGATATGAACGCAGATAAATACGGATGAAAATTGAGTAGTATAAACGACATCGTGCCCTATACTTGTCGTAACACGCTAGATATATACGGTCTTTATTCTGGTTCATATCTTTGCTAAGAGAATCTATAATCGTTTAAACTGTGTTAATTTTCTCTGGTAGATTACACTATTATCTAAAATTCTGGGTATTTGTGAACAATACTGTATTAGGTTGTTCATCTGAATTCTATAACAATGATTTTGCGTGTTGTCTATTTTAAAGTAAACTATATTCGATGTAGTTGTGTATTATACAGCCGGTGCAATTCACATGCAGCTCAAGATTTTCACGCATTTAAAAGAAAACATGAAAACGTCAATGTTATGCAGCTTAATTCTAGGATGGACGTAAACGCTGTGCCGATGGTGTTGACATCAGTTTTATTTCTGAGTCAGATTCTGTCAAAAAAGTACATACTTTTACTACGAAAAGTTGTGAATATTAGCTTTTTTGATCACTGACTTTAGCTAGTATTCTACAAGGAGTTTGGATAACAGTTAACAAGACCATAAACAATTCGATCAGGAACACAGATGATATTATTGGCAATGTCAAAAATAATTTTGTCCTTTTTCGCCGTGACGTCGTTTTTATTATTATTATTATTATTATAGTTCATACATTTGCAAATGAAGTGCCCTGTATAATTCATTTAGTCGTTTGTAAACCGAATTTATCTTCTACACAGTTTGTTTTTCAAGGTATTTATATCTGAACCTGGGAATGGGTACGGTGCTTAAGAATAAATAACTTTAACATAACTTGAAATTAGAAGAAGAAAAAAATTTACGTAAGATAAGATCTCAAACAGTATAGATCAGTATCCTATATTAATATCATGAAACATATTTCATACAAAATTTAAAGAAAAAACATTCAGAAATAGGCCTAACGCTGACTTTGACTCTAACATTTATTTTATGCAATACTAGGCAAGTATATGCATAGAGTAAGACTTTACAAAGTGTATTGAAATTAACAAAAGGGGATGCTTTGATTAAATGTATTTGGAAATAAATTATGTTTGATATATTTCTCTAATGATATCAAATTGCAACTTTTGCTATCCCCAATTCTATCACTCAAAACATCATACAATATTACATGCAACCTTAAGCAAATATAAATTCTATAATTCATGTTATATTTAGAAATATCTTGAACGCTCCACCTGACTGTATTTACATAATTTACATATTTGTCTATAAACGTTCCGTTTGTTTTCAAATTATACATGAGAGAGAAAGATAGAAGAACTTACATTTGTTAAGAAGTGAAAGAAACAGAAGTATTATCTTGAGTACTCTTTTTCTAACAGAACATGGTCTTGTAACATAAGACATTGAACATCGAATTTGCCATAGTAGTTATATGTGTATACAACTAGATGACATTCAAACAAATGTGAAACATAGAAACAGGCAGAAAAAGAGTAGTTTGCATCAATACATGTTTAATTACATACATACGTGTGTAATAACCAAATACTTGCACACACACACAACACACACACATTGACATTGATGTATCTCCTCCTTCGTATGTGATTTGTTAAAATGTGATGTTCTGTCATTGATAAAAAGATGCTTGATTCACATTCAGAGTACATAGCACAACATGAATACACTTAATCCCTTGATGAATAACTGTCAAAAGGTTACTTCCGGATTGCAAACATGGGAACAATTATTGAACTTGTTTGCAAAAAGTTATAATAAAGCACTGGCTAGTGTTACAGACATTTACAATTATAGTTTTAAGTATTTTATTTAGTTGCTAGTATTATAGTGAAGTACATGGAAACATCGTCGTAAGAATTTCATTTATAACAAGGCTGATCCTTAATATCAATTACATCCCGCAAGCCCTATCAATTGATTGGTTCACTATGATTTGAACTTCTGAAAAGGATTGTTTGTTCATAAATATTATTTAATTATAGTCTAAAAAAATTAAATTGTTGAGAATTAATATTGATTCCAAATTTATTTATTTTTAACAAAATGGACACTATATAATTATCATACGCTCCACTTATTCTCTTTTTATGCAGTTATGCTAGCTATGTTAGAGTCAGAAAGTGGAACGGGTGAATTATTTATAATATAGCAGAGTATGTAATCTTTAATTTAAACTGTCACTACTTTAGGATTGTGCGAATATATTCAATAACTTTAATATTTTATTAATTCCATCAGATTATGTGAAAGTTTCAAGTTCTTAGGTGATATTTTGCGTGATTTAATTGAAACAAAAAACATTTTGATTACTAACGGTTAAATTCAGTGGTGTTAGAACTTTAGTATCTGCAATCGGAATACCTTGTCATTTTTCAGGATTTGTGATCAATTGATAGTACAATTTAGGATTGCATTCTAGGAATTCATGCACTCTAAGTCATCATAATTCTTTCACTTTGTTTGATTTTATTTTCATTTAAATAAATTTCTATTTTGCAATAACATGAATGCATATTTGGTTTTATCTGGTATTGTTACGCAGGTTTAAGCCCATTGAAGTAAAACGTTGTAGTCTACTTTCTCAACGATCACAGTATGGAATTTTTTGTTTATATAGATAATCTCACCAAGAAAACGACATCCTTGACTTTATGAGAAGAAATTATGTCTCTCCTCATTTCCTCTGTGTCCGATTTTAAAAACTAGATTCAATTTTGTATGGAAAATTTCTGTTTTCTTCATTTGTGAACATTATGACCATCTATTTTCTTTCACACATGAACCTTGTGGAACAATTACACTCTTTGAGATCATTGGAAGTCTAGTCTGCCTGCAAAACTTTGTCAACCTTGTAAATACGTGCATGTTTATTATCTTTTGTATTTGTAAATTAAGATAAAGGGACGAACCGCACCCCCATATCTAACATGATTGGATACTCTTTCGTTCATGAAGAAAGTAAGTGTGTCTACGTCATACTCTGTAAAATTAGACCCGTTAAGTGTTAGGGATTAATAAATAAAATAAGAGGTTTCAGTTGGTTTGCAATATGAGGGATGGCTTCTTGAAATATAGTTGCCTTTGACAATGGATGATTTTACTTTGTTCCGACATGAATGGTAATTTTTGAAATCTCTATATTTTTTAATTAGTTTCGTTTTCATTGCGCCTTAGATATTTTATCTGTAAACCATGCTGGTTGTTTTGGTCAATATTAGAGAAACTTTTTGAGTTAATATTTTGTGATAATTTGGAGAGGAATTCATTTTCAGCAATGTAGTTAAGCATCTGTATTGTATATAGGAGTGTAAATTGTTTTTCTTTGCGTTATGTTGCTTACGAGTTGCACACGTGTGATTGCGATACTTTTTGGGAAACATGGTACGTTTAGCTCGTATAGATTGCCAGGGTCGGTACCGTAGATGTGGCCAATCGTATTAAAAAGGATATCAATATTAAAGTCTCCTATGATAATTACTTAATTGTTAATACCAAAAACCACCTCTAGCTCGTATTCAAACTGGTCACTCCATGATGAGAGAGAGTTTGAAGAATGTCTGTGAGCAGAGGAGATATGAATATATTTACTACTGAGAAAACGTTTCTTTCAATTCCTAAACTCCTTTGGGTATTCGTAAGTAAGTGTGAGGTGTTGGTCACTCAAAATATCCTGAAGTATATGTGTATTAATATCTGATACGTATCTTTAAAATAATTATCACACTTTAAAAGATTGGTTTTACAATGTTTTAAAAAATATTTGAAATTTTTAATTTGTCGAATTTTGTTTGTGCTCCCGCTAAATTCAGTATAATTTTTGGATTGCTTAGTTTGTTAAAATAAAGTTGTGCATTGTTTACTATTAAGAGTAACCTTGAAAATTCTGTATATATTCTTTGAGTAAATTATTTCAGTTTGGGGAATTTTCATTTAAATCGACAATTAAGCATTTCTGCCTGTGTTTGGAAAACGTTTCGAAAATACTACAGTGATTGAACATGCATCATCCTTGATTGCCAAGTTAGTTCATGTTCAGATTTGAAACAAATGTAGCGTTCACTTTCGGCTAAAACATTTGCATGTTCATTTTCCAAGGATGAAATCAATCTCGAATATTATACTTCTAAACGTGTGCAGTGGTATCTTAATGCATTTAATTTGAATCACATATAGATAATTTCATGCTGTTTCCTTGATGTTTAAGTTACATCAACGACTCAAATATTTCCGAGATGATATTTAGCAGCAAATTTCCTATCGATATGAATAACATGAATACGTGAACTTGGACAAACATAATACGTCTTCAGTTTAATTTCAATGTGCTTTTAAAATTATTTCACATTTTGAGTTTTCTAAAGCAGGTGACAATTAAATAGAAGTGTATCTCTTCATTATTACCTGGGGCCCCGAGTGACCGAGTGATCTAAAGTGCTCAACGTTCCGGATCACTGCCATCTCACCTCTGTCTGCGTAGGTTCGAGTCCAAGGCTCGGCTAGCGTGGGTACGTGGGAAAACCTGCCAGTAGCTTCTCGTGGGTCGGTGGTTCTTCCATGGGTTTTCCAGGGTTCTTCCTCCACCAGTTATACTGGCCGCCATGTATAGCCTATCTTGTGCTGAAAAATGGCGTTAAAACCTAGAGTAACAAAAAAATCATTATTACCTTGTGAGTGCATGTGATATATACACACGAGGAAATAAACATAACTATACGAGTCCGACAAATTGGATATTAGGTGGTCGTTTCGATTATATCTGTGCAAATGTTGCTTTGATGGTGCCGCGTTAACTTGAAATTTGTAGCTTGTAGTATAATTATTACCAAGGAATTGTGGCCCATTTGTCTACATTTACCCGCTAGTAAGAATATAAATTTATATGGGAATCGCTAGTGTGTCATTACAAGTACAGGATCAACAGTGTTATTTAGAGTTGATCAAAAGTACACAGCATAAGTAAAAGAGCGGCTGTTAATTGATGTTATATATCATATAAAAGTCTCTCTCTCTCTCTCGCGTACTAGCAGCAGTGATCACTGGCAGTATATAGTCAATACTTTCATAAATAATTTTTATAGCTCGGTGCACGTTAAGTCTTTGGATATATCCAGCTATTCTTAAGGTAATTAGCATGAAAAATACTTTCTTTGAATGAGAGCAGGATATATCGTATATAAAGAGCATCCGATGCATACCACGGGTAGTCATTCTCAGACAGTTGATTCTCCGGCAACGGTATTAGGTAAATAATTTGTATCATATTAACACTTTTAACGCATAGGAAACAGAAACGTCCGTTTTATTGATCGATAAGAGACTGTGTATGAAAGAGAAAATTTGGCAAATTCAAAACGTTTGAAAGTTATGATTGGTCTCAATGTCGGGAGAAATTTATTTTATAAGCGAGCAAATCTCTGTCCAGGCCGACGTGGTAATAAAGGGGCTCAGCTGATTATCTCATGTGGTTTGATACAATGATTGATTGTAGAAAACTACCTCAGCTATACAATTACGTTACCTCGTTATGTTGAACTTTGTTGTCTTTCCATTCTATTCATATCAATGCCTTCTACTACAGACGTAAAGACATGCTATTCTTCTTTTGCATTTATGATATAATAATAATAATAATAATAATAATAATAATAATAATGACGAATTTGTAAAGCGTCTAATCTTTAGAAGCTCTAAGCGCTTTACAACATTAGACAACACCTATACTTTAAAAAACATAGAATGATATGATTACAAAAACAAACACCATGAAATTAGAAAACATAAAAAACATGCTGAGAATATTTAAGGTAGGAAACATTATCAGGTCTTTAAGTTTGTTCTTGCAGTCGAAATAAGTGAGTTTTGAGCGCGCTCTTGAATGTGATCACTGTCTTTGTGTCTACGTTCAGTGGGCAATTCATTCCACGTTGCTGGGCCCTGGTATGCAAAAGAACGCTGTCCATATGACTTTGTTTTCATAGTGGGAATAATGAGTATGCGATTGTCAGAAGAGGAGCGTAAGTATCTTGCTGGTGTGTAAACATAGGTGCGGTCAGATAGGTATGTTGGACTAGAGTCCGACAGGGAAACTTAGCACAGAGAACAAAGTTTGTGTTTGATTCTGGATCGAATGGATAGCCAGTGTAGGGTGCAGAGCAGCGTGGAGGTGTGCTCTGATTGTGGTACTCTAAGTATGATCCGAACAGCTGTGTTTTGAACATTTTGAAGTTTCTGGAGCAGATATCGAGATGAACCAGACAGAATTGAATTACAATGGTCCAGTCTTGAAAGTACTAATGAACACACAAGTGTTTTAGTGGCATCAACTGAAATATATTTGCGAATTGAGCTGATGTGTCTCAGCTCAAGATATCCAGCCTTGCATACGTTCATGACATGTTGGTGCAATGTGAGCGTTCTGTCCAGAGTGAATTAAATGTTGGTGTTGCTGATATTTGTTGTTTGAGGTAAAGAATGCGAATGAGAAAGTCTTTGCGTTTTGATCAGAATAGTCTCAGCTTTATCATCATTCATCTGCAGCTTGTTACATGTCATCCATGATTTCACATCAGAAACGCACCTCTCTACATCTTGGATGGTAGCATCAACTTCAGTTGGGTGGCTAGATTTGTATATTTGTGTATCATCAGCATACAAATTGTAAAGCACTGGATGATGATCTATGACACTTGAGAGCGACTGAGTGTACATAATGAAGAGAACAGGTCCAAGAACAGACCCCTGTGAAACACCACAACATAGATCAACTGGGCTGGAGTGTATTCCATTTGCAGATACAATTTGTGTCCTGTAGACCAAGTAGGACTTGAAACACAGTAAGGCTGTATCATGAATGTGAAATACATGCTGGAGACGGTGAAGTAATATATCATGGTCTATTGTGTCAAATGCTGCAGACAAATCAAGGACTGCGAGCACTGTAATCTTTCCGCTATCCAACGCCGAGAGAATGTCATTAACTACTTTCAGAAGAGTAGTTTCAGTACTGTGGCAAGGGCGATATGCAGATTGTACATTGCTAAAAGGACTGCTTGAATTTAGATGAGACTAAAGCTGGGATAGAACAACCTTTTCTAAGATTTTAGATATGGATGGGATATTAGAAACTGGACGGTAATTCTTTAAATCTTTATAGTCAAGTGTTGGTTTCTTCAGCAGAGGCTTTACAATGGCAGTTTTAAAAAATGATGGAAATTCGCCGGATGAGAGAGAGGTATTAATAACATCAGTTAGTGAAGGCAATACTGGATCTAAGCACTCAAGCAGCAGTGATGATGGAATTGGATCAAGTTCACATGACTTTGGTGCACTTTCCATCAGGATTGTACTTACGAAATCCATAGAGACAGGTTCAAATGTTGCTAATGGTTACCGCTTACATTATGTATCCCAAATGTATGGTGACTACGAGTCAATTGAAATTGTGGTGTCAAGCTTATCTTTAATGGTTTGTACTTTGTCACGGAAGAAAATTGCAAACATGTCCGGAAGGGCGACTGGAGAGAAGGTAATTGGAAATGATGTAGATTTGTTCCTTGATATTACCTTGTTAGTAATCTCTAAGAGTTCTTTGCAGCTGGGACTTTCCATGATCTTAGTAGTGTAGTGGGCTGATTTCTCTGCATGGACTATATTTGTTACATTCTTCTTAGTGGCTTCATAGATTTGCTTATGAATAGTGAGTCTTGTGGAAAGCCAAAGCCTTTCACCTTTACGGCGCTCTCTTTTAGCAGTGCGAAGCTGGTCCCTAACACTGCTATACCATGGAGAACACTTCCGAATTGATACTCTGCACTTGGTAGCTGGGGCATGTTTGTCAAGCAATGAACGCAGGCAGTTATCGAGTTGTTCTGCGGTAGGAGGTAAGCAAGTTGTAAGGTTAGCTTGGATGTCGTGCATTAGTTTGGTTCTGTTTATCATATGGAGGTTTCTCTTAGTGGTAGATAATGTGGAGGGTTAGGGACTGATACGTCAAGATGGCATATAATGCAGAGATGATCTGATGCAATGTCATCATGGGATACCAGGGAGGACCGTAGAATGTTATCATCAGGTCTATGAAGAATCCAGTCTAAAATGTGACCATGTTTATGGGTAGGTTGTTTAACTGACTGTTTGAGGTTGAAAACATTAATGGAATCTATGAGTTTTGATGTATTTTGGTTTCCGGGACAGTCAAAGTGAAAGTTGAAATCTCCAAGAATAATCAGGTTGCCGCCTATCAAATTTTCATAGTCCAGGAGATTCGGAAACTGCTCCAAAAAAGAGAGAGTCAGCCAGCTTGTTTTTTTCTACTAGCAGGAGGGCGGTATATGCAGAAAAAATGGACTGACCTTTGCTCCAGTGTGAATGTGGTTTGGACTAGTTCAAACGATTTGTGGTCGAAATTGAATGTTGTGGTGTGGTTAAGACGTTTGATCATGGCTTTGTTTGTTATAATAACAATTCCACCTCCGCGAGAATTACGGGGGAACGACTTGATGGACTAACCGGTGGGTGTTAAATCCGCACACTTGGGCTCATCGCCTGATGTTTTTAGCTATGTTTATGTCAGGAAAAAGACGTCAATATTCTGGTCGTTGATAAAATTAACTATTTCTGTGCGCTTTTCTGGTGGTCCTACTGACTTGGAATTGAATAGTGCAATACGTAGAGGTATATCTTGGATATTTGACACAAAGGCTGACGGTTTATTAGGGATTTGAATTAGGTTATCTAAATTAACGGTCGAATTTTGTTTTTAAATTGTTGAGCCGAAATAAAAGATATAACTAGAATTCTTCTTATTGTTCTACGCCGGCCAGCTTTGAAACAACGTTTTTGTTTTTCGCTTCTGTTTACATTTAGGTAATGAAGAATGTAGTCCCAGTTCGTTTAGTCTAGAGCACAGTGTAGTGTGGAGAGTCAAGGAGTGATCATTTAAAGCAATTAATGAGGGTCCATCGTAGCATAAACGGGTTGACTGGCGAGTATCACGTGATGGCGGTTCGTTCAAAAACAGTGGAGCAAAACTGCAAAGAAAAAGTCTAATTGTTCACATTTCCAAAACAAGGAGATGAAGAAACACATACGAATTTAAAAGACGTAGATGAAGACATGCAACAAGCACAAATGTCATGAAAACGGCATTAAAAAACGGAACAGCTGCTTCATGCCGATTAAGCGGTTGCGGCCATCTTGTTAATTCATCAGACAAAATATTTTAAAAGCCAAAAATTCCCAATGCGAACAAAAAGTAAAAATTCAAATCGGGAACAAGTAAGCAGAAGTATATCAGTTTCACATTCAAAAGAAATATTTTTAAAACATCTAATACCCCAACACTTGCAAACTAATACATACCTTTTTCTTCTTTATTATGTCCATCTTGTATTATCCAAAAAGGACAATAGAGGGGCAGAATTTGGACGAACACATGATATTTCATTGATAACATTTACCTATGACTGAAAAGCACTTACCAGTAAAGACAAACACGTTGCAAAAATCTAATATTCCATACTAACGAATGTATCTAAGAGGAAGAAGTAATCAAATTTATATGCAGCTTGCTGACTTTTATACATTTTAATGTTTTACCCTTTTTGGTTAATTTGACGAAAACATTTAGATGCAGAGTATGAGATAGGAAACAAAATTAATTGACATTTTGTACCTAATATGTACCTAATACTTGCATAAGCACTTTTCAATTTCATTTTACCACATGTTTTCCTTTCATTGGTTATTATATACTGTAGCTTAGGTACGGTATGGTTGTGATGCATATGATATCTAAAACAATGTCATCTAATATAAAACATTCTGTAAAGGCTATTTTTATTAAGTTAGAAACCAAAATATTTGTTTCATACATACGAGCTGTCTATACATATTAAATCTTCGATACCATTTTGAACTGAATGCCGCTTGTAATGTCTTAATCTTCTTAGTATATATGGATACAAATTTAATTTCAGGCTTGATCATAAACTGAAGACAGTACCTATATTTACGATGTTATAATCAGCAGAAGGTGGATGTTAAACATAATCCCATGGCCTACCTACCAACGCTCTCAAAACAATCTGTGTTTAGCTAGTAATCTTCAAGAAAAATCAAATCAAATATATGTAAACTCACATTAGTGGCGTAGAAAGAGTTCAGAATATAAGCGAATACGTTCACTCTTCCTCAATACCCAAGAAGCTGCACATACTATCCGAAGCTTTCGTTGTGACCCACGCATCCATGCGTAGATATTTTGTCGTTGTTACCCATGTTATGCAATATTTAGAACATATACCATCAACACCACGCTCCAACCTATCATAATTTTATGGATTGTGGTATACAATTAGTGGTTTCAGGTTCATACATTTTACCTTAATAATGTTCATTTCATAACTTACATGAAGTTACATACATTATACTCTCCATTTTATCGAGGTCGTCCGTTCATACATCACTTACACATTCATACCATCTCTGTGAAACAGAATATCAAATATCATCTCAGTCTCACGTTTGTAGACGGAGTTAAAATTATTGTTAAAATATTCTCATTCTTAGACGAAGAACTCAAACATTGATACAATGTCGCATATATACTTGCTTGGTCAATTACTTTGACGTTTCCTGTCCGGTTTACTGGGATGGTGCAGTATATTCGTCTTTCTTCATTTGACGAAGCTAAAGTTTCGTTCTATTTTCCCTGCATGACTTTTTTGTCATTGAGCTTTTAGTTCAATATAGGTTTACCATACTCTTTCATTTATCTCACGTTTGATTGTGCATTCTGCACTGCATGTAGGATCGAATGGATATCAGGCCCCTTTATAGCCTGATTTAGCGTATAGTACAATTTTCTATAGAGGTCTATCATTTTCGCATTTTCCTAGCTTCAATGTGTGTCATAAATTGATATTGTTGACGTGTAAGCATATACAAAATAAAACGTAAAATTAAAAGTAATCTTAGTAATAATATATACCTTTTGTAAATACGCATGGGCTACACAATTACAATAAAAATGGTGATTAAAGGTTTTCCAACTCGCATACAACAAACTTTCTTACTTCATCTCTTTGTCAATTCCTTCATGTAACTACTCTAATCACTAGATATGACATGAGATTAATGGTGTATTATATTGTTTTCACACAGCATTAAACACGTGCAATATGGGATGTTGCACTGTTCTTTCTAAATTTCTTATTTTCGAATCTAATTTTTTTCCCCCTGTGCCCCGGCTTGAGGTTCAATGGGGAGGTTACTTTTCCTGGACCATCTGTCTGAGTTTTAATATGGTACATATATTTTGCAATATCTACATTGCAAAAAAGAACTTTGTAGAATGCACAGTCTATCTATAAGAATATTAGTTTTGTGATATATCTTTTCAGCTGTATTTCCGATAAATGTTTTCTTATTACTCATAGTTTTTGTTAGTTTGATTTTCTTTTTTCGGTCTTGTCTTGCATTACAATGTTTAGTAAATCAGTACATGCCAGCTGAATGTTAAAAGTTTTTCTAACATCAAATAATGATGAATTGTTATTTATTTCCTATGTCTCCCCAGCATGCAACTCAGCTTATTAATCCTTGAAGTTAGACTTCCTTGAAACAGCATTGCACCAAACTCGTTCTTAGTACCATAACTGAACCTGTTTGAATTCTTTCTTAACAACATGTACTTTCCCTCGAAAAGTCCTTTTCATACTATCTTTGGTCACATAGTTATCTGCACCGTTTTCATTTGTTATATCTTGAGTGTATGATATATATCCTGGATTTAAATGAAAGTGTCTTCCGTTTATACATCATTGAGCTCTACCTTTAAAAATGTCCTTTAGATAGCAATATGTTTGATGTTTATGATTTGACAGCCTGGCCACATCTATGTTTGGCCTATCGTTATAGACCATTGCATGCATAATTATTTTATGTGACAAGCGTTGAAAGCTAACCAATCCTATCAACAGCCACACACACTTCTTCAAAAAAACATAATGTCTACTTAAGAAGGTTTTAAACATTCAAAATATCATCTGTACACCAGAAATAGATATAAACAGGTCGTTGTGTAATTTGATACCTCATTTAACGTAATGGCAAGAGGGAAAAGTTCATGCATGCCTTAGAGTATGGCAGACACATATGAAATTATTAGGGACATGACAAAACTATTAAAATGACTGCGTTTATTCAATTATCTACGTGTATAATGTATGAAAATTATAAATATTTATTGCAATGCAACGTTCTTTACGACCATATCTCTGTATTACATAAAATGCCAATTATCGTTATTGCGTTCGCTTGCAATACCGTCTACGTTTAGTGCATACCTGTCTAAAGTTTTCAATATACAAAAGTGAACAAATTTGACTTTCTGTAGAGGAAGGAATAGTTAGCGAGAGGATCAGTCTACAGGTGGGGTTACCAAAACAGTGTAATATATATTTTACAAATTTTGCAAAGCTTGTTGTCCTCACTATTTATTTGTTGCGTTTTGTAAGAGCATAAACGCTACATTAAAGGTAAACAAATGCACAAACTCACGTGACTAGTACAAATGTATATTATAAATGCATTTCTAGCAAACCTCCTGGAGCATGTTTTATTAGCATGCGTCACTGCACAGATCATCAGATTCAATTCAATGTAGTGTGTTTAAGGTGCGTCTAGTTTACCTTAGGTCAGCTGTCTCGATGTTTAATTCGGTAAGGCACTGGGCTCCCATTTCCTTGATATGATAGAGTCGTGCATTGTCATTAAATGCAAACAACTGGCCTTTATTAGTCTCACTATTATCTTAATAGTCATCCGAAAGATATAGTTTTCATTGTTGGAACTCCTTTGCTCTCTTTTTCTCTTTCTCGTTCAATCTTTGAGTTGGCAAAATAAGTTTCATTCAGTTTTCTCACTAAACAAACTTTGCTAATATTACGTCTGCATTTTAAAGTCTATAGCATACAAATATTTACAGCTTTACGGGAAATCTAAGTTCATACAAGCCAACTTCTGTAATAGGTTTAACAGTGTAACCAAATACAGACAAAAATTGGTCACGAAAATAGTTAATGGGCAAAATTTACACTTGTCGCCTTAAATTTAGACCAAAACACGATTTCTGTCACATTGAGAGAATATCTGAGGCCTGGTTGGAATAGGTTTTGCAATTATCGGGGCGCTATGGGAATGAAGAAACTTTATCATGTGGAGATATGGGAAATTAAGATTGGTTTGGGGCAGTATAATGATGTATTAGAATCAATATTAGTAGGGTATCCTTAGGATGTAGCATTACGCTTGGAAGCAATATGAGAATGTATGGGAATTAACCTTACGGCTAAGAGGAATTAATATTACTGTGCACAAAGTGGATTAGGATTAACATTATGGGTCAATGTGGGTATATACGGGAATTTCACACAAGTTGCTTTGGAACTGTATGAATAAGAATGTCCCCATTCACCCTGTGTGAATAGAACACGTGGTAGTTCAAGTATGTAACTTTACTATCCTTACAATGGGAACCAGCTAGCGTTGCCTATGTACTTAATTATTATCTAATTTACCATCATATATACAAACGGGAATAAAGGGAGTAGCTCATATACTCAAGCTTAGTAAGCAATATGTCATAAATACACAACGGGATTAGTTCATTTTTGCTTTTCATACATGCACATACACAATCACACATATTATCATAAATAGCACGGAATAGAGTCGGGTCAATATCATTGTTACCTAAAAGCTTTTTTTGCAAAACATTCAATCAATCGCAAACGGATGGATGATGGTCTCGTCTTTTGTTTAATACATACGTACAGTTAATATCGAATTTAAAATTTGGGCGCGGTATAGGTATGTAACGAAGCTTTAAAAGGGGTGCATATCTAGAATGAAGAGACGGACCAATACACACTTACAGACAATGACCATAAAGCTTTCTATACAAAAAGGTTGCTTCAGCCACCACCACCCCCGCCCCGCACCCCCATCCCAGATAAATGAAGGTAGGAGACAGAGAATACTCACTAACATCATTTATTAAAGATAAACATTCACAGAATCAAAAGAATTCAGGAACATATAGATATATAATGGTTGTTATCACACTCCCTAAAAGATATACAAGCACACATGTAAACAGACAGACGAATAAAAGGAGTATTATATGTAGGTCGCTGTCTCCGACATTTAAAATTCAAAACCCGCCCTTGGAAGTGAAAAGAACAACGGCAAGAGACCTATCGCAGTGGTCACTATGCAACGTATTTGCCATCCAATATCCAAACACATTAGGCAACAATGTGAGGGCGAAGTGAGCATGTAAACATAAAATCAGAAGGTGCGTGAGGAAGTGAAGGCAATGTTTTTGGTTGTTGTTTATTTTGGAAAATGTGGTGTCAGCTAATAAAAACTAGTTCACAACCAAGGAACACGTCTTGAATTTTGTTTGACGTAAACTTCATTTTACCGTTGGCTCATATACCAACATTTTTTTCAAACATCATTGTATGTCAATATAAATTTTTTTAATAAACAAGGCCCTCGATGTTTGTATTTTTTGACCACTTTGCCTTCAGATGGCTCAAGAACTTCTTAATATAAGCTGTATGTTTCTTCTTCGAGAATAGATGATACCTACACTAAAGGACAAACTGTAAAACGGGGATTGAAAACTATAAGCCTTCTGCATATTACTCGTCCCTAGTGGTCTGATAAGATGTAAGGTCAAATACACGGTTGATTGAATTTGCCTTTGCGATAGAAACCTAATTATGCTTGTACAACTCCGTGTGTTTGTGTATGTGTGTGTGTGTGTGTGTGTGTGTGATTTGGATTTTTAACGTAGCTTCAAGAATGTCTCCGTCATGCCGCTACGACATCTGCCGTGTGGCAGTATATAGTGATTATCAATGGAACATCATGCCAAACACATGTAGTATGATGTCCCATCCACTCACATTATCCTGACATCAGTACCAACACTAACCTCTTCATGATGATCGCGTAGCTAGGCAGCTGTTAGTACCATTTTTCTAAGTGTTTGGTATGTCGCGGCCGGGGTTCGAACCCGCGACCTCCCGCAACCAAGGCTGACGCTTTAACTATAGAGCTACAAAGTGTTAATTTCGAAAGAACTTTATTTGTTCTAATTTTGCAAACTGAAACATTAAAAGATCATGCCAAAGAAAAGGTTTCCATTTATTTGATTCGGTAACTTTGTTTTATAATTGTAAAGTATAACACTGGGTTAAAGAGAGAAAAAACATTTTCGTTAAAGTATGCATCAAGGCATATTTTAGTAAACTGAAAGCTAATAAGATACATTTTAATAACGTTTCTTGTTTGCAACTTCCTAATAAGGTTAAAGAAA